>OX422216.1:152799244-154061623 GCA_949130495.1 Sambucus nigra | reverse complement strand
CTATCACGGGGGTTTCAGCGCCGGGATAGTCTTATCACGATTGGGCCTTTATGGGGATAACGACTTGTACCCTAGAAGATAGTATCCTTGATACAAGCTATTTGAGTGATAGTCAGATAGTCCTAAGAGACATGAGGGTATGCGCTGACCTCTTAGCGACTTGGAACTATACTTCGCCTCTAATTCTATGTGTTTTATGTTAATACAGTTCAAGAGTGATTCGAAACTTGTATTTCCCTTAGTACGAGTGATACGAGGACTTGATAGCAGAGTATGCCAGCAACATAGATTTTATGTGGGGTGCCGATAGTAAATATATTATACACGAGTGACTGATATATATATATATATATATATATATACACTTAAGTATGGGAACTTTCTACTGTGCATAAAAGTAGTTAAGTAATGAATAATTACTCCCACTTTATTATAAGTGTTTGGGAATTTTGTGACATCACTGAGTTATTCTAAATAACATAAGATATATGAGAAAGCTTAATTTTCAGAAATTAATTATCTTAGGCATAGTAATTATCGGAATGAAACCTTATGGGAAAGTTAATTTAAAATAAACTTCGGAGATTAATAGTACGGTAGGCGTGCACACTAGATGAGAGGTGAAAATTTATCAAGAGAGTGTCGCATACTAACATGGTTGTTTCATTAGCCGGTAAGCATTTTAAATAGTTGCTAAACTATTTTTAAACTGTTTTACACTCGGGCTCTGACCCATTTCCTGTTATTTCTTTTCTGTTGTATGTATATATTACAGGGCCCCAGCCATAGGGGCGTAATGCTTACATTCCTTGGGACGGACACACTAAAGCTTATATGGGAGTTGTAGGACATTTCTTAGACGACCTCATTGTTGATTCTACTCTTATTTTAGTTCTGATTAGTTAGGGCATGTGTCGCCCGTTTCCCTATTTAGTTGGATTTGTCAGAGATTTATGTTCATTTATTTTCAGTATTTGGTACTCTTTGGGATATAATTCGTGTGAGGATGATTTTATTTGTAGTTTTTAAACTAGGTATTTGTTTATATGAATGGTTAAATTCTTCTGTGTTAATTGCTATCTTTAACGTTTATACGATTCTTAAACTGTTAATTATTGAAAAGGTTTTCTTAATCGAATTTAATAAAATGGAAATAAGGTTTAAATTGTTTTGACACTTAGCTTAATTATTTAAGGTGTTTAAATTGGAAATTGTATTTTGCGACAGTGATGCTAAGAATGAACCAACTGTTCACCTTGATTTTAATGTAATAAAGGACTAATCACCTGATATTTAATTAGGCGATGTGTCACATTTACGTGATATACTTCCCATGTTCCCTCCATACAAAGTGGACATCCATTCTTCCTCCCCTCTTTAGAGATCCTCATAAAAGAAGAAAATAGTCCATCTAACCTTCTTCTACATACTTTGTCTCCCACTATAATCTTCTTGTATGATTAAAGCGGCGATGTGAATTAGCCACTTTATGGAAAAACTTAGTGTTCTTATTACCCTACCTCAACCATAATACCCTAGACTTTTATGTCTAGATAATCTCCTCCCGAATGAGTCTTCTTCCCTACTCTCCTATCCCCATCTCCCTCACCGACTTCTCCTTTCCCGAGTCGATCCCTCCCATCATTCTCATCAAGAATCCTAATCTCCTCCATATATCCATCGATGGTATCACTCAAATTCCCAAACACTTCTCTATTCCACCATTTAATGTCCTCCTTTAGGAGAGAATGATTCCTAGACAAAATGTAACTCTCATTCCCTTCCACCATAGAACAATGCCACCACCCATCACTCTCTGCATAAATTCCATCTCCTTTATCCACATGTTTTCAAATCTAAATGTGTCTCTCCCTCCTTTCACCCCTCCACACTTTAAAAGAACCAGGGTATGGTTTGAGGTTATCCTAGGCAAATAAGATTGTGTTACCCCTAGAAAGTGTTCCTCCCATCTTTGGGATATCAAAAATATTTCTAATCGAGATAAAGAATGAATATCCCTATTATTCAACCATGTGAATACCCCTCACTAATTGAAGGTCTAACAACTCCATCTCGTCAATAATCACTAAAAACTCCATCATCTATGTACTGGTATGTCCTCCCCCACTCTTCTCTAATGAAAATCTTGCCACATTAAAGTCCCACCTCCATATACGAAGGACCTCCCCCCCCCCCCCCCCCCCCCCTCAAGTTCCTCCCACAATTCCCATCGAAAATAATCATCAACTGGTCCATAAATCCATTAAAAACTCCATGTAAATCCGTCCTCTATAATCCTAAAAATTAAGACAAAGACTAGTTTCCTACTACACTTTTTACGACTTCCACGACCCTAAATCCCACATTATAATTATCCACCAAACACAACCTATGCATCCAAGTTTCACTACTCGATACTATTACCCCATAAATAGAACTCGCTATTTCTCGATCCACATGCCTCATCTTTGACTATTGTGGGCATACAATATGCAACCAACACCTCGATATGGCCCCACTGATAATTTCTCTCTTCTCAGGTCACTCAGATCCCTCACATTCTCTATGAAATAAGTTGTAGCTTCATTAAATGTATGTGTCATTTCCCCCACTTTCCTCCCTCCTCCACTCCCTCCCTCATAATCAATGGTGAGTTGTAGTCTCTTAAGTTCCTTATCCTTCCTATTCACATCTAATCAATAGAACTTCCCATGGTTCTCCCTCTCCTTATTCACACATTATTTTCCTAATAACATTCGCACTTCCTTTCATTCCCCTCGTATGTTACCCCAGCCACTTTACTAAATTCCTTTATTTTATCTACCACATATTCCTATGAATCATAACCCACCTCCTCTCTATATTATCCCTTATTACCCCCAATCCATGTATGACACCTTGTCTAGTTAACTGACTCTATACATCCTACCCTATTTATTCCTTCCTTTTCCTACTTCACCCTCCACCCCCCCCCCCCCCCCGCCACCCATAACTTAGGATTTAGAACATTTGAAAATTGATACCATCATCACATTCTTGCCTATTTATTTTTGGCGTATGACACATTGAGAATCCGTCCAGTCGCTCACCCCTCTACCATTTCCCATCCTCTCCCAACCTCCCTACCACTCACATGAATAATCTGAATGTCTCTACTCATCTCCCCATTCATATCATTCCATTTTGAATCTGTAAATAGGCGAGACATTAGTTCACATTCCCAACACGCTTGCTTCTCTACAATAAAAAATATGAGGCACCCCTTCCTCTAATTCTTCCTTTCTGTTGTCAAATTATAAAATTATCGCAAATGAAAGGGCTATTGTAATATCGCGAGTGTAAGTACGGGTTGATCCCATGAAGATTTGGTCAATTCGTATAAATTGTTGACTATCCAACTAGACAATATTCATGTATAAATATGATTAAGTTCTAAATTACAACGAGAAGAGAATTAATTGTGTGATCAATAAGTATATAATCAAACATGGGAGAAAACTAGGACATTGGATTCGTTTATCACTTTTAATTAACATCACACATTAATTTAATTTCGTAATCCCGAATTTATAACTCAAAATGCACCGACTCTCGTTGTGTAATAAATGTTCATAAAATATTTTAATGTCTTTAAATTAGACATCTTAAATTCTTATTCCCTTAAAATTATCAATTTTTGGTTTTAACGTTTGTATTTAAGAGTGGGATATCAAACAATTTAATGTAAGTATAACCCATTAAAAATTACACACTTAAATTCTTAGAATATGAATTATCAAATAATTTTGAAGGTTTTAAAACACACTATCGTGTTCTTTTAAGAGAATACAAAATTTTTATTTTAGTTAACATATGTCCAGAATTAATATTAAATTAAATTAACCTGCAATGTTAATTAATCATGATAAACTTCACCTTGAACTTGTTATAAAACTACTCCAGAATCATAATTGAGACACAAATATTGCGAGATGAAATAATAATTTTCATTAATAAAGTAAAACTTACAAAATTTCTAGTCTAAAACTTGAGTACCAATAACTAAAGTACTTCTCAATTTTGCAAACAAATTGAGTCATAAAAACTCATAAATACAACACAAGGTATAATATTTGTGATGTTCCAAAATTCTAATTATCTAAAATTTTCTCCCTATACAAGCCTGTCACAAATTATGTTTGTCACCCTCCCAATTCTATCTTAGTTATCCTCCTTTATATCCTCCTTTCTATATATCAAGATACACATTGTGTGTATAGTGTGCCCAAAATACCCCAAAAAATAAGTAGTCAGTGTACCCCTTACCTGACACACACACACACACACACACACACACACATATATATATATATATATATATATATATATATATATATATATATATATATATATATATATATATATATATGTACGCATGTGTTTATTGATAATGGTTGGCCTTTTGGACTCACCCAAGAGAAAGAAAAGTGTCCGGTAGAAAAGGGAAGAAATGGTCTTTGCCGAAGGATAGAATAAAGGGGTTATGGGCACTTGTTATTGGATATCACATAAAATAAATTTAAAATCTGACAAAAAGAAGGAATCTTTGGTGGGAGAAATAAAAGAATGAAAAGAAATTGGAGGGAGAAATAAAAAATGAAAAGCAAATGGCTGGAGAAACAAAAAAATATGAAAAGAAGATGGTGGGAGAAGAACTGATTAGAACAAAGAATAAAGTGGGGAAGGAATCTTGGTAATGGAAAACAAAATGGAAGGAGCACGTGCCACATGGCTAAGAAGTGAGGTACATAACCTATGCATTGAGCGCACAAGTCCTGGGACGAGAGGATGTAATCAGGAACTGCCACATGACATGTTGTGATTGGCCCACGTAGTGCACCTAGGAAAACACCAAAATCTCCGTCATCCACTAAGCCAACTGGATCTTCAATAATAAATGCACATCTATAAATATAAGACCCTTAAATAGATCCCAGATTTCATTAACTATAAATAAGACCCAAAACTCCACAACTTTCTCATACGGCGTTGGATCTATGCACAATAAGAACCTACATGACCCACATTTCATGTTTGATAATATTTAAATAGTGTTTGGGTAACAGAGTTTGATTTTGGGCTTGCCTGCAGCTTTGGCTTTGACTTTCTTTCGATTTAAAAATTTGCATGGTCATAATTTATTTCTTTGAGACTAAATTAACATGTTGTTTTAACCCATACGTTCCTTAATTCAAGGTTGACAACTTTCGCAAATAGATCGAGTCCGAATTTGGTCATCTAAAATTACCATTTTGCCCTTGAAGGTGTGTTTGGGACTATGTCTTACCCTAATTGCCTCCAAACTTCTCTATTAGCATCGTAAACCCTCTAAATACTCAAATAAACCTAGCATAAGTAATTAACGATGAGTATTTAAGGTTATACAGTAAATGAGTATAAATCGTGAGTTTAACAAGCATGGTATTGCAAAATTTTACATTAAACTCGAATTATTTCAAACTTGCATTTTTATTTTAAATAACAAAAATGACTCAAAAAAGTATTTAGCTATGGTACAATGGGCCTAACAAGGTCTTTATTTGGGTATAAGGAATACAAAATAATGCACCCATTAAATACTCCAAAACCTAAACTTTACTACTCCTCGAGTAAAATAATTTTTTTTAAATCTAACCCACTTTCATAGGAATCATGATTGCGCTTAGCATGTGCAACAAGCCCTTAGACCCATAGGTTGTCCTAGTGGACTAGTTTTATTTCGTGAGGGTTTGCAGTGAATATACCCATAAAATTCAAAAACTTGACTCAATTTACAAAAGACATAAAAGTAATATAACCAAGTCTTAAATGAAAATTTCATAAATGAAGTAAAAATTCACTTTTCACTCTCAACATATCATGCATGTGTGAATAAGCCAATAAAATTATCCATTTCAAAAGATTTCATCATTATGTTTCTTATCCAAAAGTTCATTTTGATTTAAAATCCCACGGGATGCACTCACAATTGAACAATTAAAAATTGATTATTTTTTATCTCGCCATATGTGAATAAAAGAGTAAATTTAAATGAGCAAATTTTACATATACATCATGAAAGACGAATTTTTTTTTTGAAGCCCTGAACCTCCATATGAATGAGCCCTTTGGACTCCCTCGTGTTTGCTAAACAGGGGGTGAAAGTTCCAGAGCCACCCTAACACAAAACCGAATTTAAATCTGGCACCCGAGGGGGAATCGAACCCAGACACCTTACGGTATACCCGCACGGCTCTGAGCCCGCCCTTACCCTCAGGGCAGGTATCCATGGGGAGGGATAGAAATCATGACCTATGGTCTAGAGCGAAACCCTCTTTACCACTAGACCAAGAGAGGGTGGATATGAAAGACGGACTTCTTATAATTGATGAATATGATCTCATGAAAGGAAATTTTTTTACCTTTTGAAAACATTGAATCACGCCATAAATACTATTTATGCTCTCTCCACACTGTAATTGGCTTCACTTGAGACCGATTAGGAATTTATTAATGTCTAGGCTTGAGTTGTGTCTAGAAGGAACGAGTTTTTATTTTTTAAATTTTTCTCAGGATATAGAGGTTTTTCGAAATTTTGGCTTTTAAGGCACTTTTTCTAATCCATTTTCTATTTCTTTTTCTTTTCTTTTTCAACTCACATACTCCTTTATTACCTTTTATTTTATTTCTTCCATTTCATTTCACACAGTATTCATGCGAACATTTGTCTTTTGGCCTTTTTCTTATCGTAATCTTACCTTTATATTCTCAAAAATGGGTACAGATTTTTGGGTTTTCAATAAAAGAGTCATTTGTTTTTGCACAAATAGGCTTGAAACGGAATAATGTAAAAAATGATTTTTAGTCTTAATTTTTATGCTTTAAAAACAATGTCCTAATCTCATTTCTCACATCCCATTGAGTTAATTTGTGTCTCAAGTTAACTTACTATGACATCTAGTACTTAAGATTCACATTTTGACCTTTTGTTTTCAGCAATTGAACAAAACAAAGAAATTGTGATAATTAACAAATTAATCGTTGAAAGAAAGTTGGATTTATTTTAACTTAGGATTGATTTAAATCTCTCAAAAATGATTAATGGCATAATTTCTCACCGGTTAAAAATCTCCGCATTCATTAGTTAAGCATATTAAGTTTCTCCTCAATATCCATTTTCGATCATATTATATGGCTAAGTGTCAAAATTTTATAAGTTGGGAGATTTTTGAATGAATTCTATATTAAGAAATTGTTTTAAAACTCAATTATATTGAAAATATTTTTGGATTTTTAAAATTTTGAATTACTTTATATGGAGAAAATTACCTCAATACCCCTAAACCTAAATTTTACATTACCTCAATGTAAAAGAAAAATTGAAAAATGAAAAAATATTTATAAAGGTATTACTACAATGAGATAATTTATCCAACACACATTTCATGAATAAAACACACAAAAAAAAAAACTATGATACAACAATAACGACCTAATTTCATGTTCACTCATAGTGTATCGGGTCTTGGAGGAGAATATCATCCACTTTACGATCTCGTAAGTCCAAATATGGCTTCCTTCTTTGACCATTAAATTTGAAATTTCACCATTTTTAGGATTCTTTATCTCAACCGCCTTATGTGGGTAGACTGTACAAACGATAAAATGGATCGAACCACTTAGGCCTCAACTTACCGAGAAAGAGATGCAACTGAGAGTAATATAAGAGAACTTTTTGTCCATAGTAGAATGACTTCCTTTAGATGGACTTATCTTGGAATATTTTTATTTTCTCTTAATATAATTTTTCATTCTTGTATGAATCATTCCTAATCTCTTTCAATTGAGTGAGTTTGAGATATTGGACCTCTCCCTTAGTAGATAAGTCTAAATTGAAGGTATTAATGGCCCAACAAGTTTTGTGCTCTAACTCTTCCAGAATATAACATATTCTTTTACAGAAAAGCCTACACCAAGTGGTGTTTTATAGGTAGTGTGATAAGCACACAGTGCATCTAATAACTGTAAGAACCAATCCTTTCGATTATAATTCGTTGTTTTATTGATGATTTTCCAATTGAAAACTTCGACTTAACCACTTTTATAAGGGTGATAAGAACATCTTACTTTGTGCATGATTGAGTAAATTTTCATGAGATCCTCGAATGATCGGTTATAGAAATGAGTTCCCTAATTGTTAATAATGGCTCGAGGCGTACCAAAATGGGAGAAAATATTTTCTTCAGTGAATTTGACTACCACAAGGCGGTCATTCATCCAACTCTATATAGAATCTACTCGTTTAAACATATAATCAACCTTTAAAATAATGTAAAGATTATCGTAGTAGTTAGGTAATTAACCCATGAAATTGGTGCCCTAACAGTCAACAACCTGGATAATCAAAATGGAATTTAAGTGCATCATGTTCCTACATGTGATCTTTCCTAACCACAACTCCTGCTATAATCATCCGAGTTAAGAAAAATGGTAAGATAATATAATCCAGACAAAAAAATCTTCACAACGATTTTTTTGGCACTGAAACGACCTCCATAGGCTTGGCCATGGAAGAAGGAGATTACGCTTTAAATCTCGTGGTCAGGGACGCACTTCCTAATGATTTGATCAGGACAATATATGAAGAGGTATGGGTCATACCAAAATTAATTCTTACCTCCCTTAGGAAATTTTAAATGATCTTATTTAGGCCAATGCAGGGGCATCTCACCCATGCAAAATAATTCACAATATCGGTAAACCAAGAATGTTGGGAGACAAGCATCATTTTCTTATCGAGGAAGGACCTATGGAGTGGCAACATATTGATAGATTATTCAACAGTTAACCTAGAAAAGTAATCTTCCACGACATTCTCACATCCTTTCTTATCTCGAATTTGAATGTCAAACTCGTGCAGTAAAATGATCCACCTAATGAGTCGGGCATTCGCATCGTTCTTTGACAAAAGGTATCATAAAGTCGAGTGATTGATGAAAATGATAAATTTTGATCCAATCAAGTAAGAACTAAACATTTCTAGCGCAAAAACAATAATGTGGAACTCCTTTTCAGTTGTGGAATAGTTCAATTGCGCATAATTAAGAGTCTTACTTGCATAGTATATTACGTGAGGAATTTTCTCATCATGTTAGCTAATAACTGCACTTAGGTCATTGTCGGAAGCATCACACATGATCTTAAAGGGATGACTCTAGTCGAAAGGTCGCATAATGGGTGCAGAGGTCAATTCTTTATTTAGCCTCTCAAAGGGTTGAATGCAATAGTTGGTGAAATCAAAGGTGTATCACTCGCAAGAAGATTGCACAAAGGTTAATAGATTTGGCTAAAAATCCTTAATAAATCTCCGGTAGAAATCGATGCTTCCTAAGAATTATCGCACTTCATGCATGGTTTTGGGGGGAGGAAGATTATTAACGAGAATAATTTTAGCTTTATCAACCTCGATATCCTTTTTAGAAACGATGTGACCCAACATTATGCCTTGTTTGACCATGAAATGAAATTGGTCTAAAAAAAGCACGAGGTTCTTTTCCTTACACCTTTTCAGAGGTGGTTGATGAGCATCCAAAAGTGTTAAAGTTATACCCCAAATAGATGCATTTTAGTCGCTAGTTCTCAGCAAAATTAGTCTCATATTCATATTTGTCTATCTTGCAGGTTAATGTGCAGTTGCGGTATCAAATTGTGCTAAATCAAAGTAATTGAGGAAAAGTAGTCGTCAAAAGCATTTAATGATGAAAAGTAAAGTGATCGTGAAGTCAGAAATCCGTTTTGAGCTTACCCAGGTTAATACCGATGCCTAAAGTGAGTCTCATACAAAAACTTCACGCCTAAACCGAGCTCAAGTCATCACCTAATCCTAGTGTGTGTTTAGTTTGCACTTTTATATCTTTTATATCTTTTTTATTTTTATTTGAGTCACGCGTATTTTTTCCCCCTGATTTTTACGTTTTATTTGTGTGCGTATTGTTGTAAATATTAGGGTTCGTGTGTTTTAAATTTTTTATGTCAGGTGTTTTTATATTTTTATGTAAATATAATAGGTGTGTGTATTTTATTAGAGTTTTCTTTATTTTATTTGATTTGTTTTTAGTTTTATTAGTTTAGTTTATAATTTTTTTACTTGAATCTTTTATTATTTTATAGATTAGAATTCAACGTTTAGTTTTAATAGATTTTATTTTATGACATTACTATTTTTTATAAATTTTAGTTGAGTCATAAATATTTAATCTATTTTTAGTTAATTTTAATCCAATTAGATTAGTACAAATTAAATATATAGACATTCAAATAGCACCTTAACCTATATCTCATTGCCATGTACCTTACTCAAACCCTATTCACTCCCATAACTCTTAATTAAATTAACAATCGGATTTTTACGTCTCTCTCTTCTTATCTCCTTCTTCCCACAAACCCACAAAACCTCATCTCTCCTCCTCCATTTCAAGACCCAACCCGTGTCCTTACCATCTGAGTAAAACCCCGGCAATATCCACACCTAACTCCGACCGACCACCTGCTCCTACCCAAACCAGCGTAGGTGAGCCAACACCAACCACCTCCACCTGCCTCCACCAGCGGGTGGTGGCTCGTCGACAACCTGTGCCCCCCAAACCGCTGGTCATAAAATCTACACCTCCCGTTAGCACCCAAAACCTATAAAACTGGCGGGACCAAATCATACTCGTCGACGATACCTCAACCCACAAACTTGGATAGCAACCTGCGTTAAACCGGATATTAGACCCGCCATCTAAAAATACCAGCCCTACTACCCATTAAATTTGTAGGTAGGCCAAATAAATCTATTTCAATATTTTAAGTTATAAACGTTAGGAAAAGACCATCCTACCCCTTTTACAAGCCCCCAATCATTTTGATTTAAGTTACAAACCTCTCTATCTCTGTAACCCTTGTCATTCACTCAATGTAAAAAAAAAAAAACAGAAGTAGTGGGTTCCGTAGAAAAATTAAGATTAACATTACAACCCCAAAAATTGTGATAGAGTCAAATCTTAATACAACTCTTGTGCTTCTGTAAACTTAACGAGAGCCATGTACATAAGGTTACCTTTTCAATTTTAAGAGAGGCGGATAGCACAGAGCACTCCCAAACCCAAATTATTTCTTTTCCCGATCTTTTCATTAATGGGCACTAAATTAGGGTGAAGTCTTTTAGGTGGGCTATGAATTCATCCGTTGAATTATATGAAGTGTTTACATGGGTCTTGGATTGTCATATTTTTTTCAAAAATATTCATTCTTTTTGTGATTCTACATATTAAATGAGGGATGGAATACCCAATTTTAAATTTCGTCAAAACGAACATCTTTCCAAGCACAGTTTATGTTCAATTTGATTTTTCCCTGGGATAAAAAAAAAAGGGGCATATATTAAATACTCCTTCGAACTTTTTTTAATACATGTTTAGTTCAAGAATTTTTATTTTGCACCAAAAAATGTTTTATCATGTCACTGGCGCAGACCTTTAAAGATAAAAGAATAAGGAACTTTTTGGTACAAAATAAAAGGTTTGGACTAAATGTGTATTAAAAAATATTTGAAGAACTTTTTTATATTTGATCTTAAAAAAATGAGGGATCCAAAAAGAAAAGCACAATTTAAATAAAAATACTTTAGAAAAAATACGTGCAATAAAAATAAGGCAACCTCTGAAATTGTAACTCCATCAAAATACAATTTGGCCAGTCAACTTATTCAAAAAACAAAGTGAAAAAAATCCTAAAATCTTTCCCACAAAGACAATTCGTGAGATATAAAAAGGTGTTGAAGCTCATTTATTCCTTCTAATATGAAATAAGGAAATAAAAAAACTTCAGAAAATACAAAAACAAAAATTGTAGTCTTAGAAAAAATTCTTGGATTATTTCTACTACTTTAATTTTTTTTTTATTGTAATTGAGTGAGATAATTCATGTGAAGAAATTGGATACAACTTGAAGAAATCAATTACATAAGAAGACTTGTTTAGTATTGTATTTCTATCTATGTTATTTTAATTTTATGTCTCTTATTGAAATTTCATTGAATCTTGTGTATGCTAATTCTTGGCTAAACACTCCCTTCAAGGGGTTGGATGAAACCATATTTGATGTTATTCTCATTAATTAATTTATTTACTTGTTATATTTCTACGAAAATTAACTATGAAAGTGTTACGTTTCTACTCATGCCTCGAGAGAGGGTAAATTAATTTCGTTTTAAATTTAGTGTTTAAATTTTGGAATCGAACTAAAAATATGTTTTTCCTAAATGTGGCACTAGATTGGAAGTGTTAACTCGGTGTTGCGTTTAACAATTTATATAATTCTTAATAAATAGATCTTAGTGGGTAATTTATTATAAAGACTATAAATCTAATTTTATGAGTTATGGCATCTTAAATTAATTTTCTAAAAATATATTCTTGAATTTATAACTGTAACAAGAGTTAAATTGTAATTTTTATAGTATCTGAAAATATTTTAAATAGATAAATTTGTTAATTAAAATAATTAAATATGCGGTGTAATCCCACCTCTTGTATTTCCTCATACTTATAAAACTCGGTTACTACCATTGTTTTCACTAGTTTATTTAGCTCACTTATTAATTTTAGCATTAATTACTTAATTCTCCTTTGAAAATGTTGTAAAAAAATTATATATATATATATTTATAATAATATTAATAAAAAATGAATTTGGAATCATTCTCACTATTTATTTATTCACCTTGAAATTGGGATTGATACCCGTACTTACCGCTATATAAATTGTCTAACAATTTTTGTAGGTAATTCGAGGAATTTTTAGACTTAGACTTTCAGAATAACGACTTTGCACACACAAACAATGAAGTTATCAATGGTGAAGGCATTCACCAAAATTAGGCCCAAACACTAAAAAATTATCCGTAAAGACTTTAAGAAACCATTCCACCATATCCAAAAACATACTCATCATGCACCGCTGAAAGGTAGCGGGTGCATTGCATAACCCGAAGGGCATGCGTCGATAAACAAAAGTACCAAATCTACAAGTGAATGTAGTTTTCTTTTGATCCTCATGAGTGATGGGAATTTGATTATAGCCGAAATAATCATCAAGAACATAGTAATAGGGATGACCGACTAATCTCTCAAAGCATTTAGTCTATGAAAGGAAGAGTAAAGTGATCCGACCTTGTAACAACGTTCAACTTCATATAATCGATACACAGATGCCAACTAGTTTGAATCCTGGTGGATACTAACATCAGATTTCTTTAGAACAACTTGAATGGGGATGACCCATTGTCTATTAGATATGTGATATATAATACCCTCATCTAGCAATTTGAGCACCACGACTCAGATGATTTCTTTCATAGTGGGATTCTGCCTACATTATGCTTCATGGGAATCTTTAGAATTATCTTCTAAGTGTACCCTATGGATACAAAACAACGGACATATCACCTTAATTTCAGTTATGGTCCATCCAATAGCTTTTTTGCATTCCTTGATAACACGAAACAACTTACCTTCCTATTCTTTATTCAAGTTAGATTCGATGACAATAAGCAAGGTGTGTGAAGGTCCTAAGAACCTATATTTATGCATTTTGGGTAGTGGTTTTAATTCAAGCTCGGGAGCTTTCTCAATTGATGGCGGAATAGGTGACGTGGAGAGAGAGAGAGTGGCTCAGGCTTAGATTTCCAATTTCGTACTTCCATGATAGTGGCTTGGTAGAATAGTGTGTTGGCTTCTTCAATTGAGTTTTTAATATCGAATTGAGACCCAAAAAGGAGAGATGTTTTTCTAAAGGGTCATCATTATGAGTTTGCTCAAAAGACTCATGAATAATGATATCAATCATGTCGACATCCATGAGTTCATCATCATCGGATGATTGTTTAGGCAAATTGAACACATTAAGGTCCATAGTTATATTGCTAAATGATTGGTCTAATTGGCGGCTATGACACCTAATGACTGCATCAGACGTGGCGAGGAAGGAACTACCTAAAATAATCGAAATTTGTCCAATGTGACACACTGCCTAATTAAATACCGGGTGATCAATCCTTTATTAAATTAAATCAGAATATACGGTTGGTTCAATTTATGCATCACTATCGAAAAACTTTATTATTAAATACTAACCACAGAATATTTAAAAAAGTTGATGTTAAAATTTTATCTTATAATTTATTTTAAGCTAAGTTACGGATAATTAAACATTCACCATTCACATCAATCTCATATGATAGGAAGTAACTGCAGTAATAAAAGGAACTGGATAAAACATTTTCAGCCTACATCCCAAATACAATAATCCAATAGAAAAAAAACTCAACAACTGAATAAAGTAAATAACTAAATCCAAAATCTCTGAATGTCTGGATGGAAAAGGGGAAACCTGCCCTAACTGATGAAATAACTCAAAAGGGAAGAAATGATAAACACGGAAGCGTCTACTACAAAGGTCCTGTAACTTCCACAACAACTACAACTCTTCAGGTGAATGGAATTCCTATGCTTGGTCTCCCTGTGGCTGGGAACCCAAAATAATTTTACAAGAAAAAGAGATTTGCAGAAAACGGGTCAGAGCCCAAGTTGAAAACAGTTTAAAAATCAGCAGGTGCTTAAAATGAGTTTATGGAACATATATTAATTATGTTAGATTACCGTATTCACTTGAGATGATCACCTCTCATCTACTGTGCATGCCTAACGTTCCATCAAACCCTACTAGTTTCCATTCCCACGCTAACTAGTTCTTTCCCGACTAACATCTAATCATAGACCAATATCATTCCCAAGTATTCCCTCGCAATATACATAGTACCTATAATTAATTCCTCTTTGATATGGATAAGCGTCGTGTTAGCTTTTATAGATAAAGTGTTCACCAACTTAATTCATTTTCGATTTCATTATTATTCATGTCTACTTAATTCACACAGTAGATAATATCATAAGTGTGTGTGTGTGTGTGTGTGTGTGTGTGTGTATATATATATATATATATATATATATATATATATATATAAGACTGCACTCTGAGACACAACTGATGTGCATGCATACTCTATTATCATGTCCTGGTGCATCGCTTATTGCATAAAGGACTAAAGGTTCAATCTCTCGCGAACCATCAAAACAACCACGCATATTGGAGGCGAACATAGTTCCAAGCCGATGGGCTACGCACATACCTACGCACATATACGACCATCATCACTATCATTCTCACAGATAGCCCATACCTAGGTTCTATTCTCTAGTGGTCCAAATCAAAATCCCACCCAAAGGCTCCTCAAGGCATGATTTTCCACAATTAATATTTCAATCAATAAGTATACACACAAATTATTATATTCATTAGGTACTCACGCAACCTAAGTTCTCGAAATTATATGTAGTATATTCGTCCCTACTACCCACAATACTTTAACTACACAATTTACCTCTCTATCGTATACTCTTTAAGGTTCTCTCATTCCAACCCCTTCCGTTAGTAGTTACAAAATTTCCCCTCACTACTAAATTATGAAAAGAAGCTACTCTAGAATAGCATAGGTTCTATTCTCTCACTTAAAGAAACCTAGAAGGATTTCTAAGTCATTTGGGAAAAAATTGGAGTTTCTAAAATCTCATTAGAACCTGGGGATTCTTGTTCGAACGAGTTTCTCACTTCGAACGAACTACAAAATTTCGTTAGTAATCTTGTTGGAATTCTCATTTGAATGAGGTCGTTCGAACGACATGGGCAGGTCTTTGAACAAGAATTCAGGATTCGTCCCTGACTTCCAAAAGTTACGTTTTTCCTATTCATTCAACAGAAAAATCAGCCAAAACTCATCCTAATCTAAATTTAACAACTCTAAACCATATCCCCTAGTATTAGAACACTTTCCCACCCATTTTAACATCAAATTGCTAAATTTATAACATCAATTTCGATTTATTTCTCAAATCTTAAACAAGCCCTTATTTTACATAACCTCCATTAACAACCATTTAATTCCAGATTTAATTTTGTGAAATCAACATATAAAATCCATAATTATCATACCCAGAATATGGTTATTCAACTACATGTAAACATATACTCCCAATTAATGATTAATACCTAAATTCAATCCCAAATTCATAATATCATGGTTATTTCATCAACTACACTAACATGAATCATATATGCGCTAAAAATTCAGCAAGATAAACACTAACCTTTTTGTGAAGTTCTGATTCGCTGGATAAAATTTGTATAGGGGCGATCCTTTCTTCACGATCTATGCGTTGGTGTAATTTTTGGTGTGAGAGCTTGAGTCTTTATCCCTTGGCTCCTATAGAGTTCTTCTTCTTCCTCTTTGGTTCTCTTACTCTCTCTCGTAAGTTTGGAAACTCACAGATAGCCTATTACCCACGTACTCTTCCTTTTTAATTTTCTATTTTCATCCATTTTAATTTCCTAAAATCTCAAAAGACTAAAATACCCCTCCGGGGTATCGGTTTGGCCTAAATTGCCTCGAAACCTAAATAAAATACCCGAGTAGGGTTTTTTGACTATTTCAACCCTTACGAACTCATTGGCGCACTCGAAATGGTCATAAATTTTTTTAAAAACAAATCACCTTTTTAATCCAATAAAGTAATACCTACACGACTCACATGCACGCCCCAACTAAGTATATTGTAACTGTCGTATTTTTTGCTTTTGGCCATAATAATATTTTTTTAATCATATATTACCTTGGTCACAAAGTAATATTCAACATAATTATCATCATGAAATACTAACTCTTGTCACACTAGGAATTATTACATTTAAATATGGATGAATTATAAATAATTTTTTTCCATTTTAATTTAATTAATCCTAATTCCATAATTAATATAAAATCCTTAAAAAAATACGGGGTATTACATATGTTGATGTAAAAAACTAGATTGCTCTAATTATTCAATCACAGATAAATAAATAAGACAAAGATTTTTAAAGTGGTTCGGCTAGGAATAAAGCCTACGTCCACTGTTATGTTATTGCTGAGTATTTGCAGAATTCTTGATTACAAGTTCTCTCAAGAAATTCCGGTCCCCTTGAATGGGGTTGATACAAAGTATTTATAGCCTTGAGGCTGTACATGAAAGGGTCTATACATTAAATGATACACGCATGAAATGGCAATGCATTTAATTCAGCGTGTGCGTCAAGATTATGAACGTTCAATGAATATTTGAACTGTTGATTATCTGGCAATTAATGATACGATCGAGATGCAGCTCGGACCGCCATAGTTGCTCGTTGCTCAGGAGTTCCTCGGAGCGCTAGAGTACCTCGGTGCGCTAGAGTTCCTCAGTGTATCCTCGTTGCTCGTAGAGAATCATGAGTTGGTCGAGAAATGAACTTCCTCGTTGTTACTGCACCACGTAGATTGACAAGTGTCTTCGTATGATTCGTCCACATCAACATATTAATTTTGGTATCAACAGAAGCCCCCAATGTTTTATATTTCGAACTTTGAGGAGTATGAAACATTCTTTCTCGGTATTTGGCCATATTGAATTGATCTCCCTGGGTTTTAGGAGCACCGTATTTGAATTTATTTCCAAATTCGAAGAATCCGCCTTTTTTCGAACTTTTAAGAGCGCTTCGATCTTAGTGCCCTTTTTTGTCCTTTTAGCCGCCGGAAGTTCAATAGTTTCTTTTTTGTAATCATTTCTTTCGCTACTTCCCAAGGCAAAGTATTTAAACTTCTTAGGTAACCATACCGTCTTCTTCTTTTCCCAATTTCTTGCCTTCAAGCTTTCTATTCTCTCCTTCTCTCTTGTGCGTTCATCATTGTTTTCGTTCGTTGTCAACATACCTCCTTTTTTCCTGTAAGATCTTCTTCCTTTCTTCTCTTTTATTCAGTATGGTTTATATTGTGGAGTTTGTTGAGAAATTTCATTCTGATTTTTCCATTCCTTCGTGGGTAACTCTAGAGGTTCTTTCTGAGCCTTTAGATTACTTTCGATTGGCTGAGGGACATTGGTTCCCCAGTCTTTTTGTTGCTGAATGTGGATTTTCTTTTCCACCAAACCCATTGTGTCTTGAGTTTTGTCAGTATTTCGATCTTGTCCCTGCAAAAATAGCCCCCAATTCATGGAAAATAATTAATGGGGTGTACAAATTAAATTTAACTCATGGGACTCGTATAGGGATCCCTGAAATTATGTACTGCTATAAGTGGGCCACTCTAGATAATATTTATTACTTAAAAACTAGGTTTCTGAATAGAGACCTTGTAGTTAACCTCCCTGATTCAAACAGAGATTATTTTGAACATGGGTTGGTTAATAAAAATTGGCAATATGCCCCTTTAGTTGGAGATGGAGTATACAACGGTCCCAGATGCCCCCCATATGGCAATGGGATAGGTTTATTTTTCATTTTATTTTACTTATGAAATTATGCTTTTATCATGTTTGACAAAATGTATGACTGATATCTCATTATGTATTTATTTGCAGTTGATAGCAAACGAAAAACTCCAAAAGAATCAGAGGTTAATATCAAGCATCTGAAACTTATCTGGGGTTTGCATAAGAACGTTGCAGACGAGCACATCAGGTCTGCATCATATTTGCTACAGTATAAGAGTTATACAACTTCTTATACTGCTCGCCCTGTTGAGCCAGCTTCCACTCCAGAAGACTCTTCTTCAGATTCTCATCTTCCTTTAAGTCATAGAATGGGCAAGAAAAGAGCTCCCCCTTCTCTATTTGATAACACTACTTCTGCTGCTGGGTCCAAGAAGAGCAAAACTGATGTCCCTGAGGGGACTAAGAAGGTGGATGCTGCACCTTCCAAAACTACCGAGAATCCCCCAGTGGCTCCGAGCAAGAAAATTGCTCCTGTGGAAGTGATTACTATCTCTCCGACCAAGAGTTCTTCCTTGGTTGAAGTTGCTGACGTCCCATTGAAGAGATTGAGGAAATCATCCTCAGTCAATTTGGCTGAAACTGCCTCCACATTGCCAGCTGGTGGTGTTGGTGTTCCAACCATCATTCCTCCGAGCTCTGCAATGAGATCGGTAAAAACTTGGATCATACCCGAGGTCCAAGGAATTGATGAAAACATTTCTAGGGATATGCTGACATCCCTAGCTACTCGTCACCTTGCTTCGGTAAATTTCTCATACTCTGGGTTTTCTTTCTTTCTCTGAGTATTTGTATTTTTGCACTGACTTATTGTTTTTCTCATCTTTCAGCTGGTGAACTGTTTTAATAACATTGTGAAGAAGGACGAGGTGATTAAAGCCTCTAGTTCCTCGTCTAGTGTAGAGGATGCTCTGTTGGGTTTAACCCAATCCTTGAAGGAATCTCGCCAACAGTATAATGAGGACAAGACTGCTTGGGAGAAAAAGTTGTCTGCAGTTGAGGCCGAGAAAGTGAAGATGGCTGAGGTCTCCAAGAATTTGGAGGATAAAGTAAAAAATTTAGAGGTCGAACATCAGAAGTATGATGTCAAGCTCAAGAACTTGGGACAGCTTGAAGATAAGTTGAAGAAGGCAGAGGAGAAGTTGTCCGCCCTGCAAGATATCAAGGTCCAAAAAGAAGAATTGGATGTGAAGCTCTCCTCGGAGAAACTAAGAAGAAAAGTCGCAGTCAAAAAATCCTTCAGCGCTGGCTGGGAAAAAGGATGGGATAAGGGAATTGCTGCGATGACCTCCCAAGTTCAATATGGGAAGTTGAAATACTTCCACGATGGCTGGGTAGCTGCTCTGCAGGAACTGAAGATCAAGGATGATTCTGATCTATTCCAGATGCACCTCCTTGGTCCTCCTCCACCAATTGTGGAAGAAGAAGAAGATGAGCCTGTCTCTGATGAATCTTCTATGGCCATAGGTGATCAGGTCTCTGCCTCTCAACCCTCTGCCACCGAGGACATTTCTTCCATGCCTCCTCCTCCCGAGAAGATTCTTGCCGATCAAGCTGTTGTTACCACCGAGCAACCGAGCTCCTCGTCCCAGCCTCCCGAGAAAGTCTTGGGGGACAAGGAAAAGGTGTGAAGTTGTTCGGTATCATTTCTTTCTTTCATTACTTGTAATCGAACAATGTAATCTTTTGATGATCTAATAAAACACATCTTCGCTCCTCTTCATTGTTGATCCTCTGTCTACTTTTATTTATTAACTCCTACTTTCTCTTCGTTATTAGTTTTTGGCCAGAATGGAATTGATATCTGCTCCTGATACTGAGTTGATGAAATAATGCAATGGATATTATAAAGCTGGTCATACAGACCTGACTGTATCAGAGATTGTCAACATCCTTGGCCACGATGCTTCGGAACAAGCAGTTGAGGCTTACCGGTACTTGAAGGATTTACTTGACAGATCTGTGGCCAATAATGTGGCATACTACGAATTGATCGAGGAACTTCATTGTTCCTTAGAGGATCTTCAAGGTCAGCACAATGAATCAATGGCTTTGTTGCACAAAGATTATGAAAATAGATACCAACAACTTTCTTCTGAAACAGGCCATAAAAAGATCCTTGCTGGATACGACGTTAGGGAAAGGACTTTAAAAGGTGAAGTTGAAGCTTGCAGGCAGATTGCTGAATTGCTGGAACAGGAGAACAATACTTTGCAGAAAAAGTTGGCTCAGTATGAATCTGCAGCATCATCTTCCACTGCTTTAGTACCAGTTATTGATGAAAGTTTCTCGTTCCTAGAAGTCGAAAATGCCAAATTAAGGCAAGAACTGGATGACTTAAGAAGATCTGCTATTTCTGGGACTGCTCGGGGACGAGGAAGAGGTTCTCGCAGACGAGGAAGAGCTGTTCAAAATATTGTCGAGGAGCAAAGTTCTCCAATCGCTGCTCGGAGTTGATCAAGAGTTCTTAGTCGTAATGTTGAAGAGGCTCGTACCCAATCTACTTTGGAAACTCAGGCATTCCAATTAAACGTCAAAGATCGAGATCTATCAGAAATGTCCAAGAAAAATCTATCCTTGGAAGATCAACTTACTGCAACGAAGTCTGCTCTACATACTAAGAATCTTTTTGCCAAAAACCTTCTCGAACAATTGGATAGATTAACCTTTCAATTTCATAAGCAACCCAGGGAATTCTGGATGGCAGGATATAATGAAGCTCTTGTTCACTTGGATGCTCGTATTGAACATGCCAACAATGAAGGTTATAAGCAGGGGTGGTTGAACGCACTGGGTGTGTTAAAATTGGAGCAAGGGCATTTTTTTATGGGATTATCATGCTCCAGGGTTACTAGACTTGCCTGTGCCCCCTTTCAAATTGGACATGGCCTGGATCCCAGCTCGTTCCATTCCTCGTAGCTTAATTTCAAAATACCTCGATGATTATAGCCTTCATTCCCAAATCGAAGTATCTCGTCCAGAGCATCTAATGGAGACACCTTCAATAATGAATGTCAGAATGTTGAAGGACTTGAACTTTATTAATTCTCCCCTTTGCCTGGAAGATCCTCCTGCTGGCGAAGAGCCTATTTCTAAAGCAAAGGGAAAGAAACCAATAGAATAGGAATATCAATGTAATAGTTAGTACATTCATGTAACCTGTAATTTATTTTGAATTTTAATGAAAAGACTTTCATTTTCTGTTTGCAAATTTTGCTATTGTCTTGTGTTTATCAAACACCTTTACCTTGGTGCATATGTATCTGTTAAAAAGATAACAACAATATTGTTCATCGAGCAACTTAATAAAAAGTTACAAGTATCAAGGTTGTTCAATCACTTGAGTATAAAATGTTCACAATATTTCCAACCAACCAAAGTGGTTAAATAATGTTTGTCGACCAACTACAGTTGATGGGATTTTATCCCCGACCAGCCATACTTGGTTCAATTTCAAATATTTTCAACCAAGGTCAATAATTTGTCCTCGTCGACCGACTACAGTTAGTGGGTTTTTATCCCCGACCAACTATACTTGGTGTATTTTGGAATATTTTGTTCTTCAAAGAATTTTTTGTAATAATCTTACCTCCTGACCAACATAAGTTGTAATGTGAGAGTATATTTTTATCTTACCAACCGTAATTGATCATGATGGTGTACACCTCTTAACCAAAGGAGTAGTAGTGGTTCTTTCGAACTATATGTCCACTAGATATCTTACCAACCGTAGTTGGTCACACTAGTGTCGCCTCCTAACCAAAGGAGTATTTTTTGGTTCTTTCGAACTGTCCACTAGATATCTTACCAACCGTAGTTGGTCACACTAGTGTCGCCTCCTAACCAAAGGAGTATTTTTTGTGCGTAGTGTATTACACTAGTATTCCCGAAAAAACTTTCAACAGAAAGAAAATGATGAAACATCCTCGTTTTATTCATAATGAAGGAAATGCTTTACATTTTACATTACTGATAGTACTTGCGCAGGTGTTCAGCATTCCATGCATTCTTAAATTCTTCTCCCTCTAGAGTTGCTATTCTGTAAGTTCCTGGTCGAACAACCTCTGTAACTCGGTAAGGTCCATGCCAGTTTGCTTCCAACTTATTTTGCTTCTGAATGACTTTCTTTAGCACATAATCCCCTTCTTTTAAGTCACATTTCTTCACCCTTTTGTTGTAGAACAGAGCTGTACGTTGTTGGTAAGCAGCATTCCTAATGGCTGCCTCCTCTCTAACCTCCTCGAGCATATCCAAATCCAGTCTTCTCATCAAATCGCTAACTGGGGAATTGAAATTCAGTACCCTATGCGTTGGGAGACCCAACTCGGAAGGTATCACAGCCTCACTTCCAAATGCTAGCATATATGGTGATTCTCCAGTTGCTGCTCGGGGAGTTATTCGGTAAGCCCATAGTACTGATTGGAGCTCATTAATCCAATTTGCTTTAACTTCACTTAACCTCTTCTTCAAACCATTTAGTAATGTTCTATTCGTCACCTCAGTCTGTCCATTGCTTTGGGGATGGCCTGGTGCTGAATGAAGCTTCAAAATGTTCGACTGATGACAATAGGCAGCAAATTCTTCATTATCGAATTGTGTTCCATGGTCTGTGATGAAAGCATGGGGGAGACCATATCGACAGATGATGTTCTTCCAAATGAATTGATAAACCTTCTCGTACGTCATATCAACCAGTGGTTCAGCTTCCACCCACTTAGTAAAGTAATCCACTGCTACGACGAGGTACTTGAACCTTCCTCGGGTCGTCGGCAATGGTCCAACCAGATCAACCCCCCACATGGCAAATGGCCAAGGTGAAGTTATGGGTGTCAACAATGCTTGTGGAGTTCTTCGGATGGAGGAAAAACGTTGGTACTTGTCACACTTCTTGGCATAGGCTATACAATCAGCCCTCATCGTCGGCCAGTAATATCCCCGTGTCATTACCCTTTGCAAAAGTGTCCGACCTGCTACATGAGCTCCACAAGATCCTTCATGGATTTCTTCAACCAATTCCTTGACTTCTTATGGATGCACACATCTCTGCAAACCTGCCATAATTCCTCGTCTATACAAAACACCATTAGTTAACACATACCGAGCAACTTTATACTTCAATTTCTTGGCAGCTAACTTGTCCTCCGGTAATTCTCCTTCTTCAATGTATGCCCTGATAGGATCCATCCAAGATGGTCCTAAATCAAGGGTAATAATCTTCACCGTCAGATCTTCTTCTATGCTCCGACTTTCTAATACTTCAATTGGTATCGTTCTTCGCAGCTCGGTGCGCGTAGCTGACGCTAATCGGGCCAATGCGTCTGCTCTAGCATTCTCTATCCTCGGTATTCTCACCAATTGAATAGCATCAAATTTTGTCAATAACTCCATCACCTTTGCATGGTACTTCACCATTAATTCTCCCTTAACTGCATATATTCCCATCATTTGATTCACAATTAACTGAGAATCACTGAAAACAATTATTTGTCGTGCCTCCATAACTTTCGCCAAATGAAAACCTGCTATCATGGCCTCATACTCAGCTTCATTATTGGAAGCCTTGAATTGGAATCGCAAGGCATATTCCATGTCAATATCATCTGGGGTGTTTAAAACAATCCCTGCTCCACAACCAGCTGTGTAAGATGATCCATCTACATATAATCTCCATGTAGGTAACTCGTCTTCAAAATTCTTATCTGTCAGAACTCCTTGGTAAAATATCTGTTGTTTTCTTTCATCATCCCCTGGTATCTTTCGTTCCTCGTCGATCATCTGTTCGTGCCCTTTTACCAACCGGAGTTGGTCTGGGTTTGAATATGATGATTTTTCTACATCCACAAGTCCTTTTACCATCCTTAGTTGGTTTGGACCTGTGTCTGTTGATCCTGTATCGTCCACAGGTAGGTCAGCAAGTACCTTTTGTTCCTCGGGGGTATCAGGGTATGTGAACTCTGCTATAAAATCTGCTACAGCTTGCCCCTTTAATGATGATCTGGGTTCATACACAATATCATATTCACCGAGTTCTATTGCCCAATACATCAACCTTCCTGATTTTTCTGGCTTGTGAATGGCTTGTCTTAACGGCATGTCGGTATACATGATGATGGTATGGGCCTGAAAGTATGGCCTCATTCTTCTACTTGCCTCAATTAACGCTAATGCCAATTTTTCTAGCTTTGGGTACCTGATTTCTGCACCTCGGAAAGCCTTACTTGTGTAATAAATTGGCTTCTGGACTCCATTCTCCAATCTGATCAACGCCGAGCTGACTGCATTCTCTGATACTTCCAGATACAAGTACAACTTTTCTCCTGTTATTGGCCTAGACAGCAATGGTGGGGCTCCCAAATACTTCTTCAAATCTTGAAAGGCCTTCTCACATTCATCAGTCCACTCAAAACTTTTTCGCAGTGTTTTGAAGAATGGGAGGCATTTATCAGTTGCTCGGGATACAAATCTGTTGAGCGCTGCAACTCGTCCTGTAAGACTCTGTACTTCTTTCCTCGTCGTTGGGGATCGCAGCCCTAAAAGAGCTTTGATCTTTTCTGGATTCGCCTCAATGCCTCTTTGGTTGATGATGTATCCGAGGAACATTCCTTCTCGCACTCCAAAGGTACACTTCGTCGGGTTGAGCTTCATTTGGTATTTGTCCAGTTGATCAAAGGTCTGGCCTAAGTCAACTAGATGATCAGTAGCTCTCTTGCTTTTGGTGAGCATGTCGTCGACATAGACCTCCATGTTGCAGCTAATTTGTTCGGCAAAAACCTTGTTCATCAGCCGCTGATATGTTGCACCTGCATTTTTTAAACCCAAAGGCATAACATTATAACAATAAGTTCCCCTTGGGGTAATAAAAGAAGTACTTTCCCTGTCGTCAGGTTTCATTTTGATCTGATTGTAGCCAGAGTATGCATCCATGAAGCTGAGTAGCTCATGTCTCGAGGTAGCATCCACTAGCTGATCGATTCTGGGCAATGGAAAATGATCTTTAGGACATGCCTTGTTAAGATCAGTGAAATCAACACACATTCTCCATTTATTATTCTTCTTTTTTACCATCACCACATTTGCCAACCAATCTGGATATTTCACATCTTCAATGAATTGGGATTTCTGGGGCTTTTCGACCTCCTCTTGTATGGCTTGGTTCTTCTCGGGACTAAACACTCTTCTTCTCTGCTTCACAGGCTTGATCTCCTTATTCACATTGAGCTCATGACATAAGAAGTTTGGATCTATCCCTGTCATGTCTTCATGACTCCAAGCAAAAGTATTCTTCCTGTTTCTCAAGAAAACTATCAACTCCTGTTTTATTGAAACATCCAACGACGATCCTATCTGGGTTACTCGTTCAGGATGCTCGTCGTCCAGAATAACATTTTCTATAGATTCCACCACCTGTCCTTTTACAAGTTGTGATTCATCCCTAGGATCAAGAGTTTCAATTTCTGTACCGTCCTCCACTTGGTAAGTAGTAGTATTTTTCCTTGATTCTTCAAGTTCCTCTTGCTCGGCAGACGAATAATAGCATTCCCGAGCTACTTTTTGATCACCTTTAATAATTCCGACTCCAAAATTCGTTGGGAATTTCAAACACTGATGTACTGTAGATGGAACTGCTTCGAACTTCTTCAATCCAACTCTTCCCATGATGATGTTGTAGGCTGATTGCACATTCTTATCCATCACAAAGAAGCGTATTCTTTCTGTTCGACAAGCAGGCCAAGTTTCAATGAGTATATCCAACTTGATCGTCCCAAGTGGAAAAACTTTCTCGCTAGCAAAACCCAGAAGAGGTCTGTGATAAGGTTCCAATTGAGATAATTTCAAATTCAAGCTATCAAAGCATGAATAGTATATGATGTCTGCCGAACTACCGTTGTCTACTAACACCCTTGAAATGATCACATCCTTCATCCTCATTTTGATCACCAAAGGATCATCATGAGGGTAAAGAACACCTGCCAGGTCGTTTTTTGAAAAACCAATCACTAGCTTCTCTTTGTTTACTTTCCTCAGACGATCATCCTTGGCCAGATTTATTCGCTGAATATATGAACAAGCTTGAGCCTCTCCCAGGTAAGCTTTTCTTTCTGCAGTAAGGTCCCCTCCTCCTGCATCTCCTCCTGTAATAACATTACAATCAAATGACCCAAAACGTATGGAAAATACCTCTCGTTCAGGCTGCCTTGGCTTCTTAGGAAGATCGGGGTCATCATCTGGATCATCTTCATGGTCCCTCTTCTTTTTCTCCTCTGCACGACGAGGAGATCTAGATCTTTCTCTAGTTCTATCATCATTCTTCCTCTCACCCCTGCGATCTACATATTTTGACAATTTTCCTCTTCGGATGAGCGTTTCAATCTCGTTCTGAAGGGCTATGCAATTTTTGGTCATATGGCCATGATCTTTGTGAAACTCGCAGTATTTGGCCTTATTCCTCAAATCAGGATTTGTCCTCAGTTTTTCTGGCCACTTGATTTCCTCGCTATTCTTGATTTCTTCCAAAACATGATTAATACCCATTTTCAATGGAGTATAATTGTCGTATTTCTTTAGGACTTCCCATGACGTTCTATTGTTCTTAGAGTGCTTGTCACCACCATTACCTTTCTGCTCTTTCTTCTTAGACTTGTCGACCTCCACCTTGGTTTCTTTATCCATATTCTTCTTTGCAGCCATAGCCTCCTCGACATTCATGATTTTGGCCGCTTTTGCCATCAACTCCGACATAGTTTTAGGTGGATCTTTGGCCAAAGTGTAGTATAACTTATTAGGCAACAAACCACTCATCAAAGCAGTGATTGCTGTCTTTTCTTCGTAATCTATGACTTCCAACTTCTCGTTATTAAAACGAGTTATATAATCTCTAGTACTTTCACCTGATTTTTGTCTAACACTTAGCAAGTGTGCTACTTGCTTTACTGGCTTCGTCCTAAAACAAAAATTTCCAATGAACAACTCGGCTAATTGAATAAAAGTTGAAATCTTACCCCGAGGAAGATTATTATACCATATCTGTGCAGATCCGGTAAGAGTTCCCGAGAATGCTCTACACCTCATCTCGTCGGGGACGGCATAGATGTCGGCAGCAGCTTGGTATTGTTCTATATGAAGAACAGGATCTGTCTTTCCATCATACTTGGGGGTCACTACAGGTGCTTTGAATTTCGACGGTGTAGGAAAATCCACAATGGCTTGCACAAAAGGTGTTCTTTGAACAAAAGTTCTCTGTAAGGGGTTTCTTGCCTTAGCCATTTCTCCCAGTCTATCCTCCAACCGCTGAATGGAACCTTTCCATGCTTCATTTCCTTCCTCAGGCCTCTTAGTCCGAGCAATTGATTGCTCTGACGTAGCTTCCTGAGATTTATCTCGACGAGTAGCTGGTCGTGATTGTGCTGATCCTTCTCTCAAACGTGATGGTGGTCGCAAACTTCTCGATGGAGCTCTAGGTGGACTCATATTCCTCCTAGGTCCTAATCGACTGAAAGGAGACACCCTGCTTAATCTTTCTAAAGCGCTAGTTCTCTCCGGAGAGAGAGTGATACGTTGATCTGTATCCGTAGCCTGTATTGATGAAGTTCGCCCAGGTTGATAAGAAGAATCATTAGATTCTCCATTGCGATATGACCCAGTACGTCTGGATCGCGATTGCCCACGATCACCCCTTTGCCCTGAATAAGTAGGTGCACCGCCTTGAAGAGTTTGAAGGAGTTGCCTCATAGATTCTTGCATGGCGGTTTGTCCTTGAGCCAGATTTGTCATAATTCTGGCCAGATCTGGAGATGCAGATGGATTTGGAAATTTTCCAGTATTTCCAGCGTTTCGATTACTGGATTCTGGATTATCTGCAATTGATGACAAATGATTTTTTATGAAAAACGATAGTAACAGTCGTTTCCCACAGACGGCGCCAATCTGTTGATGTAAAAAACTAGATTGCTCTAATTATTCAATTACAGATAAATAAATAAGACAAAGATTTTTAAAGTGGTTCGGCTAGGAATAAAGCCTACGTCCACTGTTATGTTATTGCTGAGTATTTGCAGAATTCTTGATTACAAGTTCTCTCAAGAAATTCCGGTCCCCTTGAATGGGGTTGATACAAAGTATTTATAGCCTTGAGGCTGTACATGAAAGGGTCTATACATTAAATGATACACGCATGAAAGGGCAATGCATTTAATGCAGTGTGTGCGTCAAGATTATGAACGTTCAATGAATATTTGAACTGTTGATTATCTGGCAATTAATGATACGACCGAGATGCAGCTCGGACCGCCATAGTTGCTCGTTGCTCAGGAGTTCCTCGGAGCGCTAGAGTACCTCGGTGCGCTAGAGTTCCTTGGTGTATCCTTGTTGCTCGTAGAGAATCATGAGTTGGTCGGGAAATGAACTTCCTCGTTGTTATTGCACCACGTAGATTGACAAGTGTCTTCGTATGATTCGTCCACATCAGCATATTAATTTTGGTATCAACAACATACTTCCCCTTAATAACGAAATTCCGTCCAGAAATTCGGAAAAGAACATAGTTAAGGTGTACGTGGTAGGAATAACTCTGGATATTTATCTCGCATGTCATCCTCACGCTCCCAAGTAGAATCCTCTACATTACAATGCCTCCACTGTACTCGTACTAAGGGCACTATCTTTAACCTCAGTTTTTTCTCACCACGGTCTAGAATCGCAGTTGGCCCTTCCTCGTAGGAACTATCGAGATGTAGATCAATCTACTCTAAGGCAATATGGGTATGGACCAAGTCATCCCAAAGACATCTCCTCAGCGAGGAGATGTGGAACACATTATGAATCATATGAAGTTGCTTCGGTAACCCAAGTCTGTAAGCTACTGGCCCAATCCGCTCAATAATAGGGAATGGCCCGACATATCTCGATGCCAACTTCCCTTTTTTCCCAATCTGCATTACTCCGTTTATAGGGGATACTTGAAACAATACCTGATCCCCCACACTAAATTTCCAGAAGGACCTCTTGGCATCGTCGCAACTCTTCTGCATATCCTGAGTAATTCGAATGCGACTCTATATCAACTCAATCTTAACCATTATGATCTCGATAATGAAGATTTAAGCGTACAGCCCGATAGTATAGTCAGTCCGGACTGGAAGAAAGTGAACTACCTTGGTCAATCGATCCACAATCACCCATATCGAATTGTGACCCCTCTATGATGTAGGCACCCCTATGATGAAGTCTATGTAAATTCTCTCCCATTTACATATAAGGATTTCTAATGGATGTAGTAATCCTCCCAATCTTCGATGGTATGTCTTCACTAGCTGGCAGGTGGCACACTTCCATATAAAATTGACGATGTCCTTCTTCACGCCACTCCAACAATACTGTCGCCTCATACCATGGTACATATGATCCCCTCCGGGATTTACCGTAAACCGTGAACCCTGCTACTCTGACATCACTGCATGACGTAACTCCTCCCCCTTTGGAACTATTAATCTTCCATTAAAGGGTAAGCCCCCATCCGAGATCACGAAAAAGGACTCAGCTCCCTCGACTAGAAGCTGGATAATCAGATCTCGACAGAAGGGATCCGTTGCATGAGCCTATATCACCCTGGTAATTATCTCTGGTGTAATCTTCATCACCGACATGAATGAGCGGGCAACTGTATCCTGATGCCCGAGTTCTTTCCATTTTGCCTTCCACACCTCGACCACCTCCGCTGACGCATATTTAGCTCCTGCTGCGTGAACAGATAGTGCAGTGACTTGTGATCCGTGAACAAGATAAATTTCTCCCCCAAGAGATAATGTATCCATATTCGCAATGCAAACACGACTGCGCTAACTCCAAGTCGTGGGTGGGGTAACTCCTCTCGTGAGGCTTAAGCTTACGGGAAGCATAAGCAATCACCTTTTTCTCCTGCTGAAGCACACCCCCAAGTCCTAATAAGGATGCATCAGTGTAAACCCAATATTCCATCCCCGTCCTGGGAAAAACTGGTGCTGAAGTCATCTTATCCTTCAGCTCGTCAGAAGCCAACTGGCAGGCATCATCCCATATAAATGGCACCCCCTTGCGAGTCAAGTTTATCAACGGACCCTCTATCTTTGAGAATCCTCGTATGAATCGCCTGTAGTATCCTACCAGTCATAAGAAACTACGTATCTCAGTCGGCTTCGTGGGCTGTCCCCACTCCCTCACCGCTGACACCTTCCCTGGATCTACCGATATCCATTCCGAAGAAATTATGTGCCCCAAGAATTGAACCTTTCTCAGCCAGAACCAACATTTCTCATATTTCGCATATAACTTGTGTTCACGCAGAATCTATAAAACCATCTTCAGATGCTCGGCATGCTCCTCCTAAGTTCGAGAATAAATCAGAATGTCGTCAATGAAGACAATGACAAACTGATTTAAGAACTCCCTAAACACCGTGTTCATCAAGTCCATGATGGTTGTCGGTGTGTTGGTTAGCCCAAATGGCATAACCCTGAACTCGTAAGTTCCATACCTCTTCAGAAAAGAAGTCTTAGGGAAATCTTGATCCCTAATACATAACTGATTGTACCCCCACCTCAAGTCTATCTTCAAAAAATAAGAAGCTCCCCTCAACTGGTCTAATAGTACATCGATTCGGGGCAACGGGTATTTATTCAGTATCGTGACCTTATTCAGCTCTCGGTAATCAAAACATAATCTTAATGATCCGTCTCTTTTCTTTACGAACAACACAGAAGCACCCCAAGGCCAGGTACTTCTATGGATGAAACCCTGACCCAAATACTGCTCGATCTGATCTCGTAGCTCTTTCATCTCTATCGGATCCATACGATAAGGTGCACGGGCTATCGGTCGAGTGCCTGGTGCCAAATATATTACAAAATATATCTCCCGACTAGGTGGTAATCCCAAAATGTCCTGAAATACATCAGCGAACTCACGAACAACTGAAATCGAACAAGCGGTATCACCACTCCCATAGCGATCTCCTCCTCATATAATATATATGGGTCCACGAACCTCCCTCAAGACGAGGCATCACCACAAAAAAATATCCTGAACCGGTATGACAAACACAATACTATGGATCTAACAATCAATTATATCCTTATACGTAACTAGCTAATACATCTCGATAATATCATTATACTCGTTCATCTATAAGACAAGCATGTCGACATAAAATCAATCTCCCAATCTCTATGACTACTCCACGACATATAAAGAATATTAAAGACCCATAACACATAGGTGACTCTACACTAGTAATTATGCTATCTGCCGTGTCTAATAACCGTGTGGTGCGTGCAAAACTAGTGGCAATAAAACTATGTGAAGGCCCCGTGTCGAATAATATTCGCTCTATAATCCCCTGAATAGAAAACATACCATCGACTACGGGCAGGGCCTGATGAACAACGGACTGATTGACGTTGTAGACATGCCCATACTGCAACTGTTCATGATGCATCGAAGTTGCTGGAATGGCGGGAAAAGTTGGTATCTAGGGTGGTTATGGGAGGGCGGCTTGAAATATTGGTCACTGGGGCTCCTAACGAGCGCCCTGCTGCTGCTGCGGGGCTCTACCCCTCTGAGGACAATCCTGGCATTTGTGTCTAGTGTTTCCACAAGTAAATTACCTCCCTGTAAAGTGTCCTCCCCTCTGCCCCTACTATCCTCAGCCCTGATGGCCGTTTCCACCCCTCCCCTGGCCATGTTGAAATTGCTGCTGCCCTTGCTGGCACTACTGACCGGGATGGCCATGATGGAAATGGATAAAACCTCCCTAACCCTATCTAAAATCTCCAGAATGGAATCTCTTAGTAGAGTCCCCCTGATGGGAACTCTGCTCACCCAGACAAACCTGTCCTGAGCTGCGGGAGCCCCACTAGAGCTACTACCTCCTGTCTAGCCCTACTAGTTGGACTCCCCGACTTGTTTGCTTCCCTACTGATGAAAATGATGGTCCTGATAATGTAGTAGGGAACCATTAACCACATTAAAATAAGTGGACAATGAAATATTCCATAAAAAATGCTGGCGAATCCTCCAAGTCCATCTATCCAAAAACCTCTAGATTTTCTTCTCCTCCATCGCTATCTCATCTGACACTAAATTCAAAAGATCTGTAAACTCTTCCTCATACTCAGCAACTATCCTCCCTTCCTGTTTGAGGTTCAATAACTTTCGCCTCATCTCGGTCTGCACAATGGAAGGGAAGTATTTGGGGTCAAACCACAGCCAGAACTCTCGAATAGTCAAGTTGTCGCTCTTCTCCACAGTGGTAGTGGACTCTCACCACTGTAGCGCTGCCCCCACCAACTTAGAGGTGGCTGAAATCTTATTTTGCATCTCCGTGCACTCATACATCCTCAGGTATCTTTGTATATCCTTCCTCTATTGGCTCGCCTTCACCACATCCGAACTTCCTGTGAACTCTGGAGAATGTGCCTTCCGAAAGGCATCTCTAATACGCTCCCTAGCAGAAAGAAAAGCGTGGACTGGTGCTGGAGCCACTGGTGGTGCCTGTGGTGGGGCCTACTATACCGTGGCTAAGGTTACATTCACCGCCTGTGCCATAATAGTGGCAACTTTCGCAGCATTCATCGTACCCTGGGACGGAGCTGGCTGAGGCTCGGGCTGGGCATCCTAATTGGTCGATGTGCACATCTAGGAGGCATCTGAAATAAGTGAGAAGCTTTATAAGTCCGTAGTAATTATCTCAAATAGCTAAATACGAATAATACGCATTTAATGAATACAACATTCCTAAATATAGGGCTCTATATCAAAGAAAGCTACGTGAAAACCATAATAAGCTGCACAGATCCTAAGTACTCTAGAACCTGATGCTTTGATACCACCTGTGGCACCCTGCCTAATTAAATACCGGGTGATCAGTCCTTTACTAAATTAAATCAGAATATCCAGTTTGTTCATATTATGCATCACTGTCGAAAAACTTTATTATTAAATTCTAACCACTTAATATTTAAAAAGGTTGATGTCAAAATTTTATTTTATAGTTTATTTTAAGCTAAGTTACGGATAATTAAACATTCACTATTCACATCAATATTATATGACATGAAGTAACTGCAATAATAATAACTTCTATAGTAGCTATAGCTCGTAAGGTGAATGGAATTCCTATGCTTGGTGTCCCTGTGGCTGGGAACCTAAAAAAATTTGACAAGAAAAAGAGATTTGCAGATGGCAGGTCAGAGCCCGAGTTGAAAATAGTTTTAAAATCAGGAAGTGCTTAAAATGAGTTTATAGCACATATATTAATCATGTTAGATTACCGTACTCACTTGAGATGCTCACCTCTCATCTACTGTGCACGTCTAACGTTCCATCAAACCCTACTAGTTTCCATTCCCACGCTAACTAGTTCTTTCCCGTCTAACATCTAATCGTAGACCAATATCGTTTCCATGTATTTCCCTCTCAATATACATAATACCTATAATTAATGCCTCTTTGATATGGATAAGTGCCTTGTTAACTTTATATAAATAAAGTGTTCACCAACTTAATTAGTTTCCGATTTCATTATTATTCATGTCTACTTAATTCACACAGCAAATAATATCATAAGTTTATATACGCTTATATATATATATATATATATATATATATATACACGCTTATATATATATTCAATACTGCCCCCGAGACACAACTGTGGTGCATGCATACTCTGATATCATGTCCTGGTGCTTCGCTCATTGCATACAGGACTAAAGGTTCAATCTCTCGCGAACCATCAAAACAACCACACATATTTGAGGCGAACATAGTTCCAAGCCAATGGTCTATGCACATACCTATGCACCCATACGATCGTCATCACTATCATTATCACAGATAGACCGTACCTAAGTTCTATGATATAGTGGTACAAATCAAAATCCCACTCGAAGGATCCTCAAGGCATGATTGTCCACAACGCGCAACCTCCACTTGATAGCAACCATTAAAGGTATGTTGTACACATAATAGTTCAATCAATAAGTACACACACAACTTAGTATAGTCATTAGGTATTCACGTAACCTAAGTTCTCGAAATTATATGTAGTATATTAGCCCCTACTACCCATAATACTTTAACTACACGATTTACCTCTCTGTCGTATACTCTTTAAGGTTCTCTCATTCCAACCCCTTCCCATAGTAGTTACACAATTTCCTCTCACTACTAAATTATGAAAAGAACCAACTCCAGAACAGCGTAGGTCCTATTCTCTCACTTAAAGGAACCTAGAAGGATTTTTAACTCATTTGGGGAAAATTGGGAGTTTCTGAAATCTTGTTATAACCCGGGGGTTCTCTTTCTAACGATGTCGTTCGAATGAGTTTCTCACTTCGAACGAACTCTAAAATCTCGTTCAAATTCTTGTTCGAATTCTCGTTCGAACGAGGTCGTTCAAAGGACCTGGGCAGGTTTTTGAACCCTGACTTCCAGAAGTTACGTTTTTCCTATTCATTTAAAAGTAAAATCACCCAAAACTCATCCTAATCCAAATTTAACTCTAAACCATGTCCCCTAGTATTAGAACACTTTCCCACCAGTTTTTAACATCAAATCCCTATATTTATAACATAGATTTCGATTTATTTCTCAAATCTTCAACAAGCCCTAATTTTACATAACCTCTATTAACAACCATTTAATCCTAGACTTACTTTCGTGAAAGCAACATATAAAACTCATAATTATCATACCCAAAATATGGTTATTGAACTACATGTAAACCTGTACTCCTATTTCGAGATTAATACCCAAATTCAATCCCAAATTCATAATATCATGGTTATTCCATCAACTACACTAGCATGAATCATATATGCTCTAAAAATTCAGCAAGATAAACACTTGCCTTTTTGTGAAGTTCTGATTTGCTCGATGAAATTTGTATAGGTGCGATCATCTCTTCACAATCTACACCTTGGTGTAGTTTTTGGTGTGAGATCTTAAGTCTTTATCCCTTGGCTCCTATGGAGTTCTTCTTCTTCTTCCTCTTTAGTTCTCTCTCTCTCTTTCTCTCACGTAGGTTTGGAAACTCACAGATAGACTATTACCCACGTACTCTTCCTTTTTAATTTTCTATTTTCGTCCATTTTAATTCCCTAAAATCTCAAAAGACTAAAATACCCCTCCGGGGTGTCGATTTGGCCTAAATTGCCCCGAAACACAAATAAAACACCCGAGTAGAGTTTTCTAACTATCTCGACGCTTCCGGACTCATTGGCGCACTTGAAATGGTCATTCGAGTTACATAAAAATAAATCACATTTTTAACCCAATAAAGTAATATCGACACGACTCACATGCGCGTCCCAACTAAGTATATTGTAAATGCCGTATTTTTTGCTTCCGGCCTTAATAATATTTTATTAGTCATATATTACCTTGTGCGCAAAGTAGCATTCAACATAATTATCATCAATAAATACTAACTCTTGTTACGCTAGTAATTATTACATTTAAATTCGGATTAGTTATAAATAAATTTTCTCCATTTTAATTTAATTAATCCTAATTCCATAATTAAAATAAAATCCCTCCAAAATACGGGGTATTACATGCAATAGGATTATGTACCTATTGGGTATCGAAAACCAAAAAATCGACGAGAAAGGCAAAGTCTCCCACTCTAATTAAGACGTTCTCAACGACACCTCTCGATATTTTAATTGACTGATAGACTAAGGATATGGTCATCCTGGTCGGTATGAACTCCCTCAAACCTAGTTTCTCATACATGGTGTACTGTACAAGGTTCACGCTAGCTTCTAAATCTAGAATGATTTTCTCAATTATGTGGTCCCCTATCTTGATAGAGATCGTCGGAGTCCCAGGATCTCTATACTTAACGAGCGTTATTTACGAAATGATTGAGCTTGCTTGCTCAATGAGAAAATCTTTCTTGGGAACATTGGTATTTCTCTTGAAGATACAAAGCTCCTCCAGAAATTTAGCGTAGGACGGGACTTGTTGTATACCATAAAGCAGTGGGATATTGATTTGTACTTTCTTGAATACTTTCAATATCTTATCAACTTGCTCCTTCTTCTTTTGCCGAACACGTTGGGAAAATGGATCTTTTTGGAACATAGGTCTCTATAGATGGATCGAACGATGGGGGTGGGAAGGAAGTTGGATCTATGAATGGATATTTCTTCTACTTAAATTTCTCAGATTCACTCTCTGTGGGTGGTGAGACATTATTCTCAACTTCCTTGTTAGAACTAAGCATGACGGTGGCTTTCGCATTCTCTTGGGTGTGTAACGTTATCGTGTTATCTTGAACAACATATTGACCCCTAGGCATGTTATCTTTTTTATTCGGCTCAGCTTGACTCGGGAATATTCCCTTATTTCTCTCACTTAATGTGTTGGGTAGTTGGCTCACTTGAAATTCTATTTTGACAATCTATTCAGTATTCGTGTGTAGGCTTTACTGGGTGGATTAGAGGACATTTTTGGTGGTTTGTTAGAACCGAAGGGTACTTTAGGCAAGCGTGTTCATCGTTTCCTTAAAAGATTTGATCCTTTGGGATGAAGGATACGACGGTGTGGGGGAATTATTTTGGAAACTCGGAGGTGTGTTACCTGATGATTGACCTCCACCTCCTTAGTATTGACCCTTAGACCACAAAAGTTAGGGTGATCTCTCCATCCTCGATTTTACGTATTGGAGCAAAGGTCATATTTTGGCCTATTTTGTTAGAGGACATTTGCCTATTCGGTGAGTGTTTTATGGGCCGAAATGGTGGGGAAAATGTTGGACTAAGTGGTCGAAACTATCATAAAGCAAGTACAAAGGTGAACTTGTATGCTGAATTGTCGTAGGTACGACTCGATTATCCTTTTTCCTTATCTCTAAATCTTCTAATCGCAGGGCCAATATAGCCACCTGTCTCTTCGATAATAAATACACGCTCATAAATATATGGCCCTTAAATCACTACACCAAAATAGCCAAATTATCACCTTTCAGCCGGCCACCCTTGTCAAGGTCATTGACCGTGACACAAATCTCGCGTTTTGAGTCACGGTCATTGACCTTGACACGACCGTGACACATAATTGTCACGGTCTTTGACCGTGACAAGGCCGTGACAAATTTACTTGTCACGGTCTTGTCACGGTCAAAGACCGTGACAATTATGTGTCACAGACGTGTCAAGGTCAATGACCGTGACACAAAACGCGAGATTTGTGTCACGGTCAATGACCTTGACACGACCATGACAACTTTTGCAGCAAAAAAAGCCCTAGGCTTCTTTTTTTCCCACCTCTTTTGGTTTTCTCTCTCTCTCTCTCTCTCTCTCTCTAAGGTATATTTTTTTTCCTCTCTTTCTCTTTCATTTCTATATGTATGTGTATGTGTATGTGTATGTGTATGTGTATGTGTATGTGTATGTTTATGTGTATATGTATGTGTATGTGTGTATATATATGTGTAAATGTTAGTGATAGTTAGAATGGTGTAAATGTTAGTGATAGTTAAAATTGTGTAAATGTTAGAAAAGTTCTAGAATTCATATGTTAAATTTAATTATATAAATATTTAAATTGATAATAATTTTATTCATGAAATTAATTCAATTAGGTAAAACCCTAGATATTTTTTTAACAGAATTTGATAATATTATATAAAGTTTAGTAAATTCACAAAATGTTGCCAATTGTATGTTTTTAGGAATATCATTAGTTACTTTCTTTAGAATCCATACACTGGTAATATCATTAGAATCCATACACATGCATGTTGTTAGAAAGTCTTGAATTTAATTCTCACTTTAATTTGTAGAATCTCTGTACTTGGTTGGATTTATTATATTATGATAATGAAATTTATGCTCCAATTATAATTATCTCATGCCATAATTTTATTGATAAACAATAACTGTAGTTGTCACGGTCGTGGTGGGGGGAGGGGGTGGGGGTGGGGTGTGTGTGTGTGTGCGTAGGTGTGTGGTGGGGGAGGGGGGTAGTGGGGGTGGGGTGTGGCGGGGGGAGGGGAGGGGGAGGGGGTGGGGGTGGGGGTGGGGTGTGTGTGTGTGTACGTAGGTGTGTGCGTGTGTGCGTGGCGGGGTGGGGGTGGGGGCAAGGGGTGGGGTGGGGTGGGGGTGGGGTGTGGGGGGTGTGGAGGGGAAATTTTAACAATTGTATATCTTTAATTAAGAAATTGTATAGCTTTAATTGTAATTTTAATTGTATAGTTTTAGATGAAAGTAAATTAATAATTAGTGCCAATTTCATATGAAAGTAGGATTGTCCCTCATTGTAAATTAGTAAATTAATAATTGTATACTTTAATTGTTAGTTTAATTGATGAAATGTTGGGTTGGTTAGTTTTAAAAGTGGCATGGCGTGTGCGTGTGTGTGGTGGGGGTGGGGTAGGGGTGTGTGTATGTGTACTATTAACATTTTTTTTATCTTTACTAAAACATTTTTTTACAGCAAAAATGTCTCCTTCAGATATTAAGGCGAAGATGATGATGCTGTTTATGATGATGTCGTCTGGGCTCAGTGGTAGCGGAGGCGACGAGGGCTCCTCCGCCCCTAGGCTCCCCAAATATGGAAAATTTGGGATTACCGTCGAGAACAAGTCGGAGCTATTAGCGAGATCCCTCGAGCTGCTAAAGACGGTCATCGGCCCGGGGTTTATGAGTTGGAAGGAGCTGCCATATGAGCTCAAGTTAGCTGTTTGGGCGGCACTACAGGTAATATATTTATATTTCAATTTCAATTTCAATTTCAATTTCAATTTCAATTTCAATTTCAATTTCAATTTCATATTTATATTTATATTTATATTTATATTTATATTTATATTTATATTTATATTTATATTTATATTTATATTTATATTTATATTTATATTTATATTTATTCGCAACGAACATTGTATTTGTTGGACAGGAACAATTCAACTTGGATCCAAAGCTACGCGATCCCGTCTTGAAGCAGATTAGGGAGAAACTCAAGTCGTGGAAAAAAAATATGTGGGCACGGTACTTTGGGAAAACAAGATAGTCGATTATCCAATGGCGTGAATCCGTCCCGCCCAAGGATCCGATCTCATTGGCACAATGGCAGAAGTTCATTGACAATGAGATCGAGGATCGACAATTGGTTGCTCGCCAATCGGGGAGGGAAAATCGGGCAAAAAAGACGGACGTGCACTACTCCGGCCAGACCTCTTACGCCGAGGTGGAGCATAGGATGCAGGTAAGATTTAATTTTTCTATAACTACAGAAATATATTATTCTTCATTATTTTACTTTGCGGGGCCGATACTAATTTTACTTTTCTGTATTTTATTTCAGGGGGTAGGGAGTGGGCCAGGTGGTAAGCCACATAGGCTCGATACTTATGTGGCTCTTCGGATGAAGAAAGGGAAGGACAAGGAGGTGTCCCCGAGCGTCGCGGCCACGATTGTAAGTAATCCGACAGTTTAATTTTTGTTAATTACGTTATAATTTTTTAGTTTACTTATTTTACTAATCATGTGCTTTTTGTCGTTTCAGGCAAAGCTTAAGGAAGTGCATGAGTCGCAGTCTGATGCCGACAAGGCATCTTTGTCCACAGACGCACTCAGCCAAGTGCTTGGCTCTGATCGCAAGGGGAGGACAAGGGGAGTGAGCTCGCGGGTGGCCAAATCTAGGATCATTGGATTGGAGACGAGCGGCACCGGGTTGGCTCGAACGGTGGATTCACACGACGCGAAGCTGTCCCGTTTGGAGGCGGCGGTCCAAGATATGTACGCATTCATGAAGCGTATGTTGGGCGGAGATCGTAAAGGGAAAGGGAAAGGGAAAGGGAAGGAGAAGGCGGTGGAGGAGGAGGTGCGGGAGGACGAGGCGCAGGATGAGGAGTATGTGAACCTCGCTGCTTCATCATCGACACGTTCGTACTTCGATGATCCACTTCCCTATTTGGCGCCCTTCAACAGACCATTGTCGACACTTGGTTGGCCGAGCGTGTTCATATTGGACATATTTGATGGCCAGCGGATAGGGCGGGGGTTGAGGGACCCGAATATCGTCGAGGGTGGAATAGTTCATGGACGTGCGCTTCAACAGATGGAGTCCAGGGTGCTCGTCACGCATGTCATACCCGGGAAGGAGAACTCCCTATTGTGGTTGCGCGAATAATGCGGCACGACGTATATTAGTGGGTGCGTCAATTCGTATGTCGTGTGGCCTACTCACCTCCTCACATTTATCCAAGACATGTAGTAACATTATTTTTAAGTTTTTTCATTTTAATTATATTTGGATTATATCGTCATGTATATTATTTCTATTTTGAATATTTGGATTATATCGTCATGAATATATATTTGCATTATCTTTAGTTTGTTTGGATATATGATGTTTGGAACAGGTACGACGTTGCTATAACAGGTACAAATATACTGTTGGGCAGTGGCAGTGGCCATACTGCCTAGCAGATTTTTTTTAAATTCTGCCCAGAATTGTCACGGTCATTGACCATGACAAGTCCGTGACAAAAGGTTGTCACGGACGTGTCACGAACGTGTCATGACCATTGACCGTGACGATTTTTTTAAAAAGGGTCACGGCTTTGTCACGATTTATAACCGTGACAAACGTGTCACGGTCATTGACTGCGGCACCACCGTGACACAAAATGCGAGTTTTGTGTCAAGGTTAATGACAGTGATACGACCGTGACAAAAAAAGTTGTCTCGCCTCGAAATGTCACGATCATTGACCTTGACAAGTTGGATTTGTCAGGGTCAATGACCTTGACAATAGTGCAAATTTGGTGTAGTGAATAGATCCCAGATTTCATTAATCACAAATAAGACACAAAACTCCATAATTTTCTCATACTACCTCAGATTGATGCACTATAGGGACCAACGCGACTTCATATTTCAAGGCTGATAATATTTCGATAGTGACCAGGTCACGAAGTTTTGGGTTTGACCTGAAGTTTTGACTTTCACTATCTTTCTGTTTTAAATATTACACGGTCACAATTTCTTCCTTTGAGACTGGATTGACACGTCGTTTGAATCCAAATATTTCGTGCACTACAGGAATATTGATTTTTTTCGGCATAAATTAAATGTTGAGAAAAACACTAAAAATGCCAGCAACACTTTCTGCGGCACCTTTTGCGGCATTTCAACAAGTGAGGTAATAGCCAATGTGGTAAAATAATAACGGCATTTTAAAAAATGCCGCGAAAAGTTAGCGGCACTTTTGGTGGCATTTCTACAAGTGCGGTAGTCAATGTGGTAAAAAACAACGGCATTTTTTAAAAATGCCGCAAAAAGTGAGCGGCATTTTTACACATTTATATTAATGCTGGTAATAACCTTTTAGCGAAATTAAAAAGTGTTGATAATAAACTTTGGCAACACCTATTAAATGTTCAACACACTTTTGGCAGCACTAAAAAAAATAGCGAGAATGATAATAACGACATTAAAAAATGTTGATATTATTTTGTAATATATGGCTACGAACAAGTGTTAAAAAAATCATTTATAATAAGTATTGTATTTATGTACAAATACATTACCATAACATTAAATTAAGAGGACAATAATCAAATTAAAACATCATTAAATTAAAATCAGTAGCATTCATCATAAATAAACCTAATTGTGCTTGGAATAATTATCCATCCACAAAATAAAATGTATCACGTGTCCAATAAGAAAAAGCGGGAAAACATAAAGCGAAACGAAATTTTATATAATGTACGATCCTTCTTCATCAAATTCAAACATCTTCTTCGACCTACAAATAAAAAGGTCAATTGTTAGTCATTGATACTTATTCTCTAGTATTTTAATTAAAAATTAAAAATTAATACATTAGCAATATGCCACGCTAGAGTTTAATGATATGCATCTCCAATTGTGGACTTTTTTCCATAAGGCATGGGCAATGGTTCATTTGTTATAAATATTTTCTCAATATATACTTCCCAAAAGTCTTCATCCAATGGCGTACCCCTTACTTTATTGAAGGGTCCTTGCTCACAATGAATCCACGTGCCACAATCACTTTTAAAAGTTCGGAAGTAATAAGCTCTACAATTTTAAGAAGTTCATTAGTTGAGACCATTTGTCATGGTTGATGGTTCTTTCTGCAAACAAGATAAATATGTCACCAACCATATATTTCTAGAATAAAATCGGCAGAGTTTTATTTATTTTTAAGACATCCAAAAAATTTTAAGACTATATATAACCAAATAAACCAACAACCCAACGTCAAGTATAGATAAACTCCCCAAGAAAGCGTAGATATATTATTCCCTTTAAAATCCTTTAAATTAGTAACATACCTGAATTGAAGTAGCATTCGTTTGTTCATTAACGCGAGCAACAACCTCGGGGGCAGCCAAGTGTTGAGAATTTACAATCTACAAAGAATGAATTATTTTAGTTATGAAAATGTAATGTCTTAAATTATGATTTTAAAAAGTATTTATCTACTTACCTATTGAGATGGAACTAAATGGTGATTTGATTTTGGTACCACTACAGGTTGAAATTTGTTAGTTTTTTTCTAATTGTTGCTCGAGTTGTAAAATAGACCTATAAACAGAATAAGAATTTTGATTAATAGGTAAAATGATGTCGTTGATATTTTATAAGAAAGAAGGGAAGGAACATGGATGATATTTTTGTACCATTGCTTCAGCGAAATCCTTATTGATGGCTGAGTCATCGCTCCTCTCCTGTGTTTTGATGTAAATATCAACTAACGAAATCTTTTTCCCTTGATTATCCTTCATTTAAATAAACCCAATGACTCGTAAGTCATTACATATATAAGTTTAATAACATAAAATAATATTCACAATCAAAATCTTTTATAAAACTTCATATGAGCAACATTCGCACGACTCTTTCTTCTGGAAGTATGTGGTGTTCTTTGCTTCTTACGAGTTTGACGATTTCTTCGACTTGTTTTCTGTTACAAAAATATATTTAAACTATATGTTTAACTTGAATTTATAAAACTTTATTGCTAGTAGTAATACATTCATACCCCTGCCTCACGAGTTCTCTAATATTTAACAAGTTGCGAATGTATAGTTGAATTTTTTATGGGCATCTATTAAGTGTTTAGGCTTGTATTCTACTTGGTTGACAAAATGCCCAAGTATGGTTATTATCTTAATGACTTTTGGTTTGGGTTTGTTGTAAAAGTCCCTTATTTTTTTAGCATATAGACACACAAGTACCTATTATTTTGAAGTCTCTTGTGCATATGGCTTTTATTACACCATTCATTATTTTTATCTGTGAAGTAATAATAAAATGGAGACCACCGTTGAAAGCATTTGGAATATTCCTATTTTGTTCATCACTTTTTTCTTTATGGTGACATTTCTTTTCCCAAATAGAATATGATGGAAATAATCGAGATAAAGAATGACATATTTGTTTTATTTGATTTGCATATTTGTGAAGCTAAAAGGTTACGCATTCAAATATGTCTCAAGTTGTTGCTTCTAGTTTTTTATTTGGTTTATTGAAGATATAATGAATGATAATATCTTGGAATGCCTTTTCTTTTTGTTTTTTGTCCTATATATAATGAATGATAACATCTTGGAGTGCCATTATTTTTTTATATCGAGTGTGGGAGCAATGTTGGTAAGTGAAAGAAAAATTGGATCAGAGCTTTGTCTGCAAGTATGCATTACGAAATCACTTTGATTGACATCTTATTTTACTTATTGTTTAATATGATGATGATGATAGATCAATTTATCTAATATGTAATTATTTCATAAGTTTTATGTTGTGCAACATAAGTTTTGTAGTCATAAGTTTTATTTTCTTAATTTTAGGAAATAGTTAAGGAATTATCTTTTTTGTTTCTTGGTTTATACTTGAGTCTTTTATTAGAATTAAGACTCTAGTGAGTTAACATGTTGAATGGACTTTGGAATCAGATCTTAGAGGCCGACTCAGATATTTTTGGTTGGTTGGGTCAAATCAGGTACAATCACTCTCTCTCTCATTAGTAAGACATTTAGACTAAACATTATATATTAAACGAGTACCCTTACACTACAGACATTTCATAGTTATAACACTGTGCTTCATGAGATTACCGTTGGTCGAGTTACCATAAACGAGAGGAATGAATTGAAGTAAAAGTATATCATGAAGATTTACTACATGCTCCATATGATGTTTTTTGATAGTGTTAACACTCGTCACTACTCTGCCATGTCTTTATATTGCATGTTCTTATATGTTATTGGTAAAGTCTTGACTTTGGACATGGGTCGTCTCATGTACATGTCGATGTGCGATGTCATCACCAGGAAAAGGGAAGAGTATAAGAAATCATATATCAACCAATATTCCATATATATAGTACGTGTTTATTTATCTTTTTACCTTGAATGTCATCATATTAAATAAGGAAATATCTCCTCCTGGTGCTGATATAATGTAAGAATCATTCTTTAAAACTGCAAAACAAGGAACAACATCTTTAAGGTTTGTCCCACTTATTTCGTTGGTCATTAATATTCCCTTAGAAGGTTGCCAAAATTACGGTTGCACATTAGTAGATGCCTACAAGTGTCAAAGCATTACACGTAAAGGGAAAGCTCATTAAAGAAACAAATAAAGACAAAAAGATATTTCAACTACTGTATCAATAACTTTCCTGTTATGTTCCGCTCATTCCTTTGCCATTTCCAAAGTTTGTGCTGAGCAGTACATGCCAAGGCCAAAATAGCGCCTCCCGAATTTTTGTAAATCAACCTCATAATCTGAAATGAACAATGAAGATGATCTAAAGAGTTAAGTAAATTACCAAGAAATTCAAGTAGTAGGGTAGGAATATGAAAAATACCCCACCTAATTAGTATGGATTCCAATGTTCATGGAGATGCAAACACCCAAAAGCACATAGTATAAATTTACGTTGAAAAAATTAACTTTTCTTCAGTTTAAAATAGTTACTATAGCAGTCAATCATCGTATCTTATATAGTACGATGTCACACATTTTGGGCATGCCTTAGAACACATGATACATATTAAAGACTAAAGGAATAGAGAAATAGGGTAATTTACATTTCGAGTAGGCTATAAAATTCAAGTCATCAGTTTTCATGACTAATAACGAACAAATCCCTCTCATCAAACCTATAGTATAAATGTAAAATTTGGTAAGAATTAGTTTTCGTTCTTCTTACTTTTTTTGGGGTGGGTGGGGGGTAAGGATATATTTCTGAATTTAACAATCCATTAAGAAATTAAGTATATATAGCAGTTCAAAATACTAATTCCAAGATTAGGAGTACAACATCCAAAGCAACTGATCAAATATCAAGGTTAGTATACTGTTGCTCTTTGTGCATACATTTTGGTTAATGTAATTAGATTTTAGAGCGCATATTCCATCAACTGGATTAACAACCGTAAGAGCGCTTGAGTAGTTGTTGTGGTTGACACTTGACAGAACCAATAATACAATGATAATGCTCTGTATTTAATCATTTTGCAAAATATTATATGGCTGGTAATGTTAACAATCTACTAGCTATTATTTTATCACTTACACTATTACAGCAGCCTCGCTGTTATGCCAAATATGAGTTATTTGAACTGCAGATTATTAACATTACTAGCTAAGTCAAAGAGGCTAGTTACTCGCATGGTTGTGGGCCTCAACACAGCAAGTTATTTGACCTGCAGATCCTGCAATGTCACATGGAAAAATTTCAGCTAGCTGGAGTCTGATAATGATTTAATGTCAACTGTTCTCAATCATTTTCTTTTAATTTGATCCGAAGAAATATTGTAAAATTATGCCATGTCAGGATCCTCTCAATGAAAAACTGGTACAACTTTAACATGGACTTGGCAAACCTAAACTTTGCACGATTTGGCTTAATTTCCTCTTCAGCATTGCTAGTTTTTAGTATTCACACCTTAATTTTAGGTTTCATATCCATACTAGACTCATCTCGTTGCATATCTAGATCCATTTACCTTCGCAACATTCCCAGAAGCTAATCTATCAAGTGTGGTGGAATGTACAAGTCGAATATCTTCACCATTCCTAAGTATTTTAACACCATTCTCGCTTAATACAACCAAGAGTATGCCTCCCTTATTGAACTGAATACAAGGTGAAACCTAAAAGATAATCATGAGAAGAGTTGCGTCATACAACTAAAATTTACCAAAAATAAATTAAAATAAACTGATCAAATAGACACAATCTAGCTATTATTACCGGTAATCCACCATCTACATCAGTACTAAATAAGAGGTTATTGTAATTCATGTCCCAGAATTTGATTACGAACTCATCACCAACGGTCAAGAACCGGTTCTTTGTTGCATCAAACTGCACAACCCCCACAGAATAACTAAAAGCATACCAAAGAATAAAATGAACTCCACGTAACGCAGTTCACTGATGCTGTATATTCATTGGCCAAAGATGCATGTCCATAATTATGGGGAAAATTTGCTTCACGATTGGTGATAGTAAGAAACAATCTAGGCCAGAAACTGTTTTTTTTTTCCTTTTGGGAGGATGGGGTAGGATGGCAAGGCAAGCCAAGATTTCATACCTCCAGATACATTGAACAAGTTACAAGGTCCCAAACTTTGAAGTTTCTAAAGACAATCCTATCCCTTCTAGCTACCACCCATATCGCAATATGACCAATAATTGTTCCAACTGAAAACGAAAATAAAAAAATAGAATTAAATATTGATTTCCTAGATTTAAGAAGAATATTTTTTTTAAATATATATAAGATGCAGAACTGTAATAAAGAATACTCAAAGCAGAAGCACACAGTAAATAATCAAAGAAGGTGAGAGCTAACCAAGAAGAAAATTTTGTTACACTGGATAGAAATCCATACTCTTGACAACAAAACTCTGATTCAGGTTCATAAAAAGAGACTTGGGCAAGTGATCAGAAGAATATATGGCATGGACATGGCTCGACACAGGATATGTGACAAGCAATACATTAGTGGGGAGATCATTGATCTATAGAATTCAAAAGTAAAAAAAAAGGGAAAATTAGCTAAATAAAACACATTGGAAAGAAATGCATACCTCATAAAAGAATTTTAGAATATATTAAAATTTTACAATATACATTTCAAATTGACCCAAATATCACATAGTAACATACTGCAATGAGTTAAATTCCAGTGATGAAAGGCAGAGATATGTACCTCCTCTGCTATCCCGAAAGGTTTTGATCTCTTCAGCACATGTTCAGAATCTGCAGTTTGGTAGTCCATGGTTAGACTATTAGTAGGAGGGGTCTTAGGATGCTTTGGCATGGACGATATCACAACATATATATGGCATCTCTTAAGTACAAAAAGTCTAAGAGGGAAAAGAAAGAACTCTCTAAAGGAAAAAAAAACATTTTTTAGTAGCACGTATGTGGCCTCTCCCTCTCCCTCCATTTTATAATTTTTCAACCCACTTTATTCATTTACAAAAAGATCTAAACAGATCTTGGTTGAAACGGGCATATAGGTCATGTTATACTGTTGAATAACAAGCCTCTCGAATTTTCGATATTCCTTTTTATTTCTCATCAAATGAATGGTGTCTTCTTCTAAAAATCCTAGCTATCTTAGCATGACATTGGGGAATCTCGTTGCTATTACTCAAACAAGCATGAAACGTATGTTTGCATATTCGTCCATAGGTCAAATCGGATATGTAATTATTGGGATAATTGTTGGAGACTCAAAGGATGGATATGCAAGCATGATAGATTATATGTTATCGCCATGAATCTTGGAAATTTTGCTTGCATTGTATTATTTGGTCTATGTACCGAAACTGATAACATTCGAGATTATGCAGGATTATACACGAAAGATCTGCGGGAGCCTTGTGCACTGGGTACGACCTTTTATGTAAACTCTATGTCAATGTTCATCAATAACAAGAGTTACATAAATTCCGGTTAAGAGTGACAAATGGCACCACTGGATCACTGTTAAAAAGGTTAACATCTCTCAATTGAGTACGCTTCTTCACCAATATCCCTATATAATCCCCTCACTAACTACTACTAAAATAGCAAAAGTAAACATAAAATAAATAAATATGACAAATAGTATTCATGTAGCTGACCCCAAATAATGGGAAAAAGCTTTGTTGAGCTGATTGAATTGAGTAGACAATTATGCCCATCCGATTTATACAAATTATTTTGAGCCAAAAATATTAAAAAATGTCTCCCCAACATCAATTCGTGTGTCTCACTATCGAGATTCCCCCAATTTCTCATTACTCAAAAGTCCCATTAGTTTGCTCTTACCCCAGCTACACACATCATATGTGTGCTTCTCAGTACAACCATTGTGAAGATCCAAGGTTGAGTACTTCTATTGAAGATACAACGGCCTTGTATATATGCCTATTACAACTTACAAACCTAAGTTCTCTTGAAATTGGTAATTATTTTAGACTGAACACACAGGTTAAAGAAATCATGTAGTTACATTAGATCATGTATATTCATCAACTTAGTGAAGGACTTCAAACTAACCCCTTCTCTAAGATGATTTTCTCTCTCCATTATTTGTCCTGAAAACAAACAATGCATGTCTAGAGTGGAACTAGATGGTTCCAATATCTTTACTTTACTTTAAGTAATCCCAATAATATCATTGAGATAAAACTAAAAAAAGTAAAACTCTAACTCATACTATACAGCATTAACCTCTCTTGATTTTAGCACTGCCACATTTGAAATGACTCCCCTGCTTCTATAGTAGTGCCATCTCCGTAGATGTAGGCCGAATAGACTTACACCCTAATGATTAATCCCAATTTTTGACACAACGTCATTCAAGACAAATTAGGAAGAACAATCAATTTGAAAGTTTGAAAGCATGGATATTCACTTCTAGTCAATGTGGGACATGAAAAGAACATATCTCCACCTTCAACAAATGCTTTCAGCTTCTCATAAGAGATCTTGCCACAATTTCAAGTAATCACTCCCAAATCAACTATTAATTAATTAATTGATGATCAAGCTTTCGATTAAGACCTCTGAGTATTTACCAATACTGTACTTTCTTTAATTAAATCATGGTGGTAGATTGTTTCTTGTGATGTAAATACGACTTTGGCTTTGATTCCTTATATAAATTAATTGACTAAGACTATATAACTTATGATGTTTTGAACAAGCAACAAATTTGAGGTTACCTACTACGCTAGCAGCTCTCGAGGAAAGAAAAAATAAGGATGAACATAGGCATATAGTTTTCAGGACCATGTATTTCTAACTTGAAAAGTGATGTTAGGTTACCTTTCCTCTACTCCTTAGGATTATCCATCACTCCAAGCTTTCTCTTATATGAAATGAATGCAACAGAAGTAGTCTAACAACAAGCCTCTAAATTTTAAATAGCTCAGAGCATTGTTTACTAAGTATTTTGTTACAATGACTATACATGTAAACTACTATAACAAATCCCAAGGGCACAACTTCATTTTTTTCTTTTGTGAGACATTTCAGACATTCTCAAATAGGAAAAGGAAAGTGGTGTTTGTTCTTTAAATGAAGAATATGTCAGTATATCTTGTATGATTTGATTTTTATTTTCATTTACTAGTTACTTAAGGAAACATTTCAATACACATCTATACTCATTATATCCTCCTCCCCCTTTCGGCTTTATTTTTTATTCCGTGAGACACTTCAGATATTCTTAAGGAAGAAAAACAAAGTGGTTTATGTTCTTTAAATGAAGAGTATGTCGGTAGATCTTTTACCATTCAATTTTTCTTTTTATTTACTAGTTTTTTAAGGAAACATTTCAATACAAATCTAATTCTAATCCTATTAGAATTACCTATTAGCAAACTTACCTACATTGTTAGGAGCACCTAAGCCTAGAAGCCCTCCAGAAACAGCATGTCGTGACACAGAAAATGGGTTAGCCATCAGTCCTCCAAGTGATGTTTTAAGAGGTACTGGTGGAGTTTGAAATTTCTAAAAGAAGCAAAAGGAAAAAGAAAAAAATAAGATTGAATGACCATACCAAAATTCCTGCAATAACTTGCAAGTATAAGAGGAATTCTTGGTGACTTACGCCATGAGCACCTAGTGTTGGAAGACCACCTACTTTAGGCATGTATCCCAGTATCTGATTAGTGATAAGGAATGGAGCCCAGGGACCATTTGTCTTCCCATAAGCATGGTCCACAAATAAGCTTTTTATCTTAGTGTTAGACTTTGGATTCTTGCAAAAGTGTTGCTGTCAATTTAAGCTGTAATCCCAAAAGATTTAACAAACAAATAAAGGTAACAAGATGTGTTACAGTTTCATCAACAAGAACCTAATCATCTCTCACTCGAATTACCTCTGATTGATTAGTGTCCATAGCCTTAAGTTCTTTAAGGTGGGAAAGTAAATCTTATCATGGATGAGAGGATTTCCCTTAATCAACATTTTAAGATCATTAAGCATTATAGTCCTTGTCGTCTTTTGATATCTTCATACTTAGAAAGTTTTTCATTTTCCATGAAATAATTTTTTTTCTATTTAAAGTGTTCCTATGACTCACTAGTTACTATAAATGATTTCTAAGAGGTTGTGAGGTAATTAGCCGGCCTTTAACCAACATGTTGAAGAAAAATCAGTTCACTTGGACTCCCCTATCTTGGGAGGCTTTTGATTCACTCAAGGGAGTACTTACCAACACATGTATTTGCTCTACCCAACTTTGAAAAGACATTTGCACAGTTTCACTAGAGATAGATGTTAGTAATGAGGGAAAGGGAGTTGTTCCTATGCAGGAATGGAGGCCTATTATTTTTCGAAGAAACAATTCCGCTAGAAAAAATGGGCATTCCACTTAGGATAAGGGATTATGGGCTATAGTCTATGCTCTTGAGAAATGGAGAACCTACTATGAACATCCCTTTGATTTGTTCTTAGATATATTTGGCATAATCTGTTCTGATTTATAAACTGGAATGAACACCATTACATACTCTGTTCAGGCAATGTATTAATTATGTTCAATTACTTATACGGTAATTTCGATATCCAAATCATTACACAGACACACATTATAGAAACCATTGAATCTAAGTACACTGTGTATCTAATAATATATAACCAATCATTACACAGACACACACTGACCAACGTTTAGCATCAAATATTGACTGAATGACACGAGATTCTTTATGCGTGGGTCAACCAACGTTTAGGATCAAATATTGGTTGACAGACGTTTAGGATCAAATGTCGGCTGAACGACGAGTGATTCTTGATCAGATGTCGGTTGATCGACATTTAGGATCAATAGATGTTTAGGATCAAATGTCGGCGACCGATGTGAGATTCTTTATCAAAGGTCGGCTGACCGACGTTTAGGATCAAATGTCGGCTGAACGATACAAATATTTATTAGATGTCGGCTGACTAATGCGAGGCGTTAGTCAACCAATTCTTTCAACACTTTTAACCATTAGTAAACTTCCACATCTCCTACAAGGAAGAGGAGGAAGATACATAATTTGGTTTACTCCTAAATCAAATTACTAAAACAAATGTAGCAGCCCAAACGAGGAAGGGGGGGAAGATATATATATATATATATCTGTGTGTGTGTGTGTGTGTGTGTGTGCGCGCGCGCGCAACCATACATGTGTGTTTGCACACACAGTTGGATATTCTATATTGTATTTCATACATATTGTTACTTTAACTTCATGGTTTTATTCATTCCCGAAAATATTAGTATGTGTCGTTTATCTATGACTTTCACTAGACAAAAGTTTTAGATGTTCTCCTCGGTTTTTAGTTCGTAATCTATATTTTTTGTTATATATTTCATAAGAACCAATATTAAAACATATATAATAGAGCACAAGATTAGTTAATTAAAATCTAGCACAACAAAACTAGGAACAAATTCCATTCTAACAAATAAACAATCAAGGGGTTTACACACAAGATTTTTATATATAGCACAAAATGGCCCGATACTCAATGAACTCACAAAATCTCATGAGCACGTGATTTTTGAATGAATGAGATTAACTATAATCAATTTCAAGAATACATTACAACCATAAGAATTAGGTTTGAACAAATTTGATTACAACCCTAACTATTATATTGATACACAAATTTGAGAAAACAATTTTGCAATAAATATATATACATACATATCTGAAATTTTGAACCTTTATTTGAACAAATATTATACATATACATACATACAAATCAAACATACGAGGATAAAGAAATAAAGTAAGCAGTGTCAAACAGATTACTATCCCTAGAACCAAATTTCGAGTATATATTGAAATCCAACAAAGTAAAGATGATTTCTTGAGAACCTATTATGGGTTGCGGCTAAAACTCATGCCTTTGTGTTTTACTAAAACTTGAGTTGGCATGCTGTCTGTGATCTCCAAATCAATCAAAACCTAGAAAAATGACCATATAATTTAATGATTCCTTCACTGTTTGGTTACTACAATATTTCCTTAATATGCAGAACAATGTGAAACCATATTCAACTCCTATTGGTAGTGTGCTTATTTCCCACCTTGGTTTTGTAGATGATGTTATAATCTTTCTAAATGGGTAGAAAAGAATAATAAAGAAATTCATAACATTTTTAAAAGAGTGACATTTCTTCCTCGCTATTGTGAGTCCGAAATTCTTGAAAATGGCAGTAAAGGATGAAACTGATAATCTTCATATTTTGTTAATGGGTGCAACGTTAAACATACACTTTTGTTTTTCGACAATATGCTGGACCAAGACTTACGATGAGATATATGAGACGAAATGTTATCATAAACCATTGAAATTTTTCAACGGTGATGCATGTTTGAATTAATTTGGGTCCATCATATATATTAAAAAATATAATTATAATCGAATAGTATATCAAATTAGTGGCATGAAATACTTGCAAAGGATATGAATTAATTAACACAAACAAACATATCAATAATTCTAATTAAAACTCACACAAACAAGTAGACAACTATTTTCATAAATTAATCTTAAAACTATACTACAATAACCAATTGACAATCCGGATTTTCAATTGGCTCACCCTCGACCTCCTATCACTATTGCAAATAAACAAAAATAATCAGAAATTGCACTCAACATGGATCTATATGTAACTCGAGTAATAAAAAAATATATAAAGCAATATGCGACTTACCTAGGGCGATGGCGATGGCGATGGCGATGGCGATGGCGATGGCTGGTGACTAGGGCGGCGAGGCTAGGGCTAAAGGTTCAAACACAAATAAACACTCAAACAATAATAATTATTTATCACGATATTATATCCAAGCATAACTACCTAATTCCAATTCTTTAGAAACTAAACAAAAAAATTCAGCAGAAAACTCAAAAAAAATCTCTCGCTCACACAAATATCAATTAATTTGTGTTTTGGATTCATGATATATATATCTGGCATCAATACAGTTTAATTTTTAAATAATAAACAATAACAAAAGAAAAGGATGTAAAAAATTATTGATTCATGATATATATATATATATATATATATATATATATATATATATATATATATATATATATATATATATATATATATATATATATATATATATATATATATATATAGAGAGAGAGAGAGAGAGAGAGAGAGAGAGAGAGAGAAGCAGATCAAAACCCATCATATTGAGTGGAAAAAAAAACATCAATGATCTAAGAAAGTGAGTCTTACCTAAGATGAACATGTCCAAGACATTCTTCAAAGAAAAATATCGAAATATACCGAAATAAATTTAAAAAAAAAACAGCAATGATATAAGAAAAACAGTGGTGGAGCCAGGAATTGAGTTCGAGGTGGGCACAAATCAGTGATGGGGGTTCGGGGGCTGTAGCTCCTGAAATTTTTTTAAGGTTATTTTTATATTTTTACAAATATTTAGTTTATAATTTGTATTTTTAGACAATTACAACACAAATTTTTAGTGCATCAATTTGATAAAATAAAAGGCATATTGTCAAATCGTAAACAATAACCAATTTTAATAACTCAATGTAACAACTAAACATATACTATTGATTTGTGCCCACCCCGATATGCACCTAAACATATACAACTGTTATTCGATACAACTAAACATATACATATACATATACATATACATATACATATACATATACATATACATATACATATACATATACATATACATATACATATACATATACAGCTGCTATCCTATGGATGTTATCTTTTTGCCTAAATTTTTTTTCCCAAATACTGGGGTAGGCACCTGCCACCCCCAATAGAAAAGGAGCTCTGCCACTGAAGAAAAATATCCAAGACACTCTTAACTAAGACGAACAACAATGATCCGAAAAAAAATAGCAATAATCTAAGAAGAAGAATATACCGAAATAAAAAATAAAAAACGCAACTTACCTAGGACGAACAGGTCCAAGACCGTCTTCAAAGAACAAAACGCAACCCAACCACGAAAGTGACGGCCGTCTTCAAAGAACGAAACGCAAGAGCAGTTCCAACCAAGAGGATTGAGGATTATTAGGTCAAATTAATTGAGGGGAGAGAGGTTTTGGAAGGATTGGGATGGTGGAGATTCTTCCGGAGGAAGAGGCGTGATGGGTGATAGTAGGTTGTAGCTCATATGAAGAAACGTGGGTATGTTTTTTTTAAGAAAAAATAAACACCCCGCCAAAAATTAAGGAAGTGGCGTTTTTTTTAATGTTTTAGTGGCATTAGTTATGAAATGCCTAAAAAATACCACATTTATTTTGGCATTAATTAAAAAATGTTGTACTTATGCGGCACATCAATATAAATGCTGTGAATTTTCAATAGTTATAAATAAATGTCGGTAAAAAAATAATTCTCAACATTTTAAATAATACCGAAAAAAGTGTCGAAAAAAATTATTTTTCTTGTAGTGGTGATATGAGGCCAACAACTTTTGTGCATAGTTCGAGTCCGAATTCAGTCATCTGAATTTACCATTTTCTCCCTAAAAGTGTGTATGTGACTGTTTCTTCCCCTGATTGCCTCCAGACTTCTCTAATAGTATCGTAAACTCTCTATACACTTAAATAAAACTTGCACAAGTGATTAACGATGAATATTTAATGTTATACAATAGATACGTATAAAACGTGAGTTTAATGGGCATGAGATTGCAAAACTGTACTTTTAACTCGAATTATTTTAAGCATGTATTTTTATTTTAAACAACAAAAATAACTCTAAAATTATTTATTTATGGTACAACAGGCCTAACAAGGTCTAGATTTGGGTATAATGAATACAAAATAATACACTCATCACTCTCCCTCCTCCATAATTGTGCTAAGATGATTGAATTCCTATGGTAACGAGAGGGTCAAAGTATTTTGATAATTTCTATTTGCGAGTACAATAGCCAAATTTAATTCCCCCTTGAATTCCTGAGCTCCTACATTTATTTTCATTCCTTTTATTGTCCATGTTGTTTCGTTTAGTCATCTGTTTAGAATAGTCTCCTCTACTCCTTATATTTTTCATAAAATACCAAGTTGTAACACTTCGCCTAAATTTAGGATAGGGCCCAACCTTTTTTCTTGGCCGACAATTTGTCATTTTTCTCCGACAAAGCGCCACTTTTATTGCACGGACACATTTCCTTCTCGAACCTGCCTCGTCTCTTTCATCTATTTTCAATTGCTTTATATTTATTTTGAAATTATTGTAAGTTTGAGGAATATATTTTGTCTCACGATAACTATCGGCCAATACAATTTAAACTCGATAATTTTTAACACCTAAAGTGACGGGTACCACGGATGTGTGCCCTAACTAGTACATAGGAAAAGAATCATACAAAAAAATATTATATAAATAACAGCAGTTAATTTCAGTGATAGATGCAACAACTCAAAGCTTAGCTATATTTAATTGAATAAGTGTGCATGCCACATTAGATTGTGCCTTGTGCTCGAGCCCAGGGGTAAAAAACCTACATTAGGCTTGTGCCTGCACGTGAATTCTTGTGTCCGTCTCTATATACTTACATAACTCTAACCGGAATAACATGAAAAGGACAACATAATCAATGATATTTGGCTCTTCCACTAAGTTTAATATTGGACTTCTGGTTTTTGTTTTACTTCGAATTTTTCCATGTTTAAGTCTTCTTCAAGTCCGTCTAATTATGTGTATTTGTACAATTTTAAATCGTCATACGACGTGTCACTCATTCCTCTCATCCTATCCATAACCACCCTTCATTTTCTTACATAATACTTATATATTTGTGCCCACAGACGAATATTACTATTAAATATGTTCTGGTTTTATATTACAAGTTGTCAATGCTCGAAACAATAGTTTATACTTTATATATATGGTGTTAGCATCTCACTGTCTTACCAAAAAGGTAAAAAGTTGGGTTTCCTCCAAACATACCAAATATGTTGGCATTGTCGCCGCCTTTGTTCTCAACATTTGGGTGGCCATTGGAGGATCCCATAGGCTACGAACTGAATAATGGCTGTTGAGAAAGAGAGACATCAGATTCACTTATGGATTCTCAGTTTTATCGGACACCACAAGAATCACCGGAGTCCGGTTTCATAGGTGGCGGCGGTGGTAGTGCCATAATGGTGAAAAAGCTTAATCACAATGCGAATGAGCGTGATCGTCGTAAGAGAATTAACAACTTGTATTCTTCTCTCTTTTCACTTCTCCCAGAGGGCGATCAATCGGTATTGACCTCTTTTTTCATGTCATGTTGTTAGTTTTAAGAAAAAGACTTCATAATATGATGGATTTTAAAGACCACTACCATGGTTTAGAGCATGGCCCGCCCGACCATGTGCCAAATGGACAATGACACAGGGCCCATCTTAGAATATGCACATATATATGTATATTATAGGGGTCCAAAAATATTGTGTATATTAAAAATGTAAATTTTTAAAATAAGTTTAATTTTGTAAGGGCCCATTTTATTAACTACCCAAAAACAAACTATACAAAGAATGATTCAACAATCCAAAAATCTCACCCAACTAAAATGGGCCCCTAAAAATAAGTTTAATTTTTTGGAGCGCATTTTAGGTATTTAATATTTTTGTATTATATTTTTTTAGAAGGGCCCTAAATTAATTTTCGCACAGGACACTTCCAAACTTAGGACCGGCCCTGGTTTAGAGCATCATTCTCTCAATGTGCGGGTGTGCTATTATTTTGTTTGCAAATCTCCATGCGAAAAGTTTAGATTTATTACACAAATCCCCTATCATCTAACCCTCTTATTAGGTTTGGTAAGTGTGAAATCTCGGATATCTTATCTAGTTTTTTCAAACTATTCTTTTCAGTTTTATCACAGCGAGTTTCATAAGATATAGATTGATTAACATGCAAGTAAACTGTCAATTTCAGGGCAACCAAAATCAAAATTAAGAATTACCTCACATAAGGTTGTAATTCTAATATTTTAATGCACATCTATTGTGTATGTAATAAACACGGCATAGGATAGGTTTGTGTAATTATGCCTTTACGGTGAAACAGGTTTTTGTATAACCGGTAGCGTTGTCATAAATGAAATTAAAGCCTTAAGAGTGTTTTTAATTTTTTTTATGTTAATCAATAGTCGAAAATCTAAAAAGGAATGTCTTTTACCATGAGATGTTTTTAAAGAGAATATTACCCATTTATCGGATTTAGAAATAATAATACCTCCTTTTGAAGTAACACATGTGGTCGTTTGCCTCTTTCAATTTAAATAAAAACATAAATTTAACATCTCTAAACTTGTTAAAATGAAAATTTTACTATCATGTTATGATAGTGTAATTTGATACCAATGTCAAATCTATAATTATTTTTACTAGACTCGTTTCCATATGGGGTGGTTGTATTGTTAAAGATGAAACAAAGAGACTTGGATGACCTTTTTTCTGAAATTCAAACATCTACTACCACGGTGAAATAACGTAATTTTACAACTAGCGGTAAAACTAGAACTACCTGGCGATTGATTTTTATATGATTTCATGTCTTGTTACAGAAGAAACTAAGCATTCCAGCCACAGTTTCACGTGTGGTTAAATACATACCAGAGCTTCAAAAAGAGGTGCAGAGACTGGCTCAAACAAAGGAAGATCTTTCATCAAAGATTTTTAGGCAACAAGATTTGGTTCGTCCCGAGAAGAGGAGAAAATACACCGATGACAGCTCATTATCAGTAGTCTCTACAAGCCCACTTGGTGATAGAGAAGCTGTGATTCAAATATCCACAGTTAAGGTCAACAACTGTTCACTCTCAGAGGCTTTAAAAACTCTAGAGGAGGAGGGTATTCTTTTGATAAACGGATCTTCTTTTCAGCCTAGTGGGGATAGAGTCATCCATACTTTGCATATACAGGTACTATATTCTATTATTTGTTTCATTAAATATCATAATAAATCCTTAAACTCAGTAGAAATTAACCATAAAAACAAGCTAAAGACATTTTTTTTCATTATATTCGCGTGTGTTACAATTATTAATATAAATAATTGAATATAGATATAATTACACTTACTAATGTAAATACCATTAAACTTATTAATGTGGATAGAGTTACAATTCCAATTGTATTTCTATTAATAAGTATAATTGTATCTATATAAGTATTGTTTGGATTTATCATTAATTAATTAAAAAACTTATGGACTTAAAGATACCAATAAAATTATCGTTTGGATTGATCATATAAGCTTTATTTAAGAGATTTATTAGTTAGTGACTAAGTTTTATGTGCTATAATATGCATTAGGAAACCCATTTAAGCACTATGTGACACTTGACATTGTATTACAGAATACAAATCAAAGAAACGAAAACCAAGTGTATATGTGCTTGAAATCTTTGAATGCACATACTGGACTAAAGGTGAAAGCATATCATCTAAAAAATAAAATCAGAAATAAGCCTAGAATTTTCTTTCATTCCTTATCATTTTGTTAGTGTTGCAGTATAATTTTGATGATATAATTCATTTTTTCAATATTGCTTTTGATTCAACAGGTTCAAGGGAACACTAAATTGGAGTACCATGAGTTGAGGGAAAAGTTGTTGTCGATGTATGAAAAGAGGGAAGACCTGTTCTTGCAAACACCGGTCTCTTTATAATCTGATAGTAGGCTCTTTTAATTATGTAATCAAGACATGCACACATTTGTCTAACGTGAAAGAAGGATAAACCAAATGTATTTTTTCCTTGTTAATATATGATATGCGTTGCTGACACTTATTTGCTCACATATTAAACGACCAGAGGATGCTGTCTTGACGTGGTGTTTCTAGGAAGAGACTTAGATTAATGTACTAATTTTTGGAGCCTTCTATAATTAGAAGAGCAATGAAACAATTTTTTCAGGATCTGAGTGAAAAGTTGAAATTGTTGTCCCTGTTTTAATGATTAGTCAACTTAATGTCAGTTTAAATTTGTCCAACTTTTTTTTAATGAAAGTTTCATGTTATGTGTTAAAACATTTGACGCATTAAAAATTATGTTATTGATTGTTAAGTGATTCATATGGGATCAATTCTTAAATCAATCGTATTTCACCCACTGATATTGAAGGAATGTTAATAAATTTAGACTCACCTAAAGTGCAGGGGCGGATTCAGCTCAAGTCGAAGCGGGGCGGTCGCCCCAATTCAACTTTAAAAAGAAAAAAATTATGATTTTTTTGGTAAAAAATTAAATTTAAAGGTTACTTCTAATTATATTTAGAGATGATGGGAAAATGTGTAATAAATTAAAAAAGGAAACCAAACTTAAACGGCTCTCAAATCTTATAACATATTGTCTTCTATTCTCTCCTTTTGCTTATAAAGAGTTTATTATTTATATGAATTTGTTCATAGAGGTAGAGGTACATTTATATGTGTTTGTTTAGCAAAATAAAATATGTGTTTTTGTTTATATGTGTTTAAATTTATAATGAATATTAAAATTAAAATCTCTAGAATCTATTACTGTGAAATTTAATTTATAATGTAAAATTAGTTTGAAATGAAATTAAATTTAGTGTGAATCTATTAGTCTGAAATTAAATTAAATTTGTTCTAAATATAGGAAGTCAATGGAGAAATTTATTAAATGGAAAAGATGAGACAACACACTAACCGTATCCGAAGCTGAGGTTCAATCCGAAGTTAAGGTTCAACCGCATCTCAAACGAAAAAATTTAGGAATCCAAATTTAGTTAATTAATACCTCAACATTTTGAGGGTTAAAAATTGAAAAAATAGAAGTAAAAACAACCCCCAAAAAATCGCATTGGGGGCTCCCGCCCCCGAACTCCCTACCTTCATCAAAAAATTCGCATCACTTCACTTCAAATCCTGGATCCGCCACTACTAAAGTGGGTGGAGTAAAATAATATGTTTAGGGAGGGATATCGTGGCTATAAGTGGGCCTACCCACTACTGCGTAAACAATTTACCATGCCAAGCTTTGCAATCAAAATGCATGAGAGTGTGAGCCCGAGAAGCGAGCTACCGAATTAAATTGTAGAATTTTTGGCACTTTACTATCCCCAAGTTTAGTCACTTCTGCAGTTAATAACTCAATGTACATAAAATGACAAAAAAAATTTCCAAAATTTTCATGTTGCAGCAATCCAAACTCTACGATTAAATTGACTAACGCAAAGAGTAAAAAATGAGGGTAAATTCGTAAAAATGCTCCTTTTTGTCAAATTTTAGGATTTATGTGTCAGTCTTGATACATTGGGATTTGAAGCATAAAAATGACTAAACCTCAGGTAGTAAAATGCAATTAACCCTTTTTTATCAACTATATTAATTATATAAATTTTTAAATTTATTATAAATAGTTATTATTTTTAAATCTTAATTTTTGTAGTTTTGATTATTAAATATTTGCAATGTATGCAATATATGTTCAATTGCATATTTTACAGGTCAAGCCATAAACTTGCAAATTAAAAACATAATTCAATGTTAATTGCAGAAAATTTGCAATTAAATTGCGTAAAGTAATATATACTTAAGTGAAATTCAAAAGACAGTGAAGGACAATTAACACCAATTTCACAGCCATATCCAAAATCCTCGCAAATTTATTACCACCATATATAAAGTTGCAAAAATTAATATGAAAAGTCCGTGAAATTCAATGTCGTAAAAGTCAAAGATCATCTCCATCAAGCTTGGTTATAAAATTATTTTTTTCTCTTTTTAAAAAAAAAATGTGCTTATTTTTTTGGTGCATTAACAAAGGTCCACACCTGAAGAACTCTCTCTCTATATATAGACGAGTTAAATCTCAAACAAATAAAAAGAGATAAATGAAAAGATATATTATATTGGAGTTAGATGAGATGACACTTTCGTCTAGAATATTTCGAGCCTAGAAGAGTGCCGTTGAGAAAAAATGAAACAATTGATGAAATTTGACCTTTTTTTCCAGCAATGATACCTAGTTGTACGTTAATATATTTGTTGCGTACAATGTCATACAAATTCAACTCTTATATAGAGAGTTCCTTTCTAACAATAAGTAATTACAATGAGATATTTAGGGTAAAAAGATCAAAATTTTAAAAACATATAATTTGTTTTTCATTAGATAAATTGGCATGAAATCAATATTATCTATTAATTACATAAATAAAAATAAGTTTAAACAATTAATATTTTTATTTTAATTAATGTTAAATTAATAATTTTTTAGAATAAATTAAAATAATTAATATAATTGATAAAAAGGGTTATTTGCACTTTACTACCCTAAAGTTTAGTCACTTTTGTACTTCAAATCCCGACGTATCAAAACTGATACGTAAAACCCCAAAATTTCCCAATAAAGATAATTTTAATGCATTTACCCTCATTTTTTTACTCTTTACGTTAGTTAATTTAACATTAGAGCTTGGATTGCCTCAATCTGAAAATTTTGGAGTTTTATGTGCTAATTTTGATATGACAATTTCCTTTTTAAAGCAACATAAAGTATAAAGCATCCAAGAAGTCTATGTGACAATGTTTTATCGAGATTACAATTTAATCTATTTTATCTTCTTATTAAGACAAATCGTTCCAATTATGTGAAAAGATAAAACAATTCACACAACACTAGATGTACGAGGAAAAACCCACTAACGTGAAAAAAACCTTAGGCCAAAATGAATGCATTAGGGTTGAGATTTACACAAATACGGAAAAATGACTAACAATGACATAATGCGCTAGCTTTTTATGAACTCTTTCACACCATATTCTCGGCGGACAGTGTCAATAGTTAAAGTACGTTACATAATCGTAACCGATTTTTGTCTCAACTAATGTCTCGAATTCTTCAGCCAAATAAATCTTCTTTGAAGTGTAAGATCACTTTTTCTTTAAGGGAATATAACTAATAAGAAACCATCGAATACAACTAGGATGTATGAGTATTTTCTATATATGGTTGCAAATTATGTAGTGAAAGGTCTCTCTAATAATTCATAAAGTCTTTTTCAAGATTTTTCAAAGTAGATCATATTCAATAAAAAAATTATTTTGGAAAATAATATATCAAAAAAAGATTTAATATGAAAATCAAACTTTATTTCATCCAAGAATTAACCAGAATATACCTAAACTCAATGTGAAGTTGAAGGAATATTTATTTTGAAAGTTGAGATATAATCTCTTTAAAATTTCTCTTTATCACCTTATTCGGAGCAATGGAAAATTTTGTGATCATATAATAGAGTGGATAAAGACAAGTGAGATATAAATCAAGTGCAAAAAATCCATAGGTCATGACAAGATCAATTTTGTTTTCCAACAATGATTTTTTTTAGCACAACAACCAAAGTAATATTTGGAAAAAATATTTTAAAAAGTAAAATATCCTCCAGACTCGCGGACCCATCGCGAAAAAAAAGTCTTCTCTCTAAACAAGGCTCAATGACATAGGGTCGTGACTCAAGAAAAATATGGTTCACAAGATATTCAAAAATATCATGGACGTCAAAGGAGAAGTTTCATGAACGCAACGTATTTCTTCACTACAACGAATATGGTTTAGAATTTGGCAATTTTGCAAAATTTCAAAATGTTATTCTTTTCCAACCTGACAAAGTAAATTCTAAATGCACAAGATGTATTTAGAATATAAGTTTATATAGGTTGAATATATACCATAATGTATTTAACACATCTCAAAAGTTACAAGGTTAAATAATATTTTTTTTAATTTAAGAAAATATTTAATCGATGGGTTAAAGAAGCCCTCTAAAAAGTATACATTTATCCTATGAGATTAACTCGAAGAAACGACATAAATGCTCTAGTGTGAATTTGATAAAGCTTCTTGGATACCACTTACACTACACCAAAACAGCCGATTTGTAAGTGTTTAAAACACTTGCGTTACAGAAAAATTGTAAGTGTTCATAACCGTTGCAAATATCATTTACAAGTGTTGATTGGGAACAAATATCCGTGTCAAACAACCGTTACAAAAAAAATTGTAAGTGTTCTGAACACTTACATATTTTTTTGTGTTTAAAACACTTACAAAATTTTTATTTGCAAGTGTTCAGAACACTTGCAAAATTCAGCAAAATTTTTGTTTGCAAATGTTCAGAACACTTGCAAAATTCAGCAACTGTTTTTAATTTACAACGGTTATAAACACTTACAAAAGAGAATATATATATTTTGTTTGTGACGGTTCAGAACACTTACAAATATTAATATGTAAGGAAATAATGTTCATTCTATAAGTGTTATGAACACTTACATAAATTAAAATATTAAAAAAAATAAAAAAAATTCCACCACATACCACTTACCTCACATATAACAAACAATAAAAATAGCAAAAAACATAACAATTATATCCAAACACTTTTATACAATAATTCATGATATGGACATAAACAAACAGTCATCAAGAAAGCAAGCAAGAGCACAAAGGTATATATTGAGTATTCTCCTTAACAAACTTCATACATCTAGTTATTGTATCCAAATACACATGTACCACAACCCTATTAGTACAGTAAGGAAATCGTGTCGATAAGAGCATTGTCACTAGTTCCCTCAAGAGGCCACTGTCAGTACTCACCGCCTCGTCGCTAAATGACTCTCCAAGTGCATAAAATACGAAATCAGAGCTTCTACCACTTCAGCATTCCTATCAACAGAAAATGAAACGACACTACCAATGAGAGTCTGTTAAAAACCCGAGTAACATCACGAAAGTCAAATTTAGCAATAGTTTTATGTGATTGTGGACATAAACAAATAAGTGACTCTTAAAAGGCGAGCACACGGGTCTAAGAAAAAACATTATACTAAATACTAAAGGGGGATAACCCAACAAGGGTTGTAACATTTACACATATTTGACAGTTACAACTATTATATATACGACCTCTACTATAAAATTTGTAGTTCACAAGTAATATAAAGATATGGATGTAGACTATCACAAGTAATAAAAAATTTCATCTATTCAGAGTTGAGTTCTTACATCACTAACCAACTAAAATGGGACGAGTCAGCATATTATCAAAAGAATTAATTTGACAGTGTACCTGAAAGAAAATGAGTAACTTTGTTGGTACTATTATTTTGGGAAAATGACTGGAACATTCTAAGAAAAGATATCACATGCCCCAGGAATAAACATTCTTGAAGCATTGTTGGTTTTTAGATGATCGGCTTGCCAGCCTCTCTATAAAAAAAGATGTGAAGAATTATAAGGAAGAAATGTATTTGGATCTTACATCAATGGTGGGAACTTCCATTGAAGCTTCTCCACGAACCTTTGAGTACACCTGTCAATCATTAACATAACAACTTCAATATTCTTAATTCAATCACGGTGATAGAAAAAAACAGAGTTACAACCTAACCCGTTCCTTAGGTTGTTCCCTTAGCTGATGTAAGTGTGGTCGAGCTTCCCCGTCTAGTTCCTTAGGTGTTCAGAGAGTTCTTTAGCTTGAGGGTATAACTCAACAATTGTAGGACATAAATGCAGTGACTGGTGCGCTTCTCCTCACTACCAATAAGCCCAATTCGGACAAAACATTTGAATCTGCTCCAGTCTTGGTCACTGAAGTAAGTCCTTAGCACAGGCCTTGAACTGTTGCTAATAAATCACACTCACAGACTGAGGGTTGAAAGAAACTTGCATTTTAGCTTTCATTAGTGGTCGTGTCTGCATAAACTGCAGGTTTACTAACTCGAGATGCCTCATGTCATTCTTCTTAGCAGAACCTTGTAGTTTTGTGCCCACTATTTAACAAACTTCACTCACGAAATGTTTTTACCCAACTAAACCCTTCTGAGGGAATCTAGCCAATCAATAATGCATTGAGATCAATACGAATATCGAAAGTGGGAGCACCGATGAGGATGACACTATAAAGACTCTTCTCCAAAACTTGCAAAACCTGACTCAACTGGTTCCCACCCCAAAACCCTCAATCAGCTCATTAAACTCCTTATCAAATGGGGGCTCCTTGTGGCCTGATTCACATGACTGCGAAGTTCTGGAGGAAGTGGTAACTGATTCTCGGGATCAAACAAGGGATTCTTGCATTGAGATGGGTGATGGTCAGACCGCTACTTGTCTCGCACTGAGGGTAAAAAACACATACGCTGAATAGGGGCCAAATGACGCATCTGGATCAGACAACATAACATCCTTGCATTACTTTGTATGCATCTGAATTCTGTTATTTTTCAGAGCAACTCCAACATTAATTTTTGAACCCTGAGATCACTCTTTTGAACCTTACTCATTCTTTAGACCAAGCAATCCTGTGATGGACTATGCTTGAAAAAATTCGAGCCATGATTAGGAGATTTGGGATTTAATACCATGTGATTTCACCATACAATTACGATGCCTTGGATGTTTCCATCATGGAAGAGAAAAACTCCCAAAATCTTACTTATGAGAAATTTTGTATCAACTTCAGGTCTCTTGTATTTGAACATTTTCATGATATGTGATATACGTAAGTGTGGCTTTGTCTGGACGAGAATAAACCAGGCTTCATGGCCCCTTCAAAGTGCAAGCCCCAAACTCATACTCATATGGGCCCACATCTCAGAGGCTTGTGCCACATATCTTTGGCCTCCTAGACTCAATCAGCAGAATCCTTATAACCATGTATGAAGACTATCTTTACACTTATAAGTACTTCCAAGTCTCGGTTCCATTGTGTGTTGGCCTCCTATGACACCGCCAGTTGGAGACCAGTTCACAGTTTCAGTACATGTATCACTCCTGGCATCACTCAATCGGAGGCCGCCTCATCAATCTCGGTCAGTCGATACCTTACAAAGCCAACAACAGCCTTTCGCATAAAAGATGCAATTCGGGTATCGATGGGACACGTGGAAGAAAATTGTTATTGAAGCTCACCCCCCACCCACCCACATGGGAGGATATTCTTTCATCATGATGTACATATGCATAAGACAATTGGCTATAAACCAAATCACCAACTTCATCATATATCAATCAAAAATGCTATTGGGCCCCTTTTTTTATCGAAAGTGCATATACCGAAATAGGTGGAGGGTTTTTATTGGTTAATTTGTGGGGTCCACGCCAGTGGGACCATAAAATTCACCAATAATATGTTGCCACATCACTTTTCAGTCAAAACTTCTGTCAAAATTTCGGTCACTGTAGCAGAACTCTATATCAATACCTTAAGAAACTCTTGAGAAAGCTATCTTCAAAGGCTGAAACATGAACCACATAAAAGGTCAACTCTATAAGCGTTTAACTCCAACCCAAAAATCAAGACAAACATGAACCGATAACAACTAATTCTACAAAAATTCAAACCATGAACTCAAACTTCTTCCGAAAGTTATAACAAAAAAAAGGCAAGCAAAAGTGAATGACAAAGCGACCCCACCTTGCTCAGCATCCTGCTAGAGATAAAAAAAAATCGGATTTCTCACCCCCAAATCTTTGCGCATGAATGAAATACAAAATAAACCAAAGTACAGACAAAAAGAAAAATTTCTCTTCGCAAATATCATTTGTAATAAGATTAAAAGTAAGAAATAATAAAACAAAAAAATGCTCGAGACACCTCAATCAGTATGTACCCAGAAGGAAGTTGTAAATACCAATTAAAGCACTACAAACATAAATGACAAAGAACCCTCATTTGAACATAATATCTCCAAAAAATGATTTCAAAAATAAAAAATACTAGAGAGGATCATTAGTGCCATATGTCACGTGCAACGCGAATAGATAAAAACAAATAATAATAATAAAATCAATTGACTATTCCACATACCTATCTTTGATGTCTCTTCAACTTTTCGACAACATATTAGCCTGAAAACATCAAAATCTAAAAAATTCAAATAAAGTCAAATGAATATACAACAATAATAATCAAACAATGTTATAAAGTTTTCATTTGTTTTTGTGTCTATCATTCCACATATTTTGAATCAAAAACCCTTTTAAGAAAGTAAAATACGTAAATACGAAAGATTATAGGAACCTAGCCAAGACTCCTCAAGCTCCATTAGGAAACATGTCAAGTACCATAGTTGGGACTGGAATTATTTAGCCAAGAAGCATTCTTAGGATAGCTGAGCACTGCAATTCCCTTTTGACTTTTTTAAAACTCTCAATTCAAGTGCATTGTGAATGAGTCGGCCTTTAAAATACTCGATTAAACACCATGGATGTAATAATATCATTATTGAGATACCACAATCAAAAAAGGGAAAAGTTTAAACCAAAATTCAAAGCTTTCATTTTATAAATCCAAAATCTAAAAAAATGTAAGGTTTCATTTGCAAACCATATCTCCAAAATCCTTAACTCCTAAAAGTCTGGTACAAGTAGCATATGAGTTCAAATTTGGGATTTTATGTTCATATTCACAAAGCACAAACCTGTTAGAACTAACAAAATATCATAAATCACTTAAAAGGATGACCAATTTAAAAAATCCACAAAAGATTCATAGCATTTTAATTATGCCTCTAATTAAAAGATGTAAATAGTTCAAAAGGATTGTCCCGTGCTAGCTGTAAATCGTAGCATCGTTATGAAGTATAAAGAAAAACCTTATTTGGTTAATTACATAATTTATTCCAAAGCTTAGCTGAAAAGAATAAGCCTCACATAAACATCACCAATTGAAATCACTTCTATGATGAAAAAAAACTAAAAAATAAATCTGAGTCAAAACATACCCAACATAAAAAAGAACGAAAATCACAGTGAAAAACAATGACAATGCTTCCTCTAGTATATCTTCACCATGGACTCTGAGATGCGTTGCTTCATATAAGCTTAACATTCCTCTGGTGACAATGCTTCCTCTAGTATATCTTCACCATGGACTCTGAGATGTGTTGCTTCATATAAGCTTAACATTCCTCTGGTATCACTAATGAATGACTCCTTCAATTTCCATTTGGCGTCCTTAAATTTGCTGAATATACCTTCATTAACACACATTATAAAAAAATGTCCATCTTTGATCAATTAAATTTACATAATCAATCATGCATATACCCAATGACTCAAACATATCCTTCACCGTTCTTATGGTTTACAGATTATTGTTGTGCTTCAATAATAACCAAAAAAAAAGTTATGCAAGTGTCAGACACTGACTTAGTTGCAAGTTTTTTTGGGTTTCCATATGAGACTCTTCGTTTCGGTTCAAGATTACACGCACACATATTTGTGATTGTGGCTTAGACATTGGTGTTCTTTTGATGCGTTTTGATGTTGCTTGATATAATAAAACAGTAACGTGTTAATGCCTATTAATGATCATTAGCAAGATGCTTCGCAAATGGTACAATAAATACACAGACAATGTCTGCCCCGATTACTTTTGCAAATGTGTTGATGAACGGTCGTGGTTCTTTTCAAACTCATGTATCTCCACCAATCATCAAAACTATTGTGGAGGGATTGGTGTACTCATGTACTTTCCCAGTATTGGACAACATGATAAGAGATACTTTAGCATCACATAGAATAGTGAGCTCTTGAGCTTTTTTGAAGATACCATTTCTTCGCTTGGAGTAAGTTACCTACCTGTTGGTCCTGTTATCTATCTTCTTTATTTCTATCTTCCCACGCCCCATCTTTGTTGTTCTTATTACAATGAAACTCACTCAACCATCGAAGTATTTCATATAAGAGAGGGAGAAGGAAGGAAAAGGAGTTTCTATATCGGGAAAGTGATAGTTCTTTTTCACCGTGACAGGTCATGTATGTATCCCATATACGAGAGTGAGAATATCTCAAGTTTTCCTCTTTCTCCAACGTGTGAACCGAACTATGGATAAATGGAATATGGTCAATGAAATGGAGTTCCTTTAGCTTAATGCCTGAGTGCTCACTCGTGATGCCATCATTAAATGATGAATGAGTTTCTCGACATATACATATTGATTGTATTTGTATCCAATGTTGTGGTCTGGAATGTTGATAAAACCAGCACCTGGGGAGAAAAAAAGGAAAAAATAGCACCAAAAAATCAAAGTTGATGCATTAGACCTGGCTTCGTTAGCTTAAAACTAGCTGTTGATGTGACTTGGCAGATTCATTCATTAGGACATGTTCACAGAACTTAAAAATAGCAATAAACACCTTAAAAAGCACTGAATAAAAATATTGATTCAAACTTCATTGCATAAAGGAATTTCAGGAACTTCGCAACCCCGAACAACTTGATGGTTTTATATACAATAGCAATAAACACCTAGGCATATAATGCTGCCATAATATTTTGTCTTAAACTCCCACTGTTCCTAACATAGATTCTACCCTTAAATCTGAGTAACCCTTTGAGGAGATGGTAATTAGGGAGATTAGAGGTGTTTACTGTGAGTTTGAGAATGATTTCATAGTAGTAGGGTCATCCTTATAACTGACAACCACCTTTTCAATCCAAGGAGATGTTATCACTCTTTTGGACCAATAACCACCTGGGAAAGGGGACAACTACTCTGTTTTCGCTGCCCCTTTTGTATTGTAATTCATAGTGAAACACCTAATTTAATCCAATACAATCCTCTTATATGGCGTATCAAACGAGGCCATATCCCCCATCACCTCTTTAAACCCTAATCATTCATTTTGACTCTGTTTGTGTGCGCTCTGGGTTCCATCTTCAAACACTCGAAGGTATCTAATGAAGATGAATGAACGAGAGAACCCTAATTTTTAAATTGTTGTTATTATGGTGATTAATTTTCATTGTGTTTATATCATTTTGGTATCAGAACCGCATTCGCATCTAATATTTTCGCATTCACTCTTAAGGTTATCACCAATGTTGTTGTAGGAACCATGGATAAGGCTAGGAGGAATCGGCGGATCACTCATCCAAACCATGTCCGCGCTTTGGAGCGATTGAATCAATCTCATCGATAATGATAATGGATGGAGCATTCTTCTCTGCTTCCATAAATGCATTCTTGAGATTGCTTTCACTCTCTCTAGGCAACTTTGACATGATCTCTGGTCCGTTGATACAGAAGAAGAAAACACCGACTCTGGCATCAACAAGCCTAACTCTCAAGTTTGATACGATAAGCTTGTTCATCCTAATCTTTGGTTCATCACAAGTATCATCAGCAAGGGCAATGCAGATTGTATCTTTTCTTTCCGTGAACACCAAAAAATATATGAATAATTTAAATAGATAGATATTTGAACTTCTAAATATTAATTAGAATTTTTTGGTACGCGTTTCTCCTTAAAATTATCATTTCTCTATCATTAATCTTAGCAGACTAACATAAATTTTTTTCCACTTTGTTTAAGTTGTCAAGTGTTCAAATCACTTTTTAGAACACGTATTACACGCACGATAAAAATAAATAAATCGACACCTTACGATAGGCATACAATAATTAAAACAAACCTTCAATAAAAAACTAGGTATGCTGAAATAGAAACTAACCTTAGGAAAAAGAAAAACACCATAAGAATATAAGAAAGGATCAGACTTCTGCCAAACATCAAGATGCACGGCTTTATAGAAAAAGCGCGATGTCCTTGGTTCACCCAAAGTAAGTTGGAGTCAACCACCAGGTCTAAGCTCTGTTAGATACCCCTTGGCTCCTAATTGCAAATCTTCTAGCGAGTACAATATATCTGAATCACTGGGTGCTCTATACGGATTATGTACTCAATTTCAAGTGCTTCAAAGAGTCCACGAGCCTAAAATATAAGAGACAACTCTATTAAGCTTCCACGATATAAGACTCGCATAATTGAATAAATAATCAATAGCAATTACATCAAAACTTTCAACACCATAGTAGTAGATATAAAAAATAGCGACCAATTACTCTACCTGATCCCCGTGATAATTAATAGTAGATTGATTGAATGATGATGATATGTGTTACAACACAATCGAACCCTCTTTGTTAACAATCACCGTAGGCGTTTGTAGATTAGGCTTTTAGATAGCTTATGAGGTATAGTGTGAAGAATCAAATTTCGTCGATACCAAAACTTGGGGAAAAGAAAACATGATACAAGAAAGTTAAAGCAATAACGAAATCTATTATCACTCGTCAGTAAAACTACAGAGAAAATGGTAAAAGATGAAAATATAAACACCAAAAACAAAAATAATAGCAAAACACCTAATTCATCCCACACTAAGCAAAGTTAACTTTTAGTTAAGCTCGCTTTGAAGTTTGAATTACCGTCATTAAACTAAGGCTTCATATGGTTCGGGGTAAAATATTTTTCATCAGGGTGAAAAGCAAGAGACATAAAAAAATCAAGAATGTGAGTTTGTGACTCCATGTACTAGTTCATAAGAGACATCTCACCTATTTTCAATCATTTTCCAACTATGAAATTATTGTACCCCCAATGAAATTTTATTTTACTAGAAGTCAATACCCATTTAATGACATGATTATGGCAACGTTTACATAGTGAAATGGAAATGATAAGAAAAAAAGTTGAAACAAAAAAGAAGTAATTAATTGGTATGCAATACAAACAATCAGTTGTCCATACATGTATATTGAAAAAAAAACATATCAGGTCAGAATTGAGCATTGTACCTTCAAAAAATAGCAGTTGAGTTTCGATGCTGCGATTAAAAAATGAAATCCTAAAAAACATATCTACGGATAGGGATAGGTGGAGATTTGTGATTTGAGCCCTAGGTAGAGGTTTGGATGATATCTATCGATAGGGATATGTATAGGTTTGCGATTTGAGCCCTAGGTAGAGGTTTGTATGATAGCTACGAATAGTGATAGGTAGAGGTTTGCGTTTTGAACCCTAGGTAGAGGTTTGTGATCGATTTTGAGCCAGCAATTTTGAGCAGGTTTGCAAATGTCTATGAATATGCGATTTTGTGATGGGAGGGAGAAATATTGACGAGGGATGGAAATTTACATTTGGATGAGCGCGAAGATGGTTTCACACTTATTTGGGACTTTGTTAACCTTTAAAAAAATTGTTACACTTTTTAAGTTTGGATAGTGATGAAATAACAAATTTTGCTACGGTGTTGAACACTTACAAACTTTGTAAGTGTTGAAAATCGTTGTAAATTTTGTAAGTGTTACAAACACTTATAAATTAATTAATATATTAGTTGTAAAATAGCCAATATGGTGTAGTGTTAGACCATACTCAAACAATGTTTTGTAATTCGAAATAGGACAATCTAAATGGCACTAGGAAAATAAGTATAAATATAAATTTACAATATTCTCCCTTATCCTTTCAGTGACAAAATACACAAAACCAAAAATTACCAGTAAAATAATCAAATCTATTTCCCAAAACATGATTTGCCTAACTAAACGTGATGCATAAGAAACCTATTAAATTAGTACCTACAAGCTTCAGGGTCATAACTCACTCCCCGTAACTCCAAATAATGTGATTCAAATTATATTGAAAAGAAGACTTCTAAAAGTTTGATTTGGTATATGGAAAACCTCCTAATTCAATGTACATAGAGAACGACAGAATGTGAAGTGATTTCAAAATCAAAGACTAGTATGCTTCGAGTTCCAAAAGTGTATTCCTTTAGTTTTTGAAGTTTTAGTTTATTTAATACTATTTAAATATCTAATAATTACCTATGGTTGGAGAGACGTTACAAGCTCTTATATAAAGGCTGAGAATGTATAAAGATAAGGTGAACGTATTTGAGAATATAAATAGACTATTTGCATAAGAAGTTTTTTTTTTGTTTTTTCTCTTAACCTTTTGGTGGATTCTAACTTGTAATGAGTATTGATTCCTTTCTTTTGTGTATTTCTTAGAGTTTGAGTGTATTATGTGAGTTTACACTTGTGTTATATAATTTTCTTTCATTATTTGGTGTTAAATTGGTATAAGAGCTTTGGTTGTGATGGACAATCGTCATCCTCATGGCCCGAATGTTAATGCACGAGCCTTGTGTGACATTGGAATGGATGATATGAGGAGACAAGTGAAACAAATCTATTAGATTTTTATACTCTACGAAGATGGGGAACATGATGATTCGTGCCATGTTTCGTGGAATGAATCATCATAAGATTTTGAGGAGATTAACTCCTTTGGTAATGCTCATAATCGAGTATCGAAAGAAAAGTCTCATTTGAATCGTAGATGAGGAAGAAACCAACCTTATCATGATGGTTATATCAAAGCTGACACTCCAAAATTCAAATAAAAAATCCAAGGAGATGACTTCATTGATTAAATCTACACTATTGAGAGAACCTTTTACTACCATGAAGTTTAGAAGATTTAAAAAGATAAGCTGAAAAAAACGCTTAATTTGGTTCGAATCTCTAAAGAAGCAACGTGATCGCGGTGGAAAAATAAGAATTGTAACTTGAGAGAATATGGAAAATGAGTTAAAGAAGAAATTATTGCCTAGTTATTATGCTGTGGGGAGAAAGGAAATTTACCTCACTTCTTAGGATCCAATTCCATCCGCAACAAAGACAGCACGGGAACCCGTTGCTTTCGTGGGATCAACTGCTCGTTTTCAATATATAACTGGATAATCCAAAACTGCCTTTGCCTCTCTCTCTCTACTTCTGGAGGGGGCTTTTACTTAAGTTTCACAACTTTAAGCAAAATGATATGTCCGTGGAGGAGTCTTTTAAATAATTTTATCATCTCATGATGTGACATGATTCATCTGAGTTAGAGGAACAAATGATTGCTCCATATCTTAGTGGTTTATGGATAGAAATTTTAAATGTTTTCCAATTGTAACCTTATTGGACTCATATTGATATATTCAAATTAGCCATAAAGGTGGATAGTCAGCTCAAGGAGAAAAGTAGTGTTCGAACCTGGAGTGGTGAAGGAGGTTATAATCGATTGAGTACTTCTACTTCCAAGACTTCAAAGACGTCTTCTTTCAAGCCACCGTCGAAGAAAAATGTAATGGGTAAATCAATTCAGTCTTGTCCTTCAAATTCAAATTATCTTAGTGTTTTAAATGTCATGGATTTGGTCTTATTTCATCTAAGTGCCAAGATAAAAATAGTATTCATTAATGGAGGAGGATGTCGAATAATATGTGGAACTAATACACTACACCAAAAATACCAATTTGGCACACCTTGATATTAAAAATCTGGCACACTTTAAAACTGGGACAAATTTTGGCACTATTTTATAACAATCTGGCACACTTTAAAGGAGTGCCAAATTTTGGCACTGTTTAAAAGTTTGCCAAAATTGACAACACTCGACTAAAATATATATATCCTCAAAAAAATTAATCCCCAAAATGATTTTTGTTCTCCCGCTATCTCTCCTGTCTCAATATCGCCTCCCGCTCTCTCTCCTCTCTCAATATCACCTTCCGCTCTCTCTCTCTCTCACGCTCAAATCCGGACCATTTCACAAATCTCCCCTCACCACAACCTTAGCCACACAATTTGCCAGAAATTGCCCCCGCACCTACTCTAAAATCGCGATCTAGAGATTTAAGGTCGAAATCGTGGTGAATTCGTGGATTGAAAAAATTCGGATCGCGTTCTCAGTTTTTGGAGTTCGTTCATTTATATTGGTATTCTTCAAATTGATTTCAAGCCAACAGGGAACGAGTGAGTAGAACTCCATGGTTGTGACGATTAAGGTGTGTCTTCTTAACCATCTTTTGCTTTCTTCTGTTTGAGATGCAGTTTTGTTTTGGTCGATTTGTCTGTCAAACCAATGGGTTTGTTTTGTTGGTTTTGTTTTATATGGTACTGGTTTAAATGTGTTTTCATTTGAGGTTGTGGTGAGCTTTAGCTCTGCTAGCTGGATGTAATCTGCCAGCTGTTGAAATTTCTTCTAGATGTTAAAAAAAAGATGAAGAAGTCTTTATAATATATATGTCATGTTACAATTTTTGGAATATATATTTATGAATAATACTAGAAAACTCTTTTTTGTGATTTAATTGATGTATTAAACACATATTGGGTAGAATTTCAAATGAACTCATGTGAATTATAAATACTACTATGTATGTTTGACACACTTTTATTACTCTATATTTACATATCATTTAATATTATTATATAATTTTAAATTAATAGTCTCTCTCGCGCCGCTCCCGCATTTATAATTTTTTGAAAATTGACACACTCTGTCATTCGCACCCGCTTCACTCCGCGTATTTATGACTTAGACCAAAATGCACCCCCTTAACAAATCCCCCAACATCACCATCATCTCCAACCTCCCGTCTACAACTACTGTCGCCCACCGCCCACCTCTACTACCCGCCTCCTCATCCACTAGGTACTCATCTTTATTTCTTGGTTCTCTCTAAAAAGCCTATAGTTCAAACATGTTTACAAGTATACACTTTTACATTTTTATATTGTGTTTTGTTTACATTTTATGTTTTAGGGTTTTTATTTGCGATTTTGTACCATGTTTGACAATATGAACCCCTTCATAGAAATTAAATTTGGGTTCCATTTTGAAATTGGTTGAAAATAATGTTGGAATGAATTTTTATTTTTGGATTTCTTTGGAGCCTGCAAGGTGTTTGATAAAGCTTCCAAGTTAGTTTTTATTCTTTTAGTTCATAAATTAAACTTGGAACCGATGTTTTTGTCTGTTTTGGTGGTGGTGGATTATCATGGTACCGATGTTTTTATCAGTTTTGGTTACTTGCAAGGTGTGTCTATTAATACGTACGTTATTACTTTGACTCTTACTTCTAGTAAGCTTTGAAAAAAGGACCCACATTTTTCTTTGTTTAACCGTTTACATTTTGGTGAAAATTTAGTAAATAACTTATTAAATATATGAACTTTGTTCTATGTTATTGTTAAATATGAGATTCATAGTGATTCTTTTTTAAACCGACGACATGAATGTGTGGTGGAGTTCATGGGATGAAGGTATCTATGTAGTATTTATGTAGTCCTACATATTTCATTTTGCAATGAAGTTTTCATGGTGATTATCTAATCTCTAACAACTTTTGATACCTTTTAATCGGATTACATTCAATTTTATTTCATTTTGCAATTCTCGGTAGTTACATAGGTCATGTCATTAATGAAATATGTATGATATTAATGTGAGACACAAGTGTACACTATATACTACGACTGTCACTAGAATACTTTAGCCGGGTTAGTAGGTATATTATGTTTTTGGTGTTACATATAGTTCCTTTAGCATCTAACAAGAGCATTGTACATTAGAGTTCAATGCTTTAAGTCAAATAACCCTCACGTGAGCTCAAGTTTATATAGCAATGACGACTTTATTCTTTTATCATTTCTTTTTAAGTAACTTGACTCAAGTACCTTTGCTTTTGAAGACATTTGAATCCTCCAGATGCATGTTAGGATGAGATGTCTTGCACACTCATTCCGGTAAGTAAAGGGCCACACTTTTGAGTGTTTTTCAATTTTATTTTTATAATCACATCCTGGTCCCGATTCCACTGGAGTCACTGCTATTTCTCATAGTTTCACTTTTATGGCACCACGAGCCCATGGATTTATTGGTTTAGAGCCTACTAGGGTAAGTTCATTTGGTTTCGTATTATTACATTAATTTTAGTATTGTGCCTTAAGACTATTATATGGATTGATTGGATATTTTCTTTCCAAGTTGCAAAAATCATCAAGGATTGCCATCATGGTTTCGTGATTACCGAGCCGTGGAAGTCCTCAATGTGCTACTCACTACCAATGGTGGAACTGTGGAACTAAAAGTGCGTAAAAGTGGCTGAGGACGTGAGTTTGAGAACAATTGTTCTCTAACATAAGAAGACGTAATTCTCTAACCATTCGAAGACCATATGGTGACCACTGCCAATTCGCAACAAATGGTAGTAGACGAGCCTGCTCATATGGTGACCACTGCCAATTTTCCCATGACATTAAGGAGCTTCTCCCAGTTCTTCGCAACCCATGCTACAAGACTATTTTTTTTTTACTATTTAGGACTCGTATAATTATTCAATGTTCAAGGCCCTTAATATTATTAACCTAAGTGATTATAATTTGGCAGGTGTGTCATATGGTACTTAATGGTAATCCATGTCCTTATGGCCATCGTTAACACTTTTTGCATTCCCTCACAAAGGAGGAGAGGCTCATCGCCATTGCCAAGCTCATACCACTTAATTCTTGCATGTACACTTTTCTCCACACGGCATCCGTTCACTCAAGAATGTGTTCTCAATGTTTTATTAAACTTAATATTCATTTTCATGTCGGTCGGTGGAATCTATGTTAGGTTATCTTAGACATGTGCCCAAATTCATGTCTGCACTGGCGTTTGAAGGAAGAAGAGAATCGATGGCCTCAGAGGAGATGGAAAATGATGACTCTGCTGATGGAACTGGTGAAACCGAGGACAATTCAACTCATCTAAGTTCATAATATCCAAAAGAACTTGTACAAAAATTATGGCAAAAACTAGTGTAGGAATACCCTAGGTATCTTCCTCTTAAATTAGTTTATATGAATTCATCATTTCAAGGTTCTTAGTATTTTAATTTCTTTTTTGTTCTATTAACACAACGATGCTTTAAGACATGAATTGACATATAAAATCAATTGTTATTTAATACTTGATTTACCTTTATTTGTTTGATAATTTGTTTTGTACTATTAACAAGTGGTGCTTTAAGAAATCGTGGTTGTAATTCAATACGAATATAAGAAGAGTATTTTCACAGTAGCCTATTAGGAAGAATCTCAAAATTCCAATGATAACTGACTCTAGAAGAAGTAAAGGAGGTTGTTGGAGTAATTAAAATGACAGCTATCAAATATCTTATATTATCACTTCGCTAAAAAATATTACTATGGCGTGATGTTGTTTGAGTTAGTTTATTTGATTTAGCTAGAGTGTTCTTGGTTGCCGAACTCACAATAGTATTGATTTATGTTTTGATTGGAAAATATTGTAAATATATGATCTGGAATAAAATTGAGAGATGTAATCCATCATAGTAATTGTTAACATATGTAGATTTACTGGTAAAGGGGGGAACTTTGCTCCTTAAATATTTTGAGAGATGTAATTCATCATAGTAATTATTAACATATGGAGATTTACTATATATCGTAGCATGGGGATCGGTTGACTGGGATTTGAAAATTTTCCTTTGGAACGAGGCAGAGCTGAAGGAACACACCAACCGATCGATTGAGGGCCAGACACTGATCGGTCGAGGCCCCTTTTTTGTTGAACACAAGACCTGCTCATTTTTTATTTGCATTGAAATCCTATTTTTTTGTTTAGACTTGCTTGCATTATTCAAACATACACTTGGATTCGCATACACTTTCTCTTTTTTTTTTTTAATGCTAATAAAGGCCTCCTCACAAATTTTAACCAAGGACCTGCTTTCTTTTAATACCAACACATCCTCGTTTTTTAGTTGCCTTAAAAGTTTTTTTTATGTTATTGTTATGTGATTTTTTGCTATTAAAGTCGGCATGAAATTTTCCCTCGCTTTATATAATAGGAGATGAAATTCTCGATGTGGAATTGGACTTGGAGAAAGATAACTAATAATTATCTAACGCGGTGTTAAATTCCGAATCCAAAATATAGCTTCCATCCTGCCAAAGGAGGTCGGGCAAGTGGCTGCATTACATTAATTTTGAAGTTACTTTTTGTTATTTCCATTCCAAATTCAATGAGAAGTTTAAAATTTATCATTATTATTTTGTAGGTACGTATAAACTCTAATACCTCACTACTCAGTTAGGTTTTCCAACCATAGGTTCCGATTTGTGAACAAATGTGAACATTAATACAATAACTAAAACAGATAATTGAACAATTCTTACTAAAAAATGGTGCATATTTCATCACTGTAGGAGCATGCAACCTAAAACAGAACCAAGAAAGTGAGGAATAAATAATTTATAGCTTTAATACACACCAATGAAAATAGCATTTACTAACTTATAAAATTTGTCTCATCTAATATTCGAGATCCAAAATCTATGTCCATTATCCTTCACTGGATAACAAGTAGTAGACGAAATATTATATAGTCACATTAATCATACAGATCTAAATATAAATAAGACTCAAAATATCAATCATACAACATCAAAAGCAGAAAAGCGCATAACAATAATGTAAATGAAAAACAAGCCGCATAGATTAGGCTTAGAAATAATGTAACACGTAGGAACGAGACCAATGTAACTCGTAGGAACTGACCACGTAGACATGAGTCTCTCGGTTTAAGAATATGATGATAATTTAAAAATATATAAATTAGGCTTAAGCCGTTGAAGGTTGAAAACCCAAGCCAGTCACCAAACGGCCCTGTAAGAAGTATTAACACCTCGCACGTGACCAATGTAACTTGTAGGAAGTGACTGTGTAGTAAAGTTCCTCTCAATTTTAGAATATGACGATAATTTGAAAATATATAGATTACGCTTAGAAACAAGCCATTGAAGGGTGAAAACCCAAACCAGCCCCCAAACAGCCCCGTAAGAGGCACTAACACCTTGCACGGGACTAATATAAATCATAGGAACTGATCCCGTAGTCATAGGCCTCTCAATTTAAGAATATGATGATAATTTGAAAATATATAGATTAGGCTTAGAAACAAGCCGTTAAGGGTGAAAACCCAAATTGGCTACCAAACGGTCCCTTAAAAGGCACTAACACCTCGTACGGGACCAATGTAACTCGTACAAACTGATCGTGTAGTCACGGGCCTCTCGGTTTAAGAATATGATGATAATTTGATTATATGTAGATTAGGCTTAGAAATAACCCGTTGAAGGGTGAAAACCCAAACTAGCCCCCAAACTACCTCTTAAGAGGCACTAACACCTCGCACGGGACCAATGTAACTCGTAGGAACTGATCGCGTAGTCACGAGACTCTCGGTTTGAGAATATGATGATAGTTCAAAAATATATAGATTAGGCTTATAAACAAGTCGTTGAAGGGTGAAAACCCAAACCGATCATCAACGACCTCGTAAAAGGCACTAACACCTCGCACGGGACTAATGTAACTCGAAGGAACTAACCACCTGGTAACGGGCCTATCAGTTTGAGAATATAATGTTAATTTGAAAATATATAGATTAGACTTAGAAACAAGCCGTTAAAGGGTGAAAACCCAAACTATCTCCTAAACAGCCCCGTAAGAGGCACCAGCACCTCGCACAAGACCAATGTAACTTGTAGGAACTGACCGCATAGTAACAGGTATCTATATTTGAGAGTATGGAGATAATTTGAAATTATATAGATTAAGCTTAGAAACAATCCGTTGAAGGGTAAAAAACCCAAACCAGCCCCTAAACGGCCCTAAAAGAGGCACTAACACCTTGCATGGGACTAATGTAACTCGTAGGAACTGATCGTGTAGTCACAGGACTCTCAATTTGAGAATATGATGATAATTTGAAAAAATATATATTAGCCTTAGAAACATGTCGTTGAAGGGTGAAAACCCAAATCGGTCGCTAAACCGCCCCGTAAGAGGCACTAACACCTCCTCGTATGGGATCAATGTAACTCGTAGGAACTAATCGCGTAGTCACGCGCCTCTCGGTTTGAGAATATGATGATAATTTGAAAATAAATAGATTAGTCTTATAAACAAGCCGTTGAAGGGTGAAAACCCAAACTGGCAGCTAAACGGCCCTGTGAGAGGCATTAACACCTCGCACGGTACCAATGTAACTTGTAGGAACTGGCCAAGTTGTAACGGGACTTTCGGTTTGAGAATATGATGATAATTTGAAAATATATAGATTAGGCTTAGAAACAAGCCGTTGGAAGGTGAAAACTCAAACCAGCCCCCAAACGACCACGTAAGAGGCATTAACACCTCTCACGGTACCAACGTAAATCATAAGAACTGATCGCATAATCGCGAGCTTCTCAGTTCGAAAATGTGATGATAATTTGAAAATGTATAGATTAGGCTTAGAAACAAGCCCCTGAATGATGAACACCCAAACCAGCCGCCAAACAGCCCCATAAGAGGCACTAACACCTCGTACGGGACTAATATAACTTGTAGGAACTGACCGCGTAGTAACGAGCCTCTCAGTTTGAGAATATGATGTTAATTTAAAAATATATAGATTAGGTTTAAAAAGAAGCCGTTGAAGGGTGAAAACCTAAATTCGCTCCCAAATGTCCCCGTAAGATGCACTAACACCTCGCATGGGACTAATATAACTCATAGGAACTGGCTACGTAGTCGCGAGCCTCTCAGTTTGAGAATATCATGATAATTTGATAATATATAGATTAGGCTTAGAAACAAGGCGTTGAAGGGTGAAAACCCAAACCAGTTGCCAAATGGACCTAAAAGAGGCACTAACACCTCGTACGGGACCAATGTAACTTGTAGGAACTGACCATGTAGTAATGGGTCTCTTGGTTTGAGAATATGACAATAATTTGAAAATATATAGATTAATCTTAGAAACAAGACGTTAAACGGTGAAAACCGAAACCAACCCCCAAACGACCCTGTAAGAGGCATGAACACCTCGTACGCGGTTAATGTAACTCGTAGGAACTGATCGCATAATCATGATTTTTTCGGTTTGAAAATATGACGATAATTTTAAAATATATATATTTGTCTTAGAAACAAACCGTTGAAGGGTGAAAACCCAAATCAGCAGCTAAACAGCCCCGTAAGAGACACTAACACCTCACACGGGACCAATGTAACTCATAGGAACTGACCGCATAATCACAATTCATGTAAGATTTTTGATTTGAGAATATAATAGTAATTTTAACTCGTATATGCAATTTTTTAGATTGAGTAAGATTTTTTTATAAATTACTTGGTTACTAATATCATCTCTTTTTTGTATCTTAATTTTTTTTGTAGGAAAACATTGTATCATTAGCTTTTATTCACGTGGAACACACGGAGAAGTCAATGGTTTACAACAAGGGGACTATTTATCTATTATCGTTAAGATTTGGAATCTATTTTTTTTGTTATGGTCGTGCGGATTTTTGTAGTTTTGTTAACTTTTTTGGTAGTGCGGGCTTTTGTAATTTTGTCGTTATATTTTATGGCTTTATATTACGCAAGTTTTAGAATGTCCAAAAAATAAAGGAAACGCTGCCCATCTTTTTTTTTTGGTTTGTGAGACTTGTAACATTTTAAAGTTTGTATGTACATTAGTTTATCACAAACTTACGAGATTTACAATTTGTGAATTTTCTTGTTTTGAAATAATTTTTTTTTCTTTGATCCAAAAATTTGGCACACTTCAAAATCGTACCAAAAGTGTATCAAATTTTGGCATGATTTTGAACTATGCCAAAAGTTTATCAAAATGTACTCAATCAGGCACAGTTCAAAAGTGGGCCGGAAATATTAAATTTCGGCACGGTTTAAAAGTGTGCTAGAAGTGTTCCTGTTTGGCCAAATTTGGCACACTTTTAAACCGTGTCAGAAAAAATAATCATTTTGGAACACATGATTCTGGCATAGTTCAAAACCATGCCAGATTTGATCTGGCACGATTTTGAACCATGCCAGATTGTTGTTTTTGGTATAGTGATACCTATTGAAAAAGAAGAAATTAAAGGCGAAACTCTATATGGTGACCATGGTGAATCACTTAATGTTCGAAGAAGTTTAAATGCAGCCCATGCGGAGGATGAACAATGACTTATAAATAACATTTTTTATACCCATTTCACTTCTCATGGCAAGTTGTGTAATGTTGTCATTGACGGTGGTAGAAGCTTTACCATTAGATAATCATGATCCGGCTAACTGAAAAAACATTGAGTAAAATGTGATTGACACATAAGTAAAAAGATGTCCAATATGAGATACTAACATTAATTTTCTATAAGATATTGAAAATAGGCATTTTTCTAGTATACATTATACTTTTTGTTTTAAGTGGAGAAAAACATAATAGAGAGTGGCTAATGTACTCAAGATTCGTGGATAAGAGTTATTGCTTTTCTTGTAAGTTGTTCCAAAAGAATGAAAATAAAACTCAATTAGAAAATAAAGGAGTGGATGATTGGAAGAATATAAGTATGCGACTTATGAGCCATGAAAATAGTAGTGACCATGTAGATTGTATGACATAATGGAGAGAATTAATATTTAGGTTCCGAAAAATAAAACAAGTGACCAAAATATACAGGATCAAATTGAGGGTGAAAGATACAGATGGAGACAAATATTAACACGAATAATTATGGTAGTTCAAGCTCTTTCCACAAATAACTTGGCCTTTCGTGGCAGTAATTAAAATATTCATGAAAATAGTAATGGTTTTTTAATATTTGGTCCTTTAATGAAAGAACATATTTGTCGTATTATAGATAGAGAAATTCATTATCACTATATAGGTCAAACATTCAAAATGAGATAATACTTTTATTAGTGGATGAAATGAAAAAAAGTAATAATTCAAATAATTAAAGAATCAAAATATTTTTTGATTATTCTTAATTGTACTCCGTATGTAAGTAACGAGGAACAAATGTCAATCATAATACGTTGTGTTGATACTTCAAAAAGTTCTATAAAGATAGAATAATTTTATTTAGAATATCTAAATGTAAATGATACATATGATGAAGGGCTTTGTAATATACTTATATAGTTTATAACATATCACAGACTTAATATTAGTAATGTAAGAGGACAAGGATATGATAATGGTTCCAATATGAAAGAAAAAAATAAAGGTGTACAAAATAAAGTACTATAAATTAATTATATGACATTTTACACGCCATATAGTTTTCATAGTTCTAATCTCAAACTTGTTGATATGGTTAATTCATGTAGTCATGGTAAAGAAGTTTTTGGTCATGTACAAAATTTATATAATGCATTTTCATCTTCTACAAAATGGTGGCAAGTTTTCAAATATTTTATTGGAAAAAGGGAGCACACTTAAACAATTATCTCAAATACATTGGCAAAGTCACATTGAAAGTATAAAAAAAAAAATAGCGACTAGTTCCCAATGCGAGGGAAGCACAAAAAAATATTTCTGATAGCTTACTAAGTAACACTTTTTTACTTTTGATTTTATCTTTGGTATGTTTATTTGGTAGAATGTATTGAATACAATTAATAAAGTTAGCAAACTTTTTCAAACATATGACATGAATATTGATATTAATTTGAATCTTTTCAAAAGACTTGTTACTTATGTTAAAAATGATAGAGAAAATGAATTTGAATCCGCAAAGATTGAAGATATAGATATTGCTAAATAAATGAAAATTGAACCCGTATTTCGTGAAAAACGTAATATTTATAGAAAAATATTTTGATTAGAATTCTAGTGATGGGGTTGTAATACCCCGTAATTTTATTGATATTTATTTAAGGGATTAATTGAATTAAATGAGATTAATTGAAAATTAATCCGGGTATAAATACTAACGAGATGTGAGTTGGTATTTGATTATGATGTTAAAAATTTATTATTTCTGAGTATGTATGGTAATACATGAGTATTGATGATATCTAAATTGTCACGAGGTATATATACGACAATTTGGAAAATTTAATTGGGACGCACGTGTCAGTCGCATTAGGAAAGTAATTAATTGAATTAAAAAGTAAATTTCATTTGTATCAATCGAATGGTCATTTTGAGTGCACCAACGTGTCCGGAAGGGTCGAAATAGTCATAAAATACTAGCTGGGGGTTCAGTTTGGGTCCCGGAATATTTTTAGGCCACACCGACAACCCAAAAGGGTAGTTTGGTAATTTTAAAAATAGGAAAATTATAACCCACGAATTTTAGAGGTTATTTTTATATTAGAAAAGAACCCACTAAGCCATTATCAGCATTTGGGAAGTTAGAGGGCTATGGGAGTTATAGGGGGGAGTTGGAAGAAGTTCCAAAAAGGAAACCCTAGCCACCATCACCATCTTTGGAAGAAATTTATAGAGAGAGGGAGGAGAATCAACATTCAATTCTTCAACATCAAATCAGAACATCGAAGGCAGGTGGTTTAATTACATTAATTTCAAGCGAATGTTTCTTCCATGCTTAGAATTGAATATTTGTCTTATTTTGAAAGTTTGATGAAAACCCATGAAATTGGAGGTAGAATTCATAATATGATATAGGGATTGCATGTAGAATGTTAGTGGATGAATGTCATATCCAAAATATATCTTATGATGGTTTAAAAATGGATTTATGAGGAAGTGATTGTAGACATTAAAATTCTGGCTTCATGTTTATAGGGTTTGAGACAAGATTTGAGAAGTTTGATGATTTCATGTTAATTTAGGATGAATTGACACCAAATATATGTTAAAGAGTGACCTAGGAGGACTTAGAGTAGTTTAATAACATTAAAATACTATTGGGATGATCTTAGGATGAGTTTAGAGAAGATAAGAATTGAGAAAAACGAAGTAGAGAATTTCTGGGCTCAAACTGCCATCTCGTTAGAAGACCTGCCCAGGTCGTTCGAACGGCCTCGTTCGAACGAGCTTCTAACGAGATGATAGTATCCCTTCTAACGAGTTGGTAGTTTGTTCGAAGCCTTTCGTTCGAACGAGGTCGTTCAAACGAGACTTCTAACGAGTTGACAGAATGGCCTTTTTGGCCTGATTTCATTTCAAACGTTCTGTAGACTTATTTAATTGGAGTATTAACCTTCCCTTATTGATTAGTGGGTATAATTGTGAGAATTGGGGTGCGTTGAGGAGTAAAACTTAGAACCTTATAATAAAATCGAATGTCAATTGTGGAGTAGGAAACGAGTACCTAATTATGATGTGAGAAGGGTTGATAACGTTAATATACAAATCGAGAATTCTGGTCGTATAACATTAAATGACGGTATAAGAACGAGAAGTATACCTATATTAATAATACGAGATATCTAAGATGTGAGAATGCTTAGTATATGTGGTTTTATGTGTATAACATACCTACCGTACTTGCTATCATGGGAGGTTTGCGTTCGATTAGGGCCATCTAATCTTTGTGTGCCTACGGGGGGATTTAGATTGGTACCTCGAGGACATAGGTCAGAGAATGACTTATTGAGAAGTTAATAAGTCTGCTGATCATGGGAGAGTAGGTATGTACGTGACCCATGTGATGTGAACTATGTTCGCCTCCATTATTTGTGATTGCTATTATTTGGGAACGATTCCTGAGAGATTCGAAATTCATGGTCCTTATGTATGAGATGTACCGGAATTTAATAGTAGAGTATGTGTGCACCGCAGCTTAGCCTCGGGGTGCTAATATTGTATATTTATGATAAGAATAATATACGGTTAAATTGAAATGCTCAGTCATGTATAAATGCGAATGTGATTAATAGAAACGTTTTCGTAAAAATAAAAGTGGAAATCTCCTAGTAAGTGGTATTACTAATATGGGAAACCGAGAATAAATGTAAAACTTGCTGTTTCAATGAAGATGCCAGAATTATAGCGTGAATCGAATAATAATGTTAGGTATTATTTATGGACTAGTTAGATATGGGAATAACTAGAATGGGTACGGGTACGTTAGGTGTGCACAAATAGTCGAGAGGTGAGTATTTCATGTGAGTGCACGTCCTAACATGTATTTTGCATTCATTGTTTTAATGTCATTAAAAAACTTGCTATATTTTAAATTGTTCTTCACTATCGGGCTCTAACCCGTTTGCTTTCAAATATATTTTCTTGTAAAAACCTTTTAGGTGCCCAGCCACAAGGACACCAAGCATATGAGTTCCATTCAGGTGACGCACTGTAGCTTCTGTGGAAGTTACAGGAACTTGGTAGTAGACGCCTCCACTTTCGATCTTGACTCTATGTTACTAGATTTTCCTCATCTGTTGGGCATGTCGCCCCATTTCTTTTAGACACTTTATTTATCCAGTTATGTCAGATTTTTGGGTTGTAATTAATTTTGTGATGCAGACTTAGTATTTGTTTATTCCTGTATTTGGATTATTGTGAGGAGTATCCCTCCAGACTCATTACTATTTTATGGTTATTCCATTTTCATTATGTTGTGGTGGTTATGTTAGCATTTCATAATTTAATTATTGCATATTAATCGGATTTAATTAAAATTGACAACTCACTTTTTAAATATTAGGTGGCTAGTAATTGTTAAAAAAAATGTTTTCGACAGTGATGCTATGAACTGAACCAACTTGGCATTTTGTATTAATTTAATAAAGGAATAGCTACCCGTTATTTAATTAGTCGGGGTGTCACAGGTGGTATCAGAGCATCAGGTTCTAGTGTCCTTAGGATCTGTACAGCTTATTATATTTTCGCTGAGCTTTCTTTGATGTAGAGCCCTATATTTTAGGACTGTTGTATTCTTTTATGTATGTTCCGCTCTTCTACTATTTTGAGATAATAACTGCGAACTTATAAGATTTTACTCTCCTTTCATATACCTCCACGACGTGCACAGCGAGTTACTAGGGATGCACAGCCCGAGCCACAGCCTGCACCAATTCAGAGCACCATGAATGCCGCCGAGGTTGCAGCTATTGTAGCCCAAGCGGTGAATGCCACTCTCGCTGTTGTACAGCAGGCACCACCTCAGGCGTCGGTAGTAGCACCAGTTCAGGTTCATGCATTCCTGACAGCTTGGGAACGCGTTCGTGATGATTTTCAGAAAGCACACCCTCCGTAGTTTGCAGGTAGCTCCGACGTTGTTGTATCCAGTCAGTGGAGGAAGGACATTCAGAGGCACTTAAGGATGTATGAGTGCATGGATGTTCAGAACCAGATACTGGATACTTTTAAGCTAGTAGGATCAGCATTACAGTGGTGGGAGTCCATTACCACCGCGGAGGAGAGGGATGCTCTCACTATTCAGGAGTTTTGGGTGCGATTCGACCGTAAATATTTTTCGTCTGCTGTTCACACTGAGATGAGGAGGAAGTTGATTAACCTCAAGCAGGAGGGAAATACCGTAGTCGAGTATGAGGCTGAGTTCACGAATCTCTTGAACATTGTTCCGGATGAGATTCCAACCGAGGATAAGAAGATTCAGAAATTCATGGATGGATTGACTTGGAGGATCCGTCAGCACTTATTGGGAAACCTCTCGTTAGCCACTTATTCTGATGTGGTTAACGCATCACTACTACACTGCCAGGATCATCGCTTTCACTTGTCTGAGAGTAAGAGGGCAGGAGAGTCCAGCCATCAGGGCAGGACAGGGGGGAATGGTGCCAGCGAGGCACAATCTGCTTAAGGTCAGCATAAGAAGGGAGATCAAGGTTCCCAACAGGGGGACCCCAAGAGAATCAGATCTGGGGGTTTCAGGAATGGCCAGGGAGGTTTCAGACATGGCCATCAGGGCCAGAATGGTCAGTAGCAGTAGTTTCAGTAGGGCCAGCATGGCCAGGGTAGGAATGGTAACGTCCATCAGGGTCGTGGGCAGCAGGGACAGCGAGGGGGAAACTTCCCGGGGAAGTTCTTCGTTTGTGGCAAGACTGGCCACAAATTCCAGGATTGTCCTGATAGGGGCAGGGCCCCATAGCAGCAGAAACAGGGTGCTCGACACGAGCCACAGGGGCCTATGTTTCCCGCCGCCCTCCTAGCACCACCACAGATGGCAGCACTACCTACCATTCCAGCGGTCCCAGTCCAGCAGGGACAACTTTAGTATGGGAGAGTGTATCAGCTCCAACATGCCGCAGTCCCACAGGATTCGCCTGCTATTGAAGGTATGTTCTCTATTCAGGGAACTTTGGGGCGTATTTTATTTTATACGGGGCCACACACTATTTCGTTGCCATGAGATTTGCACGCACTATTGGGTTGTTAGACACCGCAGAGAGAACGGTTACTTGTGTAGATTCATCGTTGAGTAGGGGTTACATGATTTCGCTTATTTGTAGAGGTGTGGGTATAGAGATCGGGAGATTTACTTTACCCGCTAATATGTTAGTATTAGATATGACTGAGTATGATGCGATTATCGGTATGGATTGGCTAGTTGCGTACCGAGCCATGATTGATTGTTTCAGTAGGAGTATTATTTTTGCCATTACTGGGCAGGAGATGTTTTTAGTGGCGATGCCTCGCCCTGAGGGAGGATCGTCCACTCATTTGTACTATATAGAGGAGGAGACCTCTAAGGAAGTGGTGCTACCACTCGATTCGATTCCAGTCGTGAGGGAATTTGCTGATGTATTTCAGGATATACCTGGATTACCGCCTAGTAGAGAGATAGATTTTATGATCGATTTGACGCCGGGCACTTGACCGATTGCCCGCACACCTTATCGTATGGCTTCGACAGAGATGAGAGAGTTACGAGATTAGACAGAGCAGTTATTGGGCCAGGAGTTTATCCGAAGGAGTACTTCACCGTGGGGTGCCCCTCTGTTGTTCGTAAAGAAGAGGGATGGATTGTTGAGATTGTGTGTAGACTACCGGGAGTTGAATAAAGTCACGATACGAAATAAGTATACGTTTCCCCGAATTGATGACTTATTCGACCAGCTGAGAGGAGTTTCCTTCTTCTCAAAGATTCATTTGCGATCGGGATACCACCAGTTGCGTATCAGGGAACAGGACATCTCGAAGACTACTTTCTTAACGAGATATGGTTCCTATGAGTTTCGAGTTATGCCTTTTGGCTTGACCAATGCTCCAGCCGTGTTTATGGACTTGATGAATAGGGTGTTCAGAGAGTTGTTAGACCAGTTCGTCATCGTCTTTATTGATGACATCCTGGTATACTCCCAGACAGAAGAGGAGCACGTCGAGCATTTGAGGTAGGTTTTGCAGATGCTACATCAGAACGATCTTTATGCAAAGTATAAGAAGTGTGGGTTTTGGCTTAAAGAGGTTCAGTTTTTGGGGCATATCATTTCAGACCGGGGGATATCTGTTGATCCAGGGAAAGTATCCGCGGTGAGGGAGTGGGGACAGCCCACGACACCGACTGAGATTCATAGTTTCTTGGGCCTGGCAGGATACTACAGGAGGTTTATTCGGGGTTTCTCAAAGATAGCGGGTCCTTTGACACATCTGACTCGCAAGGGTGTGCCATTCATCTGGAGCGATGCATGTCAGTTGGCATTCGATGCGTTGAAGGACAAGTTGACCTCAGCGCCTATGTTAGCATTGCCCAGACCGGGAGTTGAGTATCTAGTCTACACCGATGCGTCCTTACAAGGACTCGGAGGTGTGCTACAATAAGAGAGTCATGCCATAGCTTATGCTTCCCGTAAGCTTAAGCCTCACGAGAGGAATTACCCAACCCACGACTTGGAGTTAGCGGCAGTTGTATTCGCTCTTCGGATTTGGAGACACTATCTTCTGGGGGAGAAATTTCGGTTGTTCAAGGACCACAAGTCTTTACAATACCTTTTCACGCAGAAGGAACTAAATATGCGTCAACGACGGTGGCTTGAGTTTGTGAAGGATTTTCAGTTTGATATCCAATATCACCCAGGGAAGGCCAACGTGGTAGCAGACGCGTTGAGCCGTAGGCCAGTAGATGAGGTGGCCGAGGTATGGAAAGCAAAGTGGAAGGAATTGGGACACCAGGATGCAGTGGCCCGATCGTTCATGTCTATGATGACTATTACACCTCAGATTGTTACGAGAGTGGTAAAGGCCCAGGAAAATGACTCGTTCTGTCAGGAGCAGATAGTTCGATTACTAGCAGAGGGAGCCGAGTCCTATACCGTTGGCTCAGATGGGGGATTACCCTTAAATGGGAGACTGGTCGTTCCGAAAGGGGAGGACTTGCGACACGAGGTAATGATGGAGTCGCACGGATCACGGTTCGTGGTACACCCTGGTATGGATAAGATGTACTAAAACATGAGATGACAGTATTGGTGGAGTGGGATGAAGAGAGATATCGTCATGTTTGTTTCCAAATGTGCCACTTGTCAGCTTGTAAAGGTGGACCATCAGAAACTGGCAGGACTTCTACAACCGTTAGAGGTTCTGATGTGGATATGGGAGAGCATATCCATGGAATTTATCACGGGGTTACCTACATCACAGAGGGGTCACGACTCTATATGGGTAATTGTGGATAGGCTGTCCAAAGTTGCTCATTTTCTACCCATGAGGACAGACTACACTACGGGACAGTATGCCCAGATTTTCATTGCAGAAATAGTAAGACTTCATGGTGTGCCTCTAAATATCGTGTCTGGACGAGACAAGATATTTGTTTCACGATTTTGGGAGAGTTTCCACGAGGCCATGGGTACGGAGTTGCGGTTGAGTACGGCTTATCCCCCGCAGACTGATAAGCAATCCGAGCGGACAAATCAGATGTTGGAGGACATGTTGCGTATGTGCATCCTAGACTTTGGAGGTGGATAGGAGCAGTACCTTCCACTGGTGGAGTTTTCTTATAATAACTCCTACCAGTTCACCATTGGCATGGCTCCATTTGAGGCGTTGTACGGTAGACCTTGTCGTTCCCCAGCATGTTGGTTAGAGGTGGGGGATAACAAAATCCTTGGACTGGAGGTGATTTAGAACACTTCAGCAAGGATAGAGTTGATACGGAGTCGCATTCGGGTAGCTCAGGATCGACAGAAGAGCTATGCTGATGCGAAGAGGTTCTTCAGAGAATTCAAAGTGGGGGACCAGGTGTTACTCAGAGTATCTCCTATGAAGGGGATTATGCATTTTTGGTAGAAGGGGAAACTGGCACCAAGGTATGTGGGGCCATTCCCTATCATCGAACGGATTGGGCAAGTTGCGTATAGACTTGGGTTATCGGAGCACTTGAATAGGATTCATGATGTGTTCCATATTTCCTCGCTGAGAAAATACCTTAGGGATGATTTGGCCCACACCCACATTGCTTTAGAGGACATCGATCTTCAACCTGATAGTTCCTACGAGGAGGGACCGATTTCTATTTTAGACCAAAGCAAGCAAAAACTGAGGTCAAAGATAGTACCATTAGTACGTGTTCAGTGGCGGCATCATAATGCCGAAGAGTCCACATGGGAGCACGAGGATGAGATGCGCGAGCGCTATCCAGAGCTATTTTTACCAGGTACTTTTTTAGTTCCGAATTTCGGGATGAAATTCTGTTATTAGGGGGGAAGTATGTAATACCCTGTAATTTTATTGATATTTATTTAAGGGATTAATTGAATAAAATGAGAATTAATTGGAAATTAATTAGGGTATAAATACTACCGAGATGTGAATTGGTATTTGATTATGATGTTAAAAATTTATTATTTCCGAGTATGTATGGTAATACATGAGTATTGATGATATCTAAATTGTCACGAGGTAGATATACGGCAATTTGGAAAATTTAATCGGGACGCGCGTGTCAGGAACGTCAGGAACGTAATTAATTGAATTAAAAAGTGAATTTTATTTTTATCAACCAAATGGTCATTTTGAGCGCACCAACGTGTCCGGAAGGGTCGAAATAGTCATAAAACACTAGCCGGGGGTTCAGTTTGGGTCCCGGGGCATTTTTAGGCCACACCGACAACCTAAAAGGGTAGTTTGGTAATTTTAAAAATAGGGGAATTAAAACCCACAAATTTTAGAGGTTATTTTTATATTAAAAAAGAACCCACTAAGCCATTATCAGCATTTGGGAAGTTAGAGGTCTACGGGAGTTATAGGAGGGAGTTGGAAGAAGTTTCAAAAAGGAAACCCTAGCCACCATCACCATCTTTGGAAGAAATTTATAGAGAGAGGGAGGAGAATCAGCATTCAATTATTCAACATCAAATCAGAACATCGAAGGCAAGTGGTTTAATTACATTAATTTCAAGCAAATGTTTCTTCCAAGCTTAGAATTGAATATTTGTCTTATTTTGAAAGTTTGATGAAAACCCATGAAATTGGAGGTAGAATTCATAATATGATATAGGGATTGCATGTAGAATGTTATTGGATGAATGTCATATCCAAAATATATCTTATGATGGTTTAAAAACGGATTTATGAGGAAGTGATTGTAGACATTAAAATTTTGGCTTCATGTTTATAGGGTTTGAGACAAGATTTGAGAAGTTTGATGATTTCATGTTAATTTAGGATGAATTGACACAAAATATATGTTAAAGAGTGACCTAGGAGGACTTAGAGTAGTTTAATAATGTTAAAATACTATTGGGATGATCTTAGGATGAGTTTAGAGAAGAGAAGAATTGAGAAAAATGAAGTAGAGAATTTTTGGGCTCAAACTGCCATCTCGTTAGAAGACCTGCCCAGGTCATTCGAACGAGCTTCTAACAAGATGACAGTATCCCTTCTAACGAGTTGGTAGTTCGCTCGAAGCCTTTCGTTCAAACGACACTCGTTCAAACGACCTCGTTCGAACAAGACTTCTAACGAGTTGACATAATGGCCTTTTTGGCCTGATTTCATTTCAAACGTTTCGTAGACTTATTTAATTTGAGTATTAACCTTCCCTTATTGATTAGTGGGTATAATTGTGAGAATTGGGGTGCGTTGAGGTGTAGAACTTAGAACCTTATAATAAAATCGGATGTCAATTGTGGAGTAGGAAACGAGTACCGAATTATGACGTGAGAAGGGTTGATAACGTTAATGTACAAATCGGGGACTTGTGGTCGTATAACATTAAATGATGGTATAAGAACAAGAAGTATACCTATATTAGTAATACGAGATATCTAAGATGTGCGAATTCTTAGTATATGTGGTTTTATGTGTATAACATACCTACCGTACTTGCTATCATGGGAGGTTTACGTTCGATTAGGGCCATCTAATCTTTTGTGCCTACGGGGGGATTTAGATTGGTACCTCGAGGACATAGGTCACAGAAGGACTTATTGAGAAGTTAATAAGTCTGCTGATTATGGGAGCGTAGGTATGGGCGTGACCCATGGGATGTGAACTATATTCGCCTCCATTATTTGTGATTGCTATTATTTGGGAACGATTCCTGAGAGATTCTAAATGCGTGGTCCTTATGTACGAGATGTACCGAAATTTGATAGCAGAGTATGTGTGCACCGCAGCTTAGCCCCGGGGTGCTAATATTGTATATTTATGATAAGAATAATATACGGTTAAATTGAAATGCTCAGTCATGTATAAATGTGAATGTGATTGATAGCAATGTTTTTGTAAAAATAAAAGTGGAAATCTCCTAGTAAGTGGTATTACTAATATGGGAAACCGAGAATAAATGTAAAGCTTGTTGTTTCAATGAGGATGCCGGAATTATAGTGTGAATCGTATAGTAATGTTAGGTATTATTTATGGACTAGTTAGATATGGGAATAACTATAAATGGGTACGGGTACGTTAGGTGTGCACAAATAGTCGAGAGGTGAGTATTTCATGTGAGCGCAAGTCCTAACATGTATTTTGCATTCATTGTTTTAATGTCATTAAAACACTTGCTATATTTTAAAAGTGTTCTTCACTATCGGGATCTGACCCGTTTGCTTTCAGATATATTTTCTTGTAAAAACCTTTTAGGTGCCGAGCCACAAGGACACCAAGCATAGGAGTTCCATTCAGGTGACGTACTGTAGCTGCTATGGAAGTTACAGGATCTTGGCAGTAGACGCCTCCACTTTCGATCTTGACTTTATGTTACTAGATTTTCCTCATCTGTTGGGCATGTCGCCCCATTTCTTTTAGACACTTTATTTATCCAATTATATCAGATTTTTGGGTTGTAATTAATTTGGTGATGCAGACTTAGTATTTGTTTATTCCTGTATTTGGATTGTTGTGAGGAGTATCCCTCCAGACTCATTACTATTTTATGGTTATTCCATTTTCATTATGTTGTGGTGGTTATGTTAGCATTTCATAATTTAATTATTGCATGTTAATAGGATTTAATTAAAATTGACAACTCACTTTTTAAATATTAGGTGGTTAGTAATTGTTAAAAAAATATTTTCGACAGTGATGCTATGAACTGAACCAACTTGTCATTTTGTATTAATTTAATAAAGGAGTATCTACCCGGTATTTAATTAGTCTGGGTGTCACAGGGGTTAGACAATCATCGGAAGAATCATTTAGAGTTAATTAATTCTTACATATAATAGATCAAACACTTATGTCACTTAGAACTAGATTTGAACAATTTGAAAAAATAGAGGGTTTTGTTTGATTTGAACAAGTTAAAAACAATAGATTATGATATTTTAAATAGTTATTGTATTAAGCTTTAGGATTATTTAACACATTACAATAGTTGTGATATTGATGGAAATCAATTCTTTTGTGAATTGAAAATTTTGAAAACATCTTTACTAAAGAAATTAAAAAATCAATTGAGGTGTTTGAGTATATTAAAAGAATTAATTGTATTTTTTCGAAAGCTTTGATTGTGTGTAGAATAATTTTAACAATATTGGTTACGATTTCCTTGGTCGAAAGAACTTTTTCAAAGATAAAATTAATAAAATCTTACATTCATTCTATAATATCATAAGAAAAATTAAATGGATTAGCTATGTTTTTAATAGAATAATATTTGTTTAAAATAATTAAATTTGATTATTTAATTGATAGTTTTGCACCGAAAAATGTGAGAAGAACACATTTTCTTTAATTTAAATTTTTATGTAAAGGACCCCCAATTAGTTGTTCGCCTAGGGACCTAAAAACTTCAGAGTTGACCCTTGTTGTGAGAACTTTGTGGCCATTGAAATAGTTGAGAAAATGAAGTTCTAGAGGGAGAAGCACCGATAACTTTATCTATCATGGCTTAAGCAGGGAAATGAGATAAAAGTAAATAAAAGGTGTGAAGAATTTCATAAAGCAGTGGAAGGGACTGAAAATGCTTTTATTATAGCGGTGATGGAGAAAAATGAAGAGATATTTAAAGTCCCGCCTGATTAACTATAAGAAATTGACTGATTAGCAACGAAATATTTACTGATAATTTTTTTCGTCACGGAAATTTAACGTTAGACAATAAGAATAAACTTTCTTTATAGAATATGTTAATTCATATATAATCGGGACCAATTTTTAATTTTGGTCACGAAATATATGGATCCGATTTTCCCGCCCGAGCAAGTGGTAGGAAACATTCATCGAGGAAAAAATTGATTTGGAAGTGGAAATTTTGGTCATAAATAATTTTATGTTTTAAGATGAAATAATTTAGCCACGAAATAATATGTCATAAGGCAACGAGGTAATTTCATCAGAAATAATATAGTATTAATAAACACGACACCATTTTAAACTTTTTTGTTTTTTTATCTTAGTTTTTATTTTCTTCTATTTGCCTTAATTGGAACCCGACTCTCCCACTTCTCACATTCTCCATAATACTCTTAGACTAAACAAACTTAAAAACCCAAAAAATGATGTTGACTCTCAGTCAAAATTAGTGATATGGTATAAGCTTCAGATAATATTGTGGAAACAATGGCGATTAGTCTTCGACAAATACACAAGTATATATGAAATGAACCTCTGCATATACTGTACATGTTGTATATATACACACATATAGACTGTATAATATTTTGTCTACTTGTTACATTGGATCGATGAAATCCCATCCCTACCTCTCAACCACCAATAACCCACCATCGCCATTATTAAGTAGCCTCCATACTCCATCCCCAAGAATCTCGAAATTGAACAACATCACATTAATCAAACCTAGGGGTATAAAACGGACGGATATGGAGCGAATACCATTGTATGCACACTATACCTATCCGTATCCACCAAGTCTCCACACTATCTATATCCTTATCCATATTCGTATCCGTATCCGCTCAGGTAATAATTTCAGCTATCCTTATCCCTATCCTCTCAAATTTTCCAGATTCGAATAATATCTTTATCTGTTTTTATTGTTTAAGATACATTAAGATACACATAGCTTATTAAATACTAATTTAGTTAATGAATTAAATATATAGTTTTTCATTCCATGTAAGATATAGAGAATGTGTAAAGAATGAAATTAAATTATAAAAGAAGGTTTGAGCAAAAGTACTAACCTTTAATGTGTATTTTCTTATTCAATTGTGAGCCATTAAAATTTGTATCCTCTTTAGTTTCTCTAATGTTTGAACAAAAATGAAGTGAAGCATCATCTTACCTAAAAAATATAACGCAATTAAAATATTAACAGAGAAAATAAAGAGTATATTACAATAAAAAAGGGAGGTTACTTTTTAGCCCTTAAGTTCCCGAAGTGTTTCATTCTCATCTCCTTTCCTTTTTATCTTTGTCGAATTAAGAATTAAGGTAATCACAACTCGCAAGTTAGTAGTAATACATAAAGTTAATCAAGACATTAATTGTTTGAACATACTAATTCACCCAAATAAAACTTCACCAATTTATTGTACTTGAAAGAGAAATCCATAAGTTTAATAATAGATGTAACATAAGTTTTTCTTATATATAAAAGTTTCTTCCACCAAAATCCGCCCCCCATGACATAAAAATTATCATACTCAACTTTCAAGGTCCCACAAAGCTGTATTGGACAAGAATAAAGAAAAATTTATAAATGAATGATTACAATTAACTATTCATTATCACAAGAAGAACAATACTAACAAAAACATTCAATTAATAATAATACGTTAAAATGAATTTTCAAGAGCCTAGCTATTCATTATCATTAGCAACCTTCAGATTTTCTAAATTTTTTGCAAATAAATAATAAGTTAGTTTTTATTTATGTTTAATAGTAATGACAAATATAAATTTTATTTTGACTTACCCAATTTCTCTCCAACATATGTCAACCAATCTTTCAAACAAAGAAGAGTCTCAACAGTTTCAGATGCTAAACATGAACATGTATCATCCCCAATCCTACGCCCCCAACTAAAACCTGACTCTGATGCAACGGTGGTAACAGGAATAGCTAAGATATCACATGCCATCTTCGCAACCATGTGGAACTTTGGCCGATTAGTCTTCCACCAATGCAAAATATCAATTGCAAACTCATTATCATCGTTGAGAGGGAATAAAGCTTCCTGGAAGTATTATTTTAATTAAGACTTATGAACTATAGATGAAACGTTAGAGCGCTCCATAATAAATATTTTAAATCCTCATGTAAATCCAGCTCTTTCTTGGGGAATAGTATCAACTTCACGAGAAGACTCCTCACATCTATCCACAAGTGTGATGAGAGAACATGGAGATTCATTATTTAAAGCTTTATATTCAGCATATAACTTGAAGAAATCGGTGCAAACTCTGTGAATGTAACTCTATGACAAAGAACCATAAATCTCACGATAGGTATAATAAATAAACTCCATTTTGTACCGAGGGTCCAACAATAGTCCAAATGTTAACACCAAACTACAATCCTCCCAATACTTGTCCGAATTTTCTCGCATTTTCAATGCGATTAAATGAATATAATCCATAATACTTTGCATCCACTTATTCAATCGATAATTAATAATACAAACATTATTGAAATACTAGTTTGCAGTTGGGTATTTTGTCCCTGAGAGATAATTTGTCATTTCATAAAAAAATTTCAAACATTCACAAATTTGTTTCCCTCATTCCCAATTATGCTCATTGGGAAGAAACTCGTAATCACAATACAACTCTTCCAAGCGCTCAAAAGATCATCTTAATTATATGTCACTCTCTAGCATAACATACCTACAATTCCATCTAGTTTGACAATCTAATTCCACATTCTTTTTAGAATTCAAACGAGTCTATCGTAATGCAACATTCCACATTTGATTTCTTTTAAGCGATGAACCAATGTGCTTAACACTATTACGAATTCTATCAATAAAAGTATCAATCACTTTCAACCCATTCCTAATAATCAAATTAATAATATGAGCAGTGAAACAAGTATGGAACATATCACCATTTTGGAGAAGAACTTTCTTCCCTTCAACCATGACTTAATATGCTCTACCATTATCTTATTTTTTCCAGAATTATCAACCGCAATAGTCATAAGTTTTTTTTATCAATATTCCATTCTAAGTTTCTTCCTAATGTCTTCTCCTTTAGCAACCTTACATTTACACGATTTGAGATGGTTGCTCAAGTGTGAGGTTCCTTTTGAACTCCTCGCATCAAAATTTCTTTTGTAGTGGGTGCAAGTTGCCGTAACATAATTATCTGGATGAACCTCTCTATTAAAATCAAACCACACGTTAGATGTAAGTTTTTTATTATCCTTCATCTATATACAAACTTTGTTCTCACTAGCAACACTTGCGCGATTTGACGAAATACTCTCCACTGGAACAGGGTAAGATTCATGCGTGGAAGGATTTATTTGATTATCTTTTGTAGACATATTACACTGCATTGTGTTGATTGCAAAAAGTAATTAGTAAAAACAACACTGAATAACATAAAATTGTACTGGGAAAAATAAAATTTAAAACATCTCTGAATACAAAAAATAGCAAACTCATAATAATTTTGTACAACATAAAAAAAGAATTACATTCAGGTCTCCCAACAACATAGAAACACGAGCTCAGTTAGGAAGACTTTGAGTTGAAAAATATTTAACACAGGGTTCTGGGATGATTTTTATAATATATCCATAGATATAGCTTATATCACAAATAAAGGAAGCCCCAAAATTCTTGCCAGTAAGTTGACCAAGAATAATTACCAAGATGAGAGCCTAAGAGTAGAAATGAAAGAGTGATGAACCAATAACAAAGTGCTGAACCAACTGTATAATTTCACTCACGGCACAGGGAACCCCATAATCAGGTAACCGTAGAAGAAAATTCTATAGTTGGATTGAATGTAGAGTGATGAAAACCAAAATCAGGGAACCAATATAGAGTGTTGAACCAATCGAAGAACTTATGAAAATGGATCGAAGAAATGGTAAATCACAATGGTCATTTACATACCTATTGTTGGACCGGACCAACAAGCGCGGAGGAGGGATCAGAGCGATTGAAGCGATAGGCGACAATCGAAGCAGGGAAGAGGGACAACGAAGGGAAGATAAATGGTTTATGGGAAATGGAGGGGGGGGGGGGGGGGGAACGATGTGTTGTTTATTAGGTTAGGAATTTAGGTTAGATTTTTAAACATTTTATAATTATATTTATGTCCAACTTTTATTTTAGAATTTAGTTTACATCTAAAATGTTATATAACTAAGATTTTAAACGTATGTTAAACGGATACGAATGTCCAGTAAAATGAATATCCGGTAAAATGGATACTCCTCATTGGATACGGATTATCCGTGTCGGATATTAGTATATCTGTATTCATATCCATTTTCTCGGATATTTTCATAGAGTATCCATATTCGCATCCATTTTCATTTTTTTGGATAAATATCCGCAAATTCAGATTCGGATATCGGATGGATTTAGATTTTCGAATATCCATTTACAGCCCTAATAAAACCTAACTCCAGCCACCTAAAATCACAAACCCTAAGAAACCCCCATCTCAATGTCAAAGCAATTAGGTAATAAGAGAGAAGACAAGAAGAGGGAGATCGAGAATATAAAAAATTGGCTAACACAATCTAAGAATACTATGTAAAATTACACTTGTGTTTGGTAAGCCCTCATACACATTATAAAATAGTCTTTGTGACATTTAGTGGGTTTTTTTCTCTTTTTGGACCCCACTCATTATTCTTTGTTCTTTATTTCCTGAAAAACCCCAAAAAATTGAAAAAACATAAAGAGAAAATCTTTTTTTTTACTCATTTGATTTTTTGTCCATAAACTTAACTAAGAGTGCAAGATCCAACTTTTATAACTTTGGTTTGACCTTCAGATCTTTGTTAACTCATTGGATAGATTAACATAAATTTGGGCATATTGCTGATATTGTATGTTATTTTTATGCTCCAAATTTTCAGCTAAGTAAAGTAACAATGTTTGGAGAAATTGGCTTTTATAGTTTCCAGATATGGTATTATATTAAAATCTCCTCAGACCTAAAATAAGGCTTATTCTTATGCAATTTTATTTTTATTTTTTTGGATTCCAATTTGGGATGGAATTCTACTGAATTATTGGGAGATAAAATACACTTTTAACTAGAATTCCTAATGTAAAATTTCTTTAAAGGATTGGCATGTAATCCTGCAAAGTTATTTAATTGATGACAGACCCCTGGGATATAATGATTCAAATAAAACATTATTAGAATTGATAAAAGCCTTTACAATATGGTGTCAATTCAATGTATTATTACGATGTGGATTAGTAATGTCATTTTTCATTGAGTATATGGTTTATCTACACAATGTTGATTGTTATGTAAATTTAAGACTCGTGTTAAAAAAGTTCAATATTATAAAACATGAACACAAAACATATCAAAATTTTCTGAATTTTATGCCTTAATTTATCTTGTATCTAATAAGGTAACATCATTTAGGATATTTTATAGGTGAAGTAAGATGATGTGTGAGCATGTATAGTTAGTGGGAAACAATATAATGTTGTTGGTCTTGTTATTATGTCTTGTTTTGCTCCAAGTTTTACATATTTGATCTCTCATTCTTTTAATTTCTATTGGTGCTATAAATATCTTTGAAAAATTTTGTTGTGTCTTACAACTCCATCCGTGTTCAATTATTCATCCAATAATCGGTACAATTCAAGATTATCCGTCTTTTAGCCAATACTCTCTCTCTCTCTCTCTCTCTCTCTATATATATATATATATATATATATATATATATATATATATATATATATATATGTGTGTGTGTGTGTGAGAAAGAGAGATAAGGGTGTTTTGTAATGGTCTGGTGGTTTTGTGTATAGTGCAGAAGCGCAACAACAAACAATCACACAAAGTAGCATGGTTTTTAAAATTTATAGATGTAGCATGGTTTTTGAAATCCCAAAATGTAAAAGGACAATAATGGCTGAGATTGAGACACTCTCTCATGTACCAAACCAAAAGCTAATATCTATTTGGAAAATCTCATTTTTTCCACCCAAACCAACTCTTTTGATTTAATCTGAACACCCACACAATCTCTGAAGCACTCATTTACCACCAGAAACATCTTTTTCCACCCCTAACACTATTACCAATCTTATCAAGTAAGACTCTTTCTCTCATCACTCACCATCTTTGAGCAACCTCGACATTGCCATGGGTTGATATATATGTATATCTCTATATTTGATTTTTTAGGTTCGTGTTTTTTGTTTTGAAGATCAAACACGGCTTGATGTCTCTCTATTTTTCATATTTTTTGTTTTGCAGATCAAACCTTGATACCATAGTTTTATTTCACTCTTTGAAAACCTAATCAGGTAGGTCATTCATCCATCTCTCTACCTTATCATTCTATAATTTTTCTTAGGGTTTCAAAGTCATGTTCAAATTGTGGTTTTCGAAACCCTTATAATGTGTTAATATGTTTTTACTTTTTTGGTGGGGTTTGTCGGTTCCCTTATGCCATCTGTCACCATCGGCTTTTAAGTTTAGTTTTTTTAGCATTAAGTTTTTTGGTTATATGTTCATGATTCCTGGTACAAATTTATAGCGTATTTGGTTGAGATTATAGTGTTTTGTTGTTCGAAACTTTGGGTTTCAAAATTCGGCTTTGTATTTTGGTATGCTATGTTCAATATATTAGTTTCTTAGGTTAAGAATCTTTGGATCTCAGGTAAAACTCTCTCTAAGTTGTATTTTAGATATTTCTAAATAAACCTTTTGTATTTATTTTTGTTTTCCAGTTACTAAGTAGGTGACTCTAAGGGTTTGAATAGATTTTTGTTATACTTTCCTTGAAGCTCTATTTATGAAGATACCTACCCATTTCATATTTATTTATTAAAATGCACACCCATCCAGACAACATTCTTGTTATGTGTGTTTGTTTGTAGTTTTTACATTATGTAGGGGGAGGTCCAAGCTCAAGGTTGATTAGCAAAATAATATTTGCACAAATAAAGGGTTAATGGTAAAACAAAGACACTCGCTCGAAGTACCTCTAACAAAATTATTCAAAAGAAGATCATCTACTAAGGATGAGGTTGCTCGAAGGACCTCCCACAAAGATCATTGTTGATGTAAAAAATTAGATCAATCTAATTATTCAATCACAGATAAATAAATGAGATAAAGAATTTTAAAGTGGTTCAGCCTTATAAGAATGGCCTACGTCCACTGTTTTGGTATTGTTGTTTGTATGGGAATTCTCGATTACAAGTTATCTCCAGAAATTCCGGTCTGGGGTCCTTTTACAATGAGGATTGTACAATGTATTTATAGCCCTGAGGCTGTAATGTGAAAGGGTACTACATTAAATGACATACATATGAAAGGGTAATACATTTAATGCCCTCTTTGCGTGCGCATCCAAATGATAAGCATTTAATGAGCAGTTAAACTGTTGGTATCCTGCTTCAAGGTGTAGCTTGGACCGCCACGAGTTGCTCGGACCTCCTAAGCTTCTCGATATTTAAGAGTTCCTCGAAGAGGCGTTATTTCTCGGAGCTTGTGAGTTCCTCAGGGAGGCATTGTTCCTCGGAGCTTGTGAGCTCCTCGGGGAACTAGTCTTCCTCGTTGTAGTCTTGTTCCTCGGAGCGAGTGGGTTCTTCGGAAGTGTCTGTTGTTTCCATGTAGATAGACAAGTATCTTCATATGATTCGTCCATGTCAGCAGATTAATTTTGGTATCAACAGAAGCCCCCAATGTTTCATAGTTCGAAATTTTAGGAGTATGGAACATTCTTTCTCGGATTATGGTAGCTTTAAATAGTCTTCCTGATTTTTAGGAGCGTTTCCCTTGTATTTATTTCTCCTTCCCAATTCGTAGAATCATGCTTTTTTGGACTTTTTTGCGTGCTTCGATTCCCGCGTTAATTTTCGCCTTCTTGGCCGCTGTTGTCCGCTTCGATTCTCGTGCCACTTTTTCTCATTTTAGTTTTGTTGTCCGCTTTGATTCCCGCGCTACTTTTCATCTTTTAATCCACCGGTAACGTAATCATCTTTTTTGTAATCATTATTTCACCATTTCCCAAGGAAAGGTATTTAAACTTCACAGACGCTCCCATCGTCTTCTACCTTTCCAAATTTTTGTCTTTCGAGTTTTACGTCGTCTCTTCCTACTCTCTCGTGCGTTCATCTTTTCCGTCGTTCGTTGTCAGCAGACCCATTCTTTTCTTGTAAGATCTTCTTCCTTCATCTTTATTTCTTTATTCAACCTGGTTTACCTTGTTGAGTCTCTTGAGAAGTTTCGTTCTGATTTCTCCATCCCCTCTTGGGTTGTCTTGGAAAAAATTTCTGAGCCTTTTGATTATTTCAATTTGGCTGAGGGACATTGGTTCCCCAGTCTCTTTTTTGCTGAATGTGGATTTTCTTTTCCACCCAATTCCTTGTGTCTGGAATTCCGTTAGTATTTCGATGTTGTTCCTGGACGAATAGCCCCCAACACATGGAGAATAGTTAATCGGGTGCATAGATTAAATCAAGTGCATGGAACTCGTATAGGAATCCCATAAATCATGTACTGCTATAGATGGGCAGTCAATGAAAATATTTATTATTTAAAAACTAGATTTTTAAACAGAGCCTTAGTAGGTAATCTCCCTGATGCCAATAGGGATTATTTTGAAAACGGGGTTGTCATAAAAAACTGGTAACACCCTCCATTAGCTGGAGATGAAGTTTACCAGGGTCCCAGATGCCCTCCTTATGGCAATGGGATAGGTTATTTTTATTTTACTTTATTTTGAAATTATGCTTCTTTTGTGTTTGATAAAATGTGCCACTGATAACAATGTTTATTTATTTGCAGTTGATAACAAAAGAAAGTGCCCAAAAGAAGCAGATGTCAACATAAGGAATTTGAAACTTATTTGGATTTTGGATCAAAGTGTTGCAGACGAGCACATTAGGTCGGCTTCGTATCTGCTCCAGTACAGGAGCTACACCACCTCCTTCACTGCTCATCCTGTGATCAGTGAGGCAGAGCCAGTACCCGCCTCTGCAAGTTCTTCGCCTGAATCTCATATTCCTTTGAGCGAAAGGGTGAACAAGAGAAGACCTCCCACCTTGTTTGAGAAAAATGCCTCTGGTTTTGGGGAGGCGAAAAGGAGTAAAATTGACGTCCCAAGGGAGGGGACGAAGAAGACTAATGCAACTCCTCCAGCTGCTCCTGCTAAAATTGCCGAGAAGGTTGTTGATAAGCCCGCAGTGGCTCCGAGCAGGTCTGATGCTCCTGGAGAGGTGATTGTGATATCACCGACCAAGGGTTCTTCCTTGGTTAAATCTGTACCTGTTCCCCCGAGGAGGCAGAAGAAAATCTCCTCTATCAATTTGGCTGACACCACTACTCAGCCCCCAGCTGCTGGGATTGTAGTTCCCACTTTTGTTCCTCCGAGCTCTGCCATGAGCTCGATGAAGTCCCGGACCATTCCCGAGGTCCAAGGTAATGAAGATAATCTTACACGGGACATGGTTACTTCTTTGGTTGCTCGTCATCTTGCTTCAGTAAGTCTCTTTTCTTTGAACTTTTTATATTTTCCTTTTTCATTTCTATTTCTAACTTTCTTTCTTCTTCTGTTCACAGTTGACGAGCTGCTTTAATATAATCCTGAAAAAGGATGAAGCGATTAAGGCTTCTTGCTCCTCGTCCAGTGTGGAGGGAGCTATGAAAGAGGCTATCAAGTCTTTGGAAGACTCTCGCCAGCAGTATGCCACTGATAAGTCTATCTGGGAGAAAAAGCTTACCTCCTCCGAGCAAGAAAAAGCTCGAGAGGTTGATGCCTCCAAGGAGTTGGAGAAGAAAAATATTGCCTTGGAGAAGGAAATAAAGAGCTTGAAGAGAAGCTCAGAGCTGAAGGGGATCTTGAGAATAATCTCAAAGTTGCTGAGGAGAGGTTGGACCAGCTCCAGGAAGTAGGTCGACAGAAGGAGGAGGCAAGAAATAAATTAAAGGCTGTTGAGAACTTGCTGTCCGAGAAGATTGCCTTGGAGAAGACCAAGAGGAAAGCTGCTGTGAAGAAGTCCTTCAGCTCTGGCTGGGACAAGGGGTGGAACAAGGGGTGTGCTGACATGGTATCTCAAGTGGACTATGACAGTCTAAAGTACTTCAGGTATGGATGGGTTGCTGCCCTTCAGGAAATAAAGGTCGACGAGTCCTCCGAGCTTTTCCAGAGACCTATCCCTGGTCCCCCTCCTACTCTAGAAGAATTAGAAGAGGACGAAGCTACCTCTGAGGAGTCTTCAATGGTGATGGGAGATCACCCCCATCCATCCAGTATGCTGTCGAGCAAGTCGTTTCTTCTTTCGAGCAACAGCTGGTGCTCTCTGAACAACCCATAGTTCCCTCCGAGCAACCTGCTTCTTCATCCCAGCCTCCCAAGAAGGTTTTGGGAGATAAGAAAAGGTTTAGTGTTGTTCAGTTTTCTATTTATTTTGTTTCTTTTTATCAAATGTAACTCAGAAGATGTAACTCTGAATCATGATCTAATAAAATTTGAACCTTTTTTTATACTATTGTTCATCTTCTATTCATACACTGCTTGTTTTTCTTATTGATGATTGCTATTTCTTTCTCTGCTAGTTTCTGGCCAGGATGGAACTGCTATCTGCCCATGATTCAAAGTTATTGCAACAATGCAATGAGTACTTTAAGGCTGGTCACACAGACTTGAGTGCTGCACAAGTTACCGACATCCTTGGTCATGATGCTTCAGAACAGGTAGTTGAAGCATATCAGTACCTGAAGTGTCTACTTGACCGAGCTGTAGCCAATAATGTGGCTTATTATGAAATGATCGAGGATCTCCAGTGTACCCTCGAAGACCTTCAGAATCAGTATAAGGAATCAACTTCCCTGTTGCATGAGGGGTACGAAAAGAAGTACAAGTTAATCATGGCTGACAAGGGCTACGAGAAGCTTTTTGCTGGGTATGATTTGAGGGAGAGAACTTTGAAGGGTGAGGTCAAGGAATGCAGACTGATTGCTGAGTTGCTGGAAAAGGAAAACAACAATTTACAGAAAGAGCTATCACAGTTGAAGTCTGCCGCCTCTTCTTCAACAACCCTAATCCCAGTGACTCACGAGGGATTTTCATTCTTAGAAGTTGAGAATGCTAAGTTAAGGGAAGAATTGGACGCCTTGAAGAGGTCGGGCCCTTCCACATCTTCTCGCGATCGAGCAAGAGCTCCTCGGGGACGAGGAAGAGCAGCTCGGGTCCTTGTCGAGGAACAGAGAACTCAGTCTGCGTTAGAGAACCAAGCTTTCCAATTAATGGCAAAGAACCAGGCTTTGTCTAATATGTCAAAGAAAATTAGGGACTTGGAAAAACAACTCTCTGCGCAGAAGTCAGTCTTGGAGAATAAGGAGCTTTTCATCAAGAGTCTCCACGAGCAGCTAGAGAGGCTAACATATCAATTCCACAAACAGCCTAGGGAGTTCTGGATGGCTGGATACAACGAAGCACTATTCCACCTAGACGATCGTATCCAGAATGCCAACAATGAGGGCTACAAGCAAGGCTGGCTGAATGCCTTAGGTGTGTTGAAGCTCGAACAAGGCCATTATCTGTGGGACTACCATGATCCCAGGTTGCTCGACTTGCCTGTGCCACCATACAATTTGGAAATGGATTGGATCCCTGCTCGGGCCATTCCTCAGAACTTAATTTCAAAGTACCTAGGTGACTACAATCTTCACTCTCAAGTCGAGGTATCTCGTCCCGAGCATCTTTTAGATCGACCATCCGTGATGAATACAAGGATGTTGAAAAATCTTAATTTCATCAATTCTCCTCTGTCTTTAAATGATCCGCCTGCTGGCGAGGAACCTGTGTCAAAAGAAGAGGGGAAGAGACCAGTAGAATTGGAATTTTTTGATGTAATAGTTAGTATACATTTCAATATCAATGTACTTGTAATTTATTTTGAATTTAATGAAAGAGTTTCATTTTTGTTTGCAATTCCTGATTGCTACTGTCTTGTAATTATCAAACACTTTATATTTATGCATATCTGTTAAAAAGATAGCAATATTGTGTTGTTTGTCGACCAACTCATTAACAATTAAAAAGTTATAAGTATCAATAATGTTGCTCGATCACTTAATAATAAAGTAATGAGTATAAAAATGTTTATTAAATTTTTCCAACCAACTAAGGATGTTAACTTATGCTTGTCGACCAACTACAGATAGTGGGTTTTTATCCCCGACCAGCCATACTTGGTAGATTTTTCTCTTAAATGTTTCCGATCAACCAAGGTTGGTAAATGTTCATTGTCGACCAACTACGATTAGTGGGTTTTTATCCCCGACTAGCCATACTTGGTAGATTTTTATCTTTTTCATAAAATGCGTCCGACCAACCAAGGTCGATAAATTCTACTTGTCGACCAACTATAGTTAGTGGGTTTTTATCCCCGACCAACCATAGTTAGCAACTTTTGCACTTTCTGGAATAATCTTACCTCCCGACCAACATAAGTTGGCATTTTCGAGAATGTACGTACCTTCCGACCAACATAAGTTGGCATTTGAGAGCATATTTTGTTTCCTAGACAAACAAGTTGGCATTTTTAGGAATATATCGTTTCCTAGCCAAACAGGTTGGCATTTTTAGGAATATATCGTTTCCTAGCCAAACAGGTTGGCATTTTTAGGAATATATCGTTTCCTAGCCAAACAGGTTGGCATTTTTAAGAATATCTTGTTTCCTAACCAACCAAAGTTGGCATTTTTAGGAATATTTTGTTTCCTAACCAACCGAAGTGACATTTTTAGGAATATTTTGTTTCCTAACCAACCGAAGTTGGCGTTTTTAGGAATATCTCACTGAGCAGTCTGAGCTTTGCCGAGTAGTGTATAGCACTAGTATTCCCCGAAAAATTTTCAATAAAAGGAGAGACTTTGGCAGAATATCTTCATTTTATTCATACTGATGGAACTGTGTTACATATACATCACTGATAAGACTTGCGCAGATGCTCTGCGTTCCATGCATTCTTAAACTCCTCGCCTTCTAAAGTTGCTATTCGATAAGTTCCTGGTCGAACAACTTCTGTAACTTGGTATGGTCCATGCCAGTTTGCTTCTAGCTTATTTTGTTTTTGAATTACTTTCTTCAGCACATAGTCTCCTTCTTCCAGGTCGCACTTCTTCACCCTTTTGTTGTAGAATAGAGTTGTTCGCTGCTGGTAAGCAGCATTTCTAATGGCTGCTTCTTCTCTAACTTCCTCTAGAATATCTAAATCCAATCTTCTCATTAAGTCGCTGACAGGGGAATTGAAATTTAGTACCCTGTGTATTTGGAAGCCCAACTCGGCAGGTATGACATCTTCACTTCCAAACGCCAGCATGTATGGTGATTCTCCAGTTGCTACTCAGGGAGTAGTTCGGTAAGCCCAAAGTACTGATTGTAGCTTGTTGATCCAGTTTGCTTTTTCATCATCCAATCTTTTCTTCAAACCATTCAACAGCGTTCTGTTTGTCACTTCAGTTTGTCCATTGCTTTAAGGATGGCCTGGTGCTGAATGAACCTTCAAAATCTTTGACTGATGACAATAGGCGACAAACTCCTCATTATCAAATTATGTTCCATGGTCTGTGATGAAGGCATGAGGTAGACCATATCAACAAATGATGTTCTTCCAAACAAATTGGTACACCTTCTCGTACGTCATGTCAATGAGTGGCTCAGCTTCTACCCATTTAGTAAAATAATCCACAGCGACGACGAGGTACTTGAACCTTCCTCGGGTCGTTGGCAGTGGCCCAACCAGGTCAATTACCCACATGGAAAATGTCCAAGGGGAAGTTATGGGTGTCAATAAGGCTTGTGGAGTTCTTCGGATGGAGGAAAAGCGCTAGCACTTGTCATATTTCTTGGCGTAGTCTATGCAATCAGCCCTTATCGTCGGCCAGTAGTATCCTTGCGTCATCACCCTTTGTAAAAACGTCCGACCTGCTACATGTGCTCCACAAGACCCTTCGTGGATCTCTTCAATTAATTCTTTCACCTCGGAGGGATGTACACATCTCTGCAAACCTGCCATAATTCCTCGTCTATATAAAACACCATTAGTTAGTATATACCAAGCAGCTTTAAACTTCAACTTTTTGGCAGCGAGCTTGTCAATTGGCAATTCTCCCTCCTCAATATACGCCCTGATGGAATCCATCCAAGATGGTCCTAAATTAAGGGTGATAAAGTTCATCGTCATATCTTCATCTATGCTCCGACCAGCTAACACTTCAATTGGAACTGTTCATCGTAGCTCGGTGCGAGTAGCTGATGCTAGTAGAGCTAGGGCATCTGCTCTTGCATTCTCCATCCTTGGTATTCTGACCAGCTGAATAGCGCCAAATTCTGACACCAGCTCCTTTACCTTTGACTGATATCTGATCATTAATTCTCCTCTAACTGCATATACTCCCATCATTTGGTTTATGATCAATTGAGAATCACTGAAAACAATGACCTACTGCACCTCCATAATTTTTGCTAAACCAAGTCCTGCAATCATGGCCTCATACTCAGGCTCATTGTTGGAAGCTTTGAATTGGAAACACAAGGCGTATTCCATGTCGACCTCATTCGGAGTTCTCAAAACTACCCCCGCGCCACATCCTGTAGTGCAAGATGAGCCATCTACATATAGTCTCCATATAGGTAACTCGTCTTCAAATTTTTGATCAGTTAGAGTTCCTCGGTGAAATATTTGTTCCTTCATTTCCTCCTCGGGTTTTTCTTGCTCTTCGTCGATCATTTATCCTTGCCCTTTTACCAACCGGAGTCGGTCTGAGCCCGAAGTCAATGATCTTGTAACATCCACTAGCCCTTTTACCAACCGGAGTTGGTCTGAGCTAGTGTTTGTTGATCCTGTAACATCCACACGTTGATCAGCGAGCAACTTTTGTTTCTCGTCCGGATTCTTCACATCTATCTCCGCATCACATCCTGTAACATCCACATGCCCTTTTACCAATCAAAATTAGTCTGAGCCTGTGTTTGTTGATCCTGTAACATCCACAGGTTGATCAGCGAGCAACTTTTGTTCCTCGGAACTATTAGGATAGGTGAACTCCGCTATAAAATCTTCTACAGCCTGCCCTTTAAGCGATGATCTGGGTTCATAGATTATATCATATTCACCGAGCTCTATTGCCCAGTACATCAATCTTCCTAATTTTTTTGGCTTATGCAGGGTTTGCCTCAATGACATATCAGTATATACTAATATGGTATGAGCCTAGAAATATGGCCTCATTCTCTTACTCGCCTCAATCAGTGCCAGTGCCAATTTTTCCAGCCTTGGATATCCGATCTCTCCTCCTCAGAAGGCCTTACTTGTGTAGTAAATTGGATTTTATACTTCATTCTCCACTCTGATCAACGCATAGCTAACTGCATTCTCGGACACAGCAAGGTACAAGTATAATTTTTCTCCCATCACTGGCCTGGACAACAGTGGAGGTGCTCCCAAGTAACTCTTCAAGTCTTGAAAAGCCTTCTCGCATTCATCATTCCACTCAAAAGTCTTTCTGAGTGTCTTGAAGAATGGGAGACATCTATCAGTTGCTCGTGACACAAATCTGTTGAGTGCCGCTACTCATCCTGTGAGACTCTGTACTTCCTTCTTCGTCGTTGGAGATCGCAGCCCTAATAGAGCTTTGATCTTTTCAGGATTTGGTTCAATGCCTCGTTGATTGACAATGTACCCGAGGAACATTCCTTCTCGTACTCCAAACATGCACTTCGTCGGGTTCAGCTTCATTTGATATTTATCTAGTTGATCAAAAGTCTGACTTAAGTCAACTAGATGATTGGCAGCTTTCCTGCTTTTCAGTAGCTTCTACCACTTGACCCTTTATGAGTTGCGACTCATCTCGGGGATCCAATGTTTCAATTTCTGCACCTTCATCCACTTGATAAGTAGTGGTCTTTTTCTTTGATTCTTCCAGTTCTTCTTGCTTGGCGGATGAATAATAGCATTCCCGAGCTACTTTCTGATCACCTTTCACAACTTTTACTCCAAAGTTTGTTGGAAATTTTAGGCACTGATGCACTATAGAGGGTACAGCCTCGAACTTCTTCAATACCACTCTTACCATGATGATATTGTACAATGATTGGACATTCTTGTCCATCACAAAGAAACGTATTCTTTCTGTCCGACAAGAAGGCCATGTTCCAATGAATATATCCAACTTGATCGTACCAAGAGGAAATACTTTCTCGCCAGCAAAACTGATGAGGGGTCTATGGTAAGGCTCTAGTTGAGATAGCTTTAGATTCAAACTATCAAAGCACGAGTAGAACATTATGTCTGCCGAGCTACCATTGTCAACCATCACTCTTGAAATCATAACCTCCTTCATCCTCATTTTGATCACCAGCGGGTCATCATGAGGATATAAAACACCTGTAAAGTCATTTTTTGAAAACCCGATAACCAATTTCTCTTTGTTCACCTTTCTCGGGCGATCCTCTTCGGCTACATTTATTCGCTGAATGTACGAGCAAGATTGTGCCTCGCCGAGGTAAGCTTTTCTTTCTGCAGTAAGGTCTCCTCCTCCTGCATCTCCACCTGTAATAACATTACAGTCAAATGATCCAAAGCGTATTGAAACACTACACCAAAACAAGCTTTTAGTAATAGACTGTTTTTTGTATTACTAACAGTATTATACTGTTACTATTTCTCACAACACCATACCGTTACTAATATCTGATAAGTGTTACTAATAGTATTTAAATTTTTTAAAATTAATTAAAAAAAGTAATTAACTAGCATTCTCACAACACAATACATTCTAGCGTCAAAATGTCCCCGACAAAGAAATTGTCTTTCTCCAAAATGCTCTAGCGTGACCTAGCGTTTTAAAAAGCTCTTCCTCTTCTCCAATACGTGATCTTCTTCTTCTCCAATATGCGATGCTCTAGCGTGACCTAGGTTTTGGAAGAAGTCTCAGTTAGCGTGACCTAAGGTTTGGAAGAAGTCTCAATTAGCGTGACCTAGGGTTTTGGAAGCATTCGGCGCTCACATCACAACCTAGGGTTTGGGAATTGCGATTTGCTTTCATAAGGTAATTATCTCATTCATACGATATTTGTCTAAAACGTTCTAAGCGATTTACTGTTCATAAGAGATTTGCTGTTGGGTTACAAGTTTATTTTTTTGGTAAAATGCAATGTATTTTTGTTATTGTTATTGGGTACATACTTTTTATTTTTTTTGGTTCAAGTTTTTTATTATTTTATATTAAATCCAAATCTTAGAATGTTTTTTATATACTGATTTATAAAAAAACACATAATTGTATACACTGATTTATACCCTGTTAAACTATTAAAACACCTGGTATTTAATACCCTGTTATACTATTAAAACACATAATTGTATACACTAGACCTGGTATTTAATACCCTGTTATACTATTAAAACACATAATTGTATACACTGATTTATACACTGATTTATACTATTAAAACACATAATTTTAAATAACTAAGGAAATTGCACCCCTCCCCTGAACTTTAAGGTTTGTTCTAACAAAATTACATGTTGTAACTGTGATTTTTCTTATGTGTATCAATAATTCTATTTTTTTATATAATCATATAACTTGTGTGTAAACCATATTTTTTTGGTAGTGCGGAATGTCACCAACATTGAACAAAGAGTGGATGAATGAGAGGAATGGAATAAGTGAGGTGTACACAAATGGAGTTGCGTCTTTTATTAATTTTGCAATTGCAAACAATGGCCATCAATTCTCGACCTTTCCTTATCCATGTGTTAAGTGCCGAAATAAGAAGCGTTTTACTACGGTAGATATCAAGGGTCATTTGATAATGCACGGTATAGACATGACATATACTAAGTGGGTTTTACATCGTGAAACACTATCATCGAACCTAACATGTCCCGTAGTAGATACTATTGATTGTGAAGGAACTGATGAAGCTTATAACAATGAGAATGAAAGGTTGCAAAACTTAGTTGACGCATGTTACGGAGTGCACGAACAACATTGTGTAGAACCCGATCAGGAAGGATTCTTTGAAAAATCGTATCTCGACAATGAGAAGTATGATCAATATAATAAATTAGCGATGGAGAAATTGTACCCTTCATGTGAGGGTTCTGAGACTACTCTCTCTGCAATTGTTGAATTGCATAATTTGAAAAAGAAGTTTGGTTGGTCGGGAAATTGCGTGACCTCTCTTTTGTCGGTTTTAAAGAGGTGGCTTCCAAAAGCAAACACATTACCAGAAAAATATCCGCACATGAAGAGAATGATGAAAGACCTAGGTATGAAAGCAAATTACATTGATGCTTGCGTTAACAACTGTATTTTATACTGGAAAGAGAATGAAGATTTGGAGGAATGTCCTCAGTGTGGAGAACCGAGATATGCTGTGACCTCAAAGAAAGGGAAGAGGATATGCAAAGAACCGATGAAAGTGTTGAGACATTTCCCTTTAATTCCAAGGCTAGTGAGATTGTACACTATACATTGGATAGCGCATGAAATGACATGGCACCATTGGGCAACAAGTTCATGGGATTATCAGCGACATCCTTGTGATTCATCCCAATGGAGAATGCTAAAAAGTAGATGGCCCGATTTTGCCGAGGAAGGGCGCAATGTTTGGCTTGCAATAGCAACAGATGGGTTTAATCCCCATGGTATTCAGTCTAGTAGTTATAGTTGTTGGCCTATCATGACCGCGCCTTATAATGTGGGGCCTTCTTTATGCTTGAAGCGTAAGTTCCAAATTTTATCTTTGCTGATTCCTGGGCCAAAGGCACCGGGTCAAGACATTGATGTTTTTCTTCAACCATTAGTAGATGAGTTGAAACAGCTATGGGAAGGAGTTCCAGCTATTGACCTGCACAAAATGCAACCTTTTACGTTGAGAGCTATGTTGATGTGGGGGATTCATGATTTTCTCGCATATGGAAACTTATCTGGGTGTGTAACACATGGTTACAAAGCATGTCCTATATGTGGCGATGACACTCCATCCATTTGGCTAGAACATAGCATGAAGATAGTTTACACAAACTATCGTATGTTTCTTAAAAGCGATCATCCTTTTAGGAGTGGTAGAGGTTTGGGACTTAGGACACAAGAAGTTGGACGTCCCCCGATTCGACTAAACGGAGATGCACTTGTGGAGAAGTTAAGAAATATAAAGTATGTACCTGGAAAAGTCTCAAAAGTTCCCGGTAAGAAGAGAAAGTCTAATAATGTTAATGGGAGTGCTAATGTTGAAGTTAAAGAAGCTTGGTATAAAAAATCTATTTTCTTTGATTTGGAATATTGGCCATATCATCAAGTTCGTCATGTCCTTGATGTGATGCACATCGAAAAGAATGTTGCAGAGCATTTGATAAACACAATTTTTTATGATAACAAAATAAAGGATACTGAAAATGGTCGATTTGATAACAGTTATTTCTATTGTTGGGATCTATTTTTTATTTTTGCAGCATTGTATTGGGCATCATGGCTTCAAGTTCAAGTGGTGTTTCGAAACAACAAATGTCATCAACACCGCAACAAATATCATCCACTCCGCATCAAGAAAATAAAAAGAAGCAAGAAGAAATGGATAAAAAGGCTAAACAATTACAATATATGACCCAAGATGGTAAAATGAGAGTCACCGTTCAAGTGGATGGGAGTGTAGTCGGTCCATGGAGTGGGAGATGGAGCACTCGGGTTGGCTATCTTGTTAGATCTTATATTTCGATTAGTTACGAAGATTGGAGAGTTGTGCCAAACAATTACAAAGATGATGTTTGGAATTCTTTAATGGTAGGATTTGAGTTAGATGTTGAACAAGAGGTGGCTCTCCCGCTGATGGAGAAACGGTTTGGACAGAAGTTTAGGACACACAAAAGTAATATGAGATGTTTTTTGCCTACCGAAGACAATCCTGGAGTCCTACCGGAAGGTGTTGATCCCAACATATGGATATTATTTTGTGAGAACGAAAGGAAAGCAAAAAAGAAGTCACAAAACATTCAAAATGCCAAGAATCGAACCAATTTAGAATATTCCCATACACTTGGGCGTCGCACCTATGCTGCTTTGCAATATGAAATGGTATATATCATAATGTTTTTCAAATATCAACACTACTTTTGTGTATAACATGTGATATTTAAATTGTAGGTTCAATCGAACCCAGAAGAAGAATTAACGCGAGTAGACACATGGCTTGCGGGACACGAGGACAAAACGGGGAATGCCTTAAACAGTGCTAAGCTTTACTATGTGCATATTTACATGAAAAATAATAATATTTTTAGTATTATTTATTGCGTTTATTAATGAAATTTTCTCATTTGATAGGATAAAGTAAAGGATGCGATGGAGAAAAGAAAGAGAGAGAGTGGAGAGGGTAGTAGCAAGAGCCAATGCATAGAGAATGATGAGTTGATAGAGGTTTTGGGAAGGAGAAAAAGGGAGGAGTTCGTGGAGTTTGTCCCCAAATTTTGAAGAAGCAGTTGATACATTTAGGGGTGGCAAATGCCAAACTTAAACAAAGAAAGAAGGCAAATGATGATGTGGATGCATTGAAGGAAGATATCATCTCTTCCGTCAACAGAAGATTTGAGGAAAATAACACACAAATTATGGTATATATGTATTTTATATAATTTCATTTATTAAAAAGACTTATTTAGATATAACAGATATTAACTTACTATTGTTTGATCCGTTTTTTCATAGGATGCTATAGAACGTTTGGTTGATGCCTTCAATGCTCAAAACGGAAAGGGTCCACCAATCACACCGATAAGTGATCATGCATCCAATACAAGTCTACAACATAGGAATCTCTGTCAAAATTTGGATAATGTTTTTGCATCCACTTCTCGTCCTGTTTGCGTGACCACACCTTCTCTTACCAACAATCCCAAAGTAATCTTGCTTGATAGGTATAATGAAGAACTGGCAAAGGGGTATGTCGTGACAGATGCAACAAAGGATATATGTCATGGTAAGAGAGTTGGAGTCGGGGAGAGGAAAGTATATGTGGAGGAAGTGATGAAGCCGGATGCTAGGTTATTTGATGCTCCTCAAGGTGACCAATTCACTTTTGCTAACCTAGTCTTGGGGGGATATTTGATTTGGCTGGATTGTTGACTTAAATATGTTTAGTTTATGTTATGAACTTTGTTTGAGCTATCTATATGTGGACTTAGTTTTCATTATGCGTTTGTTATGAACTTTGTTTGAGTAATCTATATTTGGACTTAATTTGCAATATGTGTCATTGTGAACTTTGTTTGTATCTATCTATATTTGATTTGGAATTAATTTGGACTGTCTTCTTTTTTTATTGTAAAACCCTTAACTCCGCCAATGCTAATATTTATTTGAGCATTGCCAGTCCCAAGCCCGGATAAAGGAGGAGGGAAAGGTCATTGATTTGGTTTCTTTATTCTCATTCTTCATTTTGTTCTCATTCTTCATTTTGCTTTTCTTTCTATCACAAATGTCATTCATTTTGCATTTCTTTATGCAAGGACTCAGAAATCGTGTTGTTGAGATCTTGAAATTTTTCAATACGAGGACATGTTAGCTTATTCTTGGTGCCGGTACCATGCAGGTAATTTATTTAACCCATAGGAGTAACAGAATTTGTATTTCTACAGAATTTGTATTTCAACTTAAACGCTTTTCTTTTACATATTACAAAACAATTTACTTTGTACACTTTTTTTCAAACAATATACACTACACACTTTTAAATGGAGTGATACATATTATTATGGCCAACAAAGAGTTTATTGCTATAATACTTGATTTAAAACTCATCAAATGGATTGCTTTGAACAAGAAATAGATGTATCTAAATACTACTTTGAACAGGAGTTTATTGTTGCATATAATGTTGACTCTGCTGGTGTTGTCCCCTGCCTTGTTACTCCAGTAGATGTATCTCCTACCCTCGGCTATGCCCCTACTTCAGTTGGTCAGCATACCCCAGTTATCGATATCCTTATTTTCGTGAGTGATCATTGATATGAAATGAATATTTGAAACATGTATGTCACCTGTGTTTAAATTAAAATTAACACGTTCAATTTCTTCTTATAAATGTACACCATAAGCCTTAAAATTTTATTGTCACTTAAATGACTCATTATAAACCTCATTTTGTAAGCTTCTTCTAGAATTCTTGTTCATGAAGTGGATGATTTATGTTTCAAAAGAAATCAAATATATTATTTTGAAGTTGAAGGACATTCATAGCAGTAAACCTCACTTCAAATATATTTTTTTGAAGCTAGATGCTTGGATTTTAAACTATAGAAACTGTCAGACATGCAATGATGCTCCTGAACCGATTTGGGGACTGATCATTGTTTTTAACTTCAGTTAGCTCCCTGCTTAGGAATGCATTCTTGATTTCAAAAGAAACTACTGTGCGTGACCGATAATTATTGTTCTGAATGTGCTCCTATTAGCTATTCTTGATTTCAAAAGAAACTACTGCCCATGTCTTTCATTTTCTTTATTGCTGTTCTGAATGTGCTCCTATTAGCTATTCTCTAAATTTCTTGTGGTTTTGTTTTCAAACTGCCCAAACAGAGCAGAGAATACTTCTATTCTTGCTAGTCTGATTTAGAAAACAAATGCTCAAGAATGAAGTTGATTTAGAAAAAATGATTGATCGAAGTCAACGACATAAACGTCAGGTATGCTCAAGTCTTCAATTGAATACGTACTCATCTTCTGCAACCATGTAGCACGGCAGTATGTATCAAACCTGATTTTGATTTTTTCCTTGCATTTCACAAACCTCCAGTGTATATTGACCTGATTACGGAAATAATATTTTTTCCTTGCATTTGGTGACTGTAGTGCAAGTCCAGCTTTTAGGAATATGGGCTCCCAGAAAAAAAGACTGAATTGCATCACATGGATCTTTTTTAATAATGTCCCAACATTTCTCGTAGAAGCAGCCACCAAAACCATCAGGCCCAGGACTACTATCTGCATTCAAACCCATTACTGCATTAAAGATTTCGAATTCATCTGGAACTTTGCAAAGATGTTCATTCAACTCTTGAGACACTAGTTTTGGGATCACCTGGATTAATTCCTCTTGGTGGGAAGTGGGAGAAGACTGCCATCTTTCCTTGAAATGATCGACAAAAATCTTCTCTAGATCTTCTCTATTGGTTTTAAAGATGCCATTCTTGTCTTTTATCTTTGAAATAGCAGCTCTGGCTACCTTAGTCTTCACAGCAGAATGAAAGAAACTGGTGTTTCTGTCTCCCTCCTTCATCCACTTTATATTGGCCTTTTGCTTCCAATATAATTCTTCAATATCAAGGGCTTTATCAAGGTTTGATTTAGTCATCTGTAACTCCATGCGATTAGCTGCTGAAGGATCCCTCTCAAACTCATATTCCAGCTTTAGAACATTATCCTCTAGATCCATGACATTTTGAAAAATGTTTTTGAAAGATTCTTTGTTCCAATTCTTCAAAACCTCTTTGATAATCTTTAATTTAAGGGAGAAGTTTCTTAAAGGAGAGGCTTGATTTGTAGAAGGCCAGTTATTAGACACTGTTTGAAGGAAAGAAGGGTGTGTTATCCACATCTTTTAAAATTTAAAAGGTTTGGGACAAGAATCAAAGGGGGATAAAATTGAGAGTATTAGGGGGGAATGATCACTACAGGTCTTGGGCAGGTGAGTAATGTTAGAATTAGGATAGATAGATTTCCATGAAAGATTGCATAGGGCCCTGTCAAGTCTAGAATTGATGGCACCTTCCTCTGTTCTATAATTTGACCATGTAAATCGAGATCCACTAAATCCCAAATCAATGAACTCACTCTGATGGATAGCTTCATTAAAATCCTCCATAGCTTGATGGTCAATATTGTTGCCTCCTATCTTCTCATCCTGAGCAGCAACCACATTAAAATCTCCAATGAACAAGTGAGGGATGTCTTCATTATTAGGCAGGGCCTCCAAATTCCTCCAAAGCTCCCACCTTTCTTCCCTTGAACATTTAGCATAAATAATACTAATAATAAAATTTGTACTCAGGCCAGGATGAGACACCTTCACAGTTAAGCTTTGTTCCCCATCATGGATTAGATCTACAGAGATTCCAAACCTCCACATGAACCAAATGTGATTAGAACAATTTGAAATGCAATCATCAAAATTCAGTTTTCTCAGATTGAGCTGCATTTTTTTAAGCTTGGATTTAGGTTCAAGAATTACCAAAGATGGGAGCTGGAATTTTTTTGAGAGGTGTTTGATTCTTCTACAAGTTGGAGAGTTGGAAATTCCTCTAGCATTCCAAGTGATAAAATTTATCATTTAGAACTAGGGAGGGCAAATTTAGTGGAGTTTTTAGCAGCTGCTCTGGTGGTTCTCTTGATCATTGTATCAAATTTTCGAGTGGACGTTGTCTTTGTAGAGGAGTAGACAGTTGTGGTTTGATCTTCCTTTTTTCTACATCTAATTTCCTTCCTCTTCATTACAGAAGTCCATTTTCTATCAAAGATTGAAGCAAACTTGGATAAATCTTCGGATGGCATGGGGTTATGTTTAGTTTTCACCTTGTCCTTTTCCATGTCTGACTGATACCCTTTGTTCTTTGCATGGTGGTAGTCATAATTTGGGATTTCAGTTCCTCTTGGGGATAGCATTTGATGATCAACAACAAGAGCTTCTTGTGCTGTGATCTCACAGTGATGAATTTTAGTTGTATACTTCTGGGCAGCATTAGTAGGGGCTGATTCCTTCATGACTTGAATAATCTTCCTTGGTAAAATACTTAATTGATTCTCTGCTTGAATAACATTGTGGTCAGCTGTCTTTACTGGAAGAAAATCTTCCACTATTTCTTGATAAATTCTCACCTGATCACTTTCTTCTTGTCCTTCCAGGTTAACTATTACCTCATCATCCTCTTCTTTATCAAGACTCTCAAGGATAGTCTCTTTAGAGTTCTTCACTTTCCACGCCTTAGGTTTCTTTTGGATTGTATCAACTGCCAATTTTTTGAATCAATTAAAAACATGCATGAATCAACATTGTGTCCTTTCTTGAGGCAATGATTACAGTACTTAGGCCTTTCTTGAGGTAAGAATTTGATGCATCTGGTTTCCTTGTGACAGTTTCTCATTTTAATTCCATGGGCTTCCAAACCGGTATATATTTTATGTCTTGTGATCGATAATATATATCTCATTAGTATTATTGCGAGCCTTGGAGGGTGAGTTACTTTAAATATTAGTTTATCGTGCCAAAAACTCTATGAGGTACATATCTATGAAGCGTAAGATACTGTTAAAAAAAATCAGAACATGAATAACATGATTTATTGCAGTTGAAAAAAAGATGAGAGATAAAAAATCTCTTTAACATCTTTCACATGTAATTTATTTACACGCGTAATTTACGGTTTTTTGAATTGCTAATTAGCTCATTTGGGATGTTACTTTTTTTTTGTTTTTGCAGTGTTGGTGTTAAGAAATCAAATGATGTTACACTTTGAGTATGGATTGACTCTGATTGTGCAGAAATTAAGATCGACCTGTGCAGAAATTAAGTTCTAATGAATCGTGTTTGGAGAATAAGGATCGACTCAGATAAATCTTATTCTATGGTCGGCACAGGCTCGTCCTGGGAAATAGTAGATACTAGTCTCCCCATCCGCTTCCGTGATTGAATTCCCCCTCACCAGAATTACGGAGAATGGTAAATACCAAAAGGTAATGTGTAAAATGCTTGTATTTCATTAAGTTGCATAAGTTTGGTGTTATGATTACCCTACAGCCTATGATAGATGGCTCCAAGATTGATGAATATAAGTTCAAGTTGGGTTTTCATCTAGCCAGCTCAAATAGTAAAGTCTTTTTTTTTTAATTAAAGAAGGTTTCAATTGTGATTTAGTTTCTTAAATGGTGCAGTGCATGACAGTCAATATCAATAGTGGAGCTTTGGTGGCCCTCATCTTTTTGTCCTCTGTTGTTTGTTGGTTGCCGTTTTGGCTTGGCGCAGCATGTGGTCTTGCTTATGGTTCATCTTAGGATGATTTGTCTCGATTATTGGGGTTATTGGTTTGCTGTCCTTCGCTCTATTTCACACTAGATCTGGCATGTTCACCATGGGTACTGTGTTGCCACAGTGGAGTTTTGTGCCGGTAACGGATGCGGGTTTCAGATTGGTCATTGGATTTTTTCTTAGTTAGACTCGTGGGCCCTTTTGGGCCAGATCTTGCTGAATGGCCTTTCCCTTCTTGGATGCTGCATATTTTGGCCCTCTTTCTATGGGTCGGTGTGTCTACCTCTTTGGGTGGGCTTGATAGTTATATTTTCCCTTTTTTGGGATGCCTTTGTTTAGGGCTTGTTTTCCTTTCAACGACTGTTTTGTCGCTTTGTATTGTTTTTTTATTTTTGTATTTTGTTCGGTCTGATTGGGGCTTCACACCCCAAGTATCACATTACTATTTTGAGATGTATGTTCTTTTGTCTCCTGTCTCTTGTTGGCTACTTGCATTATGTTCACTAGTCATGAGAGGGTATGCCCGGTCTATTGTTGTACTTATTTTTATTTATTTATACATTTTATATATGGAAAATGTATTAAGTTGAAAGGAGGGATCTCTGGCATTATCATTAACTCTCGTGAAAAAGTTGGAGGTAATGAGATGGATTTGCGGAGGGCCCTTGAAAAATATTTTTTTTTAAATATGTACTAAAATTAGTAACATAACATTACCGTTACTAATTATAAATTCCGTTACTAATTTTGAACTTTCTGTTACTATTAGTAACAAAATTTGTCCGTTACTAAATTTGAATTTTCCGTTACTATTAGTAACACAACTTTAGCGTTATTAATTTTGAATTTTACCGTTACTATTAGTAACAGAACTTTACCGTTACGGATTTTGAATTTTACCGTTACTATTAGTAACAGAATTTTACCGCTACTAAATTAGAATTTTACCGTTACTATTAGTAACAGAATTTTACCGTTGCTAATACTAATTTTTTCGTTACTATTAGTAACAGAATTTTACCGTTACTAGCTTCGTGCCCCCCGCCTTTTTTCTAACGGAAAAGTTGTGTTACTAATATATTTAGTAATGGTAAAATTGTGCTACTAATACCGTGTTTTGGTGTAGTGAAAATACCTCTCGTTCTGGCTGTTTTGGTTTCTTGGGAAGATCAGGGTCGTCCTCAGGATCATCTTCATGGTTTCTTTTCTTTTTCTCCTCTGGTCGACGAGGAGATCTAGACCTCTCACTAGTTCGATTGTTGTTTCTTCTTTCGCTTCCCCGATCAACATACTTTGCTAGCTTTCCTCGTCGGATGAGTGTTTCAATCTCATTCTGAAGAGCTATGCATTTTTTGATCATATGGCCATGATCCTTGTGGAATTCGCAATATTTTTCCCTATTTCTCGTGTCAGGGTCTGCCTTCATTTTCTTTGGCCAGTTTAACTCCTCGCTGTTCTTAATTTCTTCCAGGACGTGGTTGATATTTGCCTTCAAAGGTGTGTAATTATCAAATTTCCTCAAGACCTCCCACGACGACCTATTTTTGGATTGTTTGTCACCACCATTGTTCGTGTGTTCTTTCTTCTTAGCCTTATCACCTTCCACCTTGGTTTCTTTGGCGTCCATATTCTTCTTCGCAGACATAGCCTCCTCGGCATTCATAATCTTAGACGCTTTTCCCATCAGGTCTGACATGGTTCGAGGTGGATCTTTGGCCAAAGTTTAGTACAACTTGTTCGGAAGTAGTCCACTCATCAAAGCGGTAATCGATGACTTCTCCTCATAATTAATGACTTCGAGTTTTTTGTTATTAAAATGAGTTATATAATCTCTGGTACTCTCACCTGCTTTTTGTCTAACACTTAACAAATGTGCTACTCGTTTCACTGGCTTTGCTCCAAAGCAGAAATTTCCAATGAATAACTCGGACAGTTGAAGAAAAGTTGAAATCTTACCCCGAGGAAGATTATTATACCATATTTGAGCAGATCCGGTAAGTGTTCCCGAGAATGCTCTGCATCTCATCTCATCTGGGACATCATAGATGTCGGCTGTAGCTTGGTATTGTTCTATATGAAGGACAGGGTCAGTCTTCCCATCATACTTGGGAGTCACAACAGGTGCTTTGAATTTTGATGGTGTTGGAAAATCAACAATTTCCTGGACAAAAGGTGTTCCTCGAACAAAGGTTCGTTGTAGAGGGTTCTTGGCCCTAGCCATTTCCCCTAATCTATCCTCCAGCCTCTGAATAGATCCTTTCCATGCATCATTTCCTTCCTCGAGCCTATTGGTTTGAGCAACTGATTGCATGGAAGTGGCTTCCTAGGATTTATCTTGACGAGCAGCTGGTCGGTCATAGGATCTATCTTGACGAGCAACTGGTCGAGACTGGGCAGATCCTTCCCTTAAATCTGATGGTCATCGAAAGTTCCTCGATGTTGCATTAAGAGGACTTTTGTTCTTCCTAGGGCCTAATCGGTCGAAAGGAGAAACCCTACTTAATCTTTCCAACGCGCTGGTCCTTTCTGGGGAGAGGGTGACACGTTGTTCAGTATCCATGGCTCGCACAGACGAAGTTCGCCCAGGTTTATAAGAGAAATCATCAGATTCCTCATTGCGATGTGAGTTAGTACGCCTAGTACGCAAAGAAGGTGCACGGATATTTTTTTGAATGCTTTGTGGTCCAGAATGGGCTGATGCACCGCCATGGAGGGTTTGGATGAGTTATCGCATTATTGCTTGCATGACGGTCTGGCCCTGAGCCAGATTTGCCATTATTCCAGTCAGATCTGGAACAATTGGTGGAGCAGACGGATTTGGAGGGGTTCCAGCATTTCGATTGCTGGATTCAGGAATATCCGCCATTGGTAATGGATTATTTTTTATGAAAAATGATATTATCAGTCGTTTCCCATAGACGGCGCCAATCTGTTGATGTAAAAAATTAGATCACTCTAATTATTCAATCACAGATAAATAAATGAGACAAAGAATTTTAAAGTGGTTCAGCCTTATAAGAATGGCCTACGTCCACTGTTTTGGTATTGTTGTTTGTATGGGAATTCTCAATTACAAGTTATCTCCAGAAATTCCGGTCTAGGGTCCTTTTACAATGAGGATTGTACAATGTATTTATAGTCCTGAGGCTGTAATGTGAAAGGGTACTACATTAAATGATATACATATGAAAGGGTAATACATTTAATGCCCTCTTTGCGTGCGCGTCCAAATGATAATCATTTAATGAGCAGTTAAACTGTTGGTATCCTGCTTCGAGGTGCAGCTCGGACCGCCACGAGTTGCTCGGACCGCCTAAGCTTCTCGGTATTTAAGAGTTCCTCAGAGAGGCGTTATTTCTCGGAGCTTGTGAGTTCCTCGGGGAGGCCTTGTTCCTCAGAGCTTGTGAGCTCCTCGGGGAACTAGTCTTCCTCGTTGTAGTCTTGTTCCTCGGAGCGAGTGGGTTCTTTGGAAGTGTCTGTTGTTTCCATGTAGATAGCCACGTGTCTTCATATGATTGGTCCACGTCAGCAGATTAATTTTGGTATCAACAATCATGATCAATCAAGAGATATATGAAGTATATTTTTCAATAGGAATCATGATGTACTTGTATTTATTTCATTTTGTTGGAGTACTAAGATTTGTTTTGTAATAATTCCGAGATTGATCGGTACCTTCGAAAGACCATGTCTTGCAAGGCATAGGAGAGTTTACATGTTGTAATAAACAACCTCATTTTAGGAACCTGGTAGGGACTTGGTTTTGAGGATTGGGAGTAATGTAATATTTGGTAAGCAATAGTAACCTCTTTAGCACAGTTAGGCAAGACAGCTATTCATTAAGGACAATAAATGGCCTCTCGAGACACCATCTATTGAGGGACTTCATTCCCCCAAAAAAATTCAAATATGTTATGTTTGTTTCTTATAGATAGCTACAGGTTGCTCGAACAACAAGCATCTGAAAGACCACGTTTGGTTGTTTGGATAACTCACCTTATGGGTTACTGTTTTCCACCATTTGTGATGTCATGTTTCGTGAAATCTCAGAAACTCGAGAAAAGTAACACTCGAGTGAGTTTTTGTCTTGAACCACTAACCTGTTTAAATAAATGCCCCATCAACTATCACAAATTATATCTTTGTGTCAACCTGCCACGTCTCAATTAATGTAAAGGAGCTCCTAATAGCATAAACAGTGTTCTCACCAAAATATAATATGTCACGCATTTAATGCAATATCCTTATCATTAATATCATAGTATCCGTATCATTAAGTAAAGGAAGAACATTTAATGCGAGCAAGGTCGCTCGATTGATCTTGCCCCCATATAAATACTCCTATTTTTATCTCCAAAGTTGATGCCCAGTTTTTTCTAGACAAGAGAGTTTGTTGCGAGTTCCATTATTGAGAGATTATTCCTTTGACCCAATTTATTCACCAACATGAACATTTATTATTCTTCTTGTTATTGCCTTGCCTTTACTGTGCTAAAATGCTTATTCTTTCTCCCTCCAATCAAGTTGATTATGGGATCTCCTCCATTTATTATATTTTAGGAGCATTTATGTTGTAAGAACTCCATGTAATATAAACATTTGATATTAAAGTTTATTTATTGCAGACTTATAGCTATCATTAATTGTGCTGTTCTTGTTACACCAATCACCATCTTGATAAGGGTTTATGCTTCGTCAAATACTAATTGTATCTCAAGAACCCACCTCTTACATTTGGCAACTCTGCTGGGGAGGTATTCTCTTTTGAGAGACGACAAATGATAATGTGGCTAAGAACATTGACTTTGATGGTCTACAACATCAGGAGGACGGGGACCACACCATTTTTCTAGGAGGAAGAAGATTAGTGAAAATAAAGACCAGTCCACCAGTTTCTGGTATGGTATATGGTATGGGTTCGATGCAAATGGTCAGCTGATGAACATTTTCGCTGAGTTTATAAAGACACCAAGTGCTCAGGAGGTGTTAGGGGGCACAAGGAGGCCTAGTTCCTTCACAACTCCACCGAAAGTTTAAATTCTCCCTTTATCTCAAGGGGAGTTGCTCAAATAACGGTCAGCAACGTTTCTCCACCAATAGGATCCCCAACCGCTACCCTCTTTACTGTGGGGGAGCTACTCAAGCCACCAACAATACTGCGATTGCACCGGTCATTGCTCCTATCACCTACTTAGGAGGTGGCATACCTGTCGTGCCACCAAGTTACCTCCCAACAGTGGTGGCTCCTGTACAATGCGTTACTCCTCCATGTAGTATGGAGTATATGAAAAAATAACTCTTGAGGATGATGGCACCTTTAAATCAAAAAGATAAATTTCCTCAATATATGATAATTTTCATACTCCGTACCTAGAGGTGTAAAATGATGAACCATATCTAGTGGGGTACATGCCTCCTATCTTTGAAAAGAACAAAGGTAAAGGGGGAATGCCAAGGGGCACGTGATTAGGTTTATTGAAAACTCTGGGTCCCACTGTAATGATAAAAAGTTGAGGTTGAGGGAGTTCTTAAAATCTCTAACCAAGAAGGATTATATGTGGTATTCTAGCTTAGCGCCAGAAAGCATGAACACTTGGAGTATCTCCATGTCCAATTTGTATAGAAGTTCTTTTTATCATAAGATGAATTCACACTTATGCAGCTGGCAATAGAGAAATAGAACTCTGGCAAAGATGTGGTGGCATACATTAGAAGGTTTCGTGAACATTATCTAGATGTGAAAGAGGAAACTCTAGAGAGTAAGATCTTCTAAGTTTATGCTGAGGGTTTGTTGCCTGGGTATATATTCTATCTGATCAATGAAACTAGAGAAAGGACATTTTTAGCGTTTGTTAGGTCTGCAAGAAAGATTTCCTTAGTAGTAAAACCTCTACCACCACTAACCTTCTCGATATTGATGTTGAGGCCACCAACCAGCTCAGGGAGGGGAATACTCTTAAGAATAAAATATACCAATGATGGGGATAGAATACAGGGAGGTGGAAACTAAGGGGGAAGAGATAGAGGCAATAAGATAAAGTTTGATAACAAAGATGACCCACCATGAGCTACATTGCACGTTGGATCAAGCTCGACATTTATGACCACATGGATCGTGGAAAAGTTTGCGGACCCATAAATTTTAGCACAGAGCCTGTAACTTAAGTGGATAGAAATAATCCAAAGTTTAGCCATGTTCATAACAAGCTTGGCCACCCAACCAGCCAATGTTTTTAGTTGAGAAGGTTGATCAGTTTACACATAAGAATGGGGACATTCAACTGCCCTAAACCAATGTAAATGATTATCCATTGCCAGTATATGTGGAAAATATGGCCAGCACCCATGATTAAGAGGGCGAATAGTTAATGAATGAACAATGGATCCTTAAAAAAACTTATGAGGAGTCTCTGGAAGAATGTACGCTCAAGATGGCTCAGCTAACTCTCAAGGATGATTGGTCTCAAATTGATGATTTGAGAAGGCAAATGGAGGCTTGTTATTTAGGTACTACGAATGTTGTGATAGACTATATAGAGACTGATTACCTTGTTGTAGAAGAGGTTTATATGTTAGAGCAAGATCATGTTGACCCATGGGTGGAATATGTTGCAGTATCTCACTAGTAGAAGTTTATTTGGTTCTTTGACCAAGTAGAGATGCCAGAAGGCTCCAAATTAGAGATCACTTATGATTTTTGAGATTTCCAAAAAGAACATGGCCCTAAACTTGCGATGGTAAGGGACCATGGCTAAAGTGGTAAGGAGGTTGCTCTCAGAGATCACTTTCTCTAAGGCAGATCAATTGATCATGGATACCCATAATAAGCCACTCTATGTGACATCAAGTGTGAATAGGTGTAGTTTCAATTGAGTTTTTCTAGTTGGGGGGCGTCTATCAACACTATGCCCATTGGGTCTTTCTACACGTGTAATATTATTGAGACAATGATAGTGAAAAATCTTTTGTTAATCTTGGAGTATGATAACTAATCTTCCAAATTCATCGGTTACGTTAATGTGGGGATTTTAATAGGGAATATCACTTCCCAGATAAAGTTACACATAATGGAGTGTGAGCCATCATACTAGTTATTGATGGGAAGAGTGTGGACGCATAATCATGGGTTGGTGCCATCCACCTACCATCAATATGCCAATGTAAACATCAGTTAGAAAGATGTGGTCATTCATGCGTCCAAGAAGCCATTCATACGAGAAGAAGCACACTTAGTGGATGTAGCTTTTTGTACAGAGTTGGCAAAAAAGGCTATGGTAGGGCACTAGAATTCCAAATATCACGGAAAGAGTGTGCACACTAACTCGCTCAGTGGTTTCCTTAGAAGAAGAGGAGCTAGATTCAGAGACATTAAGGCCTCCCAGCTTGTCTAGACAACTATATGAATGAATGACCGAACACATTGACCCAATAGAGCACCAAGTTCAATAACAAAGTGTGCTTAGCAAATTCTTAGTGAGAAAGATGGAGGAGAAGAGCCGAAAGAGATCATGAAGGGAAAAGAATCCTAGGCAATGTAAAAGGGTGGTGTTTCCTAATGGTAGAATTATCTATAAGTTATGAAGGTGTGAGCAGGCAACTAAAGGCTTAGATGATGAATGTGACCTGGTTTATGAGTTCTTCTTAGTGGGTAACGAAGGAAAATGTTTGGTGATTGACAACTCAAATATCCAAGAGTTTATGGAAGAAGTGGATGAGGAGCCTGAGTGCATGAAAGACAAGCCAAAGCCCCATATACAAGAGCTAGAGCAGATTGACCTGACCGAGGAAAAAGATGATTTTAGGCCAATTTTCATTTTGAAAGACCTTAATGGTACATCACAAGAGGATCTAGTTGGACTACTATGAGAGTTAAAAGATGTTTTCTCCTAAAAGTACACAGAGATTCTAGGGGTTGATAAGAAAGTGAGTTACCACAGGTTAAATGTGTTGACTTCTGCAATCCCAGTCAAACAGGACACTCAAACGTACAAAGTAGAGTTAGATTTGAAGATAAAATAGAGGGTCATAGTATGTTCATAGTAGGTTTCATTTTCCCAATAACACATCCTATTTGGTTGTCCAATATTGTGTCGGTTAGGAAGAAGGACAACATCAAAATCAAGATTTGTGTGGATTTTAAGGACTTGAACATGGCTTGTCCAAAAGATGAGTTCCCATTACCTTTCATTTATATCTTGATAGATGCAACTCTGGCACATGAGATGTATAGCTTCACGGATTACTATGTGGGGTACAACCAAATAAATATGGACCCAAAGGATACTGAGAAGACTACCTTTTTGCACTCCATTAGGTAATTTCATGTACACAGTTATGCCTTTTAAATTAAGGAATGCAGGTTCTACTTACCAAAGGACTATAATGGATACATTTCATGATCTCTTTAATGAGATTATGTAATTCTATTTGGACGACTTGGTAATCAATTCCAAGAAGGAGGCTGCCAACTTGCCAGACTTTAGGAAGGTGTTCACAAGATCCATGAATTACAAGTTAAAGATGAACCCTCTCAAGTGTGTCTTTGGGGTGACAGGTGGGATGTTTATCGAGTTTATGGTGAACAGGGAAGATGTGCATATGAACTTAGATAAGAAAATATCCATTCTCAACATACCACGACCTAAGTCTGCGAAATAGTTAAAGAGCTTCTAGGGTAAAGTATCCTATTTGAGGATATTTGTACCTAGGCTTGCTGAGGTTAGTCATTAACTAATGGAGATTCTAAGAAAGGGGATCAAGTTTACATTGGATCATCCATATCATGAAACTCTAGAAAAATGTAAGAGACTCCTTACATCTCCACACACCATGATTCCCCCCCCCCCCCCCCCCCCCCCAAAGCAGGTATTCCTTTAAAACTCTACCTCACTTCCATAAAGAGGTCGATCGGATCATTATTGGATCAAGAAGTAGATGACATAGAAAAATCTATTTACTTCCTATGTTTCATTATATATGGGCCTAAGGCTAGATATACTAGTATTAAGAGGCATAGTTTAGTACTTGTTTTCATTGCTAAAAAACATAGACATTATATGTTATAGTTTATGGTCAACATTGTAACAAGATGTGAACCTATAAGTTTTTGCTATGTAGAACTTTACTAATAGGCATTGCAAATAGATGGTTTATAATACTATTAGAGTATGATCTTAAATGTGTGGTCCATTAGGCCATTAAAAGCCAAGATTATGAAGACTTATTAGCCGTATTCCCATATGGGACATTCGATCCAAAACACAAAGAGCTTTTAGGGAATAATCTCCAAGATAATTATCTAGAGTCCAGTATACAAGTGTGAATACGGAGTTTAGTGGTTATTTAGGTGAAGGCAAAGGGAGTGCAGGGGTTATCTTGAGCGAAGGGGGAGAGGAGGTTTGAATGTCCTTCAAGTTGGACTTTAGTTGCTCCCATAATGAAGCTGAGTATGAGTCTCTAATATTGGTCCTGTTTGAAGACATGATAAGGGGCGTTAAAATACTTATAATAAAGGGAGATTCTAACCTAGTGGTGAATCAAGTAAATGGGGAGTATTCCCTTAAACACGTGAGTTTAACGACCTACCGAACAATCATTCGGAGGTTGCTCGTCTAGTTCCATCAGGTCACTATTAGAAGGCACCCTCGAACGATGAATAAACATGTTGACACCTATGCTACAATTGCCCAAAAAGTTTCCATAAAAGTGGACTCAACAGTGATTTGAATCACCAAAAGGACTGATCCCTCGTCAATAATAGAAATGTTACCCACTGATGACAATGATGATTAGAGGGGAAAAATAAGGAGGCAGCTTGACACAAGCGAAGGACCACTAAGTTTAGTGGAAATAGTGTAGTACTTTGCCACATCAGGCAACTTGTATTACAAAAATAGGGGGCCTAGTTCTCAAGATGTGTTAATCCCGAGGAATCTTAAAGAAGACTAAAAGAAGCTCATGAAGACAGCTATAAGTCCATGGAAATTCCTTTATATAGGAGAATTGAAATATCGAGCTAATTTTAGCCTACGATAAGGCAGGATGCTTAGGTGGTACAAAAGATTATAGAAAATGTCAGTTGTATTACCAAGTGGCTGGGTGCAACTTAATTGAATAACCATATGACTAGAGACAACCTTACATTAACTTTCAAGTATATGTGGTCATTCCGGAGGCAAAGATGATGCTACAAGGCTAAAGAGAAGATTCTCTGGAAACAACATGCAAAACAACCAACTCTATGGGAGGGGATATCATGATATGTCCCTAATATGCATCACGTTGGAGGAAGTAGAAGTAGTTATTAAGCAATCTCATGTGTCCGAACACATTTTTTTTTTGGGGGGGGGGGGGGAGGAGGAAGATTTTTAATCATCTCATAACCTTGTGATATTTTTTTCTAACAATGGAGAAAGATTTTACGAAGCTTGTTCGAAAATACAAGGCATGCCACTTTCATGGGAATATGATCCACACCCCTGGTGGACATGCACTCCCTCTACACAACTTTTCCTTTCCATACTTGGGTATTTGATTTTGTGGAGGAAATTAATCCTTCCTCCAGGGGAAAAATATAGATCCTTATTTCCACTGAGTGTTTTATCAAGTGGGAAGAGGCCATACCATTGAAGAAGACCACAATCAGGGTGGCTTCTCATTTTATGAAGGAGTACATCATTTGTCGGTTTAGTATTCCGAAGGTATTTATCTTATATAATGGTACCCCATTTATGAACAATTAGGTGAACTTTCTTATAGAAAAGTACTCGATTATTCACCACAAGTCAATTGTGGCATACCCAAAGTGTAATAGGTGGGCGGAAGCTACCAACAAGACTTTGGTAAATATTCTAGTAAAGATGTTGAAGAATTTTCTGGGGACTTGGTATGAGAAAATATAAGAGCCTTTATGGATCTAAAAAACAACAAAAAGGAAACCTACGAGCTGTACTCGTTCCTTGGTGTTTGAAGAGAAATTTATCCTTCCACTCGAGCTAGAAATACCCTTTCCCCAATATAATTTACGTCGCACAATGCTTCTTCAAAGAAGATGTGTTCAACTCAAGGCACTAGATGAGCATAGAGATAATGCAAGGAGGCACTTTGAGATGTACATAAATCAGCTCTCCATGTCCTATGATTAGATAGTGAGGCCAAGGAAGTTCAAAGAAGGATATTTGGTTCTGAAGGCTTATATAAGACATATACAAGGTCTCTCACTACTTAAGTTTGTAGCTAATTGGGAAGGCCCATATGACTCAGGTTATGGTGATATCTCAAATATTGAAGATGATGTAACATTCAAGCTTAATAAAAAATGGCTCAAAATTTATCATGTTTAAAAAACACTATTATTTATCCTTAGCTTTAATCTTATTGGTTTTCTTTTCTTTATGCTTGAAATCCTTAAAGTTGGTTGAGACTTTGTTCTCACAACTTAGGGAAATATATGATCTTCATAATGCAATAATGTTATGTGGTGAATAATTCAAGTGTATATTTTTATGAACACAAATGTAACAAGCATGCAAAAGAACATTGAAGCAACATTTTCATTAATACAACTGAAGTTCAAATATAAAACATAGGAGGTTCTACTATCTCTAGGTACAAAGTAATAAAATTAGATGCAAAATTAAAATAGTTGCACGGGACATCTATTATAAAGCACAGGTTGGTGGAATGAATCAACCTATGGTGATGACCTGATAAAATAGACGCCAAAGAATCCTTCTCTTTGGCCAATCAACCATATCATTTTCATGGCCCTCTATTTATTATTACAACTTTTCTCATGCTGCCTCAGCTTAGGCCAAGGATTCTCAGATAGCCATAACTTATTCTTCTTCTTTAATGAGTTTAGGGCTAAGTCTTGCTTTTTTTTCCTGAAATATCATCTTAAGATCGGTTATTTGCTTGAAGGCTAGTATAAAAGGAAGGTAGATTGGATTTTTGAAATGATATTAATAGTTCGATCAACCATATCAATGAGAAGCCATCATTACAAGTGCATTTATCTTGCCCATCAACTCTTTGATCTTTAAAGAAGTAAGAGATTGTAAGGGTGTACTCAAAACTTCACTAAGAACGATGGATAGGTAGAGAAACCTATAAGATATCATCACTAGAAGGGGTTGGATGCAACAAGCATTTAAGGTAGAAGGATAGAGATCAAGAAACCTCTCGAACAACTCATGACGGAGAGTTGTCAAAATATGACAAAAATTGGGAAGGTCCTACCTCACTAAATCAGTTAGAGAAAACTTTGGAGGATGAACACTAAAAACGCTATTTCTTGTTGGTGTAAACACAATGTTCGATGACCTATCTTCCTCTGGAAAATTCGGCATGGTAGCTTGAGAGGTCCCCTCAACATTTAGACCAGGGGGAAGAGAAGATCGATTAACAATGTTATCCATAACAACAGAGTTGACAATTGTTTACCTATGAGCATCCTCTTGAGGAACTTGTTGAACTATCAAAGCAGGATCAATTATAATTATGGACCACTCGGTTTCAACCTGACAATTAAAACAATTAAAGTCAGAAAAGAGATAGTTTTGTCCTTACAGTTGTTCGAAGTCCCAATTTACTTAAAGGACCTTTATGGTTGCTCGACTAAGTAAATTGGGCACGCTAAAAGATTCTAATTTCTGGGCACACTTATAATTCTAATTTACTTAAAGGACCTTTATGGTTGCTCGACTACGTAAATTGGGCACGCTTAAAGACCTTGATTTCTAGGCATGCTTATAGTCCTAATTTACTCAAAGGACATTTATGGTTGCTTGACTAAGTAAATTGGTAACACTTAAAGGCACTAATTTTTTAGCACACTTCAAGTACAAATTTACATAAAGGACCTTTATGGTCGCTGAACTAAGTAAATTACGAACGCATGCAAAATATCTTGGTTTAAAGCTCCAAGTTACTTAAATGATTTTTTAAGGTTGCTCGAGCAAGTAATTTGGTTATACTTGGTATTTGTGGTTATTCAAAAATAGAAAACCCCGATTCACTTGAAGAACCTTAAAGGTCGCTTGAGCAAGTATGCTAGGTAAGTTTGGTATAACCACAAATTTGGGCAAAATGGCCCAAAGACCCTGCAAAAGTTTGAAACTAGCACTTATATTAAAACAAGGCAAAAAGAAGATGACATATACCACATTTTGAGGAGATCCCACAAGAGTTGTCTGCTTAACCATAGGTTCAATGGCAGGGTTATGGGTAACTTCCTCAACCCTCCCAACTTCCTTGACTATCCCAACTGCCTCAAGAATTATAACTTCCTTAGTTCTCTCACCTTCCTCTACCCTTATAACTTCCTCAAATCTTTCAATTTCAGAAGCTTCCCACCTTCGAGAATTGAGGGCCTAAGTTAGTTAACTAATACTTGTTCGCTAATTATTCGATGGGTAGGAACAACTACAAGGGCCCTGCAAGTATTGAAAGGATCTTCCTAAGGGGGAACAGTCTGTAATAATAAGGAAGAAATGGGGGGGGGGGGGAATTAAAATACATAACTTAATAATACAAGGTTCAAGACTACCCATTGTTAAAAATAAAAAACTCACCAAAGGAATTTATTCAACAATTATGGGCTATTGTACTTCCTCTTCCATAAAAGCCCTCCTAGACTCATCAAGTGTTGTCTGGTTACCCAAGAAAGAAGAGTTAGGTTTATAACCACTACTCATTGACCCACTGAGATAAAAAACACCAACTACCTCTAAGGGGGAATCCACCATTACCTTAAGTGTATTTGTGGTTGTTACTAGCATTCTAGAGACTTGGGGAAATAGAGGAAGAGTTGGTTGGGGGGGGGGGGGGGGTGGGGGGGATGTCAAGGAATTATTTATCTTGGACTTGATAGGGATGAAATGTAACCTTGTTCGGGTTGATGGTGAAAGTTTTCCCTACCTCTTGATATCCATCTTGCTCCCACTCAACAACGAGAGTGTCACAGAAGTCATTAATATGCATATCACTAAAAAAGTATAAGGAAGTGAATATATAAGAAAAAGTTGAAAACACAAGAAATAACAATTAATACTTCATGACCAACAAAGTCATCCCAAATTGTGTAGCCTACAAGTGGAGAGGTAGGTTTCTCGGTGAAATACGTTTTGTGCAACTGACGAAGTAGAGGAACATCTTCAGCATCCTCCTTTTCTTCAATAACTTCCACAATTGGCCGAGGGGTCCTTAACTCTGATCTTGTCCTCTTTCGACCACCCTTAATAGCTTGGGGAGTAAAATATAACCCCTGAGTAGACATATGGTCTTCAATAGAGTCTCTCTCAGTCGATGAACCTTGATCCAATTTTTTACAAGATCATTAAACCAATTTGAAAAGGTGCTCACAACCTTGGGATCAATCTCTTCTATTGGAAGGGAGGCCTCTAGGGTATTGGCATCAATGTGCACTATACCAAAATTATCATGGTCAAAGACAATGACAAGTTTGTGATAAGTTTCTTTCTCATAGACTTGTCACGGCTTTTGATCATGACAATTATGGGGGGAATTTAAAAAAAAACTACTGGGAAGCATGGCCAATGCCACTATAATACCCTGTATTTTTATAACATTTAATTATGGGATTAATTAAATTAAATTGGGATAAATTAATTTAATATTAATTCGGATTTTAAAATAAATATTTACTAGCATGACGAGAGTTAGTAATTATTGGTAAGAATTAAGTAGAATATTACTTAATGGGTAAAGTAATATATGAGATTGAAATTATTAAAATTGTCACGAGCGAATAATATGACAATTATAAAAATTAAGTCAGGACGCGCGTGTGTCGTGTTAGAACTAAATTAATGGGATAAAAACTAAATTAATTCTAAGTCACTCGTATGGTCAATTATTAAAATGAAAAAGTTCGAGAATCGAGAAGTACTCACGAATTTACGGTAATTGAGAAAATAAAAGAATGAATTAATTATGTAGAATTCAGGCACTATGTGCCACGTATGGTTAGAATATGTTATGGGTCATGGGTATGACTATTTGAATAATGTGTGTGTGTATATATATATATATATATATATATATATATATATATATATAAGTGTAATTATATTTATAGTATGTGAACATTTGTGTTTAATCATACCCGCACTACTTGCTATCACGAAGGTTTCCGTGCGAGGACAGTCATATCTCAATGTGACCTTTATGTGAGATATTGACTTGTACCTTAGAACATAGGATCCTTGGTACAGGCTATTTGAGAATGATAGTCAGACGGTCCTAAGAGACGTGAGGGTATGTGCTGACCTCTTAGTGACTTGGAACTATACTTCACCTCCAATATATGTGTTTATGTTAATACAGTTCGAGAGTGATTCTGAACTAGTACTCCATTTTGTATGAGAAATACGAGGACTTGATAGCAGAGTATGCCATCACCATAGATTTATGTGGGGAGCCCTATTACTATATATATTATGAGAGATAAATACATATACTTGTGATTAATCTACCGTACTTATAAGTAGAAAAAATTGAATATTTAATATTAAATGAATTAAGAGGTTGCGAACTTAAGACTGCATTGTGATGTACATAGCTGACTAGATAAATTCGTAAGAAAAGTTATCATATATAAATGTTAGTGATGCAATCTCACAAATTAATATTCATAAGGGAAGATTGGGTTAGAATAGTTAACTGGGTTAGCTTTATCTAGATTAATTCGGTAGTACGTTAGACGTGCACACTAGTTGAGAGGTGAGAATTCTCAAGTGAGTGTCGAAGTACTGATATGTATATAATATCAACTGGTAAGCATTTTATATACTTGCTAAACTACTTTTAAAGCTATTTTACACTTGGGCTCTGACCCGTTTCTTGTCATCTCTTCTTTATCGTGTATATATATATTTTATATTTCAGGTGCCTAGCAACAGGGGCGTCAAGCTTAGATCTTTGGACTATTAACATGCTGCAGCTAGTGTGGGAGTTACAAGTCCTTGTAGCAGACGACTTCACCCTTGTCTTCTCAGTCTTCTATTTAGTCATTATTAAATAGGGAATGTGTTGCCCATTTCCATTTTTCTTCTAGTTCAGAGAGATTCATACTCTTTATTTATTCCAGTATTCCATTTTAGTTGGGATTGCTTCTGAATATTACATTGTCCTTCGATTTGGAATATTTTATTTGGATGATTTATCTAGCATGTTTAATCCACTTGGATGGTTTGGCATTCCATATTATAATCCATGTTCATTAAAATGGTTCCGTATATTAAATCATAAAAATAAGGCTTAATTTATAAAATTAAATGTTTTGACACTTAGCTTAATTATTTATTAGGTGATTGATAAAGAAAAAGTTATTTTTCGAGACTGATGCTAAGAATGAACCAACCGGACGCTTTGATTTAATTTAATAAAGGACTGATCACCCAGTATTTAATTAGGCGGGGTGTCACTACCACTGCCCAACAGTATATTTGTACCTATTATAGCAAAATTATACCTGTCCAAACAACATATATCCGAATAAAATAAAAATAATCTACCAAATAATGGCATATATAATCCTATCCAAATAAAAAGGAAATACAAATATTCATATCCAAACCAACAAATAAAGTAGAAATAGAAATGTCCAATATCCAAATAAAAAAGATAGAAATAATGTCATGGAACAAGGGCTTGAGAAGGTTGGAGGAGGAAGGAAGGCCACGCGATATAACTATCGAGAACCCCATCAATTCACCAAACGCCACATTGTTCGCGCAACCACAGAGGTGATTTCTCCTTTTCGATCACCACATCCATGATGTACACCCATGCCATAATTTATTGGACGGTACGTCCATTAACCAACATATTCGGGAGGAAGGATGTGTCCCTTAACCCCATCTTTATCCATTCACCACAATATATGTCGAGTATAAATATGCTTTGCCAAGCGATTGTTGACATAGGCCGCTGGACGTGAGATAAAATTTGAAATGGATCATAAGACAGTGAGTCCATACATATCAGGGATGAAGAAGTGACATCATCGTCTACCTCTACCTCCTTATCCTTCTCCTTACCCTTACCCTTCCCCTTCCCCAAATGACGCTTCATGAAGGAGTACATATCTAGGATCATCGCATCTAACCTTGATAGCGTATCGTCATGGGTGTCCACCTTATGTGCCAACCCTATGTTACTCTTCTCCATTCTAATGATCCTCTACTTCCCCACCCTCGAGATCAGCCCTAGTACTCCCCTTGATATATGTCCTGAGCACTTGGCTAAGTGTGTTGGTAGACAAAGATTCTTTGTTGTCATTAGACCGCAACTCATGCACTTCCCAAAGCTCTGCCTGAAATTATAAAAAGCACACGATCACTTACTTAAGTAAATAAAAAAATTTATAATACAATTAAAAAAATTAAACATTTATAACTTAAAATCGTGGTTGCGACGCTTGGGGCCACCTCCTTATCCTTACCCTTCTTCGTCTGAATTGCCACATAGGTATCGAGCCTATGCGGCATACCCCCAGGGCTACTCATCGTCTCTTGAAATAAATAATGCGGAATTAGTAAGTAATGCAAAGTAATTCCAAATTATAATAACATAAAACTAAAATTGAAGAAAAATAAAAAAACTTACCATCATGTGCTCCACCTCGATGTAAGATGTCCGCCCACAGTAGTGCATGTCCAACTTTTTCACCCAATTCTCCCTCCCAGATTGGAGAGATGTCAATTTCCACTCATCGAACTCATTGTCGACAAAGTTTTTCCACTGTGCCAATGAGAAACGCTTCTTCACAGGGACGACTTCACGTACACTCAGAATGGACTTTCGGGTCTTCCCAAAGTACCGTGCCCTCATATTCTTCTTCCATGTCTTATACTGGTCCTTAAATTATTCCAACATGGAGTTGTGTACATGTGGGGGCAGGCCGAATTGTTCCTGTCAAACAAATACAAACCAAAAATAAAGTAAGTGTTAGTTGCATATAAATATAAATATAAATATAAATATAAATATAAATATAAATACAAATACACTACCTGTAGTGCCTTCCGGACGCTAATCTTGGGGTCATTAGCACGACCCACCAATAAGTGTACCCCAGGCCCATGATCGCCTTCAGTAACTCTAGCGACCTAGTAAAAAATGTTGTTATATTCTCAATGACAGACCCCAATTTGCCCCATTTCAGGGAGTTTCCCTCGTCGCGTCCGTTACTGCACTGGGATGAAGACATTTTATGCAAAAATTGTTATTATTAGTACAAACATGTATATGTAGTTTGAATTAATGCTTAAATCCGATAATAACAATACATACGATATCAATTTCAATTTATACCAATACAAGTACTAATACTCAATACCAAATTAAATTTATACACACACATTGCAACCTCTCCCCCCATGCACCCTGCACACACCCCCACCTCAACACACACTCTCGGGTCATGGACTTTGAACTAATGCTTAAATTGATTAAACTCCTAATTAACATATTCACTAACCATAAAACCAATTTTGATTCAAATCCGATAATAACAAAGCACTATAAGAATACACCAACTGGTTATTACAAGCATTAAAATAATAATAAAGTACAAATGAATAAAAAGCATTAAATTGTCGTATGATAATAATAAATCACTAAAATAATACAAACACTAGTAATTACAAATAATGTTAATACTTATTATAAATCTAAAAACTGTTTCAAATTCGGATTATCATAAAAAATGGATTGATATTCGGTAGGAGCAGCCAAGTCATCTACACTACTGTTTAGATGCTTTGGCATATGTAGGACGATTGACCATGACTCGTTATTGATATACTCTGAATAAAACACTTTCTTGACCTTTTGAAAAGTACAAACAAATGGTTGATCGCTCTTTAACTTGGACAAGTCAACTATGATCAAATTGGTGTCAGGATCAGCTTTACAAGCATCTTTATCCTCAACTCTTACCCAAACATAGTAAAATACAAATTCTTTGAAGCTTACATGGTCCAAATCACATATATTTCGAATCATACCATAGTAAGTAATTTCATCTTTAACGAGGTTTTTATCTTCTGCGCTCGCTCGAAAGAAAGTAAGAGCCTTATATGAAATGCCCGAGTTTTGTATAATTTTATTTTTCACGTACACCCTTGCACCTAATACATAACCATCCAATCGATACTTTTTGTACTCTTGTGCCATGGAAAAGGGTCGAGTGGGTAGAAGAGCATGACTTGATGTCGCATCACCTATCTTTAAGAGCTGAGAATATAGATAAATTAATTACGTTAGTTGTAAAGATTTCTTGTAATGTGACATTTAATAACATCCATTTTCATTATAATTACCTTGTGTGAAAACCACATCCTAAATTCGTTGTCTGATCGTGCCATTGTTTTTCATCTTTTATTGTCCTCACAGGTTTTATATTTTCTACATAAATCACGACGAACGTATTACAAAACTAATCATGTATAAAAGTTAAAATAATGTAAAAGTTAAAATAATTTAAACTTACTTTTTCCATTCTTATACATCTTCATGCGTGTCAAATAGATAACGAGCAACTTGTTCTTGTTGCAAACCCATTAATTTCACTCGTTTCCCCATCACGTGACCACCCTCATCGACGAACTCATTAATTTCATCGACGCTGGTCGAGTCAGACATATATTCCACTAATATCTTTGAAAACTTTCATCAATCTTTCGAACTAATACATCCACTAATATCTAACTGGGCCGCAAAGAAGGGCCTTATCGCATTGGTGTACCAAAAAGTGAACACTTATATAAAAGAAATATGGGGGAAAGTACTTCTCCAACACACATATCGCTTCGTTCACGAATAATTTTGTGGCCACTATGTGATATCGATTGACTACCTTATCACATAAAAGTAAGAAGTAGATATTAATTCGCATAATAGCCCTCCATAAATCCTTGTTCTTGGAGAAACAGTGATTAAACAATAGAGGAACCGATTGCATGATCACATTCTATTCGTGGGACTTACCATTATGTAAATTATGGGTAACATAATTCACAATCCTTTACATGTTAGACAATAAATTAAATGGAACTTTCAAATTATATATTTTGTCTAAAAGCACCTTCCTTTACTCACGCGTCCAAGTAAATGCACTAGAGGGAATTATTGTCCCTACCTTACTATCTTCTTTCAACCACGATTACTACTTAAGTTTCAATTCTTTAAGTTCTTTTCGTGCATTTTATCCATCCTTCGAATGACTTCCCCCAAGGCATTTTCCTGCAATATGTTCAATGATGTTCTTATTTGCGTGCATCATATCCAATACCTGGAACACCAGGTTATTCTTCCAGTAAGTATAGTCAAATAAAATTGACCTTATAGACCATGCATTTCTTGTCCTAGTTTCCTTCCCAGTTGGGGTCTTCTTATTCTTGAGATTCTTAAATTTAGGATTCTTACTTGGCGTATTAGGGCCACAATCAAAAGATTTACTTTCAATTTCTGAGCCTGGAAGTTTTCTCGGTGGTAGCCTATGTTCAACCTCGTCCGGTAAAAAATTAAAACCATTCTCAAATCTAAAAGTAAGAGCGAGGGGTAAAAACCTTCTATGGCAATGGTGCATTTTTTTGAGCTAGCAGGGAGACGAAGAGATTCAGTCTTGTCTCCACAAATAGGTATGACACCCCACCTAATTAAACCCCGGGCGATCAGTCCTAAATTAAATTAGAATAGGTTTCTCAGTTGGTTGATTCTTAGCATCACTGTCGAAACTTTTTAATTACTAACCACCTAAGTGAAATTAGACTCGTGCCAAGTCTTTATCCTTAATTAATTTAATGAACTACTCATGTAGAAATAAATCATTAACAATCACAAGCTAACTAAATCCAACCATCACATATAAATAAGAAACTGGACGAATAAACCATCGGCTAAAATCCAACACAAATGTAAATACAGATAATCATGGATCTCAAGTATCTGAAATAAATACTAAATAAAACCATGAGAAACATTCTTTAATATCTGATAGAAAATACCTACACTATGAATAAAAGGAATAGAGGCGCCTATCAAAATCCTGCAACATCCACATATGCTGTAGCAGTGAATCCCTAGAATGAATCAAACCTGGCGTCCCTGTGGCTGGACACCTAAAAGGTTTTGAAAATATTTATCGCAAGGTTTAGAACCCAAAATATTTTGAAAATATTTAGCAAGTGATTAACTTGTAGTGATAAAATATGCGTGAATACGCTTCATATTTTAATTAGTGCTGCACTCCCTTGAGGATAAACTCACCCCTTAACTAATGTGCACACCAAACACCTTCTTTATATCCCACCTATTCCTCTACCCCGAAACTAGATACTTGATATAACTCTTGTCAACCGCCCTACTCAATCCCAAGTATTTTTAATACATAATTTATAAGCTATTTATCACTTTAACTTAGCTAATCATCTTTCCTTGAAACACATATAACATTTACTAGTTATATAATTAATACACTTTTCTCCATGTATTTAAACTTCCCGTATATAATTAATCACCCATTATGTACGTACAGTTATCTTACAACAATCACACATGATGAATGTGAATATAACCCATATATAATTAATGCAATTCACTACATGTATTTAATGACCCGTATTTAACTATTTATCCCATTATATACGTAGAACCATATTACAACATTCACACATATGTTGAATATAAATATAACCCTTCCTCCCGAGTAATAACTCACTGGATGTATTCTCTAAAGTTCTATCACACTAGGTGTACTCGCATAACCTAGTTCTCCCATGTCAGAATCGCTCGCTAACTTGACCAAAAATATGAACAAAATTGAGGCGGTCATATTCCTTCCCTGAAAGTGAGATAAGCCCCTCACCCATATAACGAACGCTATAACCTGGGGATATACTCGCCCTACTCCTCAAGCTAGGGGATTCACCCACATCGTGCAACCTTCTCCGATAGAACTAGAGTATATATATATATATATATTAATAATATCTAATCACTGATATCTATATGTACACACCATATATATACTATCGCACACCGTATATACATAAATATAAAATACCCCGGCTTTACCATGTACTGAGTCCATAACACTAGCCTATACTTGGTATCTCGAGTTTATGGTCTAACTCTGATTATTAATTAATTTGCACATTAATTAATTAAAATATTAATGGTGTCACCCAACGAATATTCTCGGACTCTCTCTCTGTAATACCCCGTATTTTTGTGATATTTATTTATGGGATTAATTGAATTAAATGCGTATTAATTGGAAATTAACCCGGATAAAAAAATACTGGCGATATGCGAGTTAGTGTTTGATATTAATGAGTATATATGGCTATATATGAATATGGAATTATTGATTTGTCGTGAGATAGAAATACAACAATTTGGAAATCTTGTTGAGACGCGTGTGACAGTCGCGTCATGGAATATAATTATGATAATTAAAAAGTGAATTTTATTTCAATAAACCGTATGGTCATTTTGAGTGCTCCAACGCGTCTGGAAGGGTCGAAATAGCCAGAAAACACTAGCCGGGGGTTTAGTTTGGGTCCCGGGGCATTTTTAGGCCATACCGGTAACGTATAAGGGTAGTTTGGTAATTTTAGAATTTTGGGATTTTTGATTAACGAATTTTAGGAATTTTAAATGGAAAATTAAAAGTCCCACTAACCCATTACCAGCCATTAACTGATTAGAGGGCTACGGGGGTTATTAGAATTAGCCCCAAAAGTTCCTAAGACAAACCCTAGCCTCCATTGCCACCATTAGAGAAGAAAGCTTGGAGAGAGAGAGAGAGGAGGAATTCTGCAGAAGAGAGAGAGAGAACCATTCATCATATTCGTCATCAAATCCAGAGATACACTTAAGGCAAGTGGTTTAATTTCATTATTTTGCAAAGAATGTTTTCTTCATGTGTAGGAATTGATAAAATCTTATTGTTCTTGGGAGTTAATGAAAAACCCATTTATATTGGAAGTAGAAATTTCATTTTGATGAGGAATCGCATGTAGATTGGTATTTAGATGATTATTCTGATGATATTATAATTTGGATGAAACAAAAATGGATTTAATTAGGCTCTTTGATGATTTATAAATTCTAGGGTTCATGTTCTTAAAATTGGGGGAAAATATGAAGAGATTTGATAATTGAATGAGGTTAGAATGAATTAACCCCACAAATCATGTTAGTATATGACCTAAATATGTTTAGGAATGATTAGAGACTTTAAACAATCGTTGGATTAATGTTTGGATGGGATTTGAGGTGTAGAGAAGTTGGAAAAACGAATATAGGAAATCGGGGCTCGAAACTGGCCACTCGTTAGAAGACCTGCCCAGGTCGTTCGAACGAGCTTCTAACGATTTGACCTTTGACTTCTAACGAGGGTGAAGTTCGTTCGATGACTTCGTTCGAACGATACCTCGTTAGAAAGCCCCCTTCGTTCGAACGAACTCTCGTTCGAACAGCCTTATTCGAACGAGACTTCGAACGAGTTGACAGTTTAGGCTTTTTAGCCTGTTTGGATCCCTAGTGTCCCATAACCTTGTTTATATGTAAAGATAACACTTCCTCATGGATTAATTGATATATTTGGGATATTTGGGATATAATGAGATGCAAAACCTAGAAGTGTAGTTGAACCTAAGGGAAAATATGAAGTAGGACGTGAGTGTCTATTACGATGCGAGAATTATTGACGGCCTAGATTACTATATTAATTGGGAACATATAAATTGTGTAGCATTATATGTCGGTACAAGATTTAGAAGTGTACCACCAATATATATTATGGTGATTACTAAGATGTGTGCATACTTAGTATATGTATTGATTTTATGTGTATGACATACCTACCATACTTGCTATCACGGGAGGTTTGCGTTCGCTTAGGGCCCTCTAATCCTTGTGTTGCCCGAATTTGAATTGGTACCTCGATGAACATAGATCAGAGAAGGACTTGTTGGGATGTTAATAAGTCTGCTTATCGTGGGAGCGCAGGGATGTGCGTGATCCATGTGATGTGACTGTGTTCGCCTCCATTATTTGTGATGTGTTATCTGAGAACGATTCCTGAGAGATTCGGAATGCGTGATCCTTATGTACGTGATGTACCGGGATGGATAGCAGAGTATGTGTGCACCGCAGCTAGTCTCGGGGTGCTTGTATTGTATATTTATGACGTGAATCATATACACTTAATTAATGGGAACTTTCATGTGGATTTTGTGAATATAATTATGGCAATGTTTTGAGAAACATAACGGGTTAATTGATAGTGAATTGTATTACTTATTAGGAATCCGAGTGTATGTAAAGCCCTCTATTTAATTGATAACGCTAGATTGTATTATGGGAATCGAGTAGTAAGGGGTAGAACTTATTACGGTTTGGTTAGATATGTATGTCATTTAGATGGGTACGATACGTTAGGAGTGCACATGTAGTCGAGAGGTGAGAATTTCATGTGAGTGTACGTCCTAACATGTATTTTGCATTTAATGTTTTAATGATATTAAAACACTTGCTGTTTTTAAAATGATTTCCACTTTCGGGCTCTGACCCATTTGCTTTCAAATCTATTTTTGTAAAAACCATTTTAGGTGCCCAGCCACAAGGACACCATGCTTAGGATTCTCATTCAGGTGACGAACTGTAGCTGTTTGTGGAAGTTACAGGACTTTGCTTGTAGACGCTTCATCTATCTTGACTCTATTTTCATCATTTATCAGTTGTAGGGCATGTCGCCCATTTCTTTTAGAGGCATTTCATTTATTTCAGTTATTCAGACTTCGGGCATGTAATTTATTTAGGATTCAGACTTATGTTATTATTTCATGCGTGGGATTGTTGTGAGGAGTTTTCCTCCGGGCTTATTACTATGTGTTGGTTATTTTCATTACTTCGTTATGGTGAATGGATTTTGTTGTTCTTCCATTATTCTTTTATTGCATGTTAAATCAGACTTAACTTAAAATTTGGCAACTTACTTTTTAAATACTAGGTGGTTAGTAATTATTAAAATGTTTTCGACAGTGATGCTATTAACTGAACCAACTTGGCATTTTGAATTGATTTAATAAAGGAGTAGCTACCCGGTATTTAATTAGTCGGGGTGTCACAGGTGGTATCAGAGCATCATGTTCTAGTGTCCATTAGGATCTGTACGGCTTATTATGTTTCCGCTGAGCTTTCTTTGAAGTAGAGCCCTATATTTTAGGACTGTTGTATTCTCTTGTATATATGCTACGTTCTTCAGCTATTTTGGGTTTATAACAGCAAACTTATAGACTTCGTTCTTATTTCAGATGCCTCCACGACGTGCACAACGGGTTCCCAGGAATGCAACGCCAGAACCACAGCCCGCACCAGTTCAGGGCACGATGAATGCCGCTGAGGTTGCAGCCATTTTGGCCCAGGGGGTAAACGCCACACTAGCCGTAGTTCAGCAGGCACCAGTGCAGGCGCCAGTAGCTGTGCCGGTTCAGGCACATGCATTCCCTTCTACTTGGGAATGTGTACGTGATGCTTTTCAGAAAGAACACCCTCCGAAGTTCGCAGGTAGCTCCGATGTAGTGGTTTCGAGTCAGTGGAGGAAGGATATTCAGCGGCACTTGAGGATGTATGAGTGCACTGAGGTTCAGAAGTAGATACTATCTACCTTTAAGCTAGTGGGATCTGCACTGCAGTGGTGGGAGTCTATTACCACCGTGGAGGAGAGGAACACTCTCACTATTCAGGAGTTTTGGGTGCGGTTCGACCTCAAGTACTTTCCGTCAGCTGTTCACACGAAAATGAGGAGAAAATTGATGAGCCTTCGACAGGAGGGTAAGACTGTGGCCGAGTATGAGGCCGAATTCACAAATCTGTTAAACATTGTACCGGATGAGATACCGACGGAAGAGAAGAAAATACAAAAATTTACGGACGGGTTGACATGGAGGATTCGTCAGCACTTGTTAGGGAACCTCTCGTTAGCCACTTATTCTGATGTGGTTAACGTTGCATTGCTCCATTGTCAGGATCACCGCTTTCACATGGCTGAGGGAAAGCGATCGGGAGAGTCCAGCCATCAGGGCAGGGCTGGAGGGAATGGTGCCAGTGGGGCACAATCTGTTCAGGGACAGAGACAGGGCGACCAGGGTTCCCAGCAAGGGGATCACAAGAGGTTCAGGTCAGGAAATTTCAGGCACGAACAGGGAGGTTTCCGGCAGGGCCATCAGGGTCCGAACGACCATCAGAACCAGCAGGGTCAGAATGGTCAGCAGCAGTTTCAGCAGGGCCAGTGGAGGAACGGTAACGGCCACCAGGGCCGGGGGCAGCAGGGACAGAGAGGGGGGAACTTCCCGGGGAAGTGTTTCATTTGTGGCAAGACTGGCCATAAATGCCAGGACTGTCCTGATAGGGGCAGGGCCCCGCAGCAGCAGCAGGGTACTAGACATGAGCCACAGAGGCCACTTTTTCCACCTGCTCTCCTAGCTCCAGCCCAGGTGCCAGCACTACCAGCCATTCCAGCAGTTCCTGTGCAGCAGGGGTAGTTACAGTATGGACGTGTCTATAACGTCCACCAGGCAGCAGCTCCACAGGCACCACCTGCGATTGAGGGTATGTTTCCAATCCATGGTACTATGGGTCGGGTTTTGTTTGATACGGGAGCAACGCAATGTTTTATAGCTACACATTTTGCGAAAGCCTTAGGGTTGTTAGCCACAGCAGAAAGCACAGTGACGTGTGTAGACTCACCATTGGGGAGTGGGTCGCTTATTTTCTTTATATGCCGGGGAGTGGAGGTAGAGATTGGTAGTTTGGTATTACCTGCAGACATGTTGGTATTAGATATACATGTTCACGATGTGATCATCGGTATGGATTGGCTCGCGAATTATAGAGCCATGATTGATTGCTTCGGTGGGAGCATTATTTTTGCCATTCCGGGGCAAGAGATGTTTGTAGTGGCGATGCCTCGCCCAGAGGGAGGTTCGACCGTTCATTTGTACTACATAGAGGAGGATACCTCTAAGGAGGTTTTGATTCCTTTAGATTCGATCCCAGTTGTCAGGGAGTATTCCGATGTGTTTCAGGAGATACCAGGCCTACCCCCCAGTCAAGAAATAGACTTTGTCATAGACTTATTACCAGATACGAGACCTATAGCACGCGCACCGTACCATCTGGCTCCAGCTGAGATGAGGGACTTACGTGATCATATTGAGCAGTTGTTGGGTCAGGGGTTTATACGGAGGAGTACTTCGTCGTGGGGTGCCCTTGTGTTGTTCGTGAAGAAGAGAGATGGTTCACTGAGATTGTGTGTGGATTACCGAGAATTGAATAAGGTCACGATACAGAATAAGTATTCGTTGCCTCGAATCGATGACTTATTCGACCAGTTGAGAGGAGCTTCTTTCTTCTCAAAGATTGATTTGAGATCGGGATACCATCAGTTGCGTATCAGGGAAGAGGATGTCTCGAAGACTGCGTTCTTATCGAGATATGGATCTTACGAGTTTCGGGTTATGCCTTTTGGTTTGACCAATGCTCCAGCCGTGTTTATGGACTTGATGAATAGGGTGTTCAGAGATTTCCTAGATCAGTTCGTCATTATCTTCATTGATGATATTCTGGTTTACTCCCAGACAGAGGAGGAGCACGCCGAGCATTTGAGGCAAGTTTTGCAGACACTACGTCAGAACGAGCTGTATGCAAAATATGAGAAATACGGGATTTGGCTGAAGGAGGTCCAGTTTTTGGGACACATTATTTCCGATCGGGGGATATCTGTTGATCCGGGGAAAGTATCAGCGGTGAGGGATTAGGGACAGCCCACGACACTGACGCAGATTCGTAGTTTCTTGGGCCTAGCAGGATACTACAGGAGGTTCATTCGGGGATTTTCGAAGATAGCAGGTCCTTTGACACATCTGACTCGTAAGGGTGTGCCATTCATTTGGAGTGATGCCTGTCAGTTGGCATTCGATGAATTGAAGGACAGGTTGACCTCAGCACCTGTGTTAGCATTGCCGAGACCGGGAGTTGAGTATCTAGTCTACACCGATGCGTCCGTGCAAGGACTTGGAGGTGTATTACAGCAGGAGATTCAGGCCATAGCTTATTCTTCCCGTAAGCTTAAGCCTCATGAGAAGAATTACCCCACTCATAACTTGGAGTTGGCGGCAGTTGTGTTTGCCCTTCGTATTTGGAGACATTACCTTTTGGGGGAGAAGTTTCGATTGTTCACGGACCACAAGTCCCTACAGTACCTATTCACGCAGAAGGAGTTGAATATGCGGCAACGGAGGTGGCTTGAGTTCGTGAAGGATTATCAGTTCGATATCCAATACCACCAAGGTAAGGCTAAGGTGGTAGCAGGCGCGTTGAGCCGTAGGCCAGTAGATGAGGTGGCAGGGGTGTGGAAGGAAAAGTGGAAAGAATTGGGACACCAGGATGCAGTGGCCCGATCATTCATGTCGGTAATGACTGTTACGCCGCAGATTGTCACGAGAGTGGTAAAGGCACAAGCAGATGACTCGTTCTGTCAGGAGCTGATAGTTCGATTACTAGCAGAGAGAGTCGAATCCTATACCATTAGCTCAGACGGGGGATTACGCTTCAATGGGAGATTGGTAGTTCCGGAAGGGGAGGAATTGCGGCACGAGGTGATGGCAGAGTCGCACGGCTCACGATTCGTGGTACATCCCGCTGGGGACAAAATGTACCAAGACATGAGACGTCAGTATTGGTGGAGCGGGATGAAGAGAGATATTGCTGTGATTGTTTCTAAATGCGCCACTTGTCAGCTTGTAAAAGTGGATCATCAGAGACCGTCAGGACTTCTACAGCCATTGGAGGTCCCGATGTGGATGTGGGAGAGCATATCCATGGACTTTATCACGGGGTTGCCTACGTCACAGAGAGGTCACGACTCCATTTGGGTAATTATGGACAGGTTAACCAAAGTCGCTCATTTCCTACCCGTAAGGACAGACTACACTACGGGACAGTATGCCCAGCTCTTTATTTTAGAGATAGTGAGACTTCACGGTGTGCCCTTAAATATCGTGTCTGACCGAGACAAGATATTTGTTTCGCGGTTTTGGGAGAGTTTTCAGGAGGCTATGGGCACGGAATTGCGGTTGAGTACGGCATATCACCCGCAGACCGATGGGCAAACCGAGCGTACAAACCAAATGTTGAAGGACATGTCGCGGATGTGCATCATTGACTTCGGGGGTGGATGGGAGCAGTGTCTTCCACTGGTGGAGTTTGCTTACAATAACTCCTACCAGTTCACCATTGGCATGGCTCCATTTGAGGCATTGTACGGTAGACCTTGTCGTTCCCCAGCATGTTGGTTGGAGGTGGGGGGCAACAAACTACTTGGGCCGGAAGTGATTCAGGATACTTCGGCGAGGATAGAATTGATTTGGAGTCGCATTCGGGTAGCTCAGGACAGGCAAAAGAGTTATGCTGATGCGAAGAGGTTCTTCAGAGAGTTCCAAGTGGGGGACCAGGTTTTGCTCAGAGTATCTCCTATGAAGGGGATTATGCGTTTCGGGAAGAAAGGGAAGTTGGCACCGAGATATGTGGGACCATTTCCTATTATTGAGCGGATTGGACCGGTTGCTTATAGGCTTGGATTACCGGAGCATTTGCATCGGATTCACGATGTATTTCATATTTACTCGCTAAGGAAATATCTTAGAGACGATTTGGCTCATTCTCATATTGGTTTGGAGGACATTGATCTCCAGCCTGATAGCTCCTACGAGGAGGGGTCGATTGCTATTTTGGATCGAAGTGAGCGGAAACTACGGTTAAAGATAGTTCCATTAGTGCGCCTTCAGTGGCGACATCATAATGTCGAGGAGTCCACATGGGAGCGCGAGGATGAGATGCAAGAACGTTATCCAGAGTTGTTCTTACCAGGTACTTTCTAGTTTCGAATTTCGGGATGAAATTCAGTTATTAGGGGGGAAGTATGTAATACCCCGTATTTTTGTGATATTTATTTATGGGATTAATATAATTAAATGCGTATTAATTGGAAATTAATCCGTATAAAAAATACTAGCGAGATGTGAGTTAGTGTTTGATATTAATGAGTATATATGTCTATATATGAATATGGAATTATTGATTTGTCGTGAGATAGAAATACGACAATTTGGAAATCTTGTTGAGACGCATGTGACACTCGCGTCATGGAATATAATTATGATAATTAAAAAGTGAATTTTATTTCTATAAACCGTATGGTCATTTTGAGTTCGCCAACGAGTCCGGAAGGGTCGAAATAGTCAAAAAACACTAGCCGGGGGTTTAGTTTGGGTCCCGGGGCATTTTTAGGCCATACTGGCAACGTAGAAGGGTAGTTTGGTAATTTTAGAATTTTGGGATTTTTGATTAACGAATTTTAGGAATTTTAAATGTAAAATTAAAAGACCCACTAACCCATTACCAGCCATTAACTGATTAGAGGGCTACGGGGGTTATTAGAATTAGCCCCAAAAGTTCCTAAGACAAACCCTAGCCTCCATTGCCACCATTAGAGAAGAAAGCTTGGAGAGAGAGAGAGGAGGAATTCTGCAGATGAGAGAGAGAACCATTCATCACATTCGTCATCAAATCCAGAGATACACTTAAGGCAAGTGGTTTAATTTCGATATTTTGCAAAGAATGTTTTCTCCATGTGTAGGAATTGATAAAATCTTATTGTTCTTGGGAGTTAATGAAAAACCCATTTATATTGGAAGTAGAAATTTCATTTTGATGAGGAATCGCATGTAGATTGGTATTTAGATGATTATTCTGATGATATTATAATTTGGATGAAACAAAATGGATTTAATTAGGCTCTTTGATGATTTATAAATTCTAGGGTTCATGTTCTTAAAATTGGGGGAAAATATGAAGAGATTTGATAATTGAATGAGGTTAGAATGAATTAACCCCACAAATCATTTTAGTATATGACCTGAATATGTTTAGGAATGATTAGAGACTTTAAACAATCGTTGGATTAATGTTTGGATGGGATTTGAGGTGTAGAGAAGTTGGAAAAACGAATATAAGAAATCTGGGCTCGAAACTGGCCACTCGTTAGAAGACCTGCCCAGGTCGTTCGAACGAGCTTCTAACGATTTGACCTTTGACTTCTAATGAGGGTGAAGTTCTTTCGATGAATTCGTTCGAACGAGACCTCGTTAGAAAGCCCCCTTCGTTCGAACGAACTCTCGTTCGAACGAGACTTCGAACGAGTTGACAGTTTAGGCTTTTTAGCCTGTTTGGATCCCTAGTGTCACATAACCTTGTTTATACGTAGAGATAACACTTCCTCGTGGATTAATTGATATATTTGGGATATTTGGGATATAATGAGATGCAAAACCTAGAAGTGTAGTTGAACCTAAGGGAAAATATGAAGTATGACGTGAGTGTCTATTACGATGCGAGAACTATTGACGGCTTAGATTACTATATTAATCGGGAACATATAAATTGTGTAGCATTATATGTCGGTACGAGATTTAGAAGTGTACCACCAATATATATTATGGTGATTACTAAGATGTGTGCATACTTAGTATATGTAAGTATTTTATGTGTATGACCTACCTACCATACTTGCTATCACGGGAGGTTTGCGTTCGCTTAGGGCCCTCTAATCCTTGTGTTGCCCGAATTTGAACTGGTACCTCGATGAACATAGGTCAGAGAAGGACTTGTTGGGATGTTAATAAGTCTGCTGATCGTGGGAGCGCAGGTATGTGCGTGACCCATGTGATGTGACTGTGTTCGCCTCCATTATTTGTGATGTGTTATCTGAGAACGATTCCTGAGAGATTCGGAATGCGTGATCCTTATGTACGTGATGTACCGGGATGGATAGCAGAGTATGTGTGCACCGCAGCTAGTCTCGGGGTGCTTGTATTGTATATTTATGACGTGAATCATATACACTTAATTAATGGGAACTTTCATGTGGATTTTGTGAATATAATTATGGCAATGTTTTGAGAAAACATAACGGGTTAATTGATAGTGAATTGTATTACTTATTGGGAATCCGAGTGTATGTAAAGCCCTCTATTTAATTGATAACGCTAGAATGTATTATGGGAATCAAGTAGTAAGGGGTAGAACTTATTACGGTTTGGTTCAATATGTATGTCATTTAGATGGGTATGGTATGTTAGGAGTGCACATGTAGTCGAGAGGTGAGAATTTCATGTGAGTGTACGTCCTAACATGTATTTTGCATTTGATGTTTTAGTGATATTAAAACACTTGATGTTTTTAAAATGATTTCCACTTTCGGACTCTGACCCATTTGCTTTCAAATCTATTTTTGTAAAAACCATTTTAGGTGCCCAGCCACAAGGACACCATGCTTAGGATTCTCATTCAGGTGACGAGCTGTAGCTGTTTGTGGAAGTTACAGGACTTTGCTTGTAGACGCTTCCTCTATCTTGACTCTATTTTCATCATTTATCAGTTGTAGGGCATGTCGCCCATTTCTTTTAGAGCCATTTCATTTATTTCAGTTATTCAGACTTCGGGCATGTAATTTATTTAGGATTCAGACTTATGTTATTATTTCATGCGTGGGATTGTTGTGAGGAGTTTTCCTCCGGACTTATTACTATGTGTTGGTTATTTTCATTACTTCGTTATGGTGAATGGATTTTGTTGTTCTTCCATTATTCTTTTATTGCATGTTAAATCAGACTTAACTTAAAATTTGGCAACTTACTTTTTAAATACTAGGTGGTTAGTAATTATTAAAATGTTTTCGACAGTGATGCTATTAACTAAACCAACTTGTCATTTTGTATTGATTTAATAAAGGAGTAGCTACCCGGTATTTAATTAGTCGGGGTGTCACACTCTCGTGGTCTGATATAAATATAATACCCAAGTCTAATCCCCGACTCCGTTTTAATAATTATTTTTTTCTCCATAATTAATTTATGGGAGTAGTGTCGCCCTACTACTATACCCGAACTGATTCACTCAGTCCGTTACATTACTTTTCATAATTTATTCTTCAAATTTACATTCGTGTGTTGCACTAAATGTTTCCCCCACCCCTCCCAGTTATTATTCCCTAATAATTGTGGGGATATAAATTTTCCTAATTAATTTTCTCCCTTAATTAGACTTGGTGGAAATTAAACTAAAAAGAAATTCCACCTAAAACTCCCAAGTTCTAACAGCCAAAAATCCCCAGCCATTGATCAATCAATCGAACAGGTCATCTTCTTTTCTGATCTCCTATTTCTTCCATTAACAAAAATATCTATTATCTAATATTGTATTTGGTTCATCTCAAGCACACCCAATATTATAACTATATGGTAACGTGATCAGGACCTCCCCTAGAACCTTAAACACAAATTAAATTTCACAAATCTTTACTTTTCTGAATTTGGGGAATTTTCGGTTCTTTACCCGTTCAGTCCCAATTTCATCTGTTTATCCCAAATTCATTCTTAACTTACTACTTGATTTTAACATCTGAATAAATTATTTTGAACTATGTAATACAATGAAATCCCACACTAATTTCCCATTAATTTCATTCAAAGGTTCGATATAAAAAAAAAACCTTTTATAGCCTTTTACACCCAAAACGAATTTTGATTTACACATCACAAAAAATATGAATTGGATATCATAAATAAATATCAAAGCAAGTTAACCACTTGCCTTTTGGGGTTTGTTGGGTCTGATCCATTGGTGTAGAGGCAAGCTTGATGATGAGCACTCAATTATGTTCCTTGTTTTATCTCCAAAAGATCCCCAAATTGGTCCTAGCCGTTCCCTCTCACTTTCTCCACAAATTCTTAGATGTAGGTTTACATTTCTCTACTGCTCCCCACTCTTAGATTTAGGTCTTAAAACACTAATCCCATTTTTATCCTAATGGGCCAAGCCCAAGTGACCCAAATAGCCATGTGTGGGCCTGGTTATGCCTAAAAATGTTCTGTGACCCATTTACTACCCCGGGTACACTTTTTTGACTATCTCGGCCCATCCGTTCTCTACTGTGCGCTCAAAATCGACATTCGAATTAATTTCTACAAATCCTTATCTCACACTCGAATTAGTCTATATCGACTCCCGACTGAGATAAATAAATGACACGTCACTAATACACGTTATGACGTAAATAAATTATTACTATTCACTTAGTAATTAAATTTCCCTAAATATTAACCATTCCTTCTCCTATTAATATTTAAATAAATATTATCGTAATTAATTCAATTAAATTACGACGCACAAGTAATTTAAAATTTTCCGAATTAATTAAATATTACATGCACAAAAATACAGGGTGTTACATATTCTCCCTTACAAAGGAATATTGTCCCCAAAATTTTGTCATTACTGGGACGAATAATTCTGGATACTGCTCTCACATATCCTCCTCCCGGTCCCACGTATACTCATCAATACTGTGATGACCCAACTCCACTCCACTCTCACTAGTGGTACTATCTTAGACTGCAGCTTGCGCTCACATAGCTACCAATCTCCCCTCGTATGAGGTGACTTATTAAAAGTCATTATCCTCGAGTGGAACGTGCCCAAAAAGCTAAATCACTCCTCCTGTATCCCTCCAACTATGCCACGTGGAACACATCCCGTATCCGCTGAAGATGTTTTGGCAAACCCAGTCGATAAGCTACTAGTCCCACCTGTCAAAGATAGAAAAAAGACCCACATACCTCGACGTTGGATCCCCTTTCTTGCCGAAATTCATCACTCCTTTCATAGGAGACACCCGAACCAATACCTGGTCACAAATTTTTAACTCGATGGCCCCTGACAACATAGTGCCCCGGAAGATGAGCCTATACTTCGTCGGCTCCACTATCTCCAAGTTAGGAAATTACACTCCTATGTGGGTGTCAATTTCCTTGTTGCCAAAATGCGTAACTATCTTCCGGGTAATTACCCGCATCACCCACGACTATGCATGTTGAACTTGAACCTTTAACTCACGGTGACGTACCCCTCCCTATGTCCCTGAACTATACGAAAGGATACAACTTACTTAATTCCCACTAATGGACCATAACCCATCTTGTATCCTAACAGCTTGTTATTTCCCCACCTCTTATCTACCAAAGGTGGATAATAAAACTTTTCCCATAAAGTCTCCTAAGGTGTCACACAGACCAAACTGTTACGAGGCATCACACGTAACTCTACCTGTGGTAATTTTTATTCCCGAATTACCCAAAATCTAAAATGCATTATAGTCACTTCCCATCTACCCATCGACTTATGGCCTACATGTTTAACCGAATACGTAACTCTGTCCCTATCACCTCCTGACCCTCTTTACCAGAGGTGGGGCTGAAGGTCTCACCCAAATTTCCAACAATCTTGGACGACACCTTGTTCTGTTTCACTCCTTCCCGTTAAGAGTAAAGTTGGGTATACTACTCGATAGTATAACCCATTCCAAGATAACAATTCGTGTTCATGTCAATCCATTCAGCAACGCGATGGAAACCTTGACCCCTCCGCGATTTTATCAACCTGAGCATTGATTCCTTCGCTTGAACCATAAATTAAAAAATTTATGTTCGATACCCTCCAATCAACCCTTTTTCCATTCTTAAATGATCTATCCAGAGATAAATTTACTATGTCTCATTCATCACTAATTCCCATGCTCAAGAACTCTAATCCTTGTGCAGATTATGTCGGGTAGGATTCTTCACCATGCCTATGCGAAAAACACTCTAGGTATAAGACTAATTGAAACTCTTTTCTATTTTTCCACAAAATGTGGGTTTCTCACTTGCCTAGGGATATCTTATTACATATGTCTCCCCCACCATCCCACACCCTATGGTGGAGGTATTTCTCCTTGATATACATATAGTCAGACCGTTTCCTCTCTCAAATGGATTTCAATTCACTACACTTTTCAACTTATTCTCTGACTGCCCCGCAGGCGTACATTAATTATGTTATTTACACATCCCCTTTTTTCAAGACGACTCTGAAATCACACTAACCAGGGCGCCCATGCACCCTATATCCCGTGCTTAATCGCACAAAAATTACCTTAATTAACCAGGGTGCCCATACACCATGTCCCCGTGCTCAACCACATGAAAATTACCCGACTATGCTAGACGTAACGCGTAGTATAAATCCCAACTCGTAGTCATATCACATACATGAATAATAACCGGGGTACCCATCCTATGCACTAACGACCAAACAGCTACCCACTTCCAATGTTGTGATAAGTTTCATGCCTGAGATGTCTCGCAAAGTGAAATCCAAACAAGGAACCCCCCCATGATACACTACTACCTAACATTGTCGATCATTGAGATTTGTTAGACTCTTAGTCCATAGCATGTACCCCCAAATACTTATCTCTTAACACAAAATCATACACGCCTACTCTTATGCTACAAATGACAACATAAAATACCGCGCCCTTACTATCACTAGTTCTTGCACAAAATAAATCCCGAGCTACATCTCCCCGCTCAAAAATAATTTTAACCGCAGTGAATCATTTCAATATACATACCTTCTTACTGGGAAAAATATAATAATACATGACATTCTTATATGTCTATCATACCTCACAATAAAAGATATATATATATATATATATATATATTCTAGGCTAGGCTCCCTCTCAGGTGATACCTAACAGGAGTCATTCATAACCTGGTGTTAAGAACACCAAAACTTACTATCACTATCCGTAATAGTTCACACCCATTGCTAACCAATACATACCCAGCAAAATCATTCTTTTATAACACTCCTCAAAATGAGTAAATCTCATAGAATATACCCTCTCAGTTTTCACGCCTACTTCCCTGTAGATAAAACAAAAGAGGGCCCTGTTACCCCGTGGTAACCATCTACTTAATAGTAACACTACTATACACCCACTAAATTCGCCCCCACGCGAATATAGTGCTAACAATAATATAGTGATCACTCTTGTCACGAAATTCATCTATCCGAGGACAAAATTCATACTTCCACTCGCTTATACAGCGACGGCCCAAATGGCTCTTGGACATAATATTCTCATTCAATCGAACCAAAACTTTGCAATGTTTGTCCCTACCGGGATCCCACTTCTATCCCCTAACTCACTGTGGACATAATCAATTGTTGTGGTTCCACTTCCACACATTAGACACATATTTGTGTCAATCCCCTGCCTCTGGCCCAAATGGCCATGTTGGGGTTGTCCTTCTCGTGTACTTTGTAGTCTTGACCTTTAGTGCTACCCCTATTGCCCCTTTGGCTTGACTAGCCCTATAGGACTCGTCATTGGCCTCGATGACCCAGATGAAATCCACCATCAATAGGTAGATTTACTTAATTTAAAACGTCAAGATGGATCCCTTACTAGGTATACCCTTCCGTCGTGCTTCACTAGAACCATTAAATCTCATTTTGTACTTGGGTTAAATTCTTTAACCTTATTGGCTCCTGCATCTTAGAAGCGTTAATTTAAGCTGGAAAATAAAAGATACTGACGACCTCCACGCTAGTCATCCAAGTTGGATTTCCCATCCATTATACTGTATTTTCATTGTAATCCGATTGTAAGCCGTTTTCTTACAAATTATAGTGAAAATAAAAGGTTTTGCCCCTTTGGGGGATTTTTCCTAAAATTGTTTATTTTTATCCTGCATGTTATATTTTATTTGATAAATCATCTAGATGCATGTCTTAGGGTTTTAACTAAAATTTGGGATTAATTAAAATTGGTTTTTTATTTGAGAAGTCGCAATATTTCCGCTGTAGCTGCACTCTCAAATTGGTATCAGAGCGGGTTACGCTAATTTATTGCGTGATCCTGATTTTTAAAGGATTTTTTTTATACAATTTGACCTCTCACATCGTCAAATTGGTATCAGAGCGGATTACGCTAATTTATCGCGTGATCCTGATTTTTCGAGGATTTACTTTCTGATACAATTTGTCTACTCACGTTTTCAAATTGGTATCAGAGCAGGTTACGCTAATTTATCGCGTATTCCTATTTTCCGCATAATTTGTGTGATATTGATTTTTTTGAAAAATCAATTTTGTGAAAAATCGCAATTTTTTCAATGGAACGCTCGTTTAATGAGGAGCCTATTTTTGAAAAAATTCGCGACCATGCTGAAAATTTAAAAAGTTTGAATTTGAAACTTTGCAAAAGAATTAAAGTTTTGGAAAAAGAAAATTCTCTCTTTAAAATTAAGATTGAATATTTGCAAGAGTTCCAAACTCAAAGTGGTATTTGTCGTGAGCACTTTGGTAATTTGTGTATTGATTTTGATTCTTTGAAAATTGCCAAAAGGGAGAGTGATGATAGGGTCCTATTTTTAGAAAAGGAATTGGAGGACCTTAAAAATTCAATGGTTTGTGTTTGTGCCAAAGAGGAGAAAAATATTTTAGTCAATGAGTTTGTGGCACGTGAAAAGACTCTTAGTAAAAAGTTTGCTTTAATTGAGGGAGAGAGAGATACGCTTTTAGGAATTATTGAAAACTTGAAAAAGGCGTCCCTTAATTTGGAAGAGTCTAATTCTTTGCTTGAGTCAAAAATTTTGAAATTAGAAAATGATTTGACAGACTCAAGTAGGTTTGATAGTGATGGTAATGGCTCATCTTGTTCTCATGCTTCTAATGCTAAAGCCAAAACCATTATTTGCTTTAGAGGGTCAACTAATTTTCAGGATGTTAAAAAAGGTCAACCCCTAGGTGCCGTTCCACCTGTTTACACATGTTCATATTGTGGTCGGAAAGGTCACCTTAGGCATTTTTGTTTTGATCTTGGAAAATGTCCTAGGAAATTTATGTCTAGTGTTCCCGTGGTTCCCAAATCCCCTACACGATGTTTCACATCTATTTGGGTTAGGAAATCACTTTTGAATACGCTAGATTTTAGACAAGTTGATTCTCGTTTGCTTGCACATGATTCTTCTCTTACCATATCATATAGATGATTGTGTTGCATGTTTGTCATACACTAGTTGAGGTTTCATGTTATATATTTGATAGTGTGTTGACATGTAATTTTTGTATGTTTTATTTTTTTGAAAATTTTGAAAAATACAAAAAGATTTTATTTTGATAATTTTTTTGAAAAATTCAAAAAGATTTTTGGTATTTTGTTTGCACCGTTTATGGATGGACACTTAGGATGACCGAGTCACAACATCATTCCATTATTTTCATGTGACTATTTGATAGTGTTTTGAGACAATAGGTCAATTCATCCATGTGCTTTATAATGTTTGGAGTCATTAAGATGTAATTAAGTGTTACTTCCTACATGTTTGACTCATATTTCCTTTATTGCACACATGCACGGATTTGTTTGATTATTGTGCTTGTCTTTTCACATGTTGGTTGGGTGTTTTCACTTCAATCATGTCCTTAAAACGAACCAAGCGTGATATATTTTTATAAGGAAATTGTGCATATAAAAACCGTTTTGTGAGTTTGTGTGCTTTGTTTGAAAAACGGGGAAGGGCTGCGAAAGGTTCTTTAGCCTTTGCGAATACTAAGCCACCGTTAAAAAGGACCTAAAAAATTGAGGAATTTTATTATCCGAGGTCCAAAGAGGTTAAAAGAGCCCGAAAAAAATTAAAGGCAATAAAAAGATATTCATGCCAAAATATGGGCCATTTAGGTTTTTGCACCAATTCTCCAAAGTTTGAGAATTGAGATTACCTCTAAAAGAATATATACATGAGGGAGTTTGGTTGGAGAATTTAAAACGGGTTTGCACGTCCTTGAAATTCTTGAAAATGCGCTATATATTTTTGGACGTTATTGGTGTGGAAATCATTTGACTTTGATTTGTTGATTTGCATAAGACGATGTCATCTAAATTCAACAAATTTTTACACCTAAGGATACCTTTGATGTTCATTCGTTAGGAGTACACGTATGCATCGTGCACATATGATTGATTGAGTTGATTTACCTATCGAATGTGTTCACACCCATTCATTCTGTTTCCATGACTTGGTTGTTTGAGTCTAAATCCATGGTGTGATTTTTGTTTCATATTTGTTCATATTGGTATCTTATTTTTGTATGAAAAATTTGAAAAATTCAAAAATAGTTTGAGAATATTTGTTTGAGCATCTCCTTGCTAGAGCACGTTTACCATATTGATTGATGCCTTGACTTGTATACCGTGACACCCCGATTTTGCTTGTTTGATTCATTCTTCTTTAAATTTGTGGTACACTCATCTAACGTGTGACCAAAACCTTCACAACAAGAACACCTCTCAGATTTGTTTTCAACAGAAGATTTAAAACAAGAGTTCGTGTGAATTTTCCAATTAATTTTTTCAAAAATTTGACATCGAAGATCATCAAAACCATCAAAAGCCATTTTTTGTGCAAAATCAGGATCAAAACACAATAACTTAGCGTAACCCGCTCTGATACCAATTTGAAAAACTGAATAGGTTCGGTGTGTGATAATTGATTTAAATTAAATCAAATTCGCAAGATTCAAAGTAACCCTTATTTAATTCGAGACTGTTTAGAAATAGCCCATAAACAAACAACTACGTGTGTGTGTGTCAAACCATAAATAAAGCATGCGAAACAAAGTTAAGGACAAATCCCCGCAGGGCAAAACCTTTTATTTCACTATAATAAGTAAATCGCAACTTACACAGATTACAATGAAATACAGTGACAAACGAATACCCGCAGGCGTCGGTCGGTGTCGTCAGCAATGAATCCACACGCAGCGAACCCACATGAACCTCAGTCCAATCAACAAAGGAAGAACCTCAGCACTCCTCAATGACACGCAGCCATAAAACTTTTTAGAGACTCCCTTAGCAATGACACGCAGCCCTCGGTTGCAAAGATCTCTCCACAAAGGTTTGAACAAACACAAGGTTGTGTTCTTGGGTTACCAAAAAGATTCACAAAGGTTTGGCAATTGTGTGAATCAAAACATGAGTCTTGGGACTCAAAAATATGAAGAGTAGATGTATTTGGACTCTCAAATTCGTCTCCTAAAGTCTTGCAAAACAACTCTCCCGAAGTTGGTATTTATAGGGAAATACATGAAGAGACCCACGATCTTAAAATGCTGAAATTCTATCCAGCGTATAGGTACCCCGAACCGGTTCGGGTACCCCTGTGAACCGGTTCACCCCCCCCCCCCCCCCCCCCCGAATCGGTTTTCGGCTGTGTTCGGGAAAGTGTGCTGGGAACAGGTGCTTAAACACTTAGAAAAATTCCCAGAATTTTCAATGAACATATCTCCATTTTCAAAGGGCCATAACGTGTTCACCGTAGCTCGGATTGAGGTGTTGTTTCTTCCAGTATCTTTGTTGCGGAAAGATCTTAAACTTTCCAGTTGACCGGTCCTCCGGACGGTGGGTGTAAAATTACCAATTTGCCCTTGAACATCCCTATCATGCCTTGTTTCACTGATTTGACTTCTCTTGCGTTCCACTTGCTTTACGAGCCTACAATCAAGGAACGTGAAGTCGTTGATGCAGATGAGGGACATATTAGTGGAGATAATTCATGCTTGATTCCCGAAATTCGGATAGAGGCCGTCATGTGAGATCGTGAGGTGACGTGCCAAATGTAGCGGCGTACGACATACACAAATGTAACATGTTGGACATGAGAAAAATGTCCTTACAACTATCCATTTGCGGGTTCCTTTATCATTCCCCATATCCCATTCGTCGAGTATGAAGTTTGCTTATACAATTTATCATCTCTCTCACGATCAGTTACAATCTTACCCATTTCATCAACTCTAAAATTTCACTTGCACCCCTATTTGAATAGCGAATGGACGATCTTATGGTCACATCGTACCCAAAATTTCTCATTTGACTCCATATATTCTCCTTCATACGTGGTGACTGAATCTCAAAAATAATCCTCCCCAACTCTCTCTCCTTGCCAAAAATGCTGAGCGAGTCCAAAATTGTATCACCGTTCTCTACGATAGTGCTTGGGGAAATTTACAGACCCCAAGTGATTATCCTATTCCATAAATACTCTAAATCTTCTCCCTCCCCTCTCCTCATGCAGTACTTCTAACGGCCCTCGCTGGTCATCCAAAATTGTTCGATGTATAATGCCCAATCGAACTGGTATATGAATCACATAAAATATACTTGATAGTAGGAGAATGTAAGTCGCTTCCGTAGAGGTATAAGAAAATCCTATCATAACGCTCTACACCAAATAAGGCTAACCTAAAGCGTGAGAAGCAGCACAGATCCTAAGGACACTAGAACCTGATGCTCTGATACCATCTGTGACACCCTGCTTAATTAAACCCCGGGTGATCAGTCCTAAATTAAATTAGAACAGGTTTCTCAATTGGTTCATTCTTAGCATCACTGTCGAAACTTTTAATTACTAACCACCTAAGTGAAATTAGACTGGTGCTAAGTTTTATCGTTCATTAAGTCAATGAAATAATCATGTGGAAATAAATCATTAACAATCACAAGCTAACTAAATCCAACAATCACATATAAATAAGAAACTGGCTGAATAAACCATTGGCTAAAATACAACACAAATTTAAAGATGGATAATCATGGATCTCAAGTATCTGAAATAAATACTAAATAAAACTATAAGCAACATGCTCGAATATCTGATATAAAATCCATACATTAGGAATAGAGGCTCCTATCCAAATCCTGTATCATCCACATATGCTGTAGCAGTGAATCCTTGGAATGAATCAAGCCTGGCATCCCTGTGGCTGGACACCTAAAAGGTTTTGAAAATATTTTATAGCAAGGGTTAGAACCCAAAACATTTTGAAAATATTTAGCAAATGATTAACTTGCAGAAATAAAATATGCATGAATACGCTTCATATTTTAATTGGTGTCGCACTCCCTTGAGGATAAACTCACCCCTTAACTAATGTGCACACTGAAATAAAGTTGCCAAAGCCGTTTATGAAAATAAACTATTTAAGCAACTCCGAAAGTTTGTTGAAGAAACTCTTTACATAAATCAAAAAGATTTTGAACACAAGATGTGTTAACAAAAATTATGTACGAGATATGGACAAGATTTGATAACAAGTTTTAGTAAACAGTTTAAAATGTTTTAAACTCAGCACACATCAGAATGAGATGAGAAGATGTAGAAACATTAATACTCAGGATTTTTAACGTGGTAAAACCTCAACCTTGAGGAAACATCCACGACTCCCTCTACAGAGTAAAACAAAAACAATCACTAAAACAAATATGTGAGTTACAACCTATTTAACTAACATGCACACAAAAACAAATCTATACAAGTTCAGGATTGTACCCTCTGCCGTCCTTAACTTTTCTGCAGATCTTGTTTGTTGATGTAGTCCTCTCAGTTTGTCAACTCTTCTTTTGTTTCAGCACTTTACGTCGACTTATTGTTCACCAAATCTTATAGCCAACACTTTCAGTGTTTGTAGTGTGAAGATGTTTGTGAAAAGTGTTCTAAAACACATGCATGCACACACACACACTTATTAGTTACAGACAATCCTAACAAATCACATATAAAGTCTATATGCAGTGAGTTTGTTATATTTCTTTCTTACAAAACCAAAAGCCTTTTTGACCTTTCAAAATAACCCAGATTCCACGGAGATCTTGCTTAAGAAATCGGTCAAGACCTTTCTCAATCTATTTTGAAAATATTTAGGAGATTGAGAACCCTCCAAGTGCGAATCCAACTAGGTCAGGCTAGGTTTTGTAAAAACAGAAACTAGAAAACATTTATATGTTGATTCTGAAGTAAGAAAATATTTTAATCAGAAAACAATCAACAACGAAATTCTCATGATGAGAAATAAATGCAACTAAGTGTATTATGACATGCAAAACTTCAGATCTATGATTTCTATTGAATCAGAAACAAGATCTGAGTATGTGTCTAAGTTGGAAATAAGATTTTATGAACAAAAGGATTCAGTAACCCAGAAATCACTCAACTCGAACTCTCATAACTCAAGAAACACTAAGGATGGTGTTTATTTGGTTATGGTGTTTATGGAGAGGTAAGTGGTTTAGGTTTGGAGAAGGATTTGACGAAGTTAGGGTTTCTAACTAGGCTCTCTGGTTTCTCTCTCTAACTTCTCTCTTCTCTCTTCTCTCTTCTCTCTCTCTCTCTATTCTTTTTCTGAGAAAACTCAAAGTGGCAAAAGCTTTCGAAGGCTGAGATGAGACGCCTTTAAATAGCAAGAGAAGAAGATTCCAGACCATCGTTCAAAAACAATGGTTGAGATTGAGTCAAGCTCCTTTGACTACAATCCAAGGGCTCACAACAGGCGGTGGATTAAACAGGCTGTGATTGGCTTAAGGGTTTACACGGGGATTCACTCAGGCGACATGCAGGCCATCGATAAGGGTTGATCCAAGGGCTGAAAACATGCGATGGTTTGTCTCAGTAAAGAAACACAGCTCTGGCCAATCAGAGGACAGCAAGTGTTGGCCATAGGACGAATGCAAACGCGCGTCCCAAACTAATTACAAAGCCAACCCTGGAGTCTCTAGCGCTTTCGGTTCCTACCCAAAGTAACTTTATGCCAAAAATCACAACATAACATATTTAGATATTAACCCCAAAACTTTTTAAATCAAGTTTTAATTAAATAAAACCTTGTTTAAAATATGTTTAAAATTCCCAAAAAAATTAATAAAAATAAAATTGAGGGATTAGAACACACTCACCACATTAATACACATAAGGGTGAAATATGATATGCAAGAATTAAATTCTAAGTGTGTGAGTGATGGCTATAGTCACAGGATCATCACAAGATGAATAGAAGAAGAAGCAACCCAATCTCTGAAGCTCTTTGGTTTCTAGGATGGACACTATTTTGTCACTATTTCCAAACTAGATGAGCTCTTATACAATCTAGACTCAAATGAGTCAAAAGTATAAGGGCTTCAATCTCCCCCTTTGGAAATATGAGACAAAATCTCCTTTGAGTCATCTAGAACTCGTAGGGTGACAACAAATAAGAAAATCCTATTCCTATAAAAGTTCTATCTACCCAAATCCTAGAAAGCAAAAAATTACATAACTCAACTATATACAGTTTAACATCCTATTATTACAGAAGAGAATGATTGTACAAGAAGAATACCTGCAAAGAATTACTAAGATCAAGCTTTTTAGTATATGCAGCAGACTCAAATTTCTCCCCCATTTTGTCTCAAATGGACAAAGGGAAGGAACTTGGAAAATATAACAGGTATTTACTCAACACAAATCATACCAATAGATTTACGTAAAGAAATGAATCTATTATAATCAAGAGGTTTGGTAAACAAATCTGCGAGTTGTAGATCAGTTGGAAGATAGTTAATTTCTAATTCCTTGGTTTCCACTAATTCACGAATAAAGTGATTTCTTATCTTAATGTGCTTAGTTCGCGAGTGTTGAACCGGGTTCTTAGAAATATTAATCGCGCTTTGATTATCACAATAGAGATGAAGTGTGGGTTCAAGAATACCATAATCACTTAGCATTTGTTTAAGCCATAATAATTGGGCACAACAGCTACCGGCGGCTATGTATTCAGATTCAGCAGTCGAGAGAGATGTGCAGTTCTGTTTTTTACTACTCCATCCTACCAAGTTATTACCAATATAACAACATGCGCCTGAAGTGTTTTTACTATCATCAGTACAACCAGCCCAATCAGCATCAGTGTACCCAATAATAGTGCTCGGTGTGTCATTCGTGTACCAAATTCCTAAATTTAGAGTGCCTTTAACATATTTAATTATCCATTTAACAGAGTTTAAATGGCTCTCTTTGGGGTTGTTTTGATATCGCGCACAAACACACACAGCATACATGATATCAGGACGTGAGGTAGTCAGATAGAGTAATGTGCCAATCATACTACGATATAAAGTAGAGTCTACAGATTTTCCATTTTCATCTTTAGATAATTTCTCTGTAGTACTCATAGGCGTTTTAGCACTTTTAGCACTCTCGAGGCCAAATTTCTTAACTATCTCTAATGCGTACTTAGTTTGCGAGAGAAACAATCCATCTGGTTGTTGTTTGACTTGGAGTCCTAGGAAGAACTGTAACTCTCCCATAAGGGACATCTGAAATTCCTTACTCATAATTTCAGCAAAAGATTTTACTTCTGAGGTAGAAGTGGATCCAAATATGATATCGCCTACATAGATTTGAGCGATAGTAATGTGTTTGCCAAAATGTTTGACAAATAAGGTTTGGTCATTTCCACCTCTTTTGAAACCTTTATCCAGCAGAAAACTGGACAGGCGCTCATACCAAGCTCTAGGAGCTTGTTTAAGACCATATAAAGCCTTTTTCAACCGAAATAAATGATTAGGATAATTAGGGTCAATGAACCCTTTAGGTTGTTCTACATAGGTTTCCTCGGCAAGTATTCCATTAAGGAACGCAGATTTTACATCCATTTGATATAAAGTAAAATGCATGTGACAAGCTGTAGCAAGAAGCAGACGAACTGATTCTAAGCGAGTAACAGGAGCAAAGGTCTCGTTAAAATCAATTCCTTCTATTTGAGAATAACCTTGAGCAACTAGTCTAGCTTTATTTCTAATTATCATCCCATTTTCATCAGTTTTATTTTTGAAAATCCAACGAGTACCAATAACCTTTTTGTGATCAGGACGTGGAACTAGATACCAAACATCATGAATGACAAATTGTAAAAGTTCATCCTGCATCGCAGAAATCCAGTGAGAGTCATTCAATGCCTCATTTACATTCTTTGGTTCCACAAGAGAAACAAAGCATGCATAAAGAGCATAATTTCTAAGTTGGGATCTTGTGCGTACTGGCTCACTAGGGTTACCAACTACGTTGTTTATGGGATGGTCTTTAGAAACCCAGTTAGGTACTTCAGGTGACTCAATAGGTAATGAATTATCTATTTCAGAAGAGTCATTTTCTAAAACATTTGATGATTCTTCTTCTATAGTTAATCCACTAGTCTTGCTTTCTATAGTAGTGTCACTAACAATTACATTTATAGATTCCATTATGGTCTTAGTGCGAAGATTGTACACTCGATAAGCTTTACTATTAGGTGAATATCCTAAGAATATGGCTTTATCTCCCCTACTCTCAAATTTAGATAAGTGTTCCCTATCTTTGCAAACATAACAGGTACTACCAAAAGTTCTAAGGTACTTAAGATTTGGCTTTTTATTGTACCAAAGTTCATAAGGGGTTTGTTTGGAATTCTTTCTAAGATAGACCCTATTAATAAGATGGCAAGCTGTACGAACGGATTCTACCCAAAAATACTTAGGTAAATTCTTGGCTTGGAGCATGACACGTGCCATCTCTTGAAGAGTTCGATTCTTTCTATCAGCTATACCATTTTGTTGAGGGGTCTTAGGAGCACTGAACTCATGTTTGTAACCATTATAGTCACAATATTCTACAATACCAGTGTCTTTAAATTCACCACCCCTATCACTTCGGATTCTATTCACTTGAGTGTCTTTCTCATTTTCAATCCGTAAAAGAATTTTTAAAAAAGTTTGGAAAGTATCGGATTTCTGTTTTAAGAAAGCTACCCAAGTGAATCTGGTGAAGTCATCAACCATAACTAGAATATAACTGTGTCCACAAAGACTAACAGTTTGAGAAGGACCCATTAGGTCCATATGGATGAGTTCTAATGGATTAGAGGTAAGGATATCTTTAACCCTTTTATGAGGTGCTTTAACAATTATCCCTTCTTGACAGGAACCACAGACAATGTTATGAATAGGTTTAATTTTTGGTATTCCTCTAACTATTTGTTGACAGGACAATTTACTTAAATTTTCATAATTAATGTGACCCATTCTGTTATGCCATATCTCATTGTCATCCATTCTGGCAACATTACAGATTTCGGAACTAGACATGACAGTATAACAATTGTCAGGAGTCCTGAATCCTGTAATTAAGCATTCTCCCTTTTCATTTAAAATCTTGCAATTGTTCTTTGAAAAGGTAACATTATAGTTTGAGTCACAAAATTGCGAAATGCTAAGTAAATTAGCCTTAAGACCTTTAACTAAGAGAACATTTTCAAGAACAGGAAGTCCTTTTTCTTTAAGAGTTCCTTTGCCTGTGATCTGGGATGATACTCCATCACCAAAAATAACTTTTCCACCATCAAAGATGGTTTTATATAAAAGTTTTGTATCATCACCTGTCATATGCTTGGAACAACCAGAATCCAAATACCAACCAGAAGATGTAAGTTCAGCTTTTAGGGCAGAAATAACAATGTTACACTTCATCTGGGGTACTAGATCATCTTTTCTAACCCAAATTGCTCTGGTTTTTAGTTTGCGCTTGTTTGCTCTCATTTGATAAAATTTGCGAGCATTAGATTTTTGTTGAAAAACATTTTGCGCATGATTTTGAGTAAATTTAAACTCCTGAGCATTTGATTTAGAAAAGTTTCTGGTAATCCTTCTAGTAAATGTCCTTTTAGATTTAGTCTTTCTATTCCTATAGTTGGAGTTTTTGTCTGGTGGCCTGGGAAGGACATAGTTGTTATGACTCCTCCTAGAGTAGTTAAAGTTTTGATACATGGAGGTACTGTAGATAGGCTTAATCAGTCTCCTGGCGTAGCAATTGTCGAAGAAATGCCCGTATATATCACAATAGGAGCAATAAAGATTGCTCAGAATTGGGTTTTCCTTAGGAAAGTCTCTAAGCAAAGGTTTTGAGAGATTTTGAGGTTGAATTTTATTCCTAGGTAGCACAGGTTTGAAAGCAGGTTCACTTTTCCTAATTGGGGGGCAGACATATTTTCCCTTTGGTAAACTTTCATGCTTAGAGCAACTTGCATCTCCAGTGTTAGTGTTTTGATGATCAAACTTAGTTTTTAGAGAATGAAAGTCTGGACATGTTTCAATAGGTCTTTTGCCTCCTGACACAAATTTGATAGGTTCAACATGTTTAGTTTGTGTCTTCAAATTGGGGCAAAACCCTATACCAATTCTATCATCAGAATTGGTTTTAGATTCAGTAACAAATCCATCAAAACAGTTTGAATTATTTTCAAATTTGGTAAATTTTTTGAAAACAGTTGCTGTCTTTTCTTTGGTTTGTTCCAATTCTAATAATGTCCCTTTGTATTTTTTCTCCAGAATTTCATTAGCTTCAGTCAAAGTTTTCAGTTTTTCATCAAACACTTTAACTTCACTGTCATGAGACATGCATTGAGTAGTATACTCTTCAGCATTTAGTTTTACCATTAGGCTTAGATCCTCTAGCTTTTTGGTAAGATCTTTCACAATCTTTTCTAGTCTTGTGCTTTTCTTAAGAGTTTTAGCATATAAAGTGTGAATGTCTGGGAGATCTTCATTGTCTGAGTCACTAAGTGAAGTGTGTGAAGTGACCCCTAAGGTTTCATTTCTTAAACTCATGCACCCATTGACATCAGCAGTATCGATTCCCCTTTGACTCACACACCCCGAGGAGGAAGTATTAATGTTCTCAGTAAGTAAAGCATCTAAACCAGTTAAAGTATGATTCAAAGCAACAGAACTAGAATTACTAAACTCATCCTCACTATCAAGCATAGGCATATCATCATTATATATGATTTTGGCAAAGAAGGATAAACAAGGGTCAAAACCATCAGGTGTCTCAGGTTCCTCATTTTCAGAGTCACTTGAGTCATCCCAGGTTTTGCATATGTTGGCTCTAGAGTGTTTGTTTTGGGAATTTAAATTAACTCTACAGTCTTGAGCAATGTGACCTAGTTTACCACATCTATAGCATTCAATTTTCTTGAGGTCTCTGTGAGGTCTTGTGTTGTCCTTGTTCTGTTTGTCATGAGGTTTCTCATGGGGTTTGTGATTTGAGGGAGTAGAATAATTAGACTTGCCCTGTCTATTAGCAATACTGTTTCTAAATTTAACAATTTTCTTAAATTGTTTTGACATTAGGGCAATCTGATTATCTAGACTTTCTAAATCAAAGTCCTCATCAGAATCATTACTAGGAGTGTTTAACTCAGGTTTAGTCATCTTAGAAGTAAAGCTAAGATTGGAATTGGTATGTTTCCTATGAGTGTGGGTCAATTGTTTCTTAAACTCCAATTCCATTTCCACAGTTCTTAATTTACTACTGAGTAATTCAGGAGTGAGATTAATATCACACATCTTCTCAATAGCATATCTTTTATTGTCAAATTTCTGTGGTAATCATCTCAGAATTTCAGACACAATTTCTTGTCTATCATAAGTTATACCATTAGCATGAAGTTTAGTGACAATATCAGTAAGATTCATGTAGAAATCATCAAAAGACTCCGATTCAGACATGATTAAAGAATTATACTGTTGAATTAACATCTGAGTCTTAGCAGCTTTTACCCTAGAGTCTCCTTCATGGGCAGTAATCAAGGTATCCCATGCTTCCTTGGAAGTGGTACAAGAAGAGATTCTCTTGAACTCATGTTCGTTTATAGACATAAATATAGCATTCTTTCCTTTATTATTATTGCGAGAAACTTGTTTCTCTTCTTGAGTAAACTCACTTAATATTTTCTTAACCCTCTCAGTACTTCCTTCAGTGGCTGGTTTAGTAGGATAAAAGTATCCATTTTCAATGATATCCCAGACATCATCTCCCAGGGTTCCTTGAATGAAAGCAATCATTCTTACTTTCCAGTAAGAAAAATTGGTTCCATCAAAGACTGGGGGTCTGGTCAAGTTACCATATCTTTCATTTTTCTCGTCCATTATTGATTTTGAGAAAACAGTTTCAGAAACTCAGGATCTTTTTGAAAAAGTTCACCAAAAGCTCTGATACCAATTGAAATAACGTTGCCAAAGCCGTTTATGAAAATAAACTATTTAAGCAACTCCGAAAGTTTGTTGAAGAAACTCTTTACTTAAATCAAAAAGATTTTGAACGCAAGATGTGTTAACAAAAATTATGTACGAGATATGGACAAGATTTGATAACAAGTTTTAGTAAACAGTTTAAAATGGTTTAAACTCAGCACACATCAAAATGAGATGAGAAGATGTAGAAACATTAATACTCAGGATTTTTAACGTGGTAAAACCTCAACCTTGAGGAAACATCCACGACTCCCTCTACGGAGTAAAACAAAAACAATCACTAAAACAAATATGTGAGTTACAACCTATTTAACTAACATGCACACAAAAACAAATCTATACATGTTCAGGATTGTACCCTCTGGCGTCCTTAACTTTTCTGCAGATCTTGTTTGTTGATGTAGTCCTCTCAGTTTGTCAACTCTTCTTTTGTTTCAGCACTTTACGTCGACTTATTGTTCACCAAATCTTATAGCCAACACTTTCAGTGTTTTTAGTGTGAAGATGTTTGTGAAAAGTGTTCTAAAACACATGCATGCACACACACACACACTTATTAGTTACAGACAATCCTAACAAATCACATATAAAGTCTATATGCAGTGAGTTTGTTATATTTCTTTCTTACAAAACCAAAAGCCTTTTTGACCTTTCAAAATAACCCAGATTCCACGGAGATCTTGCTTAAGAAATCAGTCAAGACCTTTCTCAATCTATTTTGAAAATATTTAGGAGATTGAGAACCCTCCAAGTGCGAATCCAACTAGGTCAGGCTAGGTTTTGTAAAAACAGAAACTAGAAAACATTTATATGTTGATTCTGAAGTAAGAAAATATTTTAATCAGAAAACAATCAACAACGAAATTCTCAGGATGAGAAATAAATGCAACTAAGTGTATTATGACATGCAAAACTTCAGATCTATGATTTCTATTGAATCAGAAACAAGATTTGAGTATGTGTCTAAGTTGGAAATAAGATTTTATGAACAAAAGGATTCAGCAACCCAGAAATCACTCAACTCGAACTCTCATAACTCAAGAAACACTAAGGATGGTGTTTATTTGGTTATGGTGTTTATGGAGAGGTAAGTGGTTTAGGTTTGGAGAAGGATTTGACGAAGTTAGGGTTTCTAACTAGGCTCTCTGGTTTCTCTCTAACTTCTCTCTTCTCTTTTCTCTCTTCTCTCTCTCTCTCTATTCTTTTTCTGAGAAAACTCAAAGTGGCAAAAGCTTTCGAAGGCTGAGATGAGAGGCCTTTAAATAGCAAGAGAAGAAGATTCTAGACCATCGTTCAAAAACAATGGCTGAGATTGAGTCAAGCTCATTTGACTGCAATCCAAGGGCTCACAACAGGCGGTGGATTAAACAGGCTGTGATTGGCTTAAGGGTTTACACGGGGATTCACTCAGGCGACATGCAGGCCATCGATAAGGGTTGATCCAAGGGCTGAAAACATGCGATGGTTTGTCTCAGTAAAGAAACACGGCTCTGGCCAATCAGAGGACAGCAAGTGTTGGCCATAGGACGAATGCAAACGCGCATCCCAAACTAATTACAAAGCCAACCCTGGAGTCTCTAGCGCTTTCGGTTCCTACCCAAAGTAACTTTATGCCAAAAATCACAACATAACATATTTAGATATTAACCCCAAAACTTTTTAAATCAAGTTTTAATTAAATAAAACCTTGTTTAAAATATGTTTAAAATTCCCAAAAAAATTAATAAAACTAAAAATTGAGGGATTAGAACACACTCACCACATTAATACACATAAGGGTGCAATATGATATGCAAGAATTAAATTCTAAGTGTGTGAGTGATGGCTATAGTCACAGGATCATCACAAGATGAATAGAAGAAGAAGCAACCCAATCTCTGAAGCTCTTTGGTTTCTAGGATGGACACTATTTTGTCACTATTTCCAAACTAGATGAGCTCTTATACAATCTAGACTCAAATGAGTCAAAAGTATAAGGGCTTCACACACCTAACACCTTCTTTATATCCCACCTAGTCCTCTACCCCGAAACTAGATACTTGATGTAACTCTTGTCAACCGCCCTACCCAATCCCTAGTATTTTTAAAACATGATTTATAAGCTATTTATCGCCTTAACTTAGTTAATCATCTTTCTTTGAAAGACATATAACATTACTATTTATATAATTAATACACTTTTCTCCATGTATTTAAACTTTCGTATATAATTATTCACCCATTATGTACGTACAATTATCTTACAATCACACATGTTGAATGTGAATGTAACCCATATATAATTAACACAATTCATGTCATGTATTTAATGACCCGTATATAACTATTTATCCCATTATATACGTAGAACCATATTACAACATTTACACATATGTTGAATATAAATATCACCCATCCTCCCGAGTAATAACTCACCGGATGTATTCTCTAAAGTGCTATCACACTAGGTGTACTCACATAACCTAGTTACCCCGAGTCACAATCGCTCACTAACTTGGCCAAAAACATGAACATAATAGAGGCGGTCATATTCCTTCCCTGAAAGTGAGATAAGCCCCTCACCCATATAACAGACGATATAACCTGGGATATACTCGCCCTACTCCTCAAGCTAGGGGATTCACCCACATCGCGCAACCTCCTCCGATAGCACTAGAGTATATATATTAATAATATCTAATCACTGACATTTATATGGATACACCATATATATAATATCGCGCATCGTATATATATAAATGTAAAATACCCGGGCTTTACCATGTACTGAATCCGTAACACTAGCTTATACTTAGTATCTCGAGTTTATGTTTCAAATCTGATTATTAATTAATTCGCACATTAATTAATTAAAATATTATTGGTGTCACCCAACCAATATACTCAGACTCGCTCTCGTGGTCCGAAATAAATATAATACTCGAGTGTAATCCCCTACTTCGAATTAATTATTATTATTTTTTCTCCATAATTAATTTAAGGGAGTAGTGTCGCCCTACTACTATACCCGAACTTATTCACTCAGTCCGTTACATTATTTTTCATAATTTATTCTCCAAATTTACATTCGTGTGTCTTACTAAATGTTTCCCCCGCCCCTCCCAATTATTATTCCCTAATAATTGTGGGGATAAGAATTTTCCTAATTAATTTTCTCCCTTAATTAGACTTGGTGGAAATTAAACTGAAAAGAAATTCCACCTAAAACTCCCATGGTCGAACTGCCAAAAATCCCCAGCCATCGATCGATCGATCGAACAGGTCCTCTTCTTCTCCGACCTCCAGTTTATGCCATTAACGAAAACCTCCATTCTATAAGCTTGTCTTTGGTTCATCTCAAGCACACAAAATACTATAACTATACGGGAACGTGATCAGGACCTCCCCTAGAACCTTAAACACAAATCAAATTTCACAAATCTCTACTTTTGCGAATTTAGGGAATTTTTGGGTGGGTCTTTAATCATTCAGGTCCAATTTCATCTGTTCATCCCAAATTCGTTCTTAAATTTCTACTTGGTTTTCACATCTGAATAAATTATTTTGAACTATGTAAAAAAAATAATTCCCACATTAATTTCCCGTTAATTTCATCCCAGTGTTCAATATACAAAACCCCCCTTTTTTGTACCCTTTTACACCCAAAACGAATTTCGATTTACACATCACCGAAAGTATGAAATGGATATCATAAATAAACATCATATAAAGTTAACCACTTGCCTTTTGGGGTTCGTTGGGTCTGATCCGTTGGTGTAGAGGCAACCTTGATGATGAGCACCCAATTATGTTCCTTGTTTTATCTCCAAAAGATTCCCAAATTGGCTCTAACTGTTCCCTCTCACTTTCCCCTCAAATTCTTAGATTTAGCTTTATGCTTCTCTACCATTCCCCACTCTTAAATTTAGGTCTTAAAACACAAATCCCTTTTTTAGCCTAATGGGCCAAGCCCAAGTGACCCAGATAGCCCCGTGTGGGCCCGGTTATGCCTAAAAACGTCTCGTGACCCATTTATTATGCCCAGGTACACTTTTCCGACTCTCTCTGCCCATCCGGACTAAACCGTGCACTCAAAATCGACATCCTAATTAATTTATACAAATCATTATCTCACACCCAAATTAGTCTATACCGACGTCCGGCTGAGATAAATAAATGCCACGGCACTAATACACGTTATGACGTAAATAAATTATTACTATTCACTTAGTAACTAAATTTCCCTAAATATTAACAATTCACTCTTCGATTAATATTTAAATAAATATTACCATAATTAATTCAATTAAATTATGATGCACACGTAATTTAAAATTTCTCGAATTAATTAAATATTACAATGACAAAAATACGAGGTGTTTGTAAGGACACAAATTTCCAATTGAGCCCTTTGTAATTTTTGCTCAATTCCTGGAAAAAACGTTTGAGTCATAGGATAGAGTATATTGATCATCCTTCAAGCCTATGACGAGTTTGTTGAAGATGTAGCGGCCAAGTGTATAAAGCTTCATTAAATGTCGAGTTTAAGTGCCTTGTTTCTACGTCATCAATGTTGGTTCCATGCTCCCAAGGTATGAATGCATTACATATATATATATAGGAGCTTGGAACGGTTTATATTGGGTGTAGGTTTAATTGTAAAACTGTTGTTTATTTTCAGAAAGATTTAATTGAAACTTTAAATACAGTTTATAAAGTTTCTAGGCTAAAAATGTAAATTTGTAACTTTCTGGTTTCTCGTTCTATATTATTGTTCGAACGAGATTATCATTCGAACGAGAATGTCGTTTGAACGAAGCTGCCAATGAGCTTCCCAATAGGCCACTGTAACTTCGTTCGAAATGTCGTTCGAACGAGATGGTTGTTCGAATGACATTTCGAACGAGATATCTAACGAGTTCATTTTTTGATACACTGTAACTTCATTAGAATATCGATAGTAGGTCTTTCGAATGAGACTTCATTCGAACGAAAATCTCGTTCGAATGAGATTTCTGGAGGGAAAATTTTATGGCAGTTTTGAGCAGTTTTTACCCATGTTTCTGACTTTCTTACCCCACTAACTTTTGACAGAACTTAATAGTGAGGGAACCAACCTTTTTGGTTTAACTTTTTCATATCTTACAACCTGTAAGAGAGTGTTTTGAGAGAGAAATCAAAAGATAAGAAGTTCTTTGTTTAAGTGTTGTTGATTTTCAATAAAAATGTTTTAAACACTTGTTTTACACCCATATTGTTTATCCAAGCTTCCATAGATATTTTTGCACTTGCTTGGAGTTTTGGCACCGATTTTTCATCTCTACCGTTCTGAAGAGACATTTGGGTTTGCTTCTACATCCCACAAAGAAGAAGAGGTTTGCGTTGATTAACCCACTTGGAGAAAGGTTCCTAGTTCGGGTGACGGTGACCATATAAAGTCCGATCGGTTGATTCCGAGATCGCGATGGAGCTCTGTGGCTATTCGCTAGGTAGAGGTTGATACAAGAAGACGCTTCGGTGCTTGATAGGGATCGAGTCGAGTGTTATAAATTATCTTGCTTCTATTTGTTACTTAGTGGATTTGAGGCTAGGGCCGTCCGAGATTTTTTTTCCCGTTGTGGGTTTTTCCTCGTACATCGCGGCGTAGTGGATTAATTATTTATTTTATCTTTTGCAAAATTACCTAGAACGCATGCTCAGGTAAAAGGATAAAATTGGTTTAATTTAATCACTGCGTGCTTAATTTCATGCTAATTAAATTTGGGTAATGTTTATGTTAATTTAATTCAAGTCATTTAATTTAATTGATAAAATTGGTTTGGCCGAACTTGATAAAATTGCATAATATGACTTAGGAAAATTTTTAGGACTTGGGTTAATTAATTGTGTTTAAGTGAAATCAAATAGTGTGTGTGTATTAATCATATTTCACTTTGTGTTTAATTTTAATTTGAAGAAAATTAAAATTTGTTTGTGTTGAACCATCACCTTTACGCTTCCGCATCTCATAAAAGGAAATTATTACTTTGTGAAGTAAAAAGAATTTTAAGTTTTAAAATTGGGGGCCTATTATTTCAGTGTTACAACAGGACACCCCAAATAATCATATACTACACAACCAGATAATGTCCCATAAGTTGGAAAATCATGAATTGCCAACATCAATGTAGCTTTCAGCGTAAACTCTTCTTTTGTAAAAGAGTCAAATTCTTGTACACCCTATTCTGATAACTCATTTAATTCTTCTATCAAAGGATACAGGTAGACATCGATGTCCTCACTTGATGCCTTTGGCCCAGGCAACAACAAAGACAACATAAAAAATTTAGGTCTCATACATTGTGAATGAGGGAGGTTGAGTGGGGATAAGTTCATCGTCCATACACTATTATTGGTTCTTATATTTATAAATGGATTGAAACTATTTGTTGATATTGCCAAATGAATGTTACGCTATTCTCGAGAAAAATCAGGATACTCAAAACTTAACCTCTTCAAAGGCTGAAGAATCAATAGGATGATGCATGTGATTATCCACCGCTTCTTCCCTAGCATGCCTAGTCATTTCCTCCTCTATTCATGGTTTCTGAAAGAAAGCTTTTGATATGCCCTAAGTGTGACCTCAGCCCGGAGACACCAACCTCGGCCGAGATCATGGCCGACGTTGGACAAGACTTGGGTATGCGGCATCAGCACTCGGCCATAGCAAGGTCGGCCCAGGCCGACACTACCATGAGCCTCTCCAAGGGACATCACAAGGATCAACAGCATTCTCGTATAACTTGGAATGGAAACCTCGGCCAGATATAGGCCGAGATCACAGGAAGCCACCAGCAACCTCATCAAGACATTAGTCGATACTCCAAACACTCCATCTCAACCTCGTCTCAGGCCGACCTTGTCCATTGTCTCGGCTGGGATTAGGCTGAGACCTCCATGGAATACTCGGACTGAATGAGTACCTAGACTTACCAACCTCGACCTCTCCCAGGCCGAGGTCATACACCAGGTGCGATAGCCGAGCATCTGCTGACATTTGGATAAGGGCACGTGGACATAAATCAGTTATAACAAGATTATTCCCCACACATGGGGAGAATATTGCATCATCATTCTCTACATGTGACAGTGACAAATGGATTTCCCATATTGGTGAGGCAATCACACACATGCACATTACATGCATGGGGGGTACATTACACCCCCAGGTACTATATATAGAGGTCATCCCCTACCTTACAAGGGATCCAAAATGAGCAACCCTAGCTGAAACTCTGTCTAAACACACAGTAGAGAGAGAAAGCTTGAGAGATTATAACTATGGCTATTAGAGCCCTCATACAGTGATACATATCATACACTTGCACAGTGGATGTAGGCCTAATTGGCTGAACCACTTATATTCCGGTGTGAATCCTCTTCTCCTCACCTCCTTATACTATATGTGTATGTACCCTTATGTTTCCATTGTTAACAATGAATTGAGCTCACAAACACCTTATCTGGTGGTGCTAATTCCAGCATCATCATTTTGGCACCGTCTGTGGGAAGAGAAAAGAAGCTCTCTTCCTCTTCTTCATCTTAACCTCACCGGAGACTCTGGTGGTGAACCAGGCACCGCCCCTTGCGTGGAGCTGCTTCACCATTGAAAGAGGTCCTTTGAGGTACTAAGCTCATCTGCTACTCAAGCTCTATAGTGTTAACATATGGCACCAGAATTATCGCCGCCTCTTCCGCCACCTAGGGGTGGAGGGCCTAGTTCCAGTCAGGCGCCCCCCAGTTCGAAATGGCAGAGGTAGCTGCATCCTTGAGATCTTTAGCTCCAACACAACAAGCTATGCAGGAGCAATTTGCACAGCTCAGCCAAACTATGATGAGGCCACCTGGAGTCTCACCGGATATGATCACTCCAGCGGCAGTTCAGCCTCATCCTAATGCCAGGGGACCACCCCAGGCACCAATAAAGGACCAGCCTGCACCCCAGTGGAGAAGGGACGTTGCTGACCCTAAGCGCTTGCGCCTGGGGAGGTAAGGAAACCCTTGCCCAGATGAAAAGTATGATGATTTAGAGGTGGAAGAAGCCCCAGAAGACTGCTGGGAGCCGTACGAGGTATCAAATAACACTGTACGACCTCTTAGGCAAAGTCAAGGTTGTGTCGGCCGAAGAGGTGAAGAGGCCCAACAAAGAGGGTTAGCCTTTGATAGGTTGAGCAAAGGGTCGGCCTTTGAGAGATTGGGCCCGATGAATGACCTAAGACAGAGACTGTTGAGATCAAGGAGCGTAGGAGGCTCTCAGAGAGGGAACAAGCAGGTTCGGCCAGAGCAAGGCCGACACTATGAAAGAAGAGGCAGGGAACAGAAAGAGGGAAACAGTCGATGTGTCGTGGCAGGGGAACCCTCGGTCCATCCCATGGAGGTGGCAGGGGATAACCTCGGCCAAGTCGATGACAGAAGACCATGGAATGAATCTATCCAGCACCTTGAGGAGAAGATAGGAGACCTCATCAAAATCAGGGACCCATTGCAAAGGGTTTACTTATAGGGCTCCCCATTTGTAGCTAGGATAGTGGGTTTCCCAACCCCGGCTAAGTTCAAGCCTCCTACGGTGTCTCCCAAGTATGATGGCAGCACTAACCCTGTACATCATATCGAGATGTACCAATCGGCATCAAACATCTACTTGATACCCGATGAGATGAAGTGTAAGGCCTTCTCTGGGACCTTAACGGGGGCAGCGCACAGTTGGTTCACCTCCCTTCCAAAGAACACAATTAAGAACTTCAAAGGCTTAGCTGAACGATTCATCCACAACTTCTGCTTTGGGGTGAGGCCTCAAAAGAAGACTACCCACTTGCTGTATGTCAAGCAGGCCAAGGATGAGAGCCTAAGAGACTACATAGTGAGATTCAACAAAGAGAAGTTAGAGGTCAAAGATTATGAAGAGAACATAGCTATGAACGCCCTTATAGGAGGTATCCAGAAGGGGAAGCTTTTGTGGAAACTTGCGGAAGACCCCCTAGGTCTATGGCGGAGCTGCTGGAAACCGCAGGGAAAGTAATGAATGAGGAAGAGGAAATGGCCGTCAAGTATGAGGATGAGAACTGCGGTGGCAGTAGAAAGTCCCAAAGCAAGAAATATGGGAAGAAAAGGTCGGGTGATGATAAGTTTGCTCACTATACACCTCTGACTGTAAGCGGCGAGCACATCCTCAATGAGATTAAGACTGACAGGACTCTGAGATGGCCAGAGAAACTGAAGGCCCCACCACATAAGAGGAACAAAAACCTATGGTGCGAGTTCCACCAGGATCATGGCCATGTCACGGATAGATGCTTCGCTTTAAAAGATGAGATTGAAAAGATGTTAAAATCTGGAAAGCTGAGGAAGTATGTGGATGTTAAGGCTCCAAAGGGTGGAAGAGATGACCCTAAGAAAAGGAGAAATAACAAAAGCCGTGACAGCGTCACAGCGCGAAGAGACGATGACTCAGAGGGTGATGATGAAGACGATCCAGATCTTCCGCTGAAAGATGATAACACCCCAGTGAAGAGTGTTGGTATGATCTCATTTTGTGTATACACCATATGCGGAGGATTTGCAGGAGGTGGCTCTGAAATAGCTGATAGGAAGGCTCATGTGGAAGAGGCCAAGTCGGTGGCCAAACTTGAGGTTGTGAACCTAACGTCTTTCGACACAGTACAGAACAGAAAGAAGGTGGACATAGACACCCTTGTAGTTGGGTTCTCCAGACTTGACTTCAAGGGTATCTTGGCCCCCCAGGATGACCCTTTGGTCATAACGACAAGGGTGCATGGGTGTGAGGTGCAGAGGATCCTGGTAGACGGGGGGAGCTCGGCGGATGTGATGTTTTGGCCTTACTTCAAGAGCCTGGGTCTTAGTAGAGCAAGGTTAATACCCTATCATCACCTTTTGATAGGCTTCAGTGGAGAAAAGGTCCACCCCTTGGGCATGTATGAGATGGACATACGGATGGGTGATGAGTGGCCTACGAGGCTGGCGAGGAAGATAATTTTTTTCGTAATGGACGAGAATGTATTCTCGGCCTATAACCTCATCATAGGAAGAGTGAACCTAAAAGAGTTTGAAGCTGTACCGTCGACGGTCCATCAAATTCTAAAATTCCCGACCCCCTATGGGGTAGGGGAAGTATGAGGTGACCAGATCATACCTCGATAATGTTACGTCAACTCGGCTGAAGAGAGGGAGGCCCATAAGAGGGCAACCACCACTTATAGCGTTGATACTCTTGATCCAAGGGATGAGACGAAACTGAAGAAGGGAGAGGTCGCGAAAGAGGTAGAATCCATCATCCTCAATGAGGACGAGCCAAAAAAAACCATCCAGGTCGGTAAATCCCTTAATTCGGAAATTAACGAAGAGTTGATAAACTTCCTCAGAAGGAGGCAGAGTGTCTTCGCATGGAGTCACTCAGACATGACTGGCATCGACCCTGAGGTGATGAGTCATAAGCTCAATGTGACCAAATATGCCAAGCCTATCAAACAGAGACGAAGAGTCTACTCCAGGGAGAAATACGACGTCATTCGAGAAGAGGTCAAAAAGTTAGAAGAGGCTGAGTTTATAAGAGAAGTTACCTATCCGAAGTGGCTTTCAAATGCAGTCATCGTGCCCAAGGCTAATGGAAAGTGGAGAATGTGTGTTGATTTCACCGACCTGAACAGATATTGCCCAAAAGACAGCTATCCCTTACCTCAGATAGATCAGATGGTGGATGCCATGGAAGCACACGAGCTCATGAGCTTCATGGACGCATATTCAGGCTATAACCAAATCTTTATGGATGTTGAAGACTCAGAGAAGACATCCTTCAATACCGACAAAGGGACGTACTGCTATAAAGTGATGCCCTTCGGTCTGAAAAATGCAGGGGCAACATACCAACGTCTTGTCAATAAGATGTTTGAAGAGAAAATAGGTAAGACTATGGAGGTGTATGTAGACGATATACTAACAAAGAGCTTGAAACCTTGCACTCACATAGCAGACCTTGAGAAGACCTTCGATGTTATGGACTCATACAGAATGAAACTCAACCCAGCCAAGTGTGTCTTCGGAGTAGGATCCGGGAAGTTCCTGGCATTCATCGTTAACCAGAGAGGAATTGAAGCGAACCCTGAGAAAATCAAGGCATTACTTGACATGAAGACTCCTAGGAGTATCAAGGATATCCAAAGACTCACGGGGAGAGTGGTTGCCCTTAACAGGTTTGTTTCTAGGGCAACGGACAAGTGTCTTCAATAAAGTTCTAAGAAAGGCCTTCCAATGGGACGAAGAGTGTGAAAAATCCTTCAACCAACTCAAATCTTACTTGGGATCCCCCTTATTGCTATCTCTACCCGTCGCAGGAGAAAAGTTGTATGTGTATCTGGCAGTCTCTGAATCAGCCATCAGTCCAACCATTATACGGGAAGACGATGGGATCCAAAGGCCTGTGTATTTTAACAGTAAAGCCCTTCAAGGGGCTGAAAAAATTACCCTCGCATGGAAAAGTTGGCCTATGCCCTGATACATGCTTCAAGAAAAATGAAGCCCTACTTCCAAGCTCATTCCATGGTAGTCCTCACTGACTCCTCGCTAAGACAGGTCCTGCATAAACCTGATAAATCCGGGAGGTTGATGACCTGGGCCATCGAGTTGGGGGAGTACGATCTTGCCTACCAACCTAGGACAGCCATCAAAGGGCAAGCCCTCGCAGATTTCGTTGCTGAGTTCACATGGGAAGAGGACGAGGCAGAGAAAGTCCTGGGGGACATGGAAGAGACAAACCGCAGTGTCTTCCAAAATTAGGAAGAGACGACACCAAATGTCTTCTGAAAGCAGGAAGAGACGACACCAAGTGTCTTTCGAGATCTGGAAGAGGTCGCATCCAAAAAAGTTATGAGCAGAATTACGAAGGATGAGGAGGATCGATATCTCTTCAAACAAGGAGTCATGACAGAAGGAGCCTTTTCATCAGATACATACATCTGGAGCCTCTTCGTTGATGGCTCTTCCTGCGACAGTGGAAGCGGTGCGGGGTTGATACTCTCGGATCCAGATGGCGCGAACATTGAATACGCTCTGAGGTTCAACTTCCAGGCCTCAAACAACGAGTTCGAGTATGAGGACATGATAGCAGGTCTCTTATTGGCAACAACTCTTCGCGTAAAGTGACTCCTACTCCACAGCGACTCAAGGTTGGTTGCCAATCAAGTATTAGGGATCTATGAGGCCAAAGGTGAAAGGATGGCCAAGTACTTGAAGAGGGTAAGAACAATGTTAGAATATTTTGAAGAGGCAAAATTGAAAAGAGTGCCTCAACAAAGTAATAGTCACGCAGATGCATTGGCAAGGTTGGCCTCGACAACGAAGACAGATGTTAGAAGGACCATTCCGATCGAGGTCTTGAGAAAGGAAACCATCGAGGAAGAATAGGTATGTAACCCGTGTCACAATTTGAACCTAGGAGACTCATGGATCGACCCCCTCGTCAGGTATATTAGAGGGGGAGAGCTACCTGAGTCCAAGCTAGAGAGGAGACAATTGAGATATAGGGCTGCCAAGTTCTCGATGATAGGAGACGTCTTGTACAAAAAGGGATTTCTATTTCCTCTCCTCAGATGTGTGCATCCCACGGAAGTTCCCCGGGTCTTACAAGAGGTTTATGAGGGTTTTTGCTCTAGCCACATAAGGGGAAGACCCTTGGCCAAGAGAATCATCACACAGGGGTACTGGTGGCCAACTTTATCGAAGGATGACGCAGCTTACGTAAAGAGGTTTGATAAATGTCAAAGATTTGCCACCATCCCTCATCAGCCTCAGCAACCTATGACGTCAATCACTTCTCCATGGCCATTTGCAGTGTGGGGGATTGACTTAGTAGGGCCCTTGCCAAGAGCTGCCAATAATTATAGATTCTTGATTGTTGCCAACGACTATTTTTCAAAATGGGTGGAGGCAGAGTCGATGATAACGATCACGGAGAAGAAGACCTTCCAATTTATTTGGAGGAATATCATATGCAAATATGGCCTCCCAAACACTCTCATCTCGGACAATGGGACCCAGTTCAAGAACTCCTCTTTAGAAAGTATTGCCTAAGAGTAGGAATAAAGAAATTCTTCTCATCTCCTGGCCGACCTCAGGCAAAATGGTCAGATCGAGGTCACAAACAGAACTATCCTGGATGGAATCAAGAAGAGGTTAGAAGATGCGAAGGGAAGATGGACTGAAGAGGTCTACGCTGTGTTATGGGCCTACAGAACCACGGCAAGGACACCAACAGGAGAAACCCCGTTCATGTTGGCACATGGCTCAGAGGCCGTCATACCAACGGAAGTAGGGCTCCCAACTCATAGGATTCAGACCTATGACCCTGACAATAATGGGGAAGAGAGGAGGCTAGACCTAGATCTTATCGAAGAAAGAAGAGAGGACGCAGAGGTACGACAAGCAGCCTACCAACAGAGGGCAGCGAAATTCTACAACCAGAGGGTGAAGTCAAGACCCATTGCAGTGGGAGACCTAGTGCTAAAGAAGACCCTACAGAAAGCAAACAAACTCCACCCAAACTGGCATGGCCCCTACAAAGTGATAGAAGAGGTTGTGCCTGGCACCTACAGGTGGAATGCTGATCACCTGAAGAGATATTACATGTGATGTTTCATAGAGTTTTATGTAAATGTACCATCTTATTATGAAGAGGTTATTAATAAAGATCAGTTCCCATGACATTTTTTGCTTCATTATTAGGTCAGAGATTAATTATGTGGATAACATCTTAGGTGATGACCTTAGACCCTCATAACACCATTCAGTGGTGACGAGGTCTGAGCTGAGACAGCATAATGGGATGACCTCCGACCCTTAACATCATTAATTTGGTGAGATTAATTATGAGGATAACATCTTAGGTGATGACCTCAGACCCTCATAACACCATTCAGTGGTGATGCGGTCTGAGCTCAGACACCATAATGGGATGACCTCAGACCCTTAACATCATTAGTTTGGTGAGATTAATTATGAGGATAACATCTTAGGTGGTGACCTCAGACCCTCATAACACCATTCAATGGTGACGAGGTCTGAGCTCAGACACCATAATGGGATGACCTCAGACCCTTAACATCATTAATTTGGTGAGATTAATTATGAGGATAACATCTTAGGTGATGACCTCAGACCTTCATAACACCATTCAGTGGTGACGAGGTCTGAGATCAGACACCATACGGGATAAACTCATACCCTTAACATCATTAATTTGGTGAGATTAATTATGGGGATAACATCTGAGGTCAGACCATTAATTAATTTTAAACAAGATATCATTGCAACAAGACTAAGAGCGAAAACATCACATGACATTCAATAAAAGTAAGTGAGGATGATCCTCCTCAGAGGTTGATACATTCAGAAATAATAGATGATCAAGGATTACAGAACAAGTTTCAAAATGTTATGGGTTACAAACAATGTTCAAAAATTATCTAAGGGTTTGAGGGGGAATGTTGATATCCTCGGCTTGGTTAGGACGGACAACATTGGTCACCTCAGCCACGTCATCATGATGGTCTGCCCCTTCAAACTTAGTGTCGTCTAATGTGGCAGTCTTGGCAGGCGCGATAGCCTCCTCCTCCACCTCCTGAAGGGCCTGGGCAAACTGGGGATCGGCAAAGCCAAGGCCTACGAATTCTGAGGCTTTCAAAGTAACAGCCTCCCTCTCCTTGACATCAGTCCACTTAATAGTGGCTTTGATACCTCTTTCAAGGTATTTAAAGTCGAAGCTCATAAACTCGTCAGAGGACTTGTAGTTAGAGATTATCTTCTCAAAGGCATCATCGAGGGCTGCCCTAATAGCTGAGTTGACCTTCTGCTGCAGAACTTCATCCTTAGCCTTCAGAGCTGCAGTATGATCCTTACCAAGCTGAGAGATGTCCTTCTCCAGCCCCCTCACCTTCTTCTTAGAATCCTTCAGCTCAGATTTGAGGCGGTCAATCTCTGCGTTCAGAGTGTTTTAGACCTTCTCGGCCTCTTGACCCTTTTGGATGAGGGGCAATTTCCTCAGAGTCCAGTTGGATAAGTGGTGCATAGCTGCCAGGCCCTGCATATTTTGTGAGCATGAATGAGATGAAGAACAATCAGATGTTGCACTTGGGGTAAAGAACAGTCAGAAAGATCAAGTCATACCTGAATGGATCTGTGAATGTCGAACTCAACCAGCAATGGGGTGTCCAGTGACCTGAAGAAGCGTTTGTCAGCCTCGGTCATTGCAGAGCCGAAGGCATCTAGGTCCTAAAGACTGTGGACGACTATGCTGTCAGTTATTTTCAACTGATCTAGACGAGCCTACAGGGCATCAGCTGAAGATATGGGGATGGCAGTGTCAGCATTCTTCTTCTTCGACCTCTGGTCCTCAGGGGAATGACCTTCTGGAGCCCTCTTCTTTGTGGCTTGGGGCTTAGAGGCATAGGGAGTTGGGGGAGGAGCGTTAAGGCCTGCCTTTTTGGCAAGTCTCATCAAGATGGGTGCATCCATTTTCCAAAGTTCGTTCGAAATATCCTGTGGTCGCTCTGCAAAAAATTAGTAGATCTGAGTTAGATAATCAGACATGAATAAACTCAGAGGTTCAACTTGAAACAAAAATGCTTACCAAGCTCGGCAAGGGGACTTCCACCTAGACCTGTCCCAGAGAGGTAGTGGGGAGTCATCAAGTGTTCGAACTTAACAAACAGATCATGTGCTCCCTATCTTGAAGGGCTTTCACCTTCTGGAGGTTTCGTAGACTCAGGCCAGGGTTGGCCCTCGCAGACATTGTGACTTTACCCCACCTCAGGGGCATCCTCGGCTCTAGAATAGATGAGGGAACACATGGGCCAAATTCCTATGGCCCAAAAGCAAAGAAATACCGAGGCTTCCAGTTATGGTTGAAAGTCTGAGTTATTTGAAGCATTTTCTTCTCAGGCTTTTGAGCTACAAAATGGTAGTAGCTCGGATGATTTTTGGTCGAGGAAGGGACATAGCAACCTACAAAGACCTGAACTGTAAGGTCTGAGTGGTGGATAGCCTTCCATAAGACTATGGCCCCTATTATGACTCTCCATGCATTAGGGGATAGTTGAGAGGGGGCAAAATTGATATAGGAAAGGATGGATTTGATAATGGGGTGAATGGGCAGACAAAACCCCAACTTGAACATCTGTTCGTACAGGAAGATCTCGTCGTCTCGGCCATGATAAGTCCTCTCCTCCCTCAGAGGTCTCTTAAGCTTTATTGAGGGACTGATAGAATACAGATATCTGAAGCAGAGAAGGTCTATCTCAGTAATAGTACTCTAGATCTCGGTCGCCTCAGAGACGTCGACATCGCTCTCAACCTCATCATCATCATCCAACTCAATGTCGGTCGGAGCAGATGTTGATGGGTTACTCGGGAACTTCTGAGCGAACTCTGCCCCGGTGATGGCCGACAGAGGGATGGCATCAAGTATGGGTGGTATAGCCACACTTGGCTCAACAATTTCAACCTCTGAGGAAGAGGCTGAGGTGCTTGAGCTATTATGGAATGAGGCTCGGCTGGAGACCTCGGCCTGATCAGGGGCCTGATCAGGCCGAGGTGTGAAGTCCATGGCCTCCTAAAAGGAATCCACAGACATGGGGTCTGAGGTAGAAGATTCAGACTCAGACATCGGTATGGGATCAGCAGGAACCTCTGTTTGAGTGAAAAGCTCTGGGGGGTTAGGATATATCACCTTCAGAGGTGGTGGAAAGATGGGTCTAATGGGAAATTCTTGTGACCTACGAGCCTCCTCCTATGCACTTTCTATTTGTCTAATCTTTTCTAAAGTCTTCTCTCTAAGGGAGGGGAACTCCTCAAGAAGCTGATATAAGGGTCTGAGCATCAGGGGCTGACACTACACTTAGGAGACTTCCTAAAACTACAAAAAAGATTGGCTAGTGAAGTAAAGCAGTAAAAGATCAAACTACCTAAATGTGGCAAAAATTGTTCACCTGAAATAATGGTGGTCTCACCAAAAAACTCAGGAACTCGCCGGAAAATGCGAAAATAAGGAGACTTGCAGGAAAAATGAAGGAAAAAGTATGGCGAAGGTTACCTGAGGATGAAATAGTAATGAGGAGATGAGAAGACGCGAGAAACCACCTTCCAAAAGCCTCAGCAAAGATCTTTCTAGAGAGAGAAGGCTACAGGAACGAGTTTGGCTGGAAATGAGAGAAGTGAAGAAGAAAGAAGGGAAATAGGGTTCAAAACCCTTAAATATACAGGCATAATTCCCAAGGCCCATCATTGCCTTGGGAGCCCCAAAAGGCGACTAACAACACGCTTGCCAAGAAAGCCATACATCAACATTGGACAAGTGTCAAGCAAATAATGGCTCATACTGGAAAGGCCTCGGAGATGTGCGAATCCCACAGTCACCTGCTTTCGCATGTCACTAAGGGCTGGGGGGTGATTGATATGCCCTAAGTGTGACCTCGGCCCGGAGACACCAACCTCGGCCGAGATCATGGCCGACGTTGGACAAGACTTGGTATGCGGCATCAGCACTCGGCCATAGCAAGGTCAGCCCAGGCCGACACTACCATGAGCCTCTCCAAGGGACATCACAAGGATCAGCAGCATTCTCGTATACCTTGGAATGGAAACCTCGGCCAGACATAGGCCGAGCTCGCAGGAAGCCACCAGCAACCTCATCAAGACATTAGTCGATACTCCAAACACTCCAGCTCAACCTCGTCTCAGGCCGACCTTATACATTGTCTCGGTTGGGATTAGGCTGAGACCTCCATGGAATACTCGGACTGAACGAGTACCTAGACTTACCAACCTCGGCCTCTCCCAGGTCGAGGTCATACACCAGGTGCGATAGCCGAGCATCTGCTGACATTTGGATAAGGGCACGTGGACACAAATCAGTTATAATAAGATTATTCCCCACACGTGGGAAGAATATTGCATCATCATTCTCTACATGTGACAGTGACAGATGGTTTTCCCATATTGGTGAGGCAATCACACACATGCACATTACATGCATGAGGGGTACATTACACCCCCCAGGTACTATATATAGAGGTCATCCCCTACCTTACAAGGGATCCAAAATGAGCAACCCTAGTTGAAACTCTGTCTAAACACACAGTAGAGAGAGAAAGCTTAAGAGATTGTAACTATGGCTATTAGAGCCCTCATACAGTGATACATATCATACACTTGCACAGTGGATGTAGGCCTAATTGGCTGAACCACTTATATTCCGGTGTGAATCCTCTTCTCCTCACCTCCTTCTATTATATGTGTATGTACCCTTATGTTGCCATTGTTAACATTGAATTGAGCTCACAAAAACCTTATCTGGTGGTGCTAATTCCAGCATCATCAGCTTTAATCTAGTCCCAACGGGAAAATATTTCAACACTTTTGAGCTTGTGCCTTCCTTGCTCGTAGATTGAACATATCTAGGTTCATCTCATACCATACACTAATCGATATTTTCATACTCCTTTCAGTATATAGTATGAAATCATGCACACAAGCATGAATTGATTTATACTCCATTCCTAAACCTTTCAAACTATTTTTCATAGTAGATAGCTGTTTGGAAGCGTATTTTGCTTAGGTAGCAAGCCATTCACCCAATTCAAAATTCATGTCATGTTATTACCCGGCAAACCATATTGGGTTTTCAAACTATGCAAACCAACCATGGCATGTAAAGTTGTTTGATCTTTCTCACATCCAAGATATAACAACTGGGTCGCGTTAAATTTTAAACTTTGGTGGTCATCGTCAAGGTTTATCCCAATATCTTCATGACCACCTGAACCTTGTACATCGTTAGTGAACTTATTCTCTTCCACTTCATGAACTCCATACGAATCATCATCTAAATCCTCTATCATATTATGATCTACATTGTCATCCTCCCCTTATACATATATCCTACTTGTTGAAGGTTGTTGTGAAGGTTGCTCGGGGACAAAAGGAACTTTCGATTCCCCGTGAAAAACCCTAGTTTGATAACTATCTTGAATACCCCATCTTAACAAATGTAGTTCAACTATTTTTCACTCAAACACCTTATCATTCTTACACCTAGCCCATGGACTCAAAAACTCTTCATCATCATGACATCTTTTTACATATTTCACAAATTCATTAGCACCTCTGCGAAACACATCCCCTAATCTAGTTTTTTCATCCATCCACTAGTTGTATATATAAATCCCATCACAGTTACTACAAAAAATCATATATTATAGGTAACAAACGTATATTCGTGGATTAGTATAAATAAAGTGTGAACATTTAGTTTCCATTAGTATAAATAATCACTTATTGATAATACGTAAATATTATGTATTTCATCCTCTAAACCGACGCATTTTAGCCCCCTCGGGTATCTTATTCCCTATATTTATGCTCCTTAACTAGACAATCTCGGATTTCTATGATAACATGTTTTGCAGCGGTTAATTGAGCTTTTATAGGTAATTGGATGCTAAGTGTGAAGTTCAGACGCTTTTCGCTCGATTTTCATACATGATCGCATGTTCAAGGGCATTTTAGTCTTTTCACAGCTTGTGCACTTGGCCCAACATCTTCACGAAAGTTTTATCCCTCCTTGCAAGCTTCGCGTGGCCCTGAACGGTGCGCGGTTCAGATTGAGAACGAAGAAGTTACGGCACTTTTGGCGGAAGAGAAAAATAATGAAACCAAAAGAGGAGAAAAGAGGAGGAAAAGGAATGCAGTGGGCTGGCACCTTCTTGCTCGATCGATTGATCCTTTAGTTTTTGCCAATCGTGGGAAAATAGTGGGATTCATTTTTTACCATCGATCGATCGATCACAAGGGATCGATCGATCGATCCCCTATTTTTTGAAGATATTTTGGCTTTTCTTTTCTTTTCTCTTTTCTTTTCTAATTTAATTCCACTTACTATATAATGCAATTTTGTTGTAAATAACAGAGATAATCGATTTTAGTTAGTTTAGGTTAGGGTTTTGGGGGATTTGAGAGTTCTTCTTCTTCCTCTCTTGGTTTGACACACTTTTTGGTTTTTAATTGGTACTTTCATCTAGGGGTGTGCAAAAAAACCGACCGAACCGAAACCGGCGATTTTTTTTAGCCCGATTCGGTTTGCGGTTTAAGGATTTAAAAAACCGACAATATCGGTTCAGTTGTCGGTTTAGACAAAGAAAAAACCGATTCGAACCGAACCCAACCGACATCAATATTATATATTAAAAAACCCTTAAATATCTTTTATTTTTATATCCAAACACCATTAACCAACCTCCAAAACCGACCAAAACCGAAAATCGACCTACAAAAAATCGACCAAAACTGAAAATCGGTTAAAACCGAACCGAAATCGAACCGAACCGAAATCGAACCGAACCGAAACCGATGTGAACAGAAACCAGCGGTTTTTTTCATCGTCGGTTCGATTTCGGTCTGATTTTTTCCAAAACCGAACCGATCGGTTCGGTCTGAATTGCGGTCCAAAACCGAACCGAACTGACCCGTGCACACCCCTACTTTCATCTTCCCTCTCCATTAATATAGTGTGTATTTCCTTATTTCTTGCTTCATAGTTAATTTACATGCTTTCTAATTTAGGTTTACATGCTTTATTTCCTTGCTTTATAATGTAACTTTATTGCGTTTATTTACCGCTTTCTTTACCGCATTTTTAATATGCTTTCTATCTAAATTAGTCTAGGTTGTGGCGGATTAAACTCATTCCGGGTTGACATGTTGCTTGGCTTTGGTGATGGTGTTTACGGGTCTATTTCAGGTGCGTTGTCCTAGTTATTATTCCTTGGAGATTTGACGGGGCATATAATGTATGTCACGTGCTTACGTCCTTTTGTGCGTAATTTTCAGGATATTTGTTGAGGCCAAAATCTTATCAGGCTTTTATGCGGATTTAGGGGCATGACAACCCTTGATTCAATTAACTGTCAAAAGAGATGCATTTGTAATAACTAGTCGCCCCATGTGACCATTTTATACTAATCAACTCGGGTGAGGTATATTAAACGCAACTTATAGTTTTACTCGCTTTGTTAGTCTAGCTTTATTTTCCCTCGCATAGATTAAACATTTCCCTTTTATGCATCTTTTCCTTTTTAGTTTGTAATCACCTTTTACACTTTTATTTAGGAATATTAAATCATATAAATTCTAACAACTCGTCTCAGTGGATCTTTTGATACCGAGTTACCACTATACTTGTATCGCAAGTGTAGTTGTAAATTAGGTTTTTGTATTATCGCGGTGAAATGAAAACAACGATTGTGTCCTTACACGAACACACCTTTTATGCGTTATTCAAAATGGCACCGTTGCTGGGGACTTGTTTGTTTTATACTCTATTTGATTAAATATTTCATAGTATTTTCTTTCTATTTGTATTATTTTATAACCTTTTTGCAGGACTTCCACATTTGAGCACTGAGAAACGCTTGAATTTTTTTGCGTGCGCATATCTTTGTGGAATTCGTCACTTCGAGCCATTTTTGGGGTAAGCATTTCTTATTCCAATTCTTTCGGTAATCATTATCATAATTCTCAGAATGCTCGTAATCTTATGACTTTCGATCAATACTTAGAATCCCAAAAAATTAAAAATTCAAATATGACTTTGGGCGAGTATTTCGAAAGTCAAAACTTGGGTTATTGGAATTTTGATGATGATGATGATAATGATAATGATTTTGGGCCTTTAACTCCTTATAATAGGATTTTTTAAATGAATTGCAATTGTTTTCAAAATTCTAATAATAATGAGTTTAAGTTTAAGTCCGATGGTAATTTTCGAAGTCCGCATTTTAAGAATCTGTGCCTCGGCCTATGACTTTTGGCGAGGGCTTGCCTATGCTTGAAAATGAGAAAATTGAAAATCGTTATCGGGAAGAAAATCATTTGCGGGAACATGAATTGGATTTATTATTTGAATCCGACGATGATTTTTCTTCCGAGACTTTTGAAGTCGAGGAATGTTTTGAACCAAATGAGTACTTTTTGCCTACTTTGGAACAAATCATTGTCGACTCTGCCCATTGCTTAATAGATATTGAACATGAGGATGAAAATGACGTAATATCTATTTGCAATGAAATGATTTCTTCTTTGGCCCCCAAAGAAGAACATTTCATTGAAAATGATCTTATTTCCTTCGAAACTCAATCTTCATGCGATGATGATTCATCTCATGAGTTTGAATTTCTTTCCTCCCTATTTTCATTTACTGGTATCACACCGTCATAAGTACCCAATGAATCAGTTTTAAACTTTAATGTGTTAAACCTTTTCGTCGATGAGGAGTACTTGCTCGAGTCACCTTCAGTGATTGCATCTTTTCCTTCGTGTGCGCCCCCTACCATTCCAATTTCAAAATCTTTGGAAGGATATTCTCCTTTTCTTGACCCCCACGTGTTTTTGTCACCCGTTCAATCCAAATCCCCCATCGTCCCTCCAAAATTTTAATTGGTGATGCTTCATTTCTTCCGCCTTACACATGCCTTTCGTTGTTCAAACGGAATTCATATTTTTCGAAAGGCATGTTTGAGAGTGAGGGTACACCGGTTATCCTCCAAAGTCAAATCATTTTCATGGTGGACCCTCAACTATTTAGACTTATAATGTATAGTTAGTGTGAAGCCTAAAATGTAGGTTGTATATAGTTAGATTTTTTATCATTTCTTTCTTTTTATTTTATCTTTCTATTAATTTAGTCTCTTGTAATTAGTTAACTTTTTGTTATTTGTTTTTGCTATTCTCGATACTAACTTGTTTTGTAGATTTTTTGAACTTGTTCTTATGGGGATCGCTCCAATTTTGGGTAATATCACTATTTTCCTCTCTTTAACTTGGTTCTTAATTATCATTGAGGACAATGTCAAGTTTTAAGTTAAGGGATGTGGTATATTCTATCAATTTCTTTATTTTGGTCCATGTTTTTTACACATGTTAGTTACTTAGTAGGCTTCTCTTAGAAAAATTAAAAAAATTCAAAAAGATTTTCTTTCTTTTTTCTCCTTTATTGGGCATTTTGCCTTTGTTTCTGATGATAAATTTCAATAATTGCCCGATCCAATAGACAACACAATGATGCATGTTCTCGATTTTAAAAGTTATTAGACTTTAATCCACAATTATTGATATTATGAATAACTTCATGAATTAAACTTTAATCCCATGAGCACATGCACTTTCTTGACTTATTGATTTAGTTTAAGATTTTTATAACTCGATAATCTTTTGTTGCATTGTATATACTTACACGGAGTAATCTTTGTACCTTTCATCATTAGTGAGTGTATACACTATTCTTTTCTCATTGAAAACTTTGAATTCGTCGGTAATCTCTCTATTCTTTCATTTGATCGTTCAATAATTAAGTTCATACTTGAAATGTGTTACTTGAGCATGATTTTAATATATTGTTTTGACTCGAGAATTGCATTAAATTTGTGAAATGATCATAGTCCATCTTTGTTATATCACCCATATTATCCTTGACCTCACCCTTATATGTTTACCCTCATTAACCCCTTTGAGCCTAAATATTAGCCCTTCATTGCATATCCCAAATCCCATAACCAACTCTGAATTGGAGTTTTAGCCCATATATACACCTTACATACCTTTGTTTGGAATGTTATTGGGATTGAATTATGTTGTTGTGATGTCGGTTGAAATTTAGGCATATGAGAGTGAGAAAAGTAAAGAAAAAAAGAAAGATGAGAAAAAGTGAAGACAAAGAGAAAGAAAAAAGTAAAAGAAAACAAACAAGAAAATGAGAAAAAGAAGAAAAGAAAAGAAAGAGAAAGTTGTAAATGTTGTGTATATAGTTCAATAAGCTTTGATTACTCTCCCCGATGATATATCTAATGCCGTTTTGGAACTTGCTTTCCAATTTTTGATATTGCCCGCTATTTTCCATTATTCCAAGTTATTCGTTCCGAACACTTTGAATCCGTACATACATATCCTTCGTTTCGTACCCTATCCTAGCCTACATTACAACCCTATTAAAGTCTTATGTGATCTTAGGCTGATGTAATTCAAAGGTTTAAATAGTTTTGATAATCTGTGAAAATACATTTCGCCTCTTTTAATGTGTGGTATCTTTCATGGAGATTACAATTTTTAATTTCTATTTAGCGTTCTTCAATTGTGACATGTGCGCGGCCTAGTTTCCATTTACATTTACTCCTTATGCCCGCATGTTCCGTGTGTTATCTCCCTGTTTCGAATGAATTCACTTGATGAGTGTAATGCCCGTGAGGATTGAATATATGCTTGCTTTATTTAGTATCCGATTTATTTAAGTTTTTTTCCAAATCACACTTTGCATATGCTCGCTCCCCTCCCACATTTTAAGGTTTCAATTCTATGAGGTGCATTCTATAATGTTAACGATTTTGGAATTTTTTTTGAATCCGTTCAACGTGCTAAAATGCATATGAAATTTTGTTCGATATTGTTGCGCTTGTCGCATATTGGTTTGGGCATATTTTGAGGGAACCAGGTGATGTTTGTGTGTATCATCCCTGAAAACCCTCACGAGACAACACTCGTCCACTAGGTTGACCTAGGGGTTTAATGGCTTATTGCATAGGCTAAATGCAATCGAATCGCCCGTGAAAGTGGTATTTTTCTTTTATACCATACTTTTGTACTTATCTTGCTTATGGTTTTCTTGTTGGTCTTGTTGCATCCTATTTCATTGCTAGGGACTAGCAATGTGTAAGTTAGGGGGTGTGATAATATGCAGATATTGCATATATCATCCTCTGAACCGATACATTTTAGCCCCCTCGGATATCTTATTCTCTATATTTATGCTCGTTAATTGAGCTTTTATAGGTATTTGGATGCTAAGTGTGAAGTTCGGACGCATTTCGGTCGATTTCCAAACACGATCGCACGTTCAAGGGAATTTCAGCCAATTCATAGCTTGGGCACCTGGCCCAATGTCTCACAGAAGTTTTAGCCCTCCTTGCAAGATTCGCGTGGTCGCAAACGGTGCGCGATTCCAATTCGGAACGAAGAAGTTACGGCAATTTTAACGGAGGAGAAATGCAAACAATCAAAACAGGAGGAAAGGAAAAGCATCCCTGCTTGATCGATCGATCGATCAAAAGGATCGATCGATCTATCCTTTATTTTTTGCAATTTGTGGTGAGACAGTAGGCTGATATTTTTGCCATCGATCGATTGATCACAGGGGATCGATCGATCCCCTGTTTGTAGCTGATATTTTGTCTTTTCATTTCTTTTCTCTTTTCTTTTCTAATTTAATTCTAACTTACTATATATAGGATTTTTGTTGTAAATATCAGATATTAAGTGATAGAATAGATTTTAGGTTAGTTTAGCTTAGGGTTTGGGAGTTGAGAGCTCTTTTCTTATTCCTCATATGGTGTGACAACATTTGGGTTTGTAAGATTGTACTTTCATCTTCCCTTCCATTTAATATAGCTTGCATTTCCTTTATTCTTGATTTATAGATTAATTTACATGCTTTGTTAATTAGATTCACATTCTTTCTTTCCTTGCTTTCTAATGTTATTTTATTGCGTTTATTTACCGCGATTCTTTATCGCGTTTTTAACATGCTTTCTAGCTAATTTAGTCTAGGTTGTGTTTGAATGGAACTCACTCGGGTGAACACGTTGCTTTGCATTGGTGATAGTGTTTACGGGACTATTTCGGGTGTGTTGTCCTAGTTATTACACCTAGGAGATTTGACGGGGCATATCATGTATGTCCCGTGCTTACGACCTTTCGTGCTTAATTTCCAGGATATTTGTTGACGGCAAAATCTTATTAGGCTTTTATGAGAATTTAGGGGCATGACAACCCTTGATTTAATTAACACAAATCTTTTACTTCAAAAACATCCACATGTGAAGAGTAGAATAATGAGAAATGGAGAAAACTGTCCTAAGATGAGCAACTCCAAACGTGATGGCTTCTTTTAATTTTTTTTCCATATGCACACCATCCTTCATCTTATTTTCCAGTCCCACCAAATATTCAGTCCCTATATAAAAACTAATACTTTGCTTAGCATGGCATGGCATGCTACACATGCTTGCCACCAGTAGAGTAGAGAAGCATAACTGCTTTTATCTTTTCCTCCAAATGAACTCCCAGAAATTTTTTCTTATGTTTTTGATCCATTTTGGTATGATAACTAAAAATATCAAGCAAAATAAAATAAATACATAACATGATATAAATAGAGACATAGCGTAAGCAGACTGAAACTACACTGATCTCTGGTCGGCATCAAATAATTACCAAGTTAAATTCCTTTAAAAAAAATAATTGCCAAGATAAAAAACAATTACCAACCACCAAATAATTACCAACCATCAAATAATTACCAAGCAACATATATATTTACTGTTAAAATTTTAATTTCATCAAACATAACATAAGATGAAAACATATACCTAAAAAACTCAGCTTATCTCATGAAATAAAAAAGAATGCATCTTATATTAGTTGATATTAAGGGGTTATTAAATATGAATTGTTTAACAAATAATGCAGCAATACCAATGTAAATAGTAATCAAATTACTAACATCAATATCAATACGGATATAACAACGGGACCACAAAACTAATCAAAGAACTAACAGCAACAACATAAATGTAAATAATAACACAAAAATATGTTATATCTGTGAACAAAATGTTGTTAGTGTTCATGAATATAATTATGCACTTCTTGAGAAAAATATGAAATAACTTTTTCCTTCCTACTTGAAAATAGAGAAGATGTACACTAAATTAAAAAAACATGTCGATATAGAAAAATTAAACATTAAAATATGGTTTCAAGAGGAAAATAATGGCAACTATGGTACTAATGTTCAAGAGGAAAATAATAGGCCTAGACTTTTCCCTATATAAGCCTTTAACAGAACAAAAATTAAAAGAGGAAATTCTAAAAAAATGACTGCATTGCAAGCAAGTGATATTGAAATTTCAAGAGAGAGTTGTTGGTGGTGGTAGAGGTCGGATAATCATATGGTCTGAGATTTGGGTCCATTGAAAATGAAAAACCCACTGAAATTTGTCAAAATTGGATAAAATTGGAACCTCTGCTCACAATTACGTCATATGTAAGCTAAAGTTTCCATTCGAAACATCCTACATATTCGATTGGACCATACATCGTATTTATATACCTACAAACATTGTATTTATCTACTTGAACCCCATTAGGTTCTCAATACACCACAAACCTTAACCATGATCGATTATAAATAATTGCATTATCAGCAGCAGCATTACCACAAACACCTCAATAGGTTTATCTACTTGGACCATTTGTGTGAGCATTAGCAGCAGTAGCATACTATCAGTACATATTAAGGGCTGCAGCTGTTAAGGTCTGCAACATTGGTAGCAGCATCATACCATCACCAACACCTGAAATGAGAGTTCAAGTTAGTTATAGTCCAAATTAATCTGGTTACTATTGTGTATTTTGGGAATGTTTATAATGTCTTTCCACTTTAAGAATGAAAGTAACTTTTTCAGAACATTACAGTTTAATTTTGTAAGAGATTTGACTGATGTGAATGTAATTAATCTATTGGTCAACAATTATTTCTCAACATCCGATATTAATCAACAGCAGTATGGATAATACCATTTACAAGAGAAGCAGTGATAGTGCAACTCCGCTCCTACTCCAACTGCAACAACAACAACAACTATTTGATCCAATATTTGGAACTCCTCTCCTACTCCAACAACAACGACCAATAAATATAAACATGTATAAATCAATACATAATTGTAAAGAAGAGATGGTTAAACGTACATCAATAAATTGATTATAAGAGAACTTCTTGATATACAATGTTAGTAGTTGAACTCCCTTCATCGGTGGGAAGCAGTATATATATACGGTTAGCACTCGTGAAACGTGATAATGCAACATATAATTGACCATAACAAAAGACCAAAGTGACTAAGTAAATCCCAACATACTTGATGGACTAGCCTGGTGATTTTTTCATTGTCATAGCGTAGGTCAAATTGATTGGAAATTGACGGCGAGTCATCTTAATAGGCATTTCAGCAGATGAAGGTGTTAAAGAGATTCTAGGAATGAAAACTAATATGCCAAATTTTTCACCAGCAAGGATATACATCTGAATAACATGCTCGGAACATTTTGTAACTATCAAGCGGGTGCGATTAGAGATGCCATCTTTCAGGGCAATATTTCGTACCAACATTATCGGGCTTCGAACATTCAAGTCCAATTTAAAAAGTGATAACCCCGATGCGTTAAGGGCATTTGGAAACTCATTTTGGAGCTCGTTACTTATGATGGGATTAGTTTCATCGGGGCACAATTTATCAGTAGCATAGTGTGTAATTGTTTCACCGGGGAAAATACTGAGCGCGACTATATTTATGGAATTCACATTGTCATTGTGAGCCAAAAGAATTTGTCTTTCATTGAGGAAGGTATAGGTAACAGTTCCCTCCACGTTTAACAACGGGTATACAGCCCCTATTAAATCCTCGATGCTTTTATAATGGCGTAGTGTCGAGGGCATAAGCACAGTTTCCTCTAGGCTAGTCCCAATCTGGAGAAAAAATGGAAGTAAGTAAAAGAACAATATATATATATATATATATATATATATATATATATATATATATATATATATATATATATATATATATATATATATATATTGTATGTAAACAACGGTGTCAAAATGATTATACCTTAGTGAAGAAGTTCAAAAATTGCAAAGTTTCAACTTCGGTATCATTGAGGCGCATGTTGGAATTTAAGGTCAGAACATGTATATCTTTCCATTGAGCAGACCACCTTAAAGAGGCAGCAACGATTTCCTCTCGAATGGCTTTAGGGATTACGGGCAATATTTAATGGAAATCACCACCGATCACCACTGTGATTCCCCCGAAGGGTCTTTTATTATTACATATATTGTGTAACGACCGATCAACTGCCTCAACACAGAACTGATGTTGCATTATCACTTCATCCCAAATTAAGAGCTTTACTTGTTTGAATAACTCTCTTTGAATCGACTGCTTTGCAAACCCACAATTATAATTTTCAAGAATGTCGAGAGGCATAGAAAACGTCGAATGAACAGTTCGACCGCCGACCAATAATAAGGATGCAATACCAGAAGAGGCAATCGTAATCACTGTACGTTCGAGACCACGCCAAACCACATAAATTGCGTTATACAAAAATGTCTTCCTCGTTTCGTCCCCACCATTCAAAAAAAAAATTGTTCCATTACCCTCAAACACAGAATTAGTTATTTTTGCAAAAGCAATTTGCTATCCTGGATCAAGACAACCAACGTTAGCTTACACAATTGAGTCGTTTGTATCAACTTGAAGCTGATGATGCTCTCATATTAGTCAATTTTCTCTAGAGGTACTCTAATTTCTGACAAGGAGTGGAATCAGAGGGAAGCCAAACAAACTCTTGCCTGACTCCCGTAGAAATTCATTGAGCAGATATAAACCGTAGTCTTTTACTTCCGATTCTGTTGGACATGGAATAGCGAATAAGGTATGGAAATTGTGCGCTAGTCATCACATATATCCAATGCAAACTTTTAAGGACCTAAAATTTGATTAGGACTGTAAATTATATAATTAAGTATAAGTTATAAAGTTTAATTTGATGAGGGGTGTTAAAAATGTTAATTATCATATTTGGGGGATGCATACTCATGTAATATATGCGTTGGTTGCATTAGATGTTAATTGAGCTTATGATCGGGGATAAATTATTTGGATCATATGATTATTTATGTGATTAAATACATCATGCAAATAGTTTTTCATACATCATTACAATTATAAAATTAAACTAAGGTGTTGGTCCAAAATTGGCGATGTTAGGTCGCCAAATGTGAAAGTTTTGAGATTTTCGATAAATTTCTACTCTTCTCTCCGGGCCTGAATTAGGCGTACTAGTTTGATGATTTGGGGAAAACACAAAATATCAAAGTTGTATATAAATGATTTAAGTTTATAACACAACAAATGGTGCATCAAACGGACATTCGAGTGAGAATATATTGTCTTTTTAAGAACCTGCGGTAAAGTGGTCATTTAGCTTTAAATGATATTTTGTCTTATATGGTGCCACGTGTTATATTGTGATTGGTTGGAATAGTAGAATTTTTAGGAAGACTTAAACCCCTTAAAATGACCCCATTATTCATCCAATTAATCCATGAAAAATATTTTTCCTAAGGAGAGAGAAAAAGAGGAAGTTAGGGAAGAAATCCTTCGGAAAATGACCACAAATCGAGGAATTCTCGTAAGATAATTATCTCTTTATTAAAGTAGGTCACATGGATGAGTTATACCCTTGGAATATTTTTGTTTATGATTTGTATGAATATTTAAATGATACCCATTGTGACAAATTGAGTCAAACTAAGGATGACTTAAGATGATACGTGAGGACTTGTGTTAGGATCGTAAATGTTAATTTCAATGTCCCATTTTTTGAATTTCCTTCTCGTGAAGATTTTTGATGTAGGAAATTCATATATATGATGTTTATATATACTAAACCATGTTAATTATATTTTTTCATCATTGATACCCCAGGTAGAGGTTATATATGCTTAAAAATGTTAAGTTACGCTTTAATGTTCTCTTCCGATGTAGTTGTGTTAAACGTGTCATAAATCATGGAATACTTATTGAAGTTAAATGATTCTAATTGGAGATTAAAATAGACTCATATATGTATACTATATCCTAAAATTATGTAAAAATACCAAGAAATGAATCTTGGGTGATAGTTTGAAGTTTAGGTATAAAATTTGCCCCAAAAGTGTAAATGTGCACACCAGGTGTTCGATGTTTTGCTTAACTTAGAAAATGATCTCTAAAGATTATGAAATTTTTATTTTATATTATTAAATATGTTTAATAAATGTTCCCATGATTTATAACCGAGTTGGAGGTTATATATATGCTTGAAAAATATTAAGTTATGCCTTGATGGTCAACTAATACCTAGATGTGTTAAAAGTGACATAAATCATTGAATACTTGTTGAAATCAAGAAATTCCAATTGAAAATGTTAGAGAACATATATGAGTATGATATACATGAAGGGGTGAATAAAATACATGCTGGTTTGGTTTGTGGGTTGTGTTGAATTTGAATTTTTATTGTTGTTTTCTCCAGAAATGATTTGGAAAAAGGTTGTAATAAAATGGGCAAAACTTTGTCTAGAGAATTAATAATTTTATTCCATAAATTGTGTTGGAACCCTAATGAATAAGGTGTTATATAAATTTAAAGTATCATATGAAATTAATTTTCAGTTATGTCACATTGACCAACTGATGTGATGTGTTACTGAGTTTAATGTGATTTAGTGTATTCAAATACTAATGATGTCGAATTGTTAGGTGGGGAAGAGGCTAACACTACTACACCTAGGAAATAGTTTTGGTATTAATCTTAGTACCAAATTCAAGGTGAGTGACATGTCCTATTAAATATAAATGTTTATATTTTCATATGGAATTGTGTAGTTAAATACATGTGTGGTGATGCTTATGGAGTAATGTGGTATTATGAAACATATGCGTATGATTAAAAATGTTAAATAATGTTATCTAATGTTATGGACTGAGGTATGACATCTATCTAATGCCAAGGACTGTGGTGGATCCTATGGGATGCAGCGGCCCCGTTAATCCAACTTTAATGTTTTTTGTACTCGGGCCTGATTATAGGATTTGGTGTTCCCTATTAACTAGGAGTTAATTGGACTAGTTGGCCCAAGCTTGCGAGAGTTACACAATTCCTGTTGGGTTATAACATTAAAAAATAAAAATGGTTATTTAATTTGGTTATATATGTGGTATATGGTCATTCACAAAGCTTTTGTTACTTACACTTCTATAATGTTATGCTTCAGGTATGCCTATTATTTGGAGTTCACTGCCAAGTTAGGACCTTAAATGGGAGAGTTGAGGATAAATAATATGGGTTGATTATCAACAAGCTTTTTGGGTACATGTTAGACAAAGGAACTTATGTAAGTAAATTAGTTGGGTACTTTTAAGTTGTTCATAAAGGTAGCTATGTTTTCATCTAAACATGCCTTTGAAGGAAAAAAATCTTGCTATTTTTCGAAAGATTTCAAGTACCATATTGTTTAATGGGTATTTATCTCAATATAAAATGATAATCTTAACTTACTTAAGTCGGGGCGCGAAAACTTGGTATCAGAGCATGATTATTAAGTTCTGGACATGGTGTGAGGGTCTAGATTGGCAGTGGACGTAGAAACTGTTTTGAGTCATAAGTATTTAGTTTCAAGGGATACATTTTAGTATGTCGGTTTCCTCAGGCGTAGACACTAATGGTTTGTTATTAAGTTTTAAATTGTCTTTGTTGACTAACATCTGTGAGTTATACACATATATTGTTGATATAAAATGCAAGAATCCTGCAGGAACGGAAATAGGATGTTAAGGTTTATTCGAGGATGACAGTGAATACAGGTATTTCAATATGAAGCATTACATTGTTTTATATATTTTATGAACAAATGTTTCATTAAAGGAAAAGAAAATTAAAGACACAATGTGGTATACAAAAATGTGAAGTATTAGAATTGATCTCTTCTTATACTAGTATATGTGAACTTGACATAAATTATAAAGTATTGGAGGTAATCTCTTCCTATGCAGGTATATGTGGATTTAAGTCGTGTTACGTATATCATTATGAATGGGTGCGTTCCTCATCTATATAGGAGAGTGATGTACGAGAACAAGTGTTCCATTAAAGGATGGGAAGTGAAAAGAATTATGGTTACATGGTTATGATGAGACTTAAATTATTGGAGTGTGAAAAAAAATGAAGATTCACATAGTAAAGGTTAAATGAGAAGGTTAGTAGTTGTATGTTTATATTTAACATGTGAAAAGGTATGCAATTCACTAACTAGTCGATGTATCACAAATTATTAGAATATGGGTTCATAGTGAATCATGATAAGTACAATAAAAGAGTAATGAGAGTTGAGATGTACGTCTTTAATAGTATGAGTACATGTAGTGGATATTACTCTTGTGATGTTTTGAAAAGCCTATATGAATAGTAAAGTTGAGGTAAGGTGTTAAAGAGTTGGAAGTTTAAAAACATAGAGGAGTCCTTTTAAGAATATGTGTTGTGTATGAGTATGGGAAAGATGTTAGTCATGTTTAAATATTTACAATTGGGTTCGGTGAATGTTGAATTGTATTTTTCATTGTGCGTAAGTGTTACCACTAAGAGTGCGTTATATAATTAATATGATTGACATTACAAGGAGTCACCAAGAAGTATGTGTAACGAGAATATTCTATGTTAAATACAATAATGTGATCATTAAGGTATTTGTACATGTTATTTGAAAGAAATACGATATATAATAGTTAGAGAAGTATTAAGGGGTTGGTAAGTATGGTTAAAGTTCTAAGTGGTGAGGTTACGTTCAACATCCATGTTATCAAATGGGTAAGATGAGTGTATTAATGATGTTAATAATGATTGGAGCAAGATTACGATTATAAAGTTATTGTGTTGGATAAATGACTTGTTAACGTCATTGTATGTTTAGTTAAAGAACAATCAAACGATACTGAAATAGGAATATAGTGAGAAATTATATTGAGTTTATAATGCATGACTGCACAACATACATGAAAGTGAATATGGGATATTGGTTAAAAGTAAGCATTTAGTGAATGATTGTTCATTATTGATATATGGAAAGTAGTGAGGCTATGTGTTGATTAAGGATCATAAGAATGATATTTAACATACTTTAAAACTTCAGATATGATATGGATAGTAGTTCAAATCGAACACATGAACTTAGTATTGAATGGAAGTTGGAGAGATGAACTATAAAAAGTAAATCTTGTAATAGAATATTTATTATTTGAAAGGTTACACGATGATCAGGATGAACTAAGGGAATGAAGTGAGAAACGTGAAGAATGATGCTTGGTTTATTAATAATGTTCACTCGTTGTTAATATAAGAGGATACAACAATTAATCTATTATGTGTGAATTTTTGACATACGTATATAAAGGTATGACATAATATATGAGTTGGGAATTGACTTTCATTGATAAGAAATCACTAGATGATTATTCTTACGTATGAATGATAAAGATGCTTATGTGTTGATAGATCATGGTTCTACACATTCTTTGTGTCTTGCTTTATTTATTGCATCTTAATAAACCACTAGCATCATTAGATTCTAGTTTAGCTATTATTACTCCAGTGTGAGAGATTGGTTTTTATTGATAGGGTGTGTAGGGAGTGTATGGTGAAAATAAATGAAAAGGAGTTGTTGGTTGACTTACTACCTTTAAGTATGCATGACTTTGATGCGATATTGGGTATCATTTGGTTGTCCTCATATCACATATGTTTAGATTTATTTAGAAGGGAGGTAGTGTTTCAATTACCGGGTGAACCTGAATTTAAATTTATTGGGGAACAGAATGTCACTTGCGTATTATTTTACAGACCTTGCGAGAGAAGCAATTATATGTTGAATTTTCTAAATGTCAATTTTGGCTATACCAAACTAGTATTTTAGGCCATATTATTTCGGCTAATAACATTTTTGTTGATCCTGAGAATATGGATGGAACTTATAAAGGATTATGATTGCACAATACCTCACCATCCTTGTAAGGCTAATGTTGTTGCTAATGCTTTGAGTAGAAAATCTTTAGGCTAAGTATCTTGTATTTATTGTGTTCGAGTTGACTTGCTGAGAGAGTTAACTTTAATGGGGGTGGAATTAACTTTTAATGAGTCTTGTGGAATACTAGAGCATTTAAATGTTAGATTTATGTTGATAGATTAGATACGACAATCACAAGCAGGAGATACAGAATTGGAGAACATTAAAGACAATATGAAAAGGAGTAAGGTAAATGAATTTTCTTTTCATATTGATGACATTTTTATGTATTATAGCCATTTGTGTGTACCTAATGTGTCTGATTTGAGTAGAAATTTTTGTAGGAAGCCTATTATTAGTTATATGCTATCCATTCAGGAAACACATAAATTTATAGAAATCTGAAACAATGTTATTGGTGGCCGGGAATGAAAAATGACATTGTAAATTTTGTTGCTAGATGTCTAGTTTGACAACAAGTGAAGGCGGAGCATCAGAAGCCTAGTGGTTTAGTACAATACTCACCTAATCCTGAGTGGGAATAGGAGCATGTTACTACTGATTTTCGCTATAGGTTTACCAAAATTATCATGAAGGTTTGATTCTATTTGGGTTGTCATTAATAGATTGACTAAGTCGACACATTTTCTTCCCGTTAAAGCTACTTATTCCATGGATAGATATGCCAACATATATGTGAATGAGATAATTAGATTGCATTGTGCACATGTTTTTATTATTTCTGATCAAAATCCTAAATTTACTTCACACTTTTAGCCTAGTTTACAATAAATTTTGGGGACTAAATTGAAATTTAGGACAACTTTTCATCCTCGGGCTGATGGGCAATCAGAGAGAATGATCTAGCCACTCAAAGACATGTTACGAATTTATGTATTAGAGTTTAAGGGAAGCTGGTATGAACACTTGTCACTAATAGAGTTGCTTATAATAATAGTTATCTGTTGAGTATTGAAATGGCTCCTTAAGAAGCCTTGTATGGGAAGAAGTGCAGGACCCCAGTGTGTTGGACCAAAGTAGGGGAACGAAAAACTACTTGGGCCCGAAATTGTGCGACTCACTACTGAGAAGATAAATCTTATTCAAAATTTCTTAAAGGCGGTGCAAAGTAGACAAAAAAAAAGGTTATACAGACAACGAAAGAAAAGAATTGAAATTTGAGGAAGGTGATCAAGTATTCCTACGTGTTTATCCTTGGAGAATGGTTAGGAGATTAAGAACAAGGGAAAATTAAGTCCTAGGTATGTTCGCCCTTATGAAATAGTGAAACGAGTTTGAATTTTATCTTATAAATTGGCTTTGCTACAAAAATTGTTTAGGATATACGATTTTTTTCATATATCAATGTTACGTAAGTATGTGCCCAATCCTTCACATGTGTTTATTTCACAACCGATAGAGCTTAAAGATGACTTGACCTATGTGGAGGAACCAATCACTAAATGTAAATTGAAAAGATAGATGTTATGTAATAAAAATGATTCCGTTAGTTAAGGTAATGTGGAAAAGTCAAAATTTGGAGTATGCCACCTGGGAAAGAGAGAATAACATGAAGGTGTAATATCCTCATCTGCTTCGTAAGTTCTTATGCATTAAATTTCGAGGACGAAATTTTTATAAGAGGGGTAGAATTGTAAGGCCCTAAAATGTGATTAGGAATGTTAATTATATGATTAAGTATAAGTTATAAGTTATAAAAGTATGACGGACGTTAAAAATGTTAATTATCATATTTGGGGGATGCATACTCATGTAATATATGTGTTAGTTGCATTAGACGTTAATCGAGCTTATGATTGGGGATAACTTATTTAGATCATATGATTAGTTATCTAATTAAATACATCATAAAAATATGTTTTTCATACATCATTATGATTAAAAAAATGAAACTAAGGTGTTGGTCTGAAATTGGCGATGTAGGTCGCCAAATGTGAAAGTTTTGAGATTTTCGATATATTGCTACTCTTATGTTCGGGCCTGAATTTTGCGTACTAGTTTTATGATTTAAAGAAAACACCAAAATATCAAAGTTAATGGTGCATCAAATGGACATTCGAGTGAGAAGATGTTGTCTTTTTAGAACCTGGGGTAAAGTGGTAATTTAGCTTTAAATGATATTTTGTCTTATATGGTGCCACGTGTTTTATTGTAATTGGTTGGAATGGTTGGCTTGTTATGATGACTTAAACCCCTTAAAATGACCCCATTCTTCATCCAATTCAGCCATGAAAAATATTTTGCCTACAAAGAGAGAAAAAGAGGAAGTTGAAAAACTGTTACTAAAGCCTTTTAATACAGGATTAAACTATTTAAGTAACTCCGAACTGTTTTTTGAGGAAACTCTTTTCTTTAAACCAAATCAGTTTTAATCACAAGATGTGTTTAATAAAACATGCATGAGATCAGTTCAAGATTTTTTAACAAGTTTTGAAAAACAAAACTTAAAAGATTAAATCAGCACACCAGCAAGAATGAGATGAGGAGATGTAGAAAGATTAATGACAAGAGATTTTTAACGTGGTAAAACCTCACCCAATTGAGGAAACATCCACGGTGACTTCTAAGTCACAGACCAAAAATCCACTAAAACAAAATATATCAATTACAAACTATATAACACACATGCACACAAATCAGTCCTATACAAGTATACGAATGTACCCACTCGTGTCCTTCTAACTTTTCTGCAGTTCTGATTGCTGATGTGGTTCTCCCAATTTGCTAACTTCCACTTTGTTCCAGTCTTTACGTCGACTCTTGTTTCAAGATATTATTACCAACACTTTCAGTATTATAGTGTGTAAGTGTTTGTGATGGCGTTCTAATACATGCATGCACACACACTCGCGCTTATTTATACAAATAGTCCTAGAAAATTACAAATCTGATCTATATGCTGTGATTTTTAGTTTCTCTTTTCTTAGAAAACTAAAACCTTATTTGACCTTTAGAATGATCCCCGAATCCACGGCTATCTTTCTCAGAAGACATTTCAAGATCTTAATCAATTTCAGGGTTTTGAAAAATACTTTTGCAATTGAAAACCGCCAAGTGTGATTCCAACTAGGTCAAAGGTCTTATTTCAAAAGAACTAGAAACAGAAAATGATTTTGCTGATTTTGAGGATTAAAACATTTACAGAAAATAATCAACAAAAGATTTCTCAAGATGAGAAACTAAGAATGCAAATCTAAGTGTAATATAACATAAAATGATTAGATCTATGATTTCAATAAAACAAAAATACAGATCTGACCTAATGTTTAAGTTGGACACAAGATCTTAAAATGAAGAGATTTGAACTAGGAAACAGCTTTCAAACAAACATACAAAAACTCTCAAACACTCAGGGTTGGTGTTTGGTGTAACCTGGTTTTTGGTAAGAGGGTTAGGGTTTGAAAAGGGGTTTGGATGAATTAGGGTTTCCTATTCTCTCTCTAGTTTCTCTCTCTTTTTCTCTCTTCTCTCTCTTCTCTCTTCTCACTTGAATTAAACGAAGTGGTTAAATCTCCTTAAAGGATGAGGGTTGGCCTCTTTTTATACTGGAATGATAAGGATCAAGAAGGATGAGACGAATCAAGGGCTGGGATTTACTCTTCCTAGATTGACTTCAATCCAATGGTTTAAGATAAGCGGTTGGTTAAACGCTTTCTGATTAAAGGATAAAAGTTTCACATGGATTGGAAAAGGATGCATGAAGAGCGTTGATAAGTTCAATCCAAGGGCTGTAAATGAACACCCGTTTTGTCTCTTAAAAGAAACACAACTCCAACCAATAGGAGGGCGACAAGTGTAGGCCTAATATTGAACCACAAATGCGCGTCTAAAATAATTACACAGCTCCCCTTATAATCTCAAATGCTTTTGGTTTCTACCCAAATGAACTTTATAGGGATAAAACCAACAATCAAGAATTACAGAAAGACCCCAAAACCTTTTAATTCCAATTTTATTAAGAAAAAAATGTTTTTAAAAATCATTAAAAATTTGCAAAATATTATTAAAAAAGGCTTTAAGGGGAATTAACACACACAAAAAAAAACACAATCAATGTATGAAATATATGACCCATGTATGCATTCCTAATGTGTGAGTGTTTGTGAATATACCTTTGATCAATCAAACAAGAGGAATGAATTGTATAGAAGTATCTGAGGCTCGTTGGTATCTAGGGGGGACTCAATTTTGTCACTATTTCCAAACTAGATGAGCACGTATACAATGTAGACTCAAGTGAGTCAAGAGTATAAGGTGCTTCAATCTCCCCTTTTGGAAATATGAGACAAAATCTCCTTTGAGTCATCTTGGACTCGTAGGGTTACAAAGAAATAAGGAAAAAACCTATTCCTATACAAAATTCTATCTACCCATATCCTAGAAAAGAAAATTACATAACTCAACTAATTACAATTCATTACCCTATTACATCTGTTGAGAATAACTGTATGGAATCCTGCAAATAATCACTAAGATCAACCTTTTTAAAATATGTACAAAAGAAATGAACTCATAATACTCGAATTTCTCCCCCATTTTGTCTCAAATGGACAAAGGGAAAAACTATACAAGTCAGAGAGTTTATTCAGAACAAACCATTCCTATCGATTTACGAAAGGCAATAAACCTATTATAATTCAAAGGTTTGGTAAACATATCTGCGAGTTACAAATCAATAGGAAGATAATTGATTTCTAATTCCTTAGTCTCAAGTAATTCGCGTATAAAGTGATGCCTAATTTTTATGTGTTTTATTCGCAAGTGTTGAACAGGATTTTTAGAGATATTGATCTCTCTTTGATTATCACAATAGAGATGTAATTGTTCCTCTTTAATACCGTAGTCACTTAGCATTTGCTTAAGCCAAAGTAATTGGGCATATAAACTTCCAGTGGCTACGTAATCAGATTCAACTGTTGATAAAGAAGTGATTTTTTGTCTCTTACTACTCCATCCTACCAAATTATTACCAATATAGTAACATGCTCCTGATGTGCTCTTACTATCATTAGTGCACCCTGCCCAATCGACATCAGTGTATCCTATTATAGTGCTACGAGTATCATTGGTGTACCAAAGTCCTAAATTTAGAGTGCCTTTTATGTATTTTATGATTCTTTTAACACAAACTAAACGTCTCTCTATAGGATTGTTTTGATAACATGCACACATGAAAATAACGTACATAATATCAGGATGCGAGGCGGTAAGGTATAGCAAAGTTACTATCATACTACGATATAATGTTGGATCTACGGATTTCCAAGTTTCATCCTTAGACAGTTTGACGGTAGTACTCATGGGAGTTTTGGCATCTTTTGCACTTTCAAGGACGAATTTTGTAACAATCTCTAAAGCATATTTAGATTGCGAAACAAATAATTCTTCTTAATTTTTTTTGACTTGAAGACCCAAGAAAAATTGTAACTCACCCATAAGAGACATTTGAAATTCTTTTTGCATAATTTTAGAAAAAGATTTGAATTCTGAAGGGGAAGTTGATCCAAAAATGATATCGTCAACATAAACTTGAGCTATAATGATATGTTTGTCAAAATGTTTGACAAAAAGAGTTTGATCATTTCCACCTCTCTTAAAACATTTATCTAAGAGAAAATTGGAAAGGCGCTCATACCAGGCTCTTGGTGCTTATTTTAGGCCATACAATTTTTAAGACGAAAAACATGATTTGGATATTTAGGGTCAATGAACCCTTTTGGTTGTTCTACATAGGTGTCCTCAGTCAATATTCCATTAAGGAAGGCAGATTTAACATCCATTTGGTAAAGCGTAAAATGTAAGTAGCAAGCTATGGAAAAATGAAGACGAACAATATCTAATCGAGTAACAGGAGCAAAAGTCTCGTTAAAATCTATTCCTTTAATTTGAGAGTATCCTTGAGCAACTAATATGGCTTTGTTTCTAATGATTATCCCACTTTCATCAGATTTATTTTTAAATATCCATCGTGTGCCAATAAACTTTTTGTGATCAGGCCTAGGTACAAGATACCAAACATCATGAATGAAAAATTGAAGGAGTTCTTCCTGCATTGCAGAAATCCATTGAGGATCATTCAATGCATCATTTACATTCTTTGGTTCCACAAGGGAAACAAAACATACATAATGAGCATAGTTTCTTAATTGAGATCTTGTACATACAGGCTCACTAGGGTTACCAACAACATTATCTATGGGATGGTCTTTAGAAACCCAGTTGGGTACTTCAAGTGTCTCAATTCATAAAGAATCATCTATTTCTGGAGAGTCGTTTTCTAAAATATTTTCAGACTCTTCCATAATAGTTGGTTCTCCGGTCTTACTCTCTACAGTAGTGTCACTTATAATAAAATTTATGGATTCCATCAAGGTCTTAGTGCATAGATTATAGACATGGTATGCTCTACTATTAGGAGAATATCCTAGAAAAGTGGCTTTATCTCCACGAGTCTCAAATTTGGATAAGTGTTCTCTATCTTTGTAGACATAACACGTACTACCAAAGGTTCTTAGATACTTAAGATCGGGCTTCTTCCCATACCATAGTTCGTAAGGAGTTTGTTTAGAATTCTTTCTAAGATAGACCCTATTGATATTGTGACACACATTACGAATAGATTCTAGCCAAAAATATTTAAGTAGAGTCTTGGCACGAATCATAACACGTGCCATCTCTTGAAGCGTATGATTCTTTCTCTCAGTAATACCATTATGTTGAGGAGTCATAAGGGCACTAAATTCATGTTTGTAACCATTATAGTCACAATAATCTATAACACCAGTATCTATGAATTATCCACCTCTATCACTATGAATCCGATTTACTTGAGTATCTTTCTCATTTTCAATTCGAAGTAAAATATTCAAAAAAAGGTTTGGAAAGTTTTAGACTTTTGTTTTAAGAAAGCTACCCAAGTAAATCTGGTGAAGTCATCAACCATAACAAGAATTTAATTGTGTCCACAGAGACTAATAGTTCGAGAAGGACCCATTAGGTCCATATGGATGAGCTCTAAGGGTTTAGAGGTAAGGATATCTTTGTCTTTCTTATGAGGGGACTTAACAATTTTTCCTTCCTGACAAGATCCACAGACAATACTAGAAATAGGTTTGATCTTAGGAATACCTCTAACTATTTCTTGTGAAGATAATCTACTAAGGTTTTCGTAATTTATGTGACCCATTCGATTATGCCATATCTCAATGTTATCGATTCTAGCAATGTTACAGACCTCAGTACTGTTTAGGATAGTATAACAATTGTTCGGAGTCCTGAGTCCTGTAATTATGCACTCACCTTTTTCATTTAAAATTTTGCAATTATTCTTTGAAAAGGTGACAGTATGATTTTAGTCACAAAATTGCAAGATACTAAGTAGATTAGCCTTAAGACCTTTTACTAGAAGAACATTTTCAAGTAAAGGTAATCCTTCTTCTTGGAGTGTTCCTTTACCAATGATTTGAGATGATACACCATCACCAAACATAACTTTTCCTCCAACAAAGATGGTTTTATTTAAAAGTTTGGTATCATCCCCAGTCATGTGTTTTGAACATCGAGAGTCTAAATACCAACCAGAGGAGGTGTGTTCAGCTTTTAAAGCAATAATCACAATATTACACTTCATCTGGGGTAATAGCTCATCTTTTCTAACCCAAATAGCTCTTGTTTTTATTTTGTGCTTATTTGCTCTCATTTGATAAAATTTGCGAGCATTAGATTTCTATTGATAAATGTTTTGCGCATGAGGTTGCATTTTATGATCAACATGAGCATTTGGCTTAGGAAAGTGTTTAGTAACCCTTCTTGGAAATGATCTTTTAGGTTTGGTCTTTCTCTTTCTATAGTTAGAGTTTTTGTTTGGTTGTCAGGGGAGAAAATAATTGTTACGACTTCTCCTAGAATAATTAAAGTTTTGGTACACAGGAGTATCATAGATAGGTTTGACTAAACGTCTAGAGTAACATCCTTCAAAGGAATGGCCATATAAGTCATACTAAGAACAATATAGATTGCTCAAAGATGGTACCTCCTTAGGAAAGTTTCTAAACATAGGCTTCATGAAATTTTGGGGTTGAACCTTATTTCTAGGCAGTACAGTTTGAAAGGCAGAATAACTTTTCCTAATTGGGGGCCAGACATATTTAGTCTTAGGTAAACTTTCACACTTAGAGAAACTTGATTCCCTAATATCAAACTTTGATTGTTTTTCATCAAACTCATTTTTCAGAGAATGAAAATCTGGACAAGTTTCTATAGGTCTTTTGCCTCCTGACACAAACCTGATTGGTTCAAGTTTTTTAGTTTGTGTCTTCAAATTTGGGCAAAACCCTAGTCCAGTTCGATCATCAGAATTGGTTTTTAAATCAGCAACAAAACCATCAAATCAGTTTGAATTATTTTCAAATTTTGCAATTTTTTTTAAAACTGTTGTTGTCTTCTCTTTGGATTGTTCCAATTCTAATAATATCCCCTTATATTTTTTCTCTAGAGTTTCATTTTCTTCAATCAAATTCTTCAATTTTTTATCAAGAGTTTTAACTTCATTTTTATGAGTTAGACATTGGGTTTTTATACTCTTCAGCGTTAAGTTTAACCATCATACTTAGGTCTTCTAGTTTCTTAGTGAGATCCTTCACTATCTTCTCTAGTCTAGTACTTTTCTTGAGGGTTTTCGCATGATGTGTTTGAATGTCAGGTATGTCTTCAGTGTCCGAATCACTAAGTGTAGTGTGTGAAGTGACCCTTAAGGATTCAATTCTTGAACTCACGAACCCATTGATATCGTCATTATCGCATTCCCTTTGACTCACACACCTCGTGGTAAAACTAGCAATATTCTCAGAAATTAAAGCATCTAAACCAGTAGCAGCATGATTTATAACACCAGAAGTAGAGCTATTACCATCATTCTCATACATAGGTATATCATCATTGTAGATTATTTTAGCAAAGAAAGACATGCAAGGATCAAAACCATCAAAATATTCAGGTTCCTCATTTCCAGAATCACTTGAATCATCCCATGTTTTGCAAATGTTGGCCCTTGTATGTTTATTGGCAGTGTTCAGTTTCACTCTACAGTCTTGTGCTATGTGTCCTAGTTTTCCACATCTAAAACATTCAATGTTTTTGAAGTTTTTGTTGGGTCTCATGTCCTTGTGATGTTTGTCTTGACATTTCTCATGAGGTTTGTAGTTGTACTGAGTTGGATAATTTGGCTTGCCTTGTCTGTTTGCCATTTTATTTTTAAATTTGACAATTTTTTTAACCTGTTTTGACATCAATGTAATTTTATTATCCAAACTATCTATGTCACATTCCTCATCAGAATCATCAGCAGGAATAGTAAACTCAGGTTTCATCATCTTAGAGGAAAAACTACAGTTGGAACTAGTCTATTTCCTATGGGACTGATTTCCACAGTTCTTAGTTTACTACTGAGTAATTCAGGAGTGAGATTTTGATCACACATTTGCTCAATAGCATATCTTTTGTTGTCAAATTTCTATGGTAGTGATATTAGAATTTTATATATAATTTCATGCCTGTCATATGTTATCCCATTAGCATGCAGTTTGGTCACAATGTAAGTCAATTTCATGTAAAAGTCATCAAAAGATTCAGAATCAGACATAATTAGAGAGTTATATTGCTGGACAAGCATTTCAGTTTTAAAAGCCTTAAGTCTAGTGTTACCTTCATGTGCAGTGATCAGTGTATCCCAAGCTTCCTTAGAAGTGGAACAAGATGAGAACCTTTTGAACTCGTGTTCATTTATGGACATAAAGATGGCATTCTTGCCTTTGTTATTATTTTGAAAAGTTTCCTTCTCTTCTTGTGCGAATTCACTTAATGCTTTCTTAATCCTCTCATTACTTCCTTCGGTGGCTGGTTTAGTAGGATAAGTGTATCCATTTTCAATAATATCCCAGACATCATCTCCCAAAGTTCCTTGTATGAAAGGAACCATTCTTACCTTCCAATAAGCAAAGTTGTTTCCATCAAAGAGACGGGGTCTGGTCAAGTTGCCAAATCTTTCGTTTTTCTCGTCCATTGTTTTGATTTCAAGAAAATAATTTCAGAAACACAAGATCTTTACAAAAAAGATTTCTAACGCTCTGATACCAATTGAAAGAATGTTACTAAAGTCGTTTAATACATGATTAAACTATTTAAGTAACTCCGAACTATTTTTTTAGAAAACTCTTTTCTTTAAACCAAATCAGTTTTAATCACAAGATGTGTTCAATAAAACATGCACGAGATCAGTTCAAGATTTTGTTAACAAGTTTTGAAAAACAAAACTTAAAATATTAAATCAGCACACCAGCAAGAATAAGATAAGGAGATGTAGAAAGAATAATGACAAGACATTTTTAAAGTGGTAAAACCTCACCCAACTGAGGAAACATCCACAGTAACTTATAAGTCACAAACCAAAAATCTACTAAAACAAAATATATCAGTTACAAACTACATAACACATATGCACACAAATCAGTCCTATACAAGTTTAGGAATGTTTGCAGTTCTGATTGCTGATGTGGTACTCCCAGTTTGCTAACTTCCACTTTGTTCCAGTCTTTACGTCGACTCTTGTTTCAAGATCTTATTACCAACACTTTCAGTATTGTAGTGTGTAAGTGTTTGTGATGGTGCTCTAACACATGCATGCACACACAGTCACATTTATTTATACAAACGATCCTAGAAAATTACAAATCTGATCTATATGCTGTGATTTTTAGTTTCTCTTTTCTTAGAAAACTAAAACCTTATTTGACCTTTAAAATAATCCGCGAATCCACGGTTATCTTGCTCAGAAGACGTTTCAAGATCTTAATCAATTTCAGGGTTTTGAAAAATAATTTTGAAATTGAAAACCGTCAAGTGTGATTCCAACTAGGTCAAAGGTCTTGTTTCAAAAGAACTAGAAACAGAAAATGATTTTGTTGATTTTGAAGATGAAAACATTTACAGAAATAATCAACAAAATACTGCTCAAGATGAGAAAGTAGGAATGAAGATCTATGTGTAATATAACATAAAATGATTAGCTCTATGATTTTTATAAAATAGAAATACAGATCTGACCTAATGTTTAAGTTGGACACAAGATCTTAAAACGAAGAGGTTTGAACCAGGAAACAACTTTCAAACCAACACACAAAAACTCAGGGTTGGTGTTTGTTGTAAACTGTTTTTTGGTAAGAGGGTTAGGGTTTGAAAAGGGGTTTGGACGAATTAGGGTTTCTTATTCTCTCTCTGGTTTCTCTCTCTTTTCTCTCTTCACTCTTAGCCTCTTTTTATACTGGGCTGAGAAGGGTCGAGAAGGCTTAGACGAATCAAGGGCTGGGATTTAGTCTTCCTAGATTGACCTCAATCCAACGATTTAAGATAAGCGGTTGGCTAAACGCTTTCTGATTAGAGGATAAAAGTTTCAAATGGATTGTAAAAGGACGCATGCAGAGCGTTGATAAGTTCAATCCAAGGGCTGTAAATGAACACCCGTTTTGTCTCTTAAAAGAAATACAACTCAAACCAATCGGAGGGCGACAAGTGTAGGCTTAATATTGAACCATAAACGCGCGTCTAAAATAATTACACAGCTTCCCTTATAATCTTAAGAACTTTTATTTTCTACCCAAATGAACTTTACAGGGATAAAATCAACAATCAGGATTTACAGAAAGACCCCAAAACCTTTTAATTACAATATTATTAAGAAAAAAAATGTTTTTAAAAATCATTAAAAATTCCCAAAATATTTTTAAAAAAGGTTTTAAGGGAAATTAACACACACAACACACGCACAATCATTGTATGCAATATATGACCCTTATATGCAGTCCTAATGTGTGTGAGTATTTGTGAATATACCTTTGATCAATTAAATAAAAGGAATGAATTGTATAGAAGTATCTGAGGCTCTTTAGTATCTAGGGGAGGGACTCAATTTTGTCTCTATTTTCAAACTAGATGAGCACTTATACAATGTAGACTCAAGTGAGTCAAGAGTATAAGGTGTTTCATAAGTTAATGAAGAAATCATTCGAAAAATGACCATAAATCGAGGAATTCTCGTATGAGTTATACCCTTGGTATATTTTTGTTTATGATTTGGATGAATATTTAAATGATATCCATTGTGCCAAAGTTAGTTAAACTAAGGATGGCTTAAGATGATACGTGAGGACTTGTGTCAGGATCGTAAATGTTAATTTCAAAGTCTCATTTTTTGAATTTCCTTCTCGTGAAACTTTTTGATGTAGTAAATTCATGTATATGATGTGTGCATACACTAAAACATGTTTAGTATATGTTTCCATGATTGATACCCGAGGTAGAGGTGATATATGCTTAAAAAGGTTTACGCTTTAATGTTCTCTTCCGACGTTGTTGTGTTAAAAGTGTCATAACTCATGGAACACTTATTGAAGTTAAATGATTCTAATTTGAGATTAAAACATAATCATATATGTCTACTATATCCTAAAATGAAGTAAAAATACCGAGAAATGAATCTTGGGTGATAGTTTGATGTTCAGGTATAAAATTTGCCCCAAAAGTGTAAGTGCGCACACCAAGTGTTCGCCGTTTTGCTTAACTTAGCAAATGATCTCAAAAAATTCTAAAAATTTAATTTTATATTATTGAATATGTTTAATATAGGTTCCTGTGATTTATAACCGAGGTGGAGGTTATATATCCTTGAAAAATATTAAGTTATGCTTTGATGATCTACTCAGACCTAGATGTCTTAAAAGTGACATAAATCATTGAATACTTGTTGAAATCAAGAAATTCCAATAGAAAATGTTAGAGAACATATATGAGTATGATATACTTGAAGGGGTGAATAAAATACCTATTGGTTGGTTTGTGGGTTGCTTTGAAGTTGAATTTTTGTTTTTTTCTCCAGAAATGATTTGGAAAAAGTTATAATAAAATAGGCAAAACTTTGTCTAGAGAATTCGTAATTTAATTCCGTAAATTGTGTTAGAACCCTAATGAATAAGTGTAATAGAAATTTGAAGTATCATATTCAATTAATTTTCAGTTATGTCACATTGACCAGCTGATGTGATGTGTTACTGAGTTTAATGTGATTTGTTGTATTCAAAAACTAATGATGTTGAATTGTTAGGTGGGGAAGAGGCTAACACTACTATACCAAGGAAATAGTTTTGGTATTAATCTTAGTACCAAATTAAAGATGAGTGACTTGTACTATGAAATATAGATGTTTATATTTTCATATGGAATTGTGTAGTTAAATACATGTGTGGTGATGCTTATCGAGTGATGTGGTGTTATGAAACATATGGATATGATTAAAAATGTTAAATAATGTTATTTAATGTTATGTACTGAGGTGGGACCTCTATCTAATGCTAAGGGTTGTGGTGGGTCCTACGGGATGCACCAGGCCCGTTAATCCAACTTAAAAGTTTGTTGTACTCGGGCCTAATTATAGGATTTGGTTTTCTCCATTAATTGGGAGTTAATTGGACTAGCAGGTCCAGGCTTGCAAGAGTTACACAATTCCTATTGGGTTATAACATTAGAAAATAAAAATGGTTATTTAATTGGTTTATATATGTGGTATATGGTCATTCACTAAGTTTTTGTTTCCTACACTCTTATAATGTTATGTTTGGTATATGGTCATTCACTAAGTTTTTGTTGCCTACACTCCTATAATGTTATGTTTCGGGTATTCCTATTGTTTGTAGTTCACTGCTAAGTTAGGACCTTAAACGGGAGAGTGGAGGATAAATAATATGGGTTGAATATCAACAAGCTCTTTGGGTACAAGTTCCACAAAGGAACTTATGTAAGTAAATTAGTTGCGTAATTTTAAGTTGTGCATAATGGTAGCTATGTTTTCATCTAAACATACCTTTGAAGAAGAAAAAATCTTGTGTTATTTTTTGAAAGATTTCAAGTACCATAATGTTTAATGGGGATTTATCTCAATATAAAATGATAATCTTAACTTAAGTCGGGGCGCGACAAAACATATCCCATAGATAACCTAGATTAAAAGGGTAACACTGGGTGAGTAAAACACAGAAAATTCGTCTGAGTTGATAACCTCTCTGCATTTTACCCATTCATCATCATCTTCTATAAGCCCCATAGCCATACATGCGGACTTGAAAGAATCATGAATGAAATTTTTGATAGTTCGTAAGAACTCAAAAGAACGTGACCCTTTAACAATGGTTAGCAGTATTCATAAATAAAATCTTTCTCCCGAGTTTGGGCTGGCATGGTACATCCTACCAATTGTGAACCCCCCATTTTCTAATATGGGAGTTCAAGTCTTTCAATTCTTGTTCCAAACATAGTGTTGGGGAAACTCTTGATAAGTATATGCACGCACGTCTTCATTCACTTCACAATATGTGAAAAACTCCATTAAAGAACTTTGTTGAACCGAAGCCCTGCGCACAATTTCATCCATTGACTCACTTGGATTGAAAACAATATGATGCGTACTCTAAAGGTGAAGTTCCAATTGCGTAATAGAAAGTTTCTCTTCATGCATTGGATTACCTAATATCCGCCAAATAGCTTCAGGTGGGCTAATATACCTAGCATCTTAGTATTATTGGATATCATCTACACCTCCTAAGACCATAGTGGTGCGATCGTATCCCTTGTAAATGTATTTGTGTATGTACTTGACGCATCGGAGCCCGGCGCAAACTTTAACATTGATGTGGGAATTGAACATCCGAATAATATGGGGATTATATGGAACAACATTTTGATTATTAACTTTTTCTGCCATTTGCAAGAGTTAACACCCGACCATTATTGCGACGCTGATAGATTAGATACCCATCTTTATCCATAGTGGTGGAATCTGCGAAATCCCTTGGATATTTATTTGTGCATCTACCATTTTCCATGCATGGATCTTGAGGAGACTGTGAACCGCAGGGTCCATGAACCATATAACCCAAAATAGTTTCAAAAAGTGCCGGATCATTGTCTAAGACCGGAAATTTAGAACATACTATATTATCAACATGGGTAGATGTTTTAATCTTGCTCAGACCATCAAGCAATAATAAAGCATGCATGTGAGGTAAACCTCACTTTTGAAATTCAATTGTGAAGAAGTGCACCACTTTTCTGCCAAATACATGTTTATTCTCAATCTCCTTTATGAGTTCCTTTCGTTTAAGTTTAAACACACGTAAAACCAAGTCGGGACGAAGCAAGGCAATCTGATGAGGCATCAATTCCTTTGTAATTTCTGGCCACTTTTGATTTGCATTCATGGTGAGAAATGTGTGATGGCCATAGAATCTTGATAAATATCAAACATATGTCTCGCACTACCAGTGAAAGACGATGGCAGAATCATCCATTTACCAATCTGACCTGGTTATAACACATTGGACATACTATCACTAAGGTCTTTATATAACTCTGCTCTAAGTTTTCCTTAATTAAGTCTATAATAAGTTAGACAGTTTTTCTCGGTAAAAGCCCATGCATCAATAATGAACTCTTGGAACAATTTACACCCTTTAGAGATGGTGGAGTACTCAGAATCATGTTGAAACAAATGATAACCATAATAATTCAATTGAGTCAAACGCTTAGTCTATTCAATCGAATGTTTCACATCCCATAACTTCATCTCTGAGTGCCAACCAAGTTCTCCGTAAGGGAACAATAAGATGTAATGCAAAGGTAAATACACAGGGTGACACTCATTAATCTGCATTAATTGATTATCGCCTTTGAGCGAAAAAATAATAACTCACATACCACTAACGTTGGATCCATCCCCAGGTAAAATAGGTGATGTAAGGGTGAGATTACGCAGAGGGCAACATTGCGGTGTAGGGGTGGTCAGCAACGGAGAAGTTTTCGAATGGGAAACACAGGCGGCATTCTGAGATCGTTCTCGCTCACATCGGCGTCTCTGACCCAAGATATGGGCGGAAGTAGGTGGAATTTCCTACTACCTTAGAGATAGTTAGTAAATGAAGACGAAAGATAATGAAAGCAGAATAATAATAAATATGGAAATGGAAGAAATGTCACACCGTAGGCACATTTAAGGTGGTAGTGTGTCTTTTGATGTGTGAAGTTGAACATACCTGCAAATACAAAGAATAAAAAATGAAAACTCAAAGTTACAGTGGTTATATGGTTTAAAAATGAAATTAAGTACAAAATACAAAAAATATCACTAAGTCAAGGTTACCCATATGTCGTTCTAAAATGTTCGTATGAATGTTTGATATAGGGGTCTGGTTTCACAGAGGGACACATAGCAGTGTAGATGTGCTTAGAAACAGAGAAATTGTATTAGCGCGACTTCATTTAGGTCGGGAATCAATGGCTTCATTTTGTGACCGTTCTCATTCACGACGGCACCTGTAGCCCAATATGCGGGCAGAAGTAGGTGGAAATTCTTGTTAATTTATAGATAGTTAGGAAATTAAGACTAAATATAATAAAGGTTTTATGGTGTGAAAATTGAATTTCATTACAGAAGAAAGAAGAACCGAACCGAGTAAGAGGGGTCACTATCTTTCCCTTTCCCCTTTCCATTATCCAAAAATTTCTCTGCGTGTTTTCTCTTCTGAAAATAAAATATATCTTCTAATAAAGTAGACTGCCTAGTTGTGTAAGAAAATTAAAAAAATGGTTTAAGTTACCTCTGTACGAATGATGTCAAGTTCAGATACATCACGGATCACAACACCCGTGTTTCTTCTACGTAAGCGTTCGGGCTGTTTAGAAAGGGTTATCTGATTCATGTCCACTCAATTCTAATATACTACAAAATAATAAAATATAACCGATGATATAGTTGGTAAGAACTTAAATAGCATTGTAATCTATTAAATAGCAGTGTACTTTAAATATCAATGTAATCTAGTAAATAAAAGTGTAATCTATTAAAGTTTAGTAAGAACTAACCTTGTAAATAGGAGCTTCAAATAAATCAAAATCCAACCAATGGTAATAGACAATATATAAATGAAGTCCACTGCACCAAAAATAAATCAAAATCCAACCATTGTAAGCCTAAAATCATTTGAAACCATTGTAAACCTAAAATCGATTAAACCTAAAATTGAAAACCATTCAAAACATACAAAATATAAGCGACGCAGCGAGGAGAGCGGGGTGATGGCGAGGGTGTCTAAATTAACCTTGTAAATATCATCTTTAAAATCAAGTCCAACATTGCACCTAAAAATAAATAAAAATCCAAATGAATATAACAATGTCGGAGCCAGGAAGATTATAATGCCAAATCTAAATGAAGATTATAAACACATGATTTGGGCTATTTTCGAATGACCCCTAACTTACTTTTTGTTTCAAATTACCGTCAAACTACCCACACGGGTTTTTAAGGCAAAATGTAGTATATTATCAAGAAACCCAATATACAAAAAACCCATATCACCAAGATTCAAAAAATAGAGACAATGTAATAGAAATAGAGGCAAGATTCATAAAATATAGGGAAAATGTAGTATATTATGAAGGCCTTTAAACAACAGATATAATAGAAATAACTAAAATCAAAGAAAATAAAGATAGTGTAATAGAAATAACTAAAGTACTCAATTGACACCTAAACTATTTGAGTTATTCCTAAAAATCCCCTATTCAATTTATAGTTGCAGATACTATCAAGCATGAGATTATTATAATAAATTATTAAAACCCTCCAAAAATAATGAGAAAACAATGAAGATAAAGTAGATATGAACTGGAAAAAAAATTACCCACAGAATTTGTGGTTTTCTTTGCTCAGAATCCATTATCTCCTGCCTTTTTTTCTCATTTTCTCTTCAATGCCCAACACCTGAAATCCAAATATAGAAACCATATTAGCTAAATAAATTTCATGAAAACCAAAATACCAAATGATAGACACACAGAGTCGGTTTCGTACAGAGTGTTGAACCAAAATACTAAAATAACATATATTTTTCAAATGAAAACTCACCAAGCGAAAATCCTAAGGTGAAATCAAAAGAAAGCCACTTGAAGAGGTTTGAGAGGATATAAATGGGAGAGAGAGTGGATGTTTTGGAGAGAGAAACCGAGGTAGTAGGTTTGTAAGGGGATAGATAGTGAGTGGAAGATGGGATGTACGGGAGACTTGAGGCAGACTGGCCATGTCACAATTTTATCTTCGATTTAGAAAGATGGGCGGGAGTATGGGTTTGAGGTTCTCCAATTTTTCCATCTCACAATGTTAAAATTATGACGTGGCACAACCTTAGACCATTAAATTACCCTAAAAAATTTGATCTCAACTATTAATTCGTTGGCACTATTCAAACACCCCTCTCCCATATTATATAGATATATATGATAGGGATTTATATATTTACACCTGCAATTATTCTATTGTGTTGGTTAGTAGATGATAAATATTACGCCATCTTATATTAGTCAAGAATGTGGAAACTTGAATGAGTGATGAGATACTCGAATTAGATTTAATTAATATTGAAAATGTGAGTTGTATTATTTGGGTAATACGGGTGGGAATAATGACTTAGGCATTATAGTAAGAGACTCGATTTAAATTAGATAGGTGGGATAGCGTAACAAGGATGGGTTAGGAGCTTACGTTAGGTGTGCACATTAGTTGATAGGTGAGAATATAAAGTGACAAAACATGGAACTAGCATGTATGTAATATTTACTGAATAATGCATTTTAAACACTTGTTGATTTTAAAATATTTTCAACTCAGGCTCTGACCCGTTTTCTTCCAAATCTATTTTGTTGTTGTAAAAAACCTTTCAAGTGCCCAGCCATAGGAATACCAAGCATAGGATTTCTTATCAGTTGACGTGCTGTAGCTGATGTGGAAGTTACAGTACCTTGGTACTAGACGCCTCCACATTTATCTTTGATTCTCTCTGAGTAATTTACTTCAGTCAGGAATGTTTCCAAATCATCATTATTCAGATGTATCCATAGATAGAGATTGCAAACATTTATTTATATTTCAGTTGTTGGGTTTATTTCATTTCAGACTTGTATTTGAGATTTAGACTGGAAATGTTTATTCTAGACACAGTTACTTCTTTATGTCACTTTCTTGCTATGAGATTGTTTATTGGACGGTGATTGTTTAGTTAATTATTTACTTAGTTGTATGTTAATTTAAATGATAAAATTTGACACCATACGTTTTTAACTACTAGGTGGTTAGTAATTAAAAAGTGTTTTTCGGCAGAGATGCTAAGACTGAACCAACTGGATATTCTGTATTAAATTTAATAAAGTACTGATCACCATGTATTTAATTAGGAGGGGTGTCATATGTGGTATTAGAGCATCAGGTTCTAGAGTCTTTGGTATCTATGCATCTTATTATACATTCAGCGTAGCTTTCTTTGATATAGAGCCCTATATTTAGGACTATTATATTCATTAATTGCGCATTTTATGCCCTCAACTATTTCGAGATAATAATTGTGGACTTATAAAAAAATTCTCTCATTTCAGATGCTTCCTAGACGTGCACAGAGATCCCATAGAGGTGTAGATCCTGAGCTATAACTAGCTTCGGCCCAGGGTACTTTGAATGTTGCAAGGGTTGACTCTATAGTGGCATAAGCAGTAAATGTAACTTTAGAAGTCATAGAGCAAGAACCACCTCAGGCACAGGCGATGGCACCAGCACTAGCTCACGCGTTCCCTTTTTCTTGGGAGCGAGTTAGGATGCCTTCCAGAAGGCACATCCTTCGAAGTTTGTTTGGAGTTACAATGTTGTGGCATCCAGTCAATAAAAGAACGATATACATTGGCGCCTGAGAATGTACGAGTGCACAGAGGCTCAAAAACAAATACTAGTTACATTTAAGCTAGTAGGAGTGGCAATGTAGTGGTAGGAGTCTGTTACCACTGCTGGGGAGAGAGATGACATGATGATTCGGGACTTCTGGGTACAGTTTGATCGTAGATATTTCCCTTCTGCCATTCAGATTGAGATGAGGCGAAAATTGTTAGACCTCGCCCATGAGGGGAAGACTGTTGTTGAATATCAGAGGAATTTACGAGATTGACTAACTTGATGCAAGATGAGGTACCTACTAAAGAGAAAGATATTCAGATGTTTATGGATGGATTGACTTGGAGGATTCGTTAGCACCTTTTATGTAATCTTTCATTGAGGTCATACACTGATGTGCTTAATGCTGTCTTACTACACTGTCAGGATCACTGCTTCCTTCTGAAGAGAAGTAAGCGAGTAGGGCAGTCCAACCATTAGGGTAGGACAAGAGGTAGTAGCATCAGTGGGGCACAACTATCTCAGGGTCAGTAGAGATAGGGTTTGCAGAGTTCCCATCAGGGGGACCCTGCTAAGCGACACAGATCCAGTGATTATTGGCAGGGACGGGGAGGCTTTAGGCAGGGCCATCCTGGTTAGTTGAATCAGCAGGGCCAATGAAGGGGCAGTAACGACCAGTAAGGCTGAGTTCACTAGGGACAGAGAGGAGGAAACTTTTTTTGTAAATGTTATGTATGTGGTAAAACTGTCCACAAGCATCACAAGTATACAGATAAGGGAAGAGCCCCACAATAGCAGCAACATGGTGCTCATCAGGAGCTCTAGTGACCTATATTTCCTGTCGCCCTCCCAGCACCACCATATATGCCAGCTTTGTCTGCCATTCTAGCAGTTCCGATTCAGCAGGGGCAACTACAGTATGGGGCGTGTTTACAACGTCCACCAGGCCGCAGTCCCACAAGCTCCACCCGTAGTTGAGGGTATGTTTTCTATCCAGGGGATTGTGGGATGCATTTTATTTGACATGGGGGCTTCACACTCATTTATTGCCACTAGATTTGCACGTGCTATGGGGTTATTACATTGAGAAAATAGTATTGGTACATGTGTAGACTCATCGTTGAGTAATGGAATGTTGATTTTCTTTATCTGCCAAGGCGTGGGTATAGAAATTGGGAGATTCAATTTGCTTCTCGATATTCTCCTGTTAGACATGTCAGAGTATGATGCTATTATTGGAATGGATTGGCTATATGCGTATAAGTACACAATTAATTTCTATAGTCGTAGTATTATGTTTTCCATATCGGATCTAGAGATGTTCCTGGTGGCAATGCCTCACCCTAAGGGAGGATCATCCACTCACTTGTATTACATAGAGGAGGAAACCTCTAAGGAGGTGGTGATCCCACTTGATTCAATTTCGATGGTCTACGATTTTTCTGACGTGTTTTAGGACATACCGGGGTTACCGTCAAGTAGAGAGATAGATTTTATGATATATATGACACCAGGAATGTGACCGATAGCCCGTGCATCTTACCATATGGCTTCAAAAAAGTGAAGGGAGTTATGAGATCAGATTGAGCAGCTGTTGGGATAGGGATTCATCCGTAGGAGTACGTTACCTTGGGGTTCTCCCATGATGTTTGTATATAAGAGAGATAGGTTGTTATAGTTGTGTGTTGACTACTGAGAGTTGAATAAATTCACGATACAGAATAAATATCCATTACCCCAAATTGTTGACTTATTTGACTAGTTGAGAGGAGATGCCTACTTTTCAAAGATAGACGTTTGGTCGAGGTGCCAGCAATTACGAATTGGGGAGCAGGATGTGTCGAAGACTACTTTCCTGATGAGATATGGGTCTTATGAGTTCCGGGTTATGCCATTTGGGCTAACCGACGCACTGGATGTGTTCATGGACTTAATTAATAGGGTGTTTAGAGAGTTCTTTGATCAGTTTATCATTGTCCTCAGAAATGACATCCTGATTTATTCCCAAACTGAGGAAGAGCATGCCGATCATTTGCGTGAGGTATTGTAGACACTACGGGAGAATACGTTGTATGCAAAATATGAGAAATGTGGGTTTTGGATGAGAGAGGTTTAGTTTTGGGGTCACATTGTATCTGACAATGGGATATTCATAGATATAGGGAAAGTATCAGTGGTGAGGGAGTGGGGATAGGGCACAACACCAATGAAGGTGTGCAGTTTCTTGGGGCAAGACGAATACCACAAGCTATTTATCTAGGGATTCTTAAAGATAGTCGGTCGATTGATTAAACTGACTCACAAGGGAGTGTCATTCATTTGGTATGAGGCTTGTTAGTTGTCATTCAATGAGCTGAAGGATAAGATGACTTCAACACCAGTTATAGCACTGCCCAGGTTTGAAGTGGAGTACTTAGTCTATACTAATGCATCCCTACAGGAACTTAGGGGTGTGCTTCAGCAGGAGGATCAGGATATAGCTTATACCTCTCGTAAGCTGAAGCCTCATGAGAGGAATTACCCCACCCATGACTTGGAGTTAGAAGCACTCGCGTTTTCACTTTGGATTTGGCGATATTATCTCTTGGGGGAGAAATTTTTCCTATTCACAAATCACAAATCACTACAGGATTTGTTCACTCAGTGAGAGTTGAACATGCGTCAGCGGAGGTGGCTTGAATTTGTGCATTACTATATGTTCGATATCCAATATCACCCGGGGAAGACTAACGTGGTAGCAGATGTGTTGAACTGTAGGCCAGTAATTGAGGTGTCCGAGGTATGGAAGGAAAAATGGAAGGAATTAGGAGAGCGGGATGTAGTGGCTTGATATTTTATATTAGTTATGACCATTATGCCCCAGAGAGTCACAAGGGTTGTACATGCTCAGGCAACAGATCCATTCTTCAAAGATCGGATTGTACAACTTCTAGTCGAGGGAGTCGAGTCTTATTATGTGGGTTTCGATGGGGGATTTCTCTTCAACGGGAGACTGATTATTCCAAAAGGGGAGGACTTGTGACATACGGTGATAACAGAGTCACACGGTTCACGCTTTGCGATACATCCCTAAGGGGATAAGATTTACCAATATATGAGGCGATAGTATTGGTGGAGTGGGATGATGAGGGACATTACTGAGTTTGTCTCGAAGTGTGCCACCTATCATCTAATAAAGGTGGACCACCAAAAGGTAGCAGGGCCTCTTCATCCATTAGCGATTCCTATGTGAAAGTGGGAGAGAATTTCCATGGACTTTTATTACAGGGTTGCCTATTTCTCATAGGGGTCATGATTCCATATGGGTAATTGTGGACTGGTTGACTAAGGTATCTCATTTTTTGCCAATCAGGACAGATTACACTATGGAATAGTATACCCAGATCTTTATAGCCGAGATAGTGAGACTTCGCATGGTGCCCCTTAATATTGTGTCCGATAGGGATAAGACTTTTGTATCTCGATTTTGGCATAGCTTCCAAGAGGCCATGGGTACAGAGTTACGATTGAGTAAGGCTTATCACCCACAGACTGATGGGAAGACTGGGAGGAGGAATCAAATGTTAGCGGATATATTATGGATATGTGTCCTTGCTTTTGGCAGGGGATGGGATAAGTATCTTCCATTTGTGGAGTTTGCTTATAATAACTCCTACAAGTTTACTATTGGCATGGCTCCATTTGGGGCACTATACGATAGGCATTTTCGTTCTCCAATGTGTTGGATAAAGGTGGGTTATAATAAGCTACTTGGTCTAGATGTGATCTAGGGTACTTCAGCCAGGATTTAGGTGATTTAGAGCCGTATCCGGGTTGATCATGATAGAGAGAAGATTCACACCAATGCCAAGAGGTTCTTTAGAGAGTTCAGCGTGGGGGACCAGGCATTTCTACCAGTATCTCCTATGAAGGGGATAATGAGGTTTAGGAAGAAAGAAAAGTTGACAACGAGGTATTTAGGGCCATTCCCTATTATTGAGCGGATTGGGTTAGTGGCTTACAAACTTGCGTTACCCGAGAATTTGCATAGGACTCATGATGTGCTCCATTTTTCTTTGGTGAGGAGATATCTTCGGGATGAGCTGGCCCACACTCACATTGATTTATAGAAGATTGATCTACAGTCCGAGAGTTCCTATGAGGAAGGGCCAGTTTCTATCATAGATCGTAGCAAGAGGAAACTGAGGTCGAAGGTAGTGCCGTTAGTACGTGTTTAGTGGCGGCATCATAATGTCGAGGAGTCTACTTAGGAGTGCGAGGATGAGATATTCGAAAAATCTCCATAGTTTTTCTTACTAGGTATACATTTGTTTCTGAATTTTGGGATGAAATTCTGTTATTAGGGGGGAAGTATGTAAGACCCTGTAATTTTATTGATTTTCAATTGTGGGATTAATTGAATTAATTATGAGAAATTTACTTAAATGCGAATAATATTGAATAGTACCGAGTGAATAAAGTAATATGTGATTATGGATTTATTAAAATTATCGCGAGTGGAAAATACGATAGTTTCGGTAATTAAGTTGGGATGCGCGTGTCAGTTATGTCGGACTCAATTTTATGGAATAAAAAGGTAATGTATTTTTAAGTCATCTATATGGTCATTTGGAGTGTGCAAAAGTGTCTGGTAAGGTCTAAATAGTCATAAAAGTCTACCCGGGGGGTTTAGTTTGGGTCCCTGGTAACTTTTAGGCCATACTAGCACGCCGGAAGGGTAATTTAGTCATTTGCATTTTTAAAGGAAATAAACCCATGAATATTAGAGAGTTATATTAGACGAGGAGTTGTGTTTTCAAGGGCTAGAAACTAGAATATTCACAGAAGCCATTAAAGGAGGAAGGATGACCACTCCCAAGGCTAGAAACATCATTCCTACACCAATTGCACCACCGAGACCACCCTAATGTAGATCGAAAAGAGAGCATATCCCCATACCATCATCTTCATCAGATCAGAATTTCCATTAAAGGCAAGTGTTTTATCTTGCAAAGATTTAGTGCATATATTATCCATGGTAGTTTAGATTTAAAGAAATAACCATAAATAATTGATGTTTCATAAATTTGGAGAATTGAATCATGATTATGGGTTGGTTTTTGCACCTAGATGAATTTATGGAATCATTGGAAAAATGAAATTATAACCTAAGTGTTAGAAATCATGGATTAAATATGAGAATTATGGTGTTCTTGAATAGAATTTGAGGAACTAGGGTTCTTAAGTGATATTCATGAATTAATCCAAGAAATCGATGTCCCATGATGATTTTATGATTCTTATATGTTACTACTCGTACAATTACGTTAGTATAACATTTAGTATGATCGATTGGGAGTTTAGGATGATTAAATTGATGATTTAAGGTTGCAGATGGGAGAAACTCGTAGGAACACATATGCAGATTTTTTATATTTGTACTAGGCCGAATCGATTTGGCTGCCCAGAATTTGCTGCCTTTCCCTTTTTGTTTAGAATTTTTGGGAGATGCTCGGGATTAATCTTGGACTTTAATTTTAAACATATTAAGGAGTATTTAAGAGTACTAGTATTCCTAGATTGTAATTTGGCTTTTGTTCCATGAGAATGAATTAAGGGCTAAACTTAATTAGGTTTAATCGAGAGAAATACCTAAATCGGAGACTAATTCAAATCCCAAAAATCCAAAGGATATGATGACTTATACCAGTAGGATATGACCGAGTTTCTTACTATTATTATGTTAGGAAATAAAGGAGACACTTCGAGTGGCGAGAATTACTTGGGAGCATACGACGAGAGCAATAACATATTCCATTAACACGTAGGATATTCGTGAGATAGATATACTACAAATAAAACATATGCTATAGGATGTGCGTACACATATATTAAAGATAGAGATTTATGTACTATGGTTGGGTGAATACCTAATGTATGATTGATTGATTGTGTGTATGACATACCTACCATACTTGTTATCATGGGAGGTCTTAGAACGGGGGAAGTCTTATCTTGATGAGCCTTCAGGGAGATTTTAGATTGGTGCCTCAAACATAGGTCTGGGAAAGACTTATCAGTGAGTTGATAAGTTTGCGATCTTGTGAGTGTGTAGGTATGTGTGTATCCTATAGGGCTGGGAACTGTCTTCGCCTCCAACATGTGTGATTTGTATTGCTATGGTTCCTAAGTTATTCGAAACTCGTAATCCTTATGTACATTATGTATCGAGATTGGATAGTAAAGTATATGCGCACCACATGTTTGGCCTTTTGGGGTTCTGTATTAGTAGATATATATGATAGTGATTTATAAATTTATACTTGTGATTATTCTATTGTGTTTCTTAGTAGATGAGAAAGATTATGCCATCTTATATTAATCAAAAATGTGGAAACTTGAATGAGTCGAATAAGATTTAATTAATATTAAAAATTCCAGTTGTATTGTTTGGGTAATATGGGTGGGCATAATGACTAAGGAATTATAGTAAGAGACTCAATTTAAGTTAGATAAGTTGGATAGCATAACAAATATGGGTTAGGGTCTTACGTTTTGTGCGCACATTAGTTGAGAGATGAGAATCTGAAGTGAGGGCACATGGAACTAACATGTATATAATATTTACTGTTTAATGCATTTTAAACACTTGCTGATTTTAAAATATTTTCAACTCGGGCTCTGACCCGTTTTCTTCCAAATCTATTTTGTTTTTGTAAAAACTTTTTAGGCACCCACCCAGAGGGATGCCAGGCATAGGAGTTCTTATTAGTTGATGTGTTGTAGCTGTTGTGGAAGTGACAAGACATCGGTAATGGACTCCTATACAACTATCTTTGATTCTCTCTAAGTTATTTACTTTTGCAGGGCATGTTGACCAATCATCATTATCCAGATGTATCCAGATATAGAGATTGCAGACATTTATTTATATTTCGATTGTTGAGTTTTATTTCATTTCAGACTTGCATTTGAGATTTAGACTGAAAATGTTTATTCCAGGCACAGTTACTTATTTATGACATTTTCTTGCTATGAGATTGTTTATTGGATGGTGAATGTTTAGTTGATTATTTATTTAGTTGTATGTTAATTTAAAAGATAATTTTTTACACCAGACTTTTTTAACTACGAGGTGGTTAGTAATTAATAAGTGTTTTCGATAGTGATGCTAAAACTGAACCAACTGGATATTCTGTTTTAAATTTAATGAAGGACTGATCACTCGGTATTTAATTAGTGGTGTCACACTGAATGGGGTACTTTATGGTCAAAGAATAAATCAAAAGGAAACACTATATTAGTTATGTTATAAGTCAGCCACGGTGTGTACCTTAGGTTCACAATCGCTTAATTTCTCCATACCCTTTTTATTTAACTAACAACATCACACGCATCCGTATTGTTACACAGAGGAAAAAGAAGATTTCGAATCCGAATCAATATTACTGAAATTTCAAAAACCTAACAAAATTTGAGAAACCTGAATCCCCGGGTCAACCATAAGGCATACCAAGATTACAATATTCTTTGTATGTATGGAATTCTGGGATATGAGCAATTGTGTGTGTGTGGGGGGGGGGGGGGGGGGGATAACAGAGTAGGGTCTTTTTCAGTGATAAGTATTATCTTACATATAGTAAAGAGATGCATGAAAATAGTCTCCACACAATGCAACCTTTTGTCCCTAAACACCCTATGATACGAAAACTGTCAAATATTTTCTACTATTGATTTTTATTTCTATAATTAATATTAAAATGGAATAGATATTGTTGGGATAATTAGTATTTAGTATTTATCTATTAGTAATTAATATTTGAGTAGATTTTTGTCAAATTAGGAATTAGTATTTATTTAGAAATAGTTTTCTTAACCAATAAATAAAGTTGCAATATCGTTTCTTTTATAATGTTGGAAATCTATTGAGTTGCTTTTAATAAACCCTTGTTGAAAACCAACATTGATAAAAAACAAGGGGTTGAGGAAGAGGCATTATATGTTAAGGATATGGTTAGTTAGGTGTAATACCCCATAGTTTTATATTGATATTTAATTGAATATTTAAATTACGCGGGTGACACATAATTTGATTTACAAAATAATGAGAATTAATTAAAAATTAATTTAGAAAGAAACGAATTAATATTTATGTGATTATTTATTTACTAGTGTGCTACAGTAAGTAAAATCGAATTAAGTCGTAAGTAAGTAAACGCGATGGAATTACATAATATCTCAATAAGGAAATATGTGATTGAATTAGATAGGTTGAGATGATAAATTATTTTTAAGTAACTCGGGTGATGATTTCGAGTGCACGGTTAATCCAAAATGAGTCAAAATACTCAAAATTGAGTACTCGGAGGGTTGTATTCTGGTCTCGGGGACTTTTTAGATTAATCAAGACTAATTTAGGTGACTTTCGACTCCTTAATGGCATGTGAATAACCAAAAATGGGGTTACACTTATAAAATGAAACATTTGGGCTTAGGGAAGAGCCATTTCACAAATCTAAAGGTTGAGGAGAGTTATTCAAAGTGTTAGAGAGAAAGTGAAAAGAATGGGAAAGAAAATTCAAGAGTTTAAGGGAGGAATTGAAGAATTTTGCAAGAACACTTTAGAATTGAAGAAATGGAGGGTATTTCTTGAAGGATTAAGCAACATCTTCATCAAGTCAAACTCTATGAATCAGAAGCCGGGTAATTAACTTGCTATTTAACTTGTATATAAAATTTTAGTCATATCATAGTCGAGAAATGGTATTTTTAAAGATGAATTCATATATATATATATATATATAAACAATTGGATTTTGGGAAATAATTTATATTTTGGAAAATGACTTATATTTGGAAAATGATAAGAATTATAAGTTTTAAAGAACTAAGGTTGATTGAAAAGTCTGAAATTTGAGGATGAAATGGATAATGAAATATGGAGATGAATATGGATATAATTATTATAATAATGAAACTCTCGACTCTAGTTATGAATCCCATGAAATGATGATCAATCTTTTGAACTAATTTTCTTACTAGATGTTAGAATCAAATTAGAAATATCCCTTATACTCTTTATGATTTAGGTAATGTATGATATTAGGTTGAGAATCATTGGGACTAATTTGGGAAAGAGAACAAGGATGAGGTTCACTGACTGGAAAAGAGTATAGGTTTGCGTTTAGACTAACCAGTTCGAATTTTTGAAAAGAAAAAATGGCTCGCTTTGAGATCAAACCAGTTCAAAAATCTAGTATTTTTAGATTTGGGGTTGTTATATTTAATGAGGGAAAAATTAAATAATTAAAGGGTGGAGAAAACCAAAAGCTGATATTTTATATTTCTGGAAATATAATTACGTTTATATGTGGACCCTGAGTTTAAAAGGGACTTTATGGGGATGTGAAATTATAATATTTGAGGAAAGTAGTTAAATATGAATAATTGTGATGGAAAATTAAGAGATCAGGATACAAGCTAAGTGATGTAGACACGTGTCCAGAAGTCATATTGAAAAATAAATGAATTAATTAATTAAGTGAATAATTAATTAGTTGAGCATAAATTGGAGCATTGGATGATAATTCATTTTTTTGCCATTTATAATGAGCATAATTAAATAAATTATTGTTTAATTTATACATGTTTGAAAATTCTTTATATAGATTTTATATCTGTGCAAAAGATATAATTATATGGATATAATGACATACTCCTCTAAGGGTTGTCATTGGCAGTTGCGTGAGTGAGTGATCTTCCCAGTATAGCGAATGCAAGGTTAGTATTATTCACCTGTTATAATTGTTGAGCACATGCATGTTACGGTTGAGACCGAAGTGAGATAATTATGGGTATAATTATTGCTCACTAATTAGGTAACTTAAGACCTCCTCCAACGTCATTGCTTCTTTTCTATCGTAGTTCTCTGTGAGATCCCGACGCGGTATCCAGGATGATGTTAGTGTTTCCTGGAATATGGTAGTATTGGACACCCGCATCCGGAAAATTTATTATTGTTAGTGTTGATGTAAAAAACTAGATGCAGTCTAATTAATTAATCACAGATAAATAATGAATAAGTAAATAAGACATTATATTTTTAAAGTGGTTCGACCTTATAGAAATAGCCTACATCGATTGTTGTCTTGCTGACTGTTTTCCTTAAATCTCGATAAATGGTGTCCCCCCCCCCCCCCCCCCCTTGAGATCTCTCATAGGGTGACAATGTATTTATAGCCTTGAGGCTGTATATATGAAAAGACAATGTGCTGTCACTTAGTAGACATATACATCTGTACAATAAGAATGTGCATTAAATATGACGTTCATTGAATGCGTATTCGTCTTTTAATTTTTCGGGCTAGATGTTGTGCATGCCAAGTAGCTCAGAACGCTTGAGTAGCTCGGAATGATCGAGTAGCTCGGTGCAAGCATGTATTTTCCACGTAAGTCGACACATGTCTTTAGGTAATTAGTCCATGTCAACTGACTAATTCTTGTATCAACAGAATCCCCCAATGTTTCACAGTTGAAGTTAAACAAGAGAGTGTGGAACATTTTTTCCAAACTTGTAAATATTTTGAATTTTTAACCATCGCTTCGATGTTTGTGCTCTTTTCATCATTTAACCGTCGAAAACGCAAACGTCTTTCCCGGTAATCATTTCTTTTCTCTTTTCCCGATGCAAGGTATTTAAAAGCGGCAGAAATCCAATCATCTTCTACTTTTCATATCCATATTTTTGAACTCTTTATTTTCTCTCTCTTTTGTATTATCGTTCTTTTCGTCCTCTGCCATTAGCAGATTTCTCCATTTTCTGTAAGATTTTCTCCCTTCTTTTTTTGCTTTAGTCATCATGGTTTACTTTATTGAATCTTTAGACAAATTCCGGACTGATTTTTCAATACCCTCTTGGGTTATTTTGGAGGATCCTACTTGTCCTTCTGATTTATTTTCTCTGATAGAGGGACATTGGTTTCCCTCCCTTTTTGTAGCGGAGTGTGGTTTTTCTTTCCTGCCAAATCCCCTCAGTTTGGAGTTTTGCCAATATTTTAATATTGTACCTGCAAGAATAGCTCTAAATACATGGAGGGTAGTTAATGGCGTATATAGGTTGAATGAAATTCATGGGACTCACTTGGGAATTCCTGAAATTATGTACTGTTATAAATAGGTTACCAGTGACACTACTTTTATTTAAAAACTAGGTTTTCGAAAAGAGCTTTAGTAGTCAATCTCCCCGATGCCAACAGGGATTATTTTGATCATGGGGTTGTGATGAAAAATTGGTAACACCAGCCATTAAATGGAAATGATGTGTATCAAGGTCCCAGATGTCCGCTTTATGGCAATGGGATAGGTTGTTTTTAGTTTTTGAATATAACTTTCGTTGTGTTTGACGAAATGCATCACTGATATTAATTTTTTTTTTAGTTGACAGTAAAAGGAAGCCCCCAAAAGAAATTGACGTTAACATAAAAGATTTCAAACTTATATGGAGTTTGCATCAATCAGTTGTTGGGGAGCACATTAGAGCTGCTTCTTATTTGTTGAGGTATAAAAACACCACCTCGGCTTTCATTTCCCGTCCTATCGCGCCTCCTGTGGTAACTGATCTTGATCAATTACCAACATCTCGAGCAAGTGGGAAAGAATCTTCTGTTGATTTGGATACATCCTTAGTTGATTTGATGACGAAGAAAAGGATAATGCCTGAGTTCTTTATCAAAGATGCCCTTGGTGTTGAGGGGTCAAAGAAAAGTAAAGGGGGCATTCCAACTGAGGGGACGAAGAAAATGGACATTGCTCCATCCAAGGGAACAACTACAATCGTGAAGGAGGTGGGTAAAAAACCCCGGATTGTTCCAAAAGAGGCATCACCTCTGATTGAAGGTGTTGCTTTTACACAAGGAGAGGCATCACCTTTGATTGAAAGTGCTCCTCTAAAGAGATTGAGAAGAGGTCTCGCTGAAAGACCTACAGAAATTGTTGATCAACCTTCTGATGTTGAGGGTCCTTTGAGAGTTAAAGCTCCATCTCACGTCGCTCCGAGCTCGGCCAAGGGCTTGATCAAATCTTGGGTCCTTCCCGAATATCGAGCTGCTGAGGACTCCCTTCCTTGGGAGAAGCTCACTGATTTAGCCTCCCAACATACTGCGTCAGTAAGTATCATCATCCTTATTACTTCCTCATCTCTACATATTGTATTCATATTCTGAGTTGAGCTCTTTCCTTTTTCAATTTATGCCTTGCTTTAATGGCATCTTGAAGAAAGATGAAGCTATCAGGGCTTCCACTTCCTCAGATGGGGCGGAAGAGGCTTTTATTGGTTTATACCGCTCTTTGAATGAATCCCATCAGAAGTACAAGGAAGAAAAATCTTCTTAGGAGAATGAACTTCGATCTGTCAAGACCACTCAAGATCAAACTATAAGTGATTCTAAAGAGTTGGTGAACAAACTGAAGGCCGTTAATACCAAGCTTGAAAAAGTTGAACGACATAATAAAGAGCTTGAGGATAAGCTGAAATCTATCAAGGGGATTGAGTCCAAGCTTAAAGAGGCTGAACGACGTAAGAAATAGCTGGAAGAAAAGGTGGAGCTTACCGAGGAACACACTTCATTGGAGAAAGTGAAGAAGAAAACTGTTGTAAAGAAGTCTTTTAGCTCTAGCTGGGATAAAGGATGGAACAAGGCCTTAACTTCCATTACTTGTCAGATGGAATATGCCAGCCTAAAATACTTTAGAGATGAATGGGTTGAGCCTTAAAAGAATTGAGTGTTGCAGACGATTCTGAATTGTTTCAAAAGCACACTCATGGCCCTCCTCCTATCATTGGCGAAGAAGAAGAAGATGAGGCTCAATCTAATGAGTCTTCAATGATGGTATCAGAACAAGTTCATGTTGCTTCTGTTCCCCAACCATTCGAGCAAGTTCAACAAGCAAGCACTTCTACCGAGCAATCACTATTGCCTTCCACGCAACTTGATCCTTCCTCCAAACCTGCTGAAGATGTTATAGGGAATAAGGAGAAGGTGTAAATTTGTTAGGTTCTTTAATTATGTTATTTTCTTTCTTATAAGTTTGGTTGTAACTTCTCTTCTTGTGATCAATAAAATGGGTTGTTGTCTAATCTGAATCTCTCCTTGACTTTCTCTTGCTTGTATCATTGTTGATACGTTTTTATTTTTCCTTGATAGTTTATTGCCAGAATGGAACTCTTATCAGCTCATGATTCAGAGTTGATGAAAAAATGTAATGATTATTTCAAAGAGGGTCATGCAGATTTTACTGAAACTTAAATAATTGATATCCTTGGATCAGATGTTTCCGAACAAGCAATTGAAGCATATCAATATTTGAAGTGTTTGCATGATCGTGATGTAGCCAACAATGTGGCCTATTAAGAAATGATTGAATACCTTCAAGGCATGATCAAGGAACTTCAACTTCAACACAAAGAGACCACTACACTTTTGCATAAAGGTTCTGAGAAAAAGAACCAACCATTGAGTGCTGACAGGGGTCATGACAAGTATATTTCGGCCCATGAGAAAAGGAAAATTGTGTTAAAGTTTGAGATTGAGGAGCATAGAAACATTGTCAAGCTGTTAGAGCAAGATAATATCACGTTGCAAGAGGAAGTGAAACAACTCAAATCTGCTGCCTCCTCTTCTTTGGGAGCTTTGATCCCAATTAATGATGAAGGTTTTTCCTTTTTAGAAACTGAAAATGCTACCTTAAGGGAAGAATTAAAGACTTTGAAATGAGTCGGACTTTCCACACCTGCTCGTGGCAGAGCAAGGCCTTCTTCCCCATGGGCGAGTGAAGGCTAGTCGGGTTAATATTGAGGAGACGAGGACTCAATTGGCCTTAGAAAATCAAGTTGTTCAATTAATGGCAAAGAATTAGGCATTGGCAAAAATGTCTAAAAAAATCCATAGTTTTACCGATCAACTCTCCAATCAGAGTTCTGCGCTAGAAAGTAAAGAGATTCTGGTGAAGAAGCTCCACGAGCAGCTTAAAAGATTGACTTATCAATTTCACAAACAACCTAGAGAGGTTTAGATGGAAGGGTACAATGAAGCTCTGTGTTATCTTAATGCTCGATTACAACTGTCAAATAATGAAGGGTACAAGCAGGGATGGTTGAATGCTATGTGTGTGCTAAAACTGAAACAAGGGCACTTCTTATGGGATTATTATGAGCCTGGAGTGCTTGATTTGCCCGTGCCTCCCTTTAAACTTGATCTTAGTCGGATTCCATCTCGTGCTATTCCTCGGTGCTTGATCTCCAAGTATCTTGGTGATTATAGTCTTCATTCAAATTTTAAGATATCTCGCCCTTAGAACTTGATTGATCGACCCTCCATAGTTAACGTCTGAATGCTGCGAGATATGAATTTTATAAATTCTCCCTATGCATTAGGTGATCCCCCAGCTAGGATGGAACCTGTATCAAAAGTAGAAGGAAAGAAACCCATAGAGTAGGACATTTGTATATAATGAATCAAATTTCATTTCGTATGTAATCTGCTTGGTTTTATTAAAGAAAGATTTAGTCTTTGTGCAATTTCATTATTTTGGAAAAACTTTGTAAAATGTTTTCCTTTGTTATTTGCTGATGACTATATATATATATATATATATATATATATATATATATATATATATATATATAAGGACAAAGTATCCTGTTTTGTTTTAGACAATGGAATTTATCCCATTTATTGTCTGATTATAGTGACTTGTCACTCTTTGTGCCTAAGCAATGGAATGATTTTCATCCCATATTCCTGCTTAGTTGTAGTAATCGTGCTAGGATTACCTTATTGCCTAGACAATGGATGCCTAGGGAGGTCACCCATCTTCTTGTCTAGTTTGGGGTGTCCCTTGAGATCACTCGTGATCAAACAGGCTTTCGCCTTGTATGATTTTTATTTACCGACCAACCGGAGTTGGTGGTTATTGAATTGCCGACCATCCGGAGTTGGTGGTTGCTGATCTGGTTTGTGTAGTGTGTAGCACTAATACTCCAAAGAAATTCAACAAAAGAGAAAAATGAGGAAAACGTCACTTTTATTCATATTGAAAGAAATGGGTTACACATGAATTTTCATTACTGATAATACTTGCGCAGATGCTCTGCATTCCACGCGTTCTTGAATTCTTCTCCCTCCAAGGTTTCAATTCGGTATGTCCCGGGGTGAACAACTTCAGTTACTTTGTAAGGCCCATGCTAGTTAGCCTCGAGTGTATTATTCTTCTGGATTACCTTCTTCAGCACATAATCCCCATCTTTCAAATAACACTTCTTCACCCTTTTGTTGTAAAATAAGGTTGTTCGTTGTTGGTAGGCTGCATTCCTGATCGTTGCTTCTTCCCTAACTTCTTCTAGCATATCTAGGTTTAATCGTCTCATCAAATATCTTACAGGGGAATTGAAATTAAGCACCCTATGTATGGGTAAGCCCAATTCAACAGGTATGACGGCTTCACTTCTGAAGGCTAACATGTACGGAGATTCCCAAGTTGTTGTTCGTGGTGTAGTGCGATAAGCCCACAACACCGAGTGTAGCTCGTTAATCTAGTTTCCCTTTGCATTATTTAGCTATTTTTTCAAACCATTCAGTAGAGTTATGTTCATCACTTTAGTTTTCCCATTGCTCTGGGGATGACCTGGTGCAGAATGGATCTTCTGTACATTGGATTGGTGACAATATGAAGCAAACTCCTCATTGTCAAATTGGATTCCATGGTCAGTAATGAATGTATGTGGGAGACCATATCTGCAAATAATATTCTTCCAAATAAACTGATAGACCCTGTTATACGACATGTCAATGAGAGGTTTAGCTTCCACCCATTTGGTAAAATAATCCACAGCAACTACCAGATATTTGAATCTTCCTTTGGTCATCGAAAGTGGCCCGACCAAGTCTATACCCCACATGGAAAATGGCCAAGGGGACGTAATGGGTGTTAACAATGCTTGGGGAGTTATTCGGATGGAAGAGAAACGTTGGCACCTATCACACTTCTTGGTGTAAGCTGTGCAGTCAGCTCTCATCGTTGGTCAGTAATATCCTTGTGTTGTTATCCTCTGCAAAAGCGTTCGACCTGCTACATAAGCTCCACAAGAGCCTTCGTGAACTTCTTCAATCAAATCTTTAACTTCGGAGGGATGCACACATCTTTGTAGTCATGCTATAACGCCACTTCTATACAAAATGCCATTAGTCAATACATAACGAGCAGCTTTAAACTTCAGTTTCTTAGCTGCGAGTTTATCAGTTGGTACAGCTCCCTCTTCGATATAGGCCCTGATGGGGACCATCCAGGATGGTCCCAAGTCTTGGGTAATGAATTTCACCATCAAATCTTCGTATACGCTCCAATCTGGTAGAATTTCAATTGGGATTGTTCTTTGTATCTCAGTGGTGTGGCTAAGGCTAACTGAGCTAATCCGTGAACTCTTGCATTCTCCAATCTTGGTATTCTGATCAACTGAACAGCTGCAAAAGTTGATACAACCTCCATAGCTTTATCTTGGTACTTGAACATCAATTCTCCCTTTGCTGCATACAACCCAAGAATTTGATTTACAATTAATTGTGAATCACTGAATACAATGACTTGCTCTGCACTCATGGTTTTGGAAAAACTAAGTCCCATGATTATAGCTTCGTATTCCGCTTCATTATTGGAAGCCTTAAACTGAAAACGTAGAGCGTAATCAATATCGGCTCCATCAGGACTTTTTAGGATTATCCCTGCTCCACTACCCATAGCATACGAAGAGCCATCCACATATAAATTCCATATAGGTACATCATTATCAAACTCTTGGTCTGACAAAGTTCCTCAGTGGAATATTTGATACTTCCTTTTATCGTCTCCTATCCCTGTGAAATTACCCGACACTTCCTGTTGATCATTATCTATCTCCTCCTGCGGATCTACTAGTGGAAGTTGGTCAGGGGTTTCCTTCGATGATCCCGTAACATCCACGGGTTGCTCTGCATTACGCTCCTTCTTTTTGGGGGTGTCGGAGTAAGTAAACTCTGCAATAAATTCCGCTACTGCATGCCCTTTAAGTGATGACCCAAGCTCATAAACTATGTCATATTCACCAAGTTCTATCGCCCAGTACATCAATCATCCCGATTTCTTTGGTTTATGCAAAGCATGTCTCAATGGCATATCAGTATACAATACTATAGTATGGGCTTGAAAGTATGGCCTTATCCTTCTACTTGCTTCAATCAATGCTAATTTCATCTTCTCCAACATTGGATATCTGACCTCTACTCCTCGAAAAGCCTTGCTGGTGTAATACACAGGTCTTTGCACTCCGTTCTCCATTCTTATGAACGTCGAGCGGACTGCGCTCTCTGAAATCGCAAGAAACAATTACAATCTTTCTCCTATCATCGGTTCGGATAACAATGGAGGTAGCCCCATATATTTCTTCAACGCTTGAAAAGCCTCCTCGCATTCATTATTCCACTCAAAAGTTTTTCAAAGTGTTTTGAAAAATGGGAGGCATTTGTCTGTTGCTTGTGACATAAATCTGTTAAGTGCTGCAACCCGCCCTCTAAGACTTTTCACCTCCTTCGTACCTGGAGATCGGATCTCCAGTAGGGCCTTAATCTTCTCTGGATTCGCTTCTATGCCTCGTTGATTAATAATATACCCGAGAAACATGCCTTCTCGCACTCCAAATATGCATTTGGTGGGATTCAACTTGATTTGATATTTCTCCAAATGATCAAAAGTCTGGCCCAAGTCAACTAAATGATCAGCAGCTTTCTTACTCTTTGTCAGCATATCGTCAACATAAATCTCCATGTTATAGTCGATCTGCTCTGTGAACACCTTATTCATCAACCGCTGGTATGTTGCACTTGCATTTTTAAGTCCGAACGGCATAACATTATAGAAATAGGTTCCCCTTGGAGTAATAAAAGAGGTACTTTCCCTGTCTTCAGGTTTCATCTTAATCTGGTTGTAATTGGAATAAGCGTCCATAAAGCTCAACAATTCATGCCCTGATGTCGCATCCACCAGTTGATCGATTCGGGGTAAGGGAAAATGATCTTTTGGACAGGCTTTATTAAGATCAGTGAAGTCCACGCATATCCTCCACTTATTGTTTTTCTTGTTTACCATCACAACATTTGCTATCCAATCAGGATACTTGACGTACTCAATAAAAGAGGCCTTCTGCAGTTTCTCTACTTCTTCCTGTACAGCTTGGTTCTTCTCTGGGCTAAATACTCTTCTACGCTACTTCACTGGCTTGAACCCTTGTCAACATTGAGCTCGTGGCACAGGAAAGTCGGGTCTATCCTTGACATGTCTTCATGACTCCATGCAAAAGTATGCCTTCTGCACCTTAGAAATGCTACTGGTTCTTTCTTTATTAATGGGTTCATTGACGGGCCAATTTGAGTTGTTCGTTCTGGGCGTTCATCGTCGAGAATGATATTCTTCGTAGCTTCCATGACCTGACCTTTCGCAAGCTGATATTGATCTCTAGGTTCCAAGATTTCAATCTCTGCATCTTCTGTCTCATCCACTTGATACATAGTAGTCTTTTTCCTGGTTTCTCTCAGTTCTTCCTGTTCGGCAGATGAATAGTAGCATTCCCGAGCTACTTTTTGGTCGCCTTTCACAACTCCCACTTCGAAATTGGTTGGGAACTTCAAACATTAGTGTACCATAGATGGCACTGCCTCAAACTTCTTCAAACCTACCCTCCCCATAATAATGTTATAGGTCAATTGGACGTTTTTATCCATTACAAAAAAACGTACTTTTTTGTTCGGCAAGCAATCCATGTACCAATAGTATGTCCAACTTGATCGTCCCAAGTGAAAAAACCTTCTCGCCCGTGAAACCGAAGAGGGGTCTATGATATGGATCTAATTGAGCTAACTTCAGATTCAAGCTATCGAAGCATGGGAAGAACATGATATCTGCAGAGATACCATTATCCACTAATACCCGTGAAATCAGCATATCCTTCATTCTCATCTTAATCACCAAAGGGTCGCCATGAGGATATAGTACACCTTCCAGGTCGTTTTTAGAAAAGCCGATGATCAATTTGTCTTTGTTCATCTTCCTTAGTCGATCGTCTTCAGCCAAGTTTATGCGTTGTATGTAAGAATAAACTTGGGCCTCGTTAAGGTAATCTTTCCTCTCCGCAGTAAGATCTTCGCCTCCTGCATCTCCACCTGTAATGACATTACATTCAAATGATCCAAAATGGATTAAAAATACCTCGCACTCGGGCTGCCTTGGCCTTTTAGGGAGGTCAGGATCATCTTCGTGATATCTCTTCTTGTCCTCCTTTGCTCGGCAAGGTGATTTAGATCTTTGCCTTTCTTCGTCGTTGATCTTTCCACCACATTGGCGATCAACATATTTAGCCAGCTTTCCTCGCCTAATGAGCGCTTCGATTTCATTCTGGAGAGCTATGTAACGTTTGGTTGTATGGCTATGGTCTTTGTGGAATTCACAATATTTGAACTTGTCCCTTTTGTCAAGATCTGCCTTCATTTTTTCAAGCCAGGCTAGCTCCTCGCTATTCTTGATCTCCTCCAGAATGTGGTTTATATCTACCTTCAAGGGAGTATAATTTCCATACTTCCTCATTTGCTCCAGCGTTTGTTTGCCTTTTGACTGCTTGTTGCCACCATTATTCTCTGGGTCCTTCTTCTCGGTTTTACTACCCTCAGCCTTGGTCTTCTTAATGTCTGTATTCTTCTTCAGAGCCATGCTTTCCTCAGCGTTCATGGTCTTATCTTCCTTAGCCATTAATTCCGCCATAATTCTAGGCAAATCCTTGGCCAAAGTATTGTATAACTTGTTCGATAATAGATCACTCATCAGAGCAGTAGTTGTTATCTTCTCCTCATAGTCAATCACCTCAAGTCTCTCGTTATTAAAACGAGTAATATAATCCCTGGTACTTTCTTCTGTCTTTTGTCTCACGCCTTATAAGTGGGCTACTCTCTAAACTGGCTTCGCTCCAAGACAGAAATTTCCTATGAGAAACTCTGCCAGCTGATGGAAAGTGGCAATCTGCCCCCGAGGAAGATTGTTGTACCACATCTGGGTTGACCCGATGAGAGTTCCTGAAAATTCCCTGCACCTCATCTCATCAGGAACCGCGTAGGTATTAGCAGCGGCTTGATATTGCTCTATATGGAGGACAAGATCAGTTTTTCCATCGTATTTAGGCGTCATTACAGTAGCTTTAAATTTTGGTGGTGTGGGAAAATCTATAATTGACTGTACGAAGGGTGACCCTTGGACAAAAGTTCTTTGTAGAGGGTTCTTAGCCTTAGCCATTTCCCGTAACCTGTCTTCCAACCTTTGGATAGAACCTTTCCATGCATCGTTTCTTGCTCCAGACCTATCTGCTCGAGCAACTGATCGCGCTGAGTTTTCCTCTCGTGACCTTTCGCTATGGGTTGTTGGGTGTGATTGGGTAGAACCTTCTCTTAGATCGGTTAGTCATTGATAATTCCTCGACGCAATTATAGGAGTTTCTATTCCTCCTAGGGCCCAAACGATCAAAAGGAGATACTCTACTCAACCTTTCCAACGCGCTAGTCCGTTCTGGAGTTAATGTGACATTCCGATGAGATTATGTAGCTCGTACAGAAGAAGTCCGGCCTGGTTGATACGCAGGATCACTAGATCTATCAGTTTGATAGGATCCAGTATGCCTAGATTGAGAAACTTCTGGGAATAACATTCGTCTGGTTCTTGAAGATGGCTGATGAGTATTTCTCTGAACGATTCGTTGTAATGACTAAGTGGGCGCTCCATCGCGAACATTTTGTATAAGTTGATGTATAATTTCTTGCATGACTGTTTGCCCTTGGGATAAATTGGCCATTATGCTAGCCAAATCTTGCATATTTGGGGGAGTAGAGGGGTTTGGAGGGATCCCAATAGTGTTTCGATTACTGGATTCTTGGATCAGGCATAGATGATAAGTTTATTTGATGAAAACGCTAAGTATAATCGCTTTCCCACAGACGATGCCAATCTGTTGATGTAAAAAACTAGATGCAATTTAATTAATTAATCACAGATAAATAATGAATAAGTAAATAAGACAATTTATTTTAAAGTGGTTCAGCCTTATAGAAATGGCCTACGTCCACTGCTCCTTAAACCTCAATAACCAGTGTTTTCCTGCCCCTGATATCTCTCATAGGGTTACAATGTATTTATAGCCTTGAGGTTGTATATATGAAAAGGCAATGTGCTGTCACTTAGTAGACATATACATATCTGTACAATAAGAATGTGCATTAAATATGACGTTCATTGAATGCGTATTTGTCTTTTAATTTTCCAGGCTAGATGTTCTGCATGCCAAGTAGCTTGGACCGCCTGAGTAGCTCGAAACGCTTAAATAGCTCGGAACGCTTGAATAGCTCGGAATGATCGAGTAGCTCGATGCAAGCATGTATTTGCCACATAGGTCGACACATATCTTTAGGTAATTGGTCCACGTCAATTTTTTAATTTTTATATCAACAGTTAGGGATGGCGGTTATACAAATATAGTGAGTGATATATATTGAGGCATGATCTAATAATATATATATATAAACAGAGGGGGGGGGGGGCAGGCTCATGTGCACACTAAAATTTTCACATCATTTTTTCAATATAGCAAAAAACAATATTTTTGACTTGATATTTTTTGTGTCATATTTAAGTATTTCGAGGAATTCATATAAAAAATCATCTAAAAAAAAAAAATTTTGTTATTTTAAAAAAATCGATCAAACTTTCGCAATTTTTAAAATTTTTAAAGATGTGAAAGTTTGACCAATATTTTTAAAGTATCAAAAAAAAAATTTGAGTTTATTATTTTTTGTGATATTTAAACATTTCAAGGAACCCATATAAAAAAAATCAGGTCAAAAATATTTTTTTGCTATTTTAAAAAAATGATGTGCAAACTTAGTGTGCAAACTTTAGTACGCACATGAGCCTGCCTCTCTCTCTCTCTCCATACATATATATATACACTAGTATATGCCCGTGCCTAAAGACACAATGAAAAATTTCCAAAATACGTAATTGCAAAACGGCAAAAAACTTCAAAGTAGGTAATCACAAAACGGCAAAAAATATTCAAAGTACACAATTGCAAAATGACGAAAATTCCAGGCCGATGGCACAGTGAAAATATTTAATGAATATTAATCCTCAAATTTATTAGTTTTAACTATTACAATAATCGAGAACTTTAAAACACATAAAAAAAATCAGCACATTGATTCGAAATTGATATTTCTAAAGACGTATTTATGTTGAGATTTACTTACATGAACATGTCATTTTCATTTCAAAACCATTTCGAGAATTCATAAAGAGTCATATAATGCGACGTTTTTAAGACATGACATAAACATAAACATTTCATGCCAAGTTACATTTTTTTACCATATACGAACACAATCTAATTAAATGCAACACAATGTGAAATTTGTATTTGTTTGATTTAACACCAACACATTCCAAATAAAGTGATACGACACGACATAAAACGATGGTGTGCAACAAAATGTGTAAATTTTTATGACCAAATACAAACGTTACTCAATTAAAATATAACACAACTCGAGTTAAAAACAACACGACACAAAATATTATTTTTTCTTTTTTCATTTAATTTTTATTTAATAAAGGTATAAATATACGTCGTATTTACGTACATACAAACATCGTGTTTATGTACATATATACATACACCGTGGTACGAACCTTTTATGCTAAAATAATGATAACAAAATAACAATCGACCCACTTTAATTTCAATACAAATAAGAAGAAAAAAAACATTAAAAAAATGGGGCCAAAACCTCCTTTATTTATAAGACTATCCACCTGCTTAAGGTATAAAAAAACACTTCAACCACCAAAATAGTGACTCATAGATCACTGTGTCAACAAAACAATGTAATTTAAAAAAAAAAAAAACAAGTCATAATATCTTTCTGTTTATAGGACTATCCTCGGTCGTGTGAATATCTCCAGTGTCTATGAGTTCGGATGTTTGGTTGTTATAAGGGAAGCTTACAGTGACTTGTGTTTCGAGGAATAACAGGATTGTGATGGTGTTCTATGATAAATTGTTCATGTATAATCCGAAGGATGTCTTCTTTATTTCGAATAGCCCTGTTAGGCATAGAATCAAAGGATTAAACATAGAATCATGAGTTGATTCAGTGAGACAGTAGAGAAGACAATGAAAGACAATTAAGGCACGACAAAAAATTTTGAAAGTGTAGATCGTTGATTGGACCATACGTCACTTAGTTCGCAACAGATAAACAATTTTTTAAATAACTTATTGTATGAAGCGATTTTTTTAAAAAAAATGGAAAATTTTCAAATTACGTTGTCGCAAAACGACAAAAAAATTTAAAGCACGCAATTACAAAACGGCAAAAATTTCGTTCCTCGATAAAACCAACTGTAATTTTAAAAATATTGACCGTAATCTCATTTGTTTACAAGACTATCCATACTACCTAATATGTCCCCACAAAAATTATTAGAATAAAAGTATGATTTTCTCTCATGCGGATAAAAATGTTCAATGCTTCCACACATATTTAGGCATATTTCAATTCCACGATAAAAATGACATTTGAAACTCCAAATCTACATGTTTCGTATTAACCAAAACTATATACTAAAAAAGATTAAAAAATAATGGCATAAATATAATAAATATAAAGAATTTTAAAAGTATGTTAGTTCACAATTTGAATTAGTTCTTCAGCCATTTGTTTAAAAATATTGACTATAAGAAAAAGGTTTATTGTGAACCACTACGAAGTTGCAAGAAATAAACTAATTATTTACTTGTGAGAGATTGAGATAAATAGTTTCGTTTCCCTTATAAGTTGATTCTATCAAGAAAATAATTATCAAAATGATTATATCCTAGATTTTTTCACCAATTTAACAGTTTATATCTCATATCAAATCCAACAAAATACCTCATTGAACCCCCAATGAAAATATCTTCCAGCAAAATAGAAGCACCTACAAAATAATATAAGCAAAGGGGAGAAGCACGAATAAAAGTTTATAAACAAAATAAACAAAAAAAATTATGATCTTAAATCAGTCCAAACCGTAACTACAACACACCCCCTCCCCAAAACCCACACTCCCGCCAATGTGGGTCTTTAATGCAGAGTAAATTTCGCTCAAAAGGATGCACAAATAAGTCATTAAAAATGGGACTTGCCAATTTTGACTCCACGCCTCATGGTGCTTTTTTTTATATAGAGAAACCAAGCTAATATTCTTGCGATTCAACATTTAAAAAAGAAAAAACATTTAAGATCTCAAAATACTAAGATACCTGATCACAACAGCTGTAGGCAAAACAGAGGAATCACCATTATCCTCTCCTTTGTTGTTATTTTTCTCCTCATCCGATGACCCATAATTATCCTTCACTTTGCTCTTCTTTTTCTTCACCTTCTTACGCACAACTCTGTTTCTTGTTCTTCTCACCCGATGCTACATTAACATCCAAATGCCCCACGATGGAGGTGGAACCCGACACTACTTCCTCTCTCTCATAGACGGACCAACGCAGATCCGAACCCCATAACATTACCCATTTCAGCTTCAACAAAGTACCTGTCCAAAATCAAAAAAACAAAACAAATTAATACAACGTTCTGAGTTCTTACACTTCAGTCATTTCAGATCTGAAACCAAACACACGAATGCTAATCAGTTCTTAAAAACCAACAAAATCCAAAAAAGTCAGATCACCGACTAAAAAAATACGGTCACATACCTTTGAGTAAAAAAACTAACAAACCCTTACCTTACCTCCGAGACGGTGGAGGGGCGGTGACAGAGCCACCAACCTATTCTGTGTCGCCACATTCCAAAAAAACATGCAAAACAATACAAATTGCAAATATCTCTCACCTACAAAATGCAAAACAAAGCAGAGGATCATCAACCAAACTTTGAGGATCAATAAAATCTAACCTTTTTGGCCCGACTTCAATCAGCAATGAAGCAGAAGTTGATACATGGCCTGTGATAGCAGATATGTACAAAGCAAAGATGAAACAAAGAAGACGAACCTTAAAACAATATATACTCGGAACCAAGAAAAAAATTGTAAAAAAGTTTTACGTACTTACCTCGGAGAGAGGTGCGGTGCGGAGGATAGGAATCCTACGAAGGAAAATATGGGTTTCTAGTGTGGGTGGGAGCTTTCATACGAAGGAAAATATGGGTTTTGACCGAGAGACTAAAAAGACAATGGTGAGTTTAATTAAAAACGAAGTAACCTTTAAAAAAGCTCATAATACTAAAAACCCAAAACACCCAAACTCACCGAAGGAGAACTGGGAAGAAGAGGAGCCATGGTGCGACTCAACACCGCAAACATCAGAATGAGATCGGAATTGGGTAAACGCAATCTAAACATACAAAACAAAACACACGATGTTAGAGAGAAAGCGAACAAAATCACATGAAAACACTAAATTACAAAAATAGTATACCTGATTTGTAGAGGGTCGATTTACAAAACGGAGCCTAAAACAAAACAAAAATGAAAGAAAAAACATCTTAATAACCTCTAACATTAAAACCCTCAATTAGAAAGCCAACATTGAAACCCATTACTTTCATACCTGCTTGTGCGGGAGAGGAAAACAACGTTGATCTAAGTAGGGAGACAACATGGAGATGAGGGTGGTCGTAACGTGGAGCTGAGAGCGGTTTTGCTTTATGGGAGAACCTGTGTGCGCGTCTGAGACAGAGAGGCTGAGACGAAGATTGAGGTAGAGGGGGGAGGAGGACGAGTTGCGGACGAGTGAGGGAGAGAGGGAGGCAACAAATTAGTGAGAGGAAAAGAATGAGAACGGGACGGGTAGGGTTAGAAGAGAGAGAGAGAGAGAGAGAGAGTTGTGTAGTGGGTTTTGAATTAAAGTGAATTTGGGAAGACGAAAGTGAATGAGCACGGGGAGAGTTTGTGATTCAACCGGGTTTAGCCTTACAATTGTGATGTCATAATTGTTAAATTGTGACGTGGCACAATGTAAGTCTCTTATAGCGTTTCAAAAAATTTGATCCCAGTCGTTAATTTATTGGCACTATTCAAACACTCCTGTCTCTTATTTTATATATATATATATATATATATATATGAGAAAAAAAATATATACGGGCATATTGAATTAAAATGTGAAAGTTAATAACTAGTGAAAGTTATTGGAAATGGTTTAATAAATTATAATTGAGAATTATAATCATTAGCGAATGTGAAAGCTAAATAAATAACTTGCACAATATGGGATAGCGTATGGACTTTAAGGACTCGCGAGGGAGTGCGATATTAATTTAAATATGAGTAAATGGATATAAATTTATTTATGCATTTTAATTACTTGCAAAATATTTTCAAATGGTTTTGGGCTCTAACTCGTGTCAAAATATATTTTCATACCCTTATAGGTGTCCAGCCACAGGGACGCCATGCGTGATCATTCCCAGAGACCGGAGCTCCGACAGCTGTGGATGTTGTAGAGTTTTTTTTAGTCGCTTCTATTTATATATTCTAATTTAGGACTCTCTTTTCCTCTTCAGGAATGTTGCCCAAGATAGTCAGTCTGAGTATTATTTTACGGAGATTAATTTCGCTGATTTATTCGGAACAGTTTGGCACGTAATAAGTTTACAGTTTTGATTTATTTGTGGTTGTTGATTTTATTTTAATTTGTGTAGATAATTATGGTTGATTATTTAATTGTCGTATCATGTTAACTAAGATAAAAATTGACACACGACTTAATTTAATAATAGGTGGTTAGTAATTAATTGAATTTGATAGATACTAAGAATGAGCCAATGAGATTCCTGTATTATTTTAGTGGAGGCCTGGCCACCCGTTATTTTAATAAGCAAGGTGTCACTTATGGTATTAGAGAATGATGTTATAGAGTGTTTAGGATTTATGTGGACTTATTGTGTTTCTACTGTAGATCTCTTTGATATAGAGCCCTATTAATAGGACTGCTACATTCATAATTCATTTTTGTTCTTCTACTAAACTTTTGGTGTTAATTGTGGGCTTATATACATTTGGTTTGGTTTCAGATGTCGCCTAGGAGTGCACGTTAGAATAGGGCCGTTGGTGGGGCCAATGCTTGACAGGCTCAACCAAAGCCACAGGGTACTGTCACAGTCGTGGAGGTGGCTAATCTTCTCGCTCAAGTAGTTAATGACACAATGACAGTCATGGCTCAATAGTTGCATCAGTTATAACCATAGCAACCGGAAGTTCCAGCCGTACCAGCCCACCCTGGACCTTGACTTTAGGAACGAGTTAGGGAGACCTTCCAAAAGGGGCATCCACCAAAATTTAAAGGCATTTAAGATGTTATAGCTGCCATCCAGTGGAAGAAAAACATGCATCAACATCTTTGTATGGTGGAGTGTAGGAGAAGTACAAAAATATATGCTTGCGACATTTAATCTTGTAGGTGTAGCATTACAGTGTTAAGAATCAGTCACCACAGTAGAGGAGCATGATATAATGCCTATTGCTAAAATTTGGGTGTGGTATAATCGTAAATATATTTCATCGGCTGTTCATACAAAGATGACGAAGGAACTACGAGATTTGGAACATGGGGATCATTCCATCGCAGAATACAAAGAAGAGTTCATTTGACTATCAAATTTTGTGCCTGAGGAGGTGAATACTGAAGAAAAGAGAATTAGGAGGTTTATGAATGGTTAAACTAGAGGATTATGGAACATTTATTGCGTAATCCAACATTATAGACCTATCCTGATGTCATTAATGTTGCACTTTTTCACTGGAAAGATCATCGCTTCCACTTAAAGGGGAATAAGAAATCAAGAGATTCTAGTCAGTCAGGTAGGACAAGGGAAATGGTGTCAGTGGGACACAACAGTCTTAACAGTTTGGGAGATAGCTACAACGAATTTTTTAGCAATGGAATCCAACAAAGAGATTTCGTTATGGGGGTCTTTAGGCCTAATGGCAATTTGTTTTAGCAGTCCCAACAAGTCCCATAATAGTAACAACAGTATGCTCTTCAGGGCCAATAGGGTTATGGGAATAATGGGGATCTCTAGTAGGGCCATGGCCATCAGGGACAGCGAATAAGACAACCTTCTATCGGTTAGTGCCAAGGGAATCTGGCAGGACGATGTTATCAGTGTGGGGTACTAGGCCACATGAAGAAAGAGTGTCCACAACTTGTCCAGGTATAGTAGCAGGGAGCTTAGTAGGGGAAAAAACCATAGGTATCACCTGTAGCACTAGTAGTTACAGCTTGGCAGTAGTAGGTGCAGAGGCAGTATGGGCATGTTTATATCGTCCGTAATGCGATGATACGATAGGCGTACCAAGGGCCACCTACAGTAAAGGGTTTGTTTCCTCTCTATGGGCATATGGGTCAGGTATTATTTGATACAAGAGAATAATATTCATTTATTACTACTAAATTTACACGTACAACCGGATTTCTAGAGATAATCGATAGTATTATTGTGTTTGTAGACTCACCCTCTGATAATGGGGCACTTATTGACTCCGTATGTAGAGGGTGGGGATAGACATTGGGAGACTAAGTTTAGTAGCTGACTTACTTGTGGTAGATGCGATTGAGTATGATTTTATCTTGGGCATGGACTAGGTAGTAGAGTATCGAGTGATGGTGGATTATTTTGGGAGGACCATTGCATTTGTTATCCCGGGGCTACGATGCCTTTTCTTAAGGGAGGATCAACCACACATCTTTATTATAATGAGGAGGCGACCTCACATGAGATACTTATTTCCTTAGAGTCGATTCCACTAGTGAGGGTATTTATGGATGTATATTAGGAGAGATTGGGTTTACTGCTAAGTCGAGAGATTGAGTTTTTTATATACTTAGTACCAGGAACGAGACTGATTTTGAGAGCACTGTAATGAATGGATCCATTGGATATTAAAGAGTTGCGAAAATAGAATTAGCAACACTTGGGGTAGGGTTTTATTAGCCGAAGTACATCATTGTGGGGTGCTCCAGTGCTTTTTGTGAAAAAGAAGGATATATCTCTTCATCTTTATATTGATTACATGGAGCTGGATAAGATGACGATAGGGACAAATGTACACTACCTCAGATCGATGACTAGTTTGATCAACCTCGAGGAGTAAAATACTTCTCAAAGATTGATTTGAGTTATGGATACCATCACTTGCGCATTAGAGAGTAGGACGTCCTTAAGACTACAATCCTGACACTGTACGGGTCATATGAGTTCAGGGTTATGCCTTTTGGGTTGAGTACTCCAGTATTATTTATGGATCTCATGAATGGGGTATTAAGATATTTCCTTGACCAGGTTGTGATCGTGGTCATTGATGACATTTTAGTGTATTATCAGACTAAGAGTGAGCATGTCGAACACTTACGTTTGGTTCTTCAGACATTGAGCAACCACCATCTTTATGCCAGGTTTGAGAAGTGTGGTTTCTGGTTACACGAAGCATAGTTTTTGCATCATGTGGTGACAAATAAATGAATCACCACTACACCAAATCCTGCGAATGGTCACGCCCAGTGGGTCACGGCCCAAGTCCGCGACCAGCTGGTCGCGGACTTGGGCCGTGACCCACTCAATATTTGGCGTGACCATATTTATTATCACACTAAATTATCGATGCTCTCGAAGTGGTCACGGCCCAAATCCGTGACCACGGTGGTCGCGGACTTGGGCCGTGACCAGGTCGTGACCATCTTGGCGCCAAACTCGCGCCAAAATTCCCTCCAAGCTTGGTCGCGGATGGGTCACGGCCCAAGTCCATGACCCATGGCATGATGAAGAAGAGAGTACACACATTGAGGGTCACGGCTTAGGGCCGTGACCATTTCTGGGTGTGGGTCACGGCTATGGGCCGTGACCATCCCTCATTCAAGCACTAGGGTTGATAAAAAAAGGTCGCGCATCACAGATTGAGGGTCACGGCTATGGGCCGTGACCATTTCTTGTTATGGGTCACGGCTATAGACCGTGACCAATAGGCGGTATACCTCCCACTTAGCTTCATTAATGGGTCGCGGTGGATGGGTCACGGCTCTAAGCCGTGACTAGTGTTAAACCTAAAACAATACAACTCGTCTCAAATTTTCAATTACCCCGCTCATCTTGTTCCCCAAACTGTGAAAAAGACAGAGCCAACGTCGAAAATGGCACTCACCTCCTTCAACGATCGTCGAAAATGGCACTCACCTCCTTCAACGATCGTGAAAGTGGTTCCGGTAGGGAGGTTTGGAATCGTCATCACAGCACACTCCCGCAACCGCTGGCGGTAGCGGCAACGGTTTGATGAGCAACGACACCTCACCAATGGACTCAACAACAACAACAAGTACAGACGATCCAAAGCAAAACCTAGATCAAGTCATCGACTCTATTCAAAAAACACTCGGAACTCTCCACCAACTCTATCTCACCGTCTCTTCCTTCAACGCCGCCTCCCAACTCCCCCTCCTCCAACGCCTGTAAAAACCCTAACTCACTATTCTTTACATTTTTATCTTATTTCATGTTTATGTATATTTCCAATATTCGCAGAAACACGCTTGTTATGGAGCTTGACAATATGTCCAAATTGTCTGACAAATGTAACATTCAGATCCCCATGGAAGTTCTCAAGTAAGTGATACTTCTCTTTATTCATCCCTCCTTCGGTTTTTGATCAATGAATATTATTATGTTTTTTAGTTTAATTGATGATGGGAAGAATCCGGATGAGTTTACCAAAGATGTATTGAACGATTGTATTGCCAAAAATCAGATCACTAAAGGCAGAACTGATGTTTTCAAGGTTAGCCTTTCCACTCTCAATTTTAAGATCTTGATGCCAATGTGTTTTAAACAACAGGTGTTTCACAATTCAAGTATCATCTGAACGAGTGTGTGTTGTTGACAATTCATTTTATTAAATCAAAATAACAATACATATATATGTTTAGGGGTTTATGTGAGAAAAAGCATTGATTTCATTTTTGATTCGTCCCAAATTAATAGTCACTTTCCTTTTGTATTGACCAAATTAATAGTCGCATTGATTAGTTGAAACCGTCGGGGGGTTTGGAATCGGCCTTTCCGGGTGAGAGGCGGTGGGCGATAAAGGTTGGACGGAGGTTGGGGTGGTCGCAGGGGGTTGAAGGAAGTGGGCTGGCAGCGCCGATTTGGTCTGAGCTTGGGATTTGGTCTGGCAGCGCCGATTCAGGTGATGGCTTTGTTTTTTTTTCTTAGTTCATCTATTTCTATGGGAGATAACAAGGGAAGATGTTAGTAACTCGTGGGAATGGACCCCGCAGCCGCGGGTGTCCCGGTTTGAGAGTACGACGGTAATTTCCTTATTTCCACACTTAGGCTTAAAAACATGGCGTTAGAGGGTGAGAACTCGAAACAGCCCCCGAACGGCCCCGTGGGTGGCACCAACACCTCCCACGGGACCAACGTAACTCGTAGGAACTGGCCCCGCAGCCGCGGGTCTCCCGGTTTGAGAGTACGGCAGTAATTTTCTTATTTCCACACTTAATTTTTATATTTCTACTTGGTTACTGATAATTTCAACTCATATATGCAATTTTTCAGTTTGATTAATTTTTTTGTAAAACTACTTGGTTACTGATACTTTTATTTTTTGTATCCTATCATTTGTAGGATTTTTGCACCTGGATCAAATGAAGGAGGCAATGGTTTACAACATCATGATTATTTATATGTTGTGGACATTCAGGATAATGTTTTTTATGTGTTGTAGACGTGCAGGCTTTTATTGTTTAGTTTTATGTCCGTGCGGGCTTTTATAATTTGATTGTTGAATTTTATAGCCGTGCGGGCTTTATAATAAGCAGGTTTTTCATTTACAGGTTTTGGAATGTCAAGAAAATAGAGGAAATTCTGCCCAATTTTTTTTTGGTCTGTGAATTATTAAGACGTGTAATATTTTTAAGTTTGTATATATATATTTGTTTATTAACAACATTCTCAATTCGCAATTTGTGATTTTTTTTTATTGTTTTGCCTATAATAAATATTTGTAACACCTCGTAGCAACCGATGATGCACTCACAGGAACCCCAATTTTAGGATTGGGCAAAAAAAAATACATTTTTTTTAAATTACAGATAAATATGGTCATGGACTTTGTCCATGACCATTTTTATTTTTTTTTGTCGCGCTTAAAAATGGTCGCGGTCAAAGTCCGCGACCATTTTTTTTATTTTTTGTCACGGTAATGGGTCGCGGACTAGGGCCGCGACCAATTTTTTTTGTCACACACATGGGTCACGGCCAAAGTCCGCGACCAATTTGTCATGGTCGTGGGTCATGGACAAGGACCGTGACCAATTTTTTTTTGTCACGCACATGGGTCGCGGACTTTGGCCGCGACCAATTTGTCACGGTTGTGGGTCATGGACAAGGGCCGCGACCAATTTTTTTAATTTTTTTTTGTCACGCACATGGGTCGCGGACTTTGGCCGCGACCAATTTGTCACGGTTATGGGTCACGGATTAGAGCCGCGACCCATCACGGCATGGGTCACGGCCTAAGTCCGCGACCATCTGCCGTGACCCCTCTCGGCCGTGACCATTTTTTGGTCACGGACTTGGGCCGCGACCCACGAAAATGGTCACGCCCGAAATGGTCACGGCCCAAGTCCGCGACCCACAGGTTTGGTCAGGGATTTTGGCCGTGACCAATCGCCAGTTTTGGTGTAGTGCACGATGAACCCAAGCAAGGTAGCAATAGTGAGAGAGTGGGGATTACTCACAACACCGACAAAAGTTAGCAGTTTCTTGGTATTGGTACTATATTATTGCCAGTTCATCAAGGGATTTTTAAAGATCGTTGGTCCATTGAAGAATTTGACTCATAAAGTTGTACCATTTGTATGGGATGACCATTATCAGTTGGCTTTTGATGAGTTAAAAGATAAGATGACTTCAATACCTATATTGGCACTACCTATAGGAGGAGTACAATATCTAGTATATACAAACGCATCATTATAGGGACTCAAGAGTGTTTAATAGCGTGAGGATCAGGATATAGCATATGCTTCTCGCAAGCTTAAGTACACGGATAATAAATCACTACAGTATTTTTTTATTGAAAAGGAACTAATATACGACAACATAGGTTGTTAGAATTCATGAAAGACTATAAGTTTGACATTCAGTATTACCCAGGTAAGGCTCACATTGTGGAAGATGCATTGAGATGGAAACATATATTGAAGTTGGCGATAGTGTGGACGGCTAAGTGGGGTGAGCTTTTTCAGGATGATTTAGTTGCTAGGGCTTGTATGGAAATGTTGATAGTCATACCTGAGATTGTGTTACGAGTTGTGAAAGTGAAGGTAGGAGACTAGTTTGGCCAGGATAAGGTGAAATAACTTTTGGTAAAGGGGATGGAATCTTACTCAATCAGTTCTTAGTGTGGTTTATGCTTCAATGGAAGACTCGTGATCCCAAATGATAGGGACATGAAACTTGTCGTTATGATAGAGTCCCCTAGGTTGAGATTTAGGAACATTCAGGTGGAGGCAAAATGTATCAGGATATGTGTTGGCAGTATTCGTGGACAAGTATAAAGTAGGATATAATTGAATTTATCTTGTAGTGTGCCATATGTTAGCCAGTAAAAATAGACCACTAGAGGCCATTCATAATGTTATAGCCATTGGAAATTTCGATGTAGAAATAGGAAAGCATATTGATGGATTTTATTACATGGTTACCGACTACATAGAGGGGTCACGATTCTATATGGGTGATAGTGGATCAATTGACCAAGGTGACTCACTTTTTTCCGATTCGGATTGATTATATGACAACACAGTATGCCCAACTTTTCATAGCTGAGATTGTAAGGTTACATGAGGTACCGATTAATATTTTGTCCGACAAGGACAAAAGATTTGTATCACATTTTTGGCAGAGTTTCCAGGAGGCTATGAGCACTGAATTGCAGTTGAGTATAACCTATAATCCATAGATGGATGGGATGACTGAGCGTGTGAATCAAATGTTAGAAGATATGCTCAGAATGTGTATACTTAATTTTAAAGGAAGTTGGGATAAGTACCTTCCATTGGTAGAATTTGTGTACAATAATTCCTACCAGTTTATTATCGGGATGGAAACCTATGAGGCTTTATATAGAAGACCTTGTCATTCGCCGGCTTGCTAGTTAGAGATGGGGGATAACAAGCTCCTTGGATCTGAAATTATTTAAGATACTTCAATAAGGATCGAGATTATTGGGGGGCATACAAGATAGATAAAAACATTATCTAGATGTAAACATGAGACATGTAGAGTTGGAGGTGGGTGACCATGTATTGCTACAGGTGTCTCTTATGAAAGGTATTATGAGATTCGAAAAGAGATGGAATCTAACACCGCGATATGTGGGACCTTTTTTAATAATAAAGAGGGTAGGACCAATGGCTTATACACTAGCTTTACCAAAGCATCTATAGAGTATTCACACCATATTTCATGCATCGTCGTTGAATAAGTAGAAGAAGAGTGAGGTGGATTATTGGCATATTCCGTTAGATGAAATTGACATCTCGTATAAGGAGAGAATGGTTGCTATTCTAGATCACAGTGAGCGTAAGATGAGTTCTAAGGTGGTGCCCTTGGTTTGTCTTCAGTGGGGACATCACAACGCCAATGAGACGACATGGGGATAGGAGTAGGATATGCGTGAGAAGTATCTGGAGATCTTTATTCGAGGTATACCTAAATTTCAAGCATGAAATTTCTTTTCAAGGGGGAAGTATCTAATACCATGTAGTTTAATATAGATAATTAATTGAATAACTAAATTATGTGAGTGATACATAATTTAATTTACAAAATAATGGGAATTAAGAAAATATTAATTTAGAGTGAAACAAATTAGTATTTATATGATTATTTATTTATTATTGTGCTACAGTAAATAAAATTGAATTAAGTCATAAGAGAGTAAACAAGACGGACTTAAATAATATCTCAACCGGGACATAGGTGATCCAATTAAAATAAGTTGAGATGAGAAATTGTTGTTAAGTGACTCGAGGGACGATTGATCCGAAATGGGTTAAAATAATCAAAATTGAGTACTCGGAGATTGTATTCGGGACTTGGGGCTTTTTTGATTAATCGGGACTAATTTAGCTGACTTTTGGACTCCTTAATGGAATGTAAATAGTAAAAAACGGGATTACACCATTAAAATGAAAAGGGTTGGGTTTATGGAAGAGTCAATTCACAAATCTAAAGGTTGAGGAGAGTTATTCAAATATTAGAGATAAAGTGAAAAGAATTGGGAAGAAAATTCAAGAGTCTAAGGGAGAAATTGAAGAATTTTGCAAGAACACTCTAAAATGGAAGAAGTGGAGTGAAATTATTAATGGACTAAGCGACATCTACATCAAATAGAACTTTACGAATCATAAGGCAAGCAATTAACTTGCTACTTAATTTGTATATACAATTTTGGTCATATCGTAGTTGGGAAATGATATTTTTTTAGATGATTTCACATAGATATAACTATGGGATTTTGTAAAATAATTTATATTTTGGGAAATGATTTATATGTGGGAAATGATATAAATTTTAAATTTAAAAAAAATTAAGGTGGACTGAAAAGTCTAAAATTTGAGGATGATATGGATAATGGTATATGGAGATGAATATGTGATATAATTGTTAGAATGATGAAATTCTCGACTTTAGTTACGAATCACTTGAAGTGATGATTGATCTTTTGAACTAATGTAGTTACTAGATATTAGAATCATATGATAAATGTCCCTTATACTCTTTATGATTTGGGTAATGTATGATATTGGGTTGAGAATCATTGTGACTAAATCGGGACAGAGAACATGGATGAGGTTCGCTAATTAGAAAAGACAACCTCTTTGTGTTTAGATCGAATCGGTTCGAATTTCTAGAAAGAAGAATCAATTCGCTTTGAGATCAAACCGGTTCGAAATTATAAAATTTTCATATTTGGGGCTATTTTATATAATTAGGGACAAAATAAAAATTAAGGGGGGGAGAAAACCCAAATTTTATATTATATATTTATGGAAATTCAATTACGTTAGTATGTGGACCTTGAGTTAAAGATGGACTCTAATGGGGATGTGAAAGTAAAATATTCAGGGAAAATTGTTAAATATAAATAATTGTGATGGAAATTTTGAGAATTAGGATACGGGCTGAGTGATGTAGACACGTGAACAAAATTGGTATTGAAAAATAAATGAATGAATTAACTAAGTGAATAATTAATTAATTGAGTATAAAATGGAGCATTGAGTGATAATGCATTTTTGTGCCATTTGCAATCGGCCTAATTAAATAAATTATTTCTTAATATATACATGTGTCAAAATTTCATATATAGATATTATATCGGTGTGAAAGATTTAAATCATATGGATACAATTATATACCTCTATAAGGGTTATCATTGAAGGTTGTGTGAGTGAGTGATCTTCCCTGGATGGCGAATGCAGGGTTAGTATTATTTACAGGTCATAATCTCTTAGTATTATTCACAGGTCATAATCTCCGCACACGTACCTGTTAAGGATGAGTCTGAGGTGAGGTACTTATTAGTATGGTTATTGCTCATTAATCTGCGAACTTATAACCGCCTCAAATGTTGTTGTTTGTTTTCTATCGTAGCTCGGTATGAGATCCCGACGCAGTAGCCAAGATGATGGGAGAATTCTCGAGATTATGATAACATTAGAGACCCGCATCTGATAAATTTATTATAATTAGGGATGGCGATGATACATATATATATATATATGTATAGGGAGAGGTTCACAAGTGGACCAAAAGAATGGACTTTTTAATGGACCTTAACAAAAAACACATAATAACACATTAATTTTAATTCCTATAGTTTAATTGGTCCGCGCCAGCGGCACCCGAGACCATACCTTCACCCCACTAACCCCCCACCCCACCCCCACCCACCCCCACCGCCTCCCCACCCACCCCAACCACTACCATCACCATAGCAGCCCTTGTGGCAGCCCTTATGACAGCAGGGCTGCCATGGGGGTGGGAGGGTGGGGGGTGGGGGATCGATCGACACGCGTATTTGGTGCCGCTGGCGCGGACCAATTACACTATAGGAATTAAAATTAATGTGTTATTATGTGTTTTTTGTAAAGGTCCATTAAAAAGTCCATTCTTTTGGTCCACTTGTGAACCTCTCCCTATATATATGTATATATATATATATATGTGTGTGTGTGTGTGTGTGTGTATGTGTGTGTGTGTGCGTGTGTGTGTGTGTGTGCGCACAGATAAATATATACGGGTATATTGAATTAAAGAGTGAAAGTTATTGGAAATGGTTTAATAAATTATAATTGAGAATTATAATGATTAGTGAATGTGGAAACTAAATAAATAAATTACGCAGGATGGGAAAGGTATAAGCCCCCTGATTTGTACCCATAAAATCCACCTCGAGGAGGACGTGAAGCCCTCTAGGGAGATGCAACGGCAATTGAAGCCCACTAAGAAAGAAGTAGTGAGAGAAAAGATCATTAAGCTATTAGACACGTGAATCATTTACCCAATTTCAGATAGAAAATCGGTGAGTCCTATCAAGTTCGTCCCGAAGAAGTCGGGAATGACTATGGTTGAGAATTCCAAGGGTGAGTTAATTCCCCAACGTACCCCCATCAGGTGGCACGTTTTCACTGATTACCAAAAACTCAATGCCGACATGAGAAAAGATCATTTCCCCTTGCCATTCATTGACCAAATGCTAGAGCGAGTATTTGGACACACATATTATTGCTTCTATATGTTTATTCCGGATATAACCAAATTGAATTAGATGTGCTTGATCAAGAGAAGACAACTTTCACATGTCATTTTTGCACGTTTGCCATTTAGATTATGTAATGCGCCCACGACCTTTCAAAGGTGCATGCTTAGTCTCTTTAGCGACATGTTTGAGAGAGGACTTGAGGTTTTCAGGGATGACTTTAAAATGTTTGGCTCCTCTTTTGACCTTTGTCTTGCGAATCTTGAAAAAGGGTTAGCCCGTTGTGTGGAAACAAATTGGTAATAAATTGGGAGAATTGCCATTTTATGTTTATGAAAGGAATAGTTCTTGTCCACATAGCGTCGTCCAAAGGAATTGAGGTTGATAGGGCAAAAAATAGATGTCATAGCCGAGCATTGCCCACCTCAATCACTAAAGGATGTGCACTCTTTCTTGGGCCATGCGGGTTTTTATCGAAGGTTTATTAAAGATTTTAGTGCCATTGCTAGACCATTGAGTAACCTCCTTATGAAGGATGCCCCCTTTGAGTGGAATGAATCATGCCAAAGTACTTTTGATAAATTAAAAATCATGTTTGTTTCTGATGCTTATTTCACCCCCATTATGCAAGCTCCGGATTGGTACTCCCATTTGAACTTATGTGTGATACGAGTGTTTACGCTACAGGGGATATTTTGGGCCAAAGAAAATATAAGAAGGCTCATGTCATCTAGTACGCTAGTCGAATGCTAACCAAATCGCAACTCAATTAGTCCACCATGGAGAAAGAATTGCTAGTGGTAGTTTTTTCTTTAGATAAATTTCGTTCTTACCTCATCGGTTCAATGATCACTTGCTTTACCAACTATGCGGAGATTAAGTATCTACTTTACAAAAGGATATTAATCCACGCCTTATAAGGTATATCTTACTCCTATAAGAGTTCAATCACTCCATGAAAGACAAGAAAGGAGTAGAAAATGCACCGATTATTTTTCTCGGCTTTCAACCCACATGCCTAGTGATCCCATACCCATAGATGAATATTTTTCGAATGAGAAATTATTTGCCAATTCTTCTCTCCCCTGGTTTTCAGACATAGTTAACTACCTTTCCACGGGAGTCGTTCCTTCTGATTGGATATCGCAAGAGAGAAAAAAGTTCCTTACTTAGTCATGCATGATCTTCTATGATAATCCATATTTATTCAAGTATTTCTTGGACCAAATCATTTGATGATGTGTTCTGGATGACGAGATTCCTAGCGTCATTCCCTTTTTTCATATAGAAGCATGTGGAGGCCATTTTTTGACAAATAAGATGGTCGTTAAGATCTTTCAAAGCGACCTCTATTGGCCCATAATTTTCGGGATGTTAATGCTTATTACAAATCTTATGATATATGTCAAAGGATGGGAGCCATCACTCGATGAGACATGATGCCATTGACCCCCATACTCATCATTGAGATATTTGATTATTGGGGTATTGACTTCATGGGTCCTTTTCCCCCTTCCTTTGGCTTCTTGTACATCCTAGTCACGGTAAACTATGTGTCAAAATGGGTTGCGGCCATAGATACAAATACTAATGACAATAAGGTGGTGATTAAGTTCTTCCAAGAACACATACTTTCTCCCTCGGGGCTTAGAAAGAAATCATTAGCAACAATGGCAAAGATTTTTGTAATCAACCATTTGCAAAACTTATGAGAAAGTATGGGTCATCCATAAAGTTGGGATGACTTTTCACCCCCAATCGAATGGGCAAGCCGAGTTAGCAAATCGTGAGATCAAGCATATTCTTGAAAAGACCGTCGGTCCTAACCGAAAAGATTGGTTCCTCCGGTTGAACGGTTCGCTGTGGGCTTATATAACCGCATATAAGAACCCCCTCAGGATGTCCCCATTTCACTTTGTGTATGGAAAGACTTTCCTTCTCCCCGTGGAGCTAAAACACAAAGCTTGTTGTGCAAACAAGAGGGTGAACGATAATTTGGACAAAGCCGGTAAAGAACACAAGATTCAATTAAATGAGTTGGAAGAGATGTGCAATGATGCGTATGAGAATGTAAAAATATACAAATAAAGGATGAAAACTTCACATGATAGAATTATCCAATGCAAAGAGTTTAATTTGGGTAAAAAAGTTCTTCTCTTTAACTCCCGTCTACATTTATTTCCCGATAAATTACGTTCACGGTGGACAGGCCCATTCCTTGTGAAAGAAGTGTTCCACCATGGAGCCGTTGAATTAGAATATCCAAAAGGGGAAGACACATTCAAACTCAATGGACAATGCCTAAAGCCATATTCAGAGGTGTGTATTGAAGAAGACAACACAATTTGGTTATCGAACCCCATTTACGGGGTTGATTGAGAGTGAAATGAGATGTCGTCTCACCCCCGATGTGTATGGGGTGAGTCTTGTGTACATTAGCTAGTAATTAGGTTATGGTCGTTAGAGGTCTTCAGTAGGCGAGTTTATGGGGATATGAATGACAAGGAATAACACGAGAGAGTGTAGAGAATTTTGAGGGGAGTTGTCGCGAATTTCGTAGCAAAGTTATGCATTGGAATGTTTTGGGAATTTTAGGGAAAATTGAGTTTACAAGAAGTCCACACTTAGTTTGTTTAGGAGATAAAAGTAGGAGGTATTTAAAGTCTACCGAAGTGGTTTGCCCTTTTCTTCAATAAGGTTCTGAACCGATTCGCTGCATAAATTAATTAAAATAAAAGGGGGCGAACCGATTCGCCCCAGTCCCCAAATCGGTTTGGTTTTCTGTAGATTTTTCATCTTCACAATGGTTCATCCCCCTTTTCCCTCCAACTTTTTTCTCTCCACATTATTCCCTCCAATTCCATTTCCCTCAATTCCCCAATCTTTTTTCACTATATTATTCACACCCCCTTTCCCTCTATTCCATTTCCCTCCAAATCCACCCCCTACACACACACCATCCTCACTTATAAATTCACATCACCTACCCTATTACACTTCACACCTCCAAAATTTTCTTCCAATCCTATATTCTTTCCAGAAATTCTAATCCCTCTCCCAATGGACAATAGAGTGCACCCTGAATCCACCAAAATCCTTGCCAATGGGGACAGTGATTTCCGCTCTCGCCAAGAGCGCATATGGTGTGAGACTTTTTCCAGTTAAGCCCGCTCTATGAATATTAAGCAACAAGTTGGGTGGGACAAACTCCCTACATAAGTCACAAATATTTTTTGCCCGAGGTGATGGTACCGCTTCTTCGAGGAGACACATCCAGTAGTTTGGGAGGATGAAGTGAGTTTTTATTATAGCACTCTAGTCTGTATGGGAGATTTCGAGGTCGAAGCATATGTGGATGAGACCCCAATCCCATTCTCTCTTGAAATCATATTCAAAAGTTTCAAGCTATTGGGGTTCTAAGCCCCAACTGGTACGATTACCCCACAAATGCCATCTTGATCTCGAAAAGCACTTGCATCCTTTGCATAGCCTTGAATATCATCTGTACCAATATTCTCCAAATATCCAATGACTCGGTGACGCGGCCTTGCCAAGCCAATCGTTTGTTCCACCTTCTCGATCCGGGTACCACTATCAATATTTCCTGAATTTTTTACGTCAACATTCTTAACTCTACTACGGATTGTAAGGGTAAGGCCTCCTTCCCATATCCCCATCTCATCATGTCCATACTACGAGATACCGGTATTGAGGCCCCCAAGTTCTTCCCCAACTTCCAAAGCCTAATGGGCAAGAATCCTGAATAAGGAGCGAGTGGCAAAGGGAAGCGTTACACGCTTCGTCGGACAAGGATGTTGGGATGGAGGAGGAGGGTCCCGAGTATAATGAAGATGAGGACTCCAAGTTCCAACAATAAATCGATGGGATAGGATCTTACTCACCGAGACCCGGTCATCATGGTCCGCCTACAAGCGAAAATGTATAAGCTCCAAGTTGGATCCAATGTTGTTCTCTCGACGTATTTTTACTATCCATATGACCCCAGTGCTCCTGGAACTTCTCACCCACCCCCGCAATAGGCTCGATTTTTGTGTTTGTTCTTTTGCCGCGTCTTATGTAGTTCTTTGTTATTTTGGTGCTTTATGATATACCTTGTTGACAAGGAACTATGTAATCTTTCTATGGCTTGTATTTGTTTTTTTTTATTAATATAAAAACAATTTGCATTTTGGCCTTTGTTCATTTTTTATTCACTCTCCTTTTGTTTGGATTTTAGTCCTTTTGCATATGGAGTTTGCAAAAGTCTAAGTTAGGGGGGGTGGGGTGGGGGGGTTACGCATGCGCTTTAAAATTTCAAAATTTTCAAAATGCCCAAAATTATAATAAAAATAGAAAATTTCCAAAAAAATTTAAAATTTTGAAAAGAGCAAAAAATTATTTTAGTTCGAAATAAATAAACATTAGAATATAAAATCTTCGAAAATATCACTAATTTTTCTTTTAAAGTCTCAAATTGTAAAAATCAAGAGCATTAAGCCGAAATTGACCAAAGATGGAAATTGAGCGAAAATTGTCGACTTCACGAATAAGTGTAGAGATTAATCAGGCCGGTGAGATTTCGAGCCTATTAATCGCTGTGATTTTTTAAATCAATACGAGTTAATGGTAAACTTAAAGTTCAATTCAACATTTAAAATAAGTCGTTGAGGATCTCAATTCCTTTGTTTTGATCGGTTACGAAAAACGAGTGAGATGTTGTCTTGAAAGAGCGCTAAAATATCTCTAAACTAAACTAATCTTGAGATGCATATGGTAAAATAATGAGTAATTCAGATAAGGAAGTTAGGCCCTCGTTTGTTTACCCAAAAATATCAGCCATAAAAAGTTATGAAAATTTTACCCCTTTTACTAGCCAAATTGAGCCTGATAAAGAAATTTCTTTTCATTTGTCATCCGAAAAAATAATTGGCCCAGAATTGTCGAAATTGAAAATTCAGAAATAAAGTCCAAATGGGGTAATAAAGAGGGGAAATAAAAAAATAAAAGAAAAATGCTTAACAAAAATAGCAAGAAAAGAAAAATGCGAAAAATAGAAAAAATTGGAAAAAAAAGAAGTGAGGAAATGAGTAAAAGCCCGAAAAGAAACTAACGGACATCATAAGAACATTTCCCAATTTTAAATTTCCCAACCATTACCAATTTTACCCAATGCACCTAACAACCCGAGAAATTCCTAACTGAGTCCGAATTTTAAAATTAATTACTGCATGGAGAGCTAAGACACGAAAAGATAATAAGAGATATCAATTGGTGTGAATGAGAGGTGATGTTTCCCGTTTTCCAATGGCTGTGTTCCGATGATGAGATCTTTTCACCATAAAAATTCTATCTTTCAAATTGTGTTCATGACTTTTAGCTCCATTATATTTTCTCTTTATATTGCACATAACGAGAGAAATATCTGCATTCTGAGGGATTCGTTTGTGATAGCATCCATGAAAAATTGAATCAAAATGAATTTTTTGAAAAGTAACGTAATAATCAAGCGGTGGAAATTAGCGATTTAATTCTCAACTTCACGCACACACACACACACACTTTAAATTGAGACTTAGTTATGGTGACTATTTTTGGGAAATTTAAATTGTACAATTTTTAGGTATTTTGAACTTTCTTTGAGTTGAAAAATGAATTTTGTAGGTATATTCACTGCAAACCCTCACGAGACACTACTAGGGTAACCATGGGTTTAAATGCTTGTTGCATACGATAAATGCAATTGTTTGCCCGCGAAAGAAGTATTCTATCCTAATAACATGTTTGCAAAGTGTTGTGACCTTTCTTTGATTCTTTTACATTGCTCGAGACAATCAATGTTCTAAGTTATGGGGTTTAATTAGGAATAAATTCTTCATATTTATCCATGTAATATAAAGGTTTTTATTACCCTATGTAGTGTAATTTGAGTTAATTTATCTCATATTCTTGCTACTGACATCTTTGATTAGGCATAAATTCTTCCTAATTTATCCCTTGATTTAGTTACTTTTAGCACCTCGACAACGTAATCGAGTTGACTTTATCTCATAATATTGCTACTGACTAATCCTAACGAGTACACTGAGTTTCTGGTATTTCGTAGTGATTTTACAGGTATTTGATGTCAAGAAACGAAATAAGGAAACCAGAAGAATCAAGAAAGAAAAAAAGGAAAGTCAAAAGGGCAAAAGTATAATTTTCACCCTGAATTCGGATGAGGTACCTAAAAAGAAGTTGAATATATCACATTCATGAACACATAGGAAGAAACGACACCTCAATCGGAGTCTCGAAACAAAAGATATGAGCAGTCAAAGTTGAGAAAAAAAGTCAAATAGGCAGACCGGTCCGCCCTGACCCCGGACCGGTCTGCTGTGCAAACTCCAGTAGACCTCAGATCGAAAGCAAACCGAAGAAGGAAAAAAATAAAAGAACCGGTCCGCCCTCGGACTGGTACGCCCCAAAATAAAAAGAACCGATCCGCTTTAAAGGCAGACCGGTCCGCCTAAGGCCCGGACCGGTCCGGGTATCGAGATTTGCAAATCTAATCTTCTCCTAAAAGAGTCCTAGTGCAGCTGAAATTCTTGAATTATTGGAGGGTATAAAAACCCATTTTCTTATTATTATTTACACGGAGATTTAGGGAGAATTTTAGTTAATTTTCCTCTCTTTTTCCAGAAACCCTAGTTTAGATACCATTTCCAATTTTAATTCCAAGATTGAAGCTTTATTCAGAATCTATTTGATTACCAGTTTTATTAAATTGCTGCAATTATTGCTTTGGTGATTTTAGTGAGTTATTTCTTCTTTTCAATTCTATTCTACATCAATTCACAAGTTTTCCTTAGAATAATTATGAATTCCTGCACATTAAACACTGTTTTCATTACTTTCAGCATGTTAGGCTAGATTTTCTAAGGCCGAGATACATGATCCCAGCCTGATGTGTTAATTGCATGTATAAAATTAGTCCTTTGAATTTAGTGATTGATTACGACTGTATTGCGTAGGAACACAACAATTGTAGATCTTTATATCTCATTTGCCTCTGGGTAACCGGGATGATTTAGAATACAGTTCGAGTGTTACTATCGCGATACCGATTTACTCGTCCTCAGATTAAGTATGACGCGGTCTTGAACCTCGTATACTTAATGCTTGGGAGTACTAAATTTTGGATCAAATTAATCAGTTAAATTTACGATTAGTATTATAACTTCAATACACTAGGGTTGGGGGATTGTATTTCCGACCTATTTTTCCCATCACATAGTTCACAGTTTTAAATCAATTATCTTTCATATTTTAGGTAATTTAGTGTAATTGCATCCTTTCATAATTTCATAATTGCCTTTAGTTGTAATCAATTTTCAAAACCAAATCATTTTCTCTTTCTTTTTAGAGACAGAGTTAGGTTCCTCCGCCTTTTCTCGTCGTCACAACTCCGTTGTCCTTTTTCCCTGAGGATCGATACCCGACTTGTCGGATTATTACTTGAGCGACAGGCTTGCACTTGAGCCTAGAGAGTACGCACTTCTGAGACACATTTTTAGTCGCGTCAAGTTTTTGGCGCCGTTGCCGGGGAATTAGGTAGACTTAGGATTAGATCGAGTCAATCTAAAACTTTGACCAAAAATTTCCAAAAATCCAAAAACAAAAAAAAATCAAAAACCACAAAAAGATTCAAAATCATCTCTCATAAGACATTAATGCAAAATTCTGAACTCACTCCCACACACCATAATACTCCAACCAGCATTCACGAAAATCCAATCATTGAGTATAACCCCAATAGCCCTTACACTCCAAACGCCCCACAGTTCTGGATCCCACCTCCCACACCATCACACTCAATCTCAAACAACACTCCGTTTTCCTTACTAGGACACACCCCCGAGTACACCTTGAGCACGCCAAGTGAGAGCACTGAGTCGTTAAGTGAGAGAGAGATGTCAGAACACAGTAATGCACCTGCCGGTGAGGAAGAGCCCCCATATCGTCCGCTGAGAGAATATTTATATCCCGAGCGCACTGTCACTCCGGGATGCATTATACTCCCATATAATGCTGGGCAATTCCGTTTCAAAAATGGGATGATCCGGATGCTACCTCATTACCATGGTATGGATTCTGAAAATCCATACCTCCATGTTAGGGAATTTGAGGATGCATGCGATACTCTCAATGATCAAACCTGCACACAAGAGGTGATTCACCTCAAACTCTTCCCTTTCTCGCTCAAGGATAAAGCTAAGACCTGGTTATGGTCTTTACCTCCCAGCTCGATTCCATCTTGGAATGAGTTGCAATCGAGATTTCTCAATAAATTCTTCCCAACACATCGAACAATCTCCATAAATGCTCAAATTCAAGCGTTCAGACAATATGAAAATGAGTCATTTCATCGATATTATGAACGTTTCAACGAGTTAATTACTTCATTCCCCCATCATGGATTTCATTCAGCGCAAATCATCTCTTTTCTCTATAATGGGTTGAATCTTAACTCCAAGCAACTTGTTGAAACCATGGGAAGTGGTCCGTTTGTCGATTTAGATGCCCACGATGCTGAGCCTCACCTGAGGTATGTCGCCGAGACTACCCAATCCTGGGATACTTCTGATCTTAATGCTCAAAATCAAAATCGTCAAGTGACCACCACTCCGTCGACGTTCGGGCTATTTCACGTAGATAAGAATTCAATGACGGACAATCGATTGGATACCCTTGAGAAAGGATTTCAAGACCTATGCGAGATATATGGAAAAGGACCGGCTGGATCCACATCAAAACCTGTCGAGAAAGTGTGTGCAATTTGTGAGGCGGGTCATTCAACTGAGAAATGCCCAACCATACCCGCCTACAAAGTAATGCTTCAGGAGCAAGTTAGTGGTATAGGAGGATTTAGGGGTAATTTCGGTGCACCGCACAGGAATTCATAGAACCTTTCTTGGGAAAACCATCTCGGTTTTATCTACGGGCAACAACATGCCGCAATGAACCCTCCTTTACATGTTGCCCCTCCTCCACCACAACACTTTCAACAAGCTCCACACATGCAAGAACATGTGCAAGCACCACCACCGCAAGGATCTTATATCTTGCCACTGTGGAGAACTCTCGAGATACCATGAATTAATTCATCGCAAGCCAGATCGCAACCAATGCCAAATATGATCGTCTGATTGGTGACATAAATGTGAATCTGTCAAAGATACAATCCTCATTGAGTGTTTAAGAGAAGGGCAAGTTTCCTACCCAAGGACAAAGACCCCCAAAGGTTAAACTAGTGTTAACTCCACCTCTACTGAACATCAGGAGCAATGTCAAGCTGTGACCACTCTTTATAGTGGGAGAGTCATTGATTTATCACCTCCTTCACAGGACACAACGAAAGACAAGGAGATTTTGCCCGACACGAAAGAGGCCGAAGATGTCCCCTTGAATGAGAGTGATAAAGAAGATGCTAGTGAGCCAGAGGTAGTAGTGAAACCACCCTCCGCGGCACCGTTTCCTCAAAGGTTGATTCCCTCCCATAAAGGAAACCCACGTGAGGATGTGCTACAAGTGCTAAAGCAAGTAAAGCTGAATTTACCTTTTCTTGATGCCATTAAGCAAATTCCAGCTTATGCGAAAGTCATCAAAGACTTATTGATTGTAAAGAGAAAGATGAAGGTAAAGAAGAATGTCTTTCTAGCACAAAACGTGAGCTCCATTCTACTAAATGATCTCCCGCCTAAATTCAAAGATCCGGTGAACCCACAATTTCCTACATCATTGAAGAGAATAAAATCGAAAAAGCCTTACTTGACTTGGGAGCAAGCGTAAATATTCTCCCTTACTCCATCTATAGGCAACTTGACTTGGGCGACCTCAAGCCCACAAAGGTCACTCTCTAATTAGCGGATCGAACCGTGAAGATCCCCTGAGGCATAGTCGAGGACGTGATCGTCTAAGTTGACACTTTTTACTTCCCGATAGATTTTGTCATTTGGGACACAGAGCCCTCCTTCAACTCGAGCAACCATGTTCCCATCATCCTTGGGAACCCATTCTTAGCTACAGCTAACGCAATCATCAATACACGGAATGGGCGAATGCAACTAACCTTTGGGAACATGACATTGGAAACAAACATCCTCCACATAGCCCAACATACAAGGGAGGAAGATGATCTTCACGCGATGAGCCTCATAGATGAGATAGTAGAGGAATACTTTGAGGAGAATTATTATGGCAACGCTTTAGGGTCCTATTTAGTGGCGAGACACGAGAGTGAGGGGACGTACACCGACTTCAAGAGGGAGGTTCGGGAGTTGAGTGAGTTACTTGATGAGAGTGCTTCGGACGAGGACGCGAGAGATGTTAATTGAGTTTCTAGATTCGAGGAGTTACCTCCGAGGGATACATGCATGGTTCCCTCCAGTGACCAATTTCCAACCCTTGAATTAAAGAAACTCCCCTCCCATATTAAATATGCATACCTAGGAGAGGATGATACATTTCCTGTTGTTGTCTCCTCTAGCCTAGACGAAGAGCAGGAGGGAAAATTGTTGAAAATTGTGAGGAAGCACCAAAGTGATTTGGGTTGGTGCATTGCTAATTTGAAGGGGATAAGTACTTTGATTTTCACTCACAAGATCCATCTCTAAGAGGATGTCAAGCCCTCTAGATAAATGAAAAGAATACTAAATCCCAACATGAAAGAAGTTGTGAGAATCGAGATTATCAAGTTATTGGATGCCAAGATTATCTACCCAATCTCGGATAGCAAATGGGTGAGTCCTATTCAAGTCGTCCCAAAAAATTCGGGAATGACAGTGATTGAGAATTCCAAGGGAGAGCTAGTTCCCCAACGTACCACCACCGGGTGGCTCGTTTGCATTGATTATCGGAAACTCAATGCGGGAACTAGGAAAGACCATTTCCCCTTGCTATTTATTGATCAAATGCTTGAGAGAGTAGCGGGCACCCTTATTATTGCTTCATTGATGGTTATTTCGGATATAACCAAATTGAGGTGGATGTACTTGACCAGGAGAAGACGACCTTCATTTGCCCTTTTGGTACGTTTGCCTACAAACGTATGCCATTTGGCCTGTGTAATTTCACCCGCGACCTTTCAAAGGTGCATGTTGAGCTTATTTAGTGACATTGTTGAAAGAGGACTCGAAGTGTTCATGGACGATTTCAGCGTTTTTGGCACCTCTTTTGACCTTTGTCTAGAAAAACTAGAAAAAGTACTTGCCCGGTGTGTGGAAAAGAACTTAGTGCTGAATTGGGAGAAATGCCATTTCATGGTCACCGAGGGAATAGTTCTTGGCCACATAGTATCATCCAAGGGAATAGAAGTTGATAGGGAAAAAATCGATGTCATAGGTGATCTTCCCCCACCAAAATAGCTTAAGGACGTGCGCTCATTCTTGGGCCACGCGGGGTTTTATCGAAGGTTCATTAAGGACTTTAGCGCCATCGCTAGACCCTTAATCAACCTACTCATGAAGGACACCCCATTCGAGTGGACGGATGCATGCCAAATCTCTTTTAAAAAACTGAAAACCATGCTCGTGTCCGCTCCCATCATGCAAGTTCCGGATTGGTCCTTACCATTCGAACTTATGTGTGATGCTAGCGATTATGCGATAGGGGCTGTTTTGGGCCAAAGAAAGGATATTCAAGCACATGTCATCTACTACGCTAGTCGGACTCTTACGATACCACAACTCAACTACTCTACCACGGAGAAAGTGTTGCTAGCGGTAGTTTTTTCCCTTGATAAATTTCGGTTGATAAGCACCCAAAACTGTACAATTTATACCCCGAATAGACGTACTTTAGTTGCTAATTCTCAACAATATAGGTCATATGTGCTTAATTGATCAATATGCAGGCTTAATGTGCATTGCAGAGGCTAAACGCTTAAATCAAGACAATTGTGTGCAATTTGGAGCTAATTAAACCCAACCCCATATCCTAGCCTACCCAAACCGAGCCTAAACCTAGCCCAAACTTACCCCAAGCCTGTGTGTGTTTTATTTGTGTCATTTTATTATTTTTTAGATTTTTAGTTTGAGTCATTTCTATTTTTAGGATTTATTTTAGATTTATTTAGTATTTTCTAGGCTTTGTTTTCTATTTTTCTATTTTATTATTATAATTTTATTTTATTTTGATTTTTATCAGTTTTAGTTTTATTAGGATTAGTTTTTAGAAGTTTATTTTTAGTTTATTACATTTTATATTTTGGACTTTAGTTTTAATTTAGATTTTAAGTTTTTTATTTCTTTTATTTTATTTTAGTTTTTATATAGCTTAGGATTTTTTTTTAGTTTTGATATTTTTATTATTTTTAGTTTGTTTTATTTTTAGTTAGATTTTTTTTTAATTGAGTCATTAGATTTTATTAGGTTTTTATTTTATTTTATCAATTTTAATTAGTTAGTGTCATTTTTAGTTGGGTTCAAATTAAACACACACACACAACCCCCTTATCCTACACTCCCATACACCCACACACACCTAATTAACTCCCTCACCCTCACCTACACTACTCTACACCCTCACCCACACAATCATCCCCATCCATCTTCTTCCCCAACAACTCACTCTCTCTCCTCTCTCACAACCATCATCATCCAAACACCACCCAACAAACCCTCATCCATTCTCCATTACCACCATATCCCACCTCACCTCCTTCAACCCAACACTATCACCATCCAAATCCCCACTTGCAGACCAGCCGGCGACCACCCTCGAGACCCTTGACTCGCCGGCGCTGGTTCTGAACTTACCCCCTCCGCCGGAAGCCTCTCTCTCTCTCTCTCTTCGGAAACCGTGACTCCAGCTCCTACCAGCAATCTAACCCGGTCCAGCTCCGGTGAGCTCTCTCTCCCTGCGATTTTGACGAAACGCCAGCACCCCTAATCCCTGCAGACCCGCGATCCCCTCCCCACTACCTCCGGCGGCGCCCCTCTCTCGCGTCGTCGGCAAAGAGAGAGAGGGGCCGATAGGGCACTTTCATATATCTTATCTTTAGGGTGAGAATGGTTCGGTCTGGCTGAAGACGTTAAACTTAGCGCTACCGGGAGGCAGCCCGCATTTCTTTTACTAGTCTCATCCTGTTTGGGGGTGGTGTTTCACATCACCCTATGTTTTACCATGCTTATAGACTTGTACACCTTTTTTTCTCTCTTATCATCTATTCAGGTTTATTCTTGGCTACATCATTCCACTTCATTAGCGGTTCATTCTGGTAATATATTTCCTACCTTTTGCTCTCAATTTTAAAAATAATTTTACCTAACATCGAGGACGATGTTCCTTTCTGTTTGGGGGTGGGGAATTTTATCACAAGTCATATCTCATCGGTTCTCCTATTATTTGTTTCACCGACCACGCGGCATTAAAATACCTTCTTGCAAAGAAAGATGCCAAGTCGCGCCTCATAAGGTGGATCCTACTCCTACAAGAGTTCAATCTCTCCATCAAAGATGAGATAGGAGTAGAAAACGTCGTTGCTGACCACTTATCACGGTTTTCGTCCGACGTACGTAGTGATCCCGTACCCATAGACGAATACTTTTCGGATGAGCAACTTTTTGCCACCTCTCCTTTACCCGGGTTTGAGGATATAGTGAACTACCTTGTCACGGGACCCGTCCCTCCCGATTGGACACCGCAAGATAAGAAGAGGTTTATTAGTTGGTAGCACATGTTCTTCTATGACGATCCTTTCCTTTTTAAATATTGCGCCGACCAAATCATCCGACGATGTGTACCGGATGACAAAATCCCGAAAGTCATCTAGTTTTGTCATTCGAAAGCTTGTGGAGGCCACTTTTTGACGAAAAAGACGGCCGCTAAAATTCTGCAATACGGCTTCTATTGGCCCACAATATTCCGGGACGCAAACGATGCTTGCAAATCTTGCAATAGGTGCCAACGGATGGGAGCCATTACTCGACGAGACATGATGCCTCTTACCCCCATACTCATCATTGAGATCTTCAACTGTTGGGGTATTGACTTCATGGGTCCCTTCCCCCCGTCCTTTGGTTTCCTATACATCCTTATCGTGGTAGACTACGTTTCTAAATAGGTGAGTGTATTGCTCTTGTGTGTGAGGAGGTGAGTAAATGTAATCAAGTTCAAACATCTCGCACACACATAAGAAAGAACGAATAATTTGAAAAAAAAGTGATCTCGTGAAAGGAATGCTAATCACAACAGTGAGAACGTCGAGTTATTCACCACGTTGACTTTCATTTGCCTGAACACCTAGGGGAATATGGATGATAATGGGTGAGGGGAAATGAGATGGATAAGATATGATGATATGAGATAATATGGATGGTGATAGTGAGATAGGATGGAATGATGATATGATGGATGGATGGTGGATATATGAGAAGAGTGTTCAATACATGAAGAACCAATGTCTTTATTTCAAAATAACTAACTACACTCTCTTTCTTTTCTTTTCTCTCTTTTTTTTTTCAATTTTTCTTTTCTTTTGCTCTATTTTTTTTCTTTTTTCTATTTTTCTATTTTTATGTTTTTCTCTTTTTTTTCTTTTTTTTTCTTTTTCTCACTTTTCAAACCAACACTGAAGACATTTAGTATTTTGAACAACACTCTTTTATTTGAAAATGATGAAAGATGATATGGAGATGATAGGTGATGGTGTGGAGAAATATGTGGGAATATGGAAGAGCATGGGAATATAATGGGTGAAGTGAATGGTAAGTGGTATATGGAGAAGTGGTAAGTGTATGGATGGAAATCTAGTATTTAGGACAAATTTCAAGTCACGTGTTTCTTACAACTCGAAAGTGATGCCGTTCTCAGTGATCAAGCCAAAATTTTATAAAAGATAATGAGATCATACAACAATTTAAGTGCGGACCCAAAAGAAGTTGAATCAACTTGTGGACTCGGAGATTGCGTAAAACACTCTGAAAGGGTGAAAGGCACAAATCTCACGAGCTAAAGTCTCTACTAGTGATCCTTAAGGTTCTCTTTAGGATTGTAGTACTCTTCAACTCTAAATCGCAGTGATGTGATAAGTACGCAAATTTTTGTTGAGTCTGGAAATTCATGGTGCAAAATGCCTTGTTATGTGTTACATAAGCTATTAGAAAAAATATTCTCTAGCTTGATTCCTAGACTTTTGAAAGATGGATGATTGAAAATTCACATCAATGAGTGAGATGAAAGAAACTGCACGAAATTTTAAAAATCAGGTTTAAAAATTAAAAAATTTCAAAAGAGGCACGATTTTGATAAAATTCCCCACCCCCAAACAAAAAGGAACATCGTCCTCGATGTTAGGTAAAATGATTTTTAAAATTGAGAGCATAAGGTAGGAAAGAGATTACTTGAATGAACCGCTAATGAAGTGAAAAGATGTATCCAAGAATAAACCTGAATAACAAGTGAGAAAAAAATGTGTACAAGTCTATAAGCACAGGGTGATGTGAAACACCACCCCAAACAGGATGAGACTAGTACAAGAAACACGGGTTGCCTCACGGTAGCGCTAAGTTTAACGTCTTCAGCCAGACCGATGGGAAATCACCCAAAAAGATATGATAAACGAGGAGAGAACGGGGGTGGCAGAAAATTTGGGGGATAAGAATCACCCCCAAATAAGACTGATCAATCAGTCTTCATAAATGGGGTCAACAATGTCAATTTGTTCTATATGAGTGGAGCCTAGCTCCAAGAAGGGCTTCAAGCGTTGACCATTGACCTGAAAGATGCTACCATCCTTGGGATTTTGAACGGTGATGGAACCATAAGGGGTAACTGACTCAACAATGAAGGGTCCAGACCACCTGGTTTTTAATTTCCTGGGAAAGAGATGCAACCGGGAATTATACAACAGAACTTTTTGACCAGGGTGGAATTCTTTGCGCATGATGCTTTGGTCATGGATCCACTTCATCTTGTCCTTATAATTTTTTGACAAATCATAGGCATCATATATCATTTCCTCCAATTCATTAAGTTGCAGCTTCCTATGGACACCCGCCTCATCAATATCGAAATTAAGGGCTTTGACGGCCCAATAAGCATGATGTTCAAGCTCGACAGGAAGGTGACAAGGCTTGTCGAAGACCAAACGATAAGGAGACATGCCAATTGGAGTCTTGTAAGAAGTACGATATGCCCATAATGCGTCGTTCAAGCGTAAAGACCAATCTTTCCTATTAGGATTGACGGTTTTTTCAAGAATTTGCTTGATCTCGCGGTTGGAGACCACAACTTAACCACTAGTCTGTGGGTGGTAAGAGAGACTAACCTTGTGGGTAGCACCATACTTTTTGAGAAGGTGTTCAAAGACTCGATTACAAAAATGTTTACCCCCATCACTAATGATAGCTTTGGGGGTTCCAAAGCGCGTGAAGACATGCTCTTTGATAAATTGGACCACAACTCGATGGTCATTGGTGCGACAGGCAATTGCTTCGATCCATTTGGAAACATAGTCAACAGCAACTAGAATATACTGAAAACTATGAGAGGAGGGGAATGGTCCCATGAAATCGATACCCCACACATCAAAAATTTCAACAATGAGGATGGGTGTGAGAGGAATCATATGACGATGAGAGAGACGCCCAGAGTGTTGGCAATTGGGACAAGCCTGGCAATATTGATGGGCATCGCAAAAAAGAGTAGGTCAATAGAAACCACTTTGCAAAATTTTGGCAGCAATTTTCTTTGAACCAGAGTGGCCTCCACAAGCACTATTGTGGCAGAAGGACAAAATACTGAGTTGTTCAGACTCGGGAATACAACACCGAATGACTTGATCGGGGAAATACTCGTAGAGAAACGGGTCATCCCAAGAGTATAACTTCACATTCGCCATGAATTTGGATCGATCCTATTTCGACCAATGACTAGGAAGTTGATCGGTAACAAGAAAATTGACAATATCAGCATACCAAGGCGAAGTGGAGATGGAAAATAGTTTTTCATCGGTAAATGACTCAGAAATGGGGATATGATCACAGTCAGACGTGACAGTAATGCGAGAGAGGTGGTCAGCAACAAGATTTTCAGAAACCTTTCTTGTCGCGAATTTCAAGGTTAAACTCTTGGAGTAAGAGAATCCATCGTATCAATCGTGGTTTGGAATCCTTCTTATGAAGAAGGTACTTAAGAGCAGCATGGTCAGTATACACGATTATAGGGGAACCTATGAAATATGAGCGAAATTTATTAAGAGGAAACACAACTGCTAACAACTCATTTTCGGTGGTTGTGTAATTAAGTTGAGCATCATGCAGGGTTTTGCTAGCATAAGAGATGACATGTGGGCGCTTGTCAACTTTCTGGCCAAGCACGGCACCAAGTGAAAAATCAGAAGCATCACACATGATCTCAAAGGGGAGAGACCAATTGGGAGGTTGCATGATAGGAGCGGAAGTGAGGTTAGCTTTTAGGCGCTCAAAAGAGGCAACACATGCTTCATCAAAGACAAAAGGGATATCCTTGGATAAAAGGGTTGTCAAAGGTCGTGCGATTTTAGAAAAGTCCTTAACGAAGCGCCGGTAGAAGCCCTCATGTCCTAAGAAGGAGCGAATGTCCTTAACAGACTTAGGAATGGGGAGTGAGGAAATCAAGTCGACTTTTGCTTTATCGACCTCAATACCGGAGCTGGAGATAACATGACCTAAAATAATACCCTTTTTAACCATGAAATGGCATTTTTCCCAATTGAGGACCAACTTCTTTGCTTGACAACGCTGAAGGACCATAGTGAGGTGAGATAGGCATTGTTCAAAGGACGAACGAAACACAGAAAAATCGTCCATAAAGACTTCGAGAAAACGCTCTACCAGGTCACTAAAAATACTAGTCATACACCTTTGAAAAATCACAGGTGCATTGCAAAGGCCAAAGGGCATACGAGAGTACGCAAATATGCCAAATGGACAGGTAAAGGTAGTTTTTTCTTGGTCTTCAGGGGCAATGGGTATTTGGTTGTACCATGAATATCCATCAAGGAAGCAGTAGTAAGCATGGCCCGCCAAGCGTTCAAGCATGGGAGAGGGAAGTGGTCTTTGCGAGTGACATCATTGAGCTTTCTATAATCAATACAAACACGCCAGCTAGTTTGTATGCGATTAGGCACAAGCTCATCGTCACTATTTTTGACAACGGTGACTCCAGACTTTTTAGGCACCACATGAATGGGACTGACCCATTGGCTATCTGAAATGGGGTAGATAATACCAGCATCAAGCAATTTTAAAATTTTAGCTCTAACGACCTCTTTCATTGCCGGATTTAGTCGGCGTTGTGGCTCACGAGAATTCTTGGCATTATCCTCTAAATGAATGCGATGGCTACAGACATTGGGACTGACACCTTGAATGTCAGAAATGGTCCACCCTAAAGCAGTGCTATGTTGAGTGAGAGTGTGGACCAATTGCTCTTCTTGATACGGTGTCAAGTCAGAAGCAATAATGACGGGGTGATGTTGGTTTGGGCCTAAGAAAGTATATTTCAGCTCAGGAGGTAAGGGTTTAAGCTCCAAACTAGGTGGTGGCTCAGGAGAGGCATCGGACTCAGATGCGGAAACAGAGTCCGGGAGAATATCGGGACATGGGTTGACTAGGTTATCCACAGAAAGAAGAGTGTCGATAAGGAGAGGCTCAAATGGAGGAACCCAAGTGGAAGTGTCCAGCAGTGGTGTAGAATCTAATAAGGCATTGACCTCGGAGATGGAAGAATCAATATCAAAGTCGGACCCAAAGTGAGCGAAACATTGGTGGATAAGATCTTCTGGGTAGGTGGTATCCAACATCTCTTGGACTAAGGAGTCAATCATGCATACCTCATCAATGGAATCAACATCGACCGGTTGTTGCATGAGGTGGAAAATATTGACTTCGACGGTCATGTTGCCAAAAGAAAGATTCATTGACCCATCTCGACAATTGATGATGGCATTGGCAGTTGCCAAAAAGGGGCGACCCAAAATGATAGGAATATTGGTTGGGTCGGGAGCAGGAGTGTTTAAGATGATGAGATTCACAGGGTAGTAAAAGTCAGACACTTTCACCAAAACATCTTCAATGATTCCTCTAAGCACTTTCACAGAACGGTCCGCAAGTTGAAGAGTAACCCGTATAGGTTTCATGTTTTGTAAACCTAACTCAAGGTAGAGAGAGTAAGGTAACAAATTAACACTAGCTCCAAGATCAAGCAAAGTCCGAGTAGAGAACTGATCTCCTAACATGCAAGAGACAGTGGGACGACCAGGGTCTTTATATTTCACAATACCATTATCATGGATGAGGGACGTGGCTTGCTCAGTGACAAAGGCATCACGAGGAACATTTGTCCGTCGCTTGACAGTGCACAAGTCCTTCAAGAATTTTGCATAAGAAGGAACTTGTTGGATCGCGGTGTGGAATGGAATGTTTATGTGAACATTCTTAAAAACTTGCTTGATTTCATGAAATTGTTGAGCTTTCTTTGTTGGGGCCAACCTATTAGGGAAAGGGGCTATAGGGACAAAAGCAGTGGTGGCCTCACTAGGTTTGGAAGCATTCTTGTCGGTGGATTTATGGGATGGTGGGACCTTAGGGAGTGGTTCTAATGGACAATTATCGGTGGGTGGGATGGGAACATCACAGGGAGCATCAACACCATTGTCAACCTGTTTACCAGATCGTAGAGTACTCACCGCTTTCATGTTCGCTTGGTATGTGGGTGGAGTGGAATGGGATCCAACCTCATAAGCCGACTCCTTTCCATCCCCCTTAGGGTTAGGAATGGGTTGACTTGGAAAATGACCTTTCTCTCGCTCAGACTCAAACTGATTAAGACGTTGCTCAAGCCGTTGGATGGCTTGAGTCTGTACTTACGTGGTATGTTATTGAGTCGTGATAAATTGAGTGAGAATATTATCAATAGAGGAGGTGGATGATGGAGGTGGCGGGGCATAAGGGGGTTGGGGGACTAACTCTCGGTTAGAACTAAGAGACTGTGAATACTCGTAGGACGAAGGTGGGACAGGGACAATTTGATGATTGGGGTGGGACGGTCCTCCTTGGGGGACAAAGGATGATTGATGGTTTTGTTGGTGGTAAGGAGCATGGTGGTGTTGGATAGGAGGGCGGTGTTGCCTTTGCGGGGTTTGATGAAACCCTGGTGGACCACCAACATGTTATTGTGGTTGTGATGGAGCAAGGTGATTGTCGTACTTATAAGACAAATAGGGATGGTTACTATTATTCGGATTGTAAGTAAACGACGGTGGTGCCGGTTTTTGAGTGGTATCAAAGGCACATGCTTGGGCTAGAGTGGGTTTGGGATCATCTTGAATAAGGGGGAACAAATGAGACAAATGATCTTGACTTAAACAGACATGGAAAGAAGGACTAGACTCGTTGACATTCATCACTTGTTTAGAAAGAGAACAACTGAGAGCATCAACAGTCTTAGTCAAAGTGTTAAAGACATGGAGCAAGTATTTAAAATCGGGATCATTTTTAAACTCATAAGTGCTACCTACTCTTGGTGGCTCGGATCTCGAAAATTCATTGGTGCCCTCCCAATCTTGGGAATCATCGCCTAATTCAAGGAGAAAATTATAGGCGGCAGTGGGAGTTAAGTGCATGAATTTGCCTTTGTGCATGGACTCAATCATGGTGCGAGTGGAAGGAATGATACCATTGTAAAAACTATGGATGAGGAGACTCTTTTCGAGACCAAGATGTGGGCAACTATTGATATAATCTTGAAAACGGCCCCATGCTTCACAAAATTGCTCGGTGGGCTTTTGGCGAAAATCTTGAATGGCTTGGCGCACCTCATTGGTCTTACTTATGGGATAAAACATAGACATGAACTTCTTCACAAGTTTTTCCCATGTATGGATAGAATCCGGTGACAAGGAATGTAGCCACATGGATGCTTTATCATGGAGAGAAAATGTAAACAAGCGAAGACGAACATTTTCTTCATCTAAGTTTTGATTTTTGAAAGTAGCGCAAACCGTGAGAAATTTTTGCAAGTGAGTGTATGGAGACTCACGCTCAAGACCATAGAAATGGTCACCGGGCGAATTTCGAATTAATCCACCGGGGTGGGTGGAAGAAATATGCAAGATGGTGGGGTGGCCGTTATCGGGGAAAAATAGTCCCTTAAGGCACGCTCTTCAGCCATGGTGGGTGGATGAATGATGGGATTAGAGATGTCAACTCGGGGACAACTCAAAGTGATCGGTGGAATGGAAGAAGTAAGGGGAACACTTGGTTTTCCTAATGTGGAAGAGACGGGAGAAAGACTACGTGAACGAATTAATCGATGATTAACTCGTTTCCACATGGGCATGCAAATAGGGATTCTTTTTGTTTTTTTGGATTTTTTGGAAAAGAACATATTTTTGGATTTTTGCTTTTGTTTTGGAAAGAAAGAAAATATTTTTTTGGAGCTTTTTATAAAAATAAGAAAAGAAAATATATTTTTTTTGATTTTTTTGAAAGAGAAAAGGTGGGGGAGATTTTGGACTCTAAGAATTTGGACGAATTCACTAAAACGGACTACCGAAAAAAGAAATTGGACACACACAAGTAAAGGAAAAATCCCTACTAGAACATAACCAATTTTTTATCTTGAAAATTAATGAGAGGGGTAGTCAAATTTTAATGAAATCCGCGGGTGATAAAAAGCACGCAATTTATATGAGTGATCGCCTTTTGCAAAATGTGTGTTCCTACTTTAATCACAATATGACAAGAGGCTTGCCATAGATATTCTCCACAAGGCTACTACGACAACACGATCGGACGGTACAACGCTGGGGACAACACAAACCCGTTTTACTGGGCGGCCGCACTTAAAACCCAGTTTCCCTAGACACTTTCGTGCCACAAAGCGAACCGTTCGAGGGTTTGCCCGGTGGAGAGGACTCTACGGGTTATCCTACAAGTCAAAATGATAAAAAAGGAGCCTACGAACACCGTATCCTATGGGTCTATCTAGTTTATTGATTTTAAATTAGTAATGGCTAGGGTAGCACACAAAGGATAAGTGATTGAGTTGGGTGATGAAATCCCTTTCCGTGAGTGACCGGGCGTAGGTCTTAGTCAATTTAATTCATCATTCCATTCAAAATTAAATGCAAGAATTAAATCACACAAGAGCACGGAGGAGCACACAACATATGAACTCTCTAACAAGAGGGTGCGAGGGTATAAGAAATGTACCTCCCACGATTTTTAGGCCGTGGGGTGCCGAATATGTTGAGTCGATCGGGGGAAGAAAATGCCAATCTCATTCGGCCCCGGGAGTCCTACCGACCCAAGATAGAGAGGCTTCTAAATCCTCGCCAATGGACGCCCTCTCTCTACCTTATCCGATTTCGCTATCACGCTTTCTTCGATTATTACAAATTTTAAATGAAAATAAAATGGTGTCTCTATGCACTGCAATACAAGCAAAGTAATAAAATCCTAAATACAAGCCTTCTAAAATAAAAAAAATGGTACTAAAATTGAAAAATGAAATACAAGTGAATCTCAAAATTTGGAAATCCTCTCAAGCACGTCAAGCTCCAAAGATCGGCAACGGCGCCATTTGATAGAAATAACGTTTGCGTGTATTTTTGTCGTTGCTTGAAAAGCTCCTTCTAATCAAAATCTTTATGTACCTACAAAATATATCAAACTCAAGTGTAGAGTGGTAAGTAAGGATGTCAATCCTAATCTAAGGAGTGAAATGCTAAACATGAGAGTATTAAGAATATTATTCACTTGATCACTTTTTTTTACTTTGGGGTTTTTCTATTTTTTTTTTTACTTTTTCAATATTAAAACCAATTTTGAGGATGAGTCAATATGACTAAGACTAATAACAAAAATAAGAGTAATCAAACTAAAATAAAGTGTGACAAAAATACTAGTGAGTGATGGAAATGAGTGAGAGTGTAATTAAATGAGAGAAAAATATTCAAGGGAAGAGAAATCCACCCTCAATTCCCCAAATCAACTAAACTTGTATTATTTTAATTTCATCAATTTCCAAAATATTTAATTAATTCAAAAGCTAAGTCCATTAAACTAGTAAATTAATTAAATACTCTTTTAGAAAAGTAAATTTAATTCCCACAAGCACTACTCTAATTGAATTAAAATTAATCAAACAAATTATCCCCTAGGAATAATTTGTCCAACTAATATTTAAATTGAAATAAATTAATGAAATCAAGAGTAGATGAAAATTAGATTAATACTGAAATCAAATGATAGGTCTATCTCTAGCTTAAATCACTTGATCAAATATGAATTAAATTTTCATACCTTTCTCAAGGTTGATTTTCGATTTCTCAATGTGAAAATAAAGTGGGGATCAAATATACAACTCAAAGGAAATTATCAAAATTAAAATTAACAACTAATTTGATTTGGATTCATGAGAGTTTCAATCACCCCCTTGAATGGGGTGATTACCCATCCATAATCATCATCCAATAAAAATTAGAAATAATTAAAAGCATGTAATGAAAATTAAGGAAGAAATGATCAAACCAAAATTCCTCTTGAAATAGCACTAGACTTCAATTCTTCAACAATTTTTAATAGTTAAACTCTCTAACAAAAATTTCTCTCTAAAAAATTAACTCAAAAACTCTAACTCTCTCTACAATTTTCTCTCTCTAGTCTTCTTCTCTCCAAAAAGCTTCTTTTATTTGATGATGATTTTTTGGTCTTCAACTCTCTTTAAATACAAGGCATGGAGCATGGGGGTATTTTTGGGAATTGGCTTGGGTGTGCATGAGAATGGTGAGGGGAGCATGGGGTGTGAGGTCATGTGGGTGAGAATAAAAATCTGATTTGTGTGCACATGGGGTTGGTTTGGGAAAAAAGGGGATAAAGGTTAGTTGGGGGTAGAATAGGAAAAGGGGTTAAATGGTTTTATGGCACATGGGTTTTTAGAGCATGTGGGGAATTGGGTTTATTTTTATCTTGGCTTTGGTTTGTTTGGCATGTTAACAAGTGGATAACAGAAATTTATTGTGGTTTTGGGATGGAAAATGGTTTTATCTTGGATAGATGTGGGTTCAAGGGGCTGAAATGGGTCGGACGTAAGAGGCAGGGGGTTTCGATTCCGATTCCGGGTTTGGTTACGGATTCAGGCGCGGGTTGCGCAGGGCTGGTGGTCGGAGCAGGTGGAGGGGTTCTCGGATTCAGGCGCGGGTTTGATGTCGTTATGGGTTCTCGGGTTTGATGCAGGGGTTGGGATCGGTAGAGAGAGAGAGGTGCGCCGGAGGTGGTAAAGAGGGGGTAGTAGTGGTTCAGAGGTAGAGAGGGAGATCGCGCCTGAGCGACACCGGCGTGGAGAGAAGCTGGCCGGAGAGAGGTTTGGAGTAAGACACCGCCGGCTGGGTTGCTGGCGAGTTAGTCCGCCGGAAAGGGAGTCGGATTTGGGGTTTTGTGCCTTGGGGACGCCGGAGTTAGAACGGAGGGCCATCGGAGCAGGGTTCTTGGCTGGCCGGGTTCATGGGTTGTAGCTAGAGAGGTTGGTGGTTTGGGAATAAGGAGAGAGAGAATGGTTGGAGGTAGAAGATGGAGTAGGGGTTTATTGTGTGTGTGTGAGGTGTATGGGAAATATGGTGAGGATGAGGGTGTAGGGGAGAGTTTGGGTGAGTGTTTGAGGTATAGGAGAGTTAAGGTGAGGGTGAATAGAAGTAGGGGGTGTGTGTGTTTAATTAGGACCCCCTAAAAAATATAAACTAAAACTAAAATTAAAATTAATCTAAATTAAAAATTAAACTAAACTAAAAAAAAAAAGTAAAATAAAATAGATAGAGCACGACACACTAAACAAACTCTAAAAAAAACTAAACACAACTAAAATAAAAACTAAGAATAAAAACTAATAACTAAAAAAATTAATTAATAACTACTTAAAAATATAAAATCCTATAAAATAAAAGACACAAAAATTAAAAAAAAATCTAAAAAGAAAAATAGAAATCTATAAGACTAAAAACAAAAAGCCTAAAAAAAATAAAATCTAATAAATCTAAAAATAAATGAAATCCTAAAAAAAACTAATTCTAATAAAATAAAACTAATAAAAAATAAAGATAAAATAAAAATAAAATATAAAAATAGTAAATAAAACCTACAAATTCAAAATAATTCTAAAATAAAATCTAAAAAATAAAACGACACTAAATAAAAATCTAAAAAAATTAAAATAAAAAGGGATCAAACAAACACACACGGGGCTTGGGTGACGGGTTAGGGACAAGTTTAGGGTAGACTAGGGTACGAGAAGAGGGTATTAGCTCCATAAAATGCACAATTGCCATAAAATACGCATTTGAACACCGCAACGTGCATTCGGCCTACAAAATAAACATTTAAGCACATAAGACCCATACTGTCGAGAATTAGCAACTAAAGTTCGTCTATTTGAGAATTATCAGCTATCAAGACAAATGACAAAAAAGTGGTGATAATGTTCCTGTAGGAACACATACTTTCCCGCTTCGATGCACCGAAAGCAATAATTAGTGATAATGGCACGCACTTTTGCAATAGGCCATTCGCGAAGCTAATGAGAAAGTATGGTGTCGTTCACAAGGTTGGAACGACTTATCACCCACAAACGAATGGGCAGACCGAACCAGCGAATTGGGAAATCAAGAACATTCTTGAAAAGATCGTCAATCCTACCTGAAAAGATTGGTCACTTAGATTGAACGATTCGCTATGGGCCTATGGTACCGCATATAAGAATCAACTCGGCATGTCCCCTTTCCACTTTGTGTCTGGAAAACCTTGCCATCTTCCCGTCGAGCTCGAACACAAGGCGTATTGGGCAATTAAGCAACTGAATTATTCCATGGATAAAGCCGGTGAAGCCCGCAAGCTTCAAATCAATGAGTTAGAAGAGATACGCAATGATGCGTATGAGAATGCGAAAATTTTCAAAGAAAGGATGAAACTCGCTCATGATAGCATCATTCGACACAAAGAGTTTCATCCCGGGCAAAAAGTACTTGTTTATAACTCTCGGCTTCATCTCTTTCTGGGCAAATTGCGGTCACGATGGTCTGGCCCGTTCGTAGTGAAGAATGTTTTCCCCCACGGCGCGGTTGAATTAGACGATTTAGAAGGGGGAAATACATTCAAAGTGAATAGACAATGCCTAAAGCCATATCTAGAGGCGTGTGCGGAAGAAGTCGACACTGTCGGACCCCGTTTACGGGGTAGAGTGAGCTGTTATAGCGAGGACGTCGCACCCCCGACGCATATGGGGTGAGAGTCGTGTGTGTTATGAGAGTCGTGTGTGTTGTGAGAGTCGTGTGTGTAGTGAGCGTCGATAGGACTAGGTTTCATTCGGGAAAAGCATTCGTGTATTTCGGGAGTATCGAGTCAAAGGGCGTTGACCAGTAAAATCGAGAGGGTTTTAGTCCAGATTGATCGGGAGTACATTTTGAAAGTGAAAATTTTCGGAGAGGAGAGATAGAAATTTAGTTCGGGAAAAATACAGCCCGAAAACCCTAGGCCGGACCGGTTCTTTTAATTTAAGGACGGACCGGTCTGCCCCCGAACCAATTCCTTTAATTTTAAAAAGGATCGGTCCGCTAGTCGGATTTTTGAATATTAAAGTATCCGGACCAGTCCGCCCCTACCCCGGACCGGTCCGCCTTCTGCAGATCTGTTTTTAACCCTTCCCAAGATTCACCCCCCTTCTCCCCAATCCTCTTCCTTCCCTCCAATCCATTTTCCCAACTCCCAACCCCAACCTTTCCCTCCCAAATTCACCCCCTTTTCCCTCCAAACCCTTTCCCTCCAATTCCAACCCCTCCACTCACCCTCTCACCTATAAATACACACTCACCCCCCCTTTTCCTCCACACCTTCAACCAAATCCTCTCTTCTAGGTCCCTAATTTTCCAAGAAAAAATCCCTCTTGTTTCCATGGCTCCACACATTGCCCCCACTAAGTATGACTCCACCGACATCCAACCCTCCGGTCATGGCAAGTTCAGCTCCCTCCAAGAGGAGCGATGGTGCCATCAATTCTTCGGTTTGGACAGCAAACTCCATATGGAGCGCGCTGTCCAGTGGGACGGGCAGCCCAACTCCGTCACCGCCCTATTCATGGCTCGGGGCTGGTGCCGATTCCTCAACGAACCCTACGAAGCGGTTTGGGAAACCGAAGTCCGCTCCTTTTATGGCACCCTAGTTCGAACGGGCCAATTCAAGGACCAAGCTTACGTGGACGGGAATGTCATCCCATTTTCTTTGGCCCATCTCACGGCCAAGTTAGCCGATTATAACGTCCCGGACGTTCAAGAATTCACCTATCCACGAAATGTCCCCCCGGTCGACAAGGATATTATCATGGTCCGCATTGCACCGAATGTGACTTGGATGGGGCAAACCGTCGCCGTTGGATGCCTTAACGAGAAGGCGCGCCTCACATTTCAATCTTCTATCTAGTGCATCGAGTTTTGGGTACTTATCTTACATTTTGCAACAAATTTATGCAAGTGAAGAAAAGAGAAAACTCAAAATCAAGAAAGAAGGAAAATAAGAAACGTCAATGGCAAAAGAGTAATTTTACATTCAAAATTATAACACATAACCTAAAAGAAGTTGAATACCTTGAGTCAACAAGCAGGTAGGAAGAAACAGCATCAAAATCTGAGTCCTAGTTGCAAAGTTATGAAGATTCAAAGTTCAAAAGAAATTAAAGAGAAAAGGAAGAAAACAATCCATAAAACCGAACAGATAGAAGTGTAACAAAACTGGCTCCCCTCACTAGAAAAGGCAAACTGAACCGATGGAAAAACAAGGGGACCGGTTCAGTAAATTATAAATAACAAACCAAACTAATTATCAAGATTCAGAATAGGTTCGGCACACTGTAATAAGCGAACCGGTTCACTTAGTAAAGAAGGAAAAAATAGAACCAGTTCGGCAGGACGAAATCTGCATTTTTTATTTCTTAAAATTAGAGTTGTACATGGTTGAAACACTTAATAAAACGTGAGCATTACATTCAATTGTAATACCAGACATCAGAGAGTTAGTTTTGTATAGTTTTGAGAGCTTCTTGAAGGAAAGAGCCCTAGGATTAATTTTCTTCAATAATTATTCATCTTTTAGCATAGAATTTGAGGGTTTTCATCAATACAAGTATAATTTCGTTATTGATTTTAATTTATCTTGTCTTTTTGTGTTATGATTCATTATATCTTAGTTAGAATTCTCTTTATCATGGTTGATCACATTTTTAGCGTAAGAATGATTTCATGCAACGTAAATTTCATGTTTAGTCGTATTTACCCCATGTTCGGATAAATTTTTAGCGGGTTGGGGAACATGAACCCAACTTATGTAACATATATGGATTTAAAAGTGAATAATAAGTAATCCCTCATTCAAGGTTTTGAACTTTATCAAGATAAATATTATAAAACTTTTAATTCCGTTTGCCCTAGGTAACTGGAATGTTTAAGGGTACAATTGGCATTTTGATAACTTCTCATCCTCGCCAAATACAAATTTTGATTTGATATTGTGTGGCATTTAGTTCCCATCCTTGTCAAATATAATATTGAAGCTTTTATTTTCTTTGAAAACATCGACGGTTCGGGGGAGTGTATCCTAACTCCATTTTCTCTCATGTAATTAAAGTTTAATTTAGTTCTTCTTGCATGCGTAGTTAGTTTTTAATTTAATTAAAATTGCATTAGTTGATAGATAAAATCATAATTCATCATCTTTTTCTTCTGTCTCTGAGTCATTAGTAGGACTAGTTGGTTATTGCATTCACCATCACGAGCATTCGTCCTACTCCCTGAGTACGACACTCGATTTACCAGATTTGTACTTGAGCGATCGACTTACACTTGAGTCGATAGAAGCACGCAGTAGAAATACTTTTAAAGTCGCATCAGTAGTAACGATGAAATTTGACGATATCTCAATCAGGGCTTGTGAGTGACTATTTTAAAGGATGAGATAGGAAGCTAATGTATAATGGCTGAAATGGTGATTTTGAGTGCACGATTGATCCGAAATGGGTCAAAATTGTCAAAATTAAGTACCCAGGGGTAGTAATTGGAATCCGAGAGCTTTTGGACTAGTTGGGACCCATTAGGGGCATATAGGTTATTTCACATGAGGAGGTTAACCTAAATACGGGATTAAGAAGTTTTAAAAGGAGATTAGGATTAGGAGGAAGCTATTATGCACAATTAAAATATCTCTAAGGCTTATGGTGAGAAAAGAGAGAAGGAAAGAGTTAAGGGAAACCTAAGAGGGAGAAAATTGAACAAGTTAAAGGATCTTTTGGGGGAAAAATCATCACATAGAAGGACAATCAAAATATATGCAGTGAATAAGGCAAGTAATTAACTTGATTGATATTTTTATGCATGTGAATTCATTTCATATAATGGTAAGTGATATATTGTGTTTTAAAAGACTTTTGGGGATTGGGATCTACGATGAAAGATGAGATTTTAGGTATTAAGTAGTGTAATCATCACTCAATACATATTTTGGAAATTAATCTAAACATAAATATTGAATATTGAATGAGAAATTTGAGGATTAGAGTAATCTTGAGAATAAATTTAGAAATCACGCAATTTCTTGAATCTAGATTTGATCCCTTGAATTTTATTATGTTTTAAATGTATTGGGATGGGTTTATATATGAAATGAGTTAGGTTCGTGTATAAGATCAACAATGGAGGATAGGAAATTGGGTTTTGAACGTATTCACCAAACTTATAGTTGAATAAAATATATGAAATCCCATTATTATAAGAAGATATAGGCTTCTTCTCAGATCTAAATCGATTTGACCTCGTGAATGAGTTGATTCATCCCAAGAGATGAATCAATTCGGCCCCTGGCGATGGATCTGGTTGATTTTTATAAGTTCTTATGAGTTAGTAGGACTTTGTTTTGGCATTCATGAAATTTATAAAAAGAATAGAAAAGTCTCGCTATTTGTTAGAGAATGACTACATTTACTAGATCGTCAATGTCAATTCTCCAAAGATGGACTATTTAATGATTTACATGTTGGATAACCATCAATATATGATAAGTATGGATTAATATGTATGGATTAATGCTTTTGGTGCAGCTATAGGGTAATTATTAGTAAAGTGTGGATATCTGATAATAGGGGTTCGAGTTTAGACTCGAAATGAGAGGCTAGTGCTATGGGTGACAGGTACAGTTAGCCAAGATATTAAAAAAAATGTACGGGTATAGAGACAGGATATTAAAAAAAATGTATTGTCTCTATACCCGTACATTTTTTTTAATATCCTTGCTAACCGTGCCTGTCACCCATAGCACTAGCCTCTCATTTCGAGTCTAAACCCGAACCCCTATTATCAGATATTCACACTTTACTAATAATTAACCTATAGCTCAACCAAAAGCATATATATATATATATATATATATATATATATATATATATATATATATATATATACACACACACACACACACACACACACACATACACATATATACATACGAATTAAAATAATATTTGCGTGTATGATTTTTATGTGAAACATACCCCTCTAGTTCTGTTAGTGGAGGTTGCGCGATATGGGTGATCTTCCCTAGCGAAACACAACTGGCTAAGTATAGACCCCAATTCATAGTGCCATGTTTAAATAATGTGTGATGTCTTATTCTAAGTGATACAATTAGGTTATGGTTGGGACTCACTATCGAAGTACTATGACTTCCACCAACACATTTGTAATTTTTACCGAGTTGTTGTGAGAGTCCGACTGTCGGTAATCGAGATGCAGAGGGTATTCCCTATAATATGGTAGCATTGTAGATAAAGGAATCCAACGAGTTAGTACTCAGTGGATGACATCTAATGTGTTAGAACTCGGGGGATGGCATCTAATGAGTTAGTTCTCGAGGGATGGCAAATATACGTGACATATGTGTGTTTGTTGTAGTATAACTTATGTATATAATAGTGTGGTTAATTATATATGGCTTTAATAAATTAAGAGTGAATTTATAAATAACTGGGGTAAACTTATAAGAATGATAAATGGTGAAATGAATAATTAATCTACTGAAAGAAATAGCTAAGAAATGAGCGATAGACAATACTCGGGTTAGAGTTGCGTATGAGTGAGATTTACAACATGACTAATTAGATGGGGTAGTACAACTAGGCGGGTTAATATATATGCGTTAGGTTTGCACTATAATTGAGAGGTGAGGGGTATCTCATGGGAGTGAGACACCGGCTTAAATATGGAAAATTTTACTGCATATTCGTTATTGCATCTTAATTACATACAAATATTTTTAAAAAGGTTTTAGGCTCTAACCCATGTCGAACTATTTTCGAAATTTTTTTAGGTGTCCATCCATAGAAACGCTAAGATGATTACTTTTTCTAGGGATAAGTAGTTGTAGCAGATGTGGAGGCTTGTAGAGTTCTGAGTAGCTGTTTTCTTTATTTCATTATAGAGTAGGCTTTAATTTTGTTATCAATTGGGCATGTTTCCCTTTATTCGAGACTCCATTATTTTTAGTTATTTATTCCAATCATATACTTGGATTAGATTTTGGTAACCAATGGTTTATTCGATGATCGATTTTATATTATGCATCCAGACTTCCTCATTTGGTGTGAATGATTTATTCAGTTTTATTTCATTGGATTATGATGGAATGGTTAATATTTTGGGCATGTTAATTAAAGATTAAAAATTTGACACTGATTGTTAAACTATTAGGTGGTTAGTAATTAATTAAATTTCAACAGTGATGCTAAAAGTGAGTCATATGAGACTACCATTTTATTTTGGTAGCGGGATGGCCACCCATTATTTTAATAGGCAGGGTGTAAAAAGTATCCGGTAACATTCATTTGGATCCTGCGGTAGATAGATTCTAACTGACATTCAAGATTTTACCATAAGCATCTTATTGTTTAATTCTAGTAATAAAATTCCTATAGTTCTAGTGTGATCCAACTCATATCAGTAAGAGGAACATTAGTTTTTGTTACTATAAAAAACAAGTTCACTACCTTGGTTAATAAAGACCTTTAGAAGTATTCAAATCCTTGAGCATTTAAATCATTAATTTGATTCGACAAAAAACATTCATGTTTTTGGCATGACACTTGGGTAAAGAAGGTAGAGGATTAAACTTAATGAATCAATAATTGGGTCAATCTTGTCATTTGTAACATGCAATTAGATCCATGGGTGTAGGACTTCTTTGTGATCAACATTAGGCTACTGATAGGCCAACCATGTCTTTTATAGTTATCATGTTGAGAAACGAAATAATAAAATATTTATTTTCAAAGCATGTTAGGTGAACGCAAAGAATAATGAAAACTGTGTTAACACATAGACAACTTTGGATAGTACAATGTTCTTTAATAATATTTGTAAAAATTAAGATTCAATAACAAGACTAAGAACACCAAAAAATAAACCAAAACTTTTGATGCATGTCGTATAAAAAAAATAGGTTAAATTATGTGTTGCATTCTTGCGTAGAAACTAAACCACCCAAATAACTGGATTTAATTTTAATTTCCTTGCGGATATCCTTTTTTTCAATGACATGCCTATCCTATATCTAATTGAAAATTTAATCATCATAATATAGAAGATGTTTGTTTTACATCAGTATGAATTTTTTTTTAACCCTAGTCATAGGATTGATAGTAATATATTCTAGTACATGAAACATAAATATAAAATCGCTTTATTTTTTCAATTTGCATAAAAAATGAATATGTTATTGAGATTTTTCTCAAATAAAAGTTGTTGTATATAGAAAAAGCAATAAAATTCAGTTAATTAGACACACACACACACACACAAAAATATACAAATTCAATTAATCTCCCACATAAGATATTGAATAAATCTCCAAAAACCGATTCACACCCCCCAAGTAAGTGATTTAAAACCCCAAACATAATCTGCGATTCAAAACCCCAAAGCCCACTTTCTTAACACCAAAACAGAAATAGAAAAAATCAAGATCTCCTTAAAACATTAGAATAAATAGAGAAAGAGAAGGAAAAAGTTAAAAGAGAGAGGGAGGGGGGGAGGTACCGATGGTGGCGAGCGATGGGAATCTTCCATGCTTCTTCATCGGGATACTTGCTTTTAGATGACACAAATAAACATGAGATGGTTATACCAAACAAAAATAAAATGAAATAATATATAATGTCGACATTGCCAGGTGATCTTCATAAAATACGTAAAAATACGATTTTACTACAAATGGATAAAATAATTAATATATAATCACGGTTGCATATGCAATATCTGGAATTGATAGAAATAAATGTCATAATTCATCTAGGGGACCTAAAAACTGTGACATGTTTTACAAGATGGTGGAATTCGATTAGAGTGAATAGTTCACAAGTTACAAATATATAATGTGTAGAGTAAGTTGATTACTTATAAGATTTGTATTTTATTAAGTCATTTTACGTATAAACAATGTATAGTAACCCATCTAAATTAAAATAACATAGATCACCCGTCTTTGATCAACAATTTGAACCCAAGGTCGCATCAGACGCTTCATCATCATCCTTGTGGTATTCAATAGGACACTTCCAAAAAAACTTATACATTATGAGTTAGGATAAACAATATATATATATATATATATATATATATATATATATATATATATATATATATATATTAATGCTCTTGTGCGGACTAGTCCGCATTTTAAGAGTGCGGACCAAACATGTGTCAGTTCACGGTGAGCCTAGAAATTATGGGCACGATCTTTCTCTTTTCTTGGCTCACCGCCAAGTGACACATGTCCGATCCACATTCTTAAAATGTGGACTGGTCCGTACAAGAGCAGTAATGTGTGTGTGTATATATATATTTGGGGGGTCAAGTTATCTAATAAGAATGCAAATGTTCAATTTTTCATAGATCTCCTTTTGTTTTCTTCTCTTTTATCAATAAAAAGCTATATGATGAACCATATATTATTATAATGGAAATGTATTTGAGAAAAATACGAAAGGACTAAATCTTGAACATCAAATCTTTGATTTGTTCGATTAGGGGATCAAATTTCACTCATACAAACCAATAAATAGTCCAAATCAAAATTAACAACTATCCAATGCCTAATACCATAATAAGAACCTTATATTGAGATAAACACTCACTCTTATACAACCAACACTCAATTGTAAACACAACACTCGAATCAAAATTAGTAAGATTTAATCAGAGAAAGTAATATATCAGCTGAAACTCAATTGGATATGAAACAAAAAATTTAAATCAAATCCATTGATTCAGAATATGAAATATGTATCTGAAAAAACACACCCTTAGATGTGTATGCGTGCGTGTGTATGTGAACAGCGTGTATGTGTGTGTGTGTGTGTGTGTGTGTGTGTGTGTGTGTGTGTACAAGAGATAAAGACAAAAAACTATGACAATGAGAGTTTCTTACAAGAGATTCTAGTGTCAACTTCTGGTGGGAGAGATGGGAGGCCTTGAGCGGTTAGGGGATAGAGGGAATGGAGGAGGGTAGGGATATGGGGGAGAGAAAGAGGGAGGGTTGAAATGTAGTGGGAGGGTTTGAGGTTAGTTTTTTTCTTTTCATAAGTTTATTTATTTATAATACAAAAAAATTAAAATATATATTCAACAATAATAGGTTATGTAGTCAAAGTCACCCCTCTTTTGGCAATAAAGACTTGTGTTGCTGAAAGAAAACTCACTTTTGGAAACATGTAATAATGTTTCCAAAACTTCAAATTATTTTCCTCCCATTTTTCATTCGTGTCCCGCTTAAAAATTTGATTTTCAGCAACAACAGTTATATGTGTTGCCAAAAGTAAAAGGTAAGGTTATCCTTTGGAAACACAATTTATATTTTGTCGCCAAAAGTTGGCTATGTAGCTAAATATTGTTTCAAAAATTGCAATTTCTTGTAGTTCATTCATCAGTCCATATAAATGGTATCCTTGTTAGCTTTAAAGGGGAAAGACAAGTGCAAGAAAATCCTTCCAAAAAATGATTATCATACCTTATTAATCCTTTGAAAACTTTTTATTTCCATGATATTGATAGAATTTTTCCATTATAAAATGATTAAATTATTGGTAGGGCCAACTTGGATTCCATTCTCAGAAATCACATGTCCTAGAAATTTTCCTTTTTTATTTGAGAAATCACACTTGCTTCTCTTTGCATATACCCGGTGGCTTCATAAAGTACCTAATACTCTCTCTAAATGTTTGGCATGCTCTAGAGGATTTTGAGAATAATAAAGAATGTCATCAATGAATACAATAACAAACTGGTCAAGAAAAGGTCTAAAGATTTGTGCATAAGGTCCATAAAAGATGCGGGTGCATTGGTTAATCCAAAAGACATGATAGTAAATTCAAAATTTCCGTAATGAGTGTAACAACCCGTGACTTTGGGAATGAGAAATTAAATTTTTGGGAGAAATAAATTTATTTAAATTGGAGAATTTTAAAATTTGGAAATTTAGGTCCAAAAATGGAGGACGTTTCAAAGTATTCCGGATGATGATTTTGACTGAACCATCGATCCCAGATGGGTCGAGATAGTCAAAATGACTGTCATTGGGTTTTATTTCCGCTCTGAAATATTTTTAAGTCAATTTGACTCGAATTGGAGTAAACGAGTCATTTAAAGTGTGTATTAACATTTAAAACTGGGATATTATTTTAAAGGTTTAAGAGGCTTATGGATCAAGCCTTCTCATTTGAGAGGAAGAGATAAATAGAGAGAAAGAAAGAAAGAAGAAGAAAGGAAGAGAGAGAGAAGGGAAATCTTGGAGATTCCGGCCCAAAAGAGATCTCGAGGATGATTCGACCTCTACAATTCTCAGGCAAGTGTTTAATCTTGCTAAATATTTTATTTGTGTATTTCATTTCATAATTTGTGGATAAAATAATTGGATTTTGGGTATTAATATCAAAACCTATATTTTGTGGTTTAAATCTTTAAATTGATGTTTATATATGGGTTGATGGTGTGGAGATGGTTGGGATTAGATTTGGGATGATTTATTGGCTTAGAATCATGATTTGATGAAGGTTTAGGGGTTAGAAGTGATAATTTTAGGGTTTTGAATTCGTGGGTTTTATGAAGAAGAAGAGACCTTTTAGGTTCTGCAGACCCGAATCGATTCGCCCCCCTAAGTGAATCGATTCGGTTTAGGCAAAAGTGGCAGGTTTGCATGACCGAATCGATTCGGACCCAAGGCGAATTGATTTGGACCCAACGAAAATTGATTCGGACCCAAGGTGAATCGATTCGGCTTGAGACAGAGTCCCAGGTCCTTTGGACCGAATCGATTCGCAGTTGGAGCGAATCGATTCTCCCTTGAGACCGAATCGATTCGGGCCAGGCCGAATCGATTCGGAAACGGGGCTATTTTGTGGAGTTTTTCTAGAATAATTTCTACCCCTTTTTATCGATATGGGACCTTCTTTTATGATGTAAGAGATATGTTTTGGAGACTTATAAGGGGTTTCTCACATGTTATGATCATGGTGGCTTCTTGAAATAGTATGGGGAAAATATATGTATAGGAATGCATTGGATTTGTGTATAGAGATAGTGGGAAACCTAATTGGGGATGGGAATCCTAATTATATATCAAAGTGAGTTTAGATATGATGTGAAGTAAAGAGCACTTAGAGAGAGTTGCGAGGGTATGTTGTGAAATAGTAGGCAGATAATTGTATCGAATCCTTAGTGATAGGATTCTACTTAAAATTTATTGGGGACCGACGAGAGAGAGAGGGTCGCGTATCCTTAGTAATGTTTAACTTAAGGAATAGATTGCAAGCACAATAAGATTTAGGGGTTCATAGGAGTAATTGAACCGTAGTCGGGATAATGATTGTATATCAATGTGTTATTTACCTAAGTGATGGGATTATAAAATGAATTTAAGATTGAGCTTGAAGTTTATAGACTATTAGTTATGTGCATACCAATAGTCGAAATTAGTACGTGAGATAGTAATGTACTTTCAGATATAGATGAGATGTGTAGTGATGGTTCCCTACACTAAACTTTGGGTGATAACCTTAATATATCTATGTTGAAAAATTATTTATATCATAGGAGAAATACATGAATATGCTTCAAGATAGGGATCGTATTCATATAACGAGACGAGTTGATGTGTTTGGGACGACGGCTAGTATTTTGAGGATTATGTATGCTTATAGCCGAGTTTAGAAATCTTATACATACAAATGTGAGATATTATGTATATATGTATGTATATATATGTATGTAGATATGAATATATGTGTATACTCATGTTGTGAATATCTAAACCGTATGTGATGGTTTAATTATATGATGTAATCATATGGATGTATATATATTGTGCATGTGAATGATATATATACTTGTATTATTAAGCATACCCCGCCCATGCTATCATTGGGAAGTTGCGCGATGAGGGTGAGCACCCTGGCTCGATGAGCAGAGTGTGTATATTCCCCGAGTGATAGCGTACATTGTGTTATTATGTGATATACATTTTTTTTAGGGTGAGACATAGTGGGTATGTTTCATCTCATTGACCGGTTTGGAACTATGATCGCTTCCCGAATGTCGTGTGTGTGTGTTAGCCCCGATATCGGTGATATTGAGTCCGACCGTGGTCCCCAGGATGGTATATGAGTGATGACCTGGAAGATGATAGCATGGTGCAGTATATCGGCAATATATAGCCGGTTGTATTATGTGAATGGCCATTGTACATTACATATAGTATGTACATTTGGCTATGGGAATGAATGGTTGTGTGTATATATATATATATATATATATATATATATATTATATCCTATAGGTGAATGGATATGAAATTTTGATGGTGTACATCTTAGGTGATTATGGTGTACCAAATGTTGGGGGTTGATGTATCACATTTAAGGAAAATTTCGGTTATATCAACCCAAGGATTTAGTGGAGATTTTGAGGTTACTTTTAGGTAGTAATCCAAATTTGAGAAGTTGAAGAATTAGAAATTGTGAGGATGCCATAATGGATCCCTACAATCAACATTGTCAGGGAGTAGTGTATCGGGGGGGTTCCTTATTTGGATTTCGCTTTAGAGACGCCCCATGCACGAAACGCAGTGCAATGCTGAGAGTAGTGAGAAGTTTTATCCTTGGTACTTGTATGTATCAGTAGTATGATTGTGTAGTTGACATTATGGATCCTTACGATCAACGTGGCCAAGGAATAGTGTATCGGGGGGTCCTTGTTTGGATTTTGCTTTGCGAGACACCCCACGCACGAAACACAGTGCCATGTTGAGAATAGAGAGAAGTTTTGTCCTTTGTACTTGTATGTAGTTGTAGTAATTATTGTGTGGATGACATGATTGATCCCTACGATCGACATTGTCAAGGAGTAGCGTATCGGGGGGGTTCGTTGTTTGAATTTCGTTTTGCGAGACGCCCCACGCACGAAATGCAGTGCAATGTTGAGAGTGGAGAGAAGTTATGTCCTTATTAAATTGTGCATGTTATTTAGAGAATAAACTCTAAATTTGAAGTTTAATGTTAATATGTGAAGTAATAAAATGGATAACTAATTAAGTATAAATAGGAATCATTTAAGCCTAGTTAGGCATATATATGTGTATAGAATTAAGTGTGATTAGAAGGGGAAGGATTCTTTGGTTATGTTAGAATGGCAGGTCTTGCGGGTGTAGGTCGTGCCTATTGTAAGGTAGGCTGTCCTTATGGGTGGAGTAATTTAATTAAGATTCCAGGACGCGAATAGGTGCGTGCTTTTAGATTAGAGGTGAGATTGGGGTTTCACGATAGTGCGACTCCACTTTAATTATGAAATAAGTGAATTAATATTTATTATGCATGGTTAACACACTTGCTAAACATTTTTACACCTCAGGCTCTGACCCGTTTATATCTCTCTCCTTCTATAAGTATGTATATATATTAGTACATGCATCCTACCGCATGGATATGGAATGCTTTTCTATCCAGAGTCTTGGGAGCCGTAGCAGTTGCGGACTGCGACGGGTTTTAGATTGTAGTCGTTTCCTACTTCTTTTGAAAATCTAGGTAGGATTCATGTTGTACCTATGATTTATACCCAAGAGATATTTATCGATGTTTATATTTCTTCTTTATAATGTTGTACTGTCTGTGACCCGACAACTTATTCGGGTATATTTCCGTGTATGTACTCTTTTCATTTTATTCTATCACTTCATTTATCATGGTACTTGTGAGCATTTTTACCTTTGTTAGTAGTTCTATAGTATTGGTTTGTTGTTCGTGGTATGTTTTATTTAATTTTAACATCTCGCTTATATGATTTCGGGTAGTTAGCCTTATATGTTGTTGTATAGTTTGTTGATGTCGAGACTGAGCCATCTAAGACTCCTGATTTAAGGTAGTATAGGGCTGGCCACCCGTTATTATTTTAAGCGGGTTGTTACAATGAGTTCGAAAAGAAGTTTTTATAATATCTTCTTCTTTTACTCTTAATTAATGGTAACCATATCGTAAGTATATTTTAAAAAATACCTTTTCACCTCAAAGTTGATCAAATAAATCTTCGATTTGTGGTGGAGGATACTTATTCTTAAAAGTCACTGAGTTTAGCTTACGATAATATTGCATAACCTAAAAATTCTATCCTACTTCTGGATAAATAATACAGGAGCCCCCTAAGGAGAGGAACTAAAATGAATAAAACCCTTTTTAAGATGATCATCTAGTTGAGTACGGAGTTCTCGAATTTATAAATGAGTCATTCGATATGGAAGTATCAAAATAGAAAGATCATTGGGATAAAGATTTATACTAAATTTTATTTCTTGAGAAGCAAGTATTCCTGGTAATTCTTCGAGAAAAATAATTGTGAATTTTTCCAAAATTTAAGAAATTAAGGAAGAGAAATTTTGAATTTGGCAAGTTGATGGTTCAGAGAGACCTAATCCTTGAAATACAAAGGAACAATTGTCTTGGTTTCGAAAAGAAATTTTAACTGTATGAAAATCAAAATAGGCATTATGTATTGACAAAATATCCACTCCAATAACGATATCATAACCACACATATCCAAAATTATCAGATTTACCAAGTTCGTATCTAAACCTAGGTGAGTTTTACAATTTTCATACCCTTGAGTAGGTGTATTGATTTTCACTTGTAGGTAATTATATCTATCAGGAAATAGTTAAAGATATAAGTAATATTGGAAAAAAATATAGCTAGTTTAAGACTGATAAATGAATGCGTTGAACTAAAATTAAATAAAATATGTGTAGGAAGATTGTGAAAATTATTGTACTTTCTGTCACGTCATGGGAATTTCATGTAGGTAGTATAGTATAATTCTTTCCTCAATGAGGGTTTGGTATAATTTTATTAGTAGGATTTGGATTAGGATGGATTTGGATAAAATGGGAGTTTTGAATTCTCAGGGGATTATCTAACTCATGGAAGATAGGAAGATATTTTAATTTAGGACACTACAGATGAATATGTCCTAATTCTTGACATTCATGACAACGAATTGCTAGATGAGTAGTGTTATGACGAATTTAGGAATAAATTTGGCCAACTGGATTTAGATAAGTCTAAGGTCAAGATTAAGGTAATTCTCTAACAATAAGATTCTTTTTAATGATGGGATGGGGATATCATACAACACTCGAAGAATTTCGTTCCATAATTGCAACAACGCCGATAAGTTGAGAGTTATCTCGAATTTACAAAGGATAAATAGAAGTCTTGATCCTTGGATGTAGTCCACTTTCAAACTTTTTACATTTCTTTTCCTCAACGTCCACATACTTAATAATGTAACGAGACAATTCGGTGAAATTTTCTTCATACCAAGTTGTAGAGAAATTTGCTTGTTATAACCTTAAGAAATTCATAGTTCGTTGATCTCATTCTTCTTTAAGATAATACTTTAAAAGAATATTTCTTCAAATTTCTCCTAGTTTATTGTAACAACATTCTGATTATATGATACAACCTGCCAGGAAAAACATCTTCACCTTCGAACATATAAGTATATTTAATTACTCGAAGATTGCTAGCTATCGCTACTCCATTAAGAATTTTCAGAATCTGATGCATCCATTTCTTAACTTCACTCACATTGGCTTTCCAAGAAATGAAATTTTTTGAGAGTATTCATTACACGGATTTCATTTGGGGTTTACTCGGGAATTGGGTGATGAATTTATTGTTGTTAGGTTAGGGTTGATAATTTCTAAAGCCATCACATGATTCCTTCAGTGTGGGTTTTCTCAACTTGAGTTTCTGGATGTTGTCTTGGGATAAAGTGGTGGAGATGACTGCGCATTAGCTAAAGAAATATTTATTGTTTCCTGAAGAATAATCGGATCATCCTCATAATCACGTATTTTTCTCGTGACCTGTAACTCCCATGAGACTTAATTTGTTAACACAAATTGCATCATGTAACTGCTCTAGTCTATCAAGTCCTCATCAACAACACGAATCATTTCTTGGAGTCATCCAAATGCTTCTTCTCTAATAGTGGTTTCCCATCGATGGGTAGGAATAATGTTTAGAATGAATAAAAGAGAGTCTTATGTATTCATGCTGTAAAACGAAATATATAATATTGATAAACAAGTTTCGAAAAATAATGTAACTAATATATTCTAGAAATTCCCGCATAAGATTCTAACCCGATGAAATGTTAATTTTAAAACATGTTCTGTTACTAACTACACACACCCTACTTTTTAGTATGATTATATATTAAAACATATTTAAAACAATGAGTTAAAGTTAAGGCTGAAAATAAAACTTTATTCATTAAAACATTAAATATAGCGTACTACCACCACCGGGGTGAATTACATAATATTGCCAACACGAAATATAAAGTGGACAATAAAGAAAGCCACTCCTTCCCCCATCTGGTTTGATCTCTGTCCATACACTTATAAATGCAAACTCGTGATCACTATGTGTAAAAAAAGGGAAGTGAGACTATCTTCTTTTTCCTGGGCCATATGGAGGTAAAAAGAATTAACCCGAAAATGCTCACTAGGTTCTACCAATTTTATAATAATTATATGTATCGATGGAAGTTAGAGTGTGTATAGGATTTCAAATGCCTGATAATTTAATATAATATAATAAGAAAATCAAGGAAATTTAACCTAATAATCCCATACTTACGAGATTTCCATTGTGGTATAGAATCAAATAATCCATCAGTATAACAAAAATAATAACTAATCCAAAACATTTGGAGAAAAGTAATTGGCTAGGAACATAATTCAAGCGGCACTCATACGTATATAGCAAAAATCTATCTCTCAATCATTTGAGACCATAGGCTAAGTACAAACGTTTCATGGGATAATAGGGTAGTCTACTCCCTAGTTAATATTTATGCTTTTACAAAAATAATATTGCACAAAAGTGCAAAGGTGAACCGAATCAATCATTACAATGATCTTTCATGATATCAGTTATTAAGTGAGAAAGGGTTAATTTGATTAGAATAACAATACATAAATCAATTCATGATACAATAAATATGAACATGGTAATTTCTACACATACTTGGAATTAAATTGGGCTATCATGAAATGATATCAATATACAATTACACAAATATGCAAAAATTTAAAATTAAAGACGTAAAATACGTACTTGTATGAAGTTCGAACGGATTAATTATGATGAAAGCGGATGTCGGGAGGAGATGGTACTTGATTATCTGTCTATAATATTTGTGGGATTAAGTATAGTTGAAAAATAGTATAAGGGTTGATCATTTTGTAATAAAAGTTGTGTATCTGAATGTTTAAGGGTCTAAATTGTAAATAATTAAGGAGATTAAAATTTTAGGGTTAATGTTAAATTTGAACTTGATGCAAAACACTTTTTGATTAAAAATTGATCAAAGTACTTATAGAAGAAGGTTGGGGTAAAAATTTATAACTTGAAAAATTTAAGAAGGGTTAATTTGAAATTTAAGAAAAATATTTCTAACTTAAAACTTATTTTTCTATAACATTGGATAGGGTTGACCAAATGTAGTCTTATCTTATACCATTTTGACAAAAAAATAAAAATAAAAATATAGAAAAATAAGATTTTTTTGATCAGCCTCCCACTCTCACGCGCTTAGTTAATGGTTTTAGTTGAAAAGTTCACCTTCAACCTCTCGACAATTGACCTAGGATTTGAAAAAAATGACCTGAAATCACTTCTGATATTCTAATCCATTTGAGATGATTCCTGAATCAACCCAACCTAATGTTTCATAAGGAATCCAAAAATATAAGTTTTATGGATTGAGGTTCAAGTTCAACCGAGTTACAAAACTGTGTGTTTTTCATAAATTTTAATGAAATAATCGAAGTTATATTGAATATGGTAGAGGGTTTATGAATATGGTTCTTTTTATTCTATCTTGAGGAAGAATTTGGTTTTGGTTTGAAGGATTAAAGTGGCTTGGATATGGATAATTTAATGTTTTGGTTTTTCTGAAATATAAAACACCTTTGAATAATTAGGGCCCAAAACTTATGATTTTTTGAAAATGACCATTGCATTAGAAATCCCGATTTCATATGGAACCATTTTATCACTTTGAAAGTGGTTCAAAGTCCAGGAATCAAATTCCACCTTGAAGCTCGAGCTTTAATGGAGGTTTCTCTTGTTTTCTTTGTACAGAGGTCATTTTGAACGTAAAAGATTTGCTGTTTTAATTGATATGTACTACAGCAAAAAGGATATTTGTAACTCCGAATAGCAGTTACAAATGACCTTTGTAAGTGATCTTTGCGGTCAAGATTTGGGGGGTCACAAAATAATAATTATCACCCCTAATAATAGTCTCAATTTTTTATAACCCCTATGGGGTTATGACTGATTACCCCAATTTGTAAGTTCTTCCAGCAGTTACGAAGATAATATTTATAATCCCTATCAGCAGTTACGAATCTAATATATATAACTTTTGTTAGAAGATACGAATCTAATATTTGTAACCACTGTCAGCAGTGACGAATCTAATATTTATAACCGCTATCAGCAGTTACAAAATTAACAGTAGTGACAAGTTTAATATTTGTGACTTCTATTACAGTTACGAATCTAATATTTATGAATGATATTAGTAGTTACAAAAGTTGTATTTGTTAAATGCGGTAAGAGCGATTACAATGATTTTTATATTTTCAGAAAATTAAAAAATGATGAGATATAATAAATATCATGAACATGTAGCAAGTCTGAAAGATTCAACAACATTTCATTTATAATTCCAAGATTACAAATATCTGGTTAACATAAAAGTTGTTTAAACTTAATTTAACATAAAACAAACCCTTTATGGGAGCCAAGTACAAAATGAACATAGAATAAAAAATAAACCAAAAAATGACGACACAACAATTCGATGACATGAAATGTCATGCACATTTAACAAATCATTACAAACCTAGACCATGGGTCACCACGCGGTGGATAGGCTTCGTGAAGTCGAGGTAAATCAACCATGGGGGTACTGATGTGGTGACATCCTACCTCGTGTACTCGGAGTATGCATGTTGAGCAAGTTCAATGGACTCAAATTTTTTTAATACGGCGCCTCGATATCCATTGACTTGTGCTTATGTTGCTTGCCACGAAATGTAAACACCTGGATTTAAGACATTGAATACTATGTATGCTGGGTATCCCATGTGTATTCCTGGAAACAATAAAATGTAACTATGTTAGTTAAACTAATAGTAACCATAGTCATTGGTAAATAATTGACCCAAAGTTCAGTAAAAGAGGATATAGTAAGCTAGAGAGATGAGGTAGTCACCTGGAATTTGCCAAAATCCATAAAAATATACAATTAGTAAATGGATTGATGGTGTTTACTTTCATCTATATGATGCAACACAGGAAACTCAATTAGAAGCAGCTCCAACTCCAATTCTTGTCACCATAGCAATAGCTTCTGATGCATCTAAGAGTAATAAGATTAGTTTGAATTCTATTATCCAAAATAAGTTCAGGCATCTAAGGTTCTGAATAAATATTTATCTCAAAACTCCCTAGAATCCATGTATAATGCAGGACCTGGATGATTCTGTAATACCCCATAATTTTAACGATTTTTAAAATGGGATTAATTAGAATTAATTACGAGATAATTTAAAATTAATCCAAATTTAAATATTACTGGGAAATAAAGTAATATGTAATTTATGTGAATATTACTTAGTGATTAAAAATTAATATATGATTGTGACTTTACATATGATTATCATTTCATAATATTGTCGCAAGTGATAAATGCGACAATTACGGAAATTAAGTCGGGACGCGCGTGTGAATTCTGTCGGGCCAAAATTTAAACGAAATAAAAGTAAAGTATTTTATGTCATCCAAATGGTCGTTCTGATTGTGCCAAAGTGTCCAAAAGGGTTTAATTAGTCAAAAAAGTATACTCTGGTGTTTTATTTGGGTCTTGGGGTACCTTGTAACGGAATAGACACCCTAGAGGGGTATTTTGGTCATTTGCCAAAGTATATGAATAGTACCTACGAACTTTGGAGTCATCTTATATGAGTGTATAGTTTATCAAAGAAAGGTTCATTCACAAAAAAATCAAGAGACAAGTCTATGAGGAGAGGAGAGGTTTTTTCTTGGAAAGGAAGAGACACCTCTAGGAAGCGAAGAGGCCAAAGGGCATCCTACACCACCATCGCAACTAGAAGTTGGCCGGAAAAGGGGAGGAGCACCAGTAGACTATTATCCCCCAACGGTTCAGACCTACACTCTAAAGGCAGGTCATTTATCCTTTGCAAATTTAGCATGTATATTGTCCATGTTAGGATAGTTGTAGATTTCTAAAAAATTGCAAGATTTGAAAATAATCTATGTTGATTTTATTTGATTTTTAGAAATGTGAAATATGTAGGATTAATCTCCTTTTGATAAAAGATGTTAATCCATAATTTTTGGAATCATTTTATGAAGAAAAACTGAGTTTAAGACTTGTTCTTGGAGAAATGATAAAATATGAGATTTCTAGAAGTTAGGGGAAATAATATGTTTTAATCCAAACCTCTTTGATGATTTTAGGTTATTTAATTATCGGAGATCATTTATATGTATTGATATATCATTTGTAATAAACTAAAAGAAGTTTGGGATCATAATATAGAAGATTTGATTATGAGAAATGGTTAAACCCGTAGGCAAAATATGCAAAAATCGTAGGTTGATATCTGCTTGATCGATCGATCGACCAAAAATGATTGAGTGATCGATGATCTCTGGGAAAGTGATTTTGTTACCTTTTTAATATTTGATAAATCCCAACTTTTAAGAATGCTTAGTGTTAATTAAATTAAGCATAATTTGGACTTAGAGAAGGTCAGTAGGGTGGTGATTGAAGTCCAAAAAATATTTATTTGACGATTTTTCTTTGAAAGTGAAATAATGGGTAAAAATCAAATTAGAGATTGTCAAAAAATAAACTCAATTAAGGATAATATTAATTCATGAAAATTCAAGAATTGGGATGACATGGACAAGTAGGGTGTAGATAATTACCTACTTAATTTATTTGAGGGATAATCGATATCTTTCGAGTGTTAAGAAATCTCAGGAATATATTTTAAAAAGTAAAGTCCTAATCTATAAATACGTAGGATATTAGAGAGAAAATAGTATACTATGTATGGAATTATCATATGGCTGTGTGAATACCTTAATGATATTATATAGGTGGGGTGAATACCTATATTATAATTTGTATTGCGTATAACAAACCTACGCAACTTGTTATAGGGGCAGAGATTTCGTGTTATGGTCGATCTTATCCTTATGCGCCCAATTGGGGTGATTTTAAATTCGTACCTTGAGTAACCTTAGACACGTTCTATCGGTGTGAATGATAGTTTCGATGGTTGAATGGGAGCATAGGTATGTGCGTGACCCATTTAGCTAGAGAGTATGCTCGCCTATAAATATGTGTGTTATGTTCTTTATGGTTCCGGAGAGACGCCAAACCATAGTCCTTTTCACAGCGAGAGATGTAACTGGACATGATAGAAGAGTATGCATGTACCACAACTGTATCTGGGAGGTGTCGTATTTGTATATATACTAGTGTGATGAATATATATATATATATAATATGATGTGATCTACTCTGTGATTTAGTAGATAAAAGTTAATTATAAAATTTGAATTGAATTAAGTTAGTGAATACTTAATACTTAAAGGCCTAGTTCATCTTCAAGAGAAATGAACATGTTTAATTAATATAAGTATTGCGTGAGAAATACGGGAAAATGAAAAGAATAAGAATTGAGAACATTATTTAGGGAGATAATAAGGTACGTTAAGCATGCACACTTGATGAGAGGTGAGACTCTCACATGAGAGCCGAGAACTAACATGTACACAATACCTGCATAATTGCACTTGTTAAGCACTTGCTATTTTTACAATCTTTTACAATCGCGCTCTGACCCGTTTACTTGCGTAATCTCTTCTCTATTATATCTATTATACCAGGTGCCCAGCATCAGGGATGCCCGACTTATAGGATGGATAGTTTGACGTGATTCTGGAGATGTGGCATTGGATTGGACGCTTTCCTTTTATTGATTCCTATTTCTATAGTACTTGTCTCATTTAGGGCATGTCGCACAGGATTAGTGTATCTCCATTTCTATTTCGAATATTGTATTGGTTTCATGATGGTATTGTTATTATTATTTTATTTTTGTAGGTGATATTGGTATATTTTAACTGGAGAGTTTATTCCAGTTATATTTATTCTTATTGACTTTTAATTCAGTTGTGATGGTATGTTACTTATTTTATTTTGTATGGTGGAATGGATTTCATTAAATTAAAATTGGAAAAGTTTTGACACATAGGTTAATTATTTATTAGGTGAATTAATAAGAAATTATTTTTTGACAGTGATGCTCAGAATGAACCAACATGATATTCTGATTTAATTTAATAAATGACTGATCACCCGGTATTTAATTAGGTGGGGTGGCACAGGTGGTATTAGAGCATCAAGTTCTAGAGTCCTTTGGATCTATACGACTTATTATGCTTTCTTCTTAGTGTCTTTTGATATAGAGCCCTATCATTAGGATTGTTGTATTCATATTTGCACATTTATGACTTCAGCTATTTTTGCGATATTTTAAATGCTGATAAAATTATCTATCCCTCATTTCATATGCCTCCTCGACGTGCACGACGAGCCCCCGATGTGGCATAGCCAACCCCATATCCTGCTCTAGCTTAGGGCACTATGAATGTGATAGTATTTGCTGCCATTGTTGCTCAAGATGTTAGTGCAACCTTAGCGGTTGTCCATCAAGCACCACCACCAGTAAAAGTAATGTCACCAGTACCAGTACATGCATTTCCCACTGCATGGGAGCATGTCAGGGATGCCTTCAAAAAGGAACATCCACCAGAATTCCAAGGGGGTTCCAATGTCATGACTGCTAGCCAATGGAAGAAAGACATCCAGTGGCATCTGCATATATATGAGTGCACCAAGGTTCAAAAGTAGATCTTAGTGAATTTTAAGTTGGTTGGAGTAGCTCTTTAGTGGTGGGAGTCCACTACTACAGTAGAGGAGAGGGATGCGATGGTTATTCAGGACATCTGGGTACGGTTTGACTTCAAATACTTTCCTTCAGCTATTCAGACTAAAATGTGGAGGAAACTTTTGGACATCACCCACGAGGGGAAGTCCGTTCCTGATTATGAAGAGGAGTTTACTATGATGACTAATCTGGTTCCAGTTAAGGTACACACCGAAGAGAAGAAGACCCAGATGTTCAGAGACGGACTTACATGGAGAATTTTCCAGCTTCTTTTGGGCAATCCATCTCTATAAACTTATATAGATGTCTTGAATGCAACATTACTTCATTGCCAGGACCATCGTCTTCATAAGGGAAGTAAGCGGGGGTCTGAGTCTAGTCAGCAAGGCTGAACTAGGGGAAACAGTGGTAGTGGATCACCATCAGTTGAAGGGCAATAGAGACAAAGTTATCAAAACTTGAAGCAGAGGGATTACGTTAAGCGACTAAGATCGTGAGGATTTCTCTTTGGGTAGGGTGGTAATAGACAGGGCCACCAAGTCCAGCAACACAATCAACAGGGCCATTAAGGACAAGAAAGAGGCGATAATGGGCAGTAGGGATGTGGCTAGCAGGGTCAAAATAGGGGACAGTTCGCAGGAAGATGCTTCATTTGTGGTAAAATTGGCCACAGGAAGCAGGATTGCCCAGATAAGGGCAAGATACCCCATCAGCAGGGTGTGTATCAGGAGTCACAAAGGCCTATGTTTCAATCTTCCCTTCTAGAATCGGCACAGAGGCCAACCATTCCTTCTATTGCTCCTGCAACCCCACCACAGCAGGGGCAGTTATAGTATGGGTGTGCGTACAACGTCCAGCAGGTAGCAGTTTAGCAACTACCACCCAGAGTTGAGGGTATGTTTTCTATTTCTAGGGCTATATGACGTATTTTGTTTGATAGAGGGGCCTCACATTCTTTCATAGCCACTAGATTTGAACGGACCACAGGATTCTCAGACACGACCAACAGTATTGTTACTTATGTTGACTCATTGATGGGTAGTGGGACGCCTATTTTCTTTATATGTCAGAGCATTTATAGAGATTGGGAGTCTGATTTCACCATTTGATATTCTTGGGTTAGACATGTTCGAATACGATGTTATTATTGGGATGGATTGGCTAGTTTCTTATAGAGACACAATTGATTGCATTAGTAGGAGCACTATATTCACTATCGCATGACAGGAGATGTTTTTAGGCGAGATGCCTCGCCCCGAGGGAGGATCGTCCACTCATTTGTAATACATATAAGAGGAGACCTCTACGAGAGTTGTGATTTTCTTGACTCGATTTCAGTTCTTAAGGAATTCACAAATGTGTTTTGGGACATACTAGGGTTACCACTAAGTAAGGAAATCGAGTTTGTTATTGATTTAGCCCCGGGCACTCGATCGATAGCCCGTGCCCCCTACCGTGTGGCTCTTGCAAAGATGACGAAGTCGAGAGATCATATTAAGCAGTTGCTAGGATAGGGTTTCATCCTTCTGAGTACCTCACCCTAGGGTGCCCCAGTTCTGTTTATGAAGAAGAGGGATAAATCCCTATGATTATGTGTGGATTATAGGGAACTTAATAAAGTCATCATCTGGAATAAGTATCCATTATCCCACATCGATGACTTGTTTGATTAGTTGAGAGGAGTAGCGTTACTTGTCAAAAATTAAGTTGAGGTCTGAGTATCACCAGTTGCGAATCAGGGAGCAGGATGTGTCAAAGACTTCTTTTCTGATAAGATATGGATCTTATGATTTTCTAGTTCGGCCATTCGGGTTAACCATCATGTCGTCTGTATTTATGGACTTAATGAATAGGATGTTCAAAGAGTTCCTAGATCAGTTTGTCATTACTTTCATAGATGACATTCTGGTTTGTTCTCGTACCGAAGCGAAGCATGTCGAGCATTTGCGAAGGGTCCTATAGACACTACGTGAGCATCAATTGTATGAAAAATATGAAAAGTGTGGGTTTTGGCTCCGGGAGGTGTAGCTTCTGGGGAATATAGTGTTAGAAAGGGGTATACTAGTGGATCCTATCAAAGTATCAACGATGAAGGAGTGGGGACAACCCACGACACTGACAGAGGTCTGCAGTTTCTTGGGACTAGCTTGTTATTACATACAGTTTATATGTGGATTTTCAAAGATTGCAGGTCCGATGACCAATTTAACTCGTAAGGGCATATCGTTTCTTTGGGATGATGCGTATTAGTGGGCATTTAATGAACTGAAGGATAAGTTAACTTCAGCACCCATACTAGCGTTGTCGAGGCCAGGAGTGGAGTACCTAGTGTAAACGACGCATTGTTACACGAACTTGGTGGGGACTTATAGCAGGAAGAGCGGGCTATAACTTATGCCTCTATGAAACTTAAGCCTCATGAGAAGAACTACCATACCCATGACTTGGAGCTACCAGCAGTCGTATTTTCCCTTCAGATATGGAGACATTATTTATTGGGTGAGAAATTTTTCCTATTCACGTATCAAAAGTCATTGAAGCATTTGTTCACTCAGAGAGAGTTGAATATGCGACAATGCAAGTGGCTTGAATCCGTGAAGGATTATCAGCTTGAGATAAATATCATCCGGGGAAGGCAAACGTAGTAGAAGATGCTTTAAGACAAATGCCAGAAGGTGAAATATACATGATATGGAAAGAAAAATGGAAGGAACTGGGCCATCAGGATGTAGTGGCTAGGTCATTCATGTCAATTATGATTGTTACTCCCAGATTGTGATAAGGGTAGTACATGATCAGGTAGTGGATCCATTCTTTCAGGAAAAAAATATAGAAATTTTGGTCAAAGGAGCAGAGTCTTACTCAGTGAGTTCAGAGGGAGTCTTGCGCTTCAACGGTAGACTGATTGTTCTAGAGGGGGAAGAATTGTGGCACACAGTGATGTCAGAGTCGCATGGATCCCGATTTGTAGTACATACCGGTAAGGATAAAATGTACCAGGATATGCGGTGACAGTATTGGTGAAGTGGAATGAAGAGAGACATTATTGAAGTCCTTTTAAGTGTGTTACCTGTTAGTTAGTGAAGGTGGCTCACCAAAAGCCAGCCAAGTTTCTTCAGCCGTTAGAGATTTCGATGTAAAAATAGGAGAGCATTTCCATGGATTTTATCACTCGATTGCCTACTACTCAGAGGGGCATGAGTCCAAATGGGAAATTATGGATCGATTGATGAAGGTATCTCATTTCCTGCCAGTTCAGAAAGATTATACGATGGGGCAGTATGTGCATCTCTTTATAGTCGAGATAGTGAGGTTACATGGGGTACTTCTTGATATTGTGTCCAATCGGGACAAGATATTTGTCTCACGATTTTGGGAGAGTTTTCACGGGGCCATGAGTACTGAGGTGCTATTGAGTATGCCTATCACCCACAGAAATATGGGTAGACAAAGCATACTAACCAGATGTTAGAGGATATGATATGCAAGTGTATTTAGGATTTGGGAGGGAGTTAGGAGTAGTACCTTCCACTAGTGAAATTTGCGTATAATAACTCCTATCAGTTCACCATCGGTATGGACCCATTTGAGGCGTTGTATAGTAGACCTTGTTGTTATCCTACGTGCTGGTTAGAGGTGGGGGACAACAAGATACTTGGGTTGGAAGTGATTCAAGACACGTCTTCTAGGATTGAAATGATCAAGAGTCGCATTCGGGTAGACTAGGGTAAACAGAAATGATACGCCGATGCCAAGGGGTTCTTCAGGAAGTTTAATGTGGGGGACTAGGTGTTATTGTGGGTATCTCCTATGAAGGGGATAATGAGATTCAGGAAGAAAGGGAAATTGGCACATAGATATGTGGGACCATTTCCTATTATTGAGAGGGTTGGACTAGTAGCGTACAAACTTGGGCTACCGGAGCACTTGCATTGTATACATAACGTGTTCCATATTTCTTCAGTGAGGATGAGATGGCTCACACTCATATTGCATTAGAGGAAGTTTATTTCCACCCAGATAGTACTTACGAGGAGCGGCCAGTGGTAATCTTAGACCGCGATGACAAACATTTGAGATCGAAACTAGTTTCGCTTGTGCATGTTCAGTGGGCACACCATAATATGGAGGAGTCTACTTGGGAGAGCGGGGATGGTATGCACGACTGATACTTGGAGTTGTTTTACCAGGTATGCCTTTTTTTCAAATTTTAGGATGAAATTCCGTTATAAGGGGGGAAGTATGTAATACCCCATAATTTTAATGATTTTTAAAATGGGATTAATTACAATTATTTGTGAGATAATTTAAAATCAATTCGGATTTAAATATTACTCGGAAATAAAGTAATATGTGATTTATGTGAATATTACTTAGTGATTAAAAAGTAATATATGACTATGACTTTACATATGATTATCATTTAATAATATTGTTGCAAGTGATTAATACGACAATTACGTGAATTAAGTCAGGGCGCGCGTGTGAGTCGTGTCGGGACTAAAGTTAAATGAAATAAAGTAAAGTATTTTTATGTTGTCGAAATGGTCGTTTTGAACGCGCCAAAGTGTCCAAAAGGGTTTAATTAGTCAAAAACGTCTACTTGGGCATTTGATTTGGGTCTTCGGGCACTTTGGAACCGAATAGACACCCCGGAGGCGTATTTTGGTCATTTATCAAAGTATGTGAATAGTACCTATGAATTTTGGAGTCATCTTATATAAGTGTAGAGTTTATTAAAGATAGGTTCATTCACAAAAAAATCAAGAGACAAGTCTATGCGGAGAGGAGAAGTTTCTCTAGGAAAGGAAGAGACACCTTTAGGAAGCCAAGAGGCGAGAGTACATCCTACACCACCATCGCCATCGAAAGTCGGACAAAAAAAGGGAAGTATCACCAGTGTACTATCATACCCAACGGTTCATACCTACACTCTAAAGGTAAGTGATTTGACCTCTGCAAACTTAACATTTATATTGTCCATGTTAGGATAGTTGTAGATTTCTGAAAAATTGCATGATTTGAAAATAATTTACGTTGATTTTATTTGAGTTCTGGAAATGAGAAATATGTACTATTAATGTCCTTTTGATTATAGATGTTAATCCATGAATTTTGGAAACATTAGATGAAGAAAATATGAGTTTAAGAGTTTTTCTTAGAGAAATGATAAAATATGAGATTTGTGGAATTTAGGAGAAACAATATGTTTTAATCCAAACCTCTTGATGATTTTTGGTTGTTTAATTATTGGAGATCATTTATATGTATTGCTTTATCATTTGGAATAAACTATAAGAAGTTTGGGATCATAATATAGAAGATTTGATGATAAGAAATGGTTAAACCTGTAGGCAAAATATGCATAAATCGTAGGTTGATGTTTGCTTGATTGATCGATCGACCCCAATCATCGATCGATCGATGATCCCAGAAAATGTGATTTTTCTTTCTTTTTAATATTTTATATATCGCAACTTATAATTGAGACTTATAAAAGGACAGTAGGGTTGTGATTAAAGCCCGAAAAATATTTATGTGCGGATTGATCTTTGAAAGTGAAATAATGGGTAAAAATAGAATTAGAGATTAAAGAAGAATAAACCCAATTGAGGATAATATTAATTCGTGAAAATTTGGGGATTGGGATGACCTAGACCAGTAGGGTGTAGATAATTACCTACTAAACGTTTTTGAGGAATAATCGATATCTTTCGAGTGTTGAGAAATCTCGGGAATATATTTTAAAAAGTAAAGCCATGATCTATAAATACGTAGGATATTAGAGAGAGAAAAGTATACTACATATGGAATTATCATATCGTTGGGTGAATACTTAATGATATTATATAGGTGGGGTGAATACCTATATTATAATTTGTATTGTGTATAACGTACCTATACTTCTTGCTATCCGGGTGGAGGTTTTTGCATTATGGTCGATCTTATCCTCATGCGCCCATTTGGGGGGATTTTAGATTCGTACCTTGAGCATAGGACGTTGGACAAGTTGGGTGTGAATGATAGTTTTGATGGATGAATGTGAGCGTAGGTATGTGTGTGACTCATTCGGCTGGGGAGTATGCTCGCCTCCAAATATGTGTGTTATGTTATTTATGGTTCGGGAGAGACGCTGAGACAATAATCCTTATTACATTGAGAGATGTAACGGACATGATAGCAGAGTATGCATGCACCGAAACTGTATCTCAGAGGTTCCATATTAGTATATATACTAGTGTGATGAATATATATAATATAATGTGATCTCCTGTGTGAATTAGTTGAAAAAAGTGAATTATAAAATTTGAATTGAATTAAGTTAGTGAATATTTAATACTTAAAGTCCTGGTTCATCTTATAGAAAAATGAACATGTGTAATTAATATAAGTATTGCGTGGAAAATACGGGAAAATGATAAGAATAAGAAATGAGAACATTATTTAAGGAGAGAATAACGTACGTTAAGTGTGTACACTAGATGATAGGTGAGATTCTCAAGTGAGAGTCGAGAACTAACAATACCTGCTTAATTTCACTTGTTAATCGCTTGCTATTTTTAAAATCTTTTACAATCGGTCTCTCACCCCTTTACTTGCATATTCTCTTCTCTACTATATTTATTATTCCAGGTGACCAACATCAGGGATTTTTGGCTTAGAGGATGGACAGTTTGATGTGTTTCTGGAGATGTGGCATTAGATTAGACACTTTCATTTCACTGATTCCTAATCTGTAGTACCTCTCTAATTTAGGTCATGCCGCCCAGGATTATTGTAGATCCATTTCTATTTCGGACATTGTATTGGTTTCATGATGGTACTATTGTTATTGTTTTATTTTGTTAGGTGATATTGAGATATTTCAACTGGAGAGTGTATTCCAATTATATTTATTCTTGTTGACTTTTAATTTAGTTGTGATGGGATGTTACTTATTTTATTCCGTATGGTAGAATGGATTTAATTAAATTAAAATTGGAAAAGTTCTGACATTTAGATTAATTATTTATTAGGTGAATTAATAAGAATATATTTTTCGACAGTGATGCTAAGAATAGACAACCTAGATATTCTGATTTAATTTAATAAAGGACTGATCACCCAGTATTTAATTAGGCGGGATGTCACAGATTCTTATAAACAAATGCATGCCATAAAATAATCTCACGCCTGCTTTAACCACAGTTGAATACCGTTTTTATTGAGTACCTTGTCCAAATTAAGCTAATGTTGAGTTGGGGACTTGAGTTGGGGGAGGGTTCAAGTTATAAATGAAACTAAATTCAAGCCTATTGAACTGAAAAATTGGAAGCATATGTTATTTAAATCACATGATTCTAGTACATAGAAATTTAAATAGATTTAAAAGCTAGGGATTCAAACTTCAAGTCAAATTTCATTGTCCAAATTTAGAATTTGTTCTAGATATTTAAGGAACACGAAAATAGCTTATAATAAAACGAAAATTAGGACATTGAAATTTATTTCAATATTAATTTTTTTTTGGAGGGGGGTAGATGTGGGGGGTAGAACAAGCAATGAAGTCGGTTAATACTTGTCCATTAATAGAAATTTTAGGTTAATAGTGGATATCAAACCTCTCCAGTTCCACCTACCACTTGGGTAATCATCCAAAGAGGTTTACCTTTTGGAGGACTTCCTATAGTTGGAAGGCAGTGATAACGATTACAAAATGGGCCTCAAAGTAGTGCTTCAACTTTCGCGAAGTGATTACTAACATGTAAGAAAACTTTTCCCGAGGAAGGTGTATTTATTCGGGGAATAATGTTTTGTCTAATTAATATATTTGGGGCTGATGTTCCTCCTTCTCTTATACTAATATAAAGTTAACTAGGTGATCGATCATCGAAAAATACAGGTTGACTAGATCACTCGGATTCAGGACCGTGACTGGATATGGTCTTCTCAAGTAGATATTGATTTATTCAAGTTTCTATGTTCATTCTTCATTCCAGGCCCCGACCATTCCTATTCTTTAAAACTTGAAAGAATGGTCAACACATCATAGAGGAGTTATAGATGAAGTGGTTTGGTTCTAGACTAGTTGGATATAGTTTTGTACTTAAAGGGTTGAGGCCCATCCTAACCATAATTTCGTTTTTAGCTTTATGAAAGGGGATTATGTTTAATCTAAATCACTTTTAAGCTTTTGGTGGAGAACCCTAGAGATAGAGAGATGATTCTAATTTGAGAAAAGAGAAATGGGGCTTTTGAATTAGAATTCAACCTACATGAACTGAAGGCAAGTTACTTAGTACATTAATATAATTATTTTCATGTAATAGTATAATTATTCATTGGATGTTAAACCTAAGTCAAATCATATACAATTTTAGGTAAATTAATCAATTAATTAGGTTATTAGTCATGTTAATGATTAAATATGAAATTTGTAAATTTTTCATGGAATTGGATTAGAATTGAACTATAATTGTTAGGATGTTGTTCTATATGGTAAATCAAACAAAAAACCATGAGTATTAACAAAATTGATAGAATATATATAAACTTAATTGATTTAAAATAGAAATTTAATATTTTTGAATTAATTAGGAAATCTCCCTCTAATATCATATGGAATTTTGTAAAAACTGTAACTATACATTAGAAATGATGTTGGAACATGTATATATGATTATAATATGTTATTTTGGTGATTTTGAAGCATTGGGTTTACTTAATGGAGGTTTATGGGTTGAATTCCCGTAAAGAAGAAGATGATGGAAACTAGGACTGTCAATCAATCGACACTAGGAGTCAATTGATCAACCCCATATGTTTTGCCTTAGGATGAACCTGGCTTTGGTTGGGCTAACAAACTTAGTTTAGGACACTAAGAGTCAATCGATCAACCACATTTGTTTGGCATATTTCCCAATTGTTGACATTATTTCATCGATGGTGGTGGCCTCCTTCTTAGCAAGGGACTGGTACAACATAGACTTTCTCGATAGGACGATCTTGAACAAGGCCACATATACTTTCTCAGATCAATCATCTACTTCATTGTAGGTCTCCTAATAGTGTCACGAGTAATCGTGCAAGTTCTTCTTCATTGTGATGAGTGCGTCCATCCTCTATGAATGGGAAATGCAATTTATAGTGAGAAACAAAATATATAGATCTAGTGGTGAAGGCCCCCGTAAGAACCATAAAACTTGTGACTGACCTTTGTGGTAACTTTTTAACCTATTTATGTGCGATCCGCCCCAAACTACTGGGAAAGATACGACACATTAGGGCCTCAATTTTTCTCCAGATCCTCATATTTTTTCGGTACTAGCAAACATGATCAATAGGATCAAAATTCCCATCATAGATTTTAAATATGTTGATAATTAAGTTCTTATGAGGTTGAGGGTCTTCAATTGACCATAAGAAAGGATACCTAATCTGACTCGTGGATCTTTTGGACAGTTCCTTAGTGTATCTGGTCCCTCGATGACAATCTCTCGACAGATGAGGTTTTGGAAATTCTTATTTTTTAGTGAATGCCTTCTTGTATGTTTTATTAAAGAACTCATACACTTAGAGTGATCCTGGTTGCGCTGTGAACTTATTTTGTGGCTATGTGCTCTCTCTCCTTAGGGCTAGGGGTACGAGTGTGACGTTTTCCTCAATACCCATGGATCTCTTCCACCATTCTTTCCAAACGATATTGGAGGTCAGCATTCTCCTACTGTTAGAAGCATGTGGCATCCTCCTCTTGATGGAGTCACCATTCATAGGCATCCACAATCCATGAGATTTGGTTGGATCTTGTAGGTTCATTGTTTTCCACAATATGTTCCTCCTGGGTCTAATAACGAGATTTAGGAATGCTTCAACTCTTAGTAGGATGTACTTTTGACCTGATATAGGTGCTCCAGGTTCATTCTGACGATTGATGTGAGATGGCAAGCAGTGATTGTGCCAATGAGACATAGTTAATCCCTAGATATTTATGGTTCAGAAAAAAAATTTATTCTCACAGATGGTGCCAATTTTAGTAGTAAAATTCAACACAATTAAAGTCTAACAAAAGTTAAAATAATCATAATCACATAAGAACATAGTAAGTATCCGGTTGTTCAATATGCCGATGTCCATAGAGTGTTTCCCTTTCTTTATTGATCGTCTCTTGATGAAAAAGATTACATGTAATCAAAATAACAATACTAACATGAATCAACCAAATAATAATATACACCATTGGAAACTTTTAGAGAGATCATCTCTGAGACGGTTATTTCTACAAATAAAACACTAGGCTTCTTTACATAATTTTCAAGACTAATATGGTGTAATGCGGGGGTCAACTAGGGCCTCCCAAAATTAGTATGGGAGGAACTCTACGTTAAGGCATCGAAAAATTAGTGTTATGAAAAATTTAAGAATCTATCAGTTTTGATTCTTAGGCAATCTACCAATGAAGACATGACTGTTGATCCAATTGAAGCCAATAAATTTGACTTTTCTTGTATTAATTATGGTGAAAAAGGAAATTCGAAATGGTAGTAATTTGTCTTTGAAAAGGGGGCGAAATCATCGTATAAGGAGTTTTCCATCTTGGTCAATATAATATGCCCGAGGCTATTGAGATGGGGAAGATGGCGAAACATTTAAAGTATGATCGTGAATGTGGTAGTGTTGTTAATTCCAGTTTGTTTCATATTTCATCCACGACCAAAGATAATCCCTCGACGACTTATACTCTCAGAAAATTTGAGGGCGATGGCATTAGGTTTAGTGATGAAAATGATAGTGTCAAGACGGTTCTTCAAGGGCGGAACCAGGGGTGGGCCGACCAGGGCTGTAGCCCACCCCTTCCAAAACTGAGATTGTTCTTCCTATGCCTATCATCCCAACTCCTCACATTTGAGACCACCCAAATTTTATTACCATTCACTCAAAAATAACCCATCTGCTATAGCTTGGTCCATATAACCCATCTGTGTTAATTAAAGGTTTTCTTGCTATTGCATTTGATAATTTGATTTACAATTATGATGTTAAAAAAATTAAGTCAGTCTTCTGTGAGAAAAAAATAAGAAGGTGCAAATCATTTGCAAGAAAATTATTAACTAGGGTCAGATTTACGTTATTTTGTTCTTTCATATTAACTTATTTGATTACAAATTGAGAAAAGACTGTAATGAGTTAAGTTGAATTGAGTTTTCACTTATTGAGTTTATTGATTATTCGAGACTCCTTGCTACCAACTATCCTTGTAAGGACTAAAACGCTACTGTAAATAGCATCGAAATTCTCCGGGGTTAAACAAAATATAAAAATAAATTAAAAAAACTAGAAAAAATCACGTTGGAGGCTCCCACCCCAGAACCCCGAACGTTTGTTAAAACTTTCGTCCCTGCTAACAATTTTTTTTTTATTGTTGATGTTAGCACACCCCTTCGAAGAATCCTGGCTCCGCCCTTGCGGTTCTTCAGGACAATTTTGTTAGAGTAGTTACTAAAAGTACTTCTACCGCAACCAAGGCTATTCATTTCAAGAAAAAATTGGTTTGAATAAAATCTTAGTCTCATATTTTTATTCATAATTATGATATGTATTCCGATAGCAAATTACAAGAAGTTGCGAAGGATAAAGAAGCAGATGGATGAGTATGCGTTAAATTTGATTTTGAAGAAGTTCAAGAAAAAATTAATCACTGAAGAAATGCAATGGTTGATTATGTTTTATGTCAAAGAATTACTTATAGTTCTATAAAGGGGTTTTCTCAAAGAAGTTGGGACAATTTGGAGGTTTGGAGGTCTTTCTTCTAAAAAGTCGGGTGTTTATCATTTAATTCGATGAGACGGTAGAAACGGTTTTGGATCTTGGTCCTTCAACTTTTGATTAAAAAAGTCTTATTGTTAAACCGTGGAGCCCTAAAGTTAGTTTAACGAAAAAAGGTCTTAATAAAATCCCAGTTTGGGTTCGTTTCCCGGGCCTAAAACTACATTTATGGTCTACTAATATGCTTTGAAAGATAACTACTATTATTGTTCAACCTTTATTTACTGACGGGAAGAAAACCAAGAAAGAAAGAGATACATACATAGAGAGAGAGAGAGAGAGAGAGAGAGAGAGAGACTTATTTTTTCTCGAGTGTGTTGAAATACATGTAGAGAGTGACATGCTAGAGTTTATTAATATTTATAGGCATAATGGTGATGTTTTCAGACAATTTATGGAATATGAATGGATTATATATATATATATATATATATATATATATATATATTGCATAATTTTTTAACCTACTAATAAAATTTGCAAGCAAGGACTAAATAAAGTTCTAAATGGGTCCAATAGAAGTCAACAGAAGTTCCAAACAAAGTTCATACTGCTGCTAACAATACTCAAAGTCAAGTTCAAAATCAGTGGATAAAGGAAACAGCATCACGGATAAGGAAAATGTTAAAAATCCTGTTAAGGCAAGTGATCAAAGTTGTATTAGACGGGCTTTAGTTATTAACGAACCAAAATTATAATAATCATATAAAGGAAGGGGTCACAGTAGACAAAATTATTTCTTTAGTTGATATCACTAATTATGTTCACTATCCTATTGATGTTAATTCCAATTATTTTGAAGCCTTATAGATTGAAAATCAAATGAATAAAGAATTAGTATAAAAAATGGATCTTATTTTGTAATTTCAAGATGAGGCTGGTCAAATTATGGATGTTGCTAAATTGGATTCGAGGGAGGTTGTACCGGTCTCTGAAGTTCAGTCTAAGGATTCCAATAGCACCAAGTAATGTGTTGGATGTGGAGGAGGAAGTAAAACTAAATCAAAATCTAGATGTGGAAAGTCACTAGTTAGAATATTAGGGGTTGTAATGCTCCTCATAAACAATTTTACGTTAGAAAAATTATCTTTGAAAATAAAATTGACATTATTTGTTTATTAGAATTTAAAGTGAGAAGAAGGAATTTAGATGATGTGAAGTTTTAGTGTTTCGGTGAATGGGATTTAATCCATAATGATTCTTCGTTTAGACTTGATAGAGTGTGGATTTTGGGGAACCCTTTGAATGTTGTTATTATAGAAGTTATTAAATGCTACCAGGCTATTACTGTCCAAGTTGGCGTTAAGGGTTCTAACGAAATTTTTTCTCACTATAGTTTATTGAATCAATACTAGAGAGGCTAAACATGAACTTTGGAATTATCTTCAAGTGTTTAATTTTTCTATTTATCAAGACTCGTGGATTCATATAGGTGATTTCCATATTGCTCGGAATGATCAAGGGAGATTAGGGGATTTGGAGTGGATTGAGATGAACTTGCTGAATGTAATGATTGTGTTTTAGATATTTGCTTGGATGGATTCGATGTTAAAGGCTTCTCGTTTGCATGGAATAATGGTATAGGAGAAGACCATAACATGCAAAGTTGGATTGATAAGGTTATTCACGAGTTATGGATTTCAAACGTTTTAGAAACAAAAGTTATTACTGGTCTACCAGGTATTTCAGATCATAGCCCAATTTTTTTAAATATCAAATTCCAATTTGAAAACATCAATAATACCTTTAAGTTTATTGAATCATGAATGAAGAATGTGGAATTTTACCTACGTTTCCAATTGTTAAAAGTATTAAACACATGGAATCTGATCTTAAGGGGTTCGATAAAAAAACATTATTCTAATATTTCTCTTCGGGTTTAAGATAAAAAAGAGGTGCTTGATGGTAAACAACGTAATATGGTTGAATTTCTAGGAATTGAATATCTTATTTTAAGGAACAAATATTGTCACACTCAATGTCTGCATTTGAGGGAGATAGAGGAGGATTTCTATAAGCAAAAATATAGAGTTAATTGATTGAAACTTGGACACTGAACACAAAAGTTTTTTCTCATCAAAGTTGAAAGTTATGCCAGTCATAAAAAAAAATTATCCATTAAAGAAAAGGAAGGAAATCTATATGAACGGGCATAAATAGGTCATCAAGAAGCCATAAGGGTGATTTCAAAGCAGCATGGAAAGTGATGGAGTTATCAAGGAGGAGTTAAACAGAATCTAATGGCTATTAGTAAGGATGTGTTGACAAAAGACCAGCAACGTTCCATATAAAAATATGTTTCTAGACTTGAGATAAAGAAAGCTATGTTTGATTTGAATCCTAACAAAGTTCCTGATTCAGATGGTTTAAAGCAAGCTTTCCAAAAGAACTGGCAAATTTTGGATACAAATATATAAGAAATTTTCTTTTTTTTCAAATATGGGCAAATGTTGAAGTAAATTAATAGTACAATCATTTCCCTCATTCTTCAGATCCATAGCCCTCAAAATATGAAACATTTCGAGCCTATATTCTGTTATTATGATATATACAAGATTATTTTATAAAATCATGGTGAATAGCTCTAAAGACATGACGCCTAATCTTGTTAATCAAAGACAGTCAATATTTATTAAGGGTAGAATTATTTCTGATATTATTTTATTAAGGTAGGAATTAGTTCGAAGGTAACGTAATGATTCTAACATTCTCAGATGTGCGATTAAAGAGGACAGTTCGAAAGCCTATGACTCAATTGATTGGAGACATATTTAAGATGTTTTAATGGTTATGACCTTATCTCCTAAAGTTATTAATTGGATTATGCAATGTCTTACCACTACCACTTATTCAATTGGCCTTAATGGTGGAGTCCATGGTTTTTTGAAAGGTTAACGAGGTCTAAGAAAAGGAGATCCTTTACCGTCGTACCTCTTTATTCTAGTTATGAAAACTTTTTTTTGGTTGTTTGATAGTAAGGTGAAAATGGATATTTTTCTTATTATTCTAGATGTGACAAGTTGAAGATCACTCACGTTGTGTTTGCAGATTATATGTTCATTCTTTTTAAAGTCGACCATGACTATGTTCTTATAGTGAAGGATACTTTACAAGAATTAAGTCTAATGACTAGATTATCTATTAACAAGAACGACTGGTCTATCTTTTCTGCAAGTGTCTCTAATGAGGAGTGAAACTCCCTTTTCTAATTTACATACAATCAAGGAAGAAAAGTTACCTATCAAATATCTTGGTGTTTCTCTTATTTTTACTAGACTCAAAGCTTATGATTATAAAAGTCTAGTTGATAGAATTCTTTAAGAAATCAAATCTTGGAATTCCGTATGGCTTATGTACACTGGGAGACTACAATTGTTGGTTGCAATCCTTAAAAAAATTGTTAAACAAGTTGATCAAATCATGTATCCATTCTTATGGAATGAGTGCTACGACTAATGTTTCTTGGTTCGATATATGTTTTCCTTTGGAAGAAAGTGGTCTAGGTATTCACGATATTTTTATCCTAAATAAAGCTCCTTTGTCGAGACATATTTAGGATTTGGCTAATAAAAAGGAATATCTTCGGGATCGATGGATTCATACTTATATGTTGAGAGGCAATAGTTTGCGAGAAGTTCCATTAGCTCTAAAGTGTTCATGGTCTTTGAGGAAGTTGCATAAGCTCATATGGGATGGTTGATTAGGCATAAATACTCCATATTTATCCCCCTAATTTCGGTTTTTTTATGATTCCATGCATGGTATTTCACTTGATTTTATCTCATATTTTTTCTACTTACCCTTTTCGGCGAGTATTTTGTGTTTTGGGTATTTCTCTTTTGCTTTACACGTATTTCATGCAAGATAGTGCGAGAGAGAACTGAAAATAGTGAAAGAAACCAAGAAATGGCAAGTTAAAGGGTGTTTTTATAATTTTGGTGCCTTAGTCCAGAGGTGGGGCCAACTGGAAACTCGAAGAGCTTGAAGTCACAAGAATACTAGAAAAAATGGCACTCAATCCGAGCTACGGTAAAGAAGTTATGCGTATTCAAAGATGAGAAGAATCAAAGAGGCAAACTAAGGAAGGCAATAAGTAGGACCGGTGTGGTTATGAAGGGAACCGGTCCGCCTTTAGTCATGCTCTAGAACTGTGACAAATATTAGTCATCCCTTAAAACTGTTAAAAATTTCTAGAAGCGTGATTTTTATTTGATCCTTATCTTTTAGCCAAAATAATTGTATCCTTTGGGGACAATTCTAACCTATATATTTAGCCATTAGGGTTCTTTTAATTCAGATTTCATTCATGTAGAAGCTCCTAATGAAAGAGAAAAATCTAGGAGAACAATTTACATGTTTTGAACTTTTAATTCAAGAGATTTTCCAGTTTTTATTCAATCTTTGATTTCTTCTTGCATATTCGTGTTCTTCCATCTTGGTAACCTTATATTCCAGCACTGTTATTATTGTTTCATGCTTATTAATGGATTTTTGCATCGTGAATACCACTATGTCTACCTAGTTCAAAGGTTGGGATCATATTTTCACCATTAATGGGTTTTCAGCTTTGAAAGTTAGGATTTGGGTAGAAATATAATTAATTGAAACCTCGTGTATTAAAGTTGAAATATTATGCGTTTAACTTTCTTTTTCATGCAACGTTAGTCTTTAGAGCGATATTTCGAAATTATTCCACTTGTGACCATAATCGAGCGAAAGTTTAATCTTTCATTATTGAATTAAATTTCTTCATTTTTTATGTTTATAATCAATTGAATATGGTTGGTTAATTATTTTTGAACCAAAATCCTTTATACGCATTGTTTAGCCCATGTGAGGGATTTGATCCTAATCCATTTTTATTATTCCTTACTTAAGTTTTAATTAGTTTTAGTTAACTTATTTTTCCCCCTTTTTTCTTTCTCACCCCATCATCATCTTTTTCACATTTATTTTAAAAACAATAAATCAATTAAAATATATCAAACACTCCATGTGGATTCGATACCCAGACTAGACACTATACTCCATAAAAGTGTAGTTAAATTTTTTTTTTTATTGCGGTCGGAAGCCCGATAATAACAATTAACTTATTACACGGATGCTTGGTTTTTTCCTCGACAAAAATGGCGCCGTTGTCAGGGACTATTTTGTTATAGATTATAATTGATTTACAATTTCGTAAGATATTTTTCTTTTGTATTTTTTTTGTTTTAACTTTTTTTCAGGCTTGCACAATTGAGCGCAAAGAAACGTTGAATCCTCAGCCGCACACCTCTTTACGTGGATTGTCCATTTACAAACTATTCGGTAATCATGTCTTAATATAGTGAGTTCGGTAATTATAATCGTTCATATGAGAATAGTTCTCAAACTTTTTATTTTCAAGAATTCGTGCCTCGACCTATTACCAATGGTGAGGGCCTTCTACTTCTTGAGTATGAAAGGCTTGAAAAAAAATATCGGGAAAAAAATCATTTTGGGGAGCAAGAATTGGATGCACTACAAGAAAAAATATCATTTATGTCAGTTTAAAAATGAACGTTATGTCAGACAAATGTAAATTGACATAAATAATATTCATTTATGTCAATTTTACTTTGAAAGTAAATGTTTATTTCAATTTAAATAAAATTGACATAAAAAATAAATCATTTATCTCATATTTATATATAGATGACACAAATATATATGAGTTATTTTCACCTTTGGAGTAAAAACTGAGATAAATGGGAAAAAAAAAAGCGGGGCTAATTTTTTTCATTCCCCCGCTCCAAAATTTTGGAGCCTCAAAATTCGCTTATCTCTCTCTCTCTCTCTCTCGTACATCAACTATCGTCCCTCTCTCCCTCTCTGGTCGCACGCTCTCTCTGGGTCGCTCTCTCTGTCTCTCTCTGACTCTCCCTCTATCTGGGTTGCACGCTCGCGGAACTCTCTCTCTCTCTCTATGGCTCGCTCGCGCAACCTCCGGCTCACAGCACCTCCGGTTCTCTCACGTCTCATCACCTCCGGCGCCGGCGAGATTCAATCAATCAGGTACAAAAAGCCCTTATATGGATTTGCAAGGGTTTGTGTATATGTATTTGTTCTTGATATGTGTGTGTGCGATTTCTTGATTTGTGTATATGCGATTTGTTCTTGATTTTTGTATATGTGTTTGTAATATTTTTGTTTGAAAACCTAATTGATTTCTCTTCCTTTTTATTGTGTCTTTTATCAGATTTGCAGCTGGACGCCTTCCCTCTTCTCCTGTTTTCTACCCCGGCCCAGTCTGCACAGAGAATTTGGGTACGTTTCTTTACCAACTCTTTTTACATTAGTAAATAGTTATGTTTGTGCCAAGCATTGTTCAAGCCTTTATTTGTTTAGATTGGTTACAACTATTAAAAATAATACTCTTTAAAGAATTGTGTATATTAAAAATTGAGTTTATATATTGTCATTTTTTTAAAAAAAATACACATTAAAGAAATAGTTGAGTGTCATTAGTTTCAAGCGTAATTTTATTTGCTTTTCAGTTTATATGTTCAATGTTTAATAATTTTGGTTAATGACTTGTTGCAAAAAATAGTAGGGTCATTCGAAGAAAAGTTCTTTGACAATTTTATAATTAATATATAGTCCAAACTTTTTAATTTTGTTCCAAAAGATCCCTCGGCGCATAAAACAATTACAAACTTTTTTTTATCTTATCCTAAACTTTAAAAAATAATTATCAAAAAAGTAAACAGGGGAGTTTTTGCAAAATTAAAAAATAAGGAGAACTAAATGTAAAATATACTTAGCTCCTGGCGACTAAACATTAATTGTCCCGGTTGACTTAAAATATTTAAGTTAAATGTAAAATATCTAGTTTTTGACATAATGTAAAATGTCATGCTTAATGTGTAGTATTTAGAGGTTTAGAAATGTAGGGTCAATTCATTTAGTGCTTAGTACTTGAATTTTTGTTAAGATTTTTAGTTCCTAATATGTAATTGTGCAGTATCGCTTTTGTGTCCTTCAATATTCGAATTTCTTTTAAGTCAGACCTGTCATATTCGGGTTTCTTTCGAGTCGGACTCGTTGATTTTAACATGTTAAATGATGTTTTGCTTGAGTTGTGAAAAAAAATTCAGTCTTACAGTTCCTGCCGTCCTGAATTGAAATCCTAGATCCGTCAGTGTGTGTGTATTAGCCTTGATGTTCAGTCTTCTAGATTGCAATTAATTTCAGTGTGTGATGTTTTAGATTGCAATTAATTTCAACGTGTATGTGTGTGTTTGTGTATCAGGGTGGAATTATGAGTTGATTTTTTTTGGATTACCTTTAAATGTTTAAATAACATTTGATTATTAGTTAGTACTTGGTTAAATTTCCCTCATTTGATTCTCATTTGAAACGGGGTTATTGCATGTTTGTGGTAATATATTATCAAATCATGTGGTGTTCTTTATGAAATTCCTGTTTTTTAAAATATGATTAAACAAGTGTTTGTTAATAAAATCATTTTATGGATTCTTGAATATTTTTATACACTCAATGACTATTGTGTTTTTTGATCCATTGTTTTTGTGATTAGACATTTGGGCCGGTGATTTCATATTTTTTAACATTTTTAGCAAAGATGAGATAAATGATATACAATTTATGTTAGATTATATAAAAGTGTGATGTATATATCCCATACTCTTTATTGTTTAACAAAGTGTGATATCAATCCAACTACATCCCGTATTGCATTGTAATTGATCATTCATTAAGCATTGCTGTAAATTAATTGATTCATTAATGTGTTTCCATGATTAAAAGAGACATTTGATTTCGGGCAGATGAAACTTATTCGAAAAGTTTACAACGATTTTTGTACCATATGATGGTCAGAGCATTTTCTTTAGCTCCAACTTTATGTTAGTGTTTGCTTGTCTCAATGATTTTAGTATCATAGGGTGCGCTACGATATGTTAGTTTGCTTTTGAAGTTTCATTGTCTTGTTTTAGTATGTATATCATATACTCGCTAATGCCTCACTTGTGTGCTTTTATTAATTTTTAGCATTGCATGTCCCATGCTTATACTATGTGATTTCATTAATTGCTTCATTATATTATAGGTATATAATCGATATTGGTTGTTACTGTTATGTATAATATGTATAACAATTGTTGTTATACATATTGTATATAACATCATATTATATATAACATTATAGTATAATATGTATAATAATTTTGTGAATTGAAGTTCTTCAATGTTTAAAATTGGTTTTTGTTGTATGGTGTTTGGGTGGTGTGTTAGTGTTCTTGAGTTGATTAGTTATGGTTGATTGAGTCTTATTACTATTAGGTGTTGGTGTCTTTGGTTGTTGTTGTGATAGTTTTAGAGGGATATTATACTTTCTACGATATTTTCTAATGGTGTGAATGTATTATGTTGTATAATATTGCATTATTTTTAATAATTACATATCTTTTATTGCTTATATCTCACTCGTGGTGGTTTACATACTTAGGCCAGAATGGACAGGTTTTGGATGAGCAAGGACAGATTATCAAAAGAATACATAGAAGGTGTTGATAATTTTCTTAGGGTTGCTCAAAACGCCTCCTTGGATGAGAACTTCATACTATGCCCTTGTAATCAATGTGATAATAGATTAAAAATGGGTGCTAAAGAAATCAGACAATATTTGTATAGTTCAGGTATCGATCCGAATTATACTGTATGGAAATGACACGGAGAGGAGGAACATCGTGAAACACTGCCGGATGTTAATACAGGCGATCCTATCTGTAACGATCTTAATACGGATACCATGGAGGATGTTGAAGAGTTGATTGACATGGTGGAGGCTATAAAAGAAGACTTCACACGAAATGCAGAAATTTTTTAGAAGTTGCTTTTAGATGCGGAGAAGCCATTGTATGAAAGATGTAAAAAGTATACAAAGTTATCCGCTATCGTCAAGATATTCAATCTTAATGCGAAGAGTGGGATGTCCAATAAATGCTTTTCAAATATGCTGTCAATCATTGCCGACATGCTTCCGGATGATAATGTATTGCCTTCATCCAATAATGAGGCAAAACGTTGCTTATCGGTATTCGGAATGGACTTTCAGAAGATACACGCATGCCCTAATGACTGTATACTCTATAGAAAAGAGTATAAAGAAGTTGTTGAATGCCCCACTTGTGGAACATCCAGGTTCAAACAGAAGAAGAATGTGAAAGAACAAAAAAGGGAAGAGGGGAAACGAGGTGTTCCTGTGAAAGTGTTATGGTACTTTTCACCCATTCCGCGATTCAAAAGGTGGTTTCAATCTAAAGAGACCGCTAAGTCTCTGACATGGCATGCATATGATAAAATTGTTGATGGTTTGTTGCGTCACCCAGCAGACTCACCAACTTGGAAATTAGTTGATGAAAAGTGGCCCGATATTGCAGCAGAACCAAGAAATCTTCGATTAACACTATCATCGGACGGAATTAATCCTCATAGTTCCCTTAGTAGTAGGTATAATTGTTGGCCGGTCATGTTGAACACGTATAACTTTGAACCGAAATTGTGTATGAAAAGAAAGTTTACAATATTGACCATGTTGATATCGGGTCCAAAACAACCGGGAAATAATATAGATGTTTATTTGTCTCCGTTAATAGAAGATCTGAATACCTTGTGGCATGAAGGAGTTAAATCCTACGACGCCTTTCGACAAGAATATTTTACTTTGAGGGTAATACTATTATGGACAATTAATGATTTTCCAGCCTATGGATATTTATCTGGAAGTGTTGTTCAAGGCTATAATGCTTGTCCAATATGTAGTGAAAAAACGTATTCCATCAGATTACAACACTGTGGAAAGTGAGTTTATATGGGACATGAGAGATACCTTCCACAAAACCATCCATTTCGAAGCCAAAAAAAGGCTTTTAATGGTGAGCAAGAGTTCCAAGCCTCCCCTGAACCTTTAAGCGACGAACAAATATTAATAAAAGTTAGGAGACTTAAGGTTGCATAGGGAAAGAAGGCAAAAAAGGTGAGGGCGGTTAATTTGAAGAAATCATTAAAGCGTAAGAGACCGAGGAGGGTAGCTAATGAGGTTGAAAAAGGCGGTCCTAGTAACAATAGGGTCGAAAATTTTTGGAAGAAGAAATCGATATTTTTTTAACTTCCTTATTGGAAGGATTTGCCTATTCGACATAACTTAGTTGTCATGCACATTGAAAAGAATGTCTGTGATAGGATCATTGGAACCTTGCTTAATATTCCAGGAAAAATAAAAGACGGGGTGAAGTGTCGCCTCGACCTTGAAAAAATGGGCTTAAGAAGTGAGTTAGCACCGCAGGTTAATGAAAAAAGGACATACCTACCGCCAGCATGTTATACGTTATCGAGAGAGGAAAGAAAAATGTTCTGCCAAACTTTGCATGACCTTAAGGTCCCGAATGGGTACTCTTCTAATTCTAGAAGCCATGTCTCTATGGAAGATTTGAAATTGTATGGATTGAAGTCTCATGATTGCCATATTCTAATGCAACAACTTCTTCCAATTGAAATTCGATCGGTGTTGCCAAAACATGTGAGATATGCGATCATGAGAGTATGTTTTTTCTTCAATGCCCTTTGTGCCAAAGTAGTGGACTTGCAAAAACTAAAAGAAATTCAGAATGAAATTGTGATCACATTGTGTTTGCTGGAAGAATACTTTCCACCATCCTTCTTTGACATTATGGTGCATTTAATGGTGCATCTTGTGAGGGAGGTCGAACTTTGCGGTCCTGTTTTCTTTCGATGGATGTACCCAATTGAAAGGTTAGGTCAATTTACTTTACTATCATGTATTAATATAAGTAAATAAGTGTATCGATTTAGTTTTCTTTTTAATGTGTTAGGTACATGAAAGTATTAAAGGGTTATGTGAGAAATCGTAATCGCCCAGAAGGTTGTATTGCTCAATGTTACATAACAGAAGAAGCTATTGAGTTTTGTTCTGAGTTCTTATCGGAATTAGATTCAATTGGAATTTCGGCGAGGAAGGATGATGATAAACCGATAGGAGGTTCTAATGTCGTTGAAGTTGATCGCATGTCCTTGGAGCAAGCACATCTTCATGTGTTACATTACACGAATGATGTTCAACCTTATATAGAGTATGACTTTCCTAACTTCCCATTAATATGAAGTTAGTTCCTCACATACTTATCTCTATATATATTAATAACTAATGTTGCGTTACTCATTAATACCATGTTAGGGAGCATGAACAGTACTTGAAAGAAACCCATCCTCGAAAAGGGAAAAATAAGAAGTCGCTTGAAGAGGAGCACAACCGCACGTTTATCCATTGGTTAAGTAAAAGGGTATGATCTAGGGACATGTTGACTTAACCACCACTTTAATTTTCATTAGATTTTACCCATTTTTTAGTTTTCTTTTAAACAATGCCACTGTTTTTTTTATTTATTAGTTGCAAATCTTAGTGAAAAACAATTTTGAAGTCTAATACCAACTACTGGAAAATAGTGGTAGAGTGTAAAGTAAAACTAAATAGTTGGTGAGGTCTAATATTAAAAACTAAAGTGGGAATAAAGACGAAATATCCCCTTACTTTAATATGTTAATTTGAATTTTGTTTTGTAAGTAACTAAAATTCTTATATTAATAGGTTGCTCTCGAAGAAGAACTCCCAAACAACAATATCTCAGATGACTTAAAATGGATTGCTCGTGGACCTCGTCGAGACGTCATTAAAGTTCACGGATATGTCATTAAAGGTGTTCGTTACCTAACAAAGTATTGCGATGATGCTCGAGTAACCCAAAACAGTGGAGTGAGCCTAGTTGCTAAGACGTTGCAGATAGCTAGTGCAAAGGACAACAATTTTGTTCGTACCGATATGGTTTTCTACAGTGTCATAAGGGAGATATGGATACTTGACTATTTTTCAATTCAGATTCCTTTATTCAAGTGTGATTGGGTTGACAACAAAAACGGAATTAACATAGACGAGCTTGGTTTTACATCTGTCGATCTTGATAGAGTTGGTCATAAATCCGATTCTTTCATCTTAGCCTCTCAAGTGAAACAAGTTTTTCTATGTTCCGGACCAAATGAATCCTAAATATTCAATTGTATTGTCAACTCCTCAAAGGGATTACTATGATAAAGATGATGAAGATGATCTCAATGATGGATGTCTCGGGGATGATATTTGCACTATAGCTTGGTTTAAATACAGAAACGATCTATACAAATGAACATCTATACACTCTATGAAAATCCAAATGAACATCCGTACACTAATAGAAGAGTTGGCTTGTTAAAATACCTTGAAAAATTTATAAAGAAGTAAAGCTCTAAGTATGCCCAAAGTTCTAAATGAAGAAAAAGTGTACCTCTTTCTTTCGGTATGTCAGAAATCCATAAGGTGAGGTTGTCCCTCAAGAACTGCATTCAATGAAGTTATATCAGATTCAGATGTCCTTCATATCAGTACATGTATCGACGACAATAGTCTCGTCATGAACCTGCAAGAAAGTGGTCACAATCAATAATAAATCGCTCATGAAAAATTAAATATGATAGTTAAGCTTCATTACCTCATTTTAATCGCTGAGATTGGTTCTTATCTGCTTGTGTATGGTATGCTACTGTACCGCTTGTGTTACCTCATTTTAAAGTTGCTTTGACAAAAAAAAAAAAAAAGAATTATATAATCTAAAAACACCAAATATATAGTATACAAACACCAAATATAACAGTTCAAGTATTAACTCAAGAATTTGCAGAGTGTCTCCTGCTATAAACGCCCTAATGGCATATAACTCAACCTATGCCTCTAGTATTGACATGAAATCCACCATGGATCCCTTGCATTGGAGACTCCTCTGAAATTATCTTGTTTCGACAATGACAGCTACAATGATTCCCTGAAGACCGTGAAGGAGCGTCATAGATATATTAGATAGTTTCAAAGAACCAATTATTTACTGAAGATCGTGGTTCCCTGAAGATGTATCTATTAGATAGTTTCAAGATGTATATATGATGTATACATAACAGTCATAATGATTCCCCGACGATCGTGGTTTGAATTGGTAGTTTCGTAGATACAGTGAAGGAGAATCATCATCTTGAAACTATCCAATGTATACAGGGGACGCGTGTGCGCGTGTTTGTATGTGTGTTTGTGTGCGCGTGTGTTCGTGTGTGAGTGGGGAAGGGGGGAGGGGACGGGCAGGGGGCGCGTGTGTTTGTGTGAGCGTGTGTGCGTGTGTGAGTGGGGAAGGGGGGCGGGGACGAGGCAGGGGGCGCGTGTGTGCGTGTATGCATAGGATTCTGAGCAAACTCCAAATACAAATACAACCTAATAATGTAGATTTAAATGGCATATCATTTTGTTAGATCTTTGAGTCGAAAAACGACCGCTTCTTTCATAATGTCAAACTAACTTGTTCTTGTCCCTAAAATTTCCCACATTCTTTCCTACATCTCAATGTCCACTCTTGGTCCTAATAAGCTCACACACTTGGATCTTGCAGTTCATGTTCAAAGGAAGAGGGGAGAAAAGTTTAAATTGCTCAGTTTTGGAATCCTATTATCACTCTAACATCTAGATGTTTAAGAAAACAAAACATATAAAATACATAAGATTTGATACCTTTCAACTTTACAGCACGTTTCAAATTGTATAACAGACGCTTCTCTTGCTTTTCAACCCGATACTTCTTTTCCACTTGTCTTTTAGAAATCAATACATAGAGTTTTCTCAAATACCTGAGAATACTTGCAAAAGAAATCAATACGTGGTCCTTCTCACTTGAATATTTCTTCCATAGTATGATAATTGGGGTGGCGGTGTGTGTGTGTGTGGGGGGGGGGGGGGGGGGGGTAACTCTGCCCTGTTGAGTCAGGCAAGTGAAGTCAGGCTTGAACATATGGCTTAACTTCTCAACGCACTCTAAAATCAACTACTGCTGACCCACGACTCTCTGACTCTTAATGATGCACACAATTATGTCAGTAAACTTGAAATTAAACTCAAAATCATCCGTCGCACTCCAAAACTTTGAACTCTTACCCGTTATCCCCATACGTCAAAGGAACTGGCTCATTGGTCAATTGTTGAACCCACGTAGAAACTCACATCTGGTCACTGTTCTCTTCTCCCAGATCACCCCACAAAGAAGACCTATAAGTTGTTGTCTCCCACGGATGCTTACTGATTTTCTGCAGTGGCAGGTACTGTATGAGCACAACGTCCGTCTCCGAATCAACGGGTTGCTTACCAAAAGTTTTTTTTAGAAATCAAGGGACCTTCTTTTTTTAGATCACGGGAACTGCTTTTTTAAGATTTGATTTTATGGTTAATTCTTGGTATGGTGTATACTATGGCGTAGACCCTTAAAACGTCCTCCCCATCACTGTTGTCCAGCCCTCCGTCGACCCTAGTCCCCTCGCCTCTGTCTCCTGACTCCTCCTGGGATCCTCGCCGCTGGTCAAACCAACCCCCACCAAGGCCCTCCTGCCTCTTCGACGGCTCACGACATTGTGATACTTCATGCAGCAGGTCTCGGGGTCCTTCACTGCTGTCCACCCCCTATATTTGTCTTGTTACTTATTGCAACTGTAAGATGGCTTTAACTGTGAACAGAAGAGACAAATAACAAAAGAATCTATTGAATAAAACCACATAAAAATCAAAGAGTAATTTCATAGAAATCAATACTTACTCTTATAAGTTTTGTCTTTATGTAAGAAGTTTTGAAATTTTCATCGCCCAACAGCCTTTGAATGCCTTGTATTGGCAGCTTCAGTTTCCAATGAGGTTTCCAGAGGCCATTTATCATGCTAACCACTAACTTCGAATTAGATTCAATCGATATGTTATTAAACCCCAAATTGATACAGAAAGAAAGACCAAAACAATAGATCTGAAATTAGTAGATCATCAAAATGGATTCAAACCTAAACAATATGGATGCAAGCCAAAATAATATGGATTCAAAACAAACCAAATCAATTTCAGATATACTAATATTGAATCGAAATTCCATGAAAATTCGATGGAAGTACCTTAACATGTAAGGTGGAGGGTGGAGTGGAGGCGGTTGGTGGTTAGGGAAGTGCGGAGTGGAGGTGGTTTGTGGTTAGGGTAGTGCGGAGTGGTGACAATTTTTTGTTGGGGCAAATATGCGAAGGGGTAGGTGTTGGGCACCTTTGAGGTAGAGGTGGAGGGGGAGTTTTGTAGCAGATGAGGGGGCTGCGGAGCGGGGCGGGGCGGGGGAGGGGGAGTGATTTACCAGGGGCGGGGTAAGGGCTGCGCAGGGGGGCGGGGGAGGGGGAGAAGATGAGGGAGAGATAGAGTGAGAAGGAGCTGTTGTGTGTGTGTGTATATATATATATATATATAATAGGTGTATATATATAACAGTTATAATTGTTATATATATATAACCACATAACTGTTATATATATATAACAGCAGTTATATATATATAATAGATATATAACATAACGGTTATATATATATAACTGCTGTTATATATATATAGCAGTTATGTGGTTATATATATATAACTGTTATATATATATAACAGCATATCTATATATATAGATATAATAGCTGTTATATATATTACTGTTATATATAACAGTAATATATACAACAGCTATTATATATATATATATATATATATATATATATCCAAGAGTATATATATATATAACTATATACTCTTGGATATATATATATATATATATATAACCGTCAATGCTTCAATCGGTAATCAACATAATTTTTAGACTCAACAACTCACATGTCTTTAATGATACAATATCCAAGAGTTATTTTTTTTTAATGAATAGACAAATGTTCAATTTTGCTATCATAGAGAATGAGGTAGTTGGCATATGGCCATGTGAATTTGGAATTTTGAAATTTAGTTTTTGAGTACAATGATTTTCAGCTAGATGGATGAGGTGCACTTGATAGTTTTGTTGTTGGAGTATTTTATATTTTTTGAATAGGGTGGATAGTCCTCTAAAGAGAGGAGATTCTGCCCAAAATTATTATAGTTTTTTACAATTTTTTGTGTTGTATAACAAATATTTTAGACTTGTACTCTTTTATTATTTGTTCAGTAATAATGTTTTGTGTTAACTAGTGCCCAATGCAAGGAAATGGTACTCTTTATTGCGAATATTTTGTGTTGAAGTTCCTGAAGTACTTCATGGAGGATCCTTCCATACCTTTTGAAACAAAGGTATGTTACCAATGTTCTCTTTTTGTCCTATTATATAAAATATTATTTAGTTATTAACTATCATATACCGTAATAATAAATTCAATTCTATCTTCAATTTTTTAGATGAGAAGATTGTCCGATAAAGTGACATACACGTTGAATGAACTAAATGAAGTTCAAATGGAGTTCATTGAGTTCATTACGGATTATATATCTTAGGTATTTCCGAGTAATTGTATTTTGTTATGTTGTAATGACAATGTGTTGAGATGATTGTGTTTTGATGAAAACTATGTTGATTATATTTGATTGCAGGGTTACTCATTCTGGGTTAGATAGCGTTGAGAACAAATTGGATCGAATATTACGTTCGACAACGTCCTAGCTTGAGTATTATTTTGGATTGTGGTTCTTATGATGCAATTCGCAATGCTAGTTTTTGGATATTGTTATGTATCATCACTATTTTTAGGATATCATCACGTAAATAACTAGACGTTAGCTAGTTTTTGGATATGATGTAACTTCACAACAATTTGATTCTAAATATCTTGATGTATATCAAGTTAGTGATATTTATGACCTTGGTTATTATCTATTTACAATGGTTGATTTGATTTCAAATAATAGTTGTTTATTGATGGATTAATGATTTTTTTTTATTTTTTACATTAACATTTATGCCAGTTTTGAAAAAACTCTCATAAAATTATTAAAACTGACATAAATGTGATTTTATGTATGTCAGTTTTTTATGAAAAAGTGATTAAAAACATGTTGAATGTCGTAGTTTTTATGTGTGTTCTTAAAAATTGAGATAAATGTGCTCTTATTTATGTCAGTTTTACGAACATTTATGTCAGGACTTTATATGTTAGTTTCGAAAATTTCTGAAACTGACATAAATGGTCATTTATGTCAGTTTTTGACTGACATAAATGACCATTTTTCTTGTAGTGATGCATTATTCGAATCAAATGACGACTTTTCTTCCGATATTTTTGAAACTAAAGAACATTTACAACTAAATGAGGAATCTGAGGTTCTAAGGCCAAGGAAACCTACTTTAAAAGAAACCATGCCTTTTCTAATCAAAAGAATACTCAATTTTCTTTCCACCCAAAGCGTGATGAATATCGATATTGGACTTCTTAAGGAAATTGTTGCACTTTGCAATGAGATGCGTTCTTATTTGGAAAACAAAAAGGAGGTCGAGACTTGCATTTCACCTAAAAACAATTGGGAGAACATCTCTTTAAAAGTGAGTCTTTCTCCCTTAAAATTCAATCTCCAAGTGGTGATGAATCACTTGAGATTGAATTTATTTCATCTCCGTTTTCGTTCTCCGTTATTGAACCATTACAAGTACCACTAGCTTCCTATGAGTCGGTCGAAACTTGTGAAATGTTTAAACCTTTTACCAATAAGGACTCTATACTTGAATTGTTGTCCAAGATGGGCACTTCCTTATTATGTGCCCCGCTTCCCATACGTAAGACCTCATATTCTTGGGGCTTTTAATTAAATAATTTCGATAAATTTTAAATTACTTATATGTCGTAATTTAATTGGATTTTTTTTTTAAATATTAATCCGGTGAGTAGACAGTTAATATTTAAGGAATTTAATGTTACTAAGTGAATAGTAATAAGTTAATGGGTGAATAGTATCTTTTAGTAAAATAATTTGGATGGCAATTCCGAGCATACGAGTGAGTCCGGATGGGTCAAAATAGTTGGAAAAGAGTGTCCAGGGGTAGTAAATGGTTCTCGGGACATTTTTAGACACATTTGATCCCATATAAGAGTGTTTTGTCCCTTTTTATAATACCCACAAGCCTAAAAACGGGATTGACTTAATAAACCCTAAAAGTGAGAGGGTGAGAGCCATAACTCATTTTGAAAACCCTAATCAAAGAGAGAACAAAATAGGGAGAAATTGGAGAAATCTTGGGAGCCTAAATCAAGAAAATGTGTGGACATTCTTCATCAAACCCATCATCTACAACAAGAGATTCAGACCCTAAAAACCCTAGAAGGCAAGTGGTTAAACTTGATCTTAATTAATTTGCATATTTCTCTTCATATCATTGTGGGTGTTAGATAAATACCATGTTCTTGGGTTAGTTTAATATCTAATCTAGGTTAATCTTGTTTAGATGTTAAATCTGCAGAGAAATTTAGGAGTTGAAATTTCAAAGCCTCAAATTTGTAAGGATTTTAATCAAGATTTGGAGACTTAAAATCTTGTGTTTGTATATTGGTGAAACTGTTGTTGTAATGATGAATAGGGATTCTGGGTTGCGAATTTTGATTAATGGTGGATAGATTTTGGGATGACGAATGATGAGAGAGAAAACGAGGGTCGTTCGAATGACCTGGTCCTCCGTTCGAGCGATGGCAGATGTCATTCAAAGGACAACCAAGTCATTCAAGTTAGACTTCTTTCCAGCTGCCACTTCCTTATCTCCCTTATTTTGGCGCTGGATTTCAGTAGGGGTTACTATTTTGGGATTTTGGTCAGGTGGCTACAATTATGGGTTGAATTGTGGGAGAGATAAATGGGATATTCATGGTGATTGTCCGAAAGGGAAAATTATGGTTTAACTTTGCGTAATTTAAGAACCTTAAAATTATTAAGTGTGCGAGACTTATTAAAAAGAATTTTGAATAATAAATTCTGATTATATTATCTTTTGTACCAAGTGAGCAAGTTCGGGTATATTGGTTGAGTGACACCAAGGTACTAAATTAATTATTGTGTGTTTAGTTAAATTTGAGTCGGATAATAGACTCAGGGATAAATTGGGATAGTGCTACGGGTTTTTGTGCACGATATAGCTAGTATTTCATTTTATTTAATATATATATATATATATATATATATATATATATATATATATATATATATATATAAAGGAGGAGGGGTTTTCACTATTCATACCACACCATAAGTTGTCATGTCACATGCCACATCATACGTTGCCATGTCACAAGATAATAGCAGCACATGGCAATAACAGCACAAGGCTCAAGACAATAGGAACACAAGGCTCAAGATAAACGCCCCTCTCTAAAGTCTGTGGCAGGTACAAACATGGGTATTGCCCCCACCAAACGCCCCTCTCTATTATTTTTCTCTGACACTACGTTTCAAATCCACTCTCTCATCAAATCATATATGCCTCTCAATCTTTCACTTTTAACGCACCTCTATTCTTTACTCCATTTCTCGCCTCCGACCGTCGACACAAGAAGCACCGCCATTTCTTTCCTTCGGTCGCAAAAGGTATCTCACTTAATTTTTATTATCTTAGATTTGTTCTGATTGGAAAGTATTTCACTCTAAGTTGTATTTCACTTCTTTGATAATATTTTCTTAGTTGCAATGAAGAGAGAAAGATGATTTTGGCGGCAAGCCTTGATATCTCTCTGTTTGGGATTTTCTTTTTTATTAAATTCATTATGTATTGATTTATGTTTACGAAGCTTGGGGATCTAATGGTTCCAGATGGCTGAGATTGGATGTTTGTTTTTTTTATTTCTGATGTTATTTCTTTGACAAACCTGTTATTTTTACAGCTTCTTTTTAGAATCACACACAGTGTTTTTTCAGATCTTATTTCTGGTGATGACTGGGTTTTTTTCAAATCCAACATGGTGCTTCCATGTTTTTTCAGATGAGTTTGAATCAGAAAAAAATGACCCACACGATTCTTCATTGTCGTTGATGTGTCTGTAAGTTATTAAACTTTCCTTTTTTATTCTATTATTTTTGCTTACGTTGTGATGATTGTGTATGTGATTAATGGTGAAAAATGGTGCCGGAGATGGGTCTGTAAGACATCGAAAGGACAATGACAACGAGAAGACAGCAGAAGGACGGGCGAGTACGTCAACGAGAAGACGACCATCTCTCTCTCTCAAAATGGTATGATGTTTTTTTTATTTCAGATCTATGTACTTTTTTCACTGTTGGTTTTATTTTTGGGTCGAGGTGGTATATTTATTAATTTTGATGCTCTTTTGGGTTTCGTTTTTTGGATATTTTCAAATTCTCAGGCGCTGTGAAAGCGAAGGTTAAGGTTCGAGACATCCCTTTATCTCTCTCTCTCATACTAGATCTGAGGATTTGGTGTTTTTTTGGTGGGTTTGGTGGATATGAGCATTTGGTGGTTTTTTTTGTTGCCCTTTTATTTATTGTTGTTTAAATCCAGTCTTCTTTTTTGTTTCAAATATGCTTGATGTTGTTGATAGTAACTGTGTAGGAAGACGACACCACACGGGTACACTGTGTGAATAGTTTTCTTTTGGTGTAGTTAACCACTGTGTGTATGTATGTTTCATATCTGCTTTCTGTTAATGTGTGTATATAGTGATGTGCGGCATTTTTTAAAAAAATTTTGTATTGATTTTAAAGATTTCATAAGACAACCTGAAAAAAAGCTAAAACTGAATTTTTTTTTGTATTTAAAAAAAATAAAATATGTCAATTTTTACATTGTTGCAAGGACCTTAAACTCAACTAACTGATTTATCTTGGCGGGATTTATTTGGAGAACATATATGTAAATAGTTTATGAAGGGGTGAAAATTATAATACTTGGTGATTCATATTGTGAATAGTTTAGTGTATATGCATGATTAACGTGATAGAGATGTGAACATATATAATGCCAAAGTCCCTTATAATTTTTCAGCCCTTATGCATGTAATGGGAAATACATAGTTTGATAATGGATGCTAAAATCATAAATTCATGTTTATTTTTATGTTATTATTCAAAAGTATAGAAGGCACATGATGTCCCCTACATATGATATATAGGTGTCATAGTTAAGATGCGTGGGTCATTACTAAGATGTATGTATAAATATATTCATAAATACACCAAAAAACATATGAACTTCACAATTGATATACAATTTTTTTGCTCGCCCCATCAGTAGGGGGAATGATTGAAGTAGAAATTGGGACATTAAAAAAATATTTTCATATAAAAAATTGTTGTTTGGCAAAATAAATTCATTAATTTTTGTTAACGAGTTTAAACACTGGAACACTAACAACAACATTACACCTATAGGGTTGATTACTTTAATATACTTGAAAAAAGTTGACTTAATTTTTGTTAATTTTACCATTTTCCATCACATATTTGACTATTTATAAGAGTTTTATTATTATCTTTCCATATGCACGGGCACTCATATATCCTTTCTAATGACATGGTGATAAATTTATCACACATACATGGGAGAAAAATTAACCATGTTTAAATAATTTTGAAAAAAATATATGTCCATTAGGAAAATTAACCACACGTTTCATTCTTGGGAGAATTGTCAACGTGCCGTCATACGCCCGTAAATGCATTCTTTAAAAATCTGTGTTTTTATTGGCTTACATTTAAAATCCGGTATATAACGAATCAATTTGTTGTAATTGATTTGAAATTGACGTATATATAAATGTGTTATGTTTAAGTTAAAATTTGATTTAAATAACCCTTAAATTAGCAAATTAGAAGTTAATTTTGTAAAAAATATATACTTCTAAATTTAAATTTGGTCATGCTATGGTGAGATGACATGAAAGACAAAATAAGCATGAGTAAATTTTTCATCGTGACATTTACACGGGTATGAATGTGCTATAATCACATACAATCGTTTCACACCGTGCCATCGGCACGGGTACTTGAACACGTTACGGTGACATGACATAAAAGACAAAATAAGCAGGATTAAAGTTTCGATTGTGACATTTACACGGGTATGAATGTTCTATAATCACATACAATCGGGAGCAAATTTCACACCGTGCCATCGGCGTGGGTACACCCTAGTATATATATATATTGTGTATGGTCATAAATATCGTTGATTAGATATTTAGTAAAAGCATACCCCTCTAATTCTATTATAGGAGGTTGCGCGATGTGGGGGAATCCCCTAGCTTGAGGAACAGGGTGAGTATAGTCCCCAGGTCAGATTGTCGGTAATTAGGGGTGAGACGTTTTAGGTATGAATCGGTCTCATTTTCGAAGGGAACTATGACTGCCTCCACTGCGTTATTTTGTTTCACTGATTCGGGGAGTTAACCGGGTCACGGTGTCCGGGAGGATGAGTATACCTAGATTGATAGCAGTATAGAGTACATCCGGTGAGTTCCTTCTCGGGAGGATGGTTATATAATTATGGCATGTGCGTGAATGTTATAATATGATGATTAGTATACATATGGTGCAAATAATTATATACGGGTAAAACGCTTGATGTGAATTGTATTCTTTAGTATATAACTCGTGAAAATGTTATATGATCGGAACTAAAAATAATAATGTGTTAAGTTAATGTGGCATACAACTTGTAAATTATTTTAAACGCACTCGAGTTAGAGTAGTGTTACATGAAGGAACTATATAACAAGAACTAGCTATGTGGTAGACGACTAGGTGGGGTTATATAGAAAAAGAAATAGTTGTGCACAGTAGTTGAGGGGTAAGTCGGTACTCAAGAGAGTGCAACACTAGCTTAAATATGAAGAGTATTCATGCATTTTAATTTACTGGAATTTAATTCACTTGCTAAATATTTTTCAAAATATTTTGGGTTCTAACCCTTGCTATTAAATATTTTCAAAACCCTTTTAGGTGTCCGACTACAAGGGCACCCGGCTTGATCTTATTTCTTGGTATGTAGCTGCAGTACATATGGGTGCTGCAGGATTTGCATGAGACGCTTCCCTTGTTCATTCTTAGATAGGGATATTATCTCAGTTGTACGTTTGAGCATATAGCTCATGACAATTGTGCTTTTTATTTTTGGTTTAGCATGTATTGGTTATACTTTCTATGTGTTGGATTTATGTTGTTTTGGTTTTCTTGTAGTCAAGATTTATTCGGCTATCACTCTATTAAAATGCTTGTACTATGTCTAGTCTCAGTTTTATTATGATGGTTGTTGGGTATTGGTAAGCACCCAAAACTGTACATTTTATACCCCGAATAGACATATTTTCGTTGCTAATTCTCGGCAATCTGGGTCTTATGCGCTTTATTGTCTATTTTGTAGGTCGAATGCACGTTGCGGTGTTCAAACACATATTCCAAGGCAATTGTGCAGATTATGGAGCTAATTAGACCTTGTCCCATACCCTAGCCTATCCTAAACATACCTATACATGTCCCGAACCGTGTGTGTTTAATTTGTCCCATTTTATTTCATTTGTGTCATTTTATTTTTAAGGTTTATTTTACTATTTATTATTTTATTTTATTGAGTCATGTATATATTTTTAGGATTTTTATATTTTTAGCACGTTGCGTATTAGTTTTTATATTTTCTTAGTTTTTAGTTAGTTTATTATTATTATTTTTTTTAGTAGTTTTTATTTTTATAGTTTTTATTTTTGTTATGTTTAGTTTTTTTTAGAGTTTGTATAGTGTGTCGTGCCATGTCATTTTTATTTTAGTTGATTCTTATTTTTTTAGAATAGTTAAATTTTTATTTATTTATTTTTTTTAGTTTTTTTTAGGAGTCATAAGTTAAACACACACACAACCCCTCACACCCAATTACTACACACTCACACACACCTAAACCAACCCTCATGTCACCCACATATTAACACCCTACACCTCAAACACACACTAAGCCCTCACCTTTCATCTTCAACCTCACCTCATTTCTCTCATCTCCCTCCATTAACACACCACCATTAAACTCATCTCTCTCTCTCCTCACTCAAACCCAAAAATCCTCACCCTTGTCAGGAACACGTAAGCCGCCCCAGCCTCACACCAAGCCGGAGTCTACCCGACGGCCCACTTCCTGCGAGACCAACCCGCGAACCCCGATCCCCTGCCCCAGCTCGCGGCCCATCACCTTCCAACCTCTAAAAAATCTCTAGCCACGATCCATGTTCAAATACCCATCCAAGTAACAAAAAACCAAACCCATTTCTCATTTTAACCAAACAAAAAAATCGTGCCTGCATAAAACAAATAACAAACCTAATAAACTAATATCCCCACATGCCATTTAAAACCCCCTTTTCCTACTTTACCCAATATACCCTTAAACCCACTTAAACCCCATTGTCTACCTTTTTCAAACCCACCAAGCCAAAATCGTTCACCTGCCAACAACCAAAACACAAACCCAACAAATAAGTCCAAAATGCCCACATGTCAATTAAAACCCATGTAACCCCTTTTCCTTTTTTACCCCTAACTACCTCTTTTTACCCCAATACCCAAAAATATCCTCATATGCAAATATGATTTTATTCCTTCACCTCACTTCCCACATGACCTCGCACCTAACCCATGCACATGTGTGCATAATTCCCTAGATACCCTCACCCAAATTCCTTCCATATCCCATACACCCTTGTCTTCTCATTTTTACCCCCATGCTCCATACCTACTATTTAAGGATGATGAAGACCATTTTGAGACGGAGCTCAAAATTAGTTTTTAAGCTTTCTGTGATAAATTTCTCTACACTCCTCTTTAGAGAGTATTTGTATTTTTAGCAAATATCTTAATATAGAGGTGTGTAGTGAAATTTATCTCTAGGATAAATTCAATCCCACCCCTCTATAATGATTTTTTTGCATTTTTAACAATTATTTCAAAATAGATTGATGTAGTTGAATTCATCCCTTATGGGAGGTAAATTCTAATCCATTCCTTTTTGTTGAGATTTTGCATTTTTAGCAATTATCTCAATATAAATTAATGATCTAGAATTTATTTCTTTGGGTGAGTTCTAATGTACAATTTTATAATGTTAGGATTTACATTTTTAGCAAATCTCTTTTATTATTTAATTGCCCATTATGAATTCATCCACTATCCTTTTTATTTTTATTTTGTAATTTTAATTTTAGATTCAATAAATACATGAGTGAGGGGTTGTAATTGAGACATTGTTGATGTAAGTGAAGATTTGCTCCAATTCAAGACTTATATGGGTTTGATCTATTCCTCTCTTATTACTTTTATTTTAATCATCTTTTGCTTTCAATTGTTTATCTTATATTTTTTGGATGATGATTATTGAGGGCTAATCTCCCTTTTGTGGGATGAAATTTTGAAGCCCTAATGAGTCCAATCTTGTTAGTTTACTTATTAGGACAATTTTATTTGTCTGACTTTTCATAAATTAACTTTTACTCCTTAATTAGTAGTTATAAAAATTAGTATAGTTAGTTAGTTAAAAAATCCCTTGAAAAATCCATAAAAAAATATAAATAGAAAAAATAGAAAAATAATAATAAAATGCAAATGAATCTATATATATCCTCTCGAATTTTGTATTTCACCCTTAGATGTGGGTTGATACCTCACTTACCATTATATTCTAGTTTTGTTCTACTTTTATAGGTTTGTGAAGATTTTTTATGGATAGAGGATTTGCACAACGACAAATAAAAAAAATACACAATTTTTTATCTATCAAATGGTTCCGTTGCCATTCTTGGGAGCATGAAGAACTTGCGAGGATTTCTTTTGTGATTCATTTGTATTCCATTTTTTTTTTATTTTTTTCGTACCATTTTTAACTTTTTTAGAAGGCTTGTATTATGATTTTTATTCTTGGCTTGTATTGGGGTGCATAGAGACACTATATTTTTCATTTGAAATTTGTAATAAAAAGAAGACAGACGTGATAGGGAAACTGGACAAGGTTGAGACAGAGAGTCCAAAGGCGAGAAAAATAAGCCTCTCTACATTGGGTCGGTGGGACTCCCGTGGCCGACTGAGATAGGCGCAATCTCCCCCCGGTCGACTCAAATTTTTTGGCACCCCATGGCATAAAAATCGTGGGAGGTACATTTCTAAACCCTCGCGTCTCTCCTATTAGCGAGTCAATTATTTTGTGTACTTGTGTGCTCTTGTGTGATTTTATTCTCACATTTATTTTCGAATGGTGTGATGAATTAAATTACTAAGACCTACACCCGGTCATTTACGAGAAGGGATTTCATCACCCGACTCACTCGCTTACCATTGTGTTATACCCTATCTATCATTAAATTTAAAATCAATCAACTAGGTAGCCTAATAGGAGAACAGTTTTACAAAGGCGATCACTAAGATAAATTTCATGATTTTTATCGCCCGCGAACTTAATTAAAATTTGACTACCCCTTTCACTAAATTTAACGATAATAATTGGCTATGTGCTAGTTAGAATTTATCATTGGCTTGCGTGTCCAATTCATTTTTCGGTAGTCGGGTTTTAGTTAGTTCGTCCGAATTCAATGAGTCCATATTTTTCCCCATCTTTTCTTCCCAAAAAAACAAATCAAACAAATATTTTTTTCTTTTATTTTTCTAAAAATAAAATAAAAAAAACATCTAAAAACAGTTTCTTTCCTTATTTTTCTCCATTAAAATCCAAAAAATAATATATATAAAATTCTTCCTTTCATTTTATAAAAAATCCAAAAATATTTTTCCCCACCTTTTCAAAAAAAAATCCAAAAACATTTTCTTCCTTTATTTTTTTTAGAGAAATCCAAAAATATTCTCTTTCCTTTTGAAAAAAAAAATAAAAATCCAAAAATATTTTTTTCCCACTATTTTCTTTCAAAAAAAATCTAAAAACATTTTCTTCCTTTCATTCTCTAAAAATCCCAAAAAGATTTCCTTTCTTTTTCAAATTATAAAAAAATCATAAAAAAAAGAGAACATCTTGAAAATAAAAAAATAAGGTCGTGATTGGTGTTTCTTCACCCTCACCTTTGTCAAATTATCCAACAAGACTGACGTTTTAGTTTTGTTTGGGGGTGATTCTATTACCCATTCTTCTGCCGCCCCGTGCTTTCATCATTCTTATCCTTAGGTTGAGATCCCTTCGGTCTGGCTAAAGACATTAAACAGAGAGCTACCAAGAGGCAGCCCGTCGTTTATTGTATGAGTCTCATTTTGTTTGGGGCTGGTGTTTCACATCACCCAATGCTTTACTATGTTATGGACTTGTATATTTTTTTTCTCTTTCTTCTTATCATTTCTTGAGGTTTCTTTTTGCATTCATCTGTCCACTTCATTAGCGGTTGATTCTGGTAATCTCTTTCCTCCCTATTGCTCTCAATTTTAAAAATTCTTTTATTTAACATCGAGGACGATTTTCCTTTTTGTTTGGGGGTGAGGAATTTTATCAAAATCGTACATCTTTTGAAAAATTGTGATTTTTAAACCTGATTTTTAAAATTTCATGCAGTTTCTTTCATCTCACTCATTGACGTGAATTTTCTATCATCCATCTTTCAAAAGTCTAGGAATCGAGCTAGAGGATTTATCTTCTTATAAATAGCTTATGTAATACGTAATAAGGCATGTTGAACTATGAATTTCTAGACTCAACAAAATTTGCGCACTTATCACATCACTACGATTTAGAGTTGAAGAGTACTATCACTAGTGGAGACTTTAGCTTGTGAGATTTGTGCCTTTCACCTTTTAGAGTGTTTTACGCAATCTCCGAGTCACGAGTTGATTCAACTTCATTTGGGTTCGCACATTAAATTGTTGTATGATCTCATTATTCTTGACTAAATCTTTGGTTTGATCACTGATAACGACATCACTTTTAAGTTATAAGAAACACGTGTCTTGAAGTTGTCCCGATCACCACACCTTCTCCCATACACTAACCAAATTCCATTTTATCATACATCCATACACCTTCCATTTTCCATATCATCACCATATATCATACAACCCATTTCCATATCAATTCCATTTTCCACCCACCATGTTGAAAATGGGAAGAGTGTTGAAAGTAAAAGGAGAAGATCCATCAAAGAGAGTGTTTGCATTTTTAGTGACTATCTCTCTCCAAAGTTCGATTCAGATGGAGAAAAATTAAATATAAGTCTATGTTTGGGTTATTTGTATTTTTAGCAGATTTATCTCAGACGTTGACGTGTATTTGGAAAAGAAAAAAAAAACAGAGAGAGTGTTTGCATTTTTAGCGAATATCTCTCTCAAAGCCGATTCAGATGGAGAAAAATTAAATACAAATCTATGTTAGGGTTATTTGTATTTTTAGCAGATTTATCTCATACATTGATGAGTAGTTGGAAAAGAAGAAAAAGATAATGTTGTAGTCAAGAAATAAAGTCATTTGTTCATCAAAGTATAGAGAACTCTTCTATCGCATTCATCATTCATCCATACATCACCATCCAACCTCATATCCCATCCTTCTCATTTTATTTCCCCCTCACCCATTATCATCCATATTTCCCCTAGGTGTTCGGGCAAATGAGACGTTCTCACTATAGTGATTAGCATTTCTTTCATGAGATCATTTTTCTTTCTAATTGTTCGTTCTTTCTTATGTGTGTGTGAGACGTTTGAACTTGCTTATATTTACTCACCTCCTCACACACAAGAGCGATGCACTGACCCTAATCTCGAGAGTTCTTTTGAGAGAGATATATCCGTGAGATTTAAAGTTGAAGCATTAATTCCGATAAGGCAATCTAGGAATTACTCTTATGATACTCGAACCGTTTTGACTGATTCACACAACACACGTTGAGTTCTAGGGAGGATGTGCCTTGAGTATTTACTTAGCTAAATATTTTTATATTCTATCTTGTATTTCTCAAATTAATTCTCTCATGATGGATTGTACGATTATTCTATGTCTAATAAGAGATTGACTGAAGTTTGCAAATAAGAATTTTGTTGGTATATTTCCTGCAAACCCTCACGGGACACAACTCGTCCTATAGGGCAACCTATAGGTTTAAAGGCTTATTGCACATGCGAAGTGCAATCACAAGTGCCCGCGAAAGTGGTACACGTTTGGTTACTTATCTTTCCCTTTCTCTCTATCTTATTGCTCGAGGACTAGCAATGCTCTGTTTGGGGGTGGTGTGATAAGCACCCAAAACTATACATTTTATACCCCGAATAGACATATTTTAGTTGCTAATTCTCGGCAATTTGGGTCTTATGCGCTTTACTGTCTATTTTGTAGGTCGAATGCACGTTGCGGTGTTCAAACGCGTATTTCAAGGCAATTGTGAAGATTATGGAGCTAATTAGACCTTGTCCCGTACCCTAGCCTATCATAAACCTACCTATACCTTTCCCGAACCGTGTGTGTTTAGTTTGCCCCATTTTTTTTTATTTGTGTCATTTTATTTTTAGGGTTTATTTTATTGTTTTATTTTATTGAGCCATGTATATATTTTTAGGATTTTTATATTTTCAGTACGTTGCGTATTAGTTTTTATATTTTCTTTTATTTTCTTAGTTTTTAGTTAGTTTATTATTATTTCATTTTTTTATTTTATTAGTTTTTATTTTTATAGTTTTTATTTTAGTTGTGTTTACTTTTTTTAGAGTTTGTATAGTGTGTCGTATCGTGTCATTTTTATTTTAGTTGATTTTTATTTTTTTAGATTAGTTAAATTTTTTTTAATTTTTTTTTATTTTTAGTGTTTTTTTATGGGTCATAAGTTAAACACACACACAACCCCTCACACCCAATTACTATACACTCACACATACCTAAACCAACCCTCATCTCACCCATATCCTAACACCCTACACCTCACACACACTAAGCCCCCACCTTTCATCTTAAACCTCACCTCATTTCTCTCACCTCCCTCCATTAACAAACCACCATTAAACTCATCTCTCTCTCTCTCCTAACTCAACCCCTAAAATCCTCACCCTTGTCACGAACCCGTAAGCCGCTCCCAGCCTCACACCAATCCGGAATCAACCCGGAGGCCCACTTCCGGCGAGATCGACCCGCGTACTCCGATCCCCTACCCCAGCTCGCGACCCATCACCTCCCAACCTCCAAAAAAACTCCAGCCACGATCCATGTTCAAATACCCATCCAAATAACAAAAAACAAAACCCATTTCTCATTTCAACCAAAAAAAAAATCGTGCCTACATAAAATAAATAACAAACCTAATAAACCAATATCCCCACATGCCATTTATAACCCAATTTTCCTACTTTACCCAATATACCCTTAAAACCACTTAAAACCCATTGTCTACCTTTTTAAAATCCACCAAGCCAAAATCGTTCACCTGCCAACAACCAAGACACAAACCCAACAAATAAGTCCAAAATACCCACATGTCAATTAAAACCCATTTAACCCCTTTTCCTTTTTTTTACCCCTAACTACCTATTTTTACCCCAATACCCAAAAATACCCTCATATGCAAATCTGATTTTATTCCTTCACCTCACTTCCCACATGACCCCACACCTAACCCATGCACACGTGTGCATAATTCCCTAGATACCCTCACCTAAATACCTTCCATGTCCCATACACCATTGTCTTCTCATTTTTACCCCCATGATCCATACCTACTATTTAAGGATGATGAAGACCATTTTGAGAAGGAGCTCAAAATTAGTTTTTAATCTTTGTGTGATAAATTTCTCTACACTCCTCTTTAGAGAGTATTTGCATTTTTAGCAAATATCTCAATATAGAGGTGTGTAGTGAAATTTATCTCTAGGATAAATTCAACCCCACCCCTCTATAATGAATTTTGGCATTTTTAGCAATTATTTCAAAATAGATTGATGTAGTTGAATTCATCCCTTATGGGAGGCAAATTCTAATCCATTCCTTTATGTTGAGATTTTGCATTTTTAGCAATTATCTCAATATAAATTAATGATCTAGAATCTATTTCTTTGGGTGAGTTCTAATGTACATTTTTATAATGTTAGGATTTGCATTTTTAGCAAATCTTTTTTATTATTTAATTGTCCATTATGAATTCATCCACTATTCTTTTTATTTTCATTTTATAATTTTTATTTTAGATTCAATAAATACATGAGTGAGGGATTTTAATTGAGAGATTCTTGATGTAATTGAAGATTTGCTCCAATTCAAGACTTATATGGGTTTGATCTATTCCTCTCTTATTACTTTTGTTTTAATCATCTCATGCTTTCAATTGTTTATCTTATATTTTTTGGATGATGATTATTGAGGGTTAATCTCCCTTTTATGGGATGAAATTTTGAAGCCCTCATGAGTCCAATCTTGTTAGTTTACTTATTAGGACAATTTTGTTTGTCTCACTTTTCTTAAATTAGCTTTTACTTCTTAATTAGTAGTTATAAAAATTAGTATAGTTAGTTAGTTAAAAAAATCCCTTGAAAAATCCATAAAAAAATATAAATAGAAAAAATAGAAAAATAATAATAAAATGCAAATGAATCTATATATGTCCTCTCGAATTTTGTGTTTCACCCTTAGATGTGGATTAATACCTCACTTACCGCTATATTCTAGTTTTGTTCTAATTTTTTAGGTTTGTGAAGATTTTTGATGGATAGAGGATTTGCACAACGACAAATAAAATAAATACAAATTTTTTTATCTATCAGGTATCTCGTAGTACTTATTGTTTGGTTAATTTAAAAGATAAAACTTTTCCATTGGCTTAATTAATCATTAGGTTGTTAGTAATTATTAAGTTCGTCAGTGATGCTAAGAATGAACCAGATGAAAATTATGTTTTATTTGATAAAGGCCTGATCACTCGGTGTCTAATTAGGTGGGGTGTCATATATGGTATCAAAGCATCAGGTTCTAGTGTCCCTCGGATATGTAAGGCTTATTATGATTTTAGCGTTGCGTTCTTTTGATATAGAGCCCTTTTATTAGAACTGTTGACTCATCTTTATGCGTATGAGATATCGTACTGCTTCTATTTAGATTTGTATTAATAGTGAACTAATAAAACTTGTTTGGAATTTCATATGCCGCCCAGGAGAGGGAGAGGTACACCCGTGAGGGTAGGCGACATAGGCGGAGAGGGAGAGGCCCATCAGGAGACCGAGATCCCACAGCTACAGGCACCACCGGGGTTTGTGTCCACAACATAAGTAGCGGATATTAAGGCCCAGGCATTCAATACTTCCATGATAGACATGGCAGCATAGTTTCCTCAGCCCCAGCCACAGCATACAGTGGCCCCAGTAGTTTAGGGCCACCCGGGGCTGTTGGAGTGGCAGTAAGTTAGGGAGGCCCTTCAGAAGGGCCATTCCCCGGAGTTTCAGGACAGTGCAGAGGTGATCTTAGTCTATCAATGGAAGAGGGAAATGCTGCGCCACTTTCACATAGTCAACTACAGCGAGGTCCAAAGTTATATTCTAGCTACATTTAGGCTAACTGGGGCAGCCTTACAGTGGTGGGAGTCAACAACTAAAATCGGAGTGAGAGACTCGATGACTATCACTGAGTTCTTAGTGTAGTTCGATCCCAAGTACTTTCCTCTCGCAGTTGAGATCGAGATAAAGAGGATATTTAGGGAGGTGATTCAGGATGACCATTCTATAGCGGAGTAGGAGGAGGAGTTTAGATGTTTGGATATTTTTTCTCCAGTCGTGGTGAGCAACGAGGAGAGGAAGAAGGAAAAATTCATTGATTGTTTGGCCGGAGGATCAGGTAACATTTGATTGGGAACCCTTCTTTGGAGACATATTCCAACGTCGTCAATACAACTTTGTTACATTATCAGGACCATCGCTTCCACCTCAAGGGAAGCTAGAGGGGAGGGGAGCTGAGCCAACAGGGCAAGGCAGTTGGGGGTGTTGCTATTTGGGCACAACAGGTAGGCAGCCAGAAGGTAAAGGATACCTGTCAGGGTAATCTTGCTAAGAGATTTCGAACCAGAGGTCAGGGGTTTAAGCACATCCATTAGGGATCGAATCAGTAGCAGGTTCCTTAGGGCCACCATGGCCAAGGGAACTATGGAGGAGGCCAGCAGGGACAACATCAAGTGCAGCCTCATTAGGGCCATGATTAGGGATACTTTCAGAGACATTGCTTCAGTTATGGCCAGCTAGGCCATCTGAGGAAGGAGTGCTCACATAGAGGTAGGGTCCAGGAGCAGGGTGCCCCGCAGGGATAGCAGGCATAGATGCCCCCAGCAATACGATCTCCATTCACCCCACAACAGCAGGGGCATTGCACTACAGACGTGTGTACAACATCCGGGATGTTTCGATTCCACCAGCACCTATGGCACCGCCAGCTATCGAGGGTACGTTTATTATTCATGGACATGAGGGTAGGATTATTTTTTATACTGGTGCATCGCATTCATTCATTAGGACAAAATTTTCTAGTGTCGCTGGGTTGTTAGAGTCAGTCGATAATCTCCTTATGTGTGTAGAGTCACCGATGTGGGGGTGGGTCACTTATACACTCGATATTTAGAGGAATAGATATTATGATTGGGAGACTAAGTCTAGCAGCAGACCTCCTAGTGTTAGATGTGGAGGGATATGACGTTAACCTAGGCATGGACTAGTTAGAGGGTTACAGGGCGATGGTTGACTGTTTTGAGAGGACCATAGTATTTTCCATTCCAGGATAAGAGATATTCTTAATTGAGATGCCTCTTCCCAAGGGAGGGTCATGCACTCATTTATATTACATTGATAAGGAGACCTCACGGGAGGTGGTAATACCTATAGACTCGATTCCAGTCGTGAGGGAGTTTGAGGATTATTTCAGGACATACTAGGGCTACCACCCAGTCGAGAGATTGAGTTTGTTATTGATTTATCACTGAGTACGAGGCCAATTGCCCGAGAACCTTACTGCATAGTACTTCATAGATGCGTGAGTTGAGAGAATAGATTCAGAAGATTTTGGGCCAGGGTTTCATTCGGCAGATCGCATCGTCATGGGGTGCTCATGTGTTATTTGTGAAGAAGAAGGATGGTTCACTCCGCTTGTGTGTCGACTGTAGGGAGCTGAATAAGGTCACAATACAGAATAAGTATCCGTTTCTGAGAATCGATGACATGTTTGATCAATTAAGAGGGTTGGCGTACTTTTCCAAGATTGAATCGAGATCAAGGTATCATCAGTTGTGTATTCGATGGGAGGATGACCCTAAGACCATTTTTCTATTACGATATGGATCCTATGAGTTTTGGGTGATGCCATTTGGGTTCACCAATGCGCCGACAGTGTTCATGGATCTCATGAACAGGGTTTTCAAAGAGTTTCTCAACCAGTTTGTCATTGTTCTCATAAATGACATTTTGGTCTACTTGCGCATGGAAGAGGAGCATGCAAAGCATCTGCGTATGGTTCTACAAATATTAAGGGATCACCAGTTGTATGCCAAGTTTGAGATGTGTGGGTTTTGGATATGGAAGGTGCAGTTACTTGGCCATATTATTTCAGATCGGGGTATTGTTGTTGATCTGAGCAACGTATCAGCGGTGAGGGAGTGGGATAACCCATGAGACCGATCGAGGTTCATATCTTTTTAGGGTTGGTTGGGTATTATAGTCGCTTCGTTAAGGGGTTTTCAAATATTGCAGGCCTATTGACGAATTTGACTAGCAAGGTGGTGCCATTTTTATGGAGCGATCAATGTTAGTTAGCTTTCGATGAGCTAAAGAACATGTTGACCTCAACACCAATACTTGCTTTGCTTAGGGGAGGATTGGAGTACCGAGTCTATACAGATTCATAATTACAGGGACTTGAGGTTGTGTTGCATCAAGAATAGATGGTTATAGTTTATGTGTCTCGGAAGCTTAAGACCCATTAGAGGAATTACCCAACCCATGACCTTGAGTTGACAGCAATCATTTTTACTTTGAGGATATGGAGGCACTATCGTTTAGGAGAGCAGTTCAAATTATTCACGAACCACAAGTCACTTAAGTATTTCTTCACACAAAACGATCTAAACATGAGTTTGAGGCTATGGCTAAAATTCATGAAGAACTACTAGTTTGATATCCAGTATCATCCTGGTAAGGCTAATGTGGTGGCAGACGTGTTGAGTCGACAACCCACGAAGGACTTGGCAGTGGTTTGGAAAGCGAAGTGGACGATGAGGTCACGAGGGCATGTATGGCAGGTTTAGCGATCATGCTCGAGTTTGTCATTCAGGTGGTGAGAGCACAGGCAGAGGATCTATTTTTCCATGAAATGGTGAGACAATTACTAGCAAAGGGTGCAGATTCTTACTCTATCATCTCACAGGGAAGGCTATGTTTTAATGGGAGGTTGGTCGTGCCAGAGGATGAGGATTTCAGGCATGTCATTTTGACCGAGACCCGTGGCTCTAGATTCACGGTACATCTAGGTGGGGATAACTTGTACCAGAACATGGGGAGGTACTAGTAGTGGTCAGGTATGAAGAGAGATATAAAAGAGTTTGTCTCGAAGTGGTCCACATGTCATCTTGTTAAGGTGGACCACTAGAGGCCTTCAAGATTGTTGTATCCACTTGAGATTCTCGTGTGGAAGTGGGAGAGCATTTATATGGATTTCATTACGGGATTTTTGACATCGTAGAGGGGCCACGATCCCATATGGGCGAGAGTGAATCGGTTGACAAAGGTATCCCATTTCTTAACGGTTCGCACGAATTTTGAGATGATGTGGTACTTGTAGCTATTCATAGCGGAGATAGTTAAATTACATGGAGTGCCGGTTAACATAGTGTTCGATAGAGACAAGATCTTCGTATCTCACTTTTGGCAGAGCTTCTAGGAGGCTTTGGGCACAGATTATGGTTGAGCACCGCCTATTATTCATAGACCAACGGACAAACTGAGAGGGTAAATCAGATGTTGGAGGATATGCTGAGGATGTGCATTCTGTAATTTGGGGGAGGATGGGAGCAATATCGACCATTAGTGGAGTTTGCGTATAACAACTTGTACTAATATATTATCGCCATGGCCCCGTTTGAGGTACTTTATGGGATACCTTGTCGTTCACCCACTTATTGGTTAGAGTTCGGGGATAACAAGTTGTTGGTGCCAGAGATGATTCAGAAGATGTTCGTCAAGATAGAGTTAATACAGGGACGTATTCGGTTATCCCAAGATAGGCAAAAGAATTATGCCGATGCTAATCGGAGACATGTGGAGTTGGAAGTCAATGATCAGGTATTAGTTAGGGTATTTACCATGAAAGGGGTGATGAGGTTCGGCAAGAAAGGGAAACTTGCACCGAAGTATGTGGTACCTTTTCTTATCATTGAGAGAGTGGGACCGATAGCTTATAGATTGGGTTTGCCAGAGAATATTCAGTGGATACACGATGTGTTCCACGTGAAATCACTGAAGAAATATTGGAGGAACAAGAGGGCTTTGTGGCACGTTCGACTTGAGGAGATTGATTTATAACCAAATATCTTATATAAGGAGAGACCTGTAGCTATTTTTCGATCATAATGAGCGAAAGCTATGATCTAAAGGGATACCACTGGTTAGAGTTCAGTGGGGACATCACAGTGTTGACGAGCCTACGTGGGAGAGGGAGGAAGACATGTGAGAGCAGTACCAAGAATTATTCACCATAGGTACGACCAAATTTAGGGGACTAAATTCCCTTATAAGGGGGGAAGTATGTAACACCTCATATTTTTGGGGGGTTTAATTACTTAATGAATTCGATAATTTTTAAATTACTTGTGTGTCGTAATTTAATTGGATTAATTATTTTTATATTATTTACATATTAATCCGGTGAGTAGACGATTAATATTAATGGGATTTAATGTTACTATGTGAATAGTAATAAGTCAATAAATTAATGGGTGAATATTAACTTCTAGTAAAATAATTCGGATGGCAATTCTGAGTATGTGGGTGAGTCCATATGGGTCAAAATAGTTGGAAAAGAGTGACCATGGGTAGTAAATGGGTCTTAAGACATTTTTAGACATATTATAGTCCACATAAGAGTGTTTGAGACTATTCTATAAAGCCCAAAAATCTAAAAACGGGATTGACTTAATAAACCCTAAAAGTGAGAGGGTGTGAGAGCCATAACTCATTTTAGAAACCCTAATCAAAGAGAGAACAAAAGAGGGAGAAATTGAAGAAATCTTAAGATCTTAAATCAAGAACAAGTGTGGACACTCTTCATCAAATCCATCATCTACAACAAGATATTCAAGCCCTACAAACCTTAGAAGGTAAGTGGCTAAACATGCTCTTAATTAATTTGCATATTTCTGTTTATATCATGGTGGGTGTTAGATAAATACCATGTTCTTGGGTAAGTTTAATATCTAATCTAGGTTAATTAGATTTAGATGTTAAATCTATAGAGAAATTTAGGAGTTGAAATTTCTAAGCCTTAAATGTGTGGGGATTTTAAATAAGATTTGGCGACTTACAATCTTGGGTTTGTATATTGGTGAACTTTTTGCTGTAATAACAAATTGGGGTCCTAGGTTGCAAATTTTCATTAATGGTGCGTAGATTTTGGGATGACGAAGGAGGAGAGAGAAAACCAAGGTCGTTCGAATGACCCGGTCCTCTGTTCGAATGATGGAAGATGTCGTTCAAACGATAGCCAAGTCATTCAAATAATACTTCTTTCCATCCGCTACTTCCTTTTCTCCATTGTTTTGGCACTGGATTTCAGTACGGGTTACTGTTTTAGGATTTTGGTTTGGTGGCTATAGTTATGGGTTGAATTGTGGGAGAGATAAATGGGATATTTAAGGTAGTAGTCACAAAGGGAAAATTAAAGTTTAAATTTAGGTAATTTAAGAACCTTAAAACTAATAAGTGTGCGAGACTTATTAAAAAGAATTTTGAATAATAAATTCGGATTATATTAATTTTTGGACAAAATGAGCAAGTCCGGGTACATTTGTTGAGTGACACCAATGTACTAAATTAATTAATGTGTGTTTAGTTAAATTTGAGTCGGATAATAGACTCGGGGATAAATTGGGCTAGTGTTATGGGGTTTTGTGCACGGTATAACTGGTATTTAATTTAATGTGTGTATATATATATATATGGTAGGGTGATAATATATATATATATATATATATATATATATATATATATATATATATATATATATATATATATATATATATATATATATATATATATATATATATATATATATTGTAATCATAAATATAGGTGATTAGACATTTAGTAAAAGAATAACCCTCTAATGCTATCACAGGAGGTTGCGTGATGTGGGTGAATCCTCTGGCTTGAGAAGTAGGGTGAGTAGAGTCCCCAGGTTATATCATCCATATTTAGGGGTGAGATTTCTTGGGTATGATTTGGTATCATTTCCGAAGGGAACTATGACTACCTTCGCTGTGTTATTTTATTTTCACTGATTTGGGAGCTAATCGGGTTAGGGTGTCCGGGTGGATGAGTATACCTGGATTTATGGCAGTATAGAGTACATCCGGTGAATGCCTACTCGGGAGGATGGTTATATAATTACGGCATGTGCATGAATGTTGTAATATGATGATTAGTATTAGTATATATATATATATATATATATATATATATATATATATATATATATATATATAGTGCAGATAATTATATACAGGTAAAATGCATGATGTGAATTGTATTCTTTAGTATATAACTCATGAAAATGTTATATGACCATAAAAGAAAATAATAATGCATTAAGTTAATGTGGCATACAACTTGTAAATCATTTTAAACGTACTCAGGTTAGAGTAGTGCTACTGGAAGGAACTGTATAACAAGAACTAGTTATGAGGTAGATTACCAAGTGGGGTTATATAGAAAAAGCGGTAGGTGTGCACATTAGTTGAGGGATGAGTCGGTCCTCAAAAGAGTAAGACACTAGCTTAATTTACTGCAATTTAATTCACTTGCTAAATATTTTCAAAATGTTTTCTTCTCTAGCCCTTGCTATAAATATTTTCAAAACCCTTTTAGGTGTCCAACTACAGGGGAACCCATCTTGATCTTATTTATTGGTACATAGTTGCGGTACATGTGGGTGCTGCAGAACTTGCATTAGACGCTTACCTTATTCATTCCTAGATAGGGATATTATCTTAGTTGGAGTTTGAGCACGTTGCTCATGACAGTTGTACTATTTATTTTTGGTTTAGCATGTATTGGTTATACTTTCCATGTGTCAGAGTTATGTTGTTTTGGTTGCCCATGGTCGAAGTTTATCCGACTATCATTTTATTCACATGCTTGTACTATGTCTAGTCTCATTTTTATTGTGATGGTTATTGGTTATCTTGTAGTACTTATTGTTTGGTTGATTTAAAAGATAAAACTTTGGCATCGACTTAATTAATCATTAGGTGATGAGTAATTAATAAGTTCGACAGTGATGCTAAGAATGAACCAGATAGAAATCTTGTTTAATTTGATAAAGTCTTGATCAAACGGTGTTTAATTAGGCGGGGTGTCATACCATATTACTTGAAAAATCTTTGGGAGGTGATTCTATTTTTCTTGCACCCCAATTGTACTTGTCCCCCTTAGCATCCAAATCCCCCATCATCCCTTTAAAAAAATTGATGATGGTTCATTTTTTTCACCTTACACATGCCTTCTATTGTTCAAACGAAATTGTTATTTTTTGGGAGGAATACATGGAAATGAGGCCACAAGGATTATCCCTCAAAGTCAAAGTGTATATTGGGTGGACCCTCAAATTTTTTTACTTCTACTGTATAACTTATTAGAAATTCAAATTGTCGGTTGTACATAGTTAGCTTCTTTCTTTCTTTTTCTTTGTTTTAATCATAATTTAGAGTAATTAGTTAAAGTTTTTGTTATTATTTTTGTTATGATTGGTTCTAACGTAGTTTGTAGATTCAATGGACTCGTACTTATTGGGGATCGCTCCATTTGGGTAATATCTTTGTTTTCCTCTCTTTATGTTGTGTTCTTGATTCGCATTGAGCACAATGCAACATTTAAGTTAGGAGTGCGGGATATTCTTACCGTTTATTATTTAGTTTCATTGACTTGATCACATGTTCGTTCCAAGTATGCTTTCTTAGAAAATTTCAAAAAAAAAATCCAAAAAAATTGAAAAAATTCGAAAAAGAAAGACATATTTTTCTTCAAAATAAATAAATATTGGAATTTAAAATTTTCAAAAATGTCAATTTTTTTTGTTTGAAGTATCAAATTGTTAAAATAAAGAGAAATAAGCCGAAATTGACCAAAATTGGAAATTGAGCGAAAATTGACGACTTTACGAATAAGAGTGGAGATTAATCAACCCAGTGAGATTTCGAGCCTTTCATTTTTTTTGCCAGTAATTAAATCAATTCGAGTTAATGGCTAACTCAATTCGAGTTAATGGCTAACTCAATGTTCTTTTCAGCATTTAAAAAAAAAAGTTGTTGATGATCTTTAATTTGTTGTTTTGATCGGTTACATGAAATGAGTGTTGTCTTGAAAAATGCACTAAAATATCTTTGAACTAAATTATTATCGAGATGCATATGGTAAAATTATTAGTAATTCGAGTAAATGAAGTTAGGCCATCGTTTGTTTAACCCAAAAAATATTAGCCATAAAAAAGTTGTGAAAAAATATCCTTTTGTTAGCCAATTGAGCCTAATAACATCTTCCCTTTTCGTTTGATAACCCAAAACACTCAATTGGTCTGAAATTCTAAAAATTGAAAAATTAAGAAAATAAGTCCGAAAAGTGCATAAAAAAGGGCAAGAAAAATGAAAAGAAAATTCTCAACAAAAATAGCAAGAAAAGAAAATTATAAAAAATAAAAAAAATGGAAAAAGAAAGAAAAATGAACAAAAGCCCGAAAAAGCTAACGGACACAATAAGAAGATTTTTCAATTCTGAATTTTTCAACTATTCCCAATTTTACCCAATACACCTTAAAACCTGAAAAGGTCCTAACATAGTCCAAATAACGAAATTAATTACCGCGTGGAGAGCTAAGACACGAAAAGATAAGTTGAGAGATTAATTGGTGTAATAAGAGATGATGTTTCCCATTTTCTAATGACTGTATTTCGATGATGAGATCTTTTCACCATAAAAATTTCTTCTTTTAAATTTGGGTGAGTGAATTTTTGTTCCCTTATATTTACTCTTATATATCACGCATACCGAGAGAAAATATCCTCATTTTGAGTGATTCGTTTGTGAAAGTATCTCGTGAGAAATTGAATCAAAATGAATTTTTGGAATGTAACGTAATGAACAATCGGTGGAAGTTAGCGGTAAAATTTCGGCTTCGCACACACATACGACGAATGGAGACTTATTTGCGGTGACCATTTTTGGGGAGTTTAAATTGTACAATTTTTAAGTATTTTGATGTTTTCTTTGAGTCGAAAAATGAATTTTGTGGGTATATTCACTGCAAACCCTCACGAGACACCACTCGTCCTACTAGGGTTACCAATCTTGTTGCATACGCTAAATGTAATAACTTTCCCGTGACAAAAGTATTTTATCCTAATAAGGTTTTTAAGGGTCCTTAACTCGTACTATTATTCTTTTACATTGCAAGGGACGTACAAAATTCTAAGTTAGGCGGATTTGATTAGGCATAAATACTCCATATTTATCCTCTTGATTTTAGTCTTGTATGATCCCATGAATGGTATTTCACTTGGTTTTATCTCATATTTATGCTACTAACCCTTTTCGGCGAGTATTTCATGTTTTGTGTATTTCTCTTTTTCTTTACAGGTATTTCATGCAACATAGTGCGAGAAAAAACTCAAAATAGTGAAACCAGCCAAGAAACGGGAAATTAAAGGGCATTTTCAGTGTTAGTCCAACATACCTCCTAGCAATGAACATGCCCAATTTTAAAGATAGTAAAAAAATAATTTTGAGATGATATTTTTCTATAAATTCATGATATTTCAGTGTGCCCCTATAAAAAAATCAACTAAAAATAATGTCTTTTGTTATTTTTAAAAAATAGGTAAAAAAAAACTGACGGTTTTTACCCTTTAAAACTGTAAGTTTTTTTACCTATTTTTTAAAATTAACAAAACAAATTATTTTGAGCTAAATATTTTTACAGGGGCACATTAAAATATCATGAACCCAAATAAAAAATATCAACTCAAAATTATTTTTTTTACTATTTTATAAAAATAGTTATGTTCATAAGTATGTTTATTGAGGTATGTTAGAGAGCTTGACTCTTTCTCTCTCTCAGGAGAGAGAGATATACTGTACAGGGCTGATCAAGTCTTAGGGTTCTGGTTTTGTATAGGATCCAGACCCTACCCGTTTAAGAAATGAGTCTTCGGGTTTTCGTATCTTCAGATCCCGAGTCAGAAAAAAATGCTCAGACCCTATTATAAATTTCGAGTTCGAATCGGGTCTAGGCCTAAACCCTACCCATTGATAGCCCTAGAGGGGGTTAGTAAGAATATATAAATTTAAAAAATACAAAGAGAGAGAGAGAGAGGGATCCATTATTACAAACGGTTTTGAATCGTGAGAGGGCATAAATAAGTGAGTTTGGGAATATTATTTACAAAAATAACTATTATGCAGTGACAGTTCTGTTGGATAAATTTTAACATTTAATATAATATAATATTTAGTTGTTAATTTTATTATTTTTATTAATGTTTTATTTTTAAACTTAGTTAGGTTTTTATTTTAGAAGGAAGAAACATAAGCAAATGGGTGTGAAAGATAATAGAGTGCTCAAGACCCACATTGAAAGAATACCACAAAAAATGATGGGATATCAACTAAAGGAAAACTAAGATATTGCGGTGGTACTTAAGCACCACCAATCGCGACACGCGGTGTGCGAAAGGGATATTTTGTGACTTATGGCGCATTGCACGCTTTGACGCGCACTTGGCACTTCGTACATGCACAACGTTGCTTGTAGCGTGGGAGCCTAAAGTTTTGACAAAGTAAAACTGATGGAGCCTGGGAGACTAAAGTTTTTCCAAACTAAAATAGATCAACAACTGTGATTAAACGATCTAATCAAAAGGTTTAAATCCGAAACGACTTCATCTGAGCCGTTAGATGAACTCATAGCATTTCATGTAAGGGGGTGTCCATTATCTTACGATGGGACACCTAATTTGAACCGTTAGATTGAATCTATTCTAAATAGACACGATGCAATGGCTACCGAGTCTCTACACGAAAAGTTATGACTGTTGAAGAATATTCACAAAAATGGCTATAAAAAGAGTTCCGGGACTCTATTTTGGACATCAAAAATTGCTAAGTTCTCTTCTCTTCGTCTTCTATACTTTGGTATTATCCGATTACAAATTCAAAGTGTTCTCAATTTGATCAAACTATGCATAGTTTGAATTAAACAACAGTTCATACTCTTCATTGTATCCTGAAGGCAGATTCAATAAATCCCATAGTGTAGTAGCGGTTCTTTCTAAACTGGATTGGGAGAAATTTCGCCTAAAAGATAGCGTTCCCAGAACTTACCTTGCAGAAATTAATTAATTTTTTCGTTCTTTCCATAGAAGATTTCCAATAGTTTTAGGAGAAAACTTATATTATTACTCCACTCAAATGGAAGGAACAGTGGCACAATCTATCCAAATCATGAGTCGAGACTTAATCTGACTCCACTTAAATGGAAGGAACAGTGGCAAAAAATTCACATGTTGGAAAGATAAACTTATGTTCTTCCTCACATCACTTAAACTAGCAAACATTCTAGATGACAACCTTGAGAAAATTCCCGAGCCCATAACCGAAGACCGAAGAAATAAAGAAAAAACGTGTGAATAGGAAATAAGATGAATTTATGTGTTGAGGACACATTCTCAATGCTTTGTCTCAAACTGTTTAAAGCGCCCATCGAATGATTCCGACAATAAAGGAATTATCGAAGGCATTGGAGACAAAATATCAAAATGAGAATGCGAGAAACCGTAAGTGATAGAGGGTGAAAAGTAACGTCGTGTCAAAACGCTTATCGTTGTTTTTGATTCACCACCTCAATAAAAAAAACTAAAATATGACTGAACTCTTTTAAGGGAGTATAGTGGCCAGTCCGGGTATCGAAAATCCATAGAAACGACTTGCTAGAATTTAATTGATTTAATACTTCTCAATAAAAGTGTAAAAGGTAATGCTGAGAAAATGTAAGAGATAAATAAGAATGGGTAAATTAAACTACGTTAACAAAGAGAATAAAAACTATAAGTTGCATCGGATATCCCTCACCCTAATTTAATTGGTATAAATGGTTACATGGGATCACGAGCTATTAAGATTGCCGTATGTTTAATCAATTAACTAAATCAAGAGTTGTCACACCCCTATATTCGCATAAAAGCCTACTAAAATTTTGGCTTCAACATATACCCCGAAAACTACTCACACAAGGTCGTAAATACGGAGCATACATGATATATCCCATTAAACCTCCTATGTGTAATAACTAGAACAACCCAATAGAAATAAATTCGTGAAATACCATCACCGAAGAAAAGCCACCATTCAACCCTAGGTGAGTTCAATCCAACACAACCTAATTTAAATTAGCCACTACACATAATTAATGACATAAATTAAAGCACTTAATTAATTAAGGAAACACTAATTAAATTAACTACACAAATTAACTACGTTTGAAATAAATGAAAAGCATGAAAAACTAAAGGAGTACAAAGCTTAAAGGAGAGTGAATACGATGAATATTATCCACTTACATTAATGGGTGTCAAACCACAAAGAAAATGGAGGGGAGGGTGGTCTCCACAAATAAACCCCAAAATATCTAAACCCTGACTTCTAAGAGAGAAGAGAAATAAAACAAGAAATTATGAGATCTCTACCAAGTTTGGTATTTATACTAAGTTACAATTAACTAATAAAGGAAAAAGAGAAAATAAATAAAAAAGAAAAGTCAATGGGGTAAGTCTCTATTTAAACCATAAAATAAAAAGGAAAAAGTGAAAAAGAAATAGGAAAAAGAAGTAGCCGCAAAAGTCGGCACAAAATAGGCCCGGTCGACCAGTGGCCAGATCGCGGTCGACCGCGTTAACATGGAAAAGGTCTACTGTCAAACATCCGCGACAAAACATCAAAACTTTGTCGACCGCGTGGCAAGGCCGATCAATCGATTGCTGCTGGAACCACACAATTGCTGCTGTGAAAAATGCAGCCACCGCATGGTTAAACTCCATGACCTGAAATGAGTTCCATGTTGTTGAGACCACCACCATCTCATGTATTGGAACAAACTGAGATGCAAATATTATGCCACACACCAAAACCTCCATAAAAATGGTAAAACTCACCACCTCCATTAATGGACAAAACCATGAAAATAACAAAGTGGGTACTCCAAAAACCCTAGAAGTCATTGGAGTAAAGACTCATAACTCGTATTTCATCAAAATCCATGCTCAATTTTAGAGCCAAGCTTCCAATTTCGGAAGAAACCAAAACCTGATCCAAAATCGAGCACGGCATCAAAATCACCATTTGAATTTGCTGCTTGCTGCGAAAGTGAAAGAGAAAAGGAGATGGAGGGAATTAAACTAATTGTTAGTTTATAAATAAAATAATAATTAAATAAAATCTTATTTGTTACCCGATTAAAGGAATGTGTTTTCTTCGTTTGAACTTTGATGTGAGCCCGTTAATCACCATACGAAGCTTGACCCGAGAGCTATAACTTCCGTGGATACTTCGAGAAAAAATACCGAAGTGTGAAATTACCGAATTGCCCCTTAACGTGCGAACATTGACGAATCTTAACTGAAACACAACCAAACTACACACTTAGCACCGTAACACCTAAAAAAGCTCAATAATACCTCAAATAACATGTTACCATATAAAACAGAGGGTGTTTGATTAACGAGCATAATTATAGGCATTAAAGTACCCGAGGGGGCTCAAATGCATAAGTTAAAAGGGTAGATGTGCAATGATTCGGGACGAATCACACCCCCTAACTTACACATTGCTAGTTCGTGGCAATGAAAGTAAACACAAGAAAAGCTATAAGAAAACCACAAAACTAGAGAAATATACAAAAGTGATGAAAGTCACTTTCGCTGGCGAGCGATTACATTAAGTGTATGCAATAAGTTGTTAAACCCCTAAGTTACCCTAGTGGACGAGTGTCGTCTCGTGAGGGTTTTCAATGATGAAACCCACAATCATCATATGGTTTCCTCAAAATATGCCCAATCAACAAGAGACAAACTCAACAATAATGAAAAAGATTTCAAACACGTTATTAGCAATGTGAATGAATTCACTCAAAAGTCTGTTGTTTTTAACATTATAGAACGAACTTCATAGAATTGAAAATTTAAAATGTGGGAGGGGAACAAGAACATGCAAAGTATGATTTGGCAAAAACTTATATAAATCAGATAAACATAAAAGTATGCATATATTCAATCCTCATGGGCATTACACCCATCAAATGAATTCACTTAAAACAGGGAGGTAACACACGAAATATGCGGGCATAAAGAGTAAATGTAAATGGAAACTAGGCTGCACACATGTCACAAATGAAGAACGCTATATAGGAAATAAAAAACTATAATCTCAATGAAAAATATCACACTTTAAAAGAGGCGAAATGTATTTTCACAGATCATCGAAACTATTTAAACCTTTAAATTGAACCACCCTAGGATCACATAGGACTTTATAGGGTTGTAATGTAGGTATGGGGATAAGGGTACGAAAGAAAATTAAATAGGTACGAGTTCAAAGTGTTTGGGGTTGAAAACTTGGGATAATGGTAAGTTGCGGGAAATTTCAAATTTGGAAAAATGAATCCATAAAAGACATTGAATATAAAAATGGGGAGAGTAAACAAAGCTTATTGAACACTATAGACAATATATACAAATTTCTCTTTCTTTTCTTTTCTTTTTTTTTTCTCACTTTTTCTTTTGTTTTCTACTCTCTTTTCTCTATCTTTTTCACTTCTTTTTTTTTCTTTTCTACTCTCACATGCCTAAATTTCACACATAAGCCAATAGCATCATTAAATCCCAAGTTACATTCCAAAAAAAGTTATGTATGGTATATTACTCCACTGTGGAGTTGGTTATGGGAATTTGGGTTTATAAAACGAAAGGCTATATTTAAGCTCGAAAGGGTTGACAAGGGAAATATAAGGTGAGGTCAAGGCCAATATGGGTGTTATAACTAAGATAGCCTATGATCATTTCGTAAAGTTTACGCAATTCTCGATTCAAAACAAACTTTGAAAATCATGCTCAAGTAACATATTTCAAGAATGAACTCAATTAATGAACGGTCAAATGAAAGAATAATGAGATTACCAATGACTATAACCTTTTTGTAACAACCCTCGATTCTGGGAGGCTCATTTTATACTAATTTTACCGCATAAGGTAATTATATAAAATGTGGGGAGTGGAGTAAATATTAATTTAATGAATTGAAAGTTAATATTTACTAGATCGATGCATATTTACTGTATGTAAAGGTAAATAACATCTGGTTGCATGTCTGTAGTGTCATGTATTTTAAATGGCCTTTTAGCTTAAATTATTTTGGAACTCGAAATAATTTATAAAATTTCCGGATGCCAGTTTAGAAGGTGTAGTTGGTCTCGGAAGGTGCGAGACAGTCAAAATAAGTGCCATATTGTATTTTTGTGTTTCGGGGACTTTTACCTGGTTTTAGCTTATTTGCGTATTTGCGTATTTGCGAGTCATTTTAATGTGGTATTAACCACTTAAGTTGGGAGAATTATGTTAAGCCACGATTTTAGTCTTCTAAATCCCTTATTTTTCCCCATTTTATGTCTTGAACTTAGAGAGAAAGGAGAGAAAGAAAGAAGAAGAGAGAAATGGAGAAATGAAAGAGAGATTGAAGATGGTGGATTTGGGATTGCTCCTTCCCCCAAATAAATCTGAGATACCAACCCTAAGGCAAGTTTTCTACTTGCTAATATGTGATTTAAGATGCATAAATTGTATGATAATTGTGTATTTCCATTTATGGTTTAAATGTAGAATTTGTGGGATTTAAACCCTAGTCTTGATTTATGTTGAAGAAATTGTGGGTTTCGATGGTTAATAATCATGTAGATTAGTTTGGGGTAGATTTTTGTTGTTGGTTGTGTGTAAGAAGGAAGAGATTTGGGGTTTGGAGGATTTAGGGTTCATAACCCTTCGTAGCCATTCTTGGCAATTTTGCAGGTCCGAATCGATTCGGCCCTTTGGGCGAATCGATTCGCTAAGGGAAATTGGCAGGTCTGCATAACCCGGATCGATTCGGGGTTAAGGCCGAATCGATTCGGTCAATTGCAGAAGGTTGGTTTTGTTGTCCGAACCGATTCGCATTCTGGGCGAATCGATTCGTTTTCCTGCTGTTTTTGAGTTAATTTTATAACTTAATTTTTATCCTTTTCTTTAAATATAGGGACTAGGAACCTTCTTGAATGAAGTAAACTTAGAGTCCTAGGGTGTTAGATGAGTTGGATGTCTACCCTACATTAGGAATGGGATATGTGGGGATTTTTCCGGGGTTAGGCCTATTAATGGTAAGGCATTCTTTTCTTCTAGTTAATTATTATGGAAACTAGGAGATGTAGTGTTATGTTCGGGAGACCTTAGGAGCTTAATTAAGCTATCCGAGTTTTGAGGGGGGTTTATATTAACACCCCAAAAGAATGTTGGGAGACTTTAAAAATTCGTTTGAACTATGTTCACCTTGGTGGTTCGTAATAACGCCAAAAAGGCGAGTTTGGAGAATGAATTTAAAGTCATTTCTTTTCTTTGAAAGATGATAACCTTGGGGTTCTAAAATAACATCCCAAATGCTTGGAGATGATGAAGAGTTTATTTACTCCTTTTGAGGTTGTAGTAATGATACAATTTATTGTATGGCTCCGGATAATAAGTTATATCTGTTACTAGAAATAAATAGAAGTGGTTTCGAATAAAATGAAACATGGAAATGAAATGGAAATGGTATTGATTTTGGTAAATGATAATTTACTTAATCATGAAACCGGTAAATAATGATTTACTTGATTTTGAAAATGATTAATAAAAATGGATGTTACACACCTCTCTAAATGACATCATAAGGGAAGTCCGCACGTGAGGTGAAGCCCCCTGGCTAATGAATGCAGGGTGGATATAGTCCTAGGCCATGGGAGTGCGTATTGTTGTATTTTCTGCGATGGGTAGGAGATTTCGGGTGTGGTCTTGACTACCCCGCAGGCTCATGGCCGCTTCCCGACGTCTTGCGATATAGGTGCCCAGGTTGTCTAACGATAGGCCCTGGAAGATGATGGTCATTTAGGGACGCGCCCAGTGGGGAAATCCAGACGGGCGGTCTTAGAATATGTTATATGTATATATTATAACAGTTCATAATCAAGTGGGACTTGATGTATTTGTTATGCCACAAAAAGCATGATGGAGTGCCATGAAGAGCACATATAAATGCCACAAAGAGCATTTGAAGATGATTATTTTCCTGTTAAGGAAAGGATATTTACAAAAGGTAAAATTGAAATATAATTGCCTTGAAGAGCAAAAGATTTTGATTATATATATATTTCCTGCTAAGGAAATGATATATAAAATAACGGGCACATTTGATGAAGTTCTTAGCTTATGTTTTAAATTGCGTAGGTAGCTTCTTATTTCTCTTTCTTCACGATTTATTTTCATAATGGTCATACTCTTTATTCATCTGGTAATCATATAGAACCGGTCCCTGACCGGTTACATTTTCCTGTTGCATATTCTTCTTGTCTCTGCTCAGGTACTCCGCCGCAAGGATGCCTGATTTGAATTCCTACTCCGATGTTTTCGACGAGCCGTGATGCATTGCGGGTATTACGGGATACATTTGGTATAGACGCTCTCATTTTCATTCTAGTTAAGATCAAGTCTGTTATTCGGGCGAGAGGCCCAAGCTTTTGTAAATGTCTAATGTAATGTAATAAGTAACTTATTGTACTTGTGTATTATTGATGTATCAGTTTAAGTGACCGGTTACATATTCGGTCTCTTTATGGTATTCTTGTTGTATTATTTATATATGTCTTGGGGTTTCCCTTATCTTTCAGGAATTGGGTTGTTTGTTTTCATTTATTTACTTTCAAATCAAAATTTTTGGCAACCCGTTTTCTGAAATATTGGGTGGTTATCCTGAATACTCTATATTTTGTTATGATGCTGAGAATGATTCCATCCATGATTCCGTTATATTGGAGTATTGGGCTGGCCACCCCTTATTTTGGTGAGCGGGTTGTCACAGATGGTATCAGAGCATCAGGTTCTAGAGTCCTTTGGAATCTGTGTGGACGCCTTAAGTTTTCAGCGTTGCTCTTGATTTGATGTAAAGCCTTAGGATTAAGATCGTTGATTTTTCTTGTGAGATTTCGTCCTTCTACCATGAGGTAGAATCTATGAATCTTTTGCGTATTCGTGTGAGAAAAATAGGTCGATAGAAGAAGGGCGTTATGGGAAGGTTTGTGGAGAACTGTAAGTTGTGGTCGGGGAGGAGGACCGCTTTAGAGGTCGCTCCCTTCTTGTAGCACTGTCTTGTCTTGCTATTACGACTGCACATTTCGGTTGATGTAGTTTCCCAAGTACCGCTAGAAGTAGGAAGTGGTACAAACTTGAGAATTCACGCGATGTTATATTGAAATGGAGAAGTGCCCTGTAGTAGAATGGAGGAAAATCCTTCACCCATAGAAGAAGTGTTGTGGTGATGTTAATGTGGTCACTATATTCGTGGGTGCCAGAAGTTTGACCCATAGAGAAGCCCGGTGGATACTTGCAATGGCGAGGGTCTCTGGGATAACTGGATTGAGGAGAAGGTGGATTCCCGAATGTTCACAAGATGTTCGGTTAAAGACCAATGGCGAATAAGGCGTTGTACGATTAGGGAGACGAGACCATGCACCATGAAGTGTTAGGCTCCAAAATAGGTGTTGTTAACACTTCTGATGGAGTAAGAATCGTGAAACCCCATTGGTGGACACCCACCTGGGGAGGTTTCATTGAACTGAGGAAGAGGAGGCCATGAGCGTGTCCTCTTTTACTGAGAAAGTAAGAGGGACTGCATGGGCAATTATTGTTAGCCAGAGTCGGAATAACGGCTATGATGTGGAGTGTAGAACCACTCATTTTAAATTTCGTTGAGTGGAGAGCAAGGGCAAGAGTCCATTGCCTGGTTGGGGAGTTGATGGAAATAATGTTGGTATGTGTAAGGCTCGAATATGGAGTCTGAGAACCATTAGTATTGACTCGGAGTGCTTGGCACGAACTGTGGTGGGGAATTCTACCTTATAGGTGGGTAGTGTATATTCCTTAGGATAAGATTTAGTAGTATTGTGTCTACGATAGACTCGGGTGTGTATATTGAGCTTGTAGTAGTATTTACGCTATTATAGAAGAGTAATTATATGACTTCCGTGGTATGGAAGTTCTATCATTTCTTCACTCGTTATGAAGCGAGTGATAATATTTTTATGTATATGTGTCATATGTGTTACCTGGTCTGAGTGTTTTATTGCTTGTTTGCATTGTATGTGGGTGTTATGACTTATCTTCACGACCAACAAAGTTAAGCAGTAATGCATAGGAGGGGTTCCTTGTTTGGATTCCGCTTTTGCGGGACGCTCCACGCGTGAACCTTAACGACGTTGGGAGTGGAGAGATGCCATATTTCCTTTCCCTTAGTAGAATTGTAAATTAGAATTGTACCGATCCCGATCATGTGTCTTAGACCGTCACATCTTAATGACCGACAATGTAAGGTAGTAGTGTAACGGGAGGGTTCCTTGTCTGGATTTCGCTTCGGCGAGACGTCCCACGCATGAACCCGAGCGAATGTTGGAAGTTGAGAAAGGTCTTGGGCACTAGGGATGTCTTTGGTATTATGTGCTTACGATTTAGGTAGGATATATATAGATGGACCTTAGGATTTTTTTTTATTTTGATGTAAGACCTTGAGGGTAGGCGGTGTTAGTTTAGGAAAGCGTTAGGGAGTTGACCACGAATAAGTCGTGGGTTAACTCTAAATAGGGATTCGATCCCTAGGAACGAGATTTATGGGGTCTTGAGAGGTTTGGTAGGTTCGGCCGAAGGATATGAGGCATTTCTTAGAGATAATGTTACGTTGGTAACTTCATTTTCGGGGAGTTAATAAGGACGGGTGGATCCTCACTCCTGAGCCATGATTGTAAGCTCGAGAGTGAGTTTAGTGAGTAAGTTCTGCCAGGATTGGGGAGTAATGATACTAGGGCATAGACTTACTGTTTATGCATCGCACAAGCTTAAACTTGTGGAAAGTAATATCCCGTGCTTGAATTAAGATTCATCGTGGTAGTGATCACCTTAAACAGATAAGGCACTATTTCTTGGGCAGGAAATTTGGTCTTTCTCGTAGGCAACAAGTTGTTGCAATATGTTGTGGGAGGAATCGAGTTGGTGCTCGGGGTTCAGAAGAACTAGTGATTGGATATTTTTCTCATTCGCTAAGGAAATGCGATTGGGCTAGTGGACGTGTCGAGTAGAGGACTCGTCAGAGAAAATGGTTATGGCATGGAAGGCCAAGTAGAGTGAGTATGACTCAGAAGACTCTATAGCGAGAGCATTTCGATATGTGATTGACAATTTCACCTACTCGTGCGAAGAAGAGTAGTGGTGGAATGAAGAGGGGTATTCATAGACGTTTGCATGGAACTACCGGCATCGAACTGGTCATGATCCCAATTGAGAAAATTGGTGACCGTCGACCCAATCGTTGCTTTTCCGCCCATTATGGACGGACTACATGTAGAAGAGTACACCCCATTCTCGATGGGGAATGGTAGAACCGTGGGAGGTGCCTATTATAATAGGGTGGACCGAGACTATATATTCGTGTCGAAGGTTTAGCAAGAGTTTTCGCGAAGAAATGGGAACCGTATGGAAAAAGGCGTATATCCTACCACCCTAAAGTGGATGGATGAAATGGAGGAAATTTACTTATGCCTAAAGGCATATTACGAATGTGCGCCTTAGTGTACATAGTAGATGGGGGCAGAAATGGTATGGATGGAGATCCTCGTGCAACCATTAGGTTTTGGAGTGGCCTTATGGATCATTTCCTAAGGCATGGCATTGTGAGTGGCCTAGCATGGTCAGTTGAGAAATTCGTAAACTCGTTGGATGGAACCAATGGGTAATATGTTCCTTATACTTGGAATGGTCTCGGAACATTTCTTTAGAGATTTGGCTTTTAAGCCATACGCCTTGATGAGATACGTCGATGCGGGGGATAGCTGAGTAGCGTTGGGGCTAAGCCACTTAGAGCCGGTATGGATGCCCCGAGGTGAGATGAACTTAATTTTGAAGATTTGGCAATTTTGTGCCGAGTCATGTGGATATCATGTTCGTTCATAGGAAGCCAGAATCGATAGTTAGTGAAGAGCGCCTTGTGCTACTAAGAGAACAAAAGATGATTGACTGAGATCGACAGGGTCGACCTTAGTCTGAGTCCATTTGGGACGTTGCAATAACGAGGAGTTTGTTCAGGATAGTAGAATCCTAGTTTAGAGTAGTATACCCTTATCGGATTTGGGTATGCCCGAATTTTGGGGGCAAAATTCCCTCTTAAGGGGGGGAGTATGTAACAACCCTCGATTCTGGGAGGCTCATTTTATACTAATTTTACCCCATAAGGTAATTATATAAAATGTGGGGACTGGAGTAAATATTAATTTAATGAATTGAAAGTTAATATTTACTAGATCGATGCATATTTACTGTATGTAAAGGTAAATAACATCTGGTTGCATGTCTGTAGTGTCATGTATTTTAAATGGCCTTTTAGCTTAAATTATTTTGGAACTCGAAATAATTTATAAAATTTCCGGATGCCAGTTTAGAAGGTGTAGTTGGTCTCGAAAGGTGCGAGACAGTCAAAATAAGTGCCATATTGTATTTTTGTGTTTCGGGGACTTTTACCTGGTTTTAGCTTATTTGCGTATTTACGAGTCATTTTAATGTGGTATTAACCACTTAAGTTGGGAGAATTATGTTAAGCCACGATTTTAGTCTTCTAAATCCCTTATTTTTCCCCATTTTATGTCTTGAACTTAGAGAGAAAGGAGAGAAAGAAAGAAGAAGAGAGAAATGGAGAAATGAAAGAGAGATTGAAGATGGTGGATTTGGGATTGCTCCTTCCCCCAAATAAATCTGAGATACCAACCGTAAGGCAAGTTTTCTACTTGCTAATATGTGATTTAAGATGCATAAATTGTATGATAATTGTGTATTTCCATTTATGGTTTAAATGTAGAATTTGTGGGATTTAAACCCTAGTCTTGATTTATGTTGAAGAAATTATGGGTTTCGATGGTTAATAATCATGTAGATTAGTTTGGGGTAGATTTTTGTTGTTGGTTGTGTGTAAGAAGGAAGAGATTTGGGGTTTAGAGGATTTAGGGTTCATAACCCTTCGTAGCCATTCTTGGCAATTTTGCAGGTCCGAATCGATTCGGCCCTTTGGGCGAATCGATTCGCTAAGGGAAATTGGCAGGTCTGCATAACCCGAATCGATTCGGGGTTAAGGCCGAATCGATTCGGTCAATTGCAGAAGGTTGGTTTTGTTGTCCGAACCGATTCGCATTCTGGGCGAATCGATTCGTTTTCCTGCTGTTTTTGAGTTAATTTTATAACTCAATTTTTATCCTTTTCTTTAAATATAGGGACTAGGAACCTTCTTGAATGAAGTAAACTTAGAGTCCTAGGGTGTGAGATGAGTTAGATGTCTACCCTACATTAGGAATGGGATATGTGGGGATTTTTCCGGGGTTAGTCCTATTAATGGTAAGGCATTCTTTTCTTCTAGTTAATTATTATGGAAACTAGGAGATGTAGTGTTATGTTCGGGAGACCTTAGGAGCTTAATTAAGCTATCCGAGTTTTGAGGGGGGTTTATATTAACACCCCAAAAGAATGTTGGGAGACTTTAAAAATTCGTTTGAACTATGTTCACCTTGGTGGTTCGTAATAACGCCAAAAAGGCGAGTTTGGAGAATGAATTTAAAGTCATTTCTTTTCTTTGAAAGATGATAACCTTGGGGTTCTAAAATAACATCCCAAATGCTTGGAGATGATGAAGAGTTTATTTACTCCTTTTGAGGTTGTAGTAATGATACAATTTATTGTATGGCTCCGGATAATAAGTTATATCTGTTACTAGAAATAAATAGAAGTGGTTTCGAATAAAATGAAACATGGAAATGAAATGGAAATGGTATTGATTTTGGTAAATGATAATTTACTTAATCATGAAACCGGTAAATAATGATTTACTTGATTTTGAAAATGATTAATAAAAATGGATGTTACACACCTCTCTAAATGACATCATAAGGGAAGTCCGCACGTGAGGTGAAGCCCCCTGGCTAATGAATGCAGGGTGGATATAGTCCTAGGCCATGGGAGTGCGTATTGTTGTATTTTCTGCGATGGGTAGGAGATTTCGGGTGTGGTCTTGACTACCCCGCAGGCTCATGGCCGCTTCCCGACGTCTTGCGATATAGGTGCCCAGGTTGTCTAACGATAGGCCCTGGAAGATGATGGTCATTTAGGGACGCGCCCAGTGGGGAAATCCAGACGGGCGGTCTTAGAATATGTTATATGTATATATTATAACAGTTCATAATCAAGTGGGACTTGATGTATTTGTTATGCCACAAAAAGCACGATGGAGTGCCATGAAGAGCACATATAAATGCCACAAAGAGCATTTGAAGATGATTATTTTCCTGTTAAGGAAAGGATATTTACAAAAGGTAAAATTGAAATATAATTTCCTTGAAGAGCAAAAGATTTTGATTATATATATATTTCCTGCTAAGGAAATGATATATAAAATAACGGGCACATTTGATGAAGTTCTTAGCTTATGTTTTAAATTGCGTAGGTAGCTTCTTATTTCTCTTTCTTCACGATTTATTTACATAATGGTCATACTCTTTATTCATCTGGTAATCATATAGAACCGGGCCCTGACCGGTTACATTTTCCTATTGCATATTCTTCTTGTCTCTGCTCAGGTACTCCGCCGCAAGGATGCCTGATTTGAATTCCTACTCCGATGTTTTCGACGATCCGTGATGCATTGCGGATATTACGGGATACATTTGGTATAGACGCTCTCATTTTCATTCTAGTTAAGATCAAGTCTGTTATTCGGGCGAGAGGCCCAAGCTTTTGTAAATGTCTAATGTAATGTAATAAGTAACTTATTGTACTTGTGTATTATTGATGTATCAGTTTAAGTGACCCGTTACATATTCGGTTTCTTTATGGTATTCTTGTTGTATTATTTATATATGTCTTGGGGTTTCCCTTATCTTTCAGGAATTGGGTTGTTTGTTTTCATTTATTTACTTTCAAATCAAAATTTTTGGCAACCCGTTTTCTGAAATATTGGGTGGTTATCCTGAATACTCTATATTTTGTTATGATGCTGAGAATGATTCCATCCATGATTCCGTTATATTGGAGTATTGGGCTGGCCACCCCTTATTTTGGTGAGCGGGTTGTCACACTTTTCAAAGAGGAAATAATAGTTCATAAACACTCACAAACGAAGAAAATATAAAGATCACTTGGTGTAAGTATATGCAATGCAACAAAAGATTAACGAATTATAAAAATCTTAAACCAAATCAATAAAGCCTGAAAAATGCATGTGCTCGTGGGACAAGGGTTTAATTCATGAAATTATTCATAATATCAATGATTGAGGACTATAGTCTAATAACTTCTAAAATTGAGAACATGCATCATTGAGTTGTCTATTGGATCGACCATTTATTAAAATTTATCATCGAAAACAAAGGCAAAATGCCTAAAAAAGGAGAAAAAAAAAGAAAGAAAATATTTTGAAATTTTTTAATTTTTTACAAGAAAAGCACGTTTGGGAATAACATATAATCAAATAAAAAAAAACCACCAATGAATTGATAGAATATCCCACTCCCCGTAACTTAAAACTTGACATTGGCCTCAATGTAAATTAAGAACCAAGTTAAAGAGAGAAAAATGGCGATATTATCCAAAATGGAGCGATCTTAGGAAAGTACAAGTCCCATGATTCTACAGAAACATGTTAGTACCAAGGCATAAAAAAAAGAAGGAATAAAATTTAACTAATTACACTAGACAATAAGTAAGAATTAAGAAAAATAAAACAAAACTAACTATTTATAACCTACAGTTTAAACTTATAACTAACAATACGCTAAAAGTTGAATTTTTGAGGGTCCACCCAAACTACAATTTGTCGTTGGAGGATAATCGGTGTACCCTCACTTGAAAGCATGTCTTCTAAACAATAAGAATTATGTTTCAATAACGGAAGGCATGTGTAAGGCAGAAGAAATGAAGAATCCCCGATTAAAAATTTTGTAGAGAGCATGGGGGATTTGGAAAAAAAGGGTGATAAAAACACGTGGGATCCAAAAAATATTGAATTTTCTCCCAAATATTTTAAAATTAGAATGGGAAGTGGCGTACATGGAGGAAAAGATGATTTCATGGAAGGCAGCTTGAGCAAGTATTCCTCATCGGTGAAAAGGTTAACACTTTAAAGTTTGGGACCGATTCATCGAGTACTTGTATCGGTTCGATAATGGAGAATGAAAAGAGGGAGAAAAGAAATTCAAGCTCAAGAGATGAGTCATCATCGCTTGAAGACTGAGTTTCGAAGGAAATAAGATCATTTTCAATGAAACATTCTTATTTGGGGACCAAATAAGAAATCATTTCATTACAAATGGATATTGCGTCCATTTCATCCTCATTTTAGTTCTCAATTAAGCCATGGGCCAAGTGAAGGATGGTTCGTTTCAAAGTAGGTACAGAGTCCTCATTTGGTTCAAAACATTCCTCGACTTCAAAAGTCTCGAAAGAAAAATCATCGTCGAATTCAAATAATAAATCCAATTCACGCTCCCACAAAAGATTTTCTTCCCGATAACAATTTTCAATTTTCTCATTTTCAAGCATGCACAAGCCCTCACCAAATGTCATAGGCCGAGGTGCGGATTCTTGGAAATGAAAACTTTAAAAATTATCATCGGAACTATACTCAAAATCATTATTATAAGAATTTTGAAAGCTAAGGAATGTAGTTTCAACATTCTTATTATGAGGAATTAGAGGCCCAAAATCATTACAATCATCCTCATAATACACGCACTCCAAAGCTTGACTTTCGTTATACTCACCCAAAGACATTTTAGAATTTTCAATTTTTTGGGTCTCTAAGTATTGGCCAAAAGTCATAGGTTTACGGGGATTTTGAGAATTATCATTACGATTATCGAAAGAATTGGAATAAGACATGCTTACCCCAACAAAGGCTCGAGATGGAAAATTCCACAAAGATATGCGTGGCAAAAAAATTCAAGCGTTTCTTAGCTCTCAAATGTAGAAGTCCTGCAAAAAATGTTAGCAAAATATACAAATAGAAAGAAAAATGGTAGGAAATATTAAGTCAATAAAATTATAGCAAAAACTAGTCCCCGTCAATGACGCCATTTGATTGAGGGTGAAAAGTAGCGTCGTGTCAAAATGCTTATCATTGTATTCGATTCACCACCTCAATACAATAAGAAAACTAAACTATGACTACACTCTTTTAAGGGAGTATATCGGCCAGTCTGGGTATCGAACATTCACAGAGACGAGTTGCTAGAATTTAATTGATTTAATACTCCTCAATAAAAGTGTAAAAGGAAATGATAACAAAATGTTAAAGATAACGAGGCATGGGAAAATTAAACTACGTTAACAAAGAGAATAAAAATTATAGGTCGCGTAGGATATCACTCACCCTAAGTTAATTGGTATAAATGGTTACATGGGCTCACAAGTTATTAAGATTGCGTTTTGTTTCGTTAATTAATTAAATCAAGAGTTGTCACACCCCTAAAATCGCATAAAAGCCTACTAAAATTTTGGCATCAACATATACCCCGGAAATTATGCATGCAAGGTCATAAATACGGAGCATACATGATATACGCTGTTAAATCTCCTATGCGTAATGACTAGAACAACCCAATAGAAATAAACCCGTGAAATACCATCTCCAAAGCAAAGCAACCATACAACCCTAGGTGAGTTCAATCCAACACAACCTAATTTAAATTGGCCATTACACATAATTAATGACATAAATTAAAGCACCTAATTAATTAAGGCAATAATAATTAAATTAAGTATACAAATTAACTAGGCTTGAAATAAATGGAAAGCATGAAAAACTCAAGGAATACAAAGCTTAAAAGAGAGGGAAGAAGATGAGTATTATCCACTTGCATTAATGGGTGTCAAACCACAAAGAAAATGGAATATAAGAGTTATCTCCACAAATAAACCCCAAAATATCTAAACCCTAACTTCTAAGAAAGAAGAGAAATAAAATAAGATATTATGAGTTCTCTACCAAGTTCGGTATTTATACTAAGTTAAAATTAACTAATAAAAGAAAAAGAGAAAAGAAATAAAAAAGAAAAGTCAATGGTATAAGTTTCCATTAAAACCATAAAAGAAAAAGAAAAAAGAGAAAAAGAAATGGGAAAAAGAAGTAACAGCAAAAGTCGACACAAAAACATGCTCGGTCGATCGATGGACAAATCACGGTCGACCGCGTGAACATGAAAAAAGGCTAATGTCAAACATCCACGACAAAACATCAAAACCCAATAGACCGCATGGCAAGGCCGGTCAACCGGTTGCTACTGGAACCACGCAATTGGTACTGCAAAAAATCTAGCCACCACATGGTTAGACTCCTAGAGCCGAAATGGGTACCATGTTACCAAGACCACCATCATCTGATGTTAGACCAACAACTCATGTATTGGAACAAGCCGAGACCCAAATATTATGCCACAAACTAAAACCTCCATGAAAATGTTAAACTCACCACCTCCATTAATATCCAAACCCATGAAAATAACAAAGTGGGTACTCCAAAAACCCTAGAAGTCGTTGGAGCAAAGACCCACAACTCGTATTTCATCAAAATCCATGCTCAATTTTAGAGCCAAGCTTCCAATTTCGGAAGAAACTGAAACCCGAGACAAACTCGAGCATGTCACTGAAATCCACCTTTGAATTTGCTACTTGCTTCAAAAGTGAAAGGGAAAAGGACATGGAGGGAATTAAATCAATTCTTACTATATAAAGAAAATAATAATTAAATAAAATCTTATATTTCTTCCTTGACTAAAAGTCCATGTTTTCTTCGTTCGAACTTCGATTCGAGCACCGTTCGCGATCACCCGAAGCTTGACCTGAGATCTACAACTTTCGTGAATACTTCGGGCAAAAATTCCTAAGTGTTAAATTACTTAATTTCCCCTGAACGTGAGAACTTTGACGAATCTTAATCGGAATGCAACCAAACTCCACAGTTAGTACTGTAATAACTATAAAAGCTCAATAATACCTCAAATAACATTTTAGCATACAAAACGGAGGTTGTTTGATTAACGAGAATAATTATAGGCATTAAAGTATCCGATGGGTCTAAAATGCATAAATTAAAAGGGTAGATGTGCAATGATTGGGGACGAATCAGTAAGTTTCTAATTTCAAAATATATGAATTTTAGAATGAGTAATGGTAAATCTATTGTTGCAAAAGAACATGAACTCCAACAGATTGTTCGTGACCCTATAGTTGTTGGAATTAATCTTCAAGATGAATTTTAAGTAGGGGTAATTGTTTTAAAACTTCCATCCTCTTGGAATCGGTTTAAGAAGAAAATTAAATATGATGAAAAGACTTAGACAGTGGAATCCCTTCTTTGCCACCTTCGTATTGAAGATGATTCTCGTATTCCAGAAAAAAAAAGATGAACAAAGTGAGGGTAATTCAAAAGCTAATATGGTTGAGGATAAAAAATCCAAGAATACCAAAGACTCAAAATTGAAAACAAAGAATGATTCAAAATTCAAGAACCAATGTGCATATAAGAAAAATAAGGACAAATGTTTCTTCTGTGACAAATCGGACCATTACTCTCAAGAATGTTGTCTTAAAAAGAAGTTATTTAAAGAAAAACAAGGGTCGATGGAATCCAACAATGTTGAAGATCTTATTGCTACTATATGCGAAGAAAATTCAATTGAAAATGAAAGTAAATGGTGGTTGTATACCAGTACAACAATTCATATATGCAAAGACCAGTCTCCATTCAAATCATATCAAGAAATTTATGGAAAAAAAGTGAAGATGGAAAATAATATTTGCACCAATGTAGTTGGCAAAGGCACAGTGGAATTGAAATTAACTTGATATGTGTAAAATCCTTATGTTTGGGGATCTTCTTAATAAGAGGTTTGAAACTTGTGTATGAGTCAGATAAAGTTAGTTTATCCAAGAATGGCCAATTTATTGGTAAGCGGTACTCTTGTAATGGTATGATAAAAATTAATGTAATCAATTATATTAGTTCTTCTTTTATGATTGAGTCTATTTCTTCATGGCATAGTAGATTAGGTCATGTAAATTATAAAAGTATTCAAAATATGACTAATCTCGGTATGATCTTGGATTGTAAATTTGATAAGTTTGCTAAATATAAATTTTGTGCTCAATCGAAGATAACAAGAAAGTCATTTAAATTTGTTGAGAGGACATAAAAAATGCTTGATCTTATTCATAGTGATATATTTGATATGAAGAGTAATATGACTCGTGGTGGAAATAAATATTTCGTAACTTTTATTGATGATTACTCTAAATATGCATATATATATATATATATATATATATATATATATATATATATATATATATATATATATATTGCTTAAAAGTAAAGATGAAGTTTTTGAGAAATTATTGTTTTTTAAAGTAGAAGTCGAAACTCAACAAAATAGAAAAAATAAATTCCTACGATCCGATAGGGGTGATTAATATTACCCGAGTGAGTTTATACAATTTTGTAATACTCATATAATAATCCATCAAGTTACGACGACTTGTACCACACAACAAAATGGAACAGCGAAAAGAAAAAATAGAATTTTAGTTGAAATGGTAAATGCAATGTTAATAAGTTTTCGTTTACCTTTATTTATATGGGGAGAAACGTTTTTTATCCACATGTTATATTTTAAATAGAGTTCCATTGAAAAATGAGGATATTACGCCATACGATCTATGGTTTAATCGTAAGCCTAATCTTAGACGTCTTAAAGTTTGGTGATGTCTTCTTTATATAAGAAAACTCAAACATAAAAGACCTAAACTAGGAACTAGGACTTACAATTTTTTTTATTGGACACTCTAGTAACAGTACGACTTATAGATTTTTAAATCTTGAAACTCAAGAAATCATTGAGTCAATAGATGTGAAATTCTTTGAATATCTAACAAATTTAATACTTTGAATCATGGTTTAGAAAATAATAATAGAACTGTTGGCTTCTCACTTTCAGAAGAAATTTCACAACTGATAACTTTTTCAGAGACAACGGATGACGTTGAATCGCGAAGGAGTAAAATACAAAGAATAGAAAAAAACATATGGGACCGATTTTGTTATTTATTCGGTTAAAGGGGATTTAAATGAAACTAAGAATAAAATTAAATTTGTTCTTAATATATAAGATGAACCGACAACATTTCATAAAGCGGTAACATGTAGGGATGTTATCTTTTGGAAATAAGCAATTAATGATGAAATGAACTCAATTTTCTCAAATCAAACTTGGGTTATTTTCGATCTTCCCCCTGGAGCTAAACCTATTGGGTACAAATTGATATTTAAAAGGAGATTAAATTTGGACGGTTCTATAAATAAATTTAAGGCAGGATTAGTTGCTAAAGGGTATAAGCAAAAATATGGAATTGATTATTTTATTTTATATATATATATATATGCTGTTGTTGCCCGAATAACTTCCATTAGGATACTAATATCTCTTACTTCTATTCATAATTTAGAAATTCATCAAATGGATGTCAAAAAAGCGTGTCTAAATGGTGATTTAAAAGAAGAGATTTATATGGAACAACCCGAAGGGTTTGTTTCGCCTGACCAAGAAAATAAAGTGTGTAAACTGATTAAATCTCTTTATGGCCTTAAAGAATAAGCTCCTATGCAATGGCATGAGAAGTTTGAAAATACTGTAATATCCCATGGATATAAAGTTAATGATGTCAGCAAATGTATATATAGTAAATTTGAAAATGGTGTTGGTGTTATTATTTTCTTATATGTGGATAACATGATAATATTTGGGTCTAGTCTCAAATATGTTAAAGAAACCAAAATATTTCTATCATCAAAATTTGATATGAAAGATCTTGGAGAAGTTGATGTTAGTTTAGGAATCAAAATTCTGAGAAAAGATAATTCTTTAGCATTATCTCAATCTCATTATATAGAAAAAGTTCTTAAAAGATATATTCATTTTGAACTTATGTTGGTTGCTACACTAGTGGATCCTTGGATCAAATTAATAAAAATATTGGGCGTGCTATGGACCAACCCAAATATACTAGTATTATTGGAAGTCTAATATATGTCATGCATTGCACTAGACAAACATTGCTTATGTAGTAGGTGTCTTTGTAGATTTACAAGTAATCCGGTACAATAGCACTGTAATGCAATTTTTAGGGTTGTTAAATACCTAAAGAGTACTTTGGATTACAGTTTGCATTATGTAGGATATCCATCTGTTTTAGAAGGATATAGTGATTCAAGCTGGAACAATTTTGAATCAAAATCCAAGTCAACTACTGGTTGGATTTTTACGCTAGGAGGAGTGACCGTCTCTTCGGGATACAATAAACAAACATGTGTGTAAGATTCAACAATGAAATATGAATTTATAACCCTAACAAATGCATGTAAAGAAGCAAAATGGCTTAGAAATTTGTTATATGATATTCCTTTATGGAAAAAGCCATCTCCTTATGCTATGATAAGTTGTGACAACCAGGCCACAATTTATAAAGTTTGAAGAAAACCTACAATGAAAAATCTAGACACATTAGTCTAAGGAAACAAATTGTAAGATGATTACTCAAGGAAAGAGTGATTACAGTCAACTATATTAAAACAAACAAGAATTTAGCAAATCCTCTGACTGAAGGTCTTATTAGGGAGATAATATATATCACCTAAAAAGGAATGGGACTAAGGTTAATTAAAGAACACAACTATAATTAATAGGAACCCAACTCATATCTTGCAAATAAAGATAGAGCTCAATGTGGTACAAACAAGTTAAATTATAGTTCTGGAACAGTAGGAATTTTTTTATGCAAAAGTTCCATTCTTATGTGCCTAGTATTGGTTTTCTGCATGTTAGAGGGTGAGAGTTACTTCTTAACAAATCGTATAAGTGTAACTCGCAAAATCAGTAAAGTTGATTTACCTATATGAGTGTCGAAAGTGTGGTCGCTTTCTATGGAATCAAGACCGATCCTAAAGCACTCGTGAAATCAGGATTAACATAACGCCATAAATGTGCATGCTAAAAGAACACTTCTAAACTCAGAAGTCGATATGTATGATAGTTTCAGCTCGTCTCAAAGGATCCTTGGGTCAAGATACGTTCACCACCACACCTTTATGAAGCTTTAAATTGTTTACACTATATGGAAGTTCAAGTCCATAAGACATGTCTCATTTATGTACTAGATTTCAGGGATAGTGCAAAAAGTCCTCTATTATTGTTTTTGTAATAGATCTTTTGTATCCTCTCTTGTTTATATTGAAATTGGTGGGGGAATGTTGGATAAATTTCAACATCTAATATAATATAGTATTTAGTTGTTAGTTTTATTATGTTTATTGGATATTTTATTTTTAAACTTAATTAGGGTTTTTATTTTAGAAGAAAGAAACATGAGAAAATGGGCGTGAATGATAGTAGAGTGCTCAAGTTGCACACTGGAAGAATACCACAAAAGTGGTGGTATATCAACCAAAAGACAATTTTGATTCTTAGCTAAATAGTCAAATAGAAGGTTATGATCCCACACATTGCGGTGGTGCTTAAGCACCACCAATCGGGACACGCGACGCACGAAAACAGCGACACGCAAAAGTGAGACTTAGGGCGCATTGCGCGCTTTGACACGCACTTGGCATTTCACATGTGCAGTTAGATGAGCTCGTAGCGTTTCGTGTAGGGGTGTCCATTCGCTTAAGATGAGACACTTAATGTGAACCGTTAGATCGAATCTATTCCAAATAGACACGATCCAACGGATACTGAATCACTATATGAAAGAGCGATGACTGTTGAACAACAGTTATATAAATGGTTATAAAAAGAGTTCGAGGACTCTATTTTCGACAGTAAAAATTGATAAGTTCTCCTCTCTCCGTCATCCATACTTTGGCATTATCAAATTACAAATTCAAAGTGTTCTCAATTTGATCAAATAATATAGAGTTTGATTAAAAAAACAGTTCATACACTGCATTATATCCTGGAGACAGATTCAATAAACCTTATAATGTACTCGTGAATCTTTCTAAACCAAATTGAGAGAATTTTTTTTTAAAAAATAATATTTTTAAAGCCTATCTTGCAAAAATTAATTAATTTTTTTTTTAGAAAATTTCCATCAAGTTCCTTATCTTTATCCACTGTCCTTTTAGTGCATTAGTGTCGGCAAGATATTGTCATATCAAATTCAGTTGAACACGCTATAATGGTCTCCTTAACATTTGGAAGGTTTTCTTTATTTTTCGAGTTTTGTTTGATGGTTACCTGAAGTTGACTACAATATCTCTGAGTTGCATCGCATTCTTTGTCCTATTGCTTCTTGTTTGATCGTGGCGTCCGTTAAATTTTACAAGATAAGATGGATTAATGGTTTTAATTTTTGGATTTCTAGTTCAGATCTAATTTTTATTAAATGTAAACATGGTTCTACTGTATGCAATTTAGATCTACGTTCCTAGGAATTTTTTTAGAGGTTTTCTTGATGCATCCATTTCCTCTTGAAGTTCTTTAATTTGTTGTCAATCTGCTGTGACTGCTTCAACTTCTCAGCTTCTAGTTTATGAGCTCCTGTGGAGTTTATGATATTGGTTTGGCGTGGTTTGTCTGCGGTGGTTTTTCAGGGATTATCTAAAAGATCAATCGGGGGTAGTTTGTTTTTTCAGTCTAAGTTGTTGGGCTTTTATGATTTGCAGGTGGTTGAGGGTTTGCTGTGTTTGTTCTGTATTTGTTTGTGTTCGGCTTGAAGCTGGAAGCTCAGTCGTATGGAGTGTGGTTTCTTCTAGAGATTACCCATGATTCCTTACAGGGCAGCTTGATTTATCGTGTTTTGTGGTGTCAAATGTAAAATGTAAAAAAGTTGATAAATATGGAATTTGATTACTCTTTAATTATTTGGTAGCACCCTCTATTTATAAGGTGTTAGCAAATTTTACTTATTTATTTGTATTTGTCAATAAATTAGATAATTTTTTAAATGTTTAATGTTTTAAAAAATAATTTAAAAATTATTTTAAATAATTAGCAAATTTATTTTTGTAATGTTTTAAAAACTGTTTTTATATTATAAAAAATAATTAAGAAAATATTTTATAATTTTTTTAAAAATCGTGTTATAAAAATATTGTAAAAATTGTTTTGAATATATTATAAAAATTATTTTAATGTTTTAAAAAATTATTTCAAATATTTAAAAAAAATGTTATGACTGTTAAAAAAGAGTTTTGTAATGTTTTAAAAACTATTTTCATTATTATTATAAAAAAAATGGTTAAGAAAATGCTTTACAATTTTTTTCAAAATTGTATTATAAAATATCATAAAAATCATTTTTAAAAGTCTTCAAAACTATTTTGAATATATTATATAAACTGTTTAAAAAACAATTTTAGAAACTTTTTTAAATAATTACAAAAACTATTATGAATATTTAAAAACTGTTTTTAATATTATAAAAAATGTTAAGAAAATGCTTCGCGATTTTTAAAAAAAAACTGTATCATAAAAATATTGTAAAAACTGTTTTCAACATTTTTAAAAAATGTTTCGAATATATTATAAAAACAGTTTTTTTCAAAAGTAATTTTTAAAACCGTTTTAAATATTTAGAAAAATAGTTTTCAATACTTAGAATGCCTTTTTGTAATGTTTTAAAAACTGTTTTTAATATCATAAAAAAATGTTAAGAAAATGTTAAAAAATCATTATAAAAATATTGTAAAAATAATTTTTAAAAACTATTGTGGATATATTATAAAAACTTTTTTAAAAACAAATTTTAGAAAATGTTATAAAAAAATTTGTTTTAAAAGGGTGTTATTAAATATTTTGTCTAAAAAACTTGTTTAACCTCATTTGGTTGTTTGATAGCCTAATGTGAGAAAAACAACATTGGTCTTGGAAAAATTTGCCATGGCAAATATTATCATGACAAAGTTTGCCATGGTTTGTACCAGGCGGACCCTAATATAATTTGTTTGGGGTTTCTTTCCATTCTTACTCATGTACGGTGGAGACTTTACTTCTTAGGTTGTGTTTCCCCGTTTTTTTTTTTTTGTTTGTAAAGTTTTGTGTATACTCTTTTTTGTTTTGATATACTTGCATATAAAAAAAATATTACATGCCTCCTTTTGCGAACGATGTGTAATAACCCTCGCTTATGAGACCGTATTTTATAGTAATTACTTAGTATAGTAATTGGAACCAAGTGTTGGGCTATGATTTGAATGATAAATTCAATGTAGAAAAGTTGATATTTATTATGAGGTTGCATACATATCATAATTATGGGAAAATATATTGCTATGTCATGCTTATTAATATCATCTGAATATAAAATGATATTTGGCTTAATTATGAGACCGGAACCTAAATTGAATTTTAAAATGTCCAAATGATAATTTGGAGGTTGCAGTTGATTCCGGAACGTGTGAGATAGTCAAATAATGTACCATATTGTATTTTGTAGTTTTGGGCATTTTTGACTGGTTGTGCCTTAATTAGGCTATTGCGTATTATTTTATCGCACTTTTGATTAATTTAGTGGGGCATTTGGTCTTAAGTCACGATTTATGCCTACTAAGTCTTCTATTTCCCCAAAATCCCTTCCTAAACCTAAGAGAGAAAAGAGAAGAGTGGAGAGAAAGCTTTGGAGATTGAGAGAGAGAGCTTGCTACACCAAGGAAGCTGCATATTTGCTGAATCAAGGCAAGTTTTTACTTGCTAAATTGTGTCTTGAGATAGATGACTTGTTATGTTAATGGTGTATTGATTTTAGTTTAGAGAACTTAGGGTTTTCTTATGTATTTTGGGTTTTGATTCACTCTAAATTGATTCATGGGGTTTGAAGATGATAAATAGCATCTTTGATGTTCTTATAGTGTTGGTATATGAGTTTGGTTGGAAGAAATTGGAGTTTGGGTAGAAAATGGAGTCCAAGACTCCATAGCCATTTCTTGGCAATATCGCAGGCCCGAATCGATTCGGCCCCCTGGGCGAATCGATTCGGTTAGTTCCAGTGCCCAGGTCTTGTTGACCGAATCGATTCGGAATTTATCCGAATCGATTCGGCAGTTATGCAGAAACCCAGATTTTCAGACCGAATCGATTCGGCCCTCTGAGCGAATCGATTCGGCTATTATGCAGAATCTCAAATTTTCTGGCCGAATCGATTCGGCCGAGGGGGCGAATCGATTCGGCAACCTTGCACTTTTTAAAATTTTTCTTTTACATTTTTAACCCCTTTTCTTTAGGATTTTTGATTAGGGACCTTCTTAAATGAAGTAAATATAAGGTTTAGAGTTCTAGTTGAGTTGGGTCGACATCCTAGACTCGAAAGGGTTCATCTAGGATTCATTCAAGGGGGAATTTAAGGTGATGTTTAGGCATCACTTTTGTCTTGTAGTTTATAAGAGTCTAGAATGTATTAAGGTCAATTTTGGAGACTTTAGAATTCGACTTGAGTTACATTTTGACTTAATGGTTTATAGTAAAGCCTAAAAGAGGCCTTGGGGGATAACTTTGGAGTCTGAATTCCTTATCGAGGATGTTATGTCGGTACGTATCATGTGTAGTTCCGATTTAACTTATACATCTATTTAAAATGGGAAATTGTTAAGGTAAATGATAATTTACTAATCAGGTAATGGAAATTAATAAAATGAATGTTACACACCTCTCTAAATACCATCTTAAGGGAAGTCCGCTCGATAGGTGAAGCCCCCTGGCTAATGAATGCAGGGTGGATATAGTCCTAGGCCATGGGAGCGTTTATGGTTGTATGTTTTTCTGCGGGGGTAGGGAGATTCCGGGTGTGGTCTTGGCTACCACGCAGGCTCATGGCCGCTTCCCGACGCTTTCGATAGGATCCCAGGTTGTCTTATGTTAGGCCCTGGAAGATGATGGTTATTTAGGGACGCGCTCAGTGGGGAAACCCGGACGGGCGGTCTTAGAATCGTTATATTTATATTATGACTATTCTAATTATCGAGTTGGACTCGATGGAACATTAATGCCATAAAGAGCAAAATTATGCCGCAAAGAGCATGTTATTGAGATTAGTGCCATATAGAGCACATGATGTCAATTATATTCCTGATAAGGAATGGAAAATGAATGTTTGAATTGAAATATGATTAAAGATGATAAAGGCTCATAAGCACTTTTAATTCTGTTTTATTGTGAATCTCACTCTATGTAGTCCTTCACTAGTTCCATTTCCTTATATGCTGTTAATATGCTAGACTATCATCCATGGTTAGTTGTGCATCATTATCATACTTGTCATTTATCTATTGATCACATATCCTCGGCCCTGACCGGTTTTCCTTTTCTTGTTGTATATGTATATCTATATTATCCGTTCAGGTGTTCCGCCGCACGGTCGCCCGTAATGACTTTTCCCTTCCGCATGTTTTGAGGAGCCGTGACATTGTGCGGGTTTCACGGGATTTTGAGTAGACGCCTCTGTTTATGTTTCTAGTTATGTTCAGTTCATTCGGGCATGTTGCCCAAACTGTTGTAAATGTATAATGAATTTGTTATGTAACACTTGACGCTATAAGTATGTTGTATGGATGGTATTGACCGAAGCTTTATTCGGTCCTTCGTATCTTTCGGGATTTCTTATATGCGATTGTGGGGGTTTCCACCCTCTATTTCTATGATGGGTTGTTGAAAATGTTTTCCTTTTTATTTCAAATCAAAGTTTTTGATAACCCGTTTTCTGGAATATAGAGTGGTTATTCCTTATACTTTGTATATTGTTGTGATGCTGAGGATGATATTATCCACGATTTCCTATTTAATCGGGGTATAGGGCTGGCCACCCTTTATTTCGGATGGCGGGTTGTCACAGATGGTATCAGAGCATCAGGTTCTAGAGCCTTTAGGATCTATGCGGACTTGTCACGTTCTACCGTAGCGTTCTTTGATATAGAACTTAATGTTAGGATTGTTTTGCTGCCTATGTATGCGATCTTCTGTTAAATAGATTGTCTTACATTATGTTTTAACTCTCTCTCGTCTTTATCTCAGATGCCGCCGAAGAGAGGACGTCCCGCTAGACGTAATAGGGTCGTTGAGGATGAGTTTGGTCCTCCACAGCAGCAGGGGAGTATCAGTGCCGCTGAAGTGGCAAATATTGTGGCCCAAGCTGTCAACGCCGCGATGACTGCCGTGGCCCAACAAATGCCACAAGCCCAAGTTAGGGGACAAGAAGCACAAGTTCCTACGGGACCTTCCGAGTGGGAACGGGTGAGAGAATCTTTCCTGAAGGGACATCCCCCGGAGTTTGAGGGAGGTTCAGATGTTATCAAGGCGAACCAGTGGAAGAGAGACATGCAGCGCCATCTTAGGATGGTGGAATGTAGTGAGGAGAAGAAGCAGATTCTCGTTACTTTCAAGCTGGTAGGACCGGCCTTACATTGGTGGGAGTCAATGACGACACCCGAGCAAAGGGATACTATGTCCATTACAAATTTTTGGGCTTTGTTTGATGGTAAGTATTTCCCTCCCGCGGTTCAGAGGGAGATGCAGAGGAAGCTGCAGGATTTGGTTCAAGGGGAGAGGTCAGTTGCTGAGTATGAAGAAGAGTTTACCCGGTTAGCCAGTTTTATACCGGATGAGGTAACTCCAGAGTCGAAGAGGATCTCCAAGTTTGTGGGAGGTTTGAACTGGCGAATAAAGCAACATTTGCTGGGAAATCCATCTCTGGTGACTTTTGGTGATGTGATGAATACCGCTTTGCTTCATTGTCAGGAGCACAGATTGTTTCTGCTAAACAAGAAGAAGGTTGTTACTGTGGGACAATCGGGGAGGCCGGGAGGTGTTGGGAGCGGAGGGGGAACATCTTCTTCGTCCCAATCCTCAGGGAACAAGCAGGTTGAGAGGGATCCTCAGCAGGGGGATTCGTCCAAACGTCAACGGTTCGGTGGGTTTAATGCTGGTGGCAACAATAATAATAACAGGCAAGGACAAGGCGGTCTGCAGCCTCAGGGAGGTCGAGGTGGAAATGGTGGTAGGGGCCAACAGGGCCGAGGTGCGGGTCAACTCCGAAATAACCAAGGTAGAAATCAGGATACTACGGCAATCAAATGTTTTCAGTGTGGGGAGCTGGGCCACTATAAAAGAGCGTGTCCGCAGTTGGTTGGAGGGCATCTTCCACGGGCCCCGCAGCAGCCGTATGTATAGTTTCCGCCTCAAGCGCCTAATCCGGTTGCTCCTCCTCAACAGGGGAAATTGCAGTACGGAAGAGTTTACCATATTCAGGAGGCTTTGCTTCCTCCAGCTCCTCCGGCACCACCGACGATTGAGGGTAAGTTTCTCATTCAGGGGCACATGGGTCGAATTCTATTTGATACGGGTGCTACGCGCTCCTTTATTTCTAGAAGTTTTGCTCAGACTACAGGTTTGATAAAATCTGCTGAAAGTACTTTCACTAGCGTCGAATCCTCTATGGGCGATGGCTCGTTGATTTTCTTCGTATGTAAAAATGTAGAAATTAATCTTGGTGACTTGTGTTTTGATGCCGATTTGCTCGTTCTTGATATGGTCGGGTACGATGTAATCTTGGGTATGGATTGGCTAGTGAAGTACCGTGCTATAGTGAATTGCTTCGGGAAGAGTATAGTTTTTGCGGTTCCTGGACAAGAGATGTTCCTGGTAGTTATGCCTTGTGTGGAAGGGAGCACGAGTGCTTATTTATATTGTATTGCAGAGGACGCATCTAGAGATGTCGTGGTTCCCCTAGATTCTCTTCCCATTGTTCGGGACTTTGAAGATATTTTTCGGGAGATACCCGGATTACCCCCAAGTCGGGAAATAGAGTTTGTGATTGACTTAATGCCGGGAACTAGGCCGATCGCAAAAGCTCCTTATAGAATGGCTCCTGTGGAGATGAGGGAGCTGAGGGATCAGATTCAGAAGCTACTCGAGCAAGGTTTTATTAGGCGTAGTACCTCGCCGTGGGGCGCTCCGGTATTGTTTGTGAAGAAGAGAGACGGCTCTCTCCGGTTATGCGTGGACTATAGAGAGTTGAATAAAGTCACCATCCGGAATAAATACCCTTTGCCTCGCATCGACGACTTGTTTGATCAACTTAGGGGAGCTTCCTACTTCTCCAAGATCGACTTGCGGACTGGGTATCACCAATTGAGGATACGGGAGCAAGATGTGTCCAAGATGGCTTTTCTGACCCGTTACGGATCTTATGAGTTCTTGGTTATGCCCTTCGGGCTAACCAATGCCCCTGCAGTGTTTATGGACCTTATGAATAGGGTGTTCCGGGATTTCCTTGACCAGTTTGTCATTGTATTTATTGATGACATTCTAGTTTATTCTCAGACGGAGTTGGATCACGCTGCTCACTTGCGGTTGGTCCTGCAGAGATTGAGAGATCATCAATTGTATGCAAAACTTTGAGAAGTGTGGCTTCTGGTTGAAGGAAGTTCAATTTTTGGGACATGTGGTGTCATCCCAAGGTGTGTCTGTGGATCCGAGTAAGGTGATCGCGGTGAAGGAGTGGGGTCAGCCCACGACGCCCACTGAAGTTCGTAGTTTTCTGGGCTTGGCGGGTTATTACCGTCGATTCATTAAAGGCTTTTCTAAGGTTGCTAGCCCATTGACGAATTTGACCCGGAAAGGAGTAAGATTTGTTTTGGACAGTTCATGTCAAGAGGCTTTCGATGAGCTCAAGGATAGACTGACTTCTGCTCCAGTCCTAGCATTGCCAAAGCCGGGATTGGAATATCTTGTCTTTACCGATGCCTCTCTTTTGGGGTTAGGAGGTGTTCTTCAATAAGAGAGGCAACCCATTGCATACGCTTCTCGTAAGTTGAAGCCTCATGAGAGGAACTATCCAGTGCATGATTTGGAGTTCGCCGCTGTATTTGCCTTGGAGATATGGAGGCATTACCTCTTGGGGGAAAAGTTTAGTCTTTTCACCGACCACAAATCGCTGCAGTACTTATTCTCCCAAAAAGATTTGAACATGCGCCAGCGCCGTTGGTTGGAGTTCGTGAAAGACTACCAATTTGATATTCAATATCACCCCGGGAAGGCGAATGTGGTAGCAGATGCCTTGAGCAGGAAGCCTGATGGAAACTTAGCTGAGGTGTGAAAGGCTAAGTGGAAAGAACTCAGCCTGGAGGATGCCGGAGCGAGAGCATTCCTTTCAGTGATGACGGTTACTCCCACGATTATAGCAAAGATTGTGGAAGCTCAGAAGAGAGATAAAGTTTGTCAAGACCATACACGCCAGTTGTTGTCTGAGGGAGCGGAGTCGTACTCAATAGGCTCTGAGGGTGGACTACGCTTCCATGGAAGACTTGTGGTTCCCGATGATGGGGATTTGAGACGTGCAGTTATAGAGGAATCCCACGGGTCGAAGTTCACGGTACATCCCAGCGGGGACAAGATGTACCAAGATATGCGTCGTTTGTACTGGTGGGCGGGCATGAAGAGGGATATCTCAGAGTTTGTGTCCCAATGCACCACTTGTCAGTTGGTTAAGATTGATCACCAGCGACCGACAGGTTTGTTACAGCCGCTCGAGATTCCCGTATGGAAATGGGAGAGCATTTCGATGGACTTTGTTACGGGCTTGCCTAGGTCGCAAAAGGGTCATGATTCAATTTGGGTGATTGTCGACCGTTTGACCAAGTCGGCACACTTCTTACCTGTGCGCACCGATTATGATACCGCTCGTTATGCCCAGTTGTTCATTGAGGAGATCGTCAGACTCCACGGGGTACCTTTGAATATTATCTCCGACCGAGATAAAATATTTGTGTCCCACTTTTGGCAGAGTTTCCAGGGAGCTATGGGGACTGAGTTGAAGTTAATCTCTTCCTGTCATCCTCAAACAGACGGTCAGACCGAAAGGGTAAACCAGATGTTGGAGGATATGCTTCGTATGTGCATACTTGACTTTAAAGGTAGTTGGGAACAATATCTTCCGTTGGTTGAGTTTGCTTACAACAACTCATACCAATTTACCATTGGTATGGCACCTTATGAAGCTCTGTATGGCAGGCCTTGTAGGTCGCCCACTTGTTGGTTGGAAGTGGGTGATAATAAGTTCCTTGGACCTGAGATGATCCAAGATACTTCTTCGAAGATCGAGCTTATTCGAAATCGCATACGGGTAGCCCAAGATCGCCAAAAGAGTTATGCCGATGCGGGTAGGAGACATATGTAATTAGAGGTTGGAGACCAAGTGTTGGTGCGGGTGTCCCCGATGAAGGGCATTAAGCGTTTTGGGAAGAAAGGAAAGCTTGCACCCCGCTTTGTTGGACCTTTCCCGGTAATCGCAAAGGTTGGTCCCGTAGCATACCAACTTGCCTTGCCAGAACCCTTACAACAAATCCATGATGTGTTTCATGTCTCCTCCTTAAAGAAGTACAGAAGGTGTGAAGGTGCCCTTTGGCACATTCCTTTCGAAGATATCGATTTGCAGCCCGATGTTTCTTATGAAGAACAACCGGTTGCTATCCTTGAGTTTGGGGAGAGAAAGTTAAGATCTCAGGTGGTGCCTCTAGTGAGAGTCCATTGGAGTCAACATCATGCAAGCGAATCAACTTGGGAACGCGAGGATGAGATGCGGGAGAAATATCCACATCTTTTCTCATGAGGTACGCCTGAATTTTGGGGGCAAAATTCCCTCATAAGGGGGGGAGTATGTAATAACCCTCGCTTATGAGACCGTATTTTATAGTAATTACTTAGTATAGTAATTGGAACCAAGTGTTGGGCTATGATTTGAATGATAAATTCAATGTAGAAAAGTTGATATTTATTATGAGGTTGCATACATATCATAATTATGGGAAAATATATTGCTATGTCATGCTTATTAATATCATCTGAATATAAAATGATATTTGGCTTAATTATGAGACCGGAACCTAAATTGAATTTTAAAATGTCCAAATGATAATTTGGAGGTTGCAGTTGATTCCGGAACGTGTGAGATAGTCAAATAATGTACCATATTGTATTTTGTAGTTTTGGGCATTTTTGACTGGTTGTGCCTTAATTAGGCTATTGCGTATTATTTTATCGCACTTTTGATTAATTTAGTGGGGCATTTGGTCTTAAGTCACGATTTATGCCTACTAAGTCTTCTATTTCCCCAAAATCCCTTCCTAAACCTAAGAGAGAAAAGAGAAGAGTGGAGAGAAAGCTTTGGAGATTGAGAGAGAGAGCTTGCTACACCAAGGAAGCTGCATATTTGCTGAATCAAGGCAAGTTTTTACTTGCTAAATTGTGTCTTGAGATAGATGACTTGTTATGTTAATGGTGTATTGATTTTAGTTTAGAGAACTTAGGGTTTTCTTATGTATTTTGGGTTTTGATTCACTCTAAATTGATTCATGGGGTTTGAAGATGATAAATAGCATCTTTGATGTTCTTATAGTGTTGGTATATGAGTTTGGTTGGAAGAAATTGGAGTTTGGGTAGAAAATGGAGTCCAAGACTCCATAGCCATTTCTTGGCAATATCGCAGGCCCGAATCGATTCGGCCCCCTGGGCGAATCGATTCGGTTAGTTCCAGTGCCCAGGTCTTGTTGACCGAATCGATTCGGAATTTATCCGAATCGATTCGGCAGTTATGCAGAAACCCAGATTTTCAGACCGAATCGATTCGGCCCTCTGAGCGAATCGATTCGGCTATTATGCAGAATCTCAAATTTTCTGGCCGAATCGATTCGGCCGAGGGGGCGAATCGATTCGGTAACCCTGCACTTTTTAAAATTTTTCTTTTTCATTTTTACCCCCTTTTCTTTAGGATTTTTGATTAGGGACCTTCTTAAATGAAGTAAATATAAGGTTTAGAGTTCTAGTTGAGTTGGGTCGACATCCTAGACTCGAAAGGGTTCATCTAGGATTCATTCAAGGGGGAATTTAAGGTGATGTTTAGGCATCACTTTTGTCTTGTAGTTTATAAGAGTCTAGAATGTATTAAGGTCAATTTTGGAGACTTTAGAATTCGACTTGAGTTACATTTTGACTTAATGGTTTATAGTAAAGCCTAAAAGAGGCCTTGGGGGATAACTTTGGAGTCTGAATTCCTTATCGAGGATGTTATGTCGGTACGTATCATGTGTAGTTCCGATTTAACTTATACATCTATTTAAAATGGGAAATTGTTAAGGTAAATGATAATTTACTAATCAGGTAATGGAAATTAATAAAATGAATGTTACACACCTCTCTAAATACCATCTTAAGGGAAGTCCACTCGATAGGTGAAGCCCCCTGGCTAATGAATGAAGGGTGGATATAGTCCTAGGCCATGGGAGCGTTTATGGTTGTATGTTTTTCTGCGGGGGTAGGGAGATTCCGGGTGTGGTCTTGGCTACCACGCAGGCTCATGGCCGCTTCCCGACGCTTTCGATAGGATCCCAGGTTGTCTTATGTTAGGCCCTGGAAGATGATGGTTATTTAGGGACGCGCTCAGTGGGGAAACCCGGACGGGCGGTCTTAGAATCGTTATATTTATATTATGACTATTCTAATTATCGAGTTGGACTCGATGGAACATTAATGCCATAAAGAGCAAAATTATGCCGCAAAGAGCATGTTATTGAGATTAGTGCCATATAGAGCACATGATGTCAATTATATTCCTGATAAGGAATGGAAAATGAATGTTTGAATTGAAATATGATTAAAGATGATAAAGGCTCATAAGCACTTTTAATTCTGTTTTATTGTGAATCTCACTCTATTTAGTCCTTCACTAGTTCCATTTCCTTATATGCTGTTAATATGCTAGACTATCATCCATGGTTAGTTGTGCATCATTATCATACTTGTCATTTATCTATTGATCACATATCCCCGGCCCTGACCGATTTTCCTTTTCTTGTTGTATATGTATATCTATATTATCCGTTCAGGTGTTCCGCCGCACGGTCGCCCGTAATGACTTTTCCCTTCCGCATGTTTTGAGGAGCCGTGACATTGTGTGGGTTTCACGGGATTTTGAGTAGACGCCTCTGTTTATGTTTCTAGTTATGTTCAGTTCATTCGGGCATGTTGCCCAAACTGTTGTAAATGTATAATGAATTTGTTATGTAACACTTGACGCTATAAGTATGTTGTATGGATGGTATTGACCGAAGCTTTATTCGGTCCTTCGTATCTTTCGGGAGTTCTTATATGCGCTTGTGGGGGTTTCCACCCTCTATTTCTATGATGGGTTGTTGAAAATGTTTTCCGTTTTATTTCAAATCAAAGTTTTTGATAACCCGTTTTCTGGAATATAGAGTGGTTATTCCTTATACTTTGTATATTGTTGTGATGCTGAGGATGATATTATCTATGATTTCCTATTTAATCGGGGTATAGGGCTGGCCACCCTTTATTTCGGATGGCGGGTTGTCACACGATGGGGGTTACATTTTTAAATAAAATAAATAGATTGAGCCGTGTCAGACTCCGTGACCGTAGATAGTATCAGAACTTAATTGGCTATATCTAATTTCGAGATCTTTGTTGATCAACCATAATCGTGATTATTAAGGGTGTTTACGGATTGGTTCGGGTCGATTTTGGACCCTAATTCAAATCGAAACGATCGGTTCGGTTTTGGAAAAGGTCTGACCGAAACCGAATCGACTATGAAAAAAACCGTCGGTTTCAGTTCACAACGGTTTCAGTTCGGTTCGGTTCGGTTCCGATTCGGTTTTCGGCGATTCATGTTTGGGCCGATTTTCGGTTTGGGTCGGTTTTTGAAGGTGGTTAATGGTTTTTGGATATAAAAATATAAGTTATTTAGGTTTTTTTTTTAATATATATATATTAGTTTGGGGTCGGTTCGGTTTGAATCGGTTTTTCCCACGTATAAACCGTCAACCGAACCGACATGGTCGGTTTTTTATATCCGTAAACCGTAGGCCCTATCGGGCTAAAAAATCGTCGGTTTCGATTCGGTTCAGACCGGTTCGGTTCGGTTTTTGGGTCAGTCGGTTTTTTTGCACACCCCTAGTGATTATCCTCTTGAGCGATGATTGTTGATTTAACTAGTGAACACGCGTCTTCTTCACACGCATGGTTGGATAATTCCCCCACATCTACAAAACAAGACTTTCGTTGCTAAATTTTGAAAACATCCTTTTATTTTTGACTTTATAATTAAATGTTTATGGCTATGCACACACATACAAACGCTTTTTTTTATAAAACTATTTTAATTATAAAAAGTGATTTGATCTCAGAGAAGTGACGTGTATAACCTTGTGCTTTATTTATGGATTTGTGATTTTGCTACCTTAAACCGTTCGCACGGACCTACCTTTCACCCTTTGTGCACGATCTTGCACCTTTAGGCTATTTGAAAAATCTACATAAAAGCATGCACATTGTTCCAAATTAACCCCATGCGCATGACTATACGTTTTAGACCTTGCTTGATACTCTGCCCAAAATCGTTCACATGGTTCCAATTAACCGTTGTACGTTTGAAAACAAAATCCTATAAATAGGATCTTTCTATTTAACTTCAAAATTTATAAGTTCCTCATTACTTCTCTACATCTTAGGGAGTATTTTAGAGGTTAAGAGTTTTTCAATTGCCTCATTTTATTCAAATTCACTTGTTCCTTTCAAAATTGAGTAAAACCTAGATTTACACTAGATCAATGACTTTTAAAGAATTGATTATGATTTCAAATTAGATCCACCTAGCCTGGATTCAATGTAAACATCTTAGTTGTTGGTTTACACTCGAAGGTCTAAGGAGGGGGTGCTTCCATCTATTGAGAGCGCAAATCATGATGTGACTATAAGGAGGAGAATGTGCTTCCTTCTTTGTCGTGGAGCTTAGGATTAATCACCTATCGTCAATGAGGCAAAGTTATATTCTTATAGGCAACTTCTCATGAGTGCACGAGAGAAAGGTACATTCTTGCATGATATAAAACCTTTTGAAGTTAAATGAGATATTAGAGTATGTGAGGGTATTTTATCCCTTAGTTGGACTTTTTCCTGATAAAATTTTTCGTGTGGATTGTTTTGTATGTCGTTTATGTTGTTTTCTAATCTCCACAATGCACAACAAAAAGATCTCACTTAATCTACTCTAATGCATTAAATTCACTTTGGTATATCTCATCTAGTATATATTGACTAAGATTTCATAACTGAACCTATATTTTGTTGATCCACGTGTCTCTTATCAATTCACCAAGTTGATTATTGTGTCATGATGCTAAAATTGGTGAGTAATTTGAAATTGCCAAAAAATGGGAAAAGTTAAAACAATAATATACGACACAGAAAAATCCTTAATTCGTATCAGAGTTGTTTTTCTTCTAGGTATTAACGTGTTAGAGTTTGATCTTGCGCATTACTGATATATCTATAGTGTAATGATTAGATATTTCTTTATAATTGATTATGGATTAATATAGAGATATTAGGTCTACGAATAGGCCACCGTATGTTGATGGATCAAACTATTGTTATTATAAGGTTTAGATGCAACACATTTGAGATATGAAAAAGAGATAGTATAGATGAGTGTTGAACAAGGTTAGAATTATCCTATGATAAAAGATTATGGAATTAGAGTTAAAAAAAGTAAGTGTTTTGCAGATATAAATAATTTGTGAATTTTCATTACAATTTGATCGCTTTGAAGGTTCGTTTTGCGCATGCGAGTACTCTATAGTACAATATTCTTATTTGTGATTTGGCCAAAGAATCATGGATATCTTACGTGTCATATATAAGGGAACTTCTAACATGAAATGCACTAGGTTTTATTACATTACGATTAGGTTTGAGATGATGCAAAGTGAGGAAGAAAGCATTAATGACTACTATACTTGGTTAACTAAAGTAGTAAATTCTTCATTTAATCTTGATAGAAAAATTCACGAGAATAACATCATCAGAAATTTATTTAGAAGGCTAGATACTAAGTTTTGTAGCAAAATTGCTATCCTAAATGATATTAGATACACCGATACTTATAGTCCAAGAGAACTTATTGGACCACATAAAATTTGCGATCAAGAATAATGTGTGAGTGTTTCTAAACTGAAAATGGATTTTACATTTGTGGTTTATTAGAACCAGAGTGTGAGAAAGCTATACGCCTTAGGGTGTGTAGATAAGAATACCACCAAATTTTATTTTCACAATTTTTATTTAAGTTGCACCAATTTTGAAAAGCCACAAGTGTTGTGTGAAACAATTTGCCAATTTTGATATTGACCGAAGCCTGCATCTGGGTGATTATATTAGAAAGAGTAAAATAAGTAAATCACAACCTGACGGTGTATGAAGAAAATTCCGAACGGGAAAAACCTCGAACGAACCATTCACACAAGTCCACTGCGATATAGGAAGTTTTACAAGATCAATTTATAGTTAACAACAGACTGGACACCTTGAAGCCTTAACATGCTTCCTCGATCCTTGTAACCTTATTTATAGTCACTATTGGAAGCCTTCCAATAGACACACAATGCAAGCGCTTTCTTACGTCTTGGTATCCCACCGATCTTTCTTGTTTCGTGACCAGTCTAACTGCCGCTCAACACAAACACGATATCCACCATAGGAAACACTCACAGTATGTAGAGAAAATCACATTGACGCACAACCATATAACTCAAAACAACATATGTATGTATGATTCTTGGATCTTAAATATGGATGTAAACTAAGGTTTTGGTTTTGAGGACTTTCTCTCCAAACAAACACAAACTTTTAGAGCTTTTTAAACAAGTTTGGGAACTTAAAAAGCTTGTAAAAGTCTCTCAAAAATTAGTTGATCCTCACTCATATATAGGTGGTTTGTTACAAATTAGGTAAGGATGAAAAACCATTTGATAGATATCGAATAAAATAAAAATTTATGACCTGTTCGAATGCGGTACATCCCGTTCGAGCGAATTACATAGCATCTCGTTCCAACAACAATCCAATGACATTTCCAACGAGATTTCAAGTAGGACGACATTTTCCAAAATTGATCTTGTTAGAAGTCCCATTCGAAGATGTTCGAACGAGGTACTATATCTTATTCAAAAGACTTATGAAAAGTATAATTTTCTTCTAAAAAATATTAGAAATGGTAAAATCATTTTTAATAGCACCCAAAAGAAACTCTAGGTATCAAACATAAATATGTAATAATACCTCATTGAGATCTCTGGGATGATGAAGATGAAACTTATCTCAAAGCATAATATATACTTTATCTGGGCACTACAATCTTTAATAGCTCATCATAGGCTTGATAGATAAATAACTAAAGTCCTAACCTATAACTCAAACATGCTTTGTGAAATAAAAAATAAAGACAATACACACAAATTGACTCCATTCGAAAATTTTTTCCCTATTTTGGGACAAAACGCAAAATAAAAAACCTATTGGGTGGTCAAGCTCACTAAGGCTCAATCCCCCCCCCCCCCCCCCCCGAACCCACCCCCTAAAGGGAAAGAAATTACAGACGCTTGACCGACACAAACTTGATGAGCTTTGCAGTTATGTAAAACTTTATCGCATCACTGCTAACCTGCACACTTAAACACACCTTCAAATGCAAAGACGCTATAACAATATATAAATCGCATATTAAATACCCCCCCCTTTGTCGAACCATATCTACCTAAGAAAAGACATCTCATCCTAAGTTAAAATAGTCCCACACTAAAAGAGTTAGATACCATTTATCCTTCTCTTTGTTCAGGATTAAAAAAAGAATAAGGTGCACGATAATAAAACATTTCTCTCTAATAAAGTAGGAGAATCATAAAGAAAAATAAATAATCATGCAATAGTGCTAAGCAAGTCATGCAATGACAAATAGTTCGGCAACACGAGGACAAATAATCGAAACTACTAACAACTAATATACCAAGGCGATAATGGCACATGAAAAATTAATCAAATATTAATCATAAGGCACACATGGATTAAAAGAAAACACAAAGACTCAAAACCCAAAACATACCATATATATAACCACACATATACCAATGAAGCACAACTATATATTAATTTAAATGATCATAAAAGACCCAAAGTTTAACAAACTCACATAGTATCACTGTATTAAAAAAGTGGTAAGGATTGAAATGGCATGAACTAGAAAAAAAAAATGACCCAATTACTCAAAAATGTCCAAGTAGATTTATTTGACCACAATAATTTATCAACATTCGATTTAGCCTCACATGCTACATAAAAAACTCAGAGGACAAACAAACACAATTAAAACTTGCCTAGAAATATTGATGGTCCTTGAATCAATAGTGCCAAAACACTTAAGATCAACTAGGAATCATTGTGAAATCCCAATAATCTTCAACTAAGCACCCTAAAAAAATATATCATTTTTCTCTCTTTATTTCTATTAAAGATATATAATTATTGAAGCATTAATGCAAAAAATTTATCCTTGGCATTTTTTTATTTCCACTTAATATTTTAGGGAGTTCGTCAAAAATTTTATCCGAGTAGTGATTTTTACATGCATAATTCCTCCATGGTAAAAAAAATTATGTATATGACTAGATTATTAGGAGAAGACCTCACTTAGCTCATGTGACATATGAAGTTAAAATTCAAAAGCGCTCGTGCAAAGTGTGTACAAAGGAATATTCAAAGTGAATCAACCATTCATATCAATTTCGAACTACTTCATGTAATTATGATTAAAAACAATCCAAGCATTAAAAATCAAAATCAAAATCAAAATAAAATGTCAGTCACATGGATACATGAAAGGAATGAGATTCAAACATACCGATATGTCACATAATATGTGTAAAACTAATCTACACAAAAATCAAAATATTTTTGAGTTTTTAATTTTTTTTTCAAAATGATACCAAATTAAAAAAATAAGAGATTTTTTTTTTTTTGCATTTTTCTTATTAAGACCCCAAAAAATGGAAAAACAAAATACAAAAAATAAACATCACTATAAAAACAACAACTTTTGAGACAATGGCTAAATAGTCCCAAAAGATGGTTTATCCATCTTAAATACTTGTTGGGGTGGATATGGAGGTCTTTTTGATAGGGGTTATACTTTTTGTGATGCCATAGCCATCTCAATTTTTTTTTGAAAGGGAACATATCTGTCCCAAAACCTCATCATTTTATATGACCCTTTTGAAATAGCAAGAGAATTATCCTAAAAGATTGATTTTGAGATGGCAATTAATCCATCTTAAAAGGTTACTATTTTAAAATACCTATTTGAGATGTAAAGAAAGCCTTCTTTAACATATTTTTGGGACAGTTTTAACCATCCCAAAAGAGGTGAAGATATCTTAATATATCAGGGATAATAAAATATATTGCTAAAGTTAATATAAAACTGAATTGCATTTGAGACAATTTATTAAAACGTCACCAAATGATAAAAAAATATAATACATAAAATAATTTCCAACGAACACAATGAATCATTTTCATTCAACAATAGTTAAAGTTCTTTCAAGCATCTCTAAATATTCATCAAAACATAAATTATAACACTAAGTTCAAATATTCGACTTGATAATAAAAATACATTAAATTTTTTGTTGCAAAACACAAAATGCTTTTATAAAAATAATCCCGCAATCTTAAAGTGTACGACCTCCAAAATCACTAATTAGCATTGCATGTTTTACAAAAGTTGCCACCTGCACAAAAAAAAATAGTGTCAATTACATCAAAATAAATATCCCACTCCTCAAAAATGCAAGGTGCAATGTATGAATATAATTTATTCTCATCACAAACAACATAAATTTTAATTACGATACCTTTTTAATGAATATCTAACTTCTATGTGTTTTTTTTAAAATCAGCAGAGTCTTCTTTGTTTATTTATAAAACCATCGGTATCCAATGTGTTTTAAACATTAGAATTGATTATAAGAACACTATACAACAATAAAAAATTCTCACCACCACCATAACAAATTATAACCACCGCATAACTAAATTTCTCCACCACCATTAAGAATTTAACTTTAAAAGAGAGAATTTTTCACTAACTACGACATACCAACAACAAGCCACAACTACTATTTAAAAAATGAATCCACATAGTCTCATTTGTTTATTCATGAATACCAACCTATTTATTGATTATAATTCACCCAAATAACTCAACAATCAACTTCCATAACATAGTAACATATAACTTTAAAATGGAGAGTTTCCTATTTTAAATAGTATAAGTTACATCAATGTAATAATAATAAAGATGTATTATTACCTAGTTCGTACGAGTTGTTGAGATTCTGGAAGCATGGGCTAGGGAAATACTAAAAAATAAAATTTGCATTTTTCTTCTCGTGTCAGTCTGCATCTGTAGTAGAGCTTGTTGGTTGCTAATTTTTAATTCTTCGACCTCCTATCGATGTCGAGCATCTCGATCTTCAATGTCTTACTGATGTTGAACATCCCGCTCATCAACATCTTTCAAGCATTGCCGATAAAATAAAAGTACATCAAAATTAATGAATCTAACCAAATAAAAATATAAATCTGACTAACAACGGTAGTTTTATTTGGTATGCATACCGCTCTATTTCGTTTCAAAGGAGAGATCATTGAAAAATTTGTCAAAACAAAAGCAAATTTTGTGGTATATCACAAATTTAGGATTTGCACCTAGGTTTTCAAGAAACTTTAGTTTTGGAGTAAATTCAAGGTGATTCTTTGAGTACATATTGTAGCTAATTAGGAAAAGAGTTGTTTTCAATTTTAGAATATAGTTTTTCTGATACAGAATTCAGTTTAATTTGATTAAAAGTTATGATAGTCTAATGCTGAGGTACGGATAAAATTATGGAACACAATATGATGGGAAGATGGTAATAGTATTGGATACATACCATTTTCAATTTTGGAATACCATCTGAATTTAGATCTTGGTGTCCAAATACATTGAGAGCCTCCCTTTCTTGCCTTCTCTTGTCAATTTGTTTGAATTGGGAGCAGAAGGATAATGAATGTTCAAATTTGGAATCGAGAGATGAGATGGGTGTAATATATGGAAGTTGTAATACATAAAATGAGAGGGGATTTATCTGTAATTATGACAAATGTTAAGAGAGGTTCATGATATTTAGTTCATAAGATAGGTGAGACAAAATAAATATATGATGTGTTATCTTTGATTAGTATCTTTCTCTCCAAGTTATAAACTCCTCGAAAACCTTGCATCTCAATTGACACTATCAGTTTTTATATTCATAAATGAAAATGATTCATTTATATTCATAAATGAAAATGATTCATTCAGTGCATGCAAGTAACATCTACTACCAAACCATATGGACTTTTAACTTTAGTTATGGTTTGATTGGCATTTTGTAATTTCTAGAAACCCAAATTGGTAATTTTTTATTAACTCTTAAGAAAAGGATATGGCAATCTAAGATTTAAACTCTTAACATGAATTATGAGACTATATATGTACAAACTTACCAATTTGGGATTTCAGGAAAACGCAAAAATTAAAACCCAGTAAACACATAAATATAAACTAAGAGCTAAATGGAAAATAAAACCTGAAGTTTATCACAAATCCAACAAAAGTTTGTTAGAGCTTCTTGCCTCACCTATAAAGAAAATTAAGATCAAAATGAATACAATGATAACTATTAATATTAATAATAATACACAAAAACATACACATCAAAATGTAGGTATAAAGAAAGAGAAAAGGTAAAGTAAGAAACTTTAATGTTATGTTATGGTTAAAATAAGTAGAAACCTATAATAAAACTATTATATTCACATCTTATTAGTTAAAAGAATAAATGAAAAGAAACATCGAAAACATATAAAATTAGAACCTTATAACAAAATTTTAATAGCTATAAGTCTCGAAACTGGGTAATCATTAAGAAACTTGAGATCTCTAATCCCATTTACTGCATATATTTCGATATAGAAGTCCTCCATTGATTTGATTGTGTCTACATCTTGATCTTTACCAGCAACATGGATCAAAAGTCAGCCTTCGAAAAAGAAAAGGTGAAAAAAATAAACAAATGGAAGGTTATCAAGAACAATTGCGTCTTTGGATATGCTTTGTTAGAACAAACCCATTTCTTATAACAAGACTATTGTTGTTTGGTTCTACAGACTTGTTCTTTTTTTGTTTCTATTAGCTCCTATATTTATTTTGTTCCTTTGGGTTTTCATTGGCAAGTTTGTTTTTTTGATAGCTTTAGGCCCTGTTTGGTTGCGCAAATTGTTTGATTATGTAAATTGGTTCATTGTAAATTAATGAATTGTAAATGAGTAGATTTGAAATGAGTTTAAATCCAATTTTACACAATGTTTGGTAATCTGAAATTGATGTTAAGGTTTTATGAGAAAAAAAAAGATTAAAACAAATTAGATGTGTGTGAAAGTGTGTGTGTGTTGGGAAGGGAAGGAAAGAGAGAAATGAGCATGCACATTATGTGACTCCTATTTCAAATGGATGCATTTCACGTTTTTTGTGAAATGATCCAATTTCATATTTTACATATGAGCTAAAATGAGGCAATTATTGAATCATTTCATTAATGAAACCAAACACAATTAATGGATCAATTTTTAAATTGACCAATTTATAAATGAGTCAATTTACAATTTTGGAACAACCAACCAGGGCCTTAGAGTTCTAATTACAATTTGAAGTTTACTTGATGGAGTTAATTTATATCCCATGGCCGTAACTGATGAAACACTGTGCACCTTTGGTTCCTGTGATGGTCACAACTCATCTCTAGAATCTGAAGAGATGGAAGGAAATTTGTTCATAGTATGAGATTGATTGTTTATTTTACAAATTAATAGACATATATTCTCTAAAACAACTGATACATATTACCAATATATCTCAACAAATGAATAACTATATGGGTGTGGAAAGAAATATTGTACTTAGGTTTCACCATCTAGAAAAAAAATCTAATCTTTTTATTGTCCTCTTCTATTTTTTGCATTTACCTCCTTGATCCTAGATAATTTCAATATTCTAAATGTTAACAATTTAAAATTGAAAATTGTTGATTATTGTGCAGACAGGTTAATTTCACATCCATCATAACGGTCATAATAAGGACCGAACAAATTTTGGATTCGAAATCTAAGCACGCAACTTTGTAAAAGATGTGTCATGTATTGGTGGGGTCAAATCTATCTCTTAGGCGCACTTGGAGCGCAAATGCGGTACCCTTGGTAAGAAGATCAAGATTGTTGGAAGGTGGTGAAGGATGATTTCATGAAGTTCTTTGAAGTTTTTTTTTAAAAATTGGGTGGTCACTGAATGGTTTAATAAATTTTGTTAATTTAACAGAGCATCTTTATTTTATAATTAACAATTTCAATTAAAAAAACGTTTGGTGATAATTTTTTATAAAATTTTGGTAAAAATTCTCTCACTAAGGATGAGGTGAGGTAGGTGTTGGGCGCGACTATCTTCTGGTCACAAGGTGCATTCATTAAGAGAAAGAAAATCTAAGGTCTTAGAGAGACAATGAGCTAGTGGAGGAGCATGGTTGTGAAACAAAGAGGGGGTGGCTTTATTATTGATTTTCAAAATACTTATGATTGCCTGCATTGGAATTTGTTAGGTATGCATTAGTGAAAAAAAGGGTTAGAGGTTATGTGATCTTGTGAAATATTAATTACTGATAATGTAGAAGGTTACATCATCCTTTTTTCGGCGGTCTGTGTTGCTTGATTATTGAACTTCATTAGGTATTTTTTTGTAAAAGTAAAACTTTATTAGTAAATATTGTGGTTGGATCCACTAAAAGTAAAACTTTTTCAGTAACTATGAGATTTTAATTGCTATCAAACATTTTGCCCCCTTATGGCAGCCAATATAAAAAAACTTACTAACTTACATGCATTTATTGAATTGAACATGGGATTTTGCCAATAAAATTAAGAAAATATATTTGCATTTCCATTTCCATTTACTTCTATAAATTTGTTGGCACTAAACGTATGCATCACTTAGATGTCAGATAGTCTTTTTAAATCTAATACAGGCATTCCCTATATATAGGTAATATGTTTTGAATTGAATAATAACTATAACACGCCCGTGCATCGCGTGGGCTAAAACCTAGTTATAAATAATACCGGTGCCTACTTATTTGAGTATGGGACTTAACAATTAAGTTAACTTCTAAAACTAGAATTTCTAATGAACATAGTTATGTAAGGAATTGTTACCATAAACTTGACCCAAGTATAAAATTGAGGCTGTATTTCGGGAAATATGTGATGTGTTAAATGCATGGGTATCCCCATGCTGTGCTTCCTAATTTTCAAGATTTCTTTGGTATTTCCATTGAGGAGTTTGTAAGAAGGGCCGCCGATTACTTGTGATTTTATAGTGCATTGTATATGAATCGGAACCCACCATAGTTCAATGCTAAATTAACAAACAACAAATAGATCAAACCCAAATATTATAGAAACTCCAAACCACTAAAATTAAACCCTAACTTTGATAAAAAAAACAATCAAACATAAAATAAAAACCTAAACCTCTAAATTAATTGGGTAAGCTCTATATTTTTCTTCGTCTAGAAAATTGGAAGAACAAATTGCAAAGGACGTCGCCAAGTGAGTGCGTTTGTGTATGTGTATGTGTGAGTGCATCTGTGTATGTACTTGTGAGTTCATGTGTGTATGTGTGTGTGAATTCATGAAATAGAGATAGAGATAGAAATATCTGAGGCCTAGATTTGCACGCCAGGGAGAGTGAGTGTGAAGGTTGGCGAGGGTGAGGGTCGACGAGGGCATTAGTGAGGAGGAAGATTTGGAGGAATAGAGAGAGAGAGAGAGAGAGAGAGAGAGAGAGAGAGAGAGGGAGTTGTGGGTATGATGCGTGATTTAGGTAGGGAGAGTTTTAGTTGCTTTTTTTAATGTGTTTGGCGAGGGATAAATTTTTAGGAGGGAAGTAAAAAAAATTGTCATCTCAAAAGGTATAAAATTTCACACGGGTATACATTTGTTATCTTATTAGGCATATTTTAAAAGATGGTTAAAAATAGTTGTTTCAAATGATATTAGTTTTTGACAAAATGAATTTCACCCATCTCATAAACTAGTTTTTAGAGATCAAACTTCGAGAAGTCTTTAAAGCTTATTTTTAAAAGCTACATTTTTTTAATGCATGTCATAACACTAGCAATAATATATAGAATAAAAAATAACACTAGTGTATGACATACATGGAATCATAATCGCTTATAATATATAACATGGAATGATTCATGTAAAAGAAAACGAGAGTCAATAAGACTAATATTTAACGCCTCCAAATTGGGTGCTCTAAGCCACATTGGTGTAATGTGATGAACTCGAGCTTAGGGAACCATGGTGATACTAGCCTTAATATTTTTGGAACCTATTCTAAGATCATAATAGAAATTCCTAAGGTGATATTTCCTACTACAACACGTGCAAGTGAAGACACCAAGAATGCTACCTTTGGGTTTACCTTTTCTACCATCCCTAACTTTGTTTGTCTCTCTCAAAAGCATCGTCCTGGCTTTAGCAGCAGAAATATATATATCATAAAATCTAATCACACATTTGTCATATTTGATTTAGATGGTTCCTAACATTTTATCCAACCTTTACGACCAAGGTTTCAAATCAATTTTGAAATTACTCGAGTCTCTCAACTTCTCTTCTAACTCCACAATCCTAGACTCAAGAAAATTCTTAGGCTCATCAAAATCGAAAATATTCCTATTCGAGGCCTCCATTAAACCAAGAAAACTATCTCTTTTACCCTCAATGTACTTGATCTTGTCCTTAATATTCCTCTTAGGTGCCCTGATATTTTCAATCAATTTACCATTATCATCACATATGGCACGTTCCTTTGCATTAGTATCTAAACACAAGTTGCCCTTTTTTTAACTGCAAAGACTCTGCATATAACTCTCAAAAGGCCACTTGAAGCTCACTCTTCTCCTCATTTCTTCTTATTTATCTCTCATTTCCTCAGTATCTCGGGATCCTAAAGATCGGACCTCAGAACCACCATGCACATGATTATTTCCAATGGGGGAAAACACTTCATTTAAGTCCACATGAGTGGCCATGAACGTGATGTAGTTGCGATTAGTAGGGGAATTGACTTCCTCTTCCGACTCACTATCATTAAGGGTGGTATTATATACCTTTGGTTTCTTACCCTCCTTCTTTAGTCTAGTGGAAAAGTTACGAGAACAATGCCCAAAATTTTGGCATTTAAAACACTTATCCTACTCATCTACCTTCTTCGAACCATCCCCATTCATTCTTTCATGGTTGGAAAAGTTTTTCGATATCTTACAGAACTCTTATCAAAAGATTTGATCATCTCTAAGCTTAAGAAACTTCATGAACTTCCTAGCTATATATATATATATTCAACATCAAGCTCACAATCACTATAAGAATCTGACATGCCCTCTTTTTGGGCATTCAAATCAATGCCATTCTCATTTTTTTTGGAGGACACATATTTATCTCATAGGTTTGAAGTCACCTATAGGTTCTTAGACTCTCGTACTTTTGACACCACCTAGGGAATCTAGGACTGTCACCTTGGCATTAAATCTTTCAAGTAATGACCTTATAATTTTTCACACAGCTCTAGACTCGGGGATGAACTCACCTATGTTAAATAAAGAGGTCACAGTATCCAACAACTTGGCATATAACTCATCAAAAGACTCTCCCTATATCATCTTAATTGTTTCAAACTTAGTCGTCATATTTTGTAATATGGAAACCTTAATAATATTTGTTCCCTCGTGTGTGGATCACAAAATATCCCAAATATACTTAGCACTATAGTAAGTCATAATGCGTCTAAACTTTTAAGTGGCCACAACGCAAAAATAGCATTCACACAGCTGGAATTAAAAGTCATTGAATTCTTTTCAGTCGTTGTCTACGAGGCATACGCTTTAGGAGAGCCAACTTCAGTGGGGGGGGGGGGGGGGGGGGGAGTCCACCCATACTCAACAGAGCTCCAAATGTTCTCATCCATCGATTTTAAGAAAAATCGATTTTGAGACTTCCAAAAGGGATATTTTGACCCATCAAAAAATGAAGGCTAGCCTACGAAACTACCCTCCTAGTTAATCCATTGAAACCCTAAATAAGCACAAAATAGGGTTATAAACAGGAAACTAGTGTAACCTGCTTTGATACCAAATTGAGAAAGCTACGCGTCCTAGGGTTTGTAGAGAAAAATACCACCAAATATTCTTTTCAAATTAGTTTATTTAACTTGAACCAATTTAAAAAAAAACACAAGTGTTGTAATTTATAAATTTTAGTTTTTATCTAAGAATACATCTACGTGAGTATAAGAAAGATTAAAATAAGTAAATAGAAACATAACGACGTATGAGGAAAACCCACAATGGAAAAAACCTCGGACGACCCAACCACACAATTCCAGTGTGATATAGGCACTTTTACAAAACTATATTAGACATATTCACAGACTCAACGCCTTCAAACCTTGGCACTCTTCCCAGATACATGTAACCTTCTTCACAGTAACTATTTGATGCCTTTCAATATCCACACAATTAAGGCTCTTCCCCAAGTCTCGGTATCCCACCCATCTTACTTGTCTCGTGATCAGTCCATCAATCGCTCAACACAACACGATGTCCATCACAGAAAACGATCATAATATGTAGAGAAAAGTACTTTGATAAAAAATGGAGATCTCAAAATGACATATGTATATATGATTCTTGGATCTCAAACATGGGTGTAAACTATGTTTTTAGTTTTGAATATGTTCTCTCAAAACAAAAACATAAGCTTAAAGAGCTTTTTAAATAAGTGTGGAAACTTCAAAATCTTGAAAAAGTCTCTTAAACATTTGCTGCCCCGCTCTCCTATTTATAGGAGGTTTGTGGAAAATGAGATAAGAATGAAAAAACATTTGATAAATACATAATAAAACAAAAATTCATGCGCTCATTCGAACGAGGTACATCACATTTGGATAACGTATAACATTTTATTTGAACACCTATCCAATGACATTTCCGATAAGATTATAGAGAGGCCAATGTTTGCGAAAATCGATCTTGTCTGAAGTTGTTCTAATGAGGTACTATATCTCATTCCAATGATATATGAATGTCATTTTAATGACCTTACAAAAAGAATATTTTTCGTGTAAAAAATATTAAAAAGGGTAAACTCATTTTAAACAATTAAAAATAAGTTGATAAAATCCAAACACCCAAAACATAATTCAGGGATCAAACATAAACATGTATTCAAACCTCATTGAGATCCCTCGGATGATGAAGATGAAACTCAGTTAGAAATATTATGTATTCTTTATCTAGCCACTACGATATTCAATAAATCATCACGGACTTCAAGGATAAATAACTGAAGTCCTAACCTATGACTCAAACAAGTTTTTTCCAAACACAGAATCAAGCCAATACATACAAATTGACTCGATTCGAAAATTTATCCTTATAGAGTGTGTTAAGAAAAGATGATGAAAAATCTAAAGAGGATATTGAAGTGGACATGGATTTATTTATTAAAAGGTTTAGTAAATTTTTCAAAAAAAAACAAAAAAAATTCAAAAATAGAAGACAATTTTAGCCTAAATCTTACAAATCAAATAAACATAACTCTTATGGTGAGAATAATAGTTCTTAGAGAAAGAAGGATAAGGAAAATGATTATTATTATTGTTTTAGTGGAGCTGGACATCACATAGATGTTTGTCTAACTCATATGAGAAAAAAGAGAAGATTAAGGAAGTAGACAAGAAGAAGAAGGTCTACAAAGCTAGTTATGTGACTCGAAGAGCGATTTCAATGAAAGTACTTCTAGTGAAGATTGAGGAAGATAAAATCATCTTATTGTTAAACTTGATGAGAATGATAAGGTTAGTAAATAAATGATATCTCTTGCGAGTGTTTTGAGTAACAATACGATCAAAGTATCTAGTCATACGTCGCTTAGTGATTCGCCTTCATGCAGTATACAGGGTTCATAAACTTCGATTCCTAGGTTGATAAACTATAGTGATGATTGAGTTAAAGATGTTAATGAGGCTTTTGATGAAATCTATTGGGAATATTTAAAGTTGATAAAGTCAAATATTAAGGTTTTGAGTGAGATGACAACTTTTTAATGCGAACATGATGGTAAAAATGAGAAAATGGAAAGTGTTCAATAATAATGTTTGAAAATTCGAACAAAGAGTTAATGCTTTTGAAAAATGAGAATGATTGTTTAAAAATCCAAAATGAGACCATTTTTTTTAAAGAAAATGATATAATTAAACTTAAAAAACAAATTTTGAAAATTGATTGTAAAATTTTAAAATAGAGTTACAACATGCCAAGGACTTGAAGATTGAGATGATTTATAAAACAAGTGTTCTAGATTACATTTTGATTACTCATGGTCAAGTTAAAAATGATAAATATGGAATTAGTTATGTTGAATCATCAAAATAGAAATTGTTGTTTCAAAATAAAAGATTAAAATTTCTTTTCATGTTGAAAAAAAGGATAAGGAACGACTTCCTATATTGAAAAAGAATGAAGTTGTTCCTTTATCAAAATTCCCGAAAATCAAGTTAATTATTCATTTTGTGATAAATTGAATTATATTGCACATTTTTTAAGGATGACACTTGACAAAGTTGAGATGTGACCTCATGGAGATAAAACCATGTTGAGAAGGGATATTTGTTATTGTTCCTTTTGTATGTTATAAGGAAATTCATTTTAAATCTCATTAATGCTTAAAGGAAAAAAAATAAAAAGTTCATGGATAATACGAGGAAAGTGTTTTAAAGAGATGCCACTAGTGAACCTAGAGGTGAAAATGGATGTTTGATGAAGAGTGTTGATTTTTTTTTTCCAAGGAAAGGAGTGAGGTTAGGATTGATTTCCCTAGACCTAAAGGAATTACTCAAATTCAAGGGAATAAGCATAAGAATCGTATGGGGAATGAGAGCCGAATACCTAAGCACGTGAGAGTTATACCTAGAGATACTCCTAGAAGGAAATTTGAGATTGATATTACTCGTTAGATGGATTATAAGAGGTAAATTATGTTCATTCCTCCCAAGGTTTTGGGAGATACCTCACCCATCGCTAACTTGGTAGTAGTTTTATTAGGACATCTTGGGTCTTCTTATTGCAAGTTCCATTCATAACTACTCCTCGATTTATTGGGATCAAAGCATTTTTGGTGAGAGGTTTAAATTATTCATTTGGATTTTTTTTCATATTTTATGACGAATTTTCATGCATTCATGAATTCTCATGAATTTTCTTATATTCTTCATTCCTTACATGATATGTTTATATATATTACATCATTCATATTTACAAAAATGCCAAAAATATTTTCATTTGATTTATGTTTGTGATTAAATGATTGAGTTATTTGATTCATTGATTTGATAAGCAAACTTAACACGAATGATGATTAAAACATGGATTTCTAACCTTTTTTTTTAGGAAAATGATAGGTTGGAATTTAAAAGATTAACCATCATATTCAAATTTGTTGAAGCTTTTGGTTGTGATTTCAATTTACACCTGAACTTACATATCACTTGATATATATGATTACAGATATGTGTATTTATTTTAGTGGTTAACTTAATCATGATTAAATCCCAAGATCTCCTACTGGTGTTTGAAACATTTGTATGGTCCATTTGAGAAATGTACAAAAAGCTATTTACTTGATGGAGTTAATAAATGAGATGTTTGTATATAAGAAAAGGGCTACCATTTTTTATATAACTTTCACTTGAATTTAATTATCTTAAATTAGTGTCTACTAAAGTGTGTTTGAAACCACTATATAAAAATCCAATATATGATGGAAATATCAAAAGCCAACTACTAGAAAAGTAAAGTCATGTAAAAACATTATAGGGAAATTTTACTTTTCTTATAGTACATACTTATATATCTACTTTAAGCCTTGAGCATCACTTGTAATTATTATGACTTGGTCATATGTGATCATTTGATTTTTTTATCCATATTTGTTCGTGAATCATACCATGATTAAGATAAAAAATTATTTATTTGATTAAAATGTAATTTTGAATTTGTTATTAAATGAATTATATTTGTTTTTAATAATTTCTCAAACTATATTATTGTGGGATAATTATTCATCGAAGAAAGAACATATGGCACATGTCCAATAGTTTAGATAAGAGTCAAATATTGGAGATAGGAATAAAGAGAAGCCGATGAACGAAAATCTCGAGGTTGGATTCGCTCGACCATATCACAACAATAATCTAAATAGATGGATCCCTGTATGGCTCATTCTCATTATTTTCTCTAGAAGTCTAAGACACACCTTTAGGAAAGGTGTCGGGTAATGTTTGTTATAAAAACTTATCAATAAAGAAAGTGTAAAACATCCCATGAAAGTAATTACATTATTTAAACACATATATATTGTGTCATGCGATTATGATTTTACTTTCTTCTCGACTTCATTGAGTTAAGTTTATCATAGTAGGTTTTTACCACCTACAATTGGCTTCACTTGTGGGAAGAGATTTCATACTATGAGCCAAATAAAGACTAACGAGTAGTCATATGTCACCCACATAGACCATATCCATTTCCTAATGATGACCATAAAAATGGATGAGAGATGGACGAGCATCTTACTCATGGGGAGGCTCGGTCCAGTAATGAATTTTCCAGGAGGGCCCTTATCAATGAGATAAAACACCTTTCTTGAGATTGATCAAAGAACTAAAGTCTCCTAAGAAATTTTCCGCCATTATATGATGGGAATACTGATCCCATTGACTATGTTCACTAGTACCATCAAGCAGTGAATCTATAAAACAATAACAAAGCCCTAAGGTGTCGTATATTCCCTTCTAGTCCAGGAATATTGCACAAAAGTGGTTCAAAAAGTTACCACATAAATCAGTCACCAACTTCAAGTAACTTGCGGAGGATTTTACTGCGAGACTCATAATTAGTAGTTCCCATCCAAAAAGGATGGACTCTCTCCTCACCATGAGACAGAAACGGGAAATCTTATGGTAATATGCTCGGTGTCATTGGGAAACATATAATGAAGTGGAGGATTGCTCTCAATAGGTTGATGTGGCCTGATTCAATATTGGTCTGCCAAAAAACCCTATATCACACCAATTACTCAAGAAGAAGGAGATCAACATCATCGGTAACCATATGTTTAGAATTGAGAAGTATGCGAAAGTGGAGGAGGATGTGGTTGATGACACCCAACACAAAAATGGTCGGTAAAAAACCCCCACGAACAATGATAAAGAGAACACTGTCAAAAGGGGGAAGGGAATGGAATAATGGATAAAAAAGTCATGATAAGGCAAACCCCACTAAGGCCCATCAGGCAATCAATACTATTTTCAAAGATCCAATCTATCAAATCTTCAATAATAAAAAAGATCAATAATATATCAGAGCCAAGGAAGATATTAGTGGACCTGTTAAGTGAAATAATAACCTAAGATGTTCCTACCATAAGGATATTTGGCATAAGATAGAGAATTACAAAGTGATCAAATCCCACCTTGAAGAGTTGGCCTAGGCAGTCTACCTAGATGACTATGTGGAGAAGAAAGGCACGAGATCCACCCTGAAATGTGAGTGGAAATTGGATAACATCCCATACAATGATGATATGTGACACAAGTTTACAGTCATTCATTATACATAAGTGACATGAATGAAAATGTGTCTCTAGTGCGTGATTATATCGGTTCAAGAGCAAACAAGTCATGTAAGTAATAAACCCGGTAAGATGGGGTTGAATCCTCGGGGAAATAGGATGTGGAACGTAACGACGATAGGAAAAATGACTAACCCTAACGTGACTAAAAAGAAAGAACAAACAAGATGATTAATTTGGTGATTGATTTATACTAACTAAATGAAAACTAAATTGAACTTACTAACTAAATTACGTGAGCAGAATTAAAACTACTGGAATTGATTAAATATGAATGATGAAGATAGGTTGGAATACACTCCCCCGAACCCTAGTATGTTTACCAGATATAAAACTAGCTCCTAAATAAGATAATTGATTAAATGCGGGCTTTATTAATCTCAAGCACTATATATATGAGGATACTATCCCGCATCATGAATAATCAAGAGCAAGAGTAAAGCGGTGTTGAAATAACTAACACACTCGTCACATTATTAAACACCCCGGTTACCTAGGGCAAACGAGGTTAAAAGACCTACGGCGGTTGTGATCACTTCACAACACGATTCAATCATTATTCAATTCAAAAAACTAATTTTTTATTCGTACAAACCACATCGGGTTGGGTTCATGGATCCCAACCCTTAGACATCTTGCCTAGCATGGTTCAATTAACTGCAATTATGTTTTCTAATATGCAGAAAATCAAAACCATCATGAAATTAAACTTAGATGAGAAAGAGAATCTATGAAATATTGGATATAACCAATCCAAGCACTAAATAGTGAATAAAAATAATAAAGAAGAAGAAGAAGAAACAAACTTTAATGTAGAAATATGAAATTGAAATTCAATAAGTTGTAACTTTAATGCATCTGAATTTTGATCCATGCACAACTCTAATTTTGAAGAAAATAATTCTGAATTTCGACTACCGAACCGATCCGGTTCAAATACATAGGTTCAGTTCCCCTATTATAGAGGATTTTTCTTTACCAGACCGATTCATTTTTCATTTCCATCGGTTCGATTCCATATTAACAAAAAGTTTAGCCAACACCAGATCGGTTCTTTTTCTTCTCTATGGGTTCGGTTTGTCTTATACTGAACATTCTCTTTCCTTTTGATTTTTCTCTTAACTTTGTGTGACACCCTGCCTAATAAAATACCGGTTGATCAGTCCTATACCAAATTAAAATAGGAATCCCAGTTGGTTTATCCTTAGCATCACTGTCGAAAACCTTTTTAAAACTTAGTAACCACCTAGTATTCCAAAAGGTGGTGCCAATTTTTTTTATCTTATTAATTAAACCAAACAGTACATGCGGAAATAAATATAATCCATTCACACAACTGAATTAAATTAACTGAACAAGTAATGACTACATGACGAATAAACCATCGGTCAGCAAAGTAAATAATCCAATTCAAATTTTCAACACCGGAATAAAATAAATCTGAAAACTGAATTGAAAGTCTGGGCGACATGCCCTAAATAAGACTGGAACTGATAAATGATTCCTACTATAGGGAATGAAAGAATGATGCGTCTAATCCAATCTCCTGCTAGCATCCCATATGCTGCAGCACCGTGTCCCCGGAATAGAATATCAATCCTGGCGTCCCTGTGGCTGGACACCAAAAAGGTTTTGAAAGTAATTTATAGCAAGGGTTCGGACCCAAAACATTTTGAAAATATTTAGCAAGTGAATTAACTGCAGTAATTTAAAATGCATGAATGCTCTTCATATATAAGTTAGTGTCGCACTCTCTTGAGGAAATTCTTACCCCTCCACTATTGTGCACATCTAACAATTACCTTAACGCCACCTAGTTGTACTACCCCGTCCAACTAATCCTGGTATAATCTCCCCTTGTCATACTACTCTAACACGAGTATAATAATTCCTGGATTAATAATTTATCTCACCGATTAACTTAATTAATTTCCTTTAAATAATAATCATATAACTGTGTCACGAGTTATATAAAACAATTACATCACATACTGTACTATTACCCGCATATAATATTTACTACCATTATATACGTACCTTTACCACACACACACACACACACACACACACACACACACACACACACACACACACACACATATATATATATATATATATATATATATATATATATATATATATATATATATATATATATATATATATATATATACACATCCATCCCTCCGAGTATACCCTCACCGGATGATTCCATTTAAAGTGCTATTTTACTAGGTGTGCTCACATAACCTAGTTATCCGAGTTGGAATTGCTCACCAACTTGGCTCAAAATATAAACGTAGTGGAGGCAGTTATATTCCTTCCTTGAAAGTGAGATAAATCCCTCACCCATATACCGGACGCTATGACTTGGGAATATACTCACCCTACTCCTCAATCTAGGGGATTCACCCACATCGCGCAACCTCCCTTGATAGCACTAGAGTATATAAATTAAATAAATATCTAGTCATTGATATTTAATAGCACACACAATATATACATGTATATATATACTATCACTACACCGTATATATATAATATAACCCCGGCTTTACCGTGTACTCAAAGCCCCGTAACACTAGCCTGTAATTTACCGAGTCTGTGGCCTGACTCAACTTAATTAATTTTCTCACTTATTAATTCACACTTCAATTAATATAATATTTTCCCGAGTTTATGGTTCGACTCTTATATAAATACTTTGCAAATTGATTTATATAATATTTACCCGAGTCTCTGATTCGACTATAATATAATTAATTTACACATTAATTAATTAATACTAATCCGAGTCCATGGTCTGACTCTAAATTAATTAATTTTTACATTAATTAATTACCAATCCGAGTCTATGGTCTGACTCTAAATTAATTAATTTTCACATTAATTAATTACCAATCCGAGTCTATGGTCTGACTCTAAATTAATTAATTTTCATATTAATTAATTACCAATCCGAGTCTATGGTCTGACTCTTAATTAATCAATTTTTCCCTTAATTATTTTATTATTCTGGTGTCACTCAACCCGTACACCCGCTTACTTGGTTCGTAACCTAATATTTTTCTAGTCAACATTCCCACTCTAAATTAATCTACACCTCTCAGTAATTAATTTAACACCTTGGTGTCACTGAACCAATATACCTGAACTCGTTCACTTAGCCCGTATCTTTAATCTCAGAATTTAATTCCTAATATTCTCCCATAATATGTCACGCGTTCATCTCTCCCAAATTTCCCAATTATATTTACCTATAATTATCAAGAATCATGCCCCTAATTAATTTTCATCATTAAAATCAACCTAATAATGTTCCCCAATGAAAATCTCCCTTACAATTAAGAACTGGCGTCACTACCAAAAATCCTATATCATCGATCGATCGAACCCCTTGGGTCGATCGATCGATCGTCCCAGTCATCATCTTCTCCAGCCTACTGTTCGGCATGGACGAACCCTAAAGCTTTTATTTTCGTTCTAAACACTTACCCAATTAAAATCAACATTTCTTCAACATAAGAAAAGGGTCTAAACATCCTAAAGACCTTAATTCATCATCAAATTCCATTAATTTCCAACATTTTCCCGATTTGGGTTTTATCCGGGTTTCAAATATCCAATACGATTTTCATCCCTATTAACAACAACTAACCATTGCTTCTTACTGGTTTTAGCATGCGATTCATACCTCTACATTCTAGAATCATAAACATAATAAATCTCACCCTAATTCCATTAAAGTATATCAATTTCCAAAAACCCAAATTTTACATGAAAACTCACCCAAAACGAATTTTGGCTTACACCTCCCATTATATGAATTTATTATCATCAATTTAAGAATTACAAGAGTTAACCAGTTGCCTAGAATCGTTCGTAGAGTCTGATCCATTGTTGTAGTTAAGGTGTGGACGAAGAACTACCCAATTAGTCCCTTAATTTGGCTCCAAAAAGATCCCCAATTGGCTTCTTGATTAACTTCCTCTAATCCCCTCTCAAACCCTAGGTTTAGAATTTTCTATCTGCCGTTCACTAGTCCCTCAATTAGGTTTAAAACCCCTAATACCGTTTTAGGCCATACGGGCCTAATTAAAATGGCCCAAATCACCTCGTATGGGCCCGACTATGCCTAAAAATACCCCGAGACCCAATTACTACCACCGAGAACTCTTTTATGACTATCTCGATCCATCCGGACTCAACCGCGCACTCAGAATTGTCATCCGAAATAATTTTTGACATTTCCAAATTTGACCTCAAAAATCCGACGCACGTTAATTCGAACAATTTAACTTAAAGTCGCCAATTAAAAATAATTCTTCCCACTCAGTTAAAATTTTCAAATCATAAATTTAAGTTTCTCCAATTTAAATATTTTTATTTTTTCCCAAAAATAATTAAATACTAAATCCTCAAAATTACACGGTGTTACACTTTGAATCTTCGTAACTTGTGATTCCAGACTCGAACTTGGATGCTGTTTCTTCCTATGTGCTCGTAGACTCGAGGTCTTCAACTCTTCTTCACGCTTCGAGATGCAAATTACTCTTTTGACCTTTGACTTTTCTTCTTTTCTCTTATTTCTTTCTTTCGATTTCATTCTTTCTTCACATGCACTAAATACCTGCAAGATGGCGTGAAATACACGAAACTTGATAAACTAGTTAGAAAATGTAAGTAGAAATGATATGAGATAAATCAACTAAAATTACATCGCACGGAATGTTAAGAGACTCTAAATTACGGGGATACATACGAAGAATTTATGCCTAATCAAATCCCCTCTAACTTAGAACTTTGATTGTCCCGAGCAATGTAAAAGAATCTAAGAAAGGTCAAAATCTTATCAAACATCTTATTGCGATAGAATACCTCTTTCGCGGGTAAGCGATTTCATTTAGCGTATGCAACAAACCTTTAAACTCCCAGGTTACCTAGTAGTACGAGTTGTGTCTCATGAGGTTTTGTAGTGTATACCCAAACATATTATTTTCGGCTAAAAGAAATCAAAATAACTAAAAATTATACAATTTAAACCCCCCAAAAAATGGTCACCATAAATTTATATTCATAAGTCTCAAATTATAGTGTGTATGTGCGAAGCCGACAACCAAGCCACAAATTTCCACCTATTGATCATTACGTTAATTTTCAAAAATTCATTTTGATTCAATTCTCACAGAATGCTCTCACAAATGAATCACTTGGAATGTGGCTATTTCTCTCGATATACGTGATATAAAGAGTAAATATAATTGAACACAAATTCACGCACGCAAACTTGAAAGACAAAAAATTCATATGGTGAAAAGATCTCCTCATCGAAATATGATTATTAGGAAAAGGGGGAACATCGTCTCTTATTCACACCAATTAATCTCTCTTTTTATCGTTTTATATCTTAGCTCTCCACGCAATAATTAATTTCATTATTCGGACTCGGTTAGGACTTTTCTTGGATTATAAGGTGTATGGGGTAAAAGTGGGATTTATTGGGAACGTCGGAATGGGAAAATTTACTTAGGATGTACATTAGTGTTTTTTCGGGCTTTTTGCTCATTTTTATCTTCTTTTTCTGTTTTTCACATTTTCTTGCTATTTCTATTTAGTATTATTCTATTTTTTTCTTGCCCTTGTTTCGCTTTTTGGACTTAATTGATGAAATTCAATTTTCACAATTCGAGGCTATTTGCGTTTTTCTAGTTACAAACGAAATTGAAAAATTTTATTGGGCTCAATTAGGTTATAAAAGGGAAAAAAATTCACAAATTTTTATGGCTAATATTGTTGGGTAACAAACGAGGGCCTAACTTCATTTATCCGAATTACTAATCAATTTACTATATGCATCTCGAGATTAATTTAGTTTAGAGATATGTTAGCACATTTTTCAAGACAACATCTCACACGTTTCCCATAACTGATCAAAACAAAGGAATAGAGATGAATGACTTTTTAAATGCTGAATTCAACTTTGAGTTAACCATTAACTCGAATTGATTTTAAAAACTTGTAAAAAGTGATAAGCTTGAAATCTCACCGGGTTGATCAATCTCCACGCTTATTCGTAAAGTCGTTAATTTTCTGTCAATTTCCATCTTGGATCAATTTAGGCTTTGTGCATTTGAAAGTTTTCAATTCGAGACTTAAAAAATTATGATATTTTTGAAATGTTTAAATTCCTATTTTTATTTATTTTGAAGAAAATATTTTTGGCTTTTCCAATCTTTTTGGATTTTTTTAAAATTTTCTATTTTTTTTCAATTTTTTGGCATTTTGAACTTTGTGAAATTTTGAAGCGCATGTATACCCCCATCTTAGACTTTTGCAAAGTTCATATGCTAAAGGACTAAAATCTAAAATAAATAGAGAATGCATAAAAAATGAACGGACAAAATGTACCATGTAATACTAACAAGCAAGTAAACGAAATGATAGGATAAAAGTTTCATAGTTCTTCATTACAAAAAAAAGAAGTACAAGCAGTTAAGGATAGACAATTGGAAGAACTACAACAGACAAACAACCAAATAAATAACGGGCTACCGAGGGGGTCGGTCAGACGAGCCGGGAGCATTTGGGTCATAGGGGTCATAAAAATAAGTCAGTGGTGGAACACCCATATGCAGTCGATAAAGCTGAGCTTGGAGGCAATGCATCATACTTGTATCGCGCTGGTACGCTCCAAGTTTTGCTTGGAAGTCAGTACAATATTCATTAATGAACTCGTCAAAGCGTTCTTCTAACGCGGAAATGAGCTCCGCTCCCTCTGGCTTGTAGTCAGAATTATCCGCCTCCTCATATTCTTCCACCATGCCCTCGGCCATTTCAATGTCCTCGGCTTATTTATCCTCCTATACCTCCTCCTCCTCCTCCTCCTCCTCCTCATCATCATCATCATCATTATTAGCAGCCTATACCCTCGTTGCTCTTATGACCTCCCGTTATTTTGCATTATGAGTGTGTGATTCCTACCCAATGGGCTTTAAGAGGAGGGGAAAAGCTCGGGGTGGCTCAATTCCGGAATCGATGAGGATTGAGGTACTGAGGAGGGGATATGGGAGAGGGTCCTTACCCTTTTGATGATATCAGTGTGGAATGTACGACAGAGGTTAATGGTAGTGTTTTGATAAAAAAGGTGGTAGACGAGTGTAGCTTGGAGAGGGCCCATCGCCAAATCATTTGAAGTTTGGAGTAGGTTGGCGTAGATAATGTGGAAGGTGATGTAGGCCATATCATTTAGGATCCCATGAAAAAGTTTCCCGAACCCAATTTTTGTTGGGTGCAAGTTGAGTTATGCAGGTACTTTTGGGAATGGGTGCGACGTTAGTTGGGTAGTAAAAACATTCTGGGATCGGAACCCCCTTGGCGAAAAGCTTATGGGACAAAATGTCTACGGAGAAGGGGATGGGACGATCGTCAACAAAAGCTTGGGCTTTGCACTCGCTCGTGCGGACGAGAGACCCATATAAAGATCGGACCTCCTCTTCCTATACCACATTGTGGGGCTCGTTGAGAAACCAGAACCACCTCCTCGGGAGAAAAATATTGGTGACGGTGGGGGGTAGTTCATTCCATTTAACTAGTCACTTAATGTGGAGTGTTCAGGAGGAGCTGAAAAAAATTCTCACACCATATTCGTTATATGCGACAACGAAATCCCCCGTTACCATCGGGGAGGACTGCGGTGGAGGTGTATTTAGCGAGTAGATCTCGGTTGGCCATGGGAAATCTTGGTGCTACTAGAATATGAGAGAGAGAGAGAGAGAGAGAGAGAGAGAGAGAGAGAGAGAGAGAGATAAATAGATAGATAGATAGATAGATAGAGATAGAGAGAGAGAGAGAGAGAGAGAGAGAGAGAGAGAGAGAGAGAGAGTATGTATGGGAGGGAAGTGGCTAGAGTGTGGAGAAAGGGGTGGGATAAGGTGTGAATTTATAGGTGGTGTGGGGGAAGTATTTGGAGGCAAAAAGGGGGAAGAATGGAGGGAAAATGGGGGAAGAAAGGAAAAAATGGAATAGGAAGGAAATGAAGAGATTGGGGGAAGTGGGGAAGCACCTAGGGAAGGGGCATAAATCTACAAATGGTTAACCAGTCCAGTTCCCCCTTTTTTTATTTATCATTTTCCCAAACCGAACCAATCCGGTCCAGGGGTATCGGTTCGGTTCACCATGTATAAAAACACTCCTCTCGTTCTCTAAACATCAATTCTTTCACTCTCAATTTTTTGAACACTACCGCAATTATTCCAGCGAAGGAACTCCCTCGAAACTATCCATTCCCTCACAAAACATGTGTTTGAACTCCTATCCTCTCACACTTTCACCTACGAACTCATAACGATCCAAACCTAACTCTTACTAGTATACACAATAATTACCCCATACGCATTGGGGTTGCGACAACCTCTCATAATCTTAAAAACTCATCCGACCCCACTTACGGGGTCTGATGTTCTCCTTGTTTCTCCCATCCTAGGATCGTAAATAGAAATCGAAACAAGTTGGGACCCTTCCCAAAGGTAAATGAGTCACATTGATATTCGTGACATGTGTCTTGAATGGGATTCTCAAGGTGCCCAATATAATTTCAACTTACTTATCCCGGATTGGAGTGCTCTGCTCAATCAAACTTGGAGGGACTTATTCAACTTCGATCAATATCAACTTCGGGAATGCTTAGTTCAGGCTCTAAGTCGAAAGAGACTTGAATCTTCTCCTCTATTGCATCCCAAACCTCCAGTGGCTTAGGTGGATAGTTACAAAGAGGAATCTCATTTATCCTATTTTTCTTTTCACTCTCCTCGACATGATTACTTGATTCCAATTGAGATTGTATGTCAATAGTGAGGTTTCGATCCACCAAAATGATTTTTCTCTCAACCTTTTATAGGTTCATGTGATCTCTCACTTGCTCAATCTCCAACTCCTCTCTCTAAAACACGAAACAACGTGATCTCTCTCTTACACCACATTCGTCACTACACACTCATCTCTCTCGACCTCTAGCTCAATGCTCGAATTATCGCTCTTACTTTCTTTAACTTGGCATACCCCTAACGGTTCTGTCATGTGAGTCCTCTCGTGCGCATGCACTTCCTCTATAAGAGCCGTATCCCGCGGTTTGCACTCATCACCCTCGTTCTTGGTTTTGTTAATGATATTTATCTCAAGGATTATATTCCTGAACGTTAGTTGCACTCGCCCATTTCGAGTATTAATAAGTGCATTAGTCGTAGCTAAGAATGGGATGCTAAGGATGATGGGAACATGATTGCTTGGGATAAAGGATGGCTCCTCATCCCGAATAACAAAATTCACCGGGAAGTAGAAAATGTCAATTTGAACGATCACCTCTTCAATGATTCCCCGAGGCATCTTCATAGAGCAATCCGTGAGTTGGAGAGTCATATTTGTGGGCTTAAGGGCCCCCCAAGTATAGCTTCTTATAGATGGAATATGGGAGAATGTTAACACTTTCCCCTAAATCAATTAGCACTCTTTAGATTCGGTTCATCCCCATGCTGCATGAAATGGTGGGTGCACCCGAATATTTATATTTTAATGGAAGGTCACTCAACAATACCGAGCTAATGTTCTGTGTGAAGAAGACATTTTTCTTTACCTGTAAACTACGTTTCAAAATGAGTAAGTCCATAAGAAACATATCATTGGCAGGAATTTGATTGATAGTCTTGAGAAAAGGTAAATTGATCTTTACTTGCTTAATAATGTCCAGAACATCATCAAGGGAGGTCCCTTTTTGAGATGGAACTAATTGTTGAGGGAACGACGAAACGATGGGTGGTTCACTATGACTTTGGGCCCACTAGTGTTGCCCTCATTATCACTCTCATTTAAGGGGGCATCTTCGGCCTCTTTTGTGTCGGGCAAAGCCTCTTATATTTGGGTTCGTCATTTGGGGGAGGTGATAAATCAATAACTCTCCCAATATGTAGAGTGGTAATCATACTACATTGCTCTGGATGGTCGTGGGATGTAGCGCTAACACTAGATTGACCTTAGGGAGGTCTTTGTCCTTGGGCTGGAAACTTACCCTTTTCCTGGATACTCATGGATGCTTCCAACTTAGAAATATTTGCATTTATATAGAATAACATGCAGTCATAATTAGCATTGGTTGCATTTTAGTATTGGATGAATTGATTTGAAGCGCCCTCAAGATTTTTCTGTGGTGGGGTGACATATGGTAGAGGAGGTGGTAATTGCATATGCATTTCATAGGTGGTGCTTGTTGAAAATGAGGAGGTGGAGGTGGGGTTATGTGTGAATTATGATTCAGAGCAGCATGTTGTTGCCCTTAACCGAACCAAGGATTGTTTATCCATGGAGGTTTGTAATAATTCCTGTGACGGGCATTAAAGTTAACCTTAAAATATCCTACCACATTCACTTGCTCTTTGAGCATAACCTTGTAGGCAAGTGTTGTCGGGCATTCCTTTATTGAATGTCCCATCTCATAAATAACACACAATTTCTCTCTTGATTGAATGGATTCGGGGGTTTCTCTTGGCCGTGATTCAAGAATGTCTTCCATTTTTTCCTCAAGATGAATAAATCGTAGGTTCCATACAATGTCCTTATCCACGTGGTAAAGACCAAAAATGGAAGGAGCGGTGGATGATTGTCGAACCCAGTTTGGGATGTTCGGATCGGATGTGTCCCATGCTTGAGTAGTCTCGACGACATACTTGAGATAGGCCTCGTCATCATTTCCATCTAACTCCCAAAATGGTCTTTCACACATAGTTCGAATGAGTTGTTTAGACACTATAGTTAGACCTTGATGAAAGAAAGAGATATTATGATGCTTTTTGAATCCATAATGAGGGAAAGCATTAACTAACTCTTAGAAGCGTTCCCACCATTGATCAAATGACTTATTATCTTGTTGGCGAAATGTTTTAATTTTAGCCTTGACGAAGTTGGTTCTATGTTTGGGAATAATTTCAAAAGAATCTTGGATTGCATATCCTTCCACGATGTAATTGAGTTCGGCGATAAAGACCACACCCAGGACTTAACTTTATCCTTCAGGAAAAAGGAAAACATTTCAGGTGAACGATGTCTTGCGTGAAAGATTGATCACTAAACGTGTAGCATGCCTCTTCGAACTCATGGATGTGGAGGTATGGTTTCTCTGAATCCAAGACGTGAAATATGAGAAGAATTTATGTCATCCCATTACGAAAGTGGAAGTGTCCCACATTGTATGGAAGTGGAATGCACCCAGGGCTGACAGTTCGGTCGGGATATAAGAGTTCTTTCATGGGACGATACACTAGGTATTCTTCACTTGTACTAAAACTAGGATTATCGGATATGTCTATCTCTCCTAAGGACTCTAAGTTCTCATTCTATATCCTGGAAGTGTGACTCATAATGGAATTTGGAGGTGCAGAAGGTGGAACCCAGAACTGTGGTGCGTTAAGAGTGTGTGGGTTATTAGGATAGTAATCAACTATTGGATTCTGATGAATTCATGTTATAGTAGATTGAGGGGTCTATTGAGAATTTTGCATAAAAGGGCTATGAGAGAGGTTATAATTTTTCTTTGCTTTTTTTTTTTTCAATTTTTTTCAATTTTTGATTTTATGAAAATTTTTGAGTTTTTAAGTTTTGGAATCAATTTCAGATCAAATCGACCTAACCTAATAGTCTACCTAATTTCCCTAGTAATGGCGCCAAAAACTTGACACGACTGAAAATGTGTCTCTAGTGCATGCCTATATCGGTTCCAGTGCAAACTGGTCACGTAAGTAATAAACCCGGTAAGATGGGGTTGAATCCTTGGGGAAATAGGACATGGAAAGTAACGACGATTGAAAACATGACTAACCCTAAAAAAAATCTAGAAAAGAACAAAATGATGATTAATTTTTAGATTGATTTCTATTAACTAAATGCATCATAAATTGAAATTACTGACTAAATTATGCGAGCATAATTAAAACTACTTGAATTGATCAAATACGAATGATGAAGATAGGTTGAAATACACTCCCCTGAACCCTAGTGTGTTTATCGAACATAAAACTATCTTCTGAATTAGATAATTGATTAAAATTGGTCTTTATTAATCTCAAGAATTACATATATGAGGGTATTAGCCTGCATCATGCATAATCAAGAGCAAGAATAAAGCGGTGTTTAAATAGTTAACACGCGCGCCACGTTCTTAAACACCCTGGTTACCTATGACAAATGAGGTTAAAAGACCTACGATGGTTGTGATCACTACACAACACGATTCAATCATTATTTAATTCAAATTACTAACTTTTTATTCGTGAAAACCACATCGGGTTGGGTTCATGCATCTCAACCCTTAGAAATCTAGCCTAACATGGTGCAATTAACTACAATTATGTTTTCTACTGCGCAGGAAATCAAAACCATCATGAAATTAAACTTAGATGAGAAGGATAATCTATGAACTATTAGAGATAAACAAACCATGCACTAAATAATTAATTCAAACAATAAAGAAGAAGAAGAAGAAGAAGAAGAAGAAGAAGAAGAAAAAACAAACTTTAATGCATAAATCTGAAATTAAAAATCGATAAGTTGTAACTTCGAGCTCCTAGGGTTCTTGACTACTTTCTCTCTATAAAACTATACTAAAAAAACTCTTTAAGAACCCCCTGAAGTCTGGGAATACATTGGGATAAAAAAAATCAGGGAATATGTTGGAATAAAAAGACTATGTTTTTACAAGAATTTGATCCATGCACAGCTCTAACTTTGAAAATAATTTTGAATTTCGACAGCCAAACCGATCCAATTCAGATACATCAGTTCGATTCGCCTATTAAAGAGGATTTTGCTTTACCGGACAGGTTCCTTTTTCATTCCCATCGGTTCGTTTCCTCATTAACAGAAATTTTAGCCATCAAGGTATCGGTTCTTTTTCTTCTCTATGGGTTTGGTTTGGCTTATGTAGAACAATCTCCTTCCTTTTGATTTTTCCATCAACTTTGAAGCTTCATAACTTATGATTCGGGAATCAGACTCGGATGTTGTTTCTTCCTATGTGCTCGTAGACTCGAGGTAATAAGCTTTTCTTTAGGATTCTCGTCCGAATTACAGATGAAAATTACTCTTTTTCCCTTTGACCTTTATTCTATTCTCCTATTTCTTTCTTCCGGTTGCTTTCTTTTCTTCACATGCAATAAATACCTTTATGATGATGTGAAATACATGAAACTTAGCAAAATGTCAGTAGAAATGATATGAGATAAATCAACTCGAGTTACATCGCAAGGAATGTTAAAAGACTCTAAATCAAGGGGATAAATACGAAGAATTTGTGCCGAATCAATAAGGTCTGAACCAGATTCAAGGTAGCATTATTGGAATGGAATTAAAAAAGGTAACTGCAGTCATAGAGGCTTTTAAGATTGAACCTACTAAGACCTTGATGGGAAAATTCCATACACCAGAAAACATTGACTATGACAAGAATAAAGTCTTTACCAAGGTACACTAGTTTGGAGTAAGAAGTCCACATCACGATACGCTAGTAATCACTCTTAAAATTTCCAACTAGGATTAAAAAAAACTACTAGTTAATCAGAGAAGCTCCTCAGAGATCATGTACTTAAAATTATTTAATAAGATCAACCTTATAATGGAAGACCTAAAGTAAGTGACCATCCTTTTGGTCGGCTTTAATGGAAAGATGACTATGCCACTTTCAAAGGTGGTATTATGAGTACGAACTGGAAATATCTCGAAGCTAATCTAGTTATTAGTTATGGACATCGAGTACCCCTACAATGCTATTTTGGAACAAGATTGAATTCACGACATGAAGGTATCACCTGCACTTATCAGTAAAATCTCAAATGCATTACCGATCGACGGATAATAGAAATAATGGGAAATTATGTTATTGCCTAATAATGCTTTATCACGGCCATCGGGTCTAAGCAAGAAAAGAAGAAGTCAAAAGTTATTACAAACTAGGAGTTTAAAGATGTGGATACTTCATCTAAGTAAAAACTAAAGTATAAAAGACCGAGGGTGGCCTTGTAGATAGAATCATAGAACCATTATGAGAAGCCATGTTCAACAACTCACACCTGAAGAAGAAATTTATGATTGGTAGCTCGTTGAGCTATCATATAAAGGAGAAATTGATCTCCGTCCTCAAAGATAATCAAGATTACTTTTCTTGGAAGAATTTTGATATGCCCGAGATTTCTCTCAAATTCATGTGCCACTAACTTCATGTGGACCTAGCATTCCTATGAATGACACAAAAAGGGTGTCAAACATCCCCTGAAAAAAGAAAAATTTATTAAAAAAGAAGTGGGAAAACTTATAGAGGAAAGGTCTGTTAAATAGGTTCAATTCTTGAAGTTGATATCAAAACAATTTATCTTCAAAATGAATAATGGTAGGTAAAGAGTCTACGTTAAACCCATCGATATAAATAAATCCTTTCCTAATGATAACTTTCACTTACAAAACATTGATAATTTGGTTAATGCTCCAACAACAGTGAACGAATGAGCTTCCTAGTTTCATACTTAGGGTATCATCAGATCTTTTTGTTCGATCTAGATGAAGAAAATACTTCATTTGTCACCAACCTTATATTGTATTTCTACACAGTCATAATATTGGGGCTTAAGAATGCAAACAAAACATACGATTGATCACTAAATGTTTAAACATTAATTGGTCATGACCATGGAAGTTTACATGGACGATATGATTGTCAAAATCAATCATACAAGTGATTATCTACAGGACCTAAAGAAGATTTTTGAGGCCCTAAGATGATACATGATGAAGATCAATGCATCCAAATGTTCTTTTATAGTACATTTTATGCAGTTCTTTAGCTACCTTGTCATTTAAAGGGGAATCAAGGAAAACCTTGAACAAATTGAGGCAATGTATAATGTTCAACCTCAAAAAACATTCAAATATGTTCAAAAATTGATGAGAATGTTAACAGGGCTCAACCTCTTCATCTCTAAAACCTTTGAAAAATGATTGACAGTTTTTTAGCCCTTGAAGAAAAAGAATGGTCCAATCTATCATTAATAATGCTCAAAAGTGCTTGAAGAAATTATTCTTTATTTTTCCTGAACACCCTACTTGTGGTTTATAGTATTAGAGATCTAGTTTATATATATCTTGTGGTGTCTAACCGTGTAGTTAACTCGGCCTTAATGAACTAAAATGAGGGGAACCAAGCCTCGATCTATTATGTTAACAAGACACTAATGGACATTGAGAAACACTACCACCTATTAAAAATCTAGATTAGTATCTGATAATCACTTTAAGAAAATTGAAAAACTATTTTCAATCCCACTTATTCAAAGTTATCACCTCTTTTTTGCTCAAGTCAGTCCTCATAAAAGCTAACCTTACCAGATGGATACCAAAATGGTTACTAGAATTGGGGATAATTGCTATCCATTATTAATCAAACACTACCATTAAAGGGTAGGTGTTTGGAGTTCTCATTGCCAAATTCACTAGAGGCAAGAGACTAATGAGGGGAAACACACTGATCAAGTCAATGTTGTAGGGTTTGATTAGTTCGATAAGTTGACGTTCTATGTTAATGGGGACTCTAACTTAAAAGGGTACAGAGAGGGAATTGACCTTATAATCTAAGAACAAACTATGCTCGAGCAAGGAATATGATTTTTCTTTAAGACATCCAATAATGAGGATGAATACGAAGCTTTCATCGCCGAATTGAAGAAGGCCTTATCCTTTGGCCCAAGTCAACTTCACGTATTTTATAACTCAAGGATGATATATGATAAAGTATCATGAAACTATAACGCAATAGATGAATGCATGTTATTATACTTATAGGTCACTAGGACCTAATCGCATAGTTCAAGAAAGTTCATACCTAATAGTTATTTTTAAAGAAATAACAGCTATGTAGATGCTCTGGCCACTCTAGGTTCCACCATTGACTTAGATCTCAAAAGAACCATTGAGGGTAACCATTATAAAGCCAAAGATCTCCATACAAGTCCTCACCATCCAAAAGGCTCTCACCTAGATAATGAAAATCATAACATACTTGTAAAAGGAAATTCTAACCCTCGATAAGAAGCCGACCTTTGAAACTAAGGTGAAAGTTTTTTTGTTTTATCTATCACCTAAGGGGAAGCTCTACAAGCAATCTTTCACTGGGCCATACCTCTAATAAGTATACCTAAGCCATGTCAATCAAGTCATATACGACATGCATGATGGGATATGTGGAAGTCATGTCAGGTGAAGGTATTTTCCTTTCAGAACCATCAAGGTTAATAGTGTCATTACAAGTAAAAAATATGTAGTATTATTTGTCAGGAAGTGCCAAGAATTATTGCGCATACTTCATTGACCAACCAACGACATCAAGACATTAACAAGTCCATGGCCTTTCGCTCAATAAGGATTGCACACTGTGGGTCCTCTACCTACAACATTAAGAAATTAGAAGTATAAAATTATTTCACAAAATGAATAGAGACCGAACCTTTAGTGAACATAAGGGGCACTGGTATAATATGATTTATCTAGAGAAATATCGTGACCTGTATTGGCATGCCGAGGATGATCATTACTGACATTGAAATACAATTTGAAAGCATACAGTTCCAATACTTTTATAGAAGTCATAATATCAATAACTATTATGTCTCGATGGTCTATCCCTAAAAAATGGATAGTCCAGATGTTTGAATAAGACAGTGCTCAGCAGAATCAAGAATAGGCTGAAGAATGAAAAAGGCATTTGAGTGGATAGGCTTCTTCATGTTCTCCTTTAGGCATATATATTAATGACCTGAAGATCAACAAAGGAAACAAACTTCACCTTAGACATAGATTGGAAGCCATAATTCCAGTGAGAGATGGCTCTCTAAGCACGAAGATAATTATTGTTGATGAATCTAAAAATAAAGAAATCACAAGTTCTAAGATTGAACTGATCAAGGAAAGAAGAGATCAAGCATTGATCAAATTAGTTTCCTACCAACAGTAGTTGGACAAGAAATACAATAATGGCATCAATGCAAGGAAGCTCCAGGCTACAGATTATGTCCTCTGAAAGGTGATCTATAATGCAAAAAGGGCATCATATGAAAATATTGTTCCAATTGGTAATGACCAATCAAAGTCATCATAGTCAACCTCTAAAGTGCATACAATATGGAAACAATAAAGGTAGGGAAAAATCTAGGTCCAGGAATGCGTCCAACCATAGGATTTTTATTTATAATTTTTTTTCTAGGCTTTCTAATGTTTAAATTTTATATTATTCCAACTTCTTAGATGATTGTAATTTCAATTAATGCAATTATCTTTCTTATTGTTCCAGATGGTATTCTATCTTTATTAATTACAAATTATCATTATGGCAAGGTCGTCATCATTACAATTTGTTTTCAAATTTATATGTTCAAGTTTTGATTGGAAGTTTAAATTTTTTAGTTAGATTAAACAATACATATCTTAAGATTACATGTTTTCATCACTAATATTCACGAAAACATCAAGAATTATCCTGGAAAGAAAAAGACCGACGAGGGATCCCAAGGGACTAAGTGTCTCGACTTTAATTAGCTAAAATCCCGATCACTTAGATTGCCCTACAAATAGGTTCATTTTCATCATATGTTGTATTGCGCCTAAGGTGTTGTGATAACACTCATCCTAAAGGTAGGAAAACTAATAAGACGCCCTCTATATAAAAAAACTTGAAAATTCAAGACATGTAATTGGCTAAATAATTTCATATATATATTCGTTTAACTAAAAGTTTCAAATGAGTCTTTGCATCATCACCTCAACATTCATCACATACATATACTTTGGTCCAGAGTGTCTCGATTCCCATCCTCGTTAAGATAGTTAATGAATCTAAGATACAATTCATTAGAGATGGTCCACTTTGTGTTCAATTTTCATGTCTTTGGGCATTAGCAAAGAGAAAGATGTTGGTATGGATCATCTTGAGAATAACAAGGAAAGTTTATTTTGTATATACCTTATCCAGGAACTTTTTTATTCACGGTTTCTAGGAACTCACTCTTCAGTCAATGCTACTCTTATTCACTAATTCAATGTGAACATTGTAGTGACCACTACTAATCCCCTTATCCTTACATCTTATGTGAGTGGTTTTGAGATTGTTCTTATATAGGTTGTGCTTTCATCTCATCTTAGTCTTCCATGTGTGTATATCTCTCATTATACCCTATTCACTGATATTTTTTTTTACACGTGATCAAATTTCTATATTCCTAGCAGGTCGACAAGTGGCTTTGGCTGGGAGCTTATTTCTTTAGAATGCCTGGAGGAAGAATTATTTAATAATTATTTTTTTGGTTATCAGTAACCTTACGATTCAGCGCCGTTCACAATATTTATCCTTTGCCATTTTTCATTTTATGTATGCAATTTTCCATCATCACTCTATTGATAATACCTCTTTAATTCTCGAGGATATGCCTCAGGCTTGTTTGGATGAATCTTAGGAGGCTTGGTCATATGGTCATAAATTATTGAATATATTATAAGATTAAGATTTATAATTTTTCATCTTTTATTTTAGTTTTCCTTATCCCGTTACACCCCAATGCACCATCATGAACATTCTCAAGATTTTGAATGAAGATGAGATAGTGATCGAATGCAGCAATCGAAGATTAATCACCACCACATTTATTAGAGAAGGTTTACAAGGTTGTTTTTGTGAAACCTTTTTGCTTAGGGGTATTTTTAAAGAGTTTGAAAACTTAAAATATCTTTCAAAAATTTTTTTAATTTTTTTTCTAAGTCATTAGAACGGCATTTGGATGTATTTCGGACGAGTTCCTATACATTGTTAGAATCCTTTGACCTTCGTTCGAACGAGATAAATTTCCATGTATTTAGGCAGGCTTTGGAATCTCATTGGATCAGTCGTTTGATGTATGATCAAACAAGAAAGATTATGTCATTCAAACGAGATATACCTTCATTCGAATGAGTACGCAAAAAAATATTTTTTACCAGATTTCAAATGAAATCTTTCATACCTATCTCATGGATATTCTTCTCCCCACATATAAAGATGTGGGATAGCATTTTATTCAGCCTTTTAGACATCTTTTAATGATAAAACTCTTTATTTTTTTAATCCAAACCCTTTGAATAATTTGATATCACTTTTCCAAACCACAAAGAACACATTCCATGTACATACCCTTACAGAGTGATTCTCTACAACTCACCTTATGGAGATAATTATCAACTGCTGAAGATAGGAATACTAATCCTGAGACTAATTAGTAGATATTTAGGCAAAATGAGCTTGCTATAGGGCGGTACTAGATTAACATTATTTGTTGCGACAACTTGGATTGAAGACATTAATGCATCGCTAAGTGGTGCTTTATATTTTTTAAGTCTGTGTATCCCCACCAGTAATTCCTAGATGGAAACAATGTTGAATATAGGTTTTGCCCAAAAGGAATTTTTCCTTATCTCATATCTTCTTTGGTTTGTGGTTGGTTTACTTGGCTTCATTTGGATTCAAATATCTTGCATGTTCACCTAATTTAATCAAGATAAAATTTGGACTAAATATAATTTGTTTTTTTGTGTGTGTGACCTACTCTACGACTTATACATATTATCGAACAACTCTATTATGCTTTTTCAAATTGGTATCAAATAATCTTTCTATAAGTTACGTGGGTCAATTATAGTGGTTATATGGATAACTGGTACAATAGATCACCTACTTTTGATGGGTCTAACTATGCCTATTGAAAATCTTAAATGGGGTAGATATTTAAATCAATTGATGGGCTTTTCTAGATTGTTGTCAAAAGGAGGTGAAGGCCGCCAAATTTGACTAATAGTGATGTCATTTGTCTCAAACCAGTCACTACATGGAATAAGGATGATTTTATATGGAGTAACTTTAACTCTCAAGGCTTAAATGCTATTTTTGGTGTAGTTACACCTGAAGAATTTCATCTCATCATGATGTGTTCCACATAGAAGGAAGCATGGGATATCCCCCAACTCACTCATGATGGTGCCAATGTTGTGAAAGCCTTTAAGACAAATAATCTCACCCAAAATATGAGACCATTAGCATGCTTGAATCCAAAATATTTAATCAATTTTATCCTCTCCTGTCTAATATTATGAACTCTAGTGTTAATTTGGGTGAGAGAATTCCTCGGATGAGGTAGTTAAGAAAATTTTAAGATCTCTTCCCTCTTGTTTTAGTGTGAAAGTCACGGTCCTTAATTCTTTTGGAATTTTAGATACTCTTAAGTTAAATGAGATCGTAGGACTTCAGACGCATGAAATAGATATGTTCCCCAAAACAAGGAAGAAAAAGATCTCTTTAAAAGCTCAATCTAAGAAGAATGAAAATGTTTTTGACTCCGACTTCGAGATTAATTTTGATCTAGATGATCTTGCCCCATTAGCAAAAAAAATCTCAAATTCCAAAGTAAAAAATAAAAGTTTCGAGAAAGACACAAATTTCTAAACAGGAAATAATGTTTTTGAGAATGCTCAGGAGAGAGATAGAGGCTAGAACCTTAGGTATATCGAATTAAAGACATGCTATGAGTGTGAAGGTAAAGGACAAAGGACATAAATCCCACGAGTTTCCCACAAGGATTAAGAGAAATGGCAAATGAAAATTTGCATATAATCCCATTTTAAGTGATAGTGATGTCGGGTCGGTGGATTTCAGAGATGAATCACCACATGAACCTAATTTATGTGCATTCATGGCCAGCACGTTCATACTTCTAGTGCATCCCACGCTACTGAGGACATTTTTAAACATGATAGCCTTGAGAATATTTTAAACTTTTTGGAAGAGAGCAAGGGTGATGAAGAGAATTACAGTAAGGGAGAACGTGCCCTCTAACATGCCTATGCCGAACATTAGAAAGATTCCTATAAAACCAAAAATAAAAATAAAAATGTGACTCTTAGGGTATTGGCTTTAGAAAAGGATTTGAAGGTTTTGAGAGACTGTGAGGCCTTAGTGCGTAATCTTCAGAAGTTGGAAGTTTCTTTGTGTAGGAAACTTATTGTGGTTGGTAGGGAAAATACCAATTTAACCAACAAAGTGGCCAGTCTTAGGAGAGATTTTCAAGCTTCATTGGAGACTCGTGAGAAACTTGAAGCCCATATTTCCCAAATCGAGAAAGATCTTGAACGTTCCCAAGAGGTCAAGATTACTTTTTAGGACACATACAAGAAGGTTGTGAAGATGTTCCTCTATCCCACGTTAGGTTTTAACGAAAGGCAAGGTATAAGTTACGATGGTGCATCCATGTCCAATACTACATTTGAACTGGTTCTCGAGATTATAATGGATCTTTAAAGTCCTCGACCTAACCCGCCAAGGAAATCTTGTCCTAACATTAATAACAATGGTAGACCCAAACTAATATATGTTTGTTCCCATTGTAAAGAAAGAGGTCACCTTATGAAGTTTTGTTTAAGCTAGGGAGAGTTTCCCATACATGCATACCCATATATGCTCCCATAGATGTTCCCATATATGCTCCCATACACCGTCAAAGAGATTTTGATAGTCTTTGAGATCAAGAATAATATTTAGTCAAGACTTCTCAATGTTTTATGGAGGAATTTTGAAGGATGTCTACTCATTTACAGAGCACCTTTCGGAATAATGATTGAGGTTAAGACTTGTTTCTAGTATTGGGTTATTATCATGTTACTATCTTTTGTCCCTATTACTAGATTGTATTTCTATGTTCACATTTTTTTGAAAAATGCAAAAAATATTTTATTTTCTTTTAGAAAAAGTTTAAAAGATTTAATTTTTGATAAAATTTTAGAAAAAAAAAACTTGTATTTTGTTTGACAACATATATGGATGTGCATTTAAGATGTTCGAGTCATAATTACATTCCATCCATTCATGGAACTTATTTACGATGTTATGAGACTTGGCGTCATTTTTTTTGTGCGCTTAATAATGCGTGGTTAGAATTTCGTTGTTTTTTATGGTTACTTCCTTCTTGCTGGACTTTTTATACCACCCTTATTACGCACATGGATGAATTTTAGAACATTTTACTTTCTTTGTCATATGTCGAATACGATGTTCTCATCTTAATAGTGTCTAATAAAAAACCAAATGTACTGGGAACAAATTGTGCTTGTAGGATACACTGCTCAGATTCTTTTCAATAGAAAATTTAATTTTTGTTTAAGGAATGGGAAGGGTCTACGAAAGAAGAAATCTTCTTTGCGTTAAAGGCCACCACTGTCAAGAGCAAAAAAAATTAATTCATCATAGAAAATATAGAAGCGCCTGTAACAACCCAGGCTTTTGAGCGACTACTTTATATTATTTATCCTGATGGGCTAATTTTATAAAATAGGAGAAGTTGGAGTAAATATTATTTCCCGTGATATTTAGGGATAGTATTTACTATGTTTTGTCTATTTACCATTATGAGTAGGTAAATAGCATTATATTGTGTTTTATTGCGTCGTTATATGTAAAACGATGGTTATGACCCATATATAATTTGGAGTATAATTAATGAAATAAAATGAAATTGGGACACAAAAATAGTTCACATTTTTCCTAATGCCAAAATAGGGGGTGAAGTTGTTTTAGAATAGTCGAGATAGTCAAAATAAGTGCCAAGTTGTATTTTTGAGTTTTGGGCACTTTTGGCGTGTTATGACTCAATTATGTGGTTACGAGTCATTTTAATGGTGTAATAACATTTAAAAGAGGGAAATTAATGTTTAAAAAGCGATTAAGTCCCTCACCACTTTTATTTTCTCAATCTTGTGTTTGAAGCCAAGAGAGAGAGAGAGAGAGAGAGAGAGAGTTGGGAGAAACGGAGAAAAAAAAAGAAAAATGGAGATTTGAGGGCTGAAATCCGTTGCTACCGGAGGAGAATCCGAGACTACAAACTCGAGGGAAGTTTCTTACTTTCTAGATATTGATTTAATATGATAATTTGCATGTATAGTTAGTTTTTGGGAGATTTAAACCATTTATGGGTTTTGGGTATTTTTGGTGTATAACCCTTAAATCTCGATTTAATTTGTTTTGAGTTGAAAATATTAGTTAGTTGTAGTGTAGAAATGAGTAGTATCAATATTTGTTGTTGTCGTTGGAAGAAATAAAGGATTTTAGGGTTCTACAACCCGTAGCCCGAACTGGGCCAATTCTCAGGGCCGAATCGATTCGACTCCCAGGCGAATCGATTCGGTTAGGGGGCAGGATACATGTCTGGGAGACCGAATCAATTCGGGTTAAGGACGAATCGATTCAGACAGAGGAAGAATGCCAGTTTCACTCACCAAATCGATTCACTTTTGGGTGAATCGATTCGCAACCCGAGGCGAATCGATTCGGCCCTAGGGCGAATCGATTCAGTTGCCTTGTTTTTGTGAGATTTTTCCTAGTTTGATTTTTAGCCCTTTTTCTTTTAGGTACGAGGTTTAGGACCCTTCCTTTGGGAAGTAATGAAAGATTCCTAGGGTGTTGATTTGGGTAGGCAAATGTCCTAGGTTAATATGGAGATGTTAGACCTTATCCCGAGGGCTAGCTTGTGTAGGTTAATATCCGAATGGTATAGGAAGTTAACCTAAAAATAAATTGGGGATAAAATGTTAATGTTGGTACTTTTGGGAGTCAATCATTGAGGGAGACTCACATTGATGGTTTATGAAATGGTATGAACTCTTGGAGACTAGTTTGAGGATATTGGCACTTCGGGTCTTAGGTCATTAATAAAATATGACTTAATGAGAATGAAATGCATATGCTAAAATGTGGTACTAAATGAATAAGTACAAATGATTTTTGAGAATGTAAAAATGGATGTTTTCAAATGGAAAAAGTAATGATTTTCATAAATGTTAATTTATGGATACACACCTCTCTAAATCACTATCATAAGGGAAGTTGCGTGCGTATGGTGAAGCCCCCTGTCTAATGAATGCAGAGTGGATATAGTCCTAGGACATATGAGTGTTTATTGTATTTTTCTACGCTGGTGAGGTGATTCTGGGTGTGGTCATGACTCTCCCGTAGGAATATGGCCATTTCTCGACGTTTCGAAAGGATCATAGGTTCTCTTGGTGATAGGCTCTGGAAGATGATAGCCATTTAGGGGCGCGCATAGTGGGAAAACCCGGAAGGGCGGTCTTAGATTGCGTTATATAATATGATATATAACTATGGATAATAATGTGGTACATTATTGTTATTAAAGCATTTTATGATAATGAAATGGCTTTAAATTACATTTCCCGGATGGAAGAAGGGAAATGGGACGTTAAATACATTTTCGGATGGAAGAAGGAAAATGGATGATATGTTATGAAAAGGTTAAAGCATTTTTATGATAATAAAACTTGCTTTAAATTATATATTTTTCCTGGATGGATGAAAGGAAATAAAATTGGTAAAGAAAGTTTTGAAATGAGATTAAATGGTAAACATTTGATGAAATGAATTGCCATATATGTGTTTCCTAAAGAAATAGGAATTGTGCATGTAGAATTGTGGATATTGATTTGATGAATCCTCGAGTAGCTGTAGATGAGACCTCCCATGCATATATATGTATATACTGATTACGTGCTGAGGGTCTAATGAATCTCGACGATCAACCTTGCCTAGTAGTAGTGTATCAGGGAGGGTTCCTTGTTTGGATTTCTCTTCGCGAGACACCCCACGCACGAATAGGGCATAGTGTTGAGACTAGGGAGAAGTTAGCCCTTCGTACTTGAGTTAACTAGAGCATCATCATTGGTATTGCGCTAGGTTGTGCTTTTAGATTGAGAGGTGAGAAATATTATTGTTAATTGCGAGAGAATTACGCACTTAACTGTCATGCATTTTAGTCGCATGGTAATCATATCAAACCGGGACCTGACACGTCTATATTTCTCTGTTTTTGCATATACTCCTTGCCGTACAGGTGCTCTACCGCATGGACACCCGTATTTACATTTCCATTCCGGCTGTCTTGGAGATATAGCATTTTGCGGATGTTGTAGGTTATTTGTCATAGACCTTCTTTCCATTGTACTCTAGTTATGTTCAGTTATACATTCGTGCGTGTTGCCCATGCTTTGCATTCATTTATTATATTATAATAATTGAATTGTAATACTCGGTGTAACTATTTGTATTGGTCTGTTCACCGAAAGCTTATTTGACGATTATTTATTATATTGTCATTCTTTATCCGTTGATTTTTGATATCCACCATTTTTGTAAATGGGATTGTCTAAGTGTTTTCTTTTATTTTCAAAGTTTTAAATTTGACAGTCCATTTTCTAAAATGATAGGTGGTTATCTTGTACTATTATTTTAATCGACAGTGATGCTGAGAATGGACCATCTATGATTCCTGTGATTATTAGAGTATTGGGCTGGCCACCTATTATTTTAGTAGGCGGGTTGTCACAGATGGTATCAGAGCATTAGGTTCTAGAGTCCTTAGGAATCTATGCGGACGTACTACACCTTCTACGTTACTTTTGATTTGATATAGAGCCTTAAGATTAAGATCGTTGACTTCTCTTGTGATATTTTGTTCTCCTGTTATGATAAGAGAACCCCAAAAATCTTTCATGCGTTCGTGTGAGACTCGTAAATCGTCAGACGCAGGGCGTCATGAAAGGCCGTTGTGAAGGCATCATGAGATGGGATACTAAGAGCTGTGAGCTGTAGTCGTGGATGAGGGCCACTTTAGAGGTCGCTCCCTTTGTAGCATTATCCTATATTGCTACCGTGACTACTAAGTACAGTAGATATAGTTTTCCAAGTACCGCTGCCAGTAGAGAGTGGTACTAAGCTTGGGATTCCAAGCGACATTAAGTTATAGTTGAGAGGTCCTTGACGAGGACCACATGTTGAAGTTCGGTCAGATGGAGGAAGCGTAATCTCATTTGGTGAGAGTATAAGGTCCAGGAGTTTTGGCATAGAGAGGGTATAAAATGCCTAGGTGCGAAGATTGGGGGAAAATCTTTCACCCATAGGTGTAAGGTTGAAGTGGCAGAAATGGTAGTCGCCATATTTTGGTGGGGTAGGAAGTTTTTCCAATAGAGAAACTCGTTAGATGTTTTCAACAACGAGTTTCTCTCAGATGTCAGGAATGATGAGAAAGTAGATTCTCAAATATTCACTTGAGGTTCGGTCAGAGGCCGATCGTGAATAAAGGGTGTTACAGGGTTAAGGAAACCTTGAATCAAAGTGGGTTGATGCAAGGAGAGATAGCCCTTCAGTGGAGATGATAGGCTCACAAGTAAGTGTTGCTAACACTTCTAGAGAAGTAGTGTTCATGATATCCCATTGGTGGACATCCATCTAGGGAAGACTCATTGAACTAAGGCTGGAGAGGCTAGTAGAATGTTCTCTTTGCTGAAGAAGTTAAGGGAACTACGCATTTTGATCTTATCATTTGGAGAACAAGGGCAAGAATAGGGTGTCTAGTTGGGGCATTAATGGAAGTAGTTTGGTTCGAATAAGACTAGAATAATATGTCTAGGAAACATTGGTAGTGGCCAAAGAAATTGGCAAGTATGTTGGTGGGAATTCCACCTTAGTTAAGGGTGGTGTATTCCTTATGATAAGATTGAGTAGTATTGTATTTACTCTAGATTCAGGTGTGTAAATTGAGCTTGCGGCGCTATCGATATTATTATAGTGAGTATATCTATATGACTTCCGTGATAGGGAGGTTTTATATTTTCTTCACTCGATATAAGACGACTGGTGATATTTTAAAAGTATATGTGTGCTATGTGCTACTCGTATTATATGTATTATATGGGTGGAATTATTGTTGGTTTGGTTGGGGTGATAGCAAGCAAATAAATTGCGAGGCTATCCTATTTCTAGCTCTAGAAAGGAACTAGTGGCTCTATAATATCTCTCCTGGATATAGGTTGAGACTTTATAGAGATAGATTGAGGTAGGTAAGAGATTTCCATTACTTGTTTTGTCTGCTTTGTTTGCGTATGATGTTGCCTTATCTCCACAACTAACAAAGTTAAGTAGTAATGTATAAGAGGGGTTCCTGGTTTGGATTTCTCTTTTGCGAGACGCTCCACGCATGAACCTTAATGGCGTTGGGGGTGGAGAGATGTTGCATTTATTTTTCTTCTTTTCTTTCTTTCTTTTGTGGGTTAGATGCTGGGTTGGAAGGTTTAACCAAGAAGCACGTGATTGAGTGATTAAAGCGCTAAGTTAAAGTGTGAGATAAAAGCACTGTAATAGTCCACCCCTCTGATCGATGTGGGGGAGACTTGGACATAAAAGTCGGATTGAGACTTATGGTTATGCCTTAATGAGAGGGGCATTTGAAAATGTGTATTTATGTATTTTGGGATAAAGTATTTGTGGCATCTTACTGAAAGTAAATGTCAGATTAGTTAAATTTTCAGTTAATTGAGATGGTAGGACTTAGAAGTAGAAGCGCATTAGTAGGGTTAGAAGTTAGGATTTTAGTGATACCGATTTTGTGTCTTTGACCGTTATATCTCGACGACCGACGATGTGAGGCAATAGTGTAACAGGAGGGTTTCTTGTTTGGATTTCGCCTCGGCGAGATGTCCCACGCATGAAACCAAGCGAATGTAGGATGTGGGAAAGGTCTTGGACTCTAGGGATAACATTAGTATAATATATTTATATGAATCGATTAGGATATGTATCGACTTTAGGATTATTAGGACGTAAGACCCTTAAGGCTTGCAATGTGAGTTTTTCAAGGCGGTAGGGAGTTGACCACAATAGGTTTGTGGGTTAACTCTAAGTAGGATTACGTCCCTAGAATGAAGAAGTATGGGATCTCTAGTGATTTGTAATGTTGGTCCATAGAAGGTGAGGCCACTCTTAGATAGAGCGTTACGTTGGTAACCTATCTTTTGGGGAGTTAAAAGGATGAGTTAACTTTTACTCCTGCACTCGTGTTGTTAAGATAGAGAGTGGATTTAACAAACAAGTCTCTGCCAGGAACGAGAAGTATTAATACAGGAGCATGGACCCATTTTATGTGTCTCACAAACTTGAACCCTGTGAGAAGTATTATCCCCCGCTTGATTTAGAGTTCGTAGCGGTATTACTCGCATTAAAGGAATAGAGACACTGCTTCCTGGGCGGGGAATTTGGACTCTTCACGAGCAACAAGTTAAAGTTCATAAAGGACCATCAATTGGATATTCCCTTTTTTCTAAAGAAATGCGAATGGGGTACCTTATGCGCTAAGTAGAAAAACCCGTAAGTGGCTGAAGTTAACCCAATGCCGAAAGGCATACCTCGAATGGGCGTGTTGATTTAAAGGAAGGATGGGAGTAGTAGCTTTTATGGGTCAAATTTCTGTACAATAGTTCAGATCGTTTCCTATAAGTGTGGTGCCATGTGTGTGGCCTAGTGTAGTCGGCTGAGTAATTTGCCTACTTATTTGAATGGAACCAGCGGACAATATATTCCTTGGGCTCGGAGTCGTCCGAGAATATTTCTTTCAGGATTGGGCTCATTGAGCCGCATACTTTTAAGGGCTACACCAATGCGAATAGATGTTAGTAGCGTTGGGGGAGAGCGATTATATGTTATTGTAGTTATTCCCAGGCAAGGGTATAACGTGATTTGAGAAGAAAGGCAATTTGTGCCGAGATATGTAGGTATCTCCTTCCATAGTAGAAAAGTAGTATCGATAGTTCATGGATAACGATTTAGTACTATGTTAGATCACGGACAATGTAAACTGAGATCAAATAGTGACGACCTTAGTCCGAGTCGAATGGGGACGCTGCACTGCCGAAGGGTTTGCTATGGATGATCGAACGATAGTTTAGTATAGTATACCCTTTGTATGAATATGTCTTACGCCTGAATTTTGAGGGCAAAATTCCCTTCTAAGGGGGGAGTATGTAACAACCCAGGCTTTTGAGCGACTATTTTATATTATTTCGCTTGATGGGATAATTTTATAAAATAAGGGAAGTTGGAGTAAATATTATTTCCCGTGATATTTTGGGATAGTATTTACTATGTTTTGTCTATTTACCGTTATGAGTAGGTAAATAACAATATATTGTGTTTTATTGCGTCGTTATATGTAAAACGACGGTTATGACCCATATATAATTTGGAGTATAATTAATGAAATAAAATGAAATTGGAACACAAAAATAGTTCACATTTTTCCTAATGCCAAAATAGGGGGTGTGGTTGTTTTTAGAATAGTCGAGATTGTCAAAATAAGTGCCAAGTTGTATTTTTGAGTTTTGGGCAATTTTGGCGTGTTATGACTCAATTATGTGGTTACGAGTCATTTTAATGGTGTATTAACATTTAAAAGAGGGAAATTAATGTTTAAAACCTGGTTAAGTCCCCCACCCCTTTTATTTTCTCAATCTTGTGTTAGAAGCCAAGAGAGAGAGAGAGAGAAGAGAGAGTTGGGAGAAATGGAGAAAAAGAGAGAAAAATGGAGATTTGAGGGCTGAAATCCATTGCCACCGGAGGAGAATCAAATACTACAAACTCGAGGCAAGTTTCTTACTTGCTACATATTGATTTAATGTGATAATTTGCATGTATAGTTAGTTTTTGGTAGATTTAAACCATTTATGGGTTTTGGGTATTTTTGGTGTATAACCCTTAAATCTTGGTTTTAATTTGTTTTGAGTTGAAAATATTAGTTGGTTGTAGTATAGAAATCATGTAGTATCAATATTTGTTGTTGTTGTTGGAAGAAATCAAGGATTTTAGGGTTCTACAACCCGTAGCCCAAACTGGGCCAATTCGCAGGGCCGAATCGATTCGGCTCCCAGGCGAATGGATTCGGTTAGGGGGCAGGATACAGGTCTGGGAGACCGAATCGATTCGGGTTAAGGCCGAATCGATTCAGACAGAGGCAGAATGCCAGTTTTACTCACCCAATCGATTCTCTTTTGGATGAATTGATTCACAACCCGGGGTGAATCGATTCGGCCCTAGGGCGAATCGATTCGGTTGTCCTATTTTTTTGAGATTTTTCCTAGTTTGATTTTTAGCCCTTTTTCTTTTAGGTCCGAGGTTTAGGACCCTTCCTTTGGGAAGTAATGAAATATTCCTACGGGGTTGATTTGGGTAGGCAAATGGTACAACCCGCATTCTGAAATAAGGGGTGGCCAGCCCGATACCTCGACATAATGGAATCATGGATGGATATCATCCTCAACATCATAACAATAAAGTAGGTATACGGGAAAACTTCTCCATAAATCAGAAAGCAGGTTGTTAAATATTCTAGTTTAATAAAGATTTAAGAAATAAATTAAACAACCCAAATCTGATGAAAGTGGAATTTCAAAGGAACATATAGATAAATACCCAAAACGACATACAATAAAAGAACCGAATAATCTGTCGGTCCAAAGTTACATTACAAGTGTTTCAACAATTCAATATTTTACATACTACATCCATTAGCAAGTACAAAAGATGGGCCACTAGCCCAAATGAAAGACCCGATCATAACTAGATTCCAAAAATGAAGGCGTCTAACAAACATCCTGTAATAATCCGCAAGGTCATACAGCTCGTCAAAAGCATAAGAGTGGGAAATCATAACGGGCGCCCTTGCGGAGGAGCACCTGAGCGGATACAACAACATGCACAACATGGAAAATGAACGGGTGAGGGTACTATTTATATATGATTCCCAGAATAACAAGAAGCATGATAGATATGGACAGTTAATCAATGAATGATGTAGATGAAAATCTAACAACCTAGTTCAAAAGCATGATAAGACAATTTAAATGATTTTAACAATGTTAACATATATAAGAGAATTAAATTTAACATCACTATTCATCATATCTTTTCCCTTTTTCCATTCCTCAATAGGAATATAATTACCATCTTATTTCTATGGCAATTCGCAAAGCTCAAATCCCACTTGAGTTAGAAGGGTTATATTCTTATACATATAACGATTCTAAGACCGCCCCTCCGAGTTTCCCCACTGGGTGCGCCCCTAAATGACTATCATCTTCCAGGGCCTATCTATACAAGACAACTTGGGGACCTAACGCACGTCAAGAAGTGGCCATATACCTGCGAGTGAGTCATAACCACACCCGGAATTACCTCACTAGCGCAAACAAACATATATATATATATAAAATCCCGCATATGACCGAGGACAATAGTCTCCCAGCATTCACTAGTCAGGAGACATCACCTCATGCGCGAGCTTCCCTTATGATAGCATTTAGAGAGGTGTGTTTAAGTAAATTGACATTTACAACTTTCATCTCATTATCATTTTCATTGATCACATGTACGTTTCATTTTTTTTATTTGAAACCATTATCCTTAAATATTCTCATTAATATTCATCATTTTTTTTTAAAATCCCGAGTAAATCTCCAAGTGATCACCGAAATCGTACTATTCCCCAAGAAGCTACATATCTCAATAGGGCCTCTAACATCTCCAAATATGGGCTTAGAATACCTGGTTTCTTAATAGCCAACGAAAAGTGAAGAAATGCCTAAGCATCTCTTTTTGGTACACATGAACTAAACCCCAAGTGAACTCATTCAACACTAGGATAACGGCCAAACTCAACTAAAACTCTAAGTTTACTTCATGCAACAAGGTCCCTATTTCCTATGGAAAAGAAGAAACCTAGGAAACAAAAATAAAGTTTGAGAGTGAAAAACATGGGACCGATTGACCGGTCCGGAGGCCGCGTCGACCGCATCTCAAATCTTTAGCCTTCGTAGGAAAGCAGAAAGTCCAGGAAAAGGGGGCCGGCTGACCGGTCGTGGACCGCGGTTGATCGCACACCAAAAATCAGACCTTAGTGAGAAAGCAGTGTGCCCTCCCCCGAAGGCCCGATCGACCGGTCCTGTTCCCGCGGTCGACCGGTCATAGCAGAACCAAAACTATTTTCTTCCAACAACAAATCTCCACATCATTTATTGCTACCAACTAATTTTAAATTCATCCAACACCCAAAATCTATACCAATATCAATTCAAATCAACCTCTAAGGAGTTAAAACCCATGAATCCACTAAAAAGCCCTAATTTTCTTAAACCATGCATAACCACAACCATAAATACTAATAATTCTACTTAAATCATATAATAGCAAGTAGAAAACTTGCCTTAAGGTTGTAACTTCAGATTTCGTGAGGATTGTAGGCAAGATCAAACACTTAAGCTTCAATCTCTCTTTCTCTCTCTCTCTTGGGCTTAAAGATAAAATTAGGGGAATAGTGACTTAATCAAGACATAAAACTTGTCTTAATACAAAATTACCAACTTAAGTAATAATTCTCGCGGTAAATAAATACGCAACTACAATTTAAACTAAAACCAGTCAAAAGTGCCCAAAATATCAAAATACAATATGACACATAATCTGACTATCTCGCACCTCTCGGAACTAACTACACCCTCCAAATTATCATTTCAAAATTCTATAACTCTTTTTAAGTTTCGGTTTCATTTTAAGTCAAAATGTCATTACAAATTCTTATGACATAATAAAACCCAATATGGTGATATTCACCCACACATAAGGTAAACATGCAACATCATAGTAGTTATTAACTTTTCTTTCTTAAATTAATACCTACTCCACATATCATCATCTTTATATCTAATCACTATATTTAGCAAATTAAATATAAAATAGGACCTCAAAAGCGAGGGTTGTTACATACTCCCCCCCTTATGAGGAAATTTTGTCCCCGAAATTCAGGCGTACCTCGTATAAAGAGATGTGGATATTTTTCCCGCATGTCATCCTCACGTTCCCACATTGATTCCTTGGCGTTATGGTGACTCCATTGAACCCGCACCAAGGGCAACACACGAGACCTTAATCTACGCTCCCCGTGCTCTAAAATAGCAACCGATTGTTCTTCATATGAAATGTCGGGTTGCAAATCACTATCCTCGAAAGGTATGTGCCAAAGCGCACCTTCACATCTCCTATACTTCATTAGGGAGGAAACATGGAATACATAATGAATTTTTTGCAATGGTTCCGATAAAGCAAGTTGGTATGCCACTGGACTGTGACCCCCCGACTAATTAAATACCGGGTAGCTACTCCTTTATTAATTTAATTCAAAATGCCAAGTTGGTTCAGTTAATAGCATCACCGTCGAAAACATTTTAATAATTACTAACCACCTAGTATTTAAAAAGTAAGTGCCAAATTTTAAGTTAAGTCTGATTAACATGCAGTAAAAGAATAATGAAAGAATAACAACCATTCACTATAATGAAGTAATGAATAATCAACAACATAAATATAAATCCGGAGGAAAACTCCTCATAAAAATCCCACAACTGAAAAATAATACGACAAGTCTGAATCCTGAATAATTACATGCCAGAAGTCTGAATAACTGAAATAAATGAAATGTCTCTAAAAGAAATGGGCGACATGCCCTACAACTGATAACTGAAGAATATCGAGTCAAGATAGATGAAGCGTCTACAAGCAAAATCCTGTAACTTCCACAAACAGCTACAGCTCGTCACCAGAATGAAAATCCTAAGCATGGTGTCCTTGTGGCTGGGCACCTAAAATGGTTTTTACAAAAATAGATTTGAAAGCAAATGGGTCAGAGCCCGAAAGTGGAAATCATTTTAAAAATAACAAGTGTTTTAATAACATTAAAACATTAAATGCAAAGTACATGTTAGGACGTGCACTCACATGAAATTCTCACCTCTCGACTACATGTGCACTCCTAACGTACCGTACCCATCTATAAGATATCCATATCTAACCAAACCGTAATAAGTTCTACCCCTTACTACTCGATTCCCATATTATATTCTAGCGTTATCAAATAAATAGAGGGCTTTACTTAAACTCAGATTCTCGATTATAAATACCATTCACTATCAGTTAACCCGTTTTGTTTTCTCAAAACATTACCTTAATATTATTCACAATATTAACATGAAAGTTCCCATTAATTAAGAGTATATTATTCACGTCATAAATATACAATACAAGCACACCGAGACTAGCTGCGGTGCACACATACTCTGCTATCCATCCTGGTACATCACGTACATAAGGATCACGTATTCCGAATCTCTCAGGAATCGTTCTCAGATAACAACATCACAAATAATGGAGGCGAACACAGTCACATCACATGGGTCACGCACATACCTGTGCTCCCACAATCAGTAGACTTATTAATATCCCAATAAGTCCTTCTCTGACCTATGTTCATCGAGGTAACCAATCTAAATCTGGGCAACACAAGGATTAGAAGGCCCTAAGCGAACGTAAACCTCCCGTGATAGCAAGTATGGTAGGTATGTCATACACATAAAATCAATGCATATACTAAGTATTCACACATCTTAGTAATCGCCATAATATATTGGTGATACACTTCTCATTTTCATACCGACATATAATACTACCCAATTTATATGTTCCCGGTTAATATAATAAATTAGGCCGTCAATAGTTCTCGCAACGTAATAGACACTCACGTCCTACTTCATATTTGTCCCTTAGGTTCCAACTACACTTCTAGGTTTGACTCCTCATTATATTCCAAACATCCCAAACGTAACAATTAATCATCAAGGGAAGGTTATCTCTATGTATACACAAGGTTACGGGACACTCGGGATCAAAACAGGCTAAAAAGCCTAAACTGTCAACTCGTTCGAAGTCTCGTTCGAACGAGGATGTTCGAACGAGAGTTCGTTCGAACGAACTGGGCCTTCTAATGAGATCTCGTTCGAACGAAAGTCTTCGAATGAACATCCCTCTCGTTAGAACCCAAACTGCCAACTCGTTAGAAGCTCATTCGAACGAGCTCGTTCGAACGACCTGGGTAGGTCTTCTAACGAGTGGCCAGATTCAAGCCCAGAAATTTCTTTACTCGTTTTTCAAATTTCTCTACACCTCTAATATCCTCTAAACATCGTTCCAACATCAATTTAAGGTTCCTAATTCGTACTAAACATACATAGGTCACCTACTAACGTTTTTGTGGGGATTAAATCACTATAAACATCATCCAAATATCAAATCCATACATTTATCCCCAATTTCAAGAACATGAACCCTAAAATTTATTAATCATCAAAGGGTCTAAATAAATCCGTTTTTTTTTCATCCAAAACGTATTAACATCAGATTATTCACCTACATATTGTTCTACATGCAAATCCTCATCACAATACAAGTTTCTAATTCCAAATTAATGGGTTATTATCAAACTCCCAAGAACAATAAGATTTTTATAAATTCCTACACATGGAAGAAGAATTCTGTGAAATTAATTGGAATTAAACCACTTCCCTTATTGGAATCTTTGATTTGATGACGAATTTCAGAAGGTTGAATTTCCTTCTCTCTCTCTCTACAGAATCCTTCTCTTTCTCTCCCTCTCTACAAGTTCTTCTCAAGGTGTTAATGGAGGTGGGGTTGGTTTTGCCAAGTTATAACTTATCCCGTAGCCCACTACCTAAATTGGAGTTGGAAATGGCTTAGTGGGTTAATACTAAGTCAAATTTTTAACTCTAATTTTCGTGGGTTTTAATTACCCAATTTTTGAAATTACCAAAATGCCCTTATAAGTTACCGGTATGGCCCAATAATGCCCCGGGACCCAAACTTAACCCCCGGCTAGTGTTTTCTGACTATTTCGACCCTTCCGGACGCGTTGGCGCACTCAAAATGACCATACGGTTAATAGAACTAAAATTCACTTTTTAATTAAATTAAATATTTCCCTGACGCGACTGTCACACGCGTCTCAATAAAATTTTCCAACTTGTCGTATTTCAATCTCACGACAAATTTCATACTTAAATATTCATGTATAATCATATATGCACATTATATTCAAATACCAACTCGCATCACACTAGTATTTTAATCCGGATTTATTTCCAATTACTACGCATTTAATTTAATTAATCCCATAAATAAATATCGCAAAAATACGGGGTATTACATACTTCCCCCCTAATAACTGAATTTCGTCCCGAAATTCGGAACTAGAAAGTACCTGGTAAGAACAACTATGGATAACGTTCGCGCATCTCATCCTCGCGCTCCCATGTGGACTCCTCAACATTATGATGTCGCCACTGAACACGCACTAACGGGACTATCTTTGATCGCAGTTTCCGCTCACTTCGATCCAAAATAGCAATCGGCCCCTCCTCGTAGGAGCTATCAGGCTGGAGATCGATGTCCTCCAAAGCAATGTGAGAATGAGCTACATCGTCTCTAAGATATTTTCTTAGCGAGGAAATATGAAACACATCGTGAATCCGATGCAAATGCTCCGGTAACCCGAGCCTATACGCAACCGGTCCAATCCGCTAAATAATAGGAAATGGTCCCACATATCTCGGTGCCAACTTCCCTTTCTTCCCGAAACGCATAATCCCCTTCATAGGAGATACTCTGAGCAAAACCTGGTCCCCCACTTGGAACTCTATGAAGAACCTCTTCGCATCAGCATAGCTCTTCTGCCGATCCTGAGCTACCCGAATGCGACTCCGAATCAATTCTATCCTTGCCGAAGTATCCTGAATCACTTCCGGCCCTAGTAGTTTGTTGTCCCCTACCTCCAACCAACATGCTGGGGAACGACAAGGTCTACCGTACAACGCCTCAAATGGAGCCATGCCAATGGTGAACTGGTAGGAGTTGTTGTAAGCAAACTCTACCAGTGGAAGATACTGCTCCCATCCACCCCCACACTCAATGATGCACATATGTAGCATGTCCTCCAACATCTGGTTCATACGCTCGGTTTGCCCGTCGGTCTGCGGGTGGTACGCCGTGCTCAACTGCAATTCCGTGCCCATGGCCTCCTGAAAACTCTCCCAAAACCGTGAAACAAATATCTTGTCTCGGTCAGACACGATATTTGGGGGCACACCGTGAAGTCTCACTATCTCTGCAATAAAGAGCTGGGCATACTGTCCCGCAGTGTAGTCTGTCCTTACGGGTAGAAAATGAGCAACTTTGGTCAACCTGTCCATAATTACCCAAATGGAGTCGTGACCTCTCTGTGACGTAGGCAATCCCGTGATAAAGTCCATGGATATGCTGTCCCACATCCACATCGGGACCTCCAACGGCTATAGCAGTCCTGCCGATCTCTGATGATCCACTTTTACTAACTGACAAGTGGTGAATTTAGAAACAAACTTGGCAATATCTCTCTTCATCCCGCTCCACCAATACTGACGTCTCATGTCTTGGTACATTTTGTCCCCACCGGGATGTACCGCGAATCGTGAGCCGTGCGACTCGACCATCACCTCATGCGGTAATTCCTCCCCTTTCGGAACTACTAATCTCCCATTGAAGCGTAATCCCCCGTCTGAGCTAACGGTATAGGATTCAGCTCCCTCTGCTAGTAATCGAACTATTAGCTCCTGACAGAACGAGTCATCTGCTTGTGCCTTTACCACTATCGTGACAATCAGCGGTGTAACAGTCATTACCGACATGAATGATCGGGCCACTGCATCCTGGTGTCCCAATTCCTTCCATTTGGCCTTCCACACCCCTGCCACTTCATCTGCTGGTCTACGGCTCAACGCGTCTGCTACCACGTTAGCCTTCCCCGGGTGATACTGGATATTGAACTGATAATCCTTCACGAACTCAAGCCACCTCCGTTGCCGCATATTCAACTCCTTCTGCGTGAATAGGTACTGTAGGGACTTGTGGTCTGTGAACAATCGAAACTTTTCCCCCAAAAGGTAATGTCTCCAAATATGAAGGGCCAATACAACTGCCGCCAACTCCAAGTCATGAGTGGGGTAGTTCTTCTCGTGAGGATTGATCTTATGGGATGCATAAGCAATGGCCTGACTCTCCTGCTGTAATACACCTCCAAGTCCTTGCAAGGACGCATCGGTGTAAACTAAATTCTCAACTCCCGGTCTCGGCAATGCTAACACAGGTGCTGAGGTCAACTTATCTTTCAATTCATCGAATGCCAACTGACAGGCATCACTCCAGATGAATGGCACACCCTTACGAGTCAGATGTGTCAAAGGACCTGCTATCTTCGAGAATCCCCGAATGAACCTCCTGTAGTATCCTGCTAGGCCCAAGAAACTACGAATCTCTATCGGTGTCGTGGGCTGTCCCCACTCCCTCACCGCGGATACCTTCCCCGGATCAACAGATATTCCCCGGTCGGAAATAATATGTCCCAAAAACTGGACCTCCTTCAACCAAAACCCGCATTTCTCATATTTTGCATACAACTCGTTCTGACGTAGTGCCTGCAAAACTTGCCTCAAATGCTCGGTTTGCCCCTCCTCTGTCTGGGAGTAAACCAGGATATCATCGATGAAGACAATGACAAACTGATTTAGGAAATCCCTTAACACTCTATTCATCAAGTCCATAAACACTGCTGGAGCGTTGGTCAAACCAAAAGGCATAACCCGAAACTCGTAAGATCTATATCTCGATAAGAATGCAGTCTTCGAGACATCCTCTTCCCTGATACGCAACAGATGGTATCCCGATCTCAAATCAATCTTTGAGAAGAAAGAAGCTCCTCTCAACTGGTCGAATAAGTCATCGATTCGAGGCAATGGATATTTATTTCGTATCGTGACCTTATTCAACTCTCGGTAGTCCACACACAATCTCAGTGAACCATCTCTCTTCTTCACGAACAACAGAGGGGCACCCCACGACGAAGTACTCCTCCGTATAAACCCCTGACCCAACAACTGCTCAATCTGATCCCGTAACTCCCTCATCTCAGCTGGAGCCATACGGTACGGTGCGCGTTCTATAGGTCTCGTATCTGGTAATAAGTCTATGACAAAGTCTATCTCTCGACTGGGGGGTAATCCAGGTATATCCTGAAATACATCGGCAAACTCTCTAACAACCGGAATCGAATCAAGTGGTATCACCACCTCCTTAGAGGTCTCCTCCTCTATATAGTACAAATGAGTGGACGATCCTCCCTCGAAACGAGGCATCGCCACTAAAAACATCTCCTGCCCTGGAATGGCAAAGATAATACTCCTACTGAAACAGTCAATCATGGATCGGTACGCAACAAGCCAATCCATACCAATAATGGCATCATACTCGGTCATCACTAATACTAACATATCTGCAGGTAATACCAAACTACCAATCTCTACTCCTACTCCCCGGCATATAAAGAAAATAAATGACCCACTCCCCAATGGTGAGTCTACACACGTCACTGTGCTCTCTGCTGTGGCTAACAACCCAAAGGCTTTCGCAAAATGTGTAGCTATAAAGCAATGTGTTGCCCCCGTATCAAACAAAACCCGACCCATAGTACCATGGATAGGAAACATACCCTCAATCGCGGGTGGTGCCTGCGGAGCTGCTGCCTGGTGGACGTTATAGACACGTCCATATTGTAACTGTCCCTGCTGCACAGGAACTGCTGGAATGGCTGGAAGAGATGGCACCTGGGATGGAGCTGGGAGGGCTGGTGGAAAAAGTGGCCTCTGTGGCTCATGTCGAGTACCCTGCTGCTGCTGCGGGGCCCTGCCCCTATCAGGACAGTCCTGGCGTTTATGGCCAGTCTTGCCACAAATGAAACACTTTCCCGGAAAGTTCCCCCCTCTCTGTCCCTGCTGACCTCGGCCCTAGTGGCCGTTACCGTTCCTCCACTGGCCCTGCTGAAACTGCTGTTGACCATTCTGACCCTGCTGGTGCTGATGGACGTTCGGACCCTGATGGCCCTGCCGGAAACCTCCCTGTCCGTGCCTGAAATTTCCTGACCTGAACCTCTTGTGATCCCCCTGCTGGGTACCCTGATCACCCTGCCTCTTCCCCTGAACAGATTGTGCCCCACTGGTACCATTTCCTCCAGTCCTGCCCAGATGGCTAGACTCTCCCGATCGCTTGCCCTCAGCCATGTGAAAGCGGTGATCCTGGCAATGGAGCAATGTAGCGTTAACCACATCAGAATAAGTGGCTAACGAGAGGTTCCCTAACAAGTGCTGACGAATCCTCCATGTCAACCCATCCGTAAATTTCTGTATCTTCTTCTCCTTCGTCGGTATCTCATCCGGAACAATGTTCAGAAGATCAGTGAATTCGGCCTCATACTCGGCCACAGTCTTACCCTCCTGCTTGAGGCTCATCAACTTCCTCCTCATCTCTGTGTGAACAGCTGACGGAAAGTACTTGCGGTCAAACCGCACCCAAAACTCCTGAATAGTGAGAGTATCCCTCTCCTCTACGGTGGTAATAGACTCCCACCACTGCAGTGCAGATCCCACTAGCTTAACGGTAGCTAGTATCTGCTTCTGGACATCTGTGCACTCATACATCCTCAGGTGTCGCTGTATGTCTTTCCTCCACTGACTCGAAACTACCACATCGGAGCTACCTGCGAACTCCGGAGGGTGTGCTTTCTGAAAAGCATCACGTACACGTTCCCAAGCAGACGGGAATGCATGTGCCTGAACCGGCGCGGCTATCGGCGCCTGAGGTGGTGCCTGCTGAACTACGGCAAGTGCGGCATTTACTGCCGGGGCCACAATGGCTGCAACCTCGGCGGCATTCATCGTGCCCTGAACTGGTGCGGGATGTGGTTCTGGCGTTGCATCCCTGGGAATCCTTTGTGCACGTCGTGGAGGCATCTGAAATAAGAATGAAGTTTATAAGTTCGCAGTTATAAACTTAAAATAGCTGAAGAACGTAGCATATACAAAAGAATACAACAGTCCTAAAATATAGGGCTCTACATCAAAGAAAGCTCAGCGGAAACATAATAAGCCGTTCAGATCCTAAAGGACACTAGAACCTGATGCTCTGATACCACCTGTGACACCCCGACTAATTAAATACCGGTTAGCTACTCCTTTATTAATTTAATTCAAAATGCCAAGTTGGTTCAGTTAATAGCATCACCGTCGAAAACATTTTAATAATTATTAACCACCTAGTATTTGAAAAGTAAGTGCCAAATTTTAAGTTAAGTCTGATTAACATGCAGTAAAAGAATAATGAAAGAATAACAACCATTCACTATAATGAAGTAATGAATAATCAACAACATAAATATAAATCCGGAGGAAAACTCCTCATAACAATCCCACAATTGAAAAATAATACGACAAGTCTGAATCCTGAATAATTACATGCCAGAAGTCTGAATAACTGAAATAAATGAAATGTCTCTAAAAGAAATGGGCGACATGCCCTACAACTGATAAATGAAGAATATCGAGTCAATATAGATGAAGCGTCTACAAGCAAAGTCCTGTAACTTCCACAAACATCTACAACTCGTCACCTGAATGAAAATCCTAAGCATGGTGTCCTTGTGGCTGGGCATCTAAAATGGTTTTTACAAAAATAGATTTGAAAGAAAATGGGTCAGAGCCCGAAAGTGGAAATCATTTTAAAAATAGCAAGTGTTTTAATAACATTAAAACATTAAATGCAAAGTACATGTTAGGACGTGCACTCACATGAAATTCTCACCTCTCGACTACATGTGCACTCCTAACGTACCGTACCCATCTATAAGATATCCATATCTAACCAAACCGTAATAAGTTCTACCCCTTACTACTCGATTCCCATATTATATTCTAGCGTTATCAAATAAATAGAGGGCTTTACTTAAACTCAGATTCTCGATTAGAAATACCATTCACTATCAGTTAACCCGTTTTGTTTTCTCAAAACATTACCTTAATATTATTCACAATATTAACATGAAAGTTCCCATTAATTAAGAGTATATTATTCACGTCATAAATATACAATACAAGCACACCGAGACTAGCTGCGGTGCACACATACTCTGCTATCCATCCCGGTACATCACGTACATAAGGATCACGTATTCCGAATCTCTCAGGAATCGTTCTCAGATAACAACATCACAAATAATGGAGGCGAACATAGTCACATCACATGGGTCACGCACATACCTGCGCTCCCACGATCAGTAGACTTATTAACATCCCAATAAGTCCTTCTCTGACCTATGTTCATCGAGGTAACCAATCTAAATCCGGGCAACACAAGGATTAGAAGGCCCTAAGCGAACGTAAACCTCCCGTGATAGCAAGTATGGTAGGTATGTCATACACATAAAATCAATACATATACTAAGTATTCACACATCTTAGTAATCGCCACAATATATTGGTGATACACTTCTCATTTTCATACCGACATATAATACTACCCAATTTATATGTTCCCGGTTAATATAATAAATTAGGCCGTCAATAGTTCTCGCAACATAATAGACACTCATGTCCTACTTCATATTTGTCCCTTAAGTTCCAACTACACTTCTAGGTTTGAATCCTCATTATATCCCAAACATCCCAAACGTAACAATTAATCATCAGGGGAAGGTTATCTCTACGTATACACAAGGTTACGGGACACTCGGGATCAAAACAGGCTAAAAAGCCTAAACTGTCAACTCGTTCGAAGTCTCGTTCGAACGAGGCTGTTCGAACGAGAGTTCGTTCGAACGAACTAGGCCTTCTAACGAGATCTCGTTCGAACGAAAGTCTTCGAATGAATATCCCTCTCGTTAGAACCCAAACTATCAACTCGTTAGAAGCTCGTTCGAACGAGCTCGTTCGAACGACCTGGGTAGGTCTTCTAACGAGTGGCCAGATTCAAGCCCAGAAATTTCTTTACTCGTTTTTCAAATTTCTCTACACCTCTAATATCCTCTAAACATCGTTCCAACATCAATTTAAGGTTCCTAATTCGTACTAAACATACATAGGTCACCTACTAACGTTTTTGTGGGGATTAAATCACTATAAACATCATCCAAATATCAAATCCATACATTTATCCCCAATTTCAAGAACATGAACCCTAAAATTTATAAATCATCAAAGGGTCTAAATAAATCCGGATTTGTTTCATCCAAAACGTATTAACATCAGATTATTCACCTACATATTGTTCTACATGCAAATCCTCATCACAATACAAGTTTCTAATTCCAAATTAATGGGTTATTATCAAACTCCCAAGAACAATAAGATTTTTATAAATTCCTACACATGGAAGAAGCATTCTCTGAAATTAATTGGAATTAAACCACTTGCCTTATTGGAATCTCTGATTTGATGACGAATTTCTGAAGGTGGAATTGCCTTCTCTCTCTCTCTGCAGAATCCTTCTCTTTCTCTCCCTCTCTATAAGTTCTTCTCAAGGTGTTAATGGAGGTGGGGTTGGTTTTGCCAAGTTATAACTTCTCCCGTAGCCCACTACCTAAATTGGGGTTGGAAATGGCTTAGTGGGTTAATACTAAGTCAGATTTTTAACTCTAATTTTCGTGGGTTTTAATTACCCAATTTCCGAAATTACCAAAATGCCCTTATAAGTTACCGGTATGGCCCAATAATGCCTCGGGACCCAAACTTAACCCCCGGCTAGTGTTTTCTTACTATTTCAACCCTTCCGGACGCGTTAGCGCACTCAAAACGACCATACGGTTAATAGAACTAAAATTCATTTTTTAATTAAAATAAATATTTCCCTGACGCGACTGTCACACGCGTCTCAATAAAATTTTCCAACTTGCCGTATTTCAATCTCACGACAAATTTCATACTTCAATATTCATGTATAATCATATATGCACATTATATTCAAATACCAACTCGCATCACGCTAGTATTTTAATCCGGATTAATTTCCAATTAATACGCATTTAATTTAATTAATCCCATAAATAAATATCACAAAAATACGGGGTATTACATGGACCCGCCTTTGCAATCACTGGAAAAGGTCCAACAAAGCACGGCGCAAGCTTACCTTTCTTACCAAAATGCTTTATCCCTTTCATGGGCAACACACGAACCAAGACTTGGTCCCCAATCTCCAATTCCATGTGTCGTCGACCCGCATCGGCATAGCTCTTTTGACGATCTTGGGCTATCCGAATGCGATCCCAAATCAATTCAATTTTTAAAGAAGTATCTTGGATCATTTCGGGTCCAAGAAATTTATTATCACCCACCTCCAACCAACAAGCGGGTGATCTACATGGTCTCCCATACAAAGCTTCATAAGGTTCCATTCCAATTGTGAATTGGTAAGATTTGTTATAAGCAAGCTCAACCAATGGGAGATATTGTTCCCAACCACCTTTGAAGTCAATCATACACATGCGAAGCATATCCTCCAACATTTGGTTTACCCTTTCAGTTTGGCCATCTGTTTGAGGATGGTACAAAGTGCTTAACCTCAATTCGGGCCCCATCGCTTCTTGGAAACTCCTCCAAAAGTGGGAAACGAAAATTTTGTCTTAGTCGAAAACTATATTCAAAGGCACCCCATGGAGTCTCACCACCTCCTCGATGAATAATCGGGCATACCGAGCAGTGTCATAATCTATCCGTATGGGTAGGAAGTGTGCCGACTTTGTCAAGCGGTCGACAATCACCCAAATTGAATCACATCCACTTTGTGATCTTGGAAAGCACGTGATAACATCCATCGATATGCTCTCCCATTTCCACACCGGGATCTCTAACGATTGCAACAAACCTATCGGTTTATGATGATTAATTTTGACAAGTTGACAAGTACTGCATTGGGACACAAATTTGGAAATATCCCTTTTCATACCTGGCCACCAATACTGACGGCGCATGTCCTGATACATTTTGTCCCCACCAGGATGAACCGTGAACCTAGACCCATGAGCTTCAGCCATCACCGCCCGTCTCAAATCTCCTTCCTCCGGAACAATGAGTCTACCATGGAAGTGTAATCCACCCTCAGAACCAATTGAGGAGGACTCCGCTCCCTCGAACAGCAATCGACGAATATGGTCTTGACACCCCTTATCCCTTCCTTGAGCTTCTACCACCCTTGCCACAATGGTAGGAGTAACGGTCATCACCGACATGAATGCTCTCACCACTGCATCCTCCTGACTGAGTTCCTTCCATTTAGCTTTCCAAACCTCAGCTAATTCTCCATTGGGCTTCCAACTCAAGGCATCCGCTACAATGTTTACCTTACCCGGATCATAACGAATATCAAATTGGTAATCTTTCACGAACTCTAACCATCGACACTGTCGCATATTCAAATCCTTCTGTGAAAATAAATATTGCAGCGATTTGTGGTCCGTGAAAAGACTGAACTTCTCCCCCAAGAGGTAATGCCTCCATATCTTCAAGGCAAAAACAACTGCGGCTAGTTCTAAGTCATGCACCAGATAGTTTCTTTCATGGGGCTTCAAATTGCGGGAAGCATAAGAGATAGCCCATCTCTCTTGCTGAAGTACACCTCCTAATCCTTGAAGAGATGCATCGGTGAAGACTAGATATTCCAATCCTAGTTTTGGCAATGCAAGGACCGGAGCCGAAGTCAATCTATCTTTAAGCTCATCAAATGCAGCTTGGCAAGAATCATCCCAAATAAATCTCACCCCTTTTCGGGTCAAATTTGTCAAAGGGCTAGCTATTTTAGAGAAACCCTTGATGAACCGACGGTAATAACCCGCCAAACCCAGAAAACTGCGAACCTCGATAGGTGTCGTGGGCTGACCCCACTCCCTCACTGCAGCTACTTTGCCTGGATCCACCGATACACCTTGGTACGCCACCACATGACCCAAAAACTGTACTTCCTGTAACCAAAAGCCACACTTCTCGAACTTGGCATACAGTTTATGGTCTCGTAATCTCTGTAGGACCAACCTTAAATGCATAGCATGATCAGATTCCGTTTGAGAATAGACTAAAATGTCATCGATGAACACAATAACATATTGGTCCAGGAAATCCCGAAACACCCTATTCATGAGATCCATAAATACAGCGGGGGCATTGGTTAGTCCAAAGGGCATAACCCAAAATTCATAGGACCCGTACCTTTTTAGAAAAGCAGTCTTGGATACATCGTCCTAGCGTATCCTCAATTGGTGATACCCCGTCCTCAAATCGATTTTGGAGAAATACGTCGCTCCTCGAAGTTGATCAAATAAATCATCGATACGAGGTAAAGGGTATTTATTCCGGATGGTGACCTTATTCAATTCTCTATAGTCCACACATAACCGGAGAGAACCATCTCTTTTCTTAACAAACAACACTGGAGCACCCCACGGTGATGTGCTACGCCGAATAAATCCCTGCTCCAACAACTTTTGAATTTGATCTCTTAGCTCCCTCATTTCAATAGGAGCCATTCGATATGGAGCCCTCACAATTGGCCTCATTCCCGATGCTAAATCGATCACAAACTTAATCTCACGGCTAGGAGTCAAACCCAATATTTCTTGAAAAACATCCTCAAAGTCTTTCACAACTGGAATAGAATCCAAGGGAACAATTACATCCCTTGAAGTCTCCTCGGCAATGCAATACAAATAAGTATTAGTACTCCCCTCTAAACGAGGTAAAACTACGAGGAAAATTTCTTTTCCCAGAACGGCGAAGACTATACTCTTCCCGTAGCAATTTACAATAGCATGATATTTCATAAGCCAATCCGTACCCAAAATCACGTCATACCCGACCATGTCCAGGATGAGTAAATCGGCCTCAAAGAATAAATTACCGAGAGAGATTTCTATATTTTTACAAACAAAGATGATGAGTGAACCATCACCCATAGAGGACTCCACACTAGTAAATGTTCTTTCAGCAGATTTAATGAGCTCGGTGGTCTGAGCAAAGCTCCTAGAAATGAACGAATGCGTTGCACCAGTATCAAATAAAACACGACCCATATGTCCTTGAATAAGGAACTTACCCTCAATGGCTGACGGTGCAGGCGGAGATGGAGGAAGCATAACATCCTAAATATGGTAGACCCTACCATACTGTAACTAACCCTGTTGTGGAGGAGCAACTGGGTTAGGCACCTGCGGAGGGAACTGAATGTACGTCTGCTGTGGAGCTCGAGGAAACTGTCCCCCAATCAACTGAGGACATTCCTATCATATTCTCGACATTTCGACCACGATTATTTCTAAACTGATTCACACCTTGGCCCTGTTGGCCTCTACCTCCCTGACCACCACGGCCTACTTGTTGTTGTGGGGCACCTTGACCGTGCCTATTATTATGGTTCCCCGAATTAAACCCACCAGAACGCTGCCTCTTCGACAAGTCCCCCTGTTGGGGATCCCTTTCTTTTTGTTTACTGCCTAAAGGTTGGGACGAGGGAAATACTCCTCCTCCAATACCACTACCTTGAGCTTGCAATCAACGCTTCTAGAAGAAGAAAGCTAGGAGAGTTAGATAATTGAGCCTAAGTGCAAGGCTAAATTTAACAAAGCTATTAAAACACCACTAAAGGGTATACTTAGTAAGGGACTCATTTAAATGTTTGAATGCAGTTAAATTTATACCATGTGATGGTGGAATCAGTTAGGATCATTAAGGCCAACGATGAGTTCCAGAAGGCTTGTAGGATCGAAGGGACAATGCGAAGTAGCAATCAGGGCCAAGACTACCCGGTCCAACTGAAGAACCCACCAATATGGCTAGTGGGAGAAGAAATATGAGAATGGATTAGAAAGGTGTCCTACGTTAGATACTAGGACCACCTATGTAAAACTTATCTATAGCTAGAAAATGAGAACAAACTGGATGGAATGAAGATAGGAATAATGTCAGCAGAGTATAATAATGGGAGTAAAACTTTTGGCATAATGACGTGACTAAGAGATTTAGATCAGGAAGTGGTATATGGAAAGTGTCATTGTTACGTAGGCCCAATAGGGTCCTCAATAGTAAGAGCAGTATATTCATTCCTCAGGGCCGTAAGGATAGAGGGAATGGAAGGGAAGGCCTCCAGGCCAGAACAAAAAAAGAGATTTTTATGTAAATTAATACGGTTGCAAAGTGACAGACCACGAAAAAAATGATTACCCAGAGAGAGGCAAGGGGTAACTAGAGGATGCGATCCTGAATATATGACCACAACAGTAAGTCACGGGTTGGATCTAGCACGATAGTTATGCTCAGGGACCCGTTGACCAGACAAATTAGATGACAATGGGAAATATAATTTTACTCCATCCGTACGAGTATAGGATACATTTTTGGTGACATGGATGAATCACAATATTTTATTATTATCACCAAATCCCAATTGTGAATCGGGCTACTAAGTACGTTGGCTGTATCAGCCATATTATGAATACGTTTACCAGTTAGTAGCGGGACGTTTGGTGTCACCTGTGTGGGGAGCGGGTATGTATAATAGGGGGATGTTTGTATCATGTAAATTATTATTTTTTTTACTTTTGAGAATTAAGAAAGTAGAAATTTGTTATAATCCTTTGCAGTGACTGAATACCGAGGGTACGAGCGGTAGTATATCATATGATGAAACTATCATGTTCATTATACTAAGGAGAGATATACTATTTTGAGAGGTATCAACTGAAATAGGGTTGGTCCTGTATGTATTTATATATACAATATTGTATCAAAGAATTTGGTAAATATATTATCCTGTTATATTTGATCCCGGTGATTAGGGATGTTAACTGATCTGATTCAGGATATGCTGGTTTATTATCAGGCAGATGAATAATACTTGTGATTTATTCGTGTTAAGAAACTAGTGTTAATAAGAGTGTCGTAATGTATGTTGTCATTTGTATCACGAGAGTGTATGATTAGATTTTTATGTTAAGAAATGAAATTTTAGGGTGCGTACTGTGGACTAAGGACCTAACGAATCTCGACAACTGACATTATTAGGAAGTAGTGTATCGGGGGGGGGGGGGGGGGGGGGGGGGCTTGTTTGGATTTTGCTTTGCGAGACATCCCACGCATGAAACTTAGCAAAGTCGGAAGTTGGTAAAGGTTTGGCCTTTAGAATTCAAGCTTCGTACCGTAGTTATTATAAGTATATGTAGTTATAACAAGGGCTTGATGTTTATATTGCGATTTAAGGCAGGTCGAGTCGTGCAGTGATTGTGGGAGGAACATTTTAGAACTTTACAACACAAGTAAATGGGTGGGAAAATTTAGAGACTAATTGATTTGCTATTAGTGGGGAAATTGATTTTAACCTCACTGTATGACCCTGCAACGCATATAAAATTTAAAAGAAAATAAGGCTATTATATTTAGTGAATTTGTGCATAAATGCATGGGATACAGGGTGTATGGGCACCCTAGTTAGTTGATATTTAGGGCATCTTTCGCTAGTAAAAGAAGTGGAAAATTACGAAATAAACCTAGACATATTTGTTAACTAGAAACAAATGACACGTGGGGATATGAGGTTATATTATGGTGTGCCACTAGAAACGAAAGAGTAAACGAATAGGGTTAATAATAATGTGGGTAAGTATAGAGAATGTATATTTTAAAATTTCGAGGGTAATCAAGAGCTACTCTATATAGAGGAGTAACATGATGAGGATTACGTCGAGATCAATTAAAGATGAGAAAGTCTGATGTGGGTAGAATAATTATTGATGTCTCCCACGAAGGGAGTGTAGGTTTCAATGGGGGAGCAGTCGACACCGAGGAAGGAAGGGACCTTTCCCAGTATAGAAAATGCTACATTACAATGGGAAGTGTTAGGAAAAATGGTAAGGCGTTGAGTAGTTGCCAAGGAGTATTGGTAAAAGAAGATGCAATATTTCAATGAAACATAAATCAAAGCAATTTTTATCGTGGGTTATCGCTGAGATAGTGAGACTGCATGAGGTGCCAATCGATATTGTGTCCGATGGGGACAAGATTGATAATTCATTATTGGGAGAGTTTTAAGGAGGCCATGAGTACAGAGTTAGGACTGAGTACGTCCTATTAACTAAAGATGAATGAATAAACTGAGAGGACTAATCGGATGTTGGAAGAAATGCTACATATGTGTATTTTCGAATTTTACGGGAGGTGGGGAGGAGTACCTGCCCCTAGTAGAGTCTGTGTACAATAACTCCTATTAGTTTACTATTGGTATGGCTTAATTCGAGGAATTATGTGGTGGGAGTTGTTCTCCATTGTGTTAGCTAGACGTGGGGGACAATAAGATACTTGGGCCTGAAGTAATCCAGGATACTTTGGCCAGGATTGAGATGATGCGAAATCGTATACGTGATACTCAGGGTAGACAAAAGATCTACGCCAACGCAAAAAGGTTATTCCGAGAGTTTAATGTGGGGGACCAGTGTTGCTACAAGTATCTCCTATGAAGAGGATAATACGATTTAGGAAGAAGGGTAAGTTGGCCTCCTATTATTGCGAGGATTAGGGTAGTGTCTTACAGACTTGGGTTACCGAAACACTTGCATAACATTCATGACGTGTTCCATATTTCTACGTTGAGGAGATACCTTCGTAGTGAGGTGGCCCATACTCATATTTCTTAACAGGATATTGATTTATGGCCCGATAGTTCCTACGAGGAGGGGCCATTTTCTATCCTGGATCATAACGAGAGGAAACTGAGGTCAAAGATAGTACCATTAGTACGTGTTCAATTGAGGCATTATAATGCCGAAGCGTCTACCTAGGAGCACGAGGATGAGATGTGTGATAAATATTCATAGTTATTATTACCTGGTATACCTTTATTTTTTCTAATTTCAAGATGAAATTCCGTTATTAGGAAGGAAGTATGTAATACCCCGTAAATTTTAATGATTTTAAATATGGGATTAATTGAATTAAATAATGAGAAATAAATTTATGATTAATCCTGATTTAAAGAAATAATTACTAGCATGATGAGAGTTAGTAGTTATTGATGTGAATTATGTTGAATTTTACTTAGTGAGTAAAATAATATGTGATTATGAATTTATTTAATTGTCGTGAGTGAATAATACGACAGTTATGGTGATTAAGTCGGGACGCGCGTGTCAGTCGTGTCATGACACAATTGAATGAAGTAAGAAGTAATTTATTTATAAGTCACCCATATGGTCATTTTGAGTGCGCCAAAGTGTATGGACTCGGGGGTTTAGTCACAAAAGTCTACTCAGGGGTTTAGTTTGGGTCTTAGGGAAGTTTTAGGACAAATCGGCACATCGGGAGGGTATTTCGGTCATTTTAATTTTTAGAGTAATTAAACCTACAAAAATTCAAGGGTTATATAAGATGAGAGGAGTTGTCTTCTAGGGTTAAAATTCAAAAAATCTTAGGAGCCCATTAGAGGAGAAAGGAAAAGAGGTTTCTAAGCCTAGAATCACCACCTCTACACCGCTTGCATCACCATCACTGTCGGCGGGTAAATCAGGAAAGAGAGGATCCCCCCCATTCAAAGGATTATAACTTCCATTAAAGGCAATTGATTTATTTTGCAATGAATCAGTGCATATATTATCCATGGTAGTTTAGAATTGGATAAAACCTTGAATAATTGATAATTTATGAATTTGGAGAATTTAATCTTGAAATTGGGTAGGTTTCTCATGTAAATAAATATCTGGGATTAATAGAAAAACAAAATCATAATCTAAGAGTTGGGCGTTTTGAATTAAATCTGAGACTTATGGTGTTCTTGAAAAAATATTGAGGTACTATGGTTTTTAAGAAATATTCATGATTTAATCACATAAAATTATGCCCTACGATGATTTGATGATTCTAATATGTTAGAACTTATGTATTTATATTGGTGTAACATTTAGTATAATTATTTGGGAGTTTGGGACATTGTTATGTATGATTTTACGTTTAAAATTGAAGAAACCTGTAGGAAAATTATGCAGAAATCATAGGCCAATATCTAATCGATCGACCCATTTCTTCGATCAATCGACTCCCTTGCAATTTGTGAATTGTTTTCCTTTTTAGTTTCAATCCAACCCTAACTTTGAAGAACCCTTAATGTTGATTAAATCAATATAATGGGACTTAGGGATGGAAGTATGGTTATAGTTAAGGCCCGAAAAGTATCATTATGTATGGGATTGAAGGGGGAGATTTATGAGTGTTTTTTGAATTCCTTACGATTGGAAATTTGATGGATTGGGCTTTAAATCGAATCATTGATAACTTAACGTTAGTACCAGTAGTGGGGGTACATTATAGCTACTGAAATAACCCATGGAATAAATGGAGACTTCATAAATCTTTGGGATAAGGAAAGGTACTTGAATTCATATGGCGAGCGTTATGGCGTTAATTAAATTTAAGTATAATATACGGCTTATAAATACAACGTGTGAGACTTGGAATATGGAATGTGTATACTAATATTGAACGTCTAAATACTTAGGTTGTGTGAATACCTATCGTATGGATTTTTATGTATACGACATACGTGTAACACCCTGTATTTTTGAGAACTTAAATAATTATGTGAGTAATTATTATTGTGGGATGAATTAAATTAATATGCAAAAATTAATTGGTGATTAATCTGAATTCGAAAATAAATATTAACTAGCATGACAAGGGTTAATACTTATTAATGAGAATTATTGAATATTACCGAGTGAATAAGTAATACGAAATTCTTGAATCTGATACATTGTCGAGAGTGAAATATACGACAGTTTGGTATATTATGTCGGGAAATGCGTGTGAGTTGTGTCGGGACTAATTGAATGGAATATAAAGGTAATTTTTTAAGTAACTCGTATGGTAATTTTGGGTGCGTCGTTGAGTCCGAGAGGGTCGAGATAGTAAAAAAACACTACCCGGGTATTTTATTTAGACTCTGGGAGATTTTAGGCCAAATCGGCACCCCGTAGGGTAATTTTGTAATTTTCATTTTTGGAGAAATTAAATGGACGAAAATTGGGAGTTTATTATATCAGTTATGTCGGAGAAATTATGGCTCACATTAACATAACTCAAGAGAGAGTCACAGAGAGTGAGGGACCTAAGGAGCGAAAGCTTTTAGGCATCATCTTCAACCACCGTGACCACCATCATATAGATCGAAAGACGAGGAATGCATCTATACGAACATCACCAATGGATCAGACCGTCATATTCAAGGCAAGTGTTTATTACTTGCTCCTTTTTAGCAATAATTGTGTTCATGTTAGAGTAGATAAATTTACCCACGAATTTGATGACATTTATGATGAAAAATAGAGTGATTTCTTGCATATTATTAGGTCTAAGATTATAGGAGATTAAATTCCTTCATGTAAATAGGATATCATCCACGAATTTATAATAATTTTCATGAAAAAATCTGGGTTATAGTAGTTCTTGAATTGAAATTGTAAGACTATGGTTTTAATAGTTTAATTTGTGGATTTAGTATTTAATTGATGTATTGTGAAGAATTAGTGATTCTAGGTTGTTAGAAATCATCTAAATATGTTGGAACATCAATTAGGTTTACTGTTTGGGTGTTTGGGAATGGACAATAGAAATTTAAGAGGTGTTAATGGTGGAAAATGCTGAAATCTAGGCAAGAAGAAGGAACAGTGTATCTCGCGCGATGTCGAGCGTAGTCGTTCGAGCGAGATAGGGATGTCGCGCGAAGTCACTCGAGCGACACGTGGCAGTCGTTCAAACGATGTAGCCATCTGGTTCGAGCGACGAGGTAAATTCTGGGAATTTTCTGAGAATCTAGTTTTGGAATTTTCGATTTATTGGAGTGAGAGGAACTGTCATTTAATAAATTTAAAATGAGTCAGGTTTACGAGAAAGTGTGTGAGATTTATACTTTAAATATTTTGGGAAGAAGACTTACCTTAAAGATTATGAGAGAGTTATGGTAATCGAATAATATTAGACAATACGAAACAATGAGACTAAAGTACGTATGGTAAGTATGCAACAAGGTTGGGAGAATACCTATAAGTTTTAATAGAATGTGTGTATGCCTATTATTTGATATTTTTGTTAAAGTGTACTAATGGGCAATAATGAGGGGGTGCAAGGTTATGTTGTTTAATACACTAAAGGGTAATAACTCTAGGGTGTAATTTTATTTATTTATTTAGTGCACTAATGGGTGATAATCCGGGGGTTCAAGGACATTGTATTAAGTGCACTAATGGGTGATAACCTGGGGGTGCAGGATCATTTTATTTATAGCACTAATCAAAATTCAAACGGGGGTGCAGGACTGGAATATATATGTACTAGTGGATGCCCGTGCCCGAGGGCACGGCGATAAATTTGCCGCCGGGATAAAAAAATTTTTGAGAAAAAATAAAAAAGAAAAAACTATTTAAAAAATTAATAAAAAATGGAAAAAAAATTTGAGAAAAAAAAAAAAAAATTGAGAAAAAAAAAAAAAAAAAAAAAAGGAAAAAATATTTTAAAAAATTAATAAAAATTTGTTAAAAAATGGAAAAAAATATTTAATAAAATAAAAATAAAATTGTATTTAAAAAAATACATGTATTTATAATAGTATAATAGTATTTAATGTCATGCATGCCAAAATGAAGATATTTTTGATAAAACCATGCTCCTTTATTATATGGATAAGGATGTTATGACTATGTATATATAAATATATACTAGGGTGTACCCGTGCCGATGGCACGACGATAAATTTGTTTGTGCAAATATAAATACTATTGGCCATCCCATGATACACTTACTCGTCATGGCTAGGTGTAACCCGTTTTGATGGCACGATAATAAATTTATTCGCTATAATTTTCTCATTGGAATTAATGCATGAAAATGCTAATAATGCTAATAATACTAAAACATGTCGCATGCATCACCCATATATAGAATACCATCGAATTCAATGATCAAATTAATTATGCTCGTAATGAAATAAACCACGCAGAGATATAATTTGTATATTTAGGAAAATATGAAGCAGTAATTAAGAGATTAACAACACGAAACTAAGCAAGAAAAATAATGAAGATTTAAATACACATACCACTCATAAAAAAGTCCATTGCATTTGAAAAAAAATACTTAAATAACTACAAATATTACCTTGCGCTCACCTTTATATGCTTGAGAGAAAAAATTCAATAGTTCAACACATAAAAAAAAGAAAATAAGGCATTGGAAATAAAATAAATAACAAAAATACTACAATGAAAATAACGAAGTATAAAATAGTATATAATAACCATGCCAAAAGGCACTATTGATAAAGTAAAAAATTTATCACAATACGAAACGAATTTTACTCGTTTATAGTACTACTTGTAGTAATTGTAAGTCATAGATACCATTCAAAAGGATTATTCACATTAATGCACTCAATATTATAGTAATTCAAAATCATAAGCATCTCACATTTGTAAAAGCCTAGGGCAAATCAAAGTAACCAATATAAAATCTCTCCAATAAATATTAATATATAAAATTTTTGAAAAAATCGTACAAAAAAAAATAAATATCAAAACGAATGTATGAGCACAAATTATTAAAGTCCTAATTCAAACTACACCATTTTTATATTAGTGACAACTATTGTACACAAGAAAAATTAACCTCACCATTGTTACATATTTGACTACCTATTGTAAATCAGAAAAATCACCACCAACATTGATAGTTAAACCAACCATTATGTATACATCAAAATAACTTAAGCCATCATTTTTCTTAAAGAGAAGTAATGGGCTACTGTATAGTGGAAGTAGTTGATAAGTCCTATATATCTTCCATTTATAACTACGGTTCTCACACAGCATCCATTAGTCCGATAAAAAATAATAAAACACATACATATGCATATATACTACTCACATCCACTACCATATGTAATAAATAGTTTAAAAAATATATCAGTTGACGTCACAACTTACTTTATTAGTTTTAAAAATTATTAAAATTAAATCAATCCAATGAGTTAAAAAATATTTCCTCCTCTAAATTAACATTTAATAGTTGATGGCAAGGTAAAAATGAAAATCTAAATTAGAGTAAACTTATATGAGTGGAGTATTTGAACCTGTATAATATTATTGACAGTGGTTTTCATTGTTTGCTCAAATCCTCATTGAGGTATATAAATACTCACCAATAAATAAAAATAATTGAAACGAATTACTTTAAGAAATTATTAAAAATATTTTAAAACTTTCAAAACTTTCGTCTGATGTTAGGAACCCAAAAATTGAAACTCAAAAAATTATAAGGTTTCTCTTGTTTGAAACCCAAAAAAAACAAAAAAAATAAGTGCAAGTGAAAGATAGAGAACCCAACTAATAAACCTCCGAAAATGATATCGGAAGAATAAAATATGAAAACCCATTTGAGATTACACAAATCAGAAAACCATATAAAAACCATAAGCAAAAACAAAAAATCATGTAAAAATCATAAAACTTATATAACCACCCACAAATACAAAAAACCTCACATACATAGAACCAAGACATAGTACACAAAGCTCAAGAATCCAAAACAGAGTACAAATGTAAATCAAATATAAAGATCTTCATCAAAAGCTCCACAAAATCAAAAAAAGATTACACGATTCAGCATGCCCCCATTTATGAACCTATTAATGAAGAAGTCAGCTCCGATCGTCGAGGATTAGCAGTCGTAGGGGATGTGAACCTCGCTCGATGTTGTCCAGTCAGTAGGATCTGAACTGGGGGTCCGAACAAAGGGTTTAAACCCATATATACCTGGTGTTTCCAAGAATTAGACATGGAAATCAAATAATAGAAACCCCCATCTGATCTACAAATCGTGTATAGAGGAAAGCAAAATAATGAAAAAAAAGTAAATACTCACTTTGGTAGTCCGAATTTGAAAGAGAGAGAGACCCATGTCCATGTGTTATTACCAGTTGTTCCGTCTAGTTGTTCAGGAATCGTGTCATACCGGTTGTTCCATCCAGAGAGAATCGTGTCATCATACCAGTTGTTTCGCCCACAGAGAATCATCCCATATCAGTTGTTCTGGAACCTCTACCACCGCCAGGTGAAGCTTGCTGTTGTTCAGGCCACACCAGTTGTTCCGATCAGTTGTTCAGGGAATCGTCCCATACCGGTTGTTCCAACCACAGCTAATCATCCCATATCAGTTGTTCCTATACCACGGTGAAGGTGGTAGTTTATAGCCTTGAAAGTGAGCAGAGAGAGAGAAAAGGGTATTATGAGAGGGTGAGGTCTTGAGAAAGAGTACTCCTTTTTTTTCGAGCCTTATGCTCTATATGTCCTATAAATCTACTTTTTTGATCGACTGTTGGAGTGGATAGCAATTTGGCGTGGAACCAACTAAGTTGGGTATTCTAAGTTATACTATCCTCTGATGGTGCGTAACTAAGTGTTGTACACCCAATAAAGAATTTTAGCATTTTTCAACCGTTGGATACAAACCTGTTTATATAGATAGATACAAAATCTATTTATATAGGTTTTGTGTATAAACTTATATGATGTGGCAAAAGGCCCTCTTCCTTTATTTTTTTTTTATATATATATATATATATATATATATATATATATATATATATATATATATCTGTGTGTGTGTGTGTGTGTGTATTTATGAGAAATTCTACTAAGAGAAACTAGTAGTTATGGCAACTATGACACATGATAAAATCTTAAAGAGATAAAGATTTAAATACTCTAAGAGTGAACATGAAAGGTAGTAAAATGTGATAGACTACTTATGGGACATTGTATGGGCGATCCGAAAATACTACTGTTGAATGTAGATAGTGTTAAGTGACTTTGAACTAGTTAACTTGGGTAGAATTACTAGTACTAAATAGAAGATGCGATAGGAGTGCACAATAGAAGATAGGTGAGAACTTCATGTCAGAGCACGAATCAAACATGCACATAATACTTACTTCAAGGTAGTTTCAAATACTTGCTAAAACATATTTTTACACATCGGGCTCTCACCCTTCTCTTGCATCTCTTTTCTCTATTGATATATGCATATGTATTATATCAGGTGCTCAACCACATGGACACCAGATTTAGAGACTTGGATTGCTTGGCGTGCTACGACTGATGTGGAAGTTGTAGGTATTTTCATTAGATGCTCCTTTCATTTATCTTAGTTCATCTAGACTTTTTATTTAGGGCATGCGTCACCCATTCATTAGACATTTAATCAGAGGTTTTATTTAATTTACTTCTACTCATTTTAGTTGGATTTAGTTTTACTATGGATTTGTGGTTTAGAGTTTTGAACTAGAATGTTTTATCCAGACGTATTTATTTCAGTACGTGATTCAGATTTATTATTTATTTTATTCAGTTGAATGGCTAATGGATTATATTTAAATTCTTGGACTTTATACATGTAATTTTGGTTACAATTTAAAAGAGAGAGTATTTTGGCACTAGCTTAATTTATATTAGGTGATTAATAAAGTTAATTTTTTCTACAGTGATGCTAAGAATGAACCAACCGAACATTTTGTTTTAAAATTTTATAAAGGACGGATTACTCGATACTAAATTGGGCTATTAGAGCATCATGTTCTAGAGTCCTTTAGGATCTGTGCAGCTTATTGTTCTTGCAGCTTAGCGTCCTTTAATATAGAGCCTTATCTTTGGGACTATTGTATTCTTGTTTATGCGATCATGTCTTCAACTATTTAAGATTCAACGATAACTGTGGACTAATAAACTTCTTTCTCATCTCAGATGCCTCCTCGACGTGCACCAAGGGATAGGAATGCTCATCCAGAGCCACAGCCAGCTCCAGCTCAGGGCATGATGAATGCTAACGAGGTTGCTGCCATCGTTACATAGGCAGTTAATGCAGCACTGGTTGTGGTACAACAGGCACCACCATAGGCACCAGTAGTGTCACGAGCACCTGTTCCCATATTCCATACTGCATGGGAGAGAGTCAAGGATGCCTTTCAAAAGGTTCAACCTCTATAGTTCTCATCCAGTTCTGATGTAGTGATGGAGAGTTAGTGGAAAAAGGATATTCAGAGACACCTTCATATGTACGAGTGCACTGAGGTTCACAGACAAGTTTTGGCTACCTTTAAGCTGACAGGGGTAGCCTTACTGTGGTGGGAGTCCACTACTATTTAAGAGGAGCGGGATGTGATGCCGATCGCTAATTTCTGGGTGCAGTTTAACCGCAAGTATTTTCCTTCTAACGCCAAGACTGAGATGAGGCGGAAACTTTTTGACCTCACCCAGGAAGGGAAGATAGTCGCGAAATATGAGGACGAGTTCACAAGATTGATTAATATGGTACCGGACGAGGTGCCTACTGAGGAGAAACGAATCCAAATGTTCATGAATGATTTGACTTGGAGGATACGACAACACCTTTTGGGTAACCTTTCCCTACATTCCTACACAAATGTCCTAAATGCAACATTATTGCATTATCAGGACAACCGATTCCATGCGAAGGGAAGCAAGTGGGGAGGAGAGCCCAACCAGTTGGGAAAGACAGGGGGAGGTAGTGCTAGGGGGCACCAACTGATCAGAGTCAGAGACAGAGTTCCCAGTAGGGGTATTTTGCTAAGAGGTTTTGCTCAGAGGGTTTCAGTCATGGTTATGGGGGCTTCAGACAGGGCCAATAGCAGGGAGGACCGCAGGGCCACTAAGGCCAAGGTAGGGTTGCTAACGGCCAATAAGGACGAGGTTACCAAGGATAGAGGGGAGGAAATTTTGCTGGAAAAATGTTATACTTGTGGAAATATTGTCCGTAAGTAGTAGGATTGCATCGATAGGGATAGGGTCCCTCGGTAGCAGGATCCCCAGAGACCCATCTTTCGTGTCGCCCTACCAGCTCCAATGCTAGTTCCAGCCTTGCCCACAGCTCCGGTGCAGCAGGGGAACTTGAGTATGAACGGGTCTATATCCTCCATCAGGCTGGGATCCCACAGGCTCCACCCGCGATTGAGGGTATGTTTTCTATTTAGGGAACTATAGGTCATATTTTATTTGATATGGGGGCCACATATTATTTTATTTCCACGAGGTTTGTACGTGCCTTGGGATTATTAGATACAACAGAGAGTACTGTTACATGTGTAGATTCGCCTTTGGGTAGTGAATCTTTGATTTTCTTTAAATGTCGAGGGTGGGTATAGATATTGGGAGACTTACTTTACCTGCCGACATGCTTGTATTAGAGATGCTCGAGTATGATGCTATTATCGGTACGGATTGGCTTGTTGCATAAAAGGCCATGATCGATTGCTTTAGTAGGAGTATAATTTTTTCTATACCTGATCAGGAGATGTTCCTGGTGGCGATGCCTTATTCTGAGGGAGGATCTTCCACGCATTTGAATTATATACAGGATGAGACCTCTAAGGAGGTGGTGATACCTCTTGATTTGATACCGGTGGTTCGGGAGTTTTCTGATTTGTTCTAGGATATTCTAGGATTACCACCTAGCAGAGAGATAGACTTTGTTATAGATTTGACACTCGACACTCGGTCGATAGCCCGTGCACCTTAACGTATGGATCCAATAGAGATGAGGGAGTTACGGGATCAGATAGAACAATTGTTGGGTCGGGTTTATTCGTAGGAGTACTTCACCTTTGGGTGCCCCAGTACTGTTCATTAAAAAGAGAGATGGATCATTACGATTATGTGTTAATTACCATGAGTTGAATAAGGTCATGATACATAATAAGTATCCCTTACCCAGAATCGATGACTTATTCGACCAGTTCAGAGGATCTTCTTTCTTCTCGAAGATTGACTTGAGGTCGGGATACCATCTGTTACGGATCAGGGAGCAGGAAGTGCCGAAGACTGCCTTCTTGATGAGATATGGTTCCTTCGAGTTTAGGGTTATGCCTTTTGGGCTAACCAACGACCTAGCCGTGTTTGTGGGCATGATGAATAGGTTGTTCAGAGAGTTCCTGGATCAGTTTGTCATTGTCTTCATAGATGACATCCTAATTTACTCTCAGACGGAAGAGGAGCATGCCGAACATGTGAGGCAAGTTTTGCAGACACTGCGTCAGCACGAGTTGTATGCAAAATATGAGAAATATGGATTTCGGCTGAAGGAGGTTCAGTGTTTGGGGTACATTATTTCGAATAAAGGGATATCCGTAGATCCGTGGAAAGTGTCAGCGGTGAGGGAGTGGGGATAGCCCACGATGCTGACGGAGAAACGTAGTTTTCTGGGCATAGCAGGACACTACATGAGGTTTATTTGTGGATTCTCGAAGATATCGGGTCCATTGAATCATTTGACTCGCAAAGGAGTGCCATTTATTTGGAATGATCCTTGTCAGTTGGCTTTTGATGAGCTGAAGGCCAAGCTGACTTCAGCACCAGTGTTACCACTGACCAGGGTGGGAATGGAGTATCTAGTCTACACGGATGCATCCTTACTAGGACTTGGGGGTGTGCTTCAGCAGGAGGATCAGGTTATAGCTTGTTCTTACCAAAATCTTAAGCCTCATGAGAAGAACTACCCACACACGACTTAGAATTAGCGACACTCATGTTTGCACTCAGGATTTGGAGGCATTACCTTTTAGGTGAACAATTTTGCCTATTTACAGACCATAAGTCACTACAGTACTTATTCATGCAGAAGGAGATGAATATGCATCAACGTAGGTGGATAGAGTTTGTTACACTATCACCCGAGAAAGACTAATATTGTTGCAGATGCGTTGAGGCATATGCCCGTAGATGAGACGACCGAGATGTGAAATGCAAAATGGAAGGACCTAGGGCACCAGCATGGTGTGGCCAGATTATTCATGTTAGTTATGACCGTCACGCTACATATAGTGACGAGGGTAGTCCAAGCACAATGGGCATACCCTTTTTTCCAGGAGAGGATTAAATAGCTCTTAGCCGGTGTAGTCGAGTCTTATTCGGTAAGTTCCGAGGGAGGCTTGAATTTAAATGGGAGACTCGCGGTTCCAGAGGGGGAGTACCTTTCACATGCAGTGATGACAGAGTCACATGGGTCCAAATTTACAGTACATCTCGGCGGGGATAAGATGTACCAGGATATGAAGTGACAGTACTAGTGGAGTGGGATTAAGAGGGATATCTTAGAGTTCGTATCGAAGTGTACCACTTGCTAGCTAGTGAAAGTGTACCATCAGATACCACCATGTTTACTACAGCCGTTAGAGATACCTATGTGGAAATGGGAGGGCATTTCCATGGATTTTATTACTGGGTTGCCTACTTCGCAGAGGGGGCACGATTTCATATAGGTTATTGTGGATCGGTTGATTAAAGTAGCCCTTTTTCTACCAGTTAGGACAGACTATACAGCGGGACTGTATGCTCAAATATTTATTACAGAGATAGTAAGACTGCATGGTGTGCCTCTTGCTATCGTGTCAGATATACATAAGACATTTGTGTCTCATTTATGGGAGAGTTTCCAGGAGTTATGGGTACCGAGTTACGGTTGAGTACGAGGTCGAATCCACAAATCGATGGGCAGACTCAACGTACTAATCATATGCTTGAGGACATGTTGCACAAATGTATCTATGAATTTGGGGGAAACTGGGAGAAGTATCTTCCCCTGGTAGAGTTTGCTTACAACAACTCCTATCAGTTCATGATTGGCATGGCCCCATTCGAAGCATTATATGGGAGACCTTATCGTTCTTTAGCCTGTTGGCTAGAGGTGGGAGACAACAAGTTACTTGGGATTTAGGTAATTCAGGATACATCGAGCGGGATCGAGATAATTCGAAGTCACATACAGGTAGCCCAGGACAGGCAGAAAAGCTACATCGATGCTAAATGGTCCTTCAGAGAGTTCATAGTGGGGGACCAAGTTTTGTTGAGGGTATCTCCTATGAAGGGGGTGATGAGGGTCAGGAAAAAGGGCAAATTGGCTTCGAGATACGTAGGACCATTTTCTATTATCGAGAGGATCGAACCAGTGGCTTAAAGAGTTGGGTTTTCAGAACACTTACACCGTATTCATGATGTGTTTCACATATCGTCACTGAGGCAGTATCTTCGGGATGAGTTGGCCCACACTCACATCGCGATAGAGGAGATCGATTTTCAGCCTGACAGTTCTTATAAGGAAAGGCCTGTGGCTATCCTAGATCACAGTGAGAGGAGACTGAAATCAAAGGTAGTTCCACTTGTGCAGGTTCAGTGGCATCATCACGATGTGGAGGAGTCCACGTGGGAGCGAGAGGCGAATATGCGGGAGAAGTATCCATATTTATTTATACCAGGTATGCCTTTCTTTTCGAATTTCAGGAAAAAATTCTATTATTAGTGGGGAAGTGTGTAACACCCTGTATTTTTTGGAACTTAAATAATTATGTGATTAATTATTATTGTGGGATTAATTAAATTAATATGCGAGAATTACTTGGTCATTAATCCTAATTCAAAAATAAATATTAACTAACATGACAAGGGTTAATACTTATTAATGAGAATTATTGAATATTAACGAGTCAATAAGTAATATGAAATTCTTGAATCTGATAAATTGTCGAGAGTGAAATATACGACAGTTTGATATATTAAGTCGGGACACGCGTGTGAGTCGAGCCGGGACTAATTAAATGGAATATAAAGGTAAATTATTTTTAAGTTACTCGTATGGTAATTTCGAGTGCATCATTGAGTCTGGGAGGTTCGAGATAGTTAGAAAACACTACCCGGGTATTTTATTAAGACTCCAGGAGATTTTAGGCCAAACTGGCACCCCGTAGGGGTAGTTTTATAATTTTAATTTTTGGAGAAATTAAATGGATGAAAATTGGGAGTTTGTTATATCATTTACGTGGGAGAAGTTAGGGCTCACATTCACATAACTCAAGAGAGAGTCACAGAGAGTGAGGGACCCAAGGACCCAAAGCTTTTAGGCATCATCTTCAACCATCGTGACCACCACCGTATAGATCGAAAGACGAGGAATGCATCTATACCAACATCACCAATGGATCAGACCATCATATTCGAGCCGAGTGTTTATTACTTTCTCCTTTTTAGCAATAATTGGGTTTATGTTAGAGTAGATAAATTTCCCCATGAATTTGATGACATTTATGATGAAGACTAGAGGGGTTTCTTGCATATTATTGGGTGTGAGATTAGGAGCGATTAAATTCCTTCATGTAGATAGGATATCATCCATGAATTTATAATAATTTCCATGAACAAATTTGGGTTGTAGTAGTTCTTGAATTGAAATTGGAAGAACTAGGGGTTTAATGGTTTAATTTGGGGATTTAGTTTTTAATTGATGTATTGTGAAGAGTTAGTGATTCTAGGTTGTTAGAAATCATCTAAATATGTTAGAACATCAATTGGGTTTGTTGTTTGGGAATTAAGAGAAGAGGTTTTAGAGGTGTTAATGGGGGAAAACGCTGAAATTCGGGCAAGAAGTCAGAACAATGTATCTTGCGCGATGTCGCGCGTAGTCGTTCGAGCGAGATAGGTATGTCACGCGATGTCGGTTCAGCAACACGTGGCAGTCGTTCAATTGACATTGTCATTTGGTTCGAGCTACGAGGTAAATTCTGGGAATTTTCTTAGAATCCAGTTTTGGAATTTTCAGTTTATTGGCGTGAGAGGAACTGCCATTTAATAAATTTAAAACGAGTCAGGTTTACGAGAAAGTGTGTGAGATTTGTCTTTTAAATATTTCGAGAAGAAGACATACCTTGAAGATTACAAGAGAGTTATGGTAATCGAATAATATTAGACAATACGTAACATAAAGTACGTATGGCAAGTATGCAATTAGGTTGGGAGAATTCCAATAAATTTTAATAGGATGTGTGTATGCCTATTACTTGATATTTTTGTTAAAGTGCACTAATCGGTGATAACCCGGGGGTGCAAGGTTATTTTGTTTAATACACTAAAGGGTAATAACCTGGGGGTGTAAGTTTTTTATTTATTTAGTGTACTAATGCGTGATAACCCGGGGGTTCAAGGACATTGTATTAAGTGCACTAATGGGTGATAACCCGGGGGTGCAGGATCATTTTATTTATAGCACTAATGGAAATTAAAACCGTGGGTGCAGGAATGGAATATATATATATGTATAAGGATGTTATGACTATGTATATATATATATATATATCTGTGTATTTATGAGAAATTCTACTAAGAGAAACTAGTAGTTATGGCAACAATGACACATGAAACAATTTTAATGAGATAAAGATTTAAATACTCTAAGAGTGAACATGAAAGGTAGTAAAATGTGATAGACTACTTATGGGGTATTGTATGGGCGATACGGAAATACTACTGTTGAATGTAGATAGTGTTAAGTGAATTTGAACTAGTTAACTTGGGTAGAATTACTAGTACTAAATAGAAGATGCGATAGGAGTGCACAATAAAGAGATGTGAGAACTTCATGTGAGAGCACGAATCTAACATGCACATAATACTTGCTTCAAGGCAGTTTTAAATACTTGCTAAAATATATTTTTACACATCGGGCTCCGACCCGTCTCTTGCATATCTTTTCTCTCTTGCTATATACATATTTATTATATCAGGTGCTCAGCCACAGGGACACCAGATTTAGAGACTTGGATTGCTTGGCGTGATACTAGTGATGTGGAAGATGTAGGTCTTCGCATTAGACGTTCCTATCATTTCTCTCAGTTCGTCTAGACTTTTCATTTAGTGCTTGTGTCGCCCATTCCTTAGACATTTTATCAGATATTGTATTTAATTTACTTCTACTCATTTTAATTGGATTTAGCTTTACTATGGATATGTGGTTTAGAGTTTTGAACTGGAATGTTTTATCCAGTCGTATTTATTTCAGTACGTGATTCAAATTTATTATTTATTTTATTCAGTTGGATGGTAAATGGATATACTTAATTTCTTGGACTTTTCAAATATAAATTTGGTTTCAATTTAAAAGGGAAAGTATTTTGGCACTAGCTTAATTTATATTAGTTGATTAATAAAGTTAATGTTTTCGATAGTGATGCTAAGAATGAACCAACCAAACATTCTGTGTTAAAATTTAATAAAGGACTGATCACCCGATATTAAATTGGGCGACGTGTCACAGGTGGTATCAGCGCATCAGGTTCTAGAGTCCTTTAGGATCTGTGCGGCTTATTGTGCTATCAGCTTAGTGTGTAAGTAGGTAATACCCCATAAATTTTAATAATTTTATTTATGGGATTAATTAAATTAAATAACGAGAAATAATTGAATGATTAATCCGGATTTAAATAAATAATTACTAGCGTGACGAGAGTTAGTATTTGTTGATGTGAATTATGTTGAATATTATTTAGTGAGTAAAGTAATATGTGATTATAAATTTATTAAATTGTCGTGAGTGAATAATACGAAAGTTATGGTGATTCATTCAGGACGCGTGTGTTAGTCGTTTTGAGACTCAATTTAATGAAATAAAGAGGTAATTTATTTATAAGTCACTCATATGGTCATTTTGAGCGCACCAAAGTGTCCAGATGGATCGAGATAATCAGAAAAGTCTACCCAGTGGTTTTGTTTGTGGCCTGGGGGAGTTTTAGGCCAAACCATCACATTGGCAAGGTATTTCCGTCATTTTAAGTTTTAGAGTAATTAAACCTACGAAAATTCAAGGGTTATATCAGATGAGGGGAGTTGTCTTCTAGGGTTAGAATTCACAAAATCTTAGGAATCCATTAGAGAAGGAAGGAAAAATGGTTTCTAAGCCTAGAACCATCACCTCTACACCGTTTGGTTCGCCGTCACTACCGACATGTAGATCAGAAAGAGAGGATCGCCCCCATTCAAAGGATCAGAAAGAGAGGATATCCGTAGTTCATTCAATTATGAATATTTATTAGGTTGTGTGAATACAACCCGTGGGACTTGGAATATCGGATGTGTGTATACCAAATATTGAACGTATAAATACTTAGGTTGTGTGAATACCTATTGTCTGGATTTTTATGTGTATGACGACCTGCCATACCTGCTATTGTTGGGAGGTGTTGAAGGGGACAGTCTTGTCTTGAGTAGCCCTTCGGGGGGGTTATATATTGGTACCTTAGAGCATGGGAACGAAGGAGGACTTATCTATGAGTGGATAAGTTTGGGTTATATGGGTGCGTAGGTATGTGCGTGACCCATTACACCGTGGTCCATGTTCGTCTCCAGTTTGTGTGTGATTTGTTTTATTACAATTCCTGAGAGATTCAGAATCGATAGTCCTTATTATGTACGTGAGGTACCGGGGCTTGATAGCAGTGTATGTAGGCACCGTTAGTTTTGCCTATGTGGGGTGGAGTATTTGTATATATTATTGTGGTGAAATAAATAATATATATATATATATATATATATATATATATATATATATATATATATATATATATATATATATATAATAATAATAATGAGTTACAATGGTGTTTTCACTATGGATAAGTTTGGAAGACATTTAACGGTTCGGATGAAAGCCAACAAGCCTTGAGATGGAGGGATGAGATCATTTTTATGCATATTCCTCTTTTTCCCTTTTATTTTTGGTTTCCCCCTTTTTTTTAACACTTCATATCCATTCCCCCTTTTTTTCAAAATTCTAAAACATGGTCAAAATAGGAAATTACACTCTAATCAGCTTTTAGGCCCACCACATACAAAGACACACATAAATATTACACCTGCTCTCTCTCTCTCTCTCTCTCTCTTAGATCCATCATATTCATTTTAGGGGAAATTTAGGGTTTGAAGATTTGGGTATCCTTATGTGATTTCATTTCCTAATCAGGTTACAGACACATGCTATCCTTTATTTTATTTTTTTCTAATTGGGTTACTATAGTTCTGATATGTGAGTTATTTGATATACGTATTTGATTCCATTTATTGAGATGTTTTATGGGATTTCTTTGTCATTTTCCACTCTTTAGCTCTACTTTGTCTATTTACTTGGTATGCTCTTTTTGCAGCTATATGAAATATTAACTTAAAATGATTTGTTCATTTTCTTTAGTTGTTGCAACAATTTTTTATGTAGCCCATGTTGGGTTTTATGGATCTGAAGATGGTAAGTTTTGATGTTGTAATCAAATTATGTTATCATTTCAATATTTGAGCATTAGATAGTTTTATATATTTATGTGTAATAACATCTTGCTATTGTTACTCTATAGGGGCTGTTTTTTGGATTAAAAAAGAAGCCATATAAATGTATGTTGATTTTTTAGGCTTGATGGTATTTGAGGTAAATAATCCATATGGTCGAGTCTCGCACAATTGGTACGAGCTAATTTGTGGTTTTAATTGTTTAGATATGCATTGTACCTTTTTCATATTGAAATAACTTAAATCTCTGTTTTTTTTCCATTTAGTGGTATTAATATATTCAAACTTCTCTGGCAGTTTCTTTTATGTAAAGAGGTTATAGAGGTCAAACACATGGTTCGTCTTACTCAACTAGACATCGATGTTAGAATCAAGTTGAGTGATGTTTGGATATTAGGATATTATTTCTATCACCCAAGCATAGATAAGTGACTGCCATAACTCAAATGTATCTTCCCTCAAGTTTTGTCGATTCGTTGCATTTTCTTTACTTTAACATATTTTTTATTTAGATTTTTCTAGGGTTTGTTGTTAACGACTTGATTTTGTAATGTATTTTCAAAATTAGTTTTTCAAGGGTTTCTACAACGGTATTGATGTATGCAATGTATTTTCCAAATGTATGTTCTGTGATAGATATGTATGTCTATTTGTGTTGTTAACACATGTTGGTTCAATATAATGAATGTTTTTTTGTTTGTATTAGTTTCTATTATGGTATTGGCTTGGAAAGTTACTTTTCCAATTTTGTAATGTATGTTTGTTCTGTGTTGGTAATTATTTTCATCATATATAAAATCAGGCAATTTTTATTTGTTTTGCATGAAGCAACCACTGATGTCATATGTTTGAAAACCAGAGCTAGTACGTCGCTCTCCATTTCGTGGTTTAATGTCCCTATTGATACTTTACTTAGAAATCTTAGTAACACCAACTGGCGTTAACTTTGATGACAAGAGTTTTACTTATATGTTACATTTTTGGGGGGGGGGGGGGTGCTTTAAATGAAGTATTGGTTTTTCTGTTCAAGTGCTTTAAATTTGTGTAATGTTTAATTGCAAAATGGGCCAGTGCACAAGAAATTTTACTAATCAATGTCTAATATTGCATTATCTTCCATTTTCAGACTTGCCAACCTGCAATTTTACCTGTTATTAAAGAAATTTGCACTGGTAATACAGGTGTGAGAATTGATGCAAATATTACCCCGTAAAAAGTTTTAGATGCTGACGAACTTAGGTTCAGTGGGCAAGTGATGATTACAATATGGTTGTTTCCATTGAGTTTAGGATCCTACATACTTTCTCATTTCACAAGATGTGTCCCATTTCATATTTGGGACAATTGAGAAACAGAGGTGGCCATACGCATGTGCAGAAAAATTGATTGAGAGGCTAATATATGTCAACGTAACCACTATTCGATTAAAGTCGCGTTCAGCCTTCCAACATTATTTGCCTCAATGATGATTATATAGATTCACCCCCACATTTTCCTTCTAAACGAAAGAAAATATCCGACTCTGCTGTTGAGAAGGAACATGAAAGTGATGGTGTTATTCAAATTGTTGATTGTGAAGATAAGGAAAATGAGGATTGGATGCCTCCTCCCCTAAGGTTTCGACTCATATATGGAATTTCCATGAGGATTCGACTAAAAAGGAGCTCAGGTATGCTCAAACTATGAATTTCATTCTTGAGGACGATAGTTGAATTTCATTGTATTCTTATCAGTTGAGTGCAAAACTCATTTTTGAACTGTTGAACCATATTTCTGAAACACCTGCTCATATAATTTTTGATGGAGGATAATACCATATCCTAGAAGAAAAGCATGTTTAATTATGTAATTAAGATATTCAAATATATGAGAATTAGATATGCCCAAGTTCTTTTAATGGATTCTTATTCAGTAATTAAGGAAGTGAGGGAAATAATTCTGTCCAAATGGATTCTTGATGGTGGAATGATTGACATCAGTTTCGTAATGTCAGTTGACATGGAACGTGTAAAATAGAAGGGAAATATTTTAGTCCCATATTTAGTCCAATGTATAAATAGAATTTGAGTTAACAACATTTGCTACCTGTGTTAAATTTTGTATTTGAGATTCTGCACGAGATGAATAGTTTTAGTAAATCAGTTTTCAACCTAATGATATGGAAGATCTGTCAGTTAAGATGGCCACACTCAACAGGTGAAGACGCCCAAACTTTATTAGTCCAGAAGTAAAGGACAAGATGTAACAACCATCGCTTTTAGGAGGCTAATTTTATATTAATTTTATCGCATAAGGTAATTATATAAAATGTTGGAACTGGAGTAAATATTAATTGAATGAGTTGGAAGTTAATATTTACTAGATTTATTCATATTTACTGTATGTGAAAGTAAATATCATCAGGTTGCATGTTTTATAGTGTCATGTATTTTAAATGACTTTATGGTTTAAATGAAATCGGAACTGGAAAATCATTTATAAATTTCCGGATGCCAGTTTAGGGGGTTTAGTTAGTCCCAGAATGTCCAAGACAGTCAGAATAAGTGCCATATTGTATTTTTGGGTTTCGGGCACTTTTACCTGGTTTTAACTTAAACGCGTAATGGGAGTCATTTTAATGTGGTATTAACCACTTACGTTGGGGACTTTAGACTTAAGCCACAATTTTTAAGTCTTGCCCCTTATTTCATTTCTCATTTGTGTGTTACCAAACTAAGAGAGAGAGAGAGAGGAAGAGAACTTGGGAGAAAAAGAAGAAAAGAGAGAGATTGAAGCTTGGATTGCATCTACCACCAAGAAATATGAGATTTCAACCCTAAGGGAAGTTTTCTACTTGCTAATATGTGATTTAAGTTGAATAATTTGTGTGATAGTTGTGGGTTTGTAATTTTGGGATAAATATGAAATTTATGATGTTTAAATCCTAAATTTTGTTTTGTGTTGAAGAAATTGTGGGTTTTATTAGTGAATATTCATGTAGGTTGATTTGGGGTAGATTTATGATGTTGGTTGTGGGTAAAAATGGAAGAGATTTGAGGTTTGGAGAAAATCTAGGGTTTATAACCCGTAAGCCATTCTTGGCAATTTCTCCACGCCGAATCGATTCATCCCCCTAGGCGAATCGATTCGCTAAGGGGAAGTTCCCAGGTCTGCTTGGACCGAATCGATTCGGGTCCAAGCCGAATCGATTCGTCAGTTTGCAGAATCCCAGGTCTTATGTCTGAACCAATTCGCTATTTGGGCGAATCGATTCGCTAGGGTGAATCGATTCGGCCCTAGGGCTAATCGATTCGGAATCATGCTGTTTTTAAGTTATTTTTTAAACTCAAATTTCCTCCTTTTTCTTTAGACTTAAGACCTAGGAACCTTCTTATATGAAGTAAACTTAGAGTCCTAGAATTCTAGATGAGTTGGGGAACTACCCTAGATTAGTAATGGTTTTCATGGGGACTTTTTCGGGGTTATGCCTATTGATGCTAGGGCATTCTTTTCTTCTAGTTGATTGATATGAAACTAGGAGATGTAGGGTTATGTTTAGGAGACTATAGAAGCTCAATTGAGCTATGTTAATCTTCATGGTTCATAATAACACCATAAACGAATGTTGGAAGAATGAATTGAAAGTTTATTCATTCCTTTGAGGTATGATAGTATTGGGGTTTTAAGGTAATATCCTAAAATGTTTGGAGATAATTAAGAGTTTATTCACTCCTTTGAGGTAGTAGTAACGATATAATTTATCGTATGGATCCAGATAATAAGGTGAATTATTTACAAAATGTAAATGATTATGGTTTCGAATTAAAAGAAACATACAACGTAAATTGGAATTGAAAATGAAATGGAAATGGTAATAATTAAGTTAAATGATAATTTACTTAATTATGAATACGGTAAATGCTAATTTACTTAAACACACCTCTCTAAATGCCATCATAAGGGAAGTTTCGTGCGTGTGGTGATGCCCCATTGCTAGTGAATGGAGGGTGGATATAGGCCCAGGCCATATGAGCGTTGTTGTATATTTTCTACGCTGGTGAGGAGATTCTGGGTATGGCCTTGACTCTCCCGCAGTCATATGGACGCTTCTCGACGTTGCAATTCGTGCCCAGGCTGCCTTGTTTTATAGGCTCCTAGAAGATGATGGGTATTTAGGGGCGCGTCTAGTGGGAAAACTCGGAAGGACGGTCTTAGAATTGTTATATGTATATAAATATAACAATTCATAATCAAGTGGGACTTGATGTATGCGATATGCCGTAAAAATCATGATGAAGTTCCATAAAGAGCACAATGAAATGCCATAAAGAGCATTTGTTGATGATAATATTCCTGCTAAGGAATGGAATGCCATGAAGGGCATGTAATTGACATAAAAGCCATAAAGAGCTTAAAAGTTTGATTATATTTTCATGTTAAGGAATGGAACTATAAAATGGAATCAATGTTTTGGTGGAAGCTTTTAAATGAATGTAAATCATCCTTATTCTCTTGTTTAATTGTTTTAGATTCATAATTATTTAAAATTGTCTTAGCTTGCATAAAATTGTGTAGTTAGATTCTCATTATTTAGTCTTGATTATCATTCATAACTGTCATACTCTTTATTCATCTGGTAATCATATAGTATCGGGCCCTGACCCGTTCGTATTTCTTGTTGTGCTTGCATCTTGTATCTGCCCAGGTACTCCGTCGCAAGGATGCCTGATCTGACTTCCTATCCCGATGTTTTTGGCGAGCCGTGTTGCTTTGCGGGTATTACGGGACATTTCAAAATAGACGTTGTCATTCTTGCACTCTAGTTAAGATCGGATCTTCTTACTCGGGAGAGAGGCCCAAGCTTTCGTAATTGATTAATGTAATGTATTATGTAATTTAATGAATTTGTTTAATATTAATGTACGAGTCTATGACCGACAGCATATTCGGTCCCTCATTGTATATGTGTGTGTATGTAATATAATTTCGTTTGGTTTTCCACTTTCTTTTTATTGGGTTGTTAAATTGTTTCCTTTTCTTAACTTTGAAATTTAAAAATTTTTGGCAACCCATTTTTCTGAAATAAGGAGTGGTTATCCCATATACTTCTTATTTTGTTCTGATGCTGAGAATGATTCCATCCATGATTCCGTTGTTTTGGAGTATCGGGCTGGCCACCCCCTATTTCGGATGGCAGGTTGTGACACAAGAATGTGCTCTATGGATTCCGGGGTAAATTGTTCCGTTGCATTATTTGACTCAGTTGTCCGCACAATCAAGAAATGCCGCACAAAATGGAATCAATTGAGAACTATTCAAAGTCTTACTTTGTTGGACATGTTTGTGTTTATCATTATGTTTTTTACTTTCCTTATTTTTAGCCAAGCAGTTCCAAAATGTGTAGAATAAATATTCATGTATTTGTTGTTGCCTTTTTAATGAGAGATAGCACAGTTCTATTTTCTTCATCATCCGTTTCATTTGTTTTTTATTCTATATAGTACAAGAGAATGAAGATTTGATCTTCTTTTATTTGTTATGAACTAATTAAGGCATATGCTCCTATCAGTGATGTAAAGGGTATTGTTAATGTGAAAAGAGAGGGATCGGAACTTTGAAATACAGGGGCAGTCCCAACTTATGTTCATGCTAATTGACAATGTTATTTTTTTGGTTTCTCGATAGGTATGACTTTTCTTACACTTGACTTTATGCATTTTATATTTATGCAGATTGTATTTCATTATATCCCAGGTGATTGTTTTATATTCAACCTCATCGACGACAATATAATCGAGTTGTTCTCTTTCCTGAAGCATTTTTTCTTTAGTTGCGGTTTTGATATATCCGTACAAATTCAGTATCTTTGGTTCCTTCAATATGATGTGGGCGAACATTTTTTAGCTGAGTCTGTGTCCGATTTCGAATACTACATCTCCGATATAAAATCGGTATGTTTTGCAAGATGACCACGAGAAGAATTAGTTCGCATTATTGCATCGGTTTCCAAAGAGATTCAGTATTGATAAGTTGTTATTGTGTTTGAAATTGAGCAGTCATTTGAGGCAGGCCATTTGAGTAAAACTTACTACATATTGTGGGCATGGCTAATTTAAGGCCGATCCAGAGCCATAAGTTTGGCCCTCTTGATGTTCACTTTCATAAGAATCCCCGGTTATTCCACACAGCTCCCATTTCTTTAGGAATTCTTTGGATCGAATGTGGATTTCCCAGATGTCAATGTATCTTTTTCCTGTTCTACTCAGGGCATGTTGCGGATGGACATGAAGCGCATGTAGTGGTGAGAATTGGCAGGGACATGAAGCACAGTCTTTAAAGGTTTGAGGTCTATAACTTTTATGTTTATGTTTTGGTTATAGAAAGAGTGGTATCAAGGAGATGAAATTGGGAGTTAAATTTTAGATTGATGTTATAACAACTTGAACAATTGTCAGGTACCTTCTACATTATATATTAAGTTTGCAGATTTTGCCTATATATTAAGTTTGCATATTTACATTATATATTAAGTTTGCAGATTTACATTATATATTAAGTTTGTCGACAACTCCAAAATTTCAGCAAGCACAGTGCAAGTTTGCCACGGACCAACAACCTTATTTGAACATAGATAAATCAGCTCTTTGTTGTCACTTTCCAGTCACTGATGGAAGTCTATAGTTTTGTACCACCTTGCAGGCCTCCCTAATAGCTAGAGTTTCACCCATAAATGCATAATCATACATTATCCAGTTGCAAAATCCATGAATAAGATAGCCTTCATGATTGCGAAGGAATCCACTTATAATAGCGAAGTATTTGGATTTGAGAAGTCACGGTCCACATTGAATTTGAAATAACCAACAGGGGGATTTCAGTTGTTCTGGGAATGGTCGTGAGAGGGATTGACATTAAGTGAGGGTTCAGAGTGTTCGGAGCTTTGGAAATTAGTGACTATAAGACTCGGTCGTTGTCCATAGCTAAGGCAACACTGCTGAGGGGAATTAATTCATTTTTAAAAATAATTTGGGAAATTAGCGGTTATGATAGTACCTTTAGATAGTACTCTATATATCTCAAGCTTTTATGATAGTACCTTTAGATCTCAATCATCCTATTATGCGTTTAGATCTGATTCATCCCATCTGTGATCTAAAATAATTTTCTTTTTTCTTTTTTAGCTACTCGAGGAGCTGCTGCAGTCCTTGAAGTAAGTTTTTTGTTTGAAAATTTGTTGTGATAAGAATGCACTGTAGTATTATGTACTGTAGGATTTGCATTCAATTGATAATTCAATAATTTTCTCCATAGTTACCTTAACATTATAACTAAAATTATGCATTTCATTTTTTATGGTCTCAGCAAGAGGAGTTGTTCCAATCAATCATTTAAAGTATAATGGGATGTTGTTTATATGGATGCAGGGCAGGTGCTTGATGAAATAACTAGGATATATGGATGAGGAAAGTTGTTATAATATACGATCACAAATTTGTTGAATGTTAGACACCATTAACAAGAGGTAAGTGATTTGACAAAAGCTTGATATTGCATCTAATTATGATTGTGCTGTAATTTTTATTGTGAGGTTGACTTATGTAATTGGAATCGTAAGACAAAGATAATTAAAAAGAGATCTTGACAATGGGGATGGATTAACATTTGTAGTTCTGCCTTATTTTCTTCCGATGTGTTCATATATAGAGGCACAATATGGAATTTATATTTTTGTTTTGATTATATATTTTTTTAACATTGATACTTCATATACTCTGTTTCTTAAAGCTGATAAAGCTAGACGGTTTATGAATCACATCCACTATCTAAAATATGATGGAGTTTTCATTTCAGGCCCTACTCGGTCAAGCTTGATGCATTAACCATCAAACAATCTATTTTTGACATGGAACAAATTGGGGAACAAATGCAACCACTATAATTTTGACATCAAACAGGTATAACATTATGCCCCTTAGAGTAAATGTATTTATATTGGAGGATAACAATTTTTTTAGGGTGTTAGCTTAGGAGGATAACACAGTATTTAGATGAAGAACTAAAATAATGTATCTTCTATTTCTCCTCTCCTCTTTTATTCTGTAGTCCTTGCTAATGGGACTTAATTTTTATTCTATTCCTTGCATTTTACTAAGACTAAGGTTATAAAGTATAGAATTATATTTTGCTCATAAGACCAGCCACATTCATGTGGTGTGCCGTAAGCACGGCTCGCCATACGTGCGAGACCACACTATAAACATACTGCAATCATTACAGGGATGTCAATTTCTATGGTTGTGTCGTGTTTGGGTGCGACACACCACGCCACGCCATGCACTAAATATACACAACCACGACATGATACTGACTCAAGTTTTTTATAGTCACTAATTTTTGGAGTGTCAGCAAACACTATTTTTTTATTTTTAAAAAATCATTATAGTTCAGTTACGTTCTATTCTTAAAGCTTAAGTTTTAGTTGGCTCGTTGTTATGTTTTCAATGTGTTTTTAATGTTAGTTTGTTATTTGTATTTTAATAGTTATAAATATTTAACCAAATTAGAATTGTTGTATTTGGGCTTTGAAATTTTGGTTAAATATTTAACCAAATTAAAATTATCATTTCTAATATTGTTTTGAATCTTACACTTGAGCTCTATCCTGATATTTAGGAACCCTCAGCCTTTGTTCAAATGTACTGTCTTTAACACATACAAATTAAATTATTGATAATTTGATTTTTGTTTTTGTGCAGTGTCGCCGTCGTGGTAGGATTTGCAATACTTGATGTCGTCTTCCAGCAAAAACTCCCTCCGACCTTTGGAAGAAATTATTGATCACAAATTTAGTGTATATTGAACTACATGTTCATTTGATATTATTTTTTTCGTAATACTATAATTGTGACGGTATTGTTTTTGTTGAATTATTTTTTTAACAGGGTGGATAGTCCGATAAACAAAGGAAACTATGCCCATTTTTTTAAAAAATATTTACACTTTTGCATCATAGACAATATTTTTGTATTATAGTGATGTTTCATTGTGATGTTTATTTGAGGTCCAGGACTGACTACCCCTGCCCCGTCCCCTCCCCCTACCCCACTCACACGTGCACACAAACACACACACAAACATGCGCACACGCGCCCCTTGCCCGTCCCCTCTCCCTTCCCCACTCACTCACACACGCACACGCACGCACACAAACACACACACATGCACACACACACACGCACTTCATATATGCCTCAATATGCATATGCATATATGCACTTACACTTGAGCTCTATCCTGATATTTAGGAACCCTCAACCTTTGTTCAAATGTACTGTCTTTAACACATACAAATTATATTATTGATAATTTGATTTTTGTTTTTGTTCAGTGTCGCCGCCGTGGTAGGATTTGCAATACTTGATGTCGTCTTCCAGCAAAAACTCCCTCCGACCTTTGGAAGAAATTGTTGATCACAAAGTTAGAGTATATTGAACTACATGTTCATTTGATATTTTTTTTTCGTAATACTATAATTGTGACGGTATTGTTTTTGTTGGATTATTTTTTTAACAGGGTGGATGGTCTGATAAACAAAGGAAAATATGCCCATTTTCAAAAAAATATTTACACTTGTGCATTATAGACAATATTTTTGTATTATAGTGATGTTTCATTGTGATGTTTATTTGAGGTCCAGGACTGACTACCCCGGCCCCGTCCCCTCCCCTACCCCCTCACACATGCACACAAACACACACACAAACACGCACACACGCGTCCCTTGCTTGTCCCCTCCCCCCTTCCCCACTCACTCACACACGTACACGCACACACAGAAACACACACACATGCACACACACACGCGCACTGCATATATGCCTCAATATGCATATTCATTGCATATATGCAGATTTCATATACGCATACACACACACACGCGCAAATGCACACACACGCCCCCTGCCCCGTCCCCTCCCCCTTCCCCCTTCCCCACTCACACACGCACACACGCACCCATAAACACACACACGATCACACACGCACACACGCACCCCCTGCATGTACCCTCCCCCTTCCCCACTCACACACGCAATATATTCAAGCATCGAACACACCGGTGTGTAGCTTGCATTTTGAAAAAAAATGCTCACAATATTGTCTCTCTAATTCCCACAAACAAATGCATTTTGAATTTATTCAATTACTTTGAATCTAGCATTTTTCTCATCCTAACTTTTTCCTCCATTTCAGTCCTATAATTGCAGACACACGTGGTATTCATAATGTTAAACAATTTGCAGACACACGTGCTTTAGGCACAACACTGAACTAGACACATGTGCTTTAGGCACAACACTGAAGTAGACATATTGCAGATTGCATATATTTGAAATATATATGCTTTAGGCACAATGCTGCATATATATGCATATGCGTATATGCAAAAGTCCCCCCCACATGTCCTCCCTTCACTTCCTCCGTCGCTGCCCTACCTTTTTTCTCTTCACCGCCATCCCCTACTGTTGTCCATCTCTTCTTTTCATCTTAGCTGATACATGAATTAATACATACATTATACAGATAATATTGCATTTGATATAAATTGAGTCACAATATCATTTTTCTTACAGATTCCGGTAACCAACAAACTTATATTGGAGAATTGGAGAAGTATATGTTGACGTTCATATCGGTAAGTTTTACTTTTTAGGTAGGTTCTTGAATTTTTTCTAGTTATGCATATATTTTTTATATGATACGTACCGACAGTGGTGCATACATCTTATGTTGATGTTCCATGTTTTTAGGGTGTGGGTGCGTGCAAAGCTCTGTGCACTTGACGGTGATGCGTGCGGTTCTTGACTCAAAAAGTTACCTGGTCGACTCGATTCGGAGGAACTTATCAATAGTGGTTTATTATGTACATATATCTGGGGCTTATATTTGATTATTGTTAAATTAATGAAGTGGTTGAAATAATGTCCAATATGGACCTCGAGTATTGTAGTATTGCTTTTGTCGAGTATTTTTATTTTTTTAAACAGGGTGGATAGTCATATAAATAAAGGAAAATGTGCCCAATTTTTTTAAAATTAGAACAGAAAATATTGTACATTTATTTAGATGTACCTTTTTTTGTAATTTTAATGTAAACGAATATTGTTGCCATGAATTTGGTTTATTTATTGATTATAGTGTCAACCGAGAATGAATATAGTAATATGTATTGTGAGTCAACCGAGTATGAGTTTTTGATTTCACTTTGTTGTCGAGTAACGATTTGTTTTTGCAATTATGTACTTTTTTTGCAATTAAACACGACAAGACATTAAATATTATTGTTTACCTATCTTAAACACGACCCAATTTTTTTTAACCAAAAACAAACTTTAGAAAAATAAACACGACATGAGGTTTTGTTGCCAATTGAGAACACTAACGTTTGGCAGGATAGTCTTATAAATAAAGAGTATTATGGCCAAATTTTTTAAAATTACACTTTGTTTTGTCGATGAACGACATTTTTGTGGTTTTGTAATTACGCACTTGAAAATTTTTTGCGTTTCGCTAGTACATACTTTGAAAAATTATCGTCGTTTCGCGATTACGTACTTTGGAAAAATTTCGCCGTCCCTTCAGGCACGGGCATACGCTAGTATATATATATAGGAGGAGGGTCTTTTGCCACATCATATAAGTTTAGACACAAAACCTATATAAACAACTTTTGTATCTATACTTTTGGTCGTTTCTATCCAACAGTTGGTATTAAGTGTTGGCATCTTCTATGTTATTGCTCTAAATGTGGACAAATTTCTACTGATAAAAGGACCAACATCGCGTGGCTCGAGAAAACATTGGGAAGGACCAAAGGTTTCTACTCTCTTCCTCTCTCAAGAAGCCCTCAATCTCCGCTCACTTCTACTCCCCTCCTCAAACTCATCCCAAGCTCCTCAATCAGGTACACAAATTTCATCCGACCAAATGGGTTACTTTGAAGAAACCTGAACAACTAAATTTCAGCCGAAAAAACCTCCTTGTAGACCGCCAAAAAACCTAACAAAATCTGATATGGGTATTGACTGTTTTAGGAGTATCAAGCTAGATGATATGTTTTGGATATGTTATGACTTCTTACCATTGACTGATTCTATTTTCGATTTTTCTTTTGACAATTAGTAATTTGGAAGGGCTTGAAATGGTTTAACTAAAGCTTTATCAAATCTCTTACGTCAACGGGTCATTGATAAGCATTAACTTCTTATTATTATTTTTTGGTGGCATTTGGTTATCACATAGAGTTTTGTTAGAATCATGAATTAGTTTAATGTTCTTCATTTTTTGAAAAGGTCAAATACTAGAAGCATGGGATCCTTTTTCCAGGAATGAACCGAGTGGGTCTATGGATGTTGATGATGTACACGAGTATATCAGCCCCTGTTTACACATCCCCTATTTACACAGGTATATCATCTCAATCATATATGTACACAACTCCTTTTTCAAAAATCAGCCCCTGTTTTAAAAAAATATCTGTCGATTACACATGGGTTTCATTTCTTTGGCTCTCGTTTTAAAAAATCAGCCCCCAGTTTCACTTTTTGTAGTAAGGATTTCTTTCAAGTAGTGTAAATCACGGATTTTTTTGTTAAAATCTCTTTTCAGTTCAGTAATTTTTCTTCCTCTGTTTCTCATAATCTGACTAAAAGATTTGTTTTTTTTGTTAATTTTCAAAGAATAGAGCTCGAAGATGGGGATGATTTGAAATGTGAAAGCGTATTTCAAGTCCAAGTTTACAGCTTGATAGAGAAAAAGGATCACTGACAGTTTATGCTTAATATCTTATTACGTTCATTTTGATTATTGTTATCTCCTATGTCGTTATATTTCCCTCTTATCGTTCGAATATTTGGTTTCACATTTTTTTTGTTTTGGTTTTTATCTCCTACGTTGTTATGTTACCCTCTAACAGATAGCTTCACGTGTCTCTTTTTTATAGTGCAACTTATTTGATTCTCTACCCAATTTTAGTGAGTAAAATGTTTTAATATTAACTATTTGATGCCCTGCCCTGTTTTGATGGGTAAAATGATCTGACTGGCAAGGTAGTAACGAACTCAACCCTCTACATTTTGTAGGAGCTTAGGCCAAGAAGAGATAGAAGAAACATTAACCACCACAAATGGGGAGTCCTCGATCACAATCAAGCGAGGCACGTTTTGGATTCGGACAAAGAGCAATACATTAGTTCTTTTTTTTCATATCGAACGATACACTATAGCATTTTTTCACTTTCTTTGCATTCGTCTTTATAGGCTCTGTCACAAGATAATTTCCCAAACTAATAAAGATGATGATGTTGAATTTGAATTTGTTGGAATATATCATATTATTTAGTTGTTGACCGTTCCATTTGCATTGACTATTGTATCATGCCTTCTTTACAAGACTATTGTTTGGATAGGAATTTGCATTTAATATATTTTTTACAAGAGTTTTATTTTTTTTGGGACAAATTTGATTTTTTCTTAATTAAGCAATTAGAATAATGTTTTGGTATAGTTATAATTTATATATTGGTAGATTACATTTGAACTGCATTTGTTTTTAATGTGTTTTGTGTCTTATCGGTTGAAAACAATCATATTTAAACCCGACCCCTTAACATGTTATGTTCAATACTAATACTAAATCTCTCATTTAGAAAAATTCGTTACTGTTAAATTAATATTAATCTAAAAATTTTTATGAAACCTAATAATTTTTCTTATTTACATCTTAAGTGAGTTAACACAAACTTCATCCGTTAAGAATCATATTTTATTGGTTAGGTTTTGATATGATATGAAATTATTAAGGGTCTGCGCTTTAATTTATAACTTCACATAAGTTCGTATCATGTTATCGCATGTCTTTTTTTGCCAAAATTGTTACGAAATATTCGAAATGTTTTTACAACCGTTCCATAGGCACGGGTACACCCTAGTATATATATATATATATATATATATATATATATATATATATATATATATATATATATATATATATATATATAGTTGTGTTCGTTCTACTGTGTTGCTTGGTAGACGATGATGATTATGAGGTCAAAAGTATATTAAGTGCGTGAAAGCTCAATGAATTAATAAGATACTTGAATTCGATTAATTAATATTGGAAATGCAAGAATGTATCATTCAGGTGCAACGGGTGGGCACAATGACTTGGGAATCATATTAAAAGACAAGATTCAACTATCTAAGTGAGATAGTGTAACTAGGATGGGTTAGGAGAATGCGTTTGGCATGCACAATAGTTAAGAGGTGAGAATCTCAAGTGAGAGCACTTGACTAACATGTGTAAAATATTCACGGTTTAATGCAATTTAAACACTTGATGTTTTCAAACTATTTTCAACTCGGGCTTTGACCCATTTCTTGCAAATCTCTTCCTTTTTTATACATATATATTACATCAGGTGCCCAACCACATGGACACAAATCTTGGAGTTTCCATTTTTTGATGAGTTGTAGTAGTTTTGGAAGTTACAGGACCTTGGTATTAGATGCCTTCACTTATCCTTGACTCATTTGGAGGACTTCATATCGGCCAGGGCATGTTGCCCATTCTTGTCTAAAAGATTGTTACTTCAGAAATTTGTTTTTATTTTAGTTATTCAGATTTATCTTATTTCAGACTACTCTATTGGGATATTTTTTATTCTGGAGATGTTTACTCCAGACTCAGTTAATTAACTATGTCATTTCATTTCCTATGGGATTGTATCGGATGACGGATGCTTATTTAATCATTTAATTGATTGTATGTTAATTTTGGAGATAAAATTTGACATTAGGATTTTTTAAATGTAGGTGGTTAGTAATTAATTAAAAGTTTTTGACAGTGATGCTAAGAGTGATCCAACTGGATATTCTATTTTAAATTTAATAAAGGACTTATCGCTCGGTATTTAACTAGAGGGGGCATCAAAGGTGGTATTAAAGCATTAGGTTCTAGAGTCTTTAGAATCTGTTCAGCTTTTCTTGATTCAATGTAGCGTTCTTTGACATAGAGCCTTATTATAGGATTGTTGTATTCATCTACATATGCGACTTACATTCTACTACTATTAGGTATAGTTTATGTGATTCATATATGAGTTCAGTTGGGCTTTATGCGCTAAACATTATGTAACAAACAAGCAGTATCATTGGAAGGACATTAGGAGAAGAGATGACGGTAACTATAATGTAGTTTTGAATGGTGACCTTGATAATAGTCAATATGATCATGACTTAGATATTTGACATGGTGATAATTGTTAGGGTGTAATATTTTTCCCCAAGAACCATCAAAGGTAATGGTGGCGCAAGATCAGACTCATTCGGTGTATTTGTTAAAAAGGAGAATGTCGAAGAAGTTCCTTTTTAGAAGAGTGATCCGCTATAATTCAAGGAAAGTGCGAAAGAGAAATTTTACAATGGAATGAGGATATCCAATTGTTGTCATATATGGGGGAGTGTATAGACACTCAAGATTCTATTTAGGGAAAAATTTTGCTCGCTGGAGCAGCACTTTGGTGATAGGAGTCAGTTACCACACATAAAGATTTAGGTATGTAACAAATTAAAAAATTTTGCGTGTTGCTTGATCGTAAGATCTTCCATCGGCTATAGTGATAGAGATGAAAATGGAGTTTCAAAACTTATCAGATAGGTAAGATGGATACATATAGTGAGAGAAAGGTTGACTTTGTTTAGCTAACATCGTACCCGACGAAAGAGAGACGGATAATGCCTAAAGGGACCGTGAAATATAATGGACTCGAGATTAAAATTCTCAAATATGGATGGGAAATCCGGTTAGGATGGCTAGTGCCGATGTTGTCAAGGTCGTAAGTGTATAAGCTTACAATTATTGCTTCTAAAAGAAGGAAGCTGGGAGAGTTAGACAATTGAGCCTAAGAGCAAGGCTACATTTAACGAAGCTATTAAAACACCGCTAAAGGTACCCAGTAAGGGACCCATTTAAATGTTTCAATTTAGTTAAATTTCTACCATGTGACCGCGGAATTAGTCAGAACCACTAATGCCAATGATGAGTTCTAGAAGGCTAGCAGAACCGAAGGGACAAAGCGGAGTAGCAATTAGGGCCAAGACTACCCGATTTGACTAAAGGACCCACCGACATGGCCAGTGGGATAAAAAATTTGAGAATTGTTTCGAAAGGTGTCCTACGTTTAGAGACTAGGACCACCTATGTAAAACTTATCTACAGCTAGAAAGTGAGAACAAACTGGCTGGGATGTAGACATGAATAAGGTCAACATAGTGTAACAATGGGAGTAAAACGTTTGGCATAATGACATGAGTAAGAGATTTAGATTCGGAAGTGATAGTCGAAAAGTGGAAAGCTTAGGTAGGGCGAACAGGGTCCTCAATAGTAAGAGCATTATATTCATTCCTCAGGGTCGTTAGGGTTGAGGGAATGGCACGGAAGGCCAATAGGATAGAATAAAAACAAGACAGTTTTTTGTAAATTAATACGATTGCAAAGTGACAGACCACGGAAAGAAATATTACCCAGAGCGAGGCAAAGGGTAACTAGAGGACGCAATCCTGAATGTAAAACCATAATAGTAAATTATGGGTTAGATCCGACAAGAGAGTTATGCTCAGGGACCCGTTGACCAGACAAACTAGATGACAATGGGAAAGATAATTTTACTTCATCTATACGAGTATAGGATACATCTTCAGTGACATGTATGAGTCACAATATATGATTATTATCACCAAATCCAAGTTGTGAATGGGGTTAGTAATTGTTTTGGCTGTATCAGTCATCTTATGAATACGTTTACTATTTTGTAGCAGGACGTTTGGTGTCACCTGTATGGGGAACAGGTGTGTACACAAGGGGGATGCTTATATCGAGTAATTTTTTTTTACTATTGAGAATTATGAATTTAGAAATTTATGATTATCCTTTGTAGTGACAGAATACCGAGGGTATGAGTGGTAGTAGATTATATGATACGACTATCATGTTCATTATTCTAAAGTGAAGTATACTGCTTTGAGAGGTATCACCAGAAAGAGGGTTGAGCCTGTATGTATTTATATATACGGTATTGTATCACAGACTTCGACGAATATGTTATCTTGTTATATTTGATCCTGGTGATTAGCGATGTTTTCTGATGTGATTCTGGATAGGCTATTTTATTATCAGGTAGAGGGATATGGCGTGTGATTTATTCACGATAAGAAACTAGTGTTATTAAGATCATCATAATGTATGTTGTCATTTGTATCACGAGAGTGGATGAGTAGATTTTTATGTTAATAAATGAAATTTTAGGGTGCGTACTATGGACTAAGGTCCTAAAGAATATCGATGACTCACAATGCTAGGAAGTAGTGTATTGGGGGGATTCCTTGTTTCAATTTGGCTTTGCGAGACATCCCATGCATAAAACTTAGTAGAGTCGGAAGCTGGTAAAGGTTTGGCCTTTAGAACACGAGCTTAGTACCATAGTTATTATAAGTAGATGTAGTTATAACATGGAGTTGATGTTTATATTGCGATTTAAGGCAGGTTGAGCTGTGTAGTGATTGTGCGAGGAAAATTGTAGAACGTTACAACATGAGTAAATCGATTGGAAAATTTAGAGACTAATTGATTTGCTATTAGTGGGGTAATTGATTTTAACCTCACTGTATGACCCTGCAACGAATATAAAATTTTATAAAAAACAAGACTATTATATTTAGTGAATTTGTGCGTAAATGCATGGGATACAGGGTGTAGAGGTGCCCTAGTTAGTTGAGATTTGAGGAATCTTTTATGAGGAAAAGAAGTGGAAAATCACAAAATAAACGTAGACATATTTGTACACTAGAAACAAATGAGACATTGGTAAATGAGGTCATATTAAGATGTGGCACCAGAAACGAAAGAGGAAACGAATATGGGTAATAATAATGTGGGTAAGTACAGAGAATGTACATTTTAAAATTTTAAGGGTAATCAAGAGCTACTCTATACAGAGTAGTAACATGAAGAGTATTTCGTCAAGCTCAATTGAAGATATGGAAGTCTGATTGGGTAGTCGGGTATAATTATTGATGTCCCTTACGAAGGGAGTGTAAGGTTTCAAAGGCGAAGCAGTCGACACCCAGGAATGAAGGGACCTTTCCTAGTATAGAAAATGCTATATCCGTTAGTATGTAAACCCATCAAAAAGGGAAGTGTTGGGCAAAAGTGGTTAGGCGTGGGGTACTCTCCAAGGAGTATAGTAAAAAAAAATATGCAATATTTTGATGTAAAGTAAATTAAAGAGATTTTTATCGCAGGGTAACCACCGAGATCGTGGGATTGCATGAGGTGCCAATCGATATTGTGTCTGATGGGGACAAGATTGGTAATTCATTATTAGGAGAGTTTTAAGGAGGCCATGAGTACGGAGTTAGGATTGAGTACGACCTATCAACTATAGACGTATGAATAAACTGAGTGGACTAATCGGATGTTGGAAGAAATGCTATGTATGTGTATTTCAAATTTTATAGGAGGTGGGGAGCAGTACTTTCCACTGGTAGGGTCTGTGTACAACAACTCATATTAGTTCACTCTTGGTATGAATCCAATCGAGGAATTATGCGATAGGCCTTGTCGTTCTCTATCGTGTTAGCTAGAGGCGGGGGATGACAAGATATTTAAGCCCGAAGTAATCGAGGATACTTTGGCCAGGATTGAAATTATTTGGAGTCGTATACGACCTACTCAGGGTAGACAAAAGAGCTATGCCATTGCATAAAGGTTTTTTCGAGAGTTTAATACGGGGGACTGTGTTGCTACATGTATCTCCTATAAAGGGGATAATACAGTTTGTGAAGAAGGGAAGTTGGTGCCTAGGTATGTGGGGACATCTCCTCTTATTGAGCGGATTGGGCTAGTGGCTTACAGACTTGGATTACCGGAACACTTGCATAGGATTCATGACGTGTTACATATTTCTGTCTGAGGAGATACCTTCAGTATGAGTTATTCCATGCTCATATTGCTTTAGACGACATTGATTTATGACCCGATAGTTCCTAGAGGAGGGGCCAATTATTATCCTAGACCGTAGTGAGAGGAAACTTAGGTCAAAGATAGTACCGTTAGTACGTGTTCAATGGTGGCTTTATAATGCCGAAGAGTCTACCAGCGCAAGGATGAGATGTGTGATAAATATCCAGAGTAATTCTTACCAGGTATACCTTTATTTTTTTGAATTTCGGGATGAAATTCCATTATTAGGGTGTAAGTATGTAATACCCCGTAAATTTTAATAATTTTAATTATGGGATTAATTGAATTAAATAATGAGAAATAAATTTATGATTAATTCGGATTTAAATAAATAATTACTAGCGTGACGAGAGTTAGTATTTGTTGATGTGAATTATGATGAATATTATTTAGTGTGTAAAGCAATATGTGATTATGAATTTATTAAATTGTTGTGAGTGAATAATACGATAGTTATGGTGATTAAGTCGGGACGCGTGTGTTAGTCATTTGGAGATGCAATTTAATGAAATAAAAAGGTAATTTATTTATAAGTCACCCATACTATCATTTTGAGTTCGCCAAAGTCTCCAGAAGGATCGAGATATTCCGAAACGTCAACGGGGGGGTTTAATTTGGGTCTCGGGGCAGTTTTAGGCCAAACCAGCACATCGGGAAAGTATTTCGGTCATTTTAATTTTTAGAGTAATTAAACCTAAAAAAATTTAAGGGTTAGATCAGATTAGAGGAGTTGTCTTCTAGGGTTAGAATTCAAAAAATCTTAGGAAGCCATTAGAGAAGGAAGGAAACGAGGTTTCTAAGCCTAGAACCACTACCTCTACACCATTTGCTTCACTGTCACTATGGACACGTAGATTGAAAAGAGAGGATCGCCCCCATTCAAAGGATAAGAACTTCCATTGAAGGCAACCGGTTTATCTTTAAATAATTTAGTGCATATATTATCCCTGGTAGTTTAGAATTGGAGAAAACCCTAAATAATTGATAATTTATGAATTTGGACAATTTAATCTAAGAGTTGGGACTTTGGAATTAAATATGACATTTATGGTGTTCTTGGATAAAGATTGAGGAACTAGGGTTTTTAAGAAATATTCATTACTTATTCCAAGAAAATTAAGCCCCGTGATAATGTGATGATTCTAATACGTTAGAACTTATGTATTTATGTTGGTGTAACATTTATTATAATTATTTGGGAGTTTGGGACATTTTAATGGATGATTTAAGGTTTAAAATTGAAGAAACCCATAGGAAAAATTATGAATAAATTGTAGTCTAATCTATGATGGATCGATCGATCAACCCAAGAACGTTGATCGATCGACTGATCGATTGATCGACCCATTTATCCTATCAATCGACTCCCCTACAATTTGTGACTTATTTTCCTTTTTAGTTTCGATCCAATCTTTAAGAACCCTTAATGTTGATTAATTGAATATAATGGGACTTAGGTAAGCTCAGTAGGGTTATAGTTAAGGCCCGAAAAGTATCATTATGTATGGGATTAAAGGGGGAGATTTACGAGTGTTTTTTAAATGCGTTATGATTGGAAATTTTATGGATTGGGGTTTAAATCGAATAAACGATAAATTAAGCTTAGTACCAGTAGTGGGGGTACATTATAGCTACTAAAATAACCCATGTAATAAATGGAGACTTCGGAAACCTTTGGAATAGGGAAAGTTACTTAAATTTATATGACGCGAGTTATGGTGTTAATTAAATTTACGTATGATACACGGGTTATAAATACAAAGCGTGAGACTTGGAATATGGGATGTGTGTATACTGATATTGAACGTATAAACAGTTAGGTTGTGTGAATACCTATTCTATGGACTTTTATGTGTACGCCGTACCTACCTTACTTGCTACTGCTGGGAGGTCTTGAAGGGGACAGTCTTGTCTTGAACAACCCTTTGGGTGTGTGTGTGTGGGGGGGGGGGGGGGGGGGGGATTATAGATTGGTACCTTAGAGCATGGGATCAAAGGAGGACTTATTTGTGAGTGGATAAGTTTGGTTTATATGGGTGCGTAGGTATGTGCATGACCCATTACACCGTGGTCCATGTCCATCTCCAGTTTGTGCGTCATTTATTTTATTACGATTCCTGAGAGATTCAGAATCGATAGTCCTTATTATGTACATGAGGTACCGCGACTTGATAGCAGAGTATATAGGCACTGCTAGTTTCGCTTATGTGGGGTGTGGTATTTGTATATATTATAATGGCGAAATATATATATATATATTGCGTGAAAGCTCAAGGGATTAATAAGATACTTGAATTCGATTAATTAATATTGGAAATGCAAGAATGTATTATTCCGGTGCTACGGGTGGGCACAATGACTAGGGCATCATATTAAGAGACTTGATTAGATAGCTAAGTGGGATGGTGTAACTAGTATGGGTTAGGAGAATGCGTTAGGCATTCACAATAGTTGAGAGGTGGTAATCTCAAGTGAGAACACGTGACTAACATGTGTATAATATTCATTGCTTACTACAATTTAAACACTTGATGTTTTAAAACTATTTTCAACTCGGGCTTTGACCCGTTTCTTACAAATCTCTTCCTTTTGTCTACATATATATTACATAAGGTGTCCAGCCACATGGGCACCAAGCTTAGAGTTCCCATCTTTTGATGTGGTGTAGTTATTGTGGAAGTTACAGGACCTTGGTATTAGATGCCTCCACTTATCCTTGACTCATTCAGAGTACTTCATATAAGTCAGTGCATATTTCCCATTTTATTTTAAGATATTGTTACTTCAGACATTTGTTTTTATTTCAGTTATTAAGGTTTATCTCATTTTAGAATATTATATTGGCGTATTTTTTATTTTGGAGATGTTTACTCCTGACTCACTTAATTAATTATGTCATTTCATTTCATATGGGATTGTATTGGATGATGAATGTTTACTTATTAATTTAATTGATTCTATGTTAATTTTGAAGATAAAATTTGACATCAAACTTTTTAATTACTAGGTGGTTAGTTATTAATAAAAAGTTTTCGATAGAGATGCTAAGACTGATTCAACTGGATATTCTGTTTTAAATTTAAAAAGGATTGATCACCCGGTATTTAATTACACGGGGTGTCACACATAGTACGCCGCACAGATCCTAAAGACTGTAGAACCTAATGCTCTCATACAATATGTGAAATCCCATCTAATTAAATACCGAGTGATCAGTCCTTTATTAAATTAAAACATAATATCCAGTTGGTCTATTCTTAGCATCACTTTCGAAAACTTTTTAATATTTACTAACCACCTAGTATTTGAAAAGTTAGTGTCAAATTTTATCTTGTTGATTAATACACAACCAAATAAATAATTAATTAAACATGCACCATTCAATAATCAATCTCATAAGGAATATACATACAAAATAAAATAAATGTGACTGGAGTAAGTACCTCATGAGGAAGAAATGGTAAATGTGGAGGCATCTAATAACATGGTCTTATAATATCCAAATCAGCTGCAACACATCAAGGATAGGAACTTCTAGGCCCGGCGTTCCAGTGGCTAGGCACTAAAAATATGTTTTTTACAAAAGAAAATTTATGTGGAAAAAACTAGTCTAAGGTCGAGTGAAAAAAGTTTAAAAGTTTAGCATGTATTTAAAGTGCATAAATACCAGATATTCTATACATGTTAGATGCTCGTACTCTCACTTGATATTCTCACCTCTCAACTATTTTGCACTTATAACGTGGATTTCTAACACGTCCTAGTTATGCTACCCTTCCTAACTTGTCAATCCAAGTCCTTTATTACATGAACTAACCTGTTGCGCCCCCTCTTTTTACCCATATAAAGCTTTATAGAAATTCTCAATATTGATTAGCCAATTATGGGGCTTTTATTTGTTATTTAAGTTTCCACCCACTTAAATTAATTATGATGTTATTATCTTTATCATCTACGAGTCATACGGTAGAATACTTCACATATATACATATTTATTTTCGTTAATATATATACACACAATACGGCACCCCTAGGTTTTGCTGTGGTGCATGTGTACTATGCTATCAAGTCCTGGTACATCATGTACTAAATGAAGGACTACTGGTTCAGAATCACTCTCGAACTATATAAATACAAGTCACATATAGTTGAAGGAGAACATAGTTCCAAGCCTATGGGATACGCACATACCTATGCACCCATATGGTAGTCAACACTACCATTTTGACTGATAGCTCATACCTTGGTTCTCTGTTCTGAGGCAATAATCTAAAATCCCCCCAATAGGATCATCCGGATGAGACTGTACCCTATCTAAGACCTCGTGTGTTAGAAAGCAGCATATGTATGTCATAAACATAAGTTTTATACCACATGTACAATTATATCATTAAGATAGATATGCTCATAATCTATAATACAATAGTCCATACGTAGTGTATAATCCTCTAATTCCCCACGTATCATTTATTTTGCATAATATTTTGTCTCACAATAAACCGAGTGTCCCCTATTACTCAATACAACTCCTAAGTGTCCCTGAAGGTAATTCAGTACGTAAACCACTTTTTCCTACTGGTCTAAGTCATAGGTTCCCTAAGATACCCGTGACATCATCGTGTTTCTCGCGAATTTAAATTCCATTCTTCAACTAAGTACACTCAGCCTTAACACTATATTCATCTCACATTATTTAGTCTAAACATATAACATTTATCTCCCGGTGTTTAGTACATCTCCAATTATAATGTAGAAATCAATTAAAGTTTAATTATGTCATTCCCATAAGGTCTTAATAAAAAGGAAAGAACTTTATAAATCAGGGGAACCAAATCGATTCACCCTTTTGGCCAAATCGATTTGAAATGCTACATGTCTGATCTTCTTCCATACATAGTTACGTTTTTCTCTAAATTTCTTAACCCAACTCTCATTGTTCCTCACTAATTTAACAACACATATTCCCAACCATTTAATATACACTTATGCGTGATTTCCAGCATAGGATTATCATTAAAACATCAAAAAGATTCAACCTTAGAACTGATTTATACACAATTATCAACAAAAACCCACTTTCTTGTTCATCCATATTCATATACCCCTAAGTCCATATTTATTTCATTTTCTTAATTCCTTATAATCTGATATTGATTTCTAAACATATAATATCTCAGTCAGCATGCAATATCTATCCAAGATGATGTTTTACATTCTCCAAATTAAGCCAACACATGTGATACTCATGAATAAATCACCTACTTCTAACATGGATATTATATTTTTTCTAAGTTAAGAAAGATAAATACTTGCCTTTAACAGTAGGTCTGACCCGTTGTAGATGATGGTATTATTTCGATCCTCCTCTCTCGATCTACGCAATGGTGGTGACAACGGTGCAAAAGTGGTGGTTCTTGGCCTTGGAACACCTTGGGCTCCTCTCCTTATCACTCCTATGGACTCTCTTTATTTTTGTGTTTGGTGACCCAAATTTCCTCACTGTAGATGATGATATAAACCTTAGAAATTCGTAGGTCCTTTTTTCCAACACTAAAAATGACCAAAATACCCTCCTGGGTGTCGGTTTGGTCTAAAACCTACGGAACCGAAACTAAACCCATGGGTAGACTTTTATTACTATCTCAACCCTTCAGACACTTTTAAAGCACACGAAATGACCATTTAGATGACTAATTTTCAATTTACTTTTCTATTCCATAATTTAAGTCCAGACACGACTAATACGCCCATCCTGACTAAATTACTATAAATGTCGTATTTCGCACTCACGACATTTATAATATCTTAATATCATTATTGTTACTAACTCATTAATTAATATACGATGTAAATAAATAGTAGCCCTTATCTCGCAAATCATTATTTATTTCAAACAAGAATAATTTCTCATTTTAATTAAATTAATTCGTATTTTAAAAATCATTAAAAATACGAGGTATTACAGTCACCTTGCTCTGCTAACGATTGTAATTGCTGATGTTCCCACACTAACCTATTATAACCCATAGTAGTCCAATTAAAAGTTAGTAGAGGAATTGGAGGAATGTTAGATAATGTCTTACCATACTTTTGAAGCACCTCATTTAGAAAAAACAAACAAACCATAGTCTTGAACTTGGATGTCTATTGGGTTTGGAATTGTAAAGAGTGTGCTCATCTTATGCATTAGGTCATCACTTATATGAATGGAAAATTAATTTTATAATAAATCCGGATGCAAATTGAAATATTGTGTAAATCTAACACTAAAAATACGTCTAAGTTTATATCTAGTTCGCATGATTGATGTCTCTTATAAAAACTTAACCCAATCATTATCGTTTTCAAGAAAACCCCTCGCTACAAACGCCGAATTAAAAGTCTTGTGCATGGCATTGTTGATCATGTGTAAGCACTCAAAGGATTTTGGTCCTTTGACAATGGTCAAAAGAAATCACAAATAAAATCTTTCACCTGAATTTTTGTCTAGTATAGTACATTATACCAATAGCAAACTCACGTGTTTTCCTCGGAGTCCAGAATTTTGTTGTAATATTGCAAACATAGTCTTATGGAAACTCTTTGTATGTGTAAGCTCATGCATAAACATTTAATGCGCAAAAAGGAAAAAAAATCATGTTAACAAATTCATTTGACCCCTAGCTCTATGAACAACCGTACTAGTAGATTCCACGGGATTCAACATAATGGGATGCATACCAGGTAAATATAAATCTAACCGTATAACAGGTTTTTTTTATGCATCTGATTACCAAAAATTTTGCCAGACTACTTTTTGGGGTTCGATGCACCTTACATCTAAGTATTGTTGGATTTCATTAGCACCACCTAAGACCATAGTCGTGCGATCATGACCTATATATGTGTGCTTATTGATATATTTAACACATCTTAAATCGGAACAAACCTCAACATTGATGTGAAAATTGAATAGCTGGGACAAGTACGAGTTATAAGGCATAACATCCTTATTTTACCTGGGCGAGTTATAAGGCATGACAAGTACGAGTTATAAGGCATGACAATTGAATAGCCGGGACAAGTACGAGTTATAATTAATGAAGGAGATCAAGGATTAAATAATGGTTTGGGAAAGGATTGGATCATTCATGGGGTCTGGAAACTGTTGAAAAACTAAGTTATCTACCTGGGCACATAATTTAATCTTTGCTTTGTCTATCAAGGAAAAGAAGAGTGTGTATGTGGGGTAAACCCCATTTTTGGAATTCGATTGTAAAACATGGGCAACTTTCTTACCAAAAATATTTTTATCCTTGATCTCCTTCATTAATTATTTTATCTTTCGTTTAAATACACGTGCGACAAAATCGGGACAATTTACTTCATTCTGACCAGATAATAGTTCGTTAGCGATTTTAGGTCATTTTAGATTTGCAGTCATTGTGAGAAAAATATTTGGCTGTTGATAGAATCATGTTATGGCCATCGAATCTCGGTAGATCTCAAACAAATGTCGTGCACTACCTGTGAAGAAAGAGGGCAAAAATATCCGTCTACCAATTTGTAAGGGTTAACACCCTCGGATATATAATTCATAAGATCTTTGTACAATTCAGCATGAAGGGTGTTCTGATTAAGTCATAAACAAGTTAAACAATTGAATCCGCTCCATCAGTAATGAACTCTTGAAAAAAATTTACATCCTCTCAAAATTGAAGACTACTCACTATCTTGTTTAAATAAAAAATAACCATAATAATACAACTGAGTAAGTCGATTATATTTCTCAACACTATTTACTACATCCTATAACTTCATTTCAAGCTCCCATCTAAGAGGAATGTGAGGATATAGATGTACATAATGTAAACGAAGGTATGAGGGGCGACATTCACTAAATTGCTTCAATTGGTTTCCCCATTGCGGAGGAATTGTGGTCATCACCAAGAAAAATAATAGCAACCTCATCGATCGATGACAAATTATACTTTCTAGGATCTCTTGGGGTATAGTAATGAAGGTATCTTAGTAAGTTTTGGCCCGCTCAAAAGGATTCATCAAATATTGCAAATCCCTGATGATATTTCCTTATAAACGGATTATTCACCTCCAAGGGACCTTGAATAATTTGAAATAAATCACTTCGTCAATGGGGATTTCTACATTCCCTAATACGCAATGCCATGTCCACATTGTATATGTATAGTTGTTCATATGCAGCTTCATCTTCAAGTCTTGGTGTCGATAATAAGGCTCTAATATGATGACGTTGCTCACCATTAATGGTGAAAGATGTAGGACTCCTACCTAAGAGTAATTTATCATCCATTTAGACACCTAGACTCGTAAATGCATTAACAACATTGTAATCTCAAATATGATTCTGAAAAGACTTGCATTGAACATTATTTCCATTGAATAAATGTTTAATTTCAGGTTGGGGTTCAATGAGATTTGACAAATGAACTCGTCCCTGTTTAAAACACTTTCAAAATAGGGGACTCATTTTCTTGAGCCGCATAACCTTTCATAGATCCAATATAACGCGTGACAATAACGACACGAAACAGTCATGGGGCCAAGAAAATGTCTACTAAAGTCAACATTTGATTCTTGAGATTTACTCCTACTTACAACATTGCAGACATCTGATAGAGTGGATCGATTTATAAAATGAAAAGAAGATGTTATGGAATATAAAAAATGTCATTAGATAAATGATAAATGATAAAAGATTAATAAAAATATTTACCTCGGGTTATTATCTACAATTTGGGGGAGACGTTCAATACTAAACATATCAGTGGTAGGTCGATTTTGAAGAGATTCGGATGGTTTATAGGGGATGCCATCATTTACAAACGTGTTGAGGTCAAATTGGTTAAAATCTTGACAAAGGCTCTGGGGAAAAACTATTAGGGGTACAAATTTAATCATCCAAGATTGGTAAATAGTTAGTCAAAGGACTAAGTCTTTGTAGAGGAAAGTCCAATTAATCAGGGGTTCTCAAATGTATAAAATTATCAATTATTATTGAAGGGAGTTCGACCGCTACATCAATAGAAGGAAATTGTGAAACCCTTGATCTCTTAGGAAAATGTTCTATGCTAGCAAGGGTAGGTGGTGATGGTGACATTCAAACATTATGAGTACGAGTAGATGATTGATTGTCTAGAGTTTTTTATAACTGAAGTTCTTTTTCTCAATCGTGTCATTGTCATTAGGAAAGCGTACCTTTTAAGTTTAAGCTATCACATGGTGTTATATATTCGACATTTATGTGGGATTATGGTGTAGAGGGTTAGGGACCAAAACATGTAGAATCTGGAGGAATAACATCCCATTAAGATTTAAAGCGAAAAAGTTTTTCAAGTTCTCGTTGTTGTCGTTGATCTAGAACACGACTTAATATTAAGTTATCAGACAGTGTTAAATGTTCAGTGGACGGGGGAGATTGTGATGGCAAGAAGACTTCATTTATATTTAGCAAAGGAATAAATCTTTCCCGTTCCCTTCAGATTCATTGCATCAGGGCACGCTTTGAGACAAAGGGTAGATAGGGTGCCTAAAAAAGAAAAAAGATTATTACCACTTAACGTGACAATAAAGTAGGGGTTTTGAATAATAGTCTTATATAGTAATATTAGGAATGTAAAGTGGTAATAGTTTGGTATTTAAAATGAGGGAAATAATGTAAATCGTATTGTGTAAAGCATTATGGTAAATTAACGATGTAAATTTTTCAGAATGGTGTACTTAACATTTACGGTCATCAAAACAAATAAGGTCATGTTAGAAACATATTTATCCAAAAGAGACCTTCCCCTTACCTATCCAATATGCCTATATCAATAATTTAAGCATATTAAAAGATATGAAAGAATTATAAGGTACGATTTTGTTTAAGTGGAAAAAGAAAATTATGGAAAGTTGTTGAGAAATATTTACCCTATTAGGTGTTACATTTGTTTTCTCTTTACCCCTGCCTTTGTTGTGTCCATTGTTATGTTGAGTATGTAGTTGTTTAAATGAAATAACATGTATAACATTAATGAAATGTGAATAAGAACTTGATTAAAAGTATTATGAAGGAAAAAACATATAGAGACGATTAATTACCACAACACAAATAGCATTAAGTTGAACATCATCACATATAACAATACCGTAGGGAATTCTGCAGGGCATTCGAATCTATATAATACGAACAAAAAATTAATAATCAAAATTAAAACAAAGAGGGTAGATTAGAGAGAATAAAGTAAGTAAAAATCAAGAATTCAATAGGAATATAATGGGAATAAATATAGTCATAACCATTGAAACCAATAATAAAAAAAAATTATAGGACAGTGCAGAAACTTTTTGAAATTTTGAAATGTTAAAGATACCGCTTGTGAAGATTCGTTCCCCTTACCTTCCCCTTTATCCTATAGAAATAAGTCAAGCATATAAAATCTAATGAGATAATGTATTAGCACATGTTAGTAAAACATATAGGGTATGGGTATGGGAAGTAACTATAACGACGTTAGGTGACACGTTTCTTTTCCATTCACCTACATTTTGAAAGGTATGTAGTTATTGTTAGGTTGCGACGCAATAAGAAAAAAAGTGAAATAAACAAAAAATGAAGGAAATTGTTGATAAGTGTGAAGATGCTAAATAGCCGTATTATGTTACCACGAAACGGATAGAATTAAGGCATATTTCATCATGGATAACAACACCAATGTTATTTTTGCGCAACCTTTGAATCGATGAGTGAAAAGGCAATATTTAAAGTGAGAAGAAAAACATGTAGTTGTAAAACAACATAATAGAGGAGAGGCAATAGTTGTTATCACATTTAGTTCATCTTTATTAACCTTTAAGGGAGAAAAAAGAATAAGTAAAGAATATAGTAAGTTGAAAATAACATAATTTAAGGCCCCGATAGAACAACTATAAGTGTAACGTACTCTGCCGAATATAGTCATGTCCTCTATGTGGAGAAAGAAGTCCACTATCAACTACAAAAAGAAAATATAGATAAGTTATTGATAGAAATTCAACTATTTCTAATTCAAATATGTGCAATCTACATTATGTTCATTGAAGTAATATAATCCAAACATGTGAAACATGACATAACGTGTGCTATATGACCTAACATGTGCAATCGACCCATACATTATGATAAAACATGGTAAACCATTATGTTCATACACAATCTGACAAAATATGTTCATATACAAACACATTGATACATTATGTTCATACACAATATAACATACTTATACAAAATATTATCAAATGTGTTTATGTTATTACACTTATGCAACATGAAAAATATTCCAAGATTACAAGCTACCCCTCTTTTCTTATACCACGACAATAAAATACCATGATTTTTGCTAAAAAAATCTTCATTACATCTCAACATAACAAATTGCAGTAAAAAAGAAAGAAAGAAATAAAAAATAGAAATATGGTGAAGGGGTCTCGTCCTAGTTCATCCTCTGGGCAGATTCCTTTGCAATAACCTTCTCCTTGGCCTTTATTTTCTCTTGGGATTTGGAACCTATTATTACACCACCCCACTTCTTCCTATACTCCTCGTACTTGTCAATGAATTTTCCCTTAATAACTTCCTAGATTTTTCTTATTTCCATTTTATTTTAGTTCTTGACTTTGGTCAAGCACAAAACTAATGTTTTTTCTTGTGGGAAATTTTACCCAATTGCTCCTTCCCCTTCACAATGCAGTAAGAAATTTTCATCAATGCATCACAATACATGGATCTAGACAACTAAATCTGTTAGATCCACACCATGATAAAGAACTACCAGTTGTGCTTAATTCTACTCGATAAAGTAAATGGCATGGTTAAAACTATACTTCAAAACAATAGGATTCTTCACCTCAGGAGCCTTTCGTTCAACCTCAACTTGAGCCGTTTTTAGTAGGTAATCCTTTTTAGCAGTTTTATCCTCAGGCCTATACATGAGAAGCGTCTTAAATAAACTTGTTGTGAGGTTTTTATTGAATGTTTTGGTGAATCAGTTGAGAGTTAGTGGGACTTCAACCTTTGCTTGAGGATCATTTTCTTCCTCTGAGTGTGAACAACTTACGACCCTTTAACGAATCTGTGGACGTCTCTCGGATAATGGATTCACTACCTTCTCTTCTTTTTTCTTAACTACCAATGGAGGATTTCGACCTTTATTTGGACCCACTGGAAGGGTGGGTTTTTTTAGCAGTAGGGTTTGTTAAAAGGCAAAAGAGAAACCTAAAGCTACCAACCACTTTAAGATTTTATAACAGTCTTCATTATTTTTCTTTTACCCTCATTTTATGTACAACTTTTTGCTCAAATATGGTTTAATTTATGGGTCATTTTGTGTTTATGTTCAGTAAGAAGAGTAAAATAAAAAAAAATTATAATGGTTTATTAGTTATATTAGTTGTGGGAAGTGAGTAACACTTCCAAAAAATTAAATAAAAAAAGATCATTTCATTCAACTAGAAATTTACACAATTATGGACGAAAACATATAAATTCCATAGCATCAAACACAACGGTTTTGATTTTCCACTAAAATAGAACCAAAACAGGATAATATTGATTTTTTAGAAATAAGAGGAATTTGATATATATTTTTTCTCACAACCTTGCAATTATTCAATGTCAAAACAAGACTGTATAGATGTAGGCTACTAAATATAAACTCTTTAGAACTTATGTTCATCCAAATAATAATACATGTCAAGAAGAAATAAATAACCATTCGAACAAATAATCTTAACATGATTCTACCGTAAGTCTCCTTGTCTTAGCACTTTTCAACATTCAAAATCTAAATAAAAACAGTCCATAAGAAAGAAGAGGAAAAAAGTACAAATGCGAACATCATTACTAATTTTGTTCAAACAATGAAATAGTGTTCACAATACCCATATACTCCACTCTCCACAAACTACACCACTTTCACATTAACCCATAACTTCATGTAACATCAAAACCTCGTACCACGACACTGAACAACAGTAATGAACAAACTCCCATAGGGTATGTTTTATGTTCATTGAACCATTGAAAATGAGCAGTAATGAACAAAATTACCGAATTTGAAACATACAAATTAATATACTTTTGTAGTCAAATGATAATTTATATCCAAATCCTCGACTGTCCCGATCTATTTTCAATATACCTTTGGGTTCCTCAAATGAAAAAAGCATATTACCTTCAGGTAGTTATATCCAAACATACATTTTAATATATCATTGGGTACACCCTTCAATAACTTACCTAGAATTTGAAATAGTAGAAGGTAATATGTTCATGGGTTCCTCAAATGAACAAAGCATACTCAACCAATTAAAATGCACCAATTGAAGAATAAAACAATCGAAAATGATTGGAATAAATTAATAAATTTGAAAAAAAAATTGTAAACCCTGCAAAAATTCTAAAAAAACTGTGCACGAATGAGAGAGTACAAATATGTATATAAAAAAGTCATTTACACGGTTACCTCAACTTCCATGATGAAACTATTTTCGGAATACGTTAGCTTCTGTAAGGACGAATAAGGGATATATGTGATTTTTCATTTTTTCTTTGGGTATTAGAGCATAAAATGGATTTTGAGTTGTTCAGGATGTAGGTTTTGTTACTGGTACCTGGGTAAGAGCATTTACAATGGTGGATGCTCTAATCGGCTAACTGCACCAAACTAAAAGCTGAAATTAGCTTTCGTGACAGAAGGAGCATACAGTGGAGATTTGTAGAACTTGAAACCTTTTGTGTCTTGATAGTTCATACAAATTAATACAGTTCGTAGAAATTTTATACGAAGTATATTAGTTCGTAAGAACCCAAAAATATAGTATAAGGGATTATTTATAGTTGCTACGAACTTTATTTATTCATAGAAATTCCTATGAACAAATCAAGTTCATAGCAATCATTTGAAAATTAAGTACACATTCAGCAAAGTTAAAAACCCCCTGCGTTTTATCTTACAAAATTTGTTCATTTCAATACACCATTGCGGAGGTCTCACTTTGAAAGTTTACAAATTTGAGTGTCCGTTTGCTCCACCACTACGGATGCTCTAAGAAAGTTGTGTATCAATAACTGGGATCCATTCAAATTAAAGTGAGAGAGAATACAGTAGGTGTAAAGTATAAGGATGGTTTCATGTGTGACTATTCATCTATCCGTTGCTTCCTTGGTTTGTTGGCTCAATTGTAAGCATATAAAATTTCTTACTTGTTCAAATCTTTTCCCCAAAATCTAATTAACTTTTGACTATTGAATCAATAATAATTTTAACTTCCACTCCTCTTTATGAAGACAACAATATAACGACATTAGCACAGAGAAAAAATAAAATACTATTGCGAAAATAAATAGGAATGACTACAATAAGCAAGAGCTTTGGTTAAATAAATCATAAAAATTGAGAAGTTTAGGTTGCAAAAAAATGTCACGGTGATCCTATCAGTTTTTAATCATACCCTTGTCCCTTTGCATCCATAAGTCACAGCCATGTCCTATGCGATAGTGCTCACAAAAGTCACAGCCATGCCCAAATTTTGAAGTGTTGGACATTGTTTGAAATTCACGGATATTTGGAATAAAATAGACTTGAAAACAAATAAAATAGACTTGAAAAAAACTATTAAACATCAACGAAATATTGTGAGGCCGAGATTACCTTAGTAAAAGCGGGAGGAGAACCAAATATTGTGTAGAACCAAATATAATGCTGAACACAAAACCACTTATTATTAATCAACAACAACACAAATTATTAATCAATAACAATAAAATGAACCAGACATGAACCTATGATTCAATCAAAAATAACAAAATGAGCTCCTACAATTCAATCAACAATAATAAAATTAACCAAATATGTATTGAATACAACATGAACTTTCTCGATGGAGATGAAGTTAATCAACAATAACAATGGAGAAGTAGATGGAAATGCTACCTTGAAGATGTGTGTAACACCCCGCATTTTCGGGACTTTTATTAATTAATTAATTCATTAAATTTTAAATTACTTGTTCATCGTATTTTAATTTGATTAATTATTTTCATATTATTTAAATATTAATCCGGTGAGTAGATGATTAATATTTATGGGATTTAATGTTACTTTGCAAATAGTAATAAGTTACTAAGTTGATAGGTGAATATTAACTTATAGCAAAATAATTCGGATGACAATTTCGAGTGTATGGTTGAGTCCGGATGGGTCAAAATAATTGGAAAAGAGTGCCCAGGGGAAGTAAAGGGGTCTCGAGACATTTTTAGGCATATTTGAGCACACATAGGGGTGTTTGGGCCCTTTTATTAAAGCCCATAAACCAAAAAACGGGATTGACTTATTAAACCCTAAAAGCTACAGGGTGTGAGAGCCATAAATCATCTTAGAACCCTTGATCATGTAGAGAAAAAAGAGGGAGAAAAAAGAGAGATCTTAGGAGCCTAAATCAAGGGCTAGTGTAAACATTCTGCATCACACACATCATCCTCAGCAAGAGATTCAGACCTACAAACCCTAGAAGGAAAGTGATTTAACTTGCTTCTAAATTCATTGCATTTTCCTATAGTGGGTGTGGAATAAATGAAATGTTAGGCTTAGTTCTCTAGTTAAATTTGAGGTTCTATGATTTTTGATAAAAAATATGTAGAGGATTTTGAAATGTGAATTGTAAACCCCCAATCTGTGTGGATGTTGTATTTAGATTTAGGATCTTGAATTGGTGAATTTAGTGTAAATATTCGAGGGTTTAATGGGGAAAATCTTCATAGAAAATAGAGATTTAAGTTCAGTAATGGCGGATGGGTTTTTGGGAAGACGATGGAGGAGAGAGAGAACTAGGGTCGTTCGAACGACTTGGCTTCTTATTCGAGCGACAACAATTGTCGTTCAAATGATAGGCTCAATATCTCAAACGTCTTTATTTCTGCTGACAGCCTTCTCCCACCCCTGTTTCTACATTAAGTGTTAAAATTCTTGTGGGGAATTTATTGTTTGGACAATTTTAAGTTTTGGGATAAAATAGTAAGTTGTTTTATGAGAATTATTCATGGATTATTAGGCTATAAATCCAAAAAGGGAATTAAGGTTTAATGTGAATGAATTAAGAACCTTATATTAATAAGTGTGCAAACTTATTAGAAAGACTTTTGAATAATAATAATTCGAGATTTATTTTCGGGCCAAGTGAGCGAGGACAGGTATATTTGGTCTAGTGAAACCAAGGTAATAAATTAATTAATGTGTGATTAATTGAGTTTGGGGTCAGAATATGACTTGGGAAAGTTAGGCTGTTAGGGTAATTGTACATGTGTAGCTTGGATATAATTAAATGTATATATAAGGTGATGTGTAGTGTGTGTGTGTGTGTGTGTGTATATATATATATATATATATATATATATATATATATATATATATATATATATATATATATACACACACTTGTGTGAATTATAAATATTAGTGTGAATAATATTTATCGGAAAGCATACCGCTCTAGTGCTGTCATAGGAAGTTGAGGGACGTGGGTGAATCCCTTGTGTTGAGGATCAGGTTGAGTATAGTTTTCGGGTCGTAGCGTCCGTATTGTTCGGAGTGAAACGTCTTGGGTATGATTCAGTCCCATTTCTGGGGGGAACTATGGTCGCCTCCAGTTGCGTTTATTTTATTTTCTAATTCGACGAGCTAACAGTGTTAGGGGTACGGGTTGATGAGTATACCTAGAAATGATAGTATTTTAGAGAACATCCGATGTGTGCTTGTTCGAGAGGATCGTTATACATCTTTACTACATGTGCGTGAATGTTGTAAATAGTTGATACGTATATATATTGCGCATAAATATGTAAGGGTAAAATACATGTGAATTGTATCGACGTTATAATTAATGATAATGTTATATGGTTTAAATATGATAAGTAATGTGATTAATAACTTATATATTATGCATTAAACCTACTCAGGTTAGAGTAATGGGAGAAGTAGAATCCATATAACAAAACTAGTTACGGGGTAGATATCTAGATGGGCTGTATAGGAAGACATTAGGTGTGCACATTAGTTGAGGGGTGAGTCTGTCCTAAAAGGAGTGCGACACTAACTTAAATATGAAGGAAATTCATGCATTTTAATTTTCTGCAATTAAATTCATTTGCTAAATATTTTCAAATGGTTTAGGTTCTAACCCTTGCGATAAAAATATTTTTAAAACCTTTTAGGTTTCCTACTACAGGGGCGCCAGGCTTTATTTCTTTCTTGGGTATGTAGCTGCGGTACATGTGCGTGCTGTAGGATTTACACTAGACACTTATATCATTCTATTCTACATAGGGATAGTCTCAGTTGTACTTCGATAATGTTGCCCATGATAGTGGTACTCTATATTTTGATTCATCTTATATTGCCTACTTTTTAGATGTTGGATTTATGTTAGGTTGCTTGTATCTAGTCGAAGTTATTCGGCTAACCCTTGTTTTAGTCATTTGTGTTATGTGCAGACTCTTTTATATTGTATTGGTTATATTTGGACTCTTGTTTTACTTATTTGGTTTGGTTTAATTCATAAGATAAAATATGGAACTGGCTTAATTAAACATTAGGTGGTTAGTAATTAATAATGTTGCGATAATGATGCTAAGAATGAACTATATGGAAATCCTGATTTAATTCAATAAAGTCCTGATCAAATGGAATTTAATTAATTGGGGTGTCACATATGGTATGAAAGCTTTAGGTTCCAGTGTCCCCAGGATCTGTACGACTTGCTTTAGTTTCAACGTTGCATTATTTGGTATAGAGCCCTATTATTAGGGTTGTTTACTCATCTTTATGATTATTAGTTAACACACTTCTACTATTTTAAGATTTGTATTAGTTGTGAACTAATACAACTCGTTCTATATTTTGGATGCCACCTAGGAGAGGGAGAGGTAGACACACGAGGGCCGCTGCCAAGAGCGGAGAGGGAGAGGCCCATCAAAAGCCCGATATTCCACAATCCCTGGCCCCATAGGGATTTGTGTCCATAGCGAAGGTAGATGGTATTGTGGAACAAGCGATCAATGCCACTATGACAGCTATGGCAACCCATTTCCCTCACCCTCAGCCACAGCAGCCCATGGCTCCAGTAGTGCATGCTCCAGTAGGGAGGCCTTACAACGGTGGGAGTCGATGAGCACTATTGGAGAGAGAGATTAGATGACTATCGCTGAGTATTGGGTACGGTTCGACCGCAAGTACTTTCCTCTAGATGTTGAGACTGAGATGAGGAGGAGGTTTTGAGAGGTGATTTAGGGTGACCGTTCAATAGCGGAGTACAAGGAGGAGTTCACCTGTTTGGATAATCTAGTTCCAGAAGAGGTGAGCAATGAGAAGAGGAAGAAAGATAAGTACGTGGACAATTTAGCCTGGAGGATAAGTCAACACTTGATTGGTAACCCTACTTTAGTGACCTATATAGATGTGGTCAATGATGATTCTCTTCATTATCAGGATAATCGTTTCCATCTGAAGGGAAGCAAGAGGAGTGGTAAGCCACGCTACCAGGGTGAGGAAAATGGGGGTTCTATTAGCGGAGCATAGCAGGGGCAGGATAACCTCCAAGGGAATCCTGTTAAGATATTTCGACATGGAGGACAGAGCTTTACGTAGGGCCAGCAAGGCCCGAATCAACATTAGGTTCCTTAGGGCCACCATGGCTAAGGGAATAATGAGGGAGGCCATCATGGCCAACACTAGGGATAACCTCATTAGGGCCAGGATCAGGGGGTTTTCTAAAGCATTGTATCGATTACGACCAATCAGGCCATTTGAAAAGGGAGTGCCCACTAAGAGGTGGGGGCTAGCAATAGGGTGCCCCGTAGGTACAGCAGGTACATAGGCCTCTAACCAGCACCAACTCCACCAACCCCACAACAGTAGGGGAAGTTTCACTATGGGCATGTATATAACATTCGAGATGTCCCGATTCCACTAGCACCTCAGGCGCCTCTAACAATTGAGGGCACATTTCCTATTCATGGTCATGATGGTAGGAATTTTTTTATACTTGTGAATTGCATTCTTTCATTAGGACCAAATTTTCTAAAGTTGCTAGATTGTTAGGGTCAATCAACAGTCTTCTTATGTGTGTAGAGTCACCGATGAGGGTGGGTCACTTATACACTCGATCTGAAGAGGACTAGATATTTTTATTGGGAGACTAAGTTTAGGAGCGAACCTCTTAGTGTTAGATACAGATGGATATGACGTTATCCTAGGCATGGATTGGTTAGCCGGATATAGGGGTGGATTGTTTTCAGAGGACCATAGTGTTATCCATTCCTGAGCAAGAGATGCTATTAGCAGTGATGCCTATTCCCGAGGGAGGATCGCGCACTCATTTATACTATATTGAGGAGGAGACCTCACATGAGGTGGTAATTTCGATAGACTTGATTCCAGTCATGAGTAACTTTGAGGATGTATTCCAGGACATATTGGGGTTACCACCTAGTTGGGAGATTGAGTTCGTCATTGATCTAGCATTAGGTAATAGACCAATTTCCTGAGCACCTTATCACATGTCCCCTTTAGAGATGCAAGAGTTGAGAGAGTAGATTCAAAATATTTTGGGATAGGTTTTTATTCAACGAAGCACATCACCTTAGGGTGCTCCCGTGCTGATTTAGAAAAAGAAGGATGGCTGCATCTGTTTGTGTGTCGACTACAGGGAGATAAATAAGGTCACGATATAAAATAAGTATCCGTTGCCTAGGATCGATGACATATTTGACCAGTTGAGAGGGGTTGCGTACTTCTCAAAAATTTATTTGAGATCAGGGTATCATCAGTTACAAATTTGAGAGGAGGATGCCCCTAAAATCATTTTTCTATCGCGGTATGTCTCCTATGAGTTTCGGGTGATGCCATTCGATCTCACTAATCCGCCGACAATTTTTATGGACCTCCTAAATCGGGTTTTCAGAGAGTTTCTCGATTAGTTCATCATAGTGTTCATAAATTATATTTTGGTCTACTCGTGCACGGAGGAGGGATATGTCGGGCATCTACATATAGTTTTGCAAACATTACGAGATCAACAATTATACAACAAGTTTGAGAAATGTGGGTTTTGTCTTTCAGAGGTGCATTTCCTTAGCCATATTGTTTCAGATCGGGGTATGGATCTGGACCTGAGTAATGTATTAGTGATGAGGTAGTGAGGACGACCCATGACACAGACCGAGATCCATAGTTTTATAATATTGGTCGGATATTATTTCTGCTTCATTAAGGGTTTTTCCAAGATTGCGGGACCATTGACGAATTTGACTCACAAAGGGGTGCCATTTGTGTGGAGTGACCAGTGTTAGTTAACTTTCGATGAGCTAAAGTACAAGTTGACATTAGCACCATTACTTTCCTTACCTAGGGCAGGATTAGAGTATTGGGTCTATACAGATGCATCCTCAAAGGGATTTGGGGGTGTACTGCAATAGGAGGATAAGACTACAACTTATTCATCTCGAAAGATTAAGCCCCATGAGAGGAATTACCCCACCCATGATCTTGAGTTGGTAGCGTTCATTTTTTCTTTAAGGATATGAAGGCACTACCTTCTGGGAAAGAGGTTCACATTATTCACAGATCACAAGTCATTTCAATATCTCTTCACATAGTAGGATCTGAACACGAGGCAAGGACGGTGGCTAGAATTCATGAAGTATTGCTAGTTTGATATCCAGTATCATCCTGGTAAGGCTAACGTGGTGGCAGGCGCTCTGAGATGATGACCCACGGAGGACTTGGCAGAGGTATTCAAAGCGAAGTGGAGCGAACTTCGGCATGACGATGAGGTTGCGAGGTCATGTATGGAAGTCCTAGCGATCATGCCCGAGATTGTCATGCTGGTGGTGAGAGCTCAGACAGAGGATTAAGGTTACTAAGATAGGGTCAGACAGTTACTAGCAGAGGGTGTAGAGTCCTACTCCATTAGCCCAGAGGGAGGGCTACACTTTAATGGTAGGTTGGTCGTGCCCGAGGATGAGGATTTGAGATATGCCATTCTAACTGAGTCCCATGGCTCTAGGTTCACTGTACATCCCGGTGGGGATAAGATGTACCAAGATATGAGGATGCAATACCGATGGATGGGGATGAAGCGAGACATTGTGGAGTGTGTCTTAAAGTGTGCTACTTATCATCTTGTGAAGGTGGACCACCAAGGCTTTCAAGGACGTTGCAGCCGCTTGAGATTCCGATATGGAAGTGGGAAATCATCTTTATGGATTTCATTACGGGGTTTCCAGCATCATAAAGGGGTCATGATTCCATATGGGTGATAGTGGATATGTTGACCAAGGTAGCCTATTTCTTACCGATTCCTATTGACTTTGAGACGATGCAATATGCGCGACTATTCATAGCGGAGATACTCAAGTTGCATGGGGTGTCGATCAATATAATGTCTGATAAAGACAAGATATGGGCACTTTTGGTAGAGTTTTCAGGAAGCTATAGGCATGAAGTTGAGGTTAAGCACCATCTATCACCCACAGACGGACGGGCAGATGGAGAGGGAAAATTAGATTCTCGAGGATATGTTGAGCATGTGTTTTCTAGACTTTGGGAGAGGTTGGAAGAAATACTTTCCATTAATAGAGATAGCGTATAAGAACTCCTACCAATTCACTATTGTCATGGACCCATTTGAGGCAATTTAGAGGAGACCTTTCCGTTCACCCGCTTGTTGGTTAGAGGTGGGGGACAACAAGCTATTGGGGCCGGAGATGATTCAGGACATGTCCTCTAAGATTGATTTGATTCGGGGACGTATTCGTATATCTCAGGACAGGAAAAAGATCTATACCAATGCAAATAGGAGGCATTTAGAGTTAGAAGTCAGAGATTAGGTATTGGTATGGGTGTCCCCCATGAAGGAGGTGATGAGGTTCTTCAAAAAAGGGAAATTAGAACCAAGGTTCGTGGGCCCTCTTCCCTATCATTGAGAAAGAGTAGGGTCTTGCCGGATCACCTTCAGCGGATACACAACGTGCTTTATGTGGCGTCACTGAAGAAATATTGGAGGAGTCAGAGGGCTTTGTGGCACGTCCCACTTGAGGATGTTGACTTACAACCCGATATCTCATATGAGGAGAGACTAGTAGCTATCCTAGATCACATAGTGCAAGTTATGGTGTAAGGTTGTACCATTAGTTAGAGTTTGGTGGAGACTTCACAGTGCCATTGAGTCTACGTGGGAGTGGGAGGATTACATGCGAGAGCAATATCCAGAGTTATTCACCGCAGGTACGACCTAATTTCGGGGACGACATTCCCTTATAAGGGGGAGTAGGTAACACCTCGAATTTTTGTGACTTTTATCAATTAATTAATTCGTTAAATTTTAAATTACTTCCGCATCGTAATTTGATTTTAAATAATTATTTTCATATTATTTCAGTGAGTAGACGATTTATATTTACGATATTTAATGTTAATTTGCAAATATTAATAAGTTAATAAGTTGATAGGTGAATATTAAATTATAGTAAAATAATTCAAACGACAATTCTGAGTGTATGGTTTAGTCCAGATGGGTCCAAATAGTTGGAAACAAGTGCCCAGGGGTAGTAAAGGAGTCTCAGGATATTTTTCGGCATATTTCAGCCCACATGAGAGATTTTGGGCCCTTTTATTGAAGCCCATAAGCCTAAAACGAGATTGACTTATTAAACCCTAAAACTGAGAGGGCGTGAGAGCCATAACGCATCTTAAAAACCTTAATCAAGTAGAGACAAAAGGAGGAGAAATTAGAGAGATATTAGGAGCCTAAATCAAGGACTAATGTTGACATTCTTCATCAAACCCATCATCTTCAACAAGAGATTCAGAACCAATAAACCCTGAAAGGCAAGTGGTTCAACTTGCTTTCAAATTAATTGCATTTTCCTGTTCATATCATAGTGGGTGTGGAATTAATGAAATATTGGGGTTTGTTCTCTAATTAAATTTGAGGTTCTGTGATTTCTGATTAAAAATCTGTAGAGGATTTTAAAATGTGAATTATAAACCCCCAATATGTGTGGATGTTGTATTTAGAATTAGGATCTTTAAGTGGTGAATTTAGTGTAAATCTTGGAGGGTTTAATGGGGAAAATCTGCATAGAAAATAGATGTTTAAGTTCAGTAATTGCGGATGGGTTTTTGGAAAGACGATGGAGGAGAGAGAGAACCAGGGTCATTCGAACGAACTGGCTTGTTGTTCGAGCGACAGCCAAAGTCGTTCAAATTACCGGATCAATCTCTCGAACGACGTTGCTTTTGATGACAACTTTCTCCCTCCCTTGTTTCTGTCCTGAGTGTTAAAATTCTTGTGGGGAATTTCCTATTTGGACGATTCTAAGGTCTGGGCTACAATAGTGAGTTGTTTTATGAGAAATATTCATGGATTATTAGGGTATATGTCAAAAAAGGGAATTAAGTTTCAATAAGAGGTAATTAATAACCTTATATTAATAAGTGTGCAAACTTACTAGAAAGAATTTTAAATAATAATAATTCGGGATTTATTTTCCAGCCAAGTGAGCGGGTCCGGGTATATTTGGTCGAGTGACACCAAGGTAATAAATTAATTAATCTGTGAATAATTGAATTTGGGGTCGAAATATAGACTTGTGAATGTTAGGCTAGTGTTACGATAATAGTACATGGGTAGCCTAGATATAATTAAATGTACATATGCGGTGATGTGTATCACACACACACACACACACACACACACACACACACACACACACACACACACATATATATATATATATATATATATATATATATATATATATATATATATATACTTGTGTGAATTATAAATATTAGTGTGAATAGTATTTATAGGAAAGCATATGCTCTGGTGCTATCATAGGAAGTTGAGCGATGTGGGTGAATCCCTTGGGTTGAGGAGTAGGGCGAGTATAGTCCTCAGGTCATAGCGTCCGTATCGTTCGGGGTGAGACGTCTTGGGTATGAGTTGATCCCATTTCCGGGGGAGCTATGGCCGCCTCCAGTTGCGTTTATTTTATTTCTTGATTCAGGGATCTAACCGTGTTATGGGTCATGGTTGAATAGTACACCCGAAAAGGATAGCATTTGAGAGAACATCCGATGAGTGCCTTTTTGGGAGGATAGTTATATACGTTTACTACATGTGCGCGAATGTTGTAAATAGTTGATACGTATATATAGTGCGAAGAAATATGTACGGGTAAAATAAATGTGAATTGTATCGATGTTATATAATTTATGAAAATGTTATATGGTTTAAATGGGATAAGTAATGTGATCAATAACTTATATATTAAGCATTAAACCTACTCAAGTTAGAGTAATGGGAGAAGTAGAATCCATATAACAAAACTAGGTACGGGGTAGATAGCTAGATGGGCTATATAGAAAGACGTTTGGTGTGCACGTTAGTTGAGGGGTGAGTCGGTCCTCAAGGGAGTGCGAAACTAACTTAAATATGAAGGGCATTCATGGATTTTAATTTTCTACAATTAAATTCACTTGCTAAATTTTTCAAATGCTTTAGGTTCTAACCCTTGCTATAAATAAAATTCAAAACCTTTTAGGTGTCCTACAACTGGGGCACCATTATTGATTCCTTTCCAGGGTACGTAACTGCGGTACATGTGGGTGCTGCAGGATTTACACTAGATGCTTATATATATATACAGAAAGTCTCATATACGGACTCCTTATGGTGCAAACTCCAGTACATACAATTTTTTTAAATTGTAAAAAAATGAATTTTTTAGGAAACTTTATGGATATGATCTCCACAGTGAGAAGATCATCTCCAAATTTTTTTATCAAAAAATTTAATAAAAAACCATTAATATGAGGTGATAAGTAAAAAAATGTTATAAATATGCATTTTCAACCGTTGAAATGTTGGGTCGGCACCAATCACCTTATTGATTGATTTTTTTAATGAAACTTTATGGATAAGATCTTCTCACTATTGAGATCATATCCAAGAAGTTTCATTAGAAAATTCAAGAAAAAAGTGGGTGAGATGATGGCCAACATTTCATCGGTCGAAAATGCATATTTATACCATTTTTTTACATTTCACCCCATTTGAAAGGTTTTTTTATTTAATTTTTTGATGAAAAAAATTAGAGATGATCTTCTCACTATGGAGAGTACATCGATGAAGTTTCATCCAAAAATTCATTTTTTACTATTTTAAAAAAATGGTATGTAGTGGAGTCTGCAACATGAGGAGTCCTTACAGGAGAGCGCCTCTCTCTCTCTCTCTCTCTCTCTCTCTATATATATATATATATATATATATATATATATATATATATACATTTTTTTTGAATTATAAATATTGGTGTGAATAATATTTGTAGGAAAGCATACCCCTCTAGTGCTATCATAGGAGGTTGCGCGACGTGGGTGAATGCCCTAGCTTGAGGAGCAGGGTGAGTATAGTCCCTAGGTCATAGCGTTCGTATTGTTAGGGTTGAGACGTCTTGGGTATGACTCGATCTTATTTTTGGGGGGAGGGGGAACTAAGGCCACCTACACTGCATTTGTTTTATTTTCTCATTTGGGGAGCTAACCATGTCAGGGGCCTAGGTTGATGAGTATACCTGGAAATGATAGCATTTTAGAGAACATCATGTGAGTTCCTTCTCGAAAGGATGGGTATATATGTTTACGACATGTGTGTGAATGTTGTAAATAGTTGATATGTATATATAGTACAAACAAATATGTATGGTTAAAATACATGTGAATTGTATTGATGTTATATAAGTTGTGAGAATGTTATATGGTTTAAATGGGACAAGTAACGTGATTAATAACTTATACATTAGGTATTAAACCTACTCAGGTTATAGTAATGGGAGAAGTAGAATCTATATGACAAAACTAGTTACGGGGTAGATAGCTAGATGGGTTATATAGAAAGACGTTAGGTGTGCACATTAGCCGAGGGGTGAGTAAATCCATAGCCATCGGGGGATGAGAATATTATGTAAATAAGGACACAAGGCTCCCAATTTAACACTCCAACATTCCCGGGTTACTCTTAATCTCACGCAAATAGGCTCCAGATCAGAGTGACTCAACCAACTCTTAAAATCAAACCAAAAAGTTTAAAAATAATCTTTCGCAACATGAACTCCTAAACCCCAAATCGGGCACAAAAAAATTCCATAAACCTTCAAATCTTACCCACGGAAATAAACATTCAAACTCACGATAGGTATACGGAACAAAGAAATGGTGTTTAAAGGTAAGGTTAATCGGAACTCACTTCTAAAAGTATATAGTAAGCACTTAGTTTTTAGAGAGAGAATAAGAGTGAAATTTTCGTAGAGTTTTGCCTGATATTTTCCAAATGACCCTAGAACCTCTATTTATAGAGGAAAGCTAATAAATCCTGGTCCAATCGTAAATACCACAAACATAAGGGCGAGTAGGTAAACTAACATAGAGTTTAAAGGGCAAGATCATAATCCCATGAAAACGATTTTGTGGGGGTAAAGATGTAAATAGTCATGCCAACTGGAGGGTATATGAAAAAATACAACCTCGATAGGTTGCCCCTCTTCTCAAGGCGCACGTGCAATGAAGCCACACGGCCAAGAAGCTAAGTCACCATTGGTCCATTCCAATGGCAACAGATCGATTCAAAATGACCTCATAGTGTATAAAATGCTGTTGTTTTAATTTTTGCTAAATTTTGTTTAATTAAATAATGAAAATTTTTAATCAAATTTTAAAATTAACATTTTAAAATCGTAAAAAAAAATATTGAAATATTCTATAAATTCAGAGAAATAATAAAACCATTTCATTATAATATAAAAAAATATATCGGTTCAAATACATTTAAAGAATGTACAATTACAAAAATTGTTTAGAGATTAAACTATTTAATTTAAAAAATAGTTATTGGGATTTAAAATTAATAAAAGATGTTTTTAGCCACGTGTTTAATACAGGAAAGGAGCAAGAGTAAAAGCGATAGTTGGTGACAGAATTGAGCGAGCAATAGTTTGCCACAAAATTGAGACAGAAGTAAAGGAGGGCATTTTCAATCTCCTTCTTTGGCTAATTTTGGAACAAACCAAACTCAGACTCAAGTAATTACATACACACACAAATACATAATTATATTAACAACTTATGTAAAAAAAAATAAGAGTACATAACTCAAGTAAAAATATGTATCCTACGAGACTTAAATGCATACAATAAAAAACATAGGATAGGAGTTTCATAAATCTCCGCAATAAACAAATAAAACAAGGAATAAGAGGAAAAAGAGTCTCAAATTCTCGCCCTATCTGTATCAAGGGACAAAGGGTAGGGAAGAATCCTATAGAAAAGATGTTAGTATGAAAACATATGAAGATAAAAAGTACTAACAAATATGCCTAACATGTATTTAAGATGGGTAAGCATAAACACCAATAGACATTCAAAGTGTTTTCAAAATGATTATTTTCTAAACATTTTGTAAATAAGTCTATTAATTGATCTTTCATATTAAGATAGTCAATATTTATTTCCTTTTACTCTATTAATTCACGAATAAGTATTCTTTCATTTTAATATGTTTTGTTCTTGAATGAAAAAAATGGGTTTTTAGAAATACTTATTTCCCTATGATTATCACAAAGAATCTAGGAAAAAGATTCATTTAAGCCGTAGTCACTCAACATTGTTTCATCCACAGAAGATGAGTATAACAACTGCCAATGGTAATGTATTCGGCTTTGGCCGATGAAAGAAAAAAAACTAATTTTCTTTTTAGAGGACCATGAGACAAGGCTACGTCCTAAGTAAAAATAGCCACCTAATGTGATTTTACTATCTTCGGTACAACCTGCGCAATTTGTGTCCATATACCCAATTATTTTTTAGTCGGTGTCAAAAGTGTAAAGAATACCATAATTTATTGTTCCGCTTAGATATTTTAAAATGTGCTTAATAACATTTAAGTGGGACTCTTTATGTTCTCATTGGTATCTAGCACAAACACAGAAGTTATGCATGAAATAGGGTCTATTAGCAGTTAAATAAAGGGAACTTCCTATCATACTATGACATAACTTAACATCTATCTTTGTATCGGATAGGTCTGTATAATGTTTAATATATGAGCTCATAAGAGTTCTAGTAGTTTTTGTAGTTGTCAAACCAAAACATCTAATTAAATATAAAGCATATTTACATTGGCAGATTAAAATATTATCATATTTTATGTTATTTGGTGGCCTAAAATATTTCAATTCTCCCATCATAGACATTTGAAATTTAGATTTAATAATATTAACAATGTTTTCATCTTTCGAGGGAGAGGTGGACCCAAAAAACTATGCCATCAACGTAAACTTAAGCGATTAATAAATAATTTGTGTTCATTTGACAAACATATTTAGGTCTACTCCCCTTAGTTAAAATCGTTTTCCATTAAGAATGTAGATAATCTCTCATACCAAGCATGGGGGGCTTATTTTAAACCATAAAGTACTTTCTTAAGTCTAAAGACATGATTCTGAAATAAAGGATCGAGAAATCCTTTAGGTCATTCAACATAAACCTCGCCATTTATATTTCCATTTTTAAATAAAGATTTAACCTTAGTTTGATGGAGATTAAAATTTAAATAGAAATAAACAGCAAGTAATAATGTAACAGATTATAACCTAACAACAACTGCAATATATCAATTTCATCAATTTGAGAATATCCTTGTGAAAATAGTCTAAATTTGTTTTGAAAATGTTACCAGATTCATCATACTAATTTTTAAATATCGATTTTCTCCCTATTACATTAGTGTGAGTGGGACGAGGCATTCAATACCACACATCGTGTAGTTTAAATTGTCCTGTCACTTCTAGCATATTAAGAAACTACAAATCATCTATTAAGGATTCTTTTATATTTTTAGGTTCAACTAAAGACACATTAGTAGAAAATAACGCATTTATAGATTGTGATCTAGTCCTTCTCGGTTCTCTGACATCTCCAAAGATGTTTTTCTTTGAATGATTTACCTTAACCCATCTAGGAACATTGGGTTCATTACAAGGTAAAGAGTCTGAATCATAATTTGTTGACTATTTTTGTAAATTTTCGTTATGAGTATTGTCAACATATAGGGGGTTCTCACTCTCTTCGATGTGATGGGAAACATTATCATTTACAACAACATTAATCGATTCCATAATAGTTCGTATTTTTAGGTCATACACATAATAAGCACGATTACTGTGAGAATAACCTAAAAAGATGACTTTAGCTCCCCTAGTGTCAGATTTAGAAAAGTGTTCTCTATCTTTACAAACATAGCATTCACTACAAAGACGCTAAAATATTTTAGATTTGGTTGTTTGTTGTACCAAATTTCCTAAGAGTTATGTTTACGGTTTACACCCGATTTATAACGTCACACGCAGTTTGAGTAACCTCAACCAAAAAATATTTCGATAAATTCTTATTGTGAAGTAAAACACGATCCATTTCTTGTATGGTTCGGTTCTTCCTTTCCTCTACACCATTTTCTTGAGGGCTTTTGGGTTCACTAAATTTATGTTGATATCCATTTCCTATACATTATTCTACAACATTTGTGTCCTTAAATTCTCCACTCATGTCACTACAAATCCTAGTTACATGAATGTCTATCTCATTTTCAATTTTTAAAATATTTCTTTAAATTTTTTGAAAAGTGTCTGGCTTTTATTTCATGAAAGCTACCCAAGTAAATCTAGTAAAATCATCGATAATGACAAGAATGTAAGATTTGTTACACATACTTGTAGTCCTAGAGGGTCCCATTAAATCCATATGAAGTAATGCTAAAAGGTGCGTGGTTAAAATATCTTTGACTTTCTAGTGAGGGGCTTTATACATCTGACTAACTTGACATGGTTCACAAATACAATGTTTAACTTTGGGAATATTAAGTAGACCACGAAAAAGTTGTTGACTTGTTATCATATTTAATGTGTTCTAATCTTTCAAGCTACAACTCTAAGTCATTTAACCTAAAAAATAAAAAAAATTCAACATTTTTGTTTTGAATAATAACATACTAGTAATCGGGCATTCTTTCAGCACAAAGAATAGTTTTACCCTCTAAATTAACGATTTTGCACTTAGATTTAGAAAAATTAACGGCTTGGTCTGTGTCACAAAATCAACTTATACTAAGAAAGTTTGCTTTAATTACCTAACCAAGTACAACCTCATCCAAGTTAGGGAGCCCATTAACCATAATTGTGCACGTGCCTATGATCCGAGACATTTTACCAACTCTAAAAGTCACATTTCCTAAAAAAAAAAGTTATTTATAAGGAAATTTTTTATTTGTCCCAGATCATATGCCTAGAACAACAAGAATCTAAGTACCATTAAGAGTTTTTATATGTAGGATTTAATACTGATATGATAACATTACATCTCAACTAAAACTTAAATCGTTTTTCCTAATCTAAATTGCCTTAGTTTTGGAAAAATAGTTTTAGTTTTCAAATGCATCGGCTTAGTAGGTGTGGGATTCTTAACAGATTAGGACTTTATAGTTGCTCTAGGTCTGTTAGCATTCCTACCTTTTCTATTGAAGTGTAAATGTTTATAACAACATTTCTCTAAAAGATCGGTTTTATGGCAGAAATCGCAATGATACAATGGCTTATTAATAAGTTTGGTTTTATAAATAATCCCGGGTCTATTAGCATTGGCACCAATTTTGTTTAGATTTAAATGTTAAAAACATTTTTTCTAAATATTCCTAGTAGAACATTTAGCTTAAATCTGAGGTTGATATTTCACATGTGGAATAGACATACAAAAAATGGATGGTTCCGGACAGTCTTTAATGGAGGTAACAAAGTTTGTTTAAGTAAAATCTTCTCCATGCAAACCAATACCCTCTTTTTCAATACAAGCCTTTCCAAAATGAGTCATATGTAAAACCAAAAGGCTAAATTTCACATAAGCGTTTAATATTTCAATATTTTTTTTAATTAAAGTTAGGATTCATCAATGTTATTTAAGACAACCTTATGTTTAACTTACAATAAACTGTTTATTTTTTAATTTAGAAATATTTTTCTCAAGTAAAGATTATCATATTCATTCTCTTCCATTTGCATAGAAGATTGATCCCATATTAGGCAAATTTGATTATTTAAAAAATCAATTTAAGATAAAAAAACTCGAATTGATTTTGACTAAGAGTGTTCACTTTTTGAAAGTTGATTTGTACAATTTCTTCAAATGAAAATAATCATCACAATCACTATTATCAAATTCAATCCTAGGGGTTGATTCATTTTAGAAACCCATTTCATCATCCCAAATTGAGTTACAATAATACACGGTTTTAAAACACAATGGTAGCAGTGTGTTTGTGTTTATGAGTCCTAACAGATAAATAATCATTATCAATAGATTACACATAGTTGTCTATAAAAAAATCATCAGATATAGTAGACAACTTATAAAACTCATTTTCAAACTCATTAACACATAAATGCCATAAAACTGTTATACCCTTCACTACAGCCACTATCGAAACTATAATCCCAAGTTTTAGATATATGGACCTTATTCGAAGATTGCTATTTTGTTTTTGAAAAACATTTGTTAGCGTAATGACCAAATTCGTTACACTTCCTACATTGATTATAACTAATATCTTTATTTGTATCATATTTTTCAAAGGTTATTATTTCATACCATTTTTCATGAGGCCTATTAGTATAACTACGTTGGCCTTTCCAAGAAGCAAATATGTTCTTATATTTAATAAGTTTCTTAAAGTGTTTAGATAAAATGGAAATTTCATTACCTAATGAGTAAAGGTATGAAAAAGGGTCATCTAAATTAAATAGTGAAGATACAAACGCAACGATACACTAGATTTAAAAACCAAAGATGGCTGTGTAGTGTGTGCATGTGCTTTTCCTCTTTGATTTTTATGTAAGGTTGTTTGCAATTCTAATTTTTTTTGTTTACTACACTGTAGCTAAAAAGTCACACTATGATCATCCATTTCATATATAACGTGTATCTGTAATACCCCATAATTTTAATGACTTTTAAAATGAGTTGAATTAAAAGTTAATGGGATTAATTGGAATTAATTCGGATTTTATATTACTTGTGGATATTGAAATATATGATTCTGAATATTATTAACTGATATTTAAGTAAAATGTGAATATGATGTTATTTATATTGTCATGAGTTACTAATACAGTAATTATGAAACTTTAGTTGCAACGCGGTATGGGACGTGTCGGGACCAATTTAAATGAATATAAAGGAAACATTATTTTTTATCAACCTTATGGTCATTTTGAGTGTGCCGTTGCATTCGAAAGGGCCGAAATAGTCAGAAAAGTCTATTCGGGTGTTGGATTTGGATCTCGGGTCAATTAAGAGATGAAAGGACACACCGAAGGGGCATTTTAGTCAGTTTATTTGGGAGATGAACAGTAATTTTGGGATTTATCTTATTTTAACGGTGATGGATTAGAGGAATGTAGGTTAATTTCATTTGATCATGAAACACTTGAGAGGTATTAGTGTGAGAGAAAGTGAAGAGTTCTTTGGGAGGAGAAGAGGTTGCTTAGAAAAGAGGGGAGACTTGTGGGCAAGACAAATGGGATTAACCACCTTCTACTAATATCACCACCACCGAAAAGTCATTGGAAAATAAGGAAAGGATTCTAAACAATCTTCACCAAAGGTTCAGACCTACATAATTAAGGCAAGTGTAATTCTTGCTTTATTTTATTGCCTACAATATCCATGCTAGATAGGTTAAGAAATAAGTATGAATTTACATGATTTAAGGATGAACTATAGAGTTTTTTGGAATTCGTTCTTGATATGGAAATTAGATAGAATAAATCTCTTTTTGTTAAAAGGATTTAGTCCAAAAATTTCGGGTTTCAAATTTTAGAAGAGGTCTGAGTTATTATGATTTTTGGTGAAATAAGATCCTATGAGAATTCTAGCAATAATAGGATTTAATCCAAAATATTTGGTGATTTTAGTTTATTTGATTATTAGAATCTGATCATATATCTTGCTATATCATTTGATATTATAATTAGGAGAAGTTTTGGATTGATTTATGTTGGTTTTGATGAGAAAGAAAATGGATAAATCGCATGAAAAAAATTGTTGAAAAGGACAAACATTATATGATAATTTTAGGTCTGTTTTAAGAGGGAATTGGCAGTGTGCATGCAAGTTTTTGTATAAAATCACGTTCTGCACAACTTGACAGTTTTAAGTTTTCTCAAAATCGGAAGAGAAAAGCCTCAAAATTATAATTTTATATTTCTGGCATAATGTACCTTTATAAAAAAAAATAATAAATGGAAAATGGTAATTGGGTCGATGGTGAGATTTTATTAATTTTGGTACGTTAAGAACGAGTGAGGGACTTGGGTTAATGTTGAAAAAATTATTTGGATTTGAGGGTTGAATTTTTGTGAGAGATATCTACATAATTATATTACGATTTAGAGGAGAATAATCATTACGTCATGTAAGGGTAATATTGATGATATATTTACGGGTACCTGGGTCAGATAAAATATTATATGAGTGATAACTTCATGACAAAATATGATGATAATCATGATTACAAGTGTGGATAGTATTCAATAAATATGACGGGTACTTGTGATAGGATGAATTCCTAATATGATATATGTAGTGTAAGTACCTAATTTTATATAGGCAGATGATAATACCTATTTGATTGATTGATAATTTATGTGTATGGCATACCTAGCTTATTTGCTATCGACGGTAGGTTTGCGAATGAGGGCATTCATATCGTGATGAATCCTTGGGATTTTGACTTGTCGCTCGAGAACATAGGACTTAGGTTGATTACCATTAGTGAGAACAATGGTATATAACGATCATTTGGGTGCGTAGGTATGTGCGTAGCCCAAAGGCTTAGGATTATATTCCCCTCCATTATTTGTGGTTCGGGGAATTTTCACCTATAGACACCCCATTATGTTACCCCCCAAACTCTCCTTAGGTCCCTAACACCTCCCTTCATCACTACAAACCTAGGTCATACCCCGTCTACTGACCTAGAAGCCATCGGGAACACCAAGGCTCCGTTTGACCAAAAGTCAAACTCTTCAACTCAACCGAGAGTGAATGAATCTTCGAAGGGACCTAATTCCCCTTTTCAATGATCCATCCCATGCGCGATTCAGACTTACCATGCGGACGAACGATCCGTTTGCATCGAATGATTCCCCATCCAATAGACCGACGAATGCTTCTGAGCCACATTTGACCCAAAGTCAACTCCCAAACCCGAGAGCGATCTAAAGGACTTTCGAAGGTCTCTGAATTACCTTTCCAATGGTCCACCCCGTGCACAATTTGGATCAACGATTTGCGCTCTGCGGCTAATTTTTCAAAAAAGCCTGAAAGACACTACCAAACAACAGGTCCCAGACCCTGCCTATCGGTAGTGTGCCTAAACGCACCTGCTGATTGGAAGGAATAGGGATATGATGATCATCAATGACATGGGCCTATAAAAAGGAGTCCTTGACCTCATTGCAAGAGGGGCCAGATCAAAAAGATATCACTCTCAGCAAATCCAAAAAACCTCTTTCGAAGTCAGCGCGATTTCCACATCCAAATCCCTTTCCAACCTTCACCTTTTATCATCCTTTTCATAAAATTTGGTGAATTAACCATTCTCCATCATCATCCAAGTGCAAGGGCTGCTCTCTAACATTCAAGATCGAGCTTAAGATCTTCAAGAAGGTCCAGTTTTCTCAATTCTCTCCTTAAATTCTCAGAAATTCGCATGAACTTATTTTATTACTTAGCACTTTTAGTCTCTCATTTCACATATCCTAACATACTTTTTATTTAGTATTATTTCACATCTCTTATTTTCATACAAATAAAAACCCAAAAACAAGAAAAAAGGGTTTGTTCATAAATTCCAAGTGGGAATTCTCACACTTTTCTTACACTTTTTCCACAACTAAAACACTTTTTTATACACACTCACACACACAAATAAGATAAGTCCCCGGTTGGATTTATGGTATAAATCCCACCCCTCGTTTTGCATTCGAACTACGAGGACTTTGATGCCTCTACAGGCTACGTAGGCGTCTCGGGGTAAAATTCGAGATTCGAGCCCTATTTTTACCTTTTCTTTCATAATTTAATTCTCCTAGATTACATATATATACATATATTTGTTCTTAGAGGCGTGTTATTCCATACGTATTATCGTTCCATCATAACGGTCAACATAAGGATAATCGCATAAATCCTATTTTCTAATATTTTTATACTTTCCTACGGATGACTCGCTTTACCTCTTCCATGGTACAAGTTGATGATTCCTAGTTACACTACGTATACACATGCACACATATCACGAGGAAAATAAAGGGAAATAACAAAAACCCATGAGAGATCCTAAGGGCGGAATTGGTGCCTAACACCTTCCCATTTCGTAATTAGCCTCCGAACCCTTTTCGAATCATTTTTGTTTCATATGCATCAGTATGTCTTTTGATGCTGTCCTTCGGGATGTCTCCCTTTCTTTTGTCTATTTTGAGTAAAATAGACTGGAGACTCTATCTCTCTACATTTTTCACCTCACCCAAATGACGTCGGCCGAAGAGATCCCGAGAGGGACGCGTGGGACCTAGGATCCTCCCTCACGCCGCCCGCACTCCACGAGGATCGGGGATGACCACAGTGGCGACTCTACTAGGAATATATGAGGGCTAGACTCTATTTACATGGATGTTATATTTTTTTATATTTTCCCCCTATTTGCATGTTCCCCTTTATTACTCATGTGTACCCATGCTTATGCTTCTATTCACACACTTGTAGAAAATTCTCCATATACACTTCACACCACGTGCACCTAGGATCACATATATCCTCATGCTGCATGCATCACACATACTTGGTGTACCATTGGTACTTGTACTTTGCTCCCTGTATGGCATAATCTAAAAAGACATTCCCAGAAGATACTAATAAGAGAATCATGCATGATTCACACAACATCACCAAAGAGCAATGTTATTGACCAAATTTTGTCCAGTAACTGGAGGGTCACTTCGTGATGGGCGCTGGTCCGGCAGGGCGCAATTAGCCTAAGCGATATGACTCTCACCTTCCATTGGCCAAATACCTTCGACCTATATCGAACGGTTCCCTCGTATCGTACCGCTTGACCGAAGTCATAACGTGAGGTATATCGCAGGGAACTTATTCATGTACGCCGAGTATATCAAATTTTCTCTCACACATACCGTCCCCACAAGGTATATAGTGAGGCAATTCACGTACACTCAGGTATATCAAATGTCTTGTCCATACGTACCGATTGCCCACAAGAGAAAGACGTATATCGTGGAAGTCACGCCAAAGGGGGGAACCCTTTCCGATTCACCCAACCAAACTGCATACCCGCATATAGGTTTCAAGCCTAGGACTCACATGTTAATTGTTGGTTTCCACTCGAAATCTGTCTAAATTTTAGGTCGGCCTGTCGCCCAAATTTTTCGTGCATTTTTAAAATGCGACCCTGTCCTTGAGCCTGGTCACAAGTCCAGCCATAACTTTGCATATATTATGAACCCAATTTTTCCAGGCTCGGGTCCCGTTCGGCATTTTATTTTGCATTTAGGAGAATTTAATACAAGTGAGAACATAATAATTATAATAATCATGCTGAGATCCGTCTCTCCTTTCTTTATAAAAAATCCAAAAAAAAAAATCTTTCTCCATTCTTTATCAAAAATCCAAAAACATTTTTCCCCTCTTTATCAAAAATCCAAAAACATTTCTCATCTCTTTATCAAAAATCCAAAAATATTTTGTCTTCCAATCTTAAAAAAAAAAGAGGAAAAAAAATATCAAAAAAATATTTTCATTCTTTTTCCAAAAAATAAATCCTATTTTTGCACCTTCTCAGGTCGATCGTAAGCCCTTGGCCTGGCTCCTTATTGGCTTCGTTCTTCAGTCAAATCACCCCAAAGTTCCGTCCTTTCCCCTTTTACTTCTTCCGAGTCTAGTATCCATTCTCTTTCCATGGAGAACACAGATCAAGTCCCCGTTGTGTAGCCGGATCTGACGGCAGTCCTATCTCAGCTCGTGTCTAAGATGGATACAACCAATAATGGTTTAGGAAAGGATTGGATCATTCATGGGGTCTGGAAACTGTTGAAAAACTAAGTTATCTACCTGGGCACATAATTTAATCTTTGCTTTGTCTATCAAGGAAAAGAAGAGTGTGTATGTGGGGTAAACCCCATTTTTGGAATTCGATCATAAAACATGGGCAACTTTCTTACCAAAAATATTTTTATCCTTGATCTCCTTCATTAATTATTTTATCTTTAGTTTAAATACACGTGCGACAAAATCGGGACGATCTACTTCATTCTGACCAGATAATAGTTCTTTAGTGATTTTAGGTCATTTTAGATTTGCAGTCATTGTGAGAAAAATATTTCGGTGTTGATAGAATCGTATTATGGCCATCGAATCTCGGTAGATCTCAAACAAATGTCATGCACTACCTGTGAAGAAAGAGGGAAAAAATATCCGTCTACCAATTTGTAAGGGTTCAACACCCTCGGATATATAATTCATAAGATCTTTGTACAATTCAGCATGAACGGTGTTCAGATTAAGTCATAAATAAGTTAAACAATTGAATCCTCTCCATCAATAATGAACTCTTGAAAAAAATTTACATCCTCTCAAAATTGTAGAGTACTCACTATCGTGTTGAAACAAAAATAACCATAATAATACAACTGAGTAAGTAGATTATATTTCTCAACACTATTTACTAAATCCTATAACCTCATTTCAGGCTCCCATCTAAGCGGAATGTGAGGGTATAGATGTACATAATGTAAAAGAAGGTATGAGGGGCGACATTCACTAAATTGCTTCAATTGGTTTCCCCATTGCGGAGGAATTGTGGTCATCACCAAGAAAAATAATAGCAACCTCATCGATCGATGACAAATTATACTTTCTAGGATCTCTTGGGGTATAGTAATGAAGGTATCTTAGTAAGTTTTGGCACGCTCAAAAGGATTCATCAAATATTGCAAATCCCTGATGATATTTCCATATAAACGGATTATTCACCTCCAAAGAACCTTGAATAATTTGAAATAAATCACTTCGTCAATGGGGATTTCTACGTTCCCTAATACGCAATGCCATGTCCACATTGTATATGTATAGTTGTTCATATGCAGCTTCATCTTCAAGTCTTGGAGTCGATAATAAGGCTCTAGTATGATGGCGTTGCTCACCATTAATGGTGAAAGATGTAGGACTCCTACCTATGAGTAATTTATCATCCATTTAGACACCTAGACTCGTAAATGCATTAAAAACATTATAGTCTCAAATATGATTCTGAAAAGACTTTCATTGAACATTATTTCCATTGAATAAATGTTTAATTTCAGGTTGGGGTTCAATGAGATTTGGCAAATGAACTCGTCCCTGTTTGAAACACTTTCCAAATAGGGGACTCATTTTCTTGAGCCGCATAACCTTTCATAGATCCAATATAACGCGTGACAATAACGACACGAAACAGTCATCGGGCCAAGAAAATGTCTACTAAAGTCAACATTTGATTCTCGAGATTTAGTCGTACTTGCAACATTGCAGACATCTGATAGAGTGGATCGATTTATAAAATGAAAAGAAGATGTTATGGAATATAAAAAATGTCATTAGATAAATGATAAATGATAAAAGATTAATAAAAGATTTACCTCGGGTTATTATCTACAATTTGGGGGAGACGTTCAATACTAAACATATCAGTGGTATGTCGATTTTAAAGATATTCGGATGGTTTATAGGGGATGCCATCATTTACAAATGTCTTGAGGTCAAATTGGTTAAAATCTTGACAAAGGCTCTGGGGAAAAACTATTAGGGGTACAAATTTGATATTCCAAGATTGGTAAACTGTTAGTCAAATGACTAAGTCTTTGTAGAGGAAAGTCCAATTAATCAGGAGTTCTCAATTGTATAAAATTATCAATTATTATTGAAGGGAGTTCAACCACTACATCAATAGAGGGAAATTGTGAAACCCTTGATCTATTAGGAAAATGTTCTATGCTAGCAAGGGTAGGTGGTGGTGGTGACATTCAAACATTATGAGTACGAGTAGATGATTGATTGTCTAGAGTTTTTTATAACTGACGCGATTTTTCTCAATCGTGTCGTTGTCATTGGGAAAGCGTACCTTTTGAGTTTAAGCTATCACATGGTGTTATATATTCGACATTTATGTGGGATTGTGACGTAGAGGGTTAGGGACCAAAACATGTAGAATCTGGAGGAATAACGTCACATTAAGATTTAAAGCGAAAAAGTTTTTCATGTTCTCGTTGTTGTCGTTGATCTAGAACAAGACTTAAAATTAAGTTATCATACAGTGTTAAATGTTCAGTGGACGGGGGAGATTGTGATGGCAAGAAGACTTGATTTATATTTAGCAAAGGAATAAATCTTTCCCGTTCCCTTCAGATTCATTGCATCAGGTCACGCTTTGAGACAAAGGGTAGATAGGGTTTCTAAAAAAGAAAAAAGATTATTACCACTTAACGTGACAATAATGTAGGGGTTTTGAATAATAGTCTTATATAGTAATATTAGGAATGTAAAGTGGTAATAGTTTGGTATTTAAAATGAGGGAAATAATGTAAATCGTATTGTGTAAAGCATGATGGTAAATTGATGATGTAAATTTTTCAGAATGGTGTACTTAACATTTACGGTCATCAAAACAAATAAGGCCATGTTAGAAACATATTGATCCAAAAGAGACCTTCCCCTTACCTATCCATTATGCCTATATCAATAATTTAAGCATATTAAAAGATATGAAATAATTATAAGGTATGATTTTGTTTAAGTGGAAAAAGAAAATTATGGAAAGTTTCTGAGAAATATTTACCCCATTAGGTGCCACATTTGTTTTCTCTTTACCCCTGCCTTTGTTGTTTCCATTGTTATCTTGAGTATGTAGTTGTTTAAATGAAATAACATGTATAACATTAATGAAATGTGAATAAGAACTTGATTAAAAGTATTATGAAGGAAAAAATATATAGAGACGATTAATTACCACAACACAAATAGCATTAAGTGGAACATCATCACATATAACAATACCGCAGGGAATTCTGCATGGCATTCGAATCTATATAATATGAAGAAAAATTTAATAATCAAAATTAAAAAAAGAGGGTAGATTAGAGAGAATAAAGTAAGTAAAAATCAAGAACTCAATAGGAAAATAATGGGAATAAATATAGTCATAACCATTGAAGCCAATAATAAAAAAAATTATAGGACAGTGCATAAAATTTTTGAAATTTTGAAATGTTAAAGATACCGCTTGTGAAGATTCGTTCCCCTTACCTTCCCCTTTATCCTATAGAAATAAGTCAAGCATATAAAATATGATGAAATAATGTATTAGCACATGTTAGTAAAACATATAGGGTATGGGTATGGGAAGTAACTGTAACGACGTTAGGTGACACGTTTCTTTTCCATTCACCTACATTTTGAAAGGTATGTAGTTATTGTTAGGTCGCGACGCAATAAGAAAAAAGTGAAATAAACAAAAAATGAAGGAAATTGTTGATAAGTGTGAAGACGCTAAATAGTTGTATTATGTTACCACGAAACGGATAGAATTAAGGCATGTTTCATCATGGATAACAACACCAATTCTATTTTTGCGCAACCTTTGAATCGATGAGTGAAAAGGAAATATTTAAAGTGAAAAGAAAAACATGTAGTTGTAAAACAAAATAATAGAGGAGAGGCAATAGTTCTTATCACATTTAGTGCATCTTTATTAACCTTTAAGGGAGAAAAAATAATAAGTAAAGAATATAGTAAGTTGAAAATAACATAATTTAAGGCCCCGATAGAAGAACTATAAGTGTAACGTACTCTACCGAATATAGTGATGTCCTCTATGTGGAGAAAGAAGTCCACTATCAACTACAAAAAGAAAATATAGATAAGTTATTCATAGAAATTCAAATATTTCTAATTCAAATATGTGCAATCTACATTATGTTCATTGAAGTCATATAATCCAAACATGTGCAACATGACATAATGTGTGATATATGACCTAATATGTGCAATCGACCCATACATTATGATAAAACATGGTCAAACATTATGTTCATACACAATCTGACAAAATATGTTCATATACAAACGCATTCATACATTATGTTCATACACAATATAACATACTTATACAAAATATTATCAAATGTGTTCATGTTATTACACTTATGCAACATGAAAAATATTCCACGATTACAAGCTACCCCTCTTTTCTTATACCATGACAATAAAATACCATGATTTTTGCTAAAAAAATCTTCATTACATCTCAACATAACAAATTGCAGTAAAAAAGAAAGAAAGAAATAAAAAAAAAGAAATATGGTGAAGGGGTCTCATCCTAGTTCATCCTCTGGGCAGATTCCTTTGCAATAACCTTCACCTTGGCCTTTATTTTCGCATGGGATTTGGAACCTATTATTACACCACCCCACTTCTTCCTATACTGCTCGTACTTGTCAATGAATTTTCCCTTAATAACTTCCTAGATTTTTCTTAATTCCATTTTATTTTAGTTCTTGACTTTGGCCAAGCACAAAACTAATGTTTTTTCTTGTGGGGAATTTTACCCAATTGCTCCTTCCCCTTCACAATGCAGTAAGAAATTTTCATCAGTGCATCACAATACATGGATCTAGACAACTAAATCTATTAGATCCACACCATGATAAAGAACTACCAGTTGTTCTTATTTCTACTCGATAAAGTAAATGGCATGGTTAAAACTATACTTCAAAACAATAGGATTCTTCACCTCAGGAGCCTTTCGTTCAACCTCAACTTGAGCCCTTTTTAGTAGGTAATCCTTTTTAGCAGTTTTATCCTCAGGCCTATACATGAGAAGCGTCTTAAATAAACTTGTTGCGAGGTTTTTATTGAATGTTTTAGTGAATCAGTTGAGAGTTAGTGGGACTTCGACCTTTGCTTGAGGATCATTTTCTTCCTCTGAGTGTGAACAACTTACAACCCTTTAACGAATCTGTGGACGTCTCTCGGATAATGGATTCACTACCTTCTCTTCTTTTCTCTTAACTACCAATGGAGGCTTTCGACCTTTATTTGGACCCACTGGAAGGGTGGGTTTTTTTTAGCAGTAGGGTTTGTTAAAAGGCAAAAGAGAAACCTAAAGCTACCAACCACTTTGAGATTTTATAACAGTCTTCATTATTTTTCTTTTACCCGTATTTTATGAACAACTTTTTGCTCAAATATGGTTTAATTTATGGGTCATTTTGTGTTTATGTTCAGTGAGAAGAGTAAAATAAAAAAAAATTATAATGGTTTATTAGTTATATTAGTTGTGGGAAGTGAGTAACACTTCCAAAAAATTAAATAAAAAAAGATCATTTCATTCAACTAGAAATTTACAGCATTATGGACGAAAACATATAAATTCCATAGCATCAAACACAACGGTTTTGATTTTCCACTAAAATAGAACCAAAACAGGATAGTATAGATTTTTCAGAAATAAGAGGAATTTGATATATATTTTTTCTCACAACCTTGCAATTATTCAATGTCAAAACAAGACTGTATAGATGTTGGCTACTACATATAAACTCTTTAGAACTTATGTTCATCCAAATAATAATACATGTCAAGAAGAAATAAATAACCATTCGAACTAATAATCTTAACATGATTCTACCGTAAGTCTCCTTGTCTTAGCACTTTTCCACATTCAAAATCTAAATAAAAACAATCCATAAGAAGCAGAGGAAAAAAGTACAAATGCGAACATCATTATTAATTTTGTTCAAACAATGAAATAGTGTTCACAATACCCATATACTCCACTCTCCACAAACTACACCACTTTCACATTAACCCATAACTTCATGTAACATCAAAACCTCGTACCACGACACTGAATAACAGTAATGAATAAACTGCCATAGGGTACGTTTTATGTTCATTGAACCAGTGAAAATGAGCAATAATGAAAAAAATTACCGAATTTGAAACATACAAATTAATATACTTTTGTAGTCAAATGATAATTTATATCCAAATCCTCGACTGTCCCGATCTATTTTTAATATACCTTTGGGTTCCTCAACTGAAAAAAGCATATTACCTTCAGGTAGTTATATCCAAACATACATTTTAATATAGCATTGGGTACGCCCTTCAATAACTTACCTAGAATTTGAAATAGTAGAAGGTAATATGTTCATGGGTTCCTCAAATGAACAAAGCATACTCAACCAATTAAAATGCACCAATTGAAGAATAAAACAATCGAAAATGATTGGAATAAATTAATAAATTTGAAAAAAAAAATTGTAAACCCGGCAAAAATTCTAAAAAAACTGTGCACGAATGAGAGAGTACAAATAGGTATATAAAAAAGTCATTTACACGGTTACCTCAACTTCCATGATGAAACTATTTTCGGAATACCTTAGCTTCTGTAAGGACGAATAAGGGATATATGTGATTTTTCATTTTTTCTTTGGGTATTAGAGCATAAAATGGATTTTGAGTTGTTCAGGATGTAGGTTTGGTTACTGCTACCTCGGTAAGAGCATTTACAAGGGTGGATGCTCTAATCGGCTAACTGTACCAAACTAAAAGCTTAAATTAGCTTTCGTGACAGAAGGAGCATACAGTGGCGATTTGTGGAACTTTAAACCTTTTGTGTCTTGATAGTTCATACAAACTAATATAGCTCGTAGGAATTTTATACGAAGTATATTAGTTCGTAAGAACCCAAAAATATAGTATAAGGGATTATTTATAGTTGCTACGAACTTTATTTGTTCATAGCAATTCCTACGAACAAATGAAGTTCGTAGCAATCATTTGAAAATTCAGTAAACGTTCAGCAAAGTTAAAAAACCCCTACCTTTTATCTTACAAAATTTGCTCATTTCAATACACCATTGCGGAGGTCTCAGTTTGAAAGTTTACCAATTTGAGTGTCCGTTTTCTCCACCACTACGGATGCTCTAAGAAAGTTGTGTATCGGTAACTGAGATCCATTCAAATTAAAGTGAGAGAGAATACAGTAGGTGTAAAGTATAAGCATGGTTTCATGTGTGAGTATTCATCTATCCGTTGCTTCCTTGGTTTGTTAGCTCAATTGTAAGCATATAAAATTTCTTACTTGTTCAAATCTTTTCCCCAAAATCTAAATCACTTTTGACTATTGAATCAATAATAATTTTAACTTCCACTCCTTATTATGAAGACAACGATACAAAGACATTATCACAGAGAAAAAATAAAATACTATTGCGAAAATAAATAGGAATGACTACAATAAGCAAGAGCTTGGGTTAAATAAATCATAAAAATTGAGATTGGTGAACTAAATGTCACTCATCACCTATAATTATAAAGTAACTCGTCTAACTTTTCACTTTAATTCAAACGGCATACTCGATCTCAAAGCCCCTGACTCTCTTTTCCATTACTCTTTTCTTTACACAAAACATGAAGCCACCAACTGATCTCTTACCACGTACGTTATTTTGGAGAGATAACCCAAAACATATAAGCACAATATAAAAAATTATATTTTTAGCTATAAATCAACAAATATTAGAATAGTATTTATCAACATTTTCCAAAAACATTGGGAAACATCCAAGCCTAAACCCCATACAAAATATAGAGTTTCAAAACACCAAACATCCCCAAAATAATGAAAAGAAATTTATGATAGGGTACATGATACACAATAGATAATCACATACTAAATATTCAGACTTATGTAAACATGTCATTGCATCACATCTATAATAATATGTATCAAATTGTACCTAATATCCAAAGCTCTATTAGCGGCCCTAGTCAACATACATAAACACAAAAACTAATAAAAATGATTTTCATACTCTCAAAACCTCTAAATAGTAAAAAGAGCTACAAATATTAAGCATGAACAAAAAGCCATTGGAAATTAGAGTTTAGAACAATAAATTTTGAAGCCTTAAAACCAAATTTTGAAATCTTCTCTCTCACCTTGGAAAGAACAAAGTACAGGAGTCAAAGTTAAATGCATGACATAGTAAAAAGATAGCCGATTAATTCACATATTTCTATAGCATTCATAAACTTTAGCCCTTTATATAAAAGATAACACGCTAGCACCTCAAATTGACTTCCAATGATGACTGAAGAGGGTAAAAATGAATATCATGCCATATTATGAGTAAATTATAAAAGGCCGTTAAATCCATTCTATTAAATCCATGAAACTATGTAGAGAAAATCATAAGAAAGATTCAAAGCCTTCAAAACAAAAATAAATGGAAAGGGAGAACAAGGACAAATGGATCTTGCAAATATACTAATGATAGGAAAATCATTATGAGCAAATAGTTCTAGAACATTTACCTAATAAAAAAATAGTTCAAAAGATGTTATCAAAATATGATACATTCAAAGAAGGTGGTAATTTTATTGTTTAAAACCTAAAATAGCAATCAAATTTGAGGACGGTGTGACACCCCGCGAAATTAAATACCGGGCGATCACTCCTTTATTAAATTAAAGTCAAGGTGAACAGTTGGTTCATTCTTAGCATCACTGTCGTAAAAATAACTTTTCCAAATTTAACACCCTATTTAATTTAGCTAAGTGTCAAAACCATTTTTTAAACATTACTTTCCAATTTTATTTATTTATTTTATTAAACAATCAATCCAATAATTTAACATTTAACAACCCAATCCCAGCATTTAAAACTTAAAGTAAAACATACATGCTGAATAAATTCCAAAGTAACAGTATTAGAAATAACTGAAATACAAATGTCCCAATAAAACAGATAAATAGTGGAAAGGGCGACACATGCCCAATAAGGAGAATGATAGAAGTGGAATCAAGTAAATGAAATCGTCTAAGCAAGTGGCCTGCAACTCCCACCTAAGTTGCAGCACGTTCCTTCCAAGGGATCCTAAACAAGACGCCCCTATGGCTGGGCACCTGTAATATATACATATATATACAAGAGAGAAAGAGGAATAGAAATGGGTCAGAGCCCGATAGTGTATATGATTTAAAAATTCGTTTAGCAAGTATTTAAATTGATACAGGCCAATGCAACAACATAGTAGTGCGACACTCTCTTGAGAAATTCTCGACTCTCTTCTAATGTGCACTCCTATCGCACTAACCTTCCCAATGATTTATCTCATCATATATCACACTATCCTTCCCCAAGGATTTAACTTATCCTAGGTGACTCTCAAAATTTAAGATTTAACAACATCATGGTTTAAAAAGGATAATTTCATTTAGTACAAAACGCTCATTTTAACTTTATTGATTCACAAAGTTTTTTTTTTCAATATCACATTATACTTTTCAAAACAAGTATTTCCAATTTGAGTCACTATACATGTCTTACTTACAATAACACAGTAGGAAGTTTCCCATATTTTAGAAGTTCATATATATATATTAAATACTCGTATAATATATATATTCTAACAGCACCCCACATAAAATTTTATGGTGCGGGCATACTCTGCTATCCAATCCCCGTATCAATCGTACTAAAGTGAATACAAGTTCGAAATCACTCTCGAACTGTATAAATACATACACAAACAATATTGAGGCGAAGCATAGTTTCCAAGTTCAAGAGGTCAGTACATACCCTCACGTCTCTTAGGACCGTGACTACCGATTTGATAGCCTATACCAAGGATTTCTATCTTGTAGGGTACGAGTCGATATCCTCCGTAAGGCACACGAGATAAGATCGTCCCAGCGCGGAAACCTCAGGGATAGCAAGTAGCGTGGGCATGATTTTCACAAGTATATAATATATGCATACACAATCATATAAATATATCACTTTTATTATATCAATTTAGGTTTATCCAATAACCCACATTCACAATATTTATCCTTATTTTCCCATTATTATTTATCAAGTATAATGGTTCGTTTCTAAATTTAATTCGAAGGGTTTTTCCAACTTACTACGTAACCCTCATGGACTCTATTCATCCAAATGTACAATTCAGTAGATATCCATTTATATTCCAACGTAACTCTCTCTTACGTGTCTCTCCCCTTTAATATATACTTACATTATCCCTTATGCAAAATATCTCAAAAATATAGATTTCGCCTTACATTAAAGGATTTTGAATTTTATTTTCAAATATGAGAATTTCAAACGATTTCAAAATTGGAATTAAAATGGAGTTTTAATTGAATTTTTTTTTATCTCTAAGAGTCCTCAAAACATAAAATTGTCTAGGAAAATAAATATTAAAAAATATTGAACGGTCCGATCGAGCTGAATTTTTTTATGTAGCTCCCTCTCGTCTTCAGCTAATTCTTTGTAAAATTTCATCCCATTCCAACGGTCCGATCGTCCGGCATAATTTTTTTTTGTGTTTGTATCTGATTAGAACTCTTTTCTTAATCAAACTCTTAATCCTTTACATGACAAAGGGTTTCCAGAATATCATATAAATCATCACTACATGAAAATTTCCCATCTCAAATTGGGTTTTTCTTCCATAAATCTCATCCTAATAACTCCTAAACTAATATGGATGATGCATCAACGAAATAAGCAAGATAAACACTTGCCTGAGATTTTCAAAAATCTGATTTGGTGTTGAATTTGGTGTGGTTACGTTCCCCGTCTCGCGATCTACACGTTGGCAGTTGCGGCGGTGCAAACGGGTGCGTTTTGAGCCTTGGAATGCCTTGAGAGCTCTTACCTCTCCTATCCAATGGCCGTTCTAGTGTTTTGAGTTATCTAACCCTAGGAGATAACTTAAACATCTGATATAACCCCTTTAATTTTCGTGGGTTTAATTACCCAAAAATACAAAATGACTAAAATGCCCTCCCGAGGTACTAATTAGGCTTAAAAACGCCCCGAGACCCAAATCAAACTCCCGGGTATACTTTTCTGACTATCTCGACCCTTCCGGACACGTTGGGGCACTCAAAACGACCATACGAACAACTTATAAAATATTTACTTTTATTTATCAATAATTAGTCCCGACGCGACACGGGCGCGTCCCGACTGAAATTTCTAAAATTGTCATTTTATTCACTCGTGACATTTAATATGGCCACTATTATATATTACTTTGCTCATTAGTAATATTCAACAAATTTTCCCACAATTACCAACTCTCATCACGTTAATAATTATAATATAATTAATTTATGGATTTTTATTAAATAATTAATTCACATTAATATTAATAAATCCCCAAATTAATATAGCATAAAAATACAGGGTATTACATACTTCCCCCCTAATAACGGAATTTCGTCCCGAAATTCAAAAAATAAGCCATACATGGTAAGAACAAATCTGGATATCTCTCGCGCATATCGGCCTCGCGCTCCCAAGTGGATTCCTCCACATTATGATGCTTCCACTGGACCCGTACAAGTGGAACTATCTTCGACCTCAATCTCCTCTCACAACTGTCTAGGATAGCCACCGGTCTCTCCTCGTAAGAGCTGTCAGGCTGCAAGTCTATCTCATCTATCGCGATGTGAGTATGGGTCATATCATCCCGAAGATACCGTCTCAACGACGAGATGTGGAATACATCGTGAATGCGATGTAAATGCTCTGGTAGTCCCAATCTGTATGCTACCGGCCCAATCCTCTCGATAATGGGAAATCGTCTCACGTACCTCGGGGCCAATTTCCCTTTCTTCCCGAACCTCATCACTCCCTTCATAGGAGATACACGCAGTAACACTTGGTCCCCCACATTAAACTCCCGGAAGAACCGTTTCGCATTGGCGTAGCTCTTCTGCCTGTCCTGGGCTACTCGAATGCGTCTCCTGATCATCTCAATCCTCACGGAGGTTTCCTGAATCACCTCTGGTCCTAACAACTTGTTATCCCACACCTCGAGCCAACAAGTTGGAGAATGATAAGGCCGACCATACAAAGCCTCAAATGGATCCATACCAATCGTAAACTGATAAGAGTTATTATAAGCAAACTCTACCAGTGGAAGATGTGGCTCCCAACCTCCTCCAAAATCAAGAACACACATGCGTAGCATATCCTCTAACACCTGATTAGTACGCTCTGTCTGTCCATCTGTCTGTGGATGATAAGCTGAACTCAACCTCAACTCAGTACCCCTAGCCTCCTGAAAGCTTTCCCAAAAATGTGATACGAAAATCTTATCTCTATCTGACATAATATTCAGGGGCACTCCATGTAATCTGACAATCTCAGCAATGAACAACTGAGCATACTGACCTATGGTATAATCTGTCCCCACTGGCAGAAAATAAGCCACCTTGGTCAAACGGTTTACAATCATCCATATAGAGTCGTGGCCCCGCTGTGATGTAGGCAACCCTATAATAAAATCCATGAAAATACTCTCCCACTTCCATGCGGGTACTTCCAATGGCTTAAGCAATCCTGACGGTTTCTGATGGTCCACCTTCACCAGTTGGCAGGTAGAACACTTGGACATGAACTCAGCAATGTCCTTCTTCATCCCACTCCACCAGTATTGCCTCCTCATATCCTGGTACATCTTATCTCCTCCAGGATGTACCACAAATCGGGACCCGTGAGATTGGGTCATCACTGCATGACACAATTATGCCCCTTATGGAACCACTAACCTCCCATTAAACCTCAAATCCCCCATCAGAACTAACAGAATAGGACTCAGCACCCTCGGCTAAAAGTCGTACAATCTGTTCCTGGCAAAATGGGTCTGTGGTTTGGGACTTTATTACCCTCATAACAATCTCGAGTGTGACTGTCATAACAGATATGAAGGAACGGGTTACTACGTCCTGGTGACCCAACTCCTTCCACTTCGCTTTCCAGACGTCCGCTACCTCATTTATCGGTCTACGACTCAATGCATCAGCAACTACGTTGGCTTTCCCCGGATGATATTGTATGTCGAAGTGATAGTCCTTCACAAACTCTAACCATCTGCGCTGACGCATATTCAGCTTCCGCTGGTGAACAGATACTACAGTGACGTGTGGTCTGTGAACAAACGGAACTTCTCCCCCAATAAATAGTGTCTCCATATCCGCAGTGAAAAAATGACCGCTGCTAACTCCAGGTCGTGGGTAGGGTAATTCTTCTCATGCGGCTTAATCTTGCGGGAGGCAAAAGCTATAGCCTTTTCTTCCTGCTGAAGTACTCCCCCAAGTCCCCGTAAAGAGGCATGGGTGTAAACCAGGTACTCCACACCCCGCTTCGGTAAAGCAAGGACTGGTGCTGAAGTAAGCTTGTCTTTCAGCTCATCGAAAGCCAATTGACAAGCATCAACCCAAGCATATGGTACCCCTTTGCGAGTCAGGTTCGTCAATGGACCCGCTATTTTGAAGAATCCCCGAATGAATCTCCTATAGTATCTGGCTAACCCAAATAAACTACACACTTTCGTCGGTGTCGTGGGCTGTCCCCACTCCCTCACCGCTGACACTTTACTCGGGTCAACTGCTATCCGCTGTTTAGAAACAACATGCCCCAAGAACTGTACCTGTTGCAACCAGAATCCACACTTCTCGTACTTAGCATACAACTGATGCTCTCAAAAAGTCTGAAGAACCTGCCTCAAGTGCTCGGCATGCTCCTCCTCAGAATGTGAATATATCAAAATGTCATCTATGAAGACGATGACAAACTAATCCAAGAACTATCTGAATACTCGGTTCATTAAGTCCATGAACACGGCTGGAGCATTTGTGAGACCAAATGGCATCACTCTGAACTCGTAAGACCCATATCTCGTCAAGAAGCCAGTCTTTGAAACATCCTTCTCTCTAATACGTAGATGATGGTACCCCGACCTCAGATCTATCTTTGAAAATAAAGTTGCTCCCCTCAGTTGGTCGAACAGATCATCGATTCGAGGCAACGGATACTTATTCCGTATCGTGACCTTGTTCAACTCCCGGTAGTCCACACATAACCTCAGTGAACCATCTCTCTTCTTCACAAACAAGACTGGAGTTCCCCAAGGTGAGGTACTCCTGCGAATGAAGCCCTGACCTAACAGCTGCTCTATCTGATCTCGTAACTCTCGCATCTCCGCCGGAGCCATACGGTATGGAGCGCGTGCTATCGGTCTCGTATCTGGCAATAACTCTATGACAAAGTTTATCTCTCGACTGGGGGGTAGGCCTGGTATCTCCTGGAATACATCGGAATACTCACAAACGACTAGGATCGAGTCTAAAGGAATCACAACCTCCTTAGAGGTATCCTCCTATATATAATACAAATGAGCGGTCGAACCTCCCTCTGGGTGAGGCATCACCACTACAAACATCTCTTGCCCCGGAATGGCAAAAATAATGCTCCCACCGAAGCAATCAATCATGGCTCTATAAGCTGCGAGCCAATCCATACCAATAATAACATCATGCTCATGTATATCTAAGACTAACATGTCTGCAGGTAATACCAAACTACCAATATCAACCCCCATTCCCCGGCATATAAAGAAGATAAGCGACCCACACCCCAGTGGTGAGTCTACACACGTCATTGTGCTCTCTGCTCTGGCTAACAGCCCTAAGGCCTTCGCAAAATGTGTAGCTATAAAATAATGTGTCGCCCTAGTATCAAACAAAACCCGACCCATAGTACCATGGATAGGAAACATACCCTCAATCGCGGGTAGTGCCTGTGAAGCTGCTGCCTGGTGGATGTTATAGACACGTCCATACTGTAACTGCCCCTGCTGCACTAGAGCTACTGGAATGGCTGGTAGGGCTGGCACTTGGGCAGGAGCTGGGAGGGCAGCTGGAAAAAGTGGTCTCTGTGGCTCATTACGGGCACCCTGCTAATGTGGGGCCCTATTACCCTCTAGGCAATCCTGGCGCTTATGACCATGCTTGTCGCATACAAAACATCGGCCTCTGAAGTTACCTCCCCTCTGACGCGGCTGACCACGGCCCTGCTGGCCGTTACCTCCCCGCCACTGGCCCTGTTGACCCTGATTAGCACGCTGTTGGCCCTGTTGATTAGGCTGGCCCTGCCTATAACCCCCAAATCCCTGCCTGGAATCACCTGAATGGAATCGCTTAGCAGGGTCCCCCTGATGGGAACTCTGCTCGTGTTGACGAGTATGTCCATGAGATGGGGTCCCACTAGCACTACTACCCCCGGTCCTGCCCTGCTGGATGGACTCTCCTACTCTCCTGCTTCCCTGCAGATGGAAGCGGTGATCCTGGCAATGTAGTAACGCAGCATTGAGTACATCAGTGAAAGTACTCAGAGATAGATTCCCTATAAGATGCTGACGGATCCTCCAAGCTAACCCGTCCACAAACAACATTATCTTCTTACTATCAGTAGGTGCCTTATCTGGCACTATGGTGAGAAGTCTCGTGAACTCCTCCTCATACTCAGCAACGGTAGAGTTCTCCTGTTTCAAATTCAGTAATTTCCGCCTCATCTCAGTCTGCACGACGGGTGGAAAGTACTTACGGTCAAACCGCTCCCAAAACGACTGAATAGGGACCGTGTCCCTCTCCTCCAAGGTGGTAGTGGACTCCCACCACTGCAAAGCGCCCCCCACCAGCTTAAAGGAAGCTAATAACTGCCTTTGCACGTCAGTACACTCATACATACGAAGATGCCGCTGGATGTCTTCCTTCCATTGGCTGACTGTGACGATATCTGAGCTACTAGAGAACTCAGGGGGATGCGCCTTCTGAAAAGCATCCCTAACTCTCTCCCATGAAGATGGAAGCTGTGCTGGTACTGACGCCACTGCCTGAATCTGGGGTGGAGCCTACTGAACCACCGCTAGCGCGGCATTCACCGCCTGAGCAACAATGGCGGCTACTTCATTAGCATTCATAGTGCCTTGTGCCGGAGCTTCTGGTTGCTCGGCCTGGGCACGCCTATCCTTCGGTGCATGTCTTGGAGGCATCTGAAACGTGAAGAAGTTTATTAGTCTCCAGTCATTATCAAATCCCAAATGGATGGAGACGTAAACGTAAAAGCAGGAATACAACAATCCTAAAAATAGGGCTCTATAGCAAAAACGTTAAGCTGAAAGCAAAAATAAGCCGTACAGATCCTATGGACACTAGAACCTAATGCTCTGATACCACCTGTGACACCCCGCCTAATTAAATATCGGGCGATCACTCCTTTATTAAATTAAAATCAAAGTGAACAGTTGGTTCATTCTTAGCATCATTGTTGTAAAAATAACTTTTCCAAATTTAACACCCTATTTAATTTAGCTAAGTGTCAAAACCATTTTTTAAACATAAGTTTCCAATTTTATTTATTTATTTTATTAAACACTCAATCCAATAATTTAACATTTAACAACCCAATCCCAGCATTTAAAACTTAAAGTAAAACATACATGCTGAATAAATCCCAAAGTAACAGTACTAGAAATAACTGAAATACAAATGTCCCAATAAAACAGATAAATAGTGGAAAGGGCGACACATGCCCAATAAGGAGAATGATATAAGTGGAATCAAGTAAATTAAATCATCTAAGCAAGTGGCCTGCAACTCCCACCTAAGCTGCAGCACGTTCCTTCCAAGAGATCCTAAACAAGACGCCCCTGTGGCTGGGCACCTATAATATATACATATATATACAAGAGAGAAAGAGGAATAGAAACGGGTCAGAGCCCGATAGTGTATATGATTTAAAAATTCGTTTAGCAAGTATTTAAATTGATACAGGTCAATGCAACAACATATTAGTGCGACACTCTCTTGAGAAATTCTCGCCTCTCTTCTAATGTGCACTCCTATCGCACTAACCTTCCCAATGGTTTATCTCATCATATATCACACTATACTTCCCCAAGGATTTAACTTATCTTAGGTGACTCTCAAAATTTAAGATTTAACAACATCATGGTTTAAAAAGGATAATTTCATTTAGTACAAAACGCTCATTTTAACTTTATTGATTCATAAAGTTTTTTTTTCAATATCAAATTATACTTTTCAGAACAAGTATTTCCAATTTGAGTCATTATACATGTCTTACTTACCATAACACAGTAGACAGTTTCCCATATTTCAGAAGTTCATATATATATTAAATACTCGTACAATATATATATTCTAATAGCACCCCACATAAAATTTTATGGTGCAGGCATACTCTGCTATCCAATCCCCGTATCAATCGTACTAAAGGGAATACAAGTTCGGAATCACTCTCGAACTGTATAAATACATACACAAACAATGTTGAGGCGAAGCATAGTTTCCAAGTTCAAGAGGTCAGTACATACCCTCACATCTCTTAGGACCGTGACTACCGATTCGATAGCCTGTACCTAGGATTTCTATCTTCTAGGGTACGAGTCAATATCCCCCATAAGGCACATGAGATAAGATCGTTCCAGCGCGGAAACCTCAGGGATAGCAAGTAGCGCGGGCATGATTTTCACAAGTATATAATATATGCATACACAATCATATAAATATACCACTTTTATTATATCAATTTAGGTTTATCCAATAACCCACATTCACAACATTTATCCTTATTTTCCCATTATTATTTATCAAGTATAATGGTTCGTTTCTAACTTTAATTCGAAGGGTTTTTCCAACTTACTACGTAACCCTCATGGACTCTATTCTTCCAAATGTACAATTCAGTAGATATCCATTTATGTTCCAATGTAACTCTCTCTTACGTGTCTCTCCCCTTTAATATATACTTACATTATCCTTTATGCAAAATATCCCAAAAATATAGATTTCGCCTTACATTAAAGGATTTTGAATTTTATTTTAAAAGATGAGAATTTCAAACGGTTTCGAAATCGGAATTAAAATGGAGTTTTAATTGAATTTTTTTTATCTCTAAGAGTCCTCAAAACATAAAACTGTCTAGCAAAAAAAAAATATTAAAAAATATTGAACGGTCCGATCGAGCTAAATTTTTTTCTGTAGCTTCCTCTCGTCTTCAGTTAATTCTCTGTAAAATTTCATCCAATTCCAACGGTCCGATCGTTCGGAATAATTTTTTTTTGTGTTTGTATCTGATTAGAACTCTTTTCTTAATCAAACTCTTAATCCTTTACATGACAAAGGGTTTCTAGAATATCATATAAATCATCACTACATGAAAATTTCCCATCTCAAATTGGATTTTTCTTCCATAAATCTCATCCTAATAACTCCTAAACTAATATGGATGATGCATCAACGAAATAAAAAAGATAAACACTTGCCTGAGATTTTCAGAAATCTGATTTGGTGTTGAATTTAGTGTGGTTGCGTTCCCCGTCTCGCGATCTACGCGTTAGCGGTGGCGGCGGTGCAAACGGGTGAGTTTTGAGCCTTGGAATGCCTTGAGAGCTCTCTCCTCTCCTCTCCAATGGCCATTCTAGTGTTTTGAGTTATCTAACCCTAGGAGATAACCTAAACATCTGATATAACCCCTTTAATTTTCGTGGGTTTAATTACCCAAAAATACAAAATGACTAAAATGCCCTCCCGGGGTACTAATTAGGCTTAAAAACGCCCCGAGACCCAAATCAAACTCCCGGGTATACTTTTATGACTATCTCGACCCTTACGGACATGTTGGCGCACTCAAAACGACCATACGAACAACTTATAAAATATTTACTTTTATATATCAATATTTAGTCCCGACGTGACACGGGCGCGTCCCTACTCAAATTTCTAAAATTGTCATTTTATTCACTCGTGACATTTAATATGGCCACTATTATATATTACTTTGCTCATTAGTAATATTCAACAAATTTTCCCACAATTACTAACTCTCATCACGTTAATAATTGTAATATAATTAATTTCCGGATTTTTATTAAATAATTAATTCACATTAATATTAATAAATCCCCAAATTAATATAGCATAAAAATACGGGGTATTACAGACGGGTGTCTCAAAAGGATTGGCATCTCAAAGAAGGTTTTTTAATGTTCAAAACCTAGTAAACAAAATACTTAACCCAATTTAAAGTTAAGACAAAACACTAACAGAAAATCAAATATACAACATATATAACCATTAATTATGGACATAATATAAAGTGCAACTAAGAGAAGGCACGGTGGTATCATCAATAACCAAATACTATAAACTAAATAAAGGAATTAACAAAGAGTAACTAAAAGGCACAATTGTATTATCAATACGGCTTTATAAGCCCATGTGGTGTTGGTATCATCAGTTTCGATGGTGTATCCGAAATTAAACACAAAAACCAACGGCATAATTATAATTTTTGCCCCAGTTGTATTGAGTCAATGACACATTTTGTGTCTTATGTTTTTCCAATGAAATATTCAATTTCTAAAAAGAATAGGGCATAATTTGTCACTAATGGACTTAGGCCCATTGTGCAATAGATCTACAAACACACAAATAAAGCATAATTTATATATATTCCAGTTATGATTCCATCTACAAACACAAAAGTGCACAATGAACATAAAAACCCAATGAAGAAGTCTAGGTTACAAAAAATGTGATACTTCGTAACTTAAAGCGTGCTTAGTGCTTTACACAGAGAATTTAGATTTAAAGATTTGGGACTCAACATGTTTCAAGGGGGCTAATGAAGAAGTTTAGGTTGCAAAAAAATGTCACGGTGATCCTATTAGTTTTTAATCATACCCTTGTCCCTTTGCATCCATAAGTCACAGCCATGTCCTATGCGACGGTGCTCACAAAAGTCACATCCATGCCTAAATTTTGAAGTGTTGGACATTGTTTGAAATTCACGGATATTTGGAATAAAATAGACTTGAAAACAAATAAAATAGACTTGAAAAAAACTATTAAACATCAACAAAATATTGTGAGGCCGAGATTACCTTAGTAAAAACGGGAGGAGAACCAAATATTGTGTAGAACCAAATATAATGCTGAACACAAAACCACTTATTATTAATCAACAACAACACAAATTATTAATCAATAACAATAAAATGAACCAGACATGAACCTATAATTCAATCAAAAATAACAAAATGAGCACCTACAATTCAATCAACAATAATAAAATGAACCAAATATGTATTGAATACAACATGAACTTTCTCGATGGAGATGAAGTTAATCAACAATAACAATGGAGAAGTAGATTGAAATGCTACCTTGAAGATGTGTGTAACACCTCGCATTTTTGGGACTTTTATTAATTAATTCATTCATTAAATTTTAAATTACTTGTTCATCATATTTTAATTTCAATAATTATTTTCATATTATTTAAATATTAATCCGGTGAGTAGATGATTAATATTTATGGGATTTAATGTTACTTTACAAATAGTAATAAGTTACTAAGTTGATAGGTGAATATTAACTTATAGTAAAATAATTCGGATGACAATTTCGAGTGTATGGTTGAGTCCGGATGGGTCAAAATAATTGGAAAAGAGTGAGCAGGGGAAGTAAAGGGGTCTCGAGACATTTTTAGGCATATTTGAGCGCACATAGGGGTGTTTGGGCCCTTTTATTAAAGCCCATAAACCTAAAAACGGGATTGACTTATTAAAACCTAAAAGCTACAAGGTGTGAGAGCCATAAATCATCTTAGAACCCTTGATCATGTAGAGAAAAAAGAGGGAGCAAAAAGAGAGATCTTAGGAGCCTAAATCAAGGACTAGTGTGGACATTCTGCATCACACACATCATCCTCAACAAGAGATTCCAACCTACAAACCCTAGAAGGAAAGTGATTTAAGTTGCTTATAAATTAATTGCATTTTCCTATAGTGGGTGTGGAATAAATGAAATGTTAGGGTTAGTTCTCTAGTTAAATTTGAGGTTCTATGATTTCGAATAAAAAATCTGTAGAGGATTTTGAAATGTGAATTGTAAACCCCGAATCTGTGCGGATGTTGTATTTAGATTTAGGATCTTGAATTGGTGAATTTAGTGTAAATCTTGGAGGGTTTAACGGGGAAAATCTGCACAGAAAATAGAGATTTAAGTTCAGTAATGGCGGATGGGTTTTTGGGAAGACGATGGAGGAGAGAGAGAACCAGGGTCGTTCGAACGACCTGGCTTCTTATTCAAGCGACAACCATAGTCGTTCATATGACAGGCTCAATATCTCGAACGACTTTATTTTTGCTGACAGCCTTCTCCGACCCCTGTTTCTACCATGAGTGTTAAAATTCTTGTGGGGAATTTATTGTTTGGACGATTTTAAGTTTTGTGATAAAATAGTAAGTTGTTTTATGATAAATATTCATGGATTATAAGGCTATAAATCCAAAAAGGGAATTAAGTTTTAATGTGAATGAATTAAGAACCTTATATTAATATGTGTGCAAACTTATTAGAAAGACTTTTGAATAATAATAATTCGAGATTTATTTTCGGACCAAGTGAGCGAGGACGGGTATATTTGGTCCAGTGAAACCAAGGTAATAAATTAATTAATGTGTGATTAATTGAGTTTGGGGTCGGAATATAGACTTGGGAATGTTAGGCTGTTAGGGTAATTGTACATCTGTAGTTTGGATATAATTAAATGTCTATATGCGGTGATGTGTAGTGTGTGTGTGTGTCTGTGTGTGTGTGTGTGTGTGTGTGTGTGTGTGTGTGTGTGTGTGTGTGTATATACACTTGTGTGAATTATAAATATTAGTGTGAATAATATTTATCGGAAAGCATACCGCTCTAGTGCTGTCATAGGAAGTTGAGCGACGTGGGTGAATCCCTTGTGTTGAGGATCATGTTGAGTATAGTTCTCGGGTCGTAGCGTTCGTATTGTTCGGAGTGAAACGTCTTGGGTATGATTCGGTCCCATTTCTGGGGGGAACTATGGTCGCCTCCAGTTGCGTTTATTTTATTTTCTAATTCAGGGAGCTAACAGTGTTAGGGGTCCGGGTTAATGAGTATACCTGGAAATGATAGTATTTTAGAGAACATCCGATGTGTGCCTGTTCGAGAGGATCATTATACATGTTTACTATATGTGCGCGAATGTTGTAAATAGTTGATACGTATATATAGTGCGCATAAATATGTAAGGGTAAAATACATGTGAATTGTATCGACGTTATAATTAATGATAATGTTATATGGTTTAAATAGGATAAGTAATGTGATTAATAACTTATATATTAGGCATTAAACCTACTCAATTTAGAGTAATGGGAGAAGTAGAATCCATATAACAAAACTTGTTACGAGGTAGATAGCTAGATGGGCTGTATAGAAAGACATTAGGTGTGCACATTAGTTGAGGGGTGAGTCAGTCCTCAAGGGAGTGCGACACTAACTTAAATATGAAGGAAATTCATGCATTTTAATTTTTTGCAATTAAATTCATTTGCTAAATATTTTCAAATGCTTTAGGTTCTAACCCTTACGATAAAAATATTTTTAAAACTTTTTAGGTGTCCTACAACAGGGGCGCCACACTTGATTTCTTTCCTGGGTATGTAGCTGCGGTATATGTGGGTGCTGCAGGATTTACACTAGACACTTATATCATTCTATTCTACATAGGGATAGTCTCAGTTGTACTTCGATCATGTTTCCCATGATAGTTGTACTCTATATTTTGATTCAGCTTATATTGCCTACTTTTCAGATGTTGGATTTATGTTAGGTTGCTTGTATATAGTCGAAGTTATTCGGCTAACCCTTGTTTTAGTCATTTGTGATATGTGCAGACTCTTTTATATTGTATTGTTTATATTTGGACTCTTGTTTTACTTATTTGGTTTGGTTTAATTCATAAGATAAAATATGGAACTGGCTTAATTAAACATTAGGTGGTTAGTAATTAATAATGTTGCGATAATGATGCTAAGAATGAACTATATGGAAATCCTGATTTAATTCAATAAAGGCCTGATCAAATGGAATTTAATTAAATGGGGTGTCACAGATGGTATGAAAGCTTTAGGTTCCAGTGTCCCGAGGATCTGTATGACTTGCTTTAGTTTCAGCGTTGCGTTATTTGGTATAGAGCCCTATTATTGGGGTTGTTAACTCATCTTTATGATTATTAGTTAACACACTTCTACTATTTTAAGATTTGTATTAGCTGTGAACTAATACAACTCGTTCTATATTTTGGATTCCACCTAGGAGAGGGAGAGGTAGACACACGAGGGCCGCTGCCAAGAACGGAGAGGGAGAGGCCCATCAAAAGCCCGATATTCCACAATCACTGGCCCCACAGGGATTTGTGTCCATAGAGAAGGTAAATGGTATTGTGGAACAAACGATCAATGCCACTATGATAACTATGGCAACCCATTTCCCTCACCCTCGCAGCCCGTGGCTCCAGTAGTGCAGGCCCCCTCGGGACGTCTGAGTGGGAGGATGTCTAGGAGGCCTTTCAGAAGGGCCATCCTCTAAAGTTTCAGGGAGGTGCATATGTGATACTAGCCTACCAGTGGAGGAGCAACATGTGGTTACATTTGTGTATGGTCAATTGTTGTGAGTTTTAGAGTTAAATATTAGCGACGTTCACGTTGACTAGGGAGGCCTTACAACGGTGGGAGTCGATGAGCACTATTGGAGAGAGATATTAGATGACTATCGCTGAGTATTGGGTACGGTTCGATCGTAATTACTTTCCTCTAGATTTTGAGACTGAGATGAGGAGGAGGTTTTGAGAGGTTATTCAGGGTGACCGTTCCATAACGGAGTACAAGGAGGAGTTCACCTGTTTGGCTAATCTAGTTCCAGAAGAGGTGAGCAATGAGGAGAGGAAGAAAGATAAGTAACTGGACAATTTGGCCTGGAGGATAAGTCAAAACTTGATTGGTAACCCTACTTTAGTGACCTATATAGATGTGGTCAATGCTGATTCTCTTCATTATCAGGATAATCGTTTCCATCTGAAGGGAAGCAAGAGGAGTGGTAAGCCAAGCTACCAGGGTGAGGAAAATGGGGGTTCTACTAGAGGTGCATAGAAGGGGTAGGATAACCTCCAAGGTAATCCTATTAAGATATTTTGACATGGAGGACATAGCTTCACGTAGGGCCAGCAAGGCCCGAATCAACATTAGGTTCCTTAGGGCCACCATGGCTAAGGGAATAATGAGGGAGGCCATCACGGCCAACACTAGGGATAACCTCATTAGGGCCACCATGGCTAAGGGTACGTTAGGTGTCCACTCTAGATGAGAGGTGATAATCTCAAGAGAGGGTCCGATAATCTAACATGTATATTATAAGTGATAAATATTGTAATTATTCACTTGTTATTTTCAAAACTATTTTTACCACCGGGCTCTGACCCGTTTCCTTGAATATTCTCTTTTCTCTCTTGTATCTTCTATATCAGGTGTCCAGCCGTAGGGACACCATCCATAGAGGATTATGATGGTTGACGAGTTATGGAGCTATGGTGTATTATTTAGACGCCTTCATTTATTTGATGCATACTCTGTAGTGATCTTTCATTTAGGGCATGTCGCCCCAGAGGATTTTAGCTGTTTCCTTTCTCTCCGAATCAGGATTTTATACTAGTGTCATTGTGTTACATTTACTATTGTTGGGATTTATGTATTGAAATATATTTACTAGAAAAGTTTTATTCCAGTTGCAATTATATTCTATTATGATATCTAGTCAGTTTATTATTGTTGTGGAATGGAATGTGTAGAATTGTCCGAAATGGTAAATTCTAATTTTTATTGGAAAGTTTTTAATACCAACTTAATTGAGTATTAGGTGATAGGAAAATATTTTCGACAATGATGCTAAGAATGAACCAACTGTATATTCTGATTTAATTGGGTATGAAATTCATCACCCGGTATTTAATTCTGTAGGGTGTTGCAGGTGGCATCAAAGCATCAGGTTTTAGTGTCCTTTAGGGTTTGTATGGCTTACTATTGTTTCAGCCTAGTGTTCTTTGATGTAGAGCCCTATCATTAAGATTGTTTAATTTCTATGAGACTATAAACAAAAACCTTTCAGGGATTTATTTGTTTTAGACATGTCCTAGTATAAGAAGATTATCGACATGGATTAACTTGTTGTATATGAGGCCAAGATTGATGGTATAGTCAGCATATTATCTTTAGCCAGAGAGTTAATAATTAGACTTATATATAAATAGACAAAACCTATTGAGAAGTTCTATATTATAGACTAAGGACCTGAGGAGTTTCAATGACTGACTAGTTTAGGTAGTAGTGTATCAAGGGGGTTCCTTGTTTGGATTTCACTCTAGGAGACACCCCACGCATGAAACTAACGAACGTTGGGATTCAAAGTAAGTTGGGTCTTTAGGATATGGGTTTATAACCTTTACTATTATATATGTATTAATCATGGAGTTATGAGTTTTATCATGATTTGAGGCTAATGGAGTTGCCAAGTGTGAATGTGGAAATCATTGAGATACGGATTATATTATTTGTCAGTTAATTAAGGGTAACCTTACAGAGGAATCACATTCATTTAGATCTTATGATGGAATGTACACACATTGGGTGTATGGGTGCCCTGGATGGTTGGATTGTAGACCACTACTCCCCAAAACTTGCCACGAGGATGGTAGAGGAAGGTTTGAGTAAAGTTTAACTACAGACAAAGGCTTGGTGTATAACATCAATGTGGGTATTCGGTAATGTACTGTATGGGCGGTACGATAAATATTGCATGAGATGTGAGATTAATACCCGGAGTGGTCCTTACTAGTTATGCTTTATTTTTTCAAAATTTGGGATGAAATTCGGTTATAAGGGGGGAAGTATGCAATACCCCGTAATTTTAATGACTTTTAAAATGAGTTAAATTAAAAGTTAATGGGATTAATTGGAATTAATCCGAATTTTATATTACTTGTGGATATTGAAATATATGATTCTGAATATTAATTAGTGATATTTAAGTAATATATAAATATGATGTTATTTATATTGCCGTTAATTACTAATATGGTAATTATGAAACTTTAGTCGCGACGCGGTACGGGACGTCTCGGGACTAATTTAAATGAATAAAAAGGAAATATTATTTTATATCAACCTTATGCTCGTTTCGAGTGTGCCGTTGCATTCAGAAGGGTAAAAACAATAAAAAAAGTCTATTCGGGTGTTGAATTTGGGTCTCGGGTCAATTAGGAGATGAAAGGACACCTCGAAGGGGAATTTTAGTCATTTTATTTGGGAGATGAATAGTAATTTTGGGATTTGTCTTATTATAAAGGTGATGGATTAGAGGAACGTAGGTTCATTTCATTTTATTACAAAACAGTTGAGAGGTATTAGTGTGAGAGAAAGTGAAGAGTTCCTTGGGAGGAGAATAGGTTGCTTAGGATGAAGGAGAGACTTTTGGGCAAGCCAAATGGGATTCTACCACCAGCACCACCACCGAAAAGTTACCAAAAAATAAGAAAATGATTCTAAACCATCATCATCAAAGTTTCAGACCTACATATTTAAGGCATGTGTAATTCTTGCTTTATTTTATTGCTTACAATATCCATTCTAGATAGGTTAAGAAAGAAGTATGAATTTACTTGATTTAAGGATGAACTATAGAGTTTTTGGAATTTGTTCTTGATATGAAAATCAGATAGAATAAATCTCTTTATGTTTAAATGATTTAATCCACGAATTTGGGTTTCAAATTATAGAAGAAGTCTGAGTTATTATGATTTTTGGAGAAATAAGAACCTATGAGAATTCTAGGAATAATAGGATTTAATCCAAACTATTTGATGATTTTAGTTTATTTGATTATTAGAATCTGATCATATATCTTGCTATATCATTTGATATTATAATTAGGAGAAGTTTTGGATTGATTTCTATTGGTTTTGATGAGAAAGAAAATGGATAAAACGCATGAAAAAAATTGTTGAAAAGGACAAACATTATATGATAATTTTAGGTCTGTTTTAATAGGGAATTGGCAGTGTGCATGGAAGTTTTTGTATAAAATCATGTTCTGCACAACTTTACAGTTTCAAGTTTTCTCAAAATCGGAAGAGAAAAGCCTCAAAAATACAATTTTATATTTGTGGCATAATGTACCTTTATAAAACAATAATAATAAATGGAAAATGGTAATTGGGCCGATGGTGAGATTTTATTAATTTTGGTACGTTAACAACGATTGAGAGACTTGGGTTAATGTTGAAAAAATTATTTGGATTTGAGGGTTGAATTTTTGTGAGAGATATCTACATAATTATATTACGATTTAGAGGAGAATAATCATTATCTCATGTAAGGGTAATATTGATGATATATTTACGGGTACTTGGGTCAGATAAAATATTATATGAGTGATAACTACATGACAAAATATGATGATAATCATGATTACAGGTGTGGATAGTATTCAATAAATACGACGGGTACTTGTGATAGGATGAATTCCTAATATGATATATGTAGTGTAAGTACCTAATTTTATATAGGTAGATGATAATACGTATTTGATTGATTGATAATTTATGTGTATGGCATACCTAGATTATTTGCTATCGACGGTAGGTTTGCACATGAGGGCATTCATATCGTGATGAATCCATGGGATTTTGACTTGTCGCTCGAGAACATAGGACTTAGGTTGATTACCATTAGTGAGAACAATGGTATATAACGATCATTTGGGTGCGTAGGTATGTGCGTAGCCCAAAGGCTTAGGACTATATTCCCCTCCATTATTTGTGGTTCGGGGAATCTTCACCTATAGGCACCCAATTATGTTACCCCCCTAAACTCTCCTTAGGTCCCTAACACCTCCCTTCATCACTACAAACCTAGGTCATACCCCGACTACTGACCTAGAAGCCATCGGGCACACCAAGGCTCCGTTTGACCAAAAGTCAAACTCTTCAGCTCAACCGAGACTTAATGAATCTTGAAAGGGAACTGAATCTTCGAAGGTATGTCATGCATGTTAATGAAAAATTTACTTCAAATGACTCATTGAAGTTTCAAGGGGATTAACACAGACACATGCTAAGCATTATTAGGAGAAACATGAGTGTTGCAAGCCAACATAACTGAATGATGAATTCTTATACTTAAAACATAAATTACTTTTAAAACATAAATTACTTTACCTTATATATTTATGTGTATTTTAGTGTAAATTAGTTTACTTATATAATATCAGTCAGATACTAAAACAATATACTAAAATTTATTAATAGAAAACAATAAACATTGAAGCATTTTATCATATTTTCATTATAATAACTTTGAGTATCGTTTGAACTTTTTCTAAAAATAAACGAATGTATCAAGTACCATAAATAATGCTCCTTACTTCAATGAGATCACTACACGAATGCTGTAAATTGAAAATAGCTGCAAGTGCCCCAACATAAATTGAAAATTACATCGAAGTACTCATTCTAGGTAAAATAAAAATTCAAATTATATCAAAATACAACGAATAGAGATAGAGAGATTACCAGATTTTTGAATAATGGTTAGTGGATTTAAGTGTTAGATCTATAGAAGAACCTATAAAATAATATTTTAGTTCAAAATTCCTAATTTAAACCATGAATTTGCACCAAAATATAGAAAATGCATCTAAAAGAAGTCAGATACCTCAAATTCATTGTGGGGTAGAAGTTTACACATGCCCTAAAATTTATTACAACCCCTAAAATTCAAAATTCAAGTACGATATCCAAGTGGGAAGCATGTAAGAAATAAACAAATCAAGATCTACTTATAGTGGTCAACCTGCAAAACGTAACCCAAAATCTAAGTTAAAATAAAAAAAAATAGAAAAAATGAATCACAACAATAGAGAGATAGGAAATACTGAATCACAACATAACCATTGAAAAGAAATCAAATAAAACCCTAAACACCCAAAAAAATGGCCCAACCCTAGAAACACACAAAATTAGATTTTCAATAACCCTAATGCCTAAACTACCGAATGTGATCAATACAACACATCAACTGAATGTGAAAACATAGAGTATGATTCTCAAATGATTCTCCTGTATAATAATTGATTTTCATCTCAAAAAGGTATTGGTTCACCAACTAAAGCAGAGATGACTGTATTTATTTTTATTTTCTAAAAATGGAAACAAATAGGGACGAACTCAAAAATGTATTGGTTCACCTGAAAAAAGTTAGTCCAAACATCAGTAACACCAACAGTGTTGATCTTTAGTAAAAAAGTTTAGCTCGAGATGCTTATTGAAGTACTCATCTACAGCCATGGTGCTCAACTTCTTCCTCTTCTCCCGCTCATCTGTAATTTATTTTTCTAATCTTTTAGGCTCTCCTAGTGATTTATAATATGCTCCTGCACATCTGCAATTTATATTTTGTTTATGAAATCATATTTATGTGAATAAGCATGCATAAATACTAAAATGGTTTCATTTGGATAAGTAACTTTGTAAAATAAAAATGTTTAGTAGATTTAGGAATTAAGGCTTATCACTGATCAAAGATATATATTCCCTTCTATTGCAGCTCTTCTATGCAGCTTGAAATTAAGGTTGCATATGGCACTCTAATGATCAATAATAAAACATTTAGATCTTTGAGAGCCTCGACTCCCCAAAGAACATAGTATCCTGAAAATAAAGCATAAAAATTCAAATAAAGTCCGGAACTATATTAACATAAAAACTATTAAACAACGATATCAATTCGTCTGAGAAAAAATGTGTTGTAAAGTCCAAACATTAAGAAATCTAAACGGCTTATGAGCATTATTAGAGTCAGTTTTAAGTTCCACAAACAGTGGTTAGTGTTCTGGTCTCGATCTGTTAAGATGTTGGACAGTTGTGGAGGTGAAAAAATTATGTTAATTCTTGTTGACACACACTTAGTCCAATCTGGATCAGGTGGGTCCGCTATTCCAAGTGAACATGATGCTATTGAATCCCAAATCCATGAGGCCCCATCTTGAATAAAGTGCCAATTTATAGTATTTACAGGAAGTGTTTTTCCAACAGATAACTAAGTATTCATATATTCAGTGCTGCCAACACTATCACCTTCGGTTCATTATTTGAAAGACAACCTAGCTATAATTAGATTGAGCTGGGTCTCATCGGGTGGAATATATTCTGTAACAGTGAAGAAATTCCACAAACATATCATACTCGAACCTACAGATAAATCTAAACCAAGAGTAAGCACCAATGCCGTTGATTAATGCCAGTGTTAGCATGATCGGATGTGGCCTGATGGATGGACTACTATCACCACTGCAGATGACAAACACAGTGCTCGGTTATTTATCAAACCAAATATCTAAATCAAAACCCCAAAATAACTTGTTTTAAAGTTATAGAAAACATAAATGAACATAACAGTGAAATCCCCCAAATAATATCGAACAAATGAAACCCCCCAAAGTCGAGATAAGTAACATCATTTAAAAGTATACTAAATTGACTAAGCCTAACTACTTCAATTAGCAATAACAGTAAACTACATTATTAAAAGGGTCAATGACCCCTACACCACCTCACCGACATTATAACTAACACTGAACTACTATAACAGTAGTACTGTTAGGCGAAAATGTGGAATTAAAAACATACCTAAAGCTAATGAATAATCAGATGTGGGCATCCATAGAATATTAACTGCATATTTTCAACTATAGAAGTCAGAAATCAATGGGATTTCACAAAACATTACAAGCACTCCATCATAAATCACAATACCGTTATCTTCTTCCGACATAAATCTATTGTCTAAACCATGGCTATGATTATGTCTCAAATTGGTTATGAAAAATTCAAAAATAAAATGAGGGTAAAGAAGTCCAATTTGAATATCGTGCTCCACTCTAAATAAACATCACTGTATTGGATGTAAGAGGAGTTCTAAGACATGACCTAGAGAAAACTTCAAAAAAGGAAATTCATATTACTTTTGATGACCAAAATAACTCGTCATCCTCCTTTGTGAAACATGCTCTGTATAAAAAGATTGAGAATAAAAGTATGGAAGAAATTGAAAAATTATAATCTAGAAAACATATTTTTCGTGTCTTATCCCAACTTCAATACATAAATTTTTGCATAAAATCAAATTATTTACCTTAACAAATCTAATATTATTATCTATGGATTTCAAGTGACTAAAATTTCAGTCCCGAGGGAAGGAGAGTCAGTTCAATAATTGTAATTCACCTTAATCCTTCTTGCTTGTGCGATTCAGTTCAATAGTTGTGATTGAAATTCACATAAAGTGTGGTGATTCGGTTTTAAAATTTTGAATGCAATTTTGGAGTTTATCTCAGCTATTTGCAAATTGATTGTTACACCAGTTTGTGTCTCATTTCTAGTCTGGTTTAGAGGTTGAAAACGCTACTGGAATGGAATTAATTCAGTGGTTTCTTCCATCCAGAAAAGTAAACCAATTCAACCAAGGCATGGTAAACAAAGGAAAATAAAAAAATAAAGGGAAGATGTGTAATAATAGATAGATCTGGGAGTATGAAGCATATTCTGTGAAGTAATAAAGAGAGGTATAAAGCCAGGACACGAAAACTGTACCTACAACAAAGGTCCTAGTGATAAGTCCTGTAGAAAAAGTAGAAATCAACGCACGTAATGTTAGAAAAATAATAAATCGAGAAACTATATACAACACATAATGTGAGACATCTTCCACTATAGTAGTAGTTCTCACACGATCGACTTTTCTTTGTCCCACACCTTTCTTTGAGAAAATATCGTGGTGCACATGAAAACTCATACAACATCGTTCCACAATATGCTAGTGCATAGGGATCATCACCCCCACTTGCATCTCAACTAAAATTAGTACTAATCTAAATGAGTTTTTTAACTGACTACTAAAACTGTAATTTAAATACCTCATACAACATACTACTAACTCGGAATAAAAAAGGTATACAAAGGATTTAAATAACAAAACTTAATTTCAAGAGAAACTACAAACGCAAAGTGAGTATTAAATATGTTCGATAAATGGAGTGCAGATAAAAAGGAATACTCCATGACACACCACCACAACCATTGTAAACATTAAAAATGAAAACAACTATTAAAATATGAATGTTTTACATTGTTTCCACATGTTTCCTTCACACGGATTACGAATCCTCAGTCCCCATAAAAAGCCTAAATATTTCATTCACACGAATCCATGTTAGTCAAATAGTCACAATACTATCGATATTAAGAAAAGAAGAGAAACCAATCAAAGTGTGATCTGATAAAGTAAATACTATAGTTTAAATGGTATGTTTTTTACTTCTACAAAATGAATACTAACAACACGCAATTTAAAAATAAAACTCTACAAATATAGTACCAAACAACTTTGAAAATGGACGATCAAAACACTTTAGGCTTTTTTCAACCATGTAGGGTACTTTTCAGGCCTAAAGGCGTCGTTCATACTTCAATGATTCTGATGTCATCTTTGAAAAATTATCTTGAACCAATGGCTCTATTTGCAGCATATGGTAAGCATCATTAATTCTTCTATATCCAAGAGATTGTAATATGCTTGGATCATAGCAGTACAACATTTGGTGAAGCCCGATGGTATCTGATTTAGACGTAGAAAGCCCAAACATGAATTTTGGAACATCAGACATGGCCTTTTTATTTCAATGTGAGATGGAAGTGGCCCAAAAATGTTATGATAGTATGATGACCTCAAAGTAATGAAAAAAGGTGAAAATAAAAAGAAATTGCAGCATAGCAATGTTCAAACATAAGAATAAAGTAATACGCACTATATACGTATTAGTAATTGGTTAATGAATTTGAATTTTCCTCGGGAAGTAATCTCCCAAAAACAATCAACAAACGATTATAAATCAAAGGTGTATCCCCGAATCCGTACCCATAGTTAAAATACATTTCTATAAATTGGAAATCAACATGAATAGCATTTGAAAAGAAAAACCCATGGCTTCTTTTGTCAACCCTTAACAGTTGGATGAAATAAAAAAACAAAAAGTGAACAAAATTTTGATACAAATTAGACAAGTTTGTAATATAAATAAAATAAAAAATCTCCCCTACGACAATATCAACACCTATGAATACTAAATCAGTACCTATGAATACTAAATTGGTACATTCCTCAAAACTCACTCAACAACATTCCAATAAGAACAAACATGTAAGAAAAAAACTCAATTCAGAAAGAGATCGTGCATAAAAATAATTAGAAGAAAAATAAAGAACCCTATTTTTATAGTGCCTGTAATTCAAAACTTACAATTGCAATTGCAGGTTCATCAGTTACAGAAGATTACATCTGTAAAAAAAGAAGATTAGGTCAGTAAAAGAAGAACAAATCGAATATTTACATATTTGCAAAAAAATCAGATCTGAAAATAGAATGATATTACATCAATTAAAGAAGATTAGATATGAAAAAAATAACAAATCAAACCGAGAAAAAATAGCGATCGTGGTGCATAATACGTCATGTAAGATCTTAGTGTTGGATAACATGTCGTGAAAAAAATAGCGATCATGAGTATACCCAAATCATCAAACCCTAGAGTTCGAGAGAGTTGTATGCTGATTTGGGAGCGAATGAAAGAGGGAGAACCGACTTAGTGTTGTTTGTGTGTCTTTAGTGTGTGGTGGACCCAAAAGATTATTGAAGTGTGATATTTCTAATTTTAACCATGTTTTTGAATTTTTAGTAAGACGGGGAAAGGGAATGAAGTGTTAGAAAAGAGGGGGGAAAATGAATAATAAAGGGACAAAAAAGGAAAAGAAAATGTTTTAATCTCCACCCTTCATTTTGTGCCTTGTTGGATTTGATCTGAACCGTGAAGTGTCTTCGCATCTTATGAATAGTGAAAACACCATTGTAACTTATTATATAGATATATACACACTAGGGTATGCCTGTGCCTAAAGGCACACTGATAATTTTGAGAAGCATAAAGTCGTGCCTTGGTGTGATGGCAAGTTCCCTCGCCAGATCTAAGATTGGCCTGGGGTTCGAGACACGGGAACAACCTCTTCATATATGGGGGTAAGCAAGCCAACATACTCTTATTTAAGATACTTTAGTTAAGCGTATTACCCTTTGACTAAAGGCACGAAGATTTTTTTTTAAAATATCAAGTCATGGATAATTTAAGTCTAATGTTTTGTATTATAGTATCAATTGTGGTCAATTTTGTTGAAGGCATGACGAATACTATCAATGTATTGAATCGACTATTTTTTTGTAAAATATTTTATAATATAATAAAAATGTTCGTTAATTTAGAAATTTTGGGCAAAATTTCATTCGTTTATAGGACTATCCCAATGCTAAAACAAAATAGGATACCAAATTAAAAACACCTCTCCAATATTTTTAATAACGTGATAAATTATGAAATCCAAATGAACCCAAGAGTTAATACTGATGTCAACACCCCTAATTTATTATTTTATATTTAATTCCCTAAAATTCTAAATTTTAAATTACCCCCAGATAGCACATTTATAGTTGTGTAAAGTGATACTTATTTACTAAATAGCTATTTTATATTGAATTGGACAAAAATAACCTCAAGTGCCCTTCTCATGACGACTTGTCTGTCCAAAGAGTTGATACTTATATGGGTTAGGAGGTACTTAGATCGTTTAATAAGTTGAGGTGGTTAAGTCTAAAAAATAAAATTAGAGGTGGTGAAGTGAAAATGAGGGCATTGTATACGAACAACACCAAGGAGTTTACATCACAGAGGTAAATAATTAGCTCTGCATTGAAATGTCAAAGGAAGCCATTTCACTTCTAAAAATCAATATTTCTCACAACTGCATTTCATCGAACGTTTAACACTAATATCGACACATAAACAAAATATATAGAATGCAATAAACTTCAAAACAAAATCAAATAATGAGGGTTATTGTCAATTTCCAATAAAGTATATCTTGTTAATTTCCAACAAAGTTTGGGAGAAGCACAAAGCGATCAATGAATTGTCCTCTTAGAAACCAATATGCATTTCAGTGTCCATATCATGTATCAGTGGCACTTGATCAATTACCTTCAATGGTCTGATAGAGTCTTGTGAAGTAGTATTGGAAGAGATTCATATCCCTATGTTTGATTAATCAGCAGGTCCTTTCTCAGTTGAACAACTCTGGCAGCGATAAACCAACAATGATAAACCAACATCCTTTAGCTGTATGTGTTCTCGGCTGAACAACAACAATAAACCAACATCATTTTTGGCTAAACAACGAACAACTCTGGGCATTTTTCGTATAGGGTGCTTTTTTTTATGAAGCTCGTGTGTTTTTCGTTTGGCGCTGCTATTCTAGATATGCAACTTTCGCAACAGTTTAAGAAAGACTAATGTGTTTACCACACAGTTTCTCCAGCTCCATTTCCAATAGATTTCCTTCATTCCACCTATAAGCCCAAGCTTATGCATTTCGATCCCAAAGGATCAACCTGTTATTTTTCACACCCGTGGAAAGAAACATATAAATTAAATATCATGAAGCACATAGGTTTTTCTTCGTAATTTTGAACCTTAAGATCACAACCCCTAAATTTCAAAAAAAGTAAAGTTTGAAAACCGAGAAAACACTTGACAAACACTTGCTCAAATAAAAAAAATATTGTAAATGTTTTCAAAATAAACATTATCAAAAAATTACATAATACTACGATGCATATAACATTGTCAAAACATTATCAATAAACATTATCGACATAAACTTTTCACGATGCACATAACATATTCCATTAGTATAAACATAATACTACGCACAGATGTCAAAACAATCACATTGTCTCTCAAAAGTCATACAAACGTAATACTATGCACATAACTTTTCATTATGCACATAACCTGTATTGTACTACTGATACAATACATTGAAAATAAGGATAGAAAACATTAATTGCACATAATTGAACTCACGAAAACAAAGATACCGAAGTTTACCAATCCTAATAAGGTAGAAAAATGCATATTAATACACAGATACATAAGAGGTAAGACTTAATACCCACTTATATAATGAGAAAAACATACATGTGTGATCTCTCCAACCACGACAAACACTACTGCGATTAAGCGCGGTTGAAACAGTTGCTGCTATTAAGCACTAAAAATAGTTAACTAAACATAAAAATACCTTAAATTTAGTAAAATTCCAACTCAAGTCACACCATCATCTCAAGCTGACATATTCATAATACGATGATAATATAAGAAAAGAAATACAATAAAATTAGCCAAGTCGAGTCTTATTTCCCGAACATGATTTAACTGAAGTTAATTTCTACACGGGTCGAGCCAAAACCTTAATGTCCGTTGTAACTACGAAAAAAACCATATCAGAGCATAACATGTATTAGTTGTTTGAGTATATGCTTTACTCACATTAGCTAAAAAACCATATCAGATCATAACATGAATTAGTTACTCACATTAGACAAAAATAAGAGGACTTAAGTGCCGACTGATTCATCGAGTCCACTGGTTCATTTTTGGCCGAGGATAAATATCGACCTAGGATGGTTGGCGAGACAAGTGCAGACTTCTTTAAATCCAAGCCGATCAGAGTTGGTTCGAAATGAAAAAACCTCCATATGGATCGAGATCTATAATAGGTAGTTGATAACCATCCCATGGAGAGTAAAAACCTAGGAATGCTGCATAAGAAAGGTTCTCATCCAGAGGAATAATAGCTTAAAGTTATATAAGTTTGGTAAGAGAATCTTCCAAAGGGACTGAGAGAAAACATTCACGTAAGCTCAGAAGTAGCATGATAAAGAGGAGAAAATTGGCGGACACTAATCATACCAATGTGCTGAAATATTCACACCATGAAGATATAGTTCTCTAAGATCAGTGAAGTTTTGAACATATATTTTTCAGAGAAATAAACCTTTTCAATCATGAAAACTCACTTGGAATTTGACTTCAAAATCTTTATTCGTTAAACTATAATAAAGACATTTGGATTCCTATTTAGACAATTCGGTATCTCTGTACCAAATGTTTTGCATCAATGAAGGCATAATACATTTGTTTTAAAAGAAATTTACCTTAGTCAATGATTCTATTTCACAACGTTCAAAATTCAGCACATGTTTCTTTGATGTAATGAGTAGAAATGCGTCTAAAAACTAACTGCATTCATAAAGTTAGGGACAACCCATGAGTATAAACTAACTACATTCATCAGTAGAAGCTGAAGTCTCTCATCTTCATGACCTATGACGGTATTATGTCTGATACTAATCCATTTTGGATGACATGAACCATGAAGAGACCAACTATAAATCATCAAATAACATGAAAAGGATTCAAATAGAACCGATTCGAAATCAAAAGGCCAAAGTAGAGACAACTATATCATAATTTCAATACTTATTATAATCAGAGATCTATATATCAAAAAACAATTCCATGCCTAAACGAAAGAGGATCATGAGTAGGTATTTTTCTTCTACATGAATTTCCATGATGTTTAGGGATTACCTATTAAATTAGTTGAATTTTAAAAATTTATAAAAATCGAGGAGAGTTGTCAAATGATCTTGTGACAAGGGCGGTGATGAACCTATAACAATGCTCGTGATGAACTTGTTGACCAATAATTGTAGAAAAGCATCTCTCTCGGTGTCAGTTACCTGATATATTTTTGGGATATGTTAAGGCATGTTTGGGGACGCATAACATTCTATACTATCCCCTGGAAACATTTAAGACAAACACGACAAACCAATGAGTCATGAAATAAGAGTTAACCTAGGATTATTGAAAAAATAAACATCACCTCGAACTGCTTGAACAATGGCTCAAATTGATTCCATTCGAAAAACTGAAACCTAGAAAATTAGTCCCCTACTTAAACTGCTCGGATAATAGGGGAATGCTCTTATGCCCAACAATCTTTAAAAAAATCATTAAAATAATAAAAATTCAAATATCATGGGCATTAGTGTATGGAATCAATTTGAGCACTAAACTAGTCTCCTCGTCAAAATCTAAAGATCAAACCATATGCATATCCATAAAACCAATCTCCTCATCATAACCTATTAAAATAAACATGTTTTACCTTATGATGAGGAAAATCAATATGGGTGGATCAGAGACATTCTCCATGAGAGTATCATATCCATAAAATAAATCTCGATGAATGGTGACTACTGAAAATTGAGGTGAATCAAACTTATCTGGCAACCTAAACAATTCCAATTAGAAAGAACTTAATTAAAACATCCCACTGTCATGTAATCAATAAACAAAAATGTACTCATATACATATAGTGAGTAATGCAATGAGGAATTGAACAGAGGTACTCATATATATATAGATGTATTAAATAGAGGTATTGGACATTTATATAGGCAAATAGTGAGTAATGCAATGAGGTATTGAACAAAGGTATTGTAGACCCAAGCAGAATTCATTCATGTAATGTAGCCCATTTATATACATACAACAACGTGCTCATTCAGCCAACCAAATCAATGAATTATATCCAATTAATGTACTCATATGTACAAGATATATGCAACTCATTCATATACATCCTCAAATCACTGAATTTCCCAGCAAATCAGTGAAATGCAACCTAATCATATACTATGTATCGGTGAGATCTTCATGCAATAATGCAACCGAAGGTCTTATTTTCAATGTGACTAAAGCTACCCCTGTGATGATCAAGTATCCAACACCAAGGTACATTTGAATTTTGTTATGATTCACCATTAGCTGCTTCAAAATGATCGAAAGTATAAGATGCACAATTATATGATTCTATTTTCGTGCTTAATTTTATTGCAATGTTATAATACTATTTCCGTGCTGATAAAAGGGTAACAAAATAATTAATTTGATGTATCTAATTATTTTGTAAATATTTTTTTAATGAGCTCTCATTTTGAAGAAGTCGGTGCCAATACCATGGTAAAGACAGAATGATGTAAATTATTAATCCTAAAAATTATGTCAAATTATGGGAACAAAACAGAATGATTAAAACGAACAATACCCTTTGCAGTAAGGACCAAGTGTCAGGTTTCTCTAGGAGCATCATCAATAGTGGTATTATTGTTTATATGGCATTTACTTGTGTATGGATTCTTGGGCTTGAATGGAGATCGTTTGAACCTTGATTGGAGTGTCTGTTGTCACCTGGACTCTAATAGACACCATACTTCTATCAAAATGTTCTGTTTGGAGCATTAGTGTACACAATTACATAAGAGTACATCAATTCTTATTAGATCATAAGAAGAGATAATCTAGTGTAAATTTAATGACTTAAGAACTTAATTCAAATGATGCTTCCTTAACAACTACATAATCTAAAAACACAACTAAAAACGGGTGAGCGGACATGGTCTGAATCTAAAATGTAATATTAATTCAAACTTTAGAATCAGTATTTCCCCCATATAAAAGATTTTCTATCGCTTTATCTCATATAATAGACCACGTACAAATAACTCTATCATTATAACTCTCACAATACATTCCTATGTACATATTAAAATGTTTATCATATGGAATTTATAATGATTTACTTTTATCAAGGAGTTTCACTAACTTTGCTGAAAAATATGTTACATTTGGTAGAAAGTAAAAGTAAAATGATTTTACATACATTAGTCATAGTTATTAAACAAATTTTTAAACTAAAATCTATAACAGAAATCCAAAATAAGGTTAGGGGTTCACAAATATCACATAAGTAAATATTTGTTTATGAGTAAGTACATACGAATTAATTACTAAAGTTAAAAACAACTAACAACACCAAATACATTAGTCATCAATGAAATCATAGAAGGATTTTACCTGTGTAAACCAATTATAAAATTAGAGGCAATGTCAGATGACTTTAGCTTCATTAGAAAGTGTTTGATGAAAACATTGGGTGGTATCGGTGTGTGAGCTCAATAAGATGTTCACCACAATCCTATTACAATCGTCTACCACCGGTCTGTGAATTACGTGAATCCATGGAATACCTGAAGATACATATACTACCTATTTTGAAGCCACAAAATCAAGAGCGCCTTGAACTTCAAGAGATAAAATTTTATGCCACATTTAAAAATCAACCTTCGCAACCAAACAAATACAGGGAGAGATTAATGTGAATTCTTTAGTAAATGACACAAAAGAAGCCCTTCACTAAAATAACATGCACAATACACACTCCAAACAGTATAAGGATATAATATTTTAACAGGGGGTTTAAACAATATCAATATAACAGATTTTAACTAAAATGATTGTAAATTTCTAAAAATGAACATTTTGAATCAGCGAAACCTAAACTATTATAAGTTAAAGAAACATGAAAATAATTGAATATCAACACTCTTGTCCACCACAATTCTGCAAACATAGAACCTCTACACACAACTTTCGAATTGTTTATTAAAAACACAACGAACACCAAATTAGTAAGGGGAAACCCCATTACTAGTAGTATGCCTCCAAAACCACCATTAAAAACACAAAAAACACCAAACTGGTAAGAATAATCAAGCCAACTATCTCAATATCAATTTCCATACTCTATGCAAAATAGTCAGCAAATAAACATTATTAGCCGTGTTGAAATAAACAGTTTAACTTAAGCCTAACTCTGAAAGTATTACATTTATCCGCACACCCTAATAAAAAATTAGTCGAGCTTTTTAATATTATAGTACAAACTCAAGTTGGTTAAGAACATAAAAATGCAAGAAGAGCGAAAAGTCATAGTGCACTGCATATGTGAACATGATATCAATCTGGTAATATATTAGATGATATGACACTGAAAATATGTCTCTAAATAAATACAATGGTAAAAAATCCAAATAGAGTGTCAAATAAATATTTATTATAATTTAATTAATATAACACCCAAAAAACTGAGATTTACTTGTCATCGGTAGCATGTGCAATGCACTCAAAATACATACAAAAAACAATAACAATTCCAACCTAAAAGGGCTCAAAATATAGGGCAATGCTCAAAGTTAGACACATAATAAAGAGAAGAAAAGGAGTATACCTGTTTAGGCGTATAATCGGTAACCTGCAAAAGAAAAAATAAACAATAAAACACAAAAAACTAATTAGATCCCAACACAAAACGCAAATCAAAATAGATCTTAACCAAAATCAAAATTAACAAAGCCCTAAAATGAAGAAATGCATGTAAACAAATATGTATTGTATGAGATGAAGACAATAAATACGTGTCTCTATGTGCGTGTGAGGGAGATTACCTGTTGGATTTTAAAAATTCAAAGCCCTAAGATGTTAAAAACACAAATCCCTAAGATGATTATTTTTCAGAGAGAGAAACAAGTAATAAAGATGAGTACCTAATGGATGAGGAGGCGGGTAGCAGAGGTGGGCAGCGGACGACAGAGGCTGTAGACGGGTGGTGGGAGTAGGGTGGAAAGGGAAGGGAAGAGAGAGATTGGGGAGATAGGTGAGTCTATGAGTGTTTGAGGTGAAAGTCTATTGTGGTGTCTTTGCAAAGATACCCTCAAATTCGAATTTTGAAGGGAAGGGGGGAAATTAGATTATGTCAAAAGAGGGGGAATCCAAATTTATAAGCGGAAAAATAGGTAGTGCAAGAAAAACTTATCTAGATGACATCATTTTCTAAGCTTGTGACATACATAAGTTTTCTACTTTATTATATACATAGTCCTAAACATGTTTAGTTATTTGTAAACATGTTAGTGTAATGATTTCATTGCTTATTACTTTTATTCTAGTTATTGTCAAGAAGCAATGGCCATAACATACCAACTGATGACGTGATATCTCCTGGATTCTCATTTTCTGCACCACAATAAGGATTCTCATCACCATTAAGTGAACAATAACGCTCTCCTCCACTCGTTCACTCTACCACTCCATCTATCAGTAAACAATAAAAGCATGTTACTCCAACACACCCAACCCCCATTCCTCACACCTCTTGAGAAAATGAAAAGAAAACTAGTGGGTTTTCCCTTCTTCGGAATAATCATATTAACAATAAAAATGACCTTCAAATATTCAAATCCTAGTGTTTGTTGCATGGGAAAATGAATGTGGGAGTCAGGACATCAGATAACTGAAACTTGGTTGATCAAGACATCAAGGATTATGTTTTTGAACAACTTTGTAAGTGTCTTTCATTCCCCGACCGTTAAAATCAAAAGGTTATTTTATCGATTGCTGAGTAACTAAGAACATATTGAAAAAATGTTCAAAAGAGACATTTCTCTAAAGGGGCATTGAGATTCGACATTTTGGCTCTTAAAGACAGTCCCCTTAAGTGTTAAAATGTCGGTCGATCAATGGAACTTTTTGAACAATGAGGGGAAAGATAAAAGCTTATCCAATGGGAGAAAAATAAACAAAATAGAGACAATTGTCGGATAGGACAAAGTGTGATCCAGATACTAGGAAAAAACCTAATCGAGGAAACTTGTAAGTGAATGCTCGACGAGACAAAGATAATAAATTCCCATTACATTTCGATCTGACTTTGATGAGTATGACCAGTTTTATATATATATATATAATGTCAAAATCATAAGACTACATATATTTCATGCTGCAGGATCGATCGAAGCGATTCGCAGTCAGTTCTCTTTCAGCCCTTATGATGACATTGAAAATGATGCCCTGAACTGGACTGTTGGAACTGAAAAAATAGGGAGGATCAGTACTATCAGATCACATATGCCGAAAAAAATTTAAAACACATTGAACCTCTCTTTGATGAGCTCTCTTCGGTACGGAATCGCATTTCGAGCCAAGAGAAAAGTCAATCCAAGGTAGAAGGGTATTTGCATGAGATTAAGAGTATCCTGGGAATATTGGAGGTTTAAATTAGGAGCCTTGTGCCCTTATTTACTTAAGCTATTAATCCCTCGATGCCTCCTCATGGTTGAACTTGCCCTCTTTCTTAAGGTTTCCCCTATCCTCCATCTCGAGGTTTCCCATCCCAATTATCCTCTCCCAAAACATTTCACTCCCTAGTGTTTATGCCTGCCACTGTCCCTAGATCATCATCATTAACTCACAGTGACTATGGAGAGAAGAGCTAGTTTAAGGACTTGACTAATAGTACAATTATTGGCGTATATACAATCATTTCCTTAATTGCCAAAGCTCCATTTCACAATTTCCCTTTGTAGATTGGCGAGGCTCAAATAATGTTTGATGAAATATACAAAGGTTGCATAGAAGAGCCTATGCATGTTAATAATGAAGAAGGGAACATGCTGAAAAACTGTTATAATTATTTTATCACTTAGCTAGTTTATTTATTGGTCAAGCCTATGCCATGAATAATGTTTAATTAGGGAACACGTTGTAATATTTTATTTATTTAAGTTATTTTAAGTTTATGGGTCATTTGTTGACAATTTTTCTGAATGCAATATGACTTTAAGTTTAAGTCTTTTGATTTGAGTTTAAGTTGTGTAGAATAATTAGAATGAATTATGAATTATGCTTTCTTGTATGGAACACGGCCTTTTTCCCAACCTATTAATATAGGTGAATTGAATTTTGAAGAATATTTATTGGATTTCCTACGGTACAAAGAGTTGATGGGAGGAGAGTAACCAAATATCTGATAATCATGCAATGGGCATTCACGAATTTATTAAATGGACATATAGAAATCTTAAAAGTGATAAGATTATGTGTTCGTGCACCCATTGTATGAACGAAAAATATAAATCTTTAGAAGACGTTGAGTTGCATTTACTAAAGTGTGGAATTTTATAAGACTATAAGATACGAACATACCATGGTGAAAATAATGTACCTTATGTTCCAAAAGAATTAGCATTACTCTACCATCTAACACAGAGTGGAAGTGGAACATAATTCGCCAACACACTATCCTTTAACCGACCTAATTGACGATGCTTACGGAGTCCACCACCGTAATAACCACAAACATATGGATACAAATAACGTTCATTATAACCTAGTCAATAAAAAAAGTTGTTGTAGAATTACTAGAAGATCAAAAATACATTCGGTTGAAAGTCGACACGATTAGACCTGTAAGAGGGTAGTCTAGATTAGATGGAGGCATAACCTCTTTTGAGTATAGTAATAATAAGTTAACCCGGAGCACTTTTGGTAAATTACAGGTTGCACAATCACAGCCCAGTGAAGATAAACTCAGTTTGAACTCAAAAATCTCTCATATATAGCTTAAAAGATAATAATAAACTGAAAAGTAATTCATTTAGAGGGAGAGAGAGGTAAGCAACTTAAATACACCTTGGCAGGTAGCCAAACACGCCAACAACATCTGAAAGGTCTCTCGTCAGGTATATAAAACTTTGTAATAAAAGACAATGGTGGGTAAGTAAGATATATGTTTTTGCAATAACTTTTTTTTCTCTAATTATAATCTCTCTCTAGCCAAAAATATCTTAGAAAAGAACTCCCTCTCTTAGAAGTGGTTGAGGCTAATAAATAACCCCCACACCACTCTCGAGATGCCTCGGTCCTTTACAACTGTTAAAGACATCCTTCATACTTTATGTCACAAACATTAAATGCCTGATGGACTAGCCATCTCCATGTCATAAACATTAAATTCCAAGACAAGCCTTCTGTCTAACCACTGTGTGTCAGGGGGTTGTCGTCATAGAGGTTGCTCACCAACTATTTAACAACCCCAAATACCACAGTGGTTTACTCAAGTGCAGATTGGACATTGCTTAGTGGGCTAGTGACATCAAATAAAGTAGATGTGATATTAAGTAGAGGGTTATTTAGTGCACAACTCAACGCACGATGGAACTCTAGGCTTCTCCGCCTAAGGTTCCACGATCACAAGCCCTTCAGTGTTTTTCAAGGTGTATCTAAGATGGTTAGGACAACACCCAATGGTGCCTTACTTCTTAAACCTCCAAACCAAGTCCCTCTGAAGTTCCCACAACGAGGTGCAAGTCCTTCTAGGCCTGGTCTCTTGCGAGTACCGTTTGACCTCACACTAAATATCATTATAACTGTTATAGCTCGTAATCAATATAAACAAAGGATTCAATAAGACTAAGTAAAATAATAAAACTAAAGAATGAGATCTCTCGATTAGTTTCTTCACTGGGGGATCTCCCTGAACTGCCACGCCGAACTACCTCACTTGAGCTTCATCAGTTGAGATGCCTCGCTGAGCTGCCTCATTGAGCTGCATAACTGCCTTAATCCCTTGAGTTTGTTATATTAACTGGGGTGATTATCTCTAATATCGAGATTATCTTCAAGCCCCCCTACATTTTCCCCTTCGTGGAGAGATTTACTGTCGGAATAAGAAATGTTTGCATGCAAGCTAATCAATTTGATGAACCTTCCATCTAGATCGAAGAACTACGAATCAAATTCTCTCAATATGAAGGTACTATCTCTTTAGGATTTCCCCTAATGGTATAAATTCTCCCTATCATCTTTGTGGCCTGAGTCAAAGCTATCTACCTTTAGATAGCTAGCGAGGTGACATCGTGATCATTTGAACTATGGTTGCAAGTGAATTCTCCCCAAGATACCTAAAGTTTGGCGAATATCGTTTCATCTTGTCAAAAAAAAATTCCCCCTGATGTACCTGAATCACAGCGAAACTGCATTTGGGTATGGCGAGGGGACATCGTAGCTTTTTGAACTGTGATAACATCCTCTAGGCTGTGGGACATCCGATGTGTTTGACAAAAATTCTGGCACCAAAATCATAACTTGTTTTGAAAGGAAACCTTTGTAATCCCCATTCACCACTTCATTAATGCCGTAGTGTCATCTTTTCAATTGTCAGTATGCTCCCCGAAGTGCCACATGTCCATTAAAAATGATTGTGGGCGACTTTGCATGTGTGGTAGTGGGGAACTCAAAATCCAACTTACGAATTTGAAATGATTATTATTCAAACTCTTACCCATTTTCTTCATTCACCTTTACTTTACCTTCTTCAACCCTCAAAGCATTTATAGAGAGAAACTCCTCAAACCTCCATTGTTACCAAGTTTCTCTTTAGTTTCTTTTCCTTCGTCATCTACTTCACCGCCTCCTGTGGCCATAATCCACCATTTTTCTCCCTATCTCCATCCTGTCAAGATTTATTCTTTCATCACTACCTGTCATGGCTACTTCAAGTGTTCCTAACACGCCTGCAACCAGTGCTCCACCTGTAACAACCCTTGCCCATGTTGCTGCCTCCGCCTTAGATGCCACTGCCTTGATGGAAGCGTGCCAAGAATAGATGTGCTTCTATCGTCTCTCCCCCATTTTTGGCGACGAAGATGATTTTCAGGGTGCCCTTAAAACTTGCACTCTAATTGCCAAGTATGACCCTTTGCTTTTAGGTGATGAAGACCAAGATTCCACTTCTTCAATTTATTTTCCTCCAGAGGGGTCTATGAGGTTCCGTCTTGACAGAGGTGGCTTCCCTTGGTTCCACATTGATTTTGAAGGTCCTGGTGGTTCCCCCTCCCACTTTGTTGCTTGGAACTCGTTTATGCAGACCACTTACTCTGACGCTCTTTCCAATGTTGGTCTCCACCGAGATACCTGGTTTGGGGAGTTCACTCTCTCCAAACACAATTCTTCTCTACAAATCTTTGTTTCCCATTATAACATTACGACTCACACGTTCGTTGTTTCATGGGGAGAGTTCAACATTACACTTGAGGACAATTGTGAGCTGCATGGGATTGAGCCCATAGGAATTTTGGCTTATCAAGACAAGGCTTTAAACGCCGAAGAGACAAAGGCCCGAGCAGTCTTAGATTATATTTGTAAGAGGTGTATCGTTACTTCTAACAAGGATACCTTCACTCCCCTCATAAAATACTTCTATCATACCAACCCCACTACTAAATTTGGCCCAAGCAAAGGTACATCTCTTGAGTTACCAACCTACATACTTATTATTCTTTATCATTTTGTCTTTCCTGGCAAACCCAATGATCAACCACATAGGGACTTGATTAATATGTTTGTCCGTTTAACTAGAGGATATAAGCTTCCTCTCACATCCATAACCTTAGGGACACTTTATATATGGTTGAAAACGACCCATATGGGCATGGAAAGATCCATGGGCAGATATAACATGGCCAACTTTGCCAATGCCATCACTTTGATTGGTTTTCTTTACTTACGTTTTCCCGAGATATCTTTTAACCATGTTCCCCTTAGTGCTGGGGAAATCATCAAGACCCATCGCCATTTTTGTTTTCACATGAAATAGAGTAGAAAGGAGTTTCTGGGAATTTTTGACAAGAAAGATGCTTCGTGATAAGGACCTATATTGAAGATTCCTTTGCCCATACTTGGAACTTCTTCGGTCATGTACCTAGGGTGGTGGGGCCCACTTCGGAGGATATTATAATGGAGGATCCTTATTTTCCCATCGTTTTGGCCTTAACTCCCAGCTATCCTCCCTCTTACACTAAATGGGGATATATGTCTGAATATTACAACTCCAACCGTTATAGCCGTCAGTTTGGGTATGACCAAGGGGTTCCTCGACTGGTGTTTTAGGATTCTCACCCCAGGGAATCTTTCCCTGAGGCATGTGCCTTCTACACCATGTTAGCTACTTCCACAATCTGCTTAGCCATAAGTGATCGTGTTACCATTCATGAACTTTCTAGGAATGGGGTGTAACTAGTGATTTTGGGTTGAAGTATTGGCCAAGACAGATAACCAAACATCACGAATTCATCCCAAGTCCCTCTGTTTACCCCATGTTACATAGGTTTCCCCCTTTGGAGCTGGGGCTAAAGGGGAATTCTATTATGGGAATTGAGTTCCCTCTCAGTTGAACACCGAAGGATCGTCCTAGCGAGCTGCCTCCATACTGCCCAGCAATCCCCGTTGCGGGAGCCAAGGCCAAGAAAGATCCAACGCCTAAACCCCCTATTGGTGGTGCTTCTATCATTGCAAATTCTAGTGAGGGTTACTTGCAACCCCTTTTGCTAAAGGAAAAGAAGACCAGGAGTGGGGCCTCCTCAAAGCCCAGGTCCCCACACAAGTCCCAAACCCCTATAGATGCTTTTCCCATTAACTCTATTCCTCTTTATGCGGATGTGCCCGAGGAGATATGGGAGGCGGTTAGAAACGAGGTAGAACGGTTGTAATAAATATTTTTACAAATTGCGCCATAATTGCCTCCTCCCAAGTCATTTCCCACTATCATGGTGGATCCTGCTAAAGGGACTTCGCGAAGAAAATTGGGTTCCCATGGTTCCTCAGGTACTGGAGCTTCTGGTAAGAGGAAGAAAACTTTAGGAACCAAGGTAAGTGAAGGCAAGCCTTTATAGTGCAACCTATAGTAGTTACCCCCTACTGCTAGAGTTTCTCCTTCTCCCTCCCCTTCTCCCGACACAGTTATATCAGTTGATAATAGCCCTGAGGTTGAAGTTGGTTTCATCGAGAGGGCTTATCCTCACCCTTCTCCTCCAGTTACGCCTAATGTCGTACCATCACACTCTTCTTCTTAGCACGAGGTTAGTCTCCCCACACTTAATCGTTTATAACTTAGTGAATTCTCTTCTCTTTTCTAACACTTGTTCTTTCTTTCTTGTTTTTATTAGTAGGCTGATGAAGAAAGGCCATCTCCTCCAGTCAGTCCTTTCATGGGAGGAGGCTTTGGTGCTTCTATGACCGAATCATCCCCTCCCCATTCTCCCATGATAGGTCTTACTTATTTGCATCGTTCGACCTCAAGTTGTGAAAAGGAGGTTTCCAAGAGGGTTGCTATGCTCGTTGAGTTTGTGGGAGTTTCCTCTCATTTAAAGCAGACTCCCCCAACTTCTTCTAGTTAATCGTCTTTACTGGTGGTTCCTCTAATTGTGATTCCAATTTTGCTAAGTTCTCCCGAGGTAATAAGTGTTAAGTGGTTGGTAAATCTTTCTTCTACTTTTCCTTCTATGATGCATATTCTAAGTGATTTGTTGCATTTCAGGTTGTAGTTGCTTCGTTACTAGCTTCTTCACTGGGAGATGTCCTTTGTTAGCCTCCACTATTAATTATGATGCTGGAAACAACACCACCCTTCAAGGTGTTTGTAAGATCAAAATCAGTGATAACAATGATAACACAAGATTATACTAAATATAAGAGATTGAGATGAGGAGAAGAGGATGAACACCAATATATAAGTGGTTCAGCCAATTAGGCCTACATCCACTTTGCAAGTGAGTGAGTAAGGTCAATAAAGCAAGGCACTAACAACCATGGATACAATCTCTCAAGTTTTCTCTCTCTACTACATAATTTGATAGAGTTTCAACTAGGGTTGTAATTTTGGATACCCCTCCCCATGTAGGAGAAGGCAAGTATATATAGTGCGTGGGGGGTGTAATGCACCTCCAATGCATGTAATGAGCATGTGTGATTTGATTTGGTCAATGTAATGAAGACATCTGTCACTATCACATGTAGAGAATGATGATGAAATATTCCCTCACGTGAGGGGATTGATTCAGTTATAATTGACTGTGTGCACGTGTTCCTATCCTTGCATATGGTTCTCAATGCTCAGTCGTCTTTTACTAATGTAACCTCGGCCTGGAAGAGTACGAGGTTGGTGAAGTCTGGCTGCTACCCAATCCAAAGTTAATCGTGATGGTCTCAGCTCAGCAGAAATATGAGGTAAGGCAGGTTAGGTTATAACATCGTCCTGGGATGGGGTTATGTGGGATAGTTGCAATATCGGTTGATTCCCAGCCGAGGTTGATCACGATGATGGTGTAGTCCTTACTTCCTCAGTTTATACCCAGTTGAGGTTGATGAATGAGGTACACATGATGTTGGCTCTAGAGTACCTGCTGGATAATTGCTCCCATGGGCTATGAAGACCTCAGCTGTTGCCTGACTGTGAGGCAACTAGTAATATCGTCCATAGCCGACCTTTCTTTGGATGAGACCGCTGGTTGCCAATCTGGGGCCTTTATTACCGGCTCCATCTTCTGGGCCGAGGTTTGTGTCTTTTAGCTATTAGGTACATTCCGGGCATATCAATCACCCCATAGCCCTTAGTTACCTATGTGAATAGGTAACCAAAGGGTATAAATGTCCAAGGTTGGATTTCTTTATGTGCCAATTTTTTCTTGACAAGTGTCAGCTTCTGAAGTAGGCTGCATACTTGGCAAGTGTAATGATGACGGTCTTTTGGGCTCCCAAGGCAATGATGGGCCTTGGGGCGCGTGCAAGTGGATTTTGAGGGTTTGAATCCTTTTCTCTCTCTTTCTTCTTCATTTCCATTCATTCTCCCGCCTGAACCTTCTTCATTTCCTCTCTCTTCAAGAGTTTGATCAAGGGGCTTTTTATGGATTTTTCTTTCCAATCTTCCTATTCTTCTCCTCGTACTTCATCAGGTATTGCTTATTACCTCTTCTTTGCCATTTTTTAGGCTTATTTTTCCATTTGTTGCATTTTCCGATGAGTTTATGAGTTTTTTGGTGAGTTTATGAGTTTTTCGATGAGCTGTTCTTGACGGTTTTTGGTTGGCTTTCTTTTCAAATAGACATATTTGATCTTTAACTGCTGTGTCATCCTATTTGTTTTTAGCTTAAATCCGTTAGTGTAAGGTCATCCCCATATGATCAGACCCCTTTATCAACTCTTAGAGGAATTCCCTTCTTTTTAGGATAAAACCTTAGATAAAATTAGACAAATAGAACGATCCCAAGAGGAAGCTCGTAGGGCAGAGGCCTTCCCTCTCAGGACTATATTCCCACCCCCTTTGAAAGTGATATACCCTAAGCCACCTGTGTCTGCAGAGGTCCCAATAGAACCCGTTCCAATGCTTGAGTCTGAGTCGTTAACCTTAGACCCTATGTCTGTGGATCCTTTCCGAGAGGCCATGGACTATTCCGTCCGGATGGACCAAGCCCCTAACCAAGCTGAGGTTTCCAATCGTGCCTCATCTGATAAGAGTTCTAGCACCTCGTATTCTTCCTCCGATGTCAAAATTGTAGGGCCTAGTGTGGCTGTTCCTCCAATCCTCGACGCTATTCCCCTGTCGGCTACCACAGGATCTAAGTTTGCTCGGAGGTTCCCTGATGGTGCTCCCTCATCTGCCCAAGCCGATGTTGTCCGGGATGAGGATGATGGTAGCAAAAGAGATGTTGACACCTCGTAGGCAGCCGAGATAGAGAGCACTATCGGTGAACTCGACCTCCTAGCTTTCGCACATCTGTATTCTATAAGTCCGTCCATAAAACTTAGGAGGCCTCTGAGGGACGAGAGGGCCTTTGGCAGCCGAGATGGTGATATCTGATTATATGAGAAGATGTTTAAGTTAGGATTTTGTCTTCCCATTCATCCAATAATTAGGGCTATATTGTGTTATATTAACTTTGCTCCTTCCTAATTATCCCCCAATGCTTGGAGGGTGATAATTGGAGCTATAGTCTTATGGAGGGCAGCCTATCATTCAGACCTTCCCATCCAGGTCTTCACAGGGTGATACGTCCCCTCCTTTTCTAGGAATCATTCGAGTTATTACTACTTTTAAGCTCGAAAGTCCAATAAGAAGATGTTGTTGGTTACCCAGACTTCGAACCACAACTGAAAACCATGATACTTCTTTACATCAGGGTCATGGGAGTTTGGTCCCTGTGCCCCCTCTTCATCCTTAGAGCCGAAAATACCCCTGAGATGGGGAAAGGTGTCAATGTCTACTAGGGCCAACCATAGGTTAAGCCAGAATAACCTTTAAAAGGTTAAAGACCTTCAAGATCAAGGGAACATGGTCTGTTGGTCAAGTACAAGCATTTGATGACCCCCTACTACCTCTCTAAAATTGGCGTTCGGGTAGTCCTCTGACCGATCTTCATAAGTTACTTTATCATTTCAACAAGTTATACCTCTAATTTTGTTATGTCTCTGATCTTTTAATTCAGATCTTTCTATTTGTAGAGTGTCCCAAGGGAATTTCGGACGACCTTTGGGAGATGGCAGCCCCAGTCTTACAAAACTTATGATGAAGGCAGGTTTAACTGCACCTCCTCCTCCTCCTCCTCCTCCTACTACTACTACTTTAAGGGCCAAGGCCTCCAAGAAGAGGAGATCTACTGATCTTGCCCCTGAGGATCAGAGGCAGAAGAAGAAAACTTTTAAGGGGGGATCGCGCGATCCCCATCTCCTCTAAGAACGCATTTACTTCTCGTCTGGAGGAACTGAAGATCGGTGATAGTCTTATCGGCCAGAGTCTGAAGTCCTTGGATGCTATCAGCTCCGTCATGATCGACTCTGACAAATGGTTCTGTCGTTCTCTAGACACCCCTCTGTTGGCCTTGTTCGCCCTCCATCGATCAATCCAAGTAAGGATTTTTTCTTTTTATGAATAAGTGTAACATCGGCTTTGAATTATACCACATGTTGAACTGATATTTTTGCACATGCTTTGCAGGGTCTCCTCACTATGCACCAGTTTGTTGACTGGACTCTGAGGAAACTTTTTCTGATTGAGAAGGGCAAGGAGGCCCAAAAGACTTAGGATGCTCTGAATACTGAAGTGGAACGTCTAAAGGCCTCCTTAGAGAAGTATGAAGCTAGCATTAAGCGAATGGAGAAGGACATGGACAATCTTAAGAAGGATCATAGCTCTGCCCTCAAGACTCAGGCTGACTCTCTTCAACGCAAGGTCGATGGTGCTGTGAAGGCTGCTTTGGATGACGCCTCAGAGAATATTTTGGAGGACTACAAGGTCTTTGACGAATTTGTTAGCTTTGGCTTTAAATACCTCGAAAGGGGTGTTAAGGCCACTAGAAAATGGGTTGTAATGAAAGAGAAAGAGTCAAGGAGCTTGGCGGCCTCTAACTTCGTTGGTCTGGGTTATGCTGATCCTCGGTTTGCTCTGGCCTTGAAAGAGGTTGAGGAGGAAGGAGGTGTCGCACCTTCCAAGACTTCTCAATAAGAAGACATGAGGACTGAAGACGTTGGTCCTCTAGATGATGGGGTAGAAGTGACCAACCTCGTCCAAGGAAGTGTGGGCAAGGTCACCAACCCTGAGACTGCAGATACTTAAAACCCATTTCGTGAAGCTCTTACTATATAAAATTGTTCCTGATCCATATCGATCTTAACTTTTGATAACATTTTCTGTTAACTCTTGACTTGTAATTCTTAACTTCATGCTGTATCAACCTCTAAGGAGGGCTTTATTTCTTTTTTTGAATGTTCTTTGAATGGTTTTATATGTCATGCAATGTGTTTGTATTAAGATCTGAAGCCTCAATATAATGGTGTCTCTATCATCCTTCTAACATTGTTTTAAGGTCTAAGGTCATCAACTAAGATCTTACCCCCATAATATATTCACCAAATTAATGATGTTCAAGGTCTGAGGTCATCCAAGTGTGATGTTCACCTCAGAACTTGTCACCAAACTATGATGTTTAAGGTCTGAGGTCATCAAATAAGATGTTACCCCCATAAAATATTCACCAAATTAATGATGTTCAAGGTCTGAGGTCATCCATTAAGATGTTATCCCAATAATATATTCACCAAATTAATGATGTTCAAGGTCTGAGGTCATCCATTAAGATGTTATCCCCATAATATATTCACCAAATTAATGATGTTTAAGGTCTGAGGTCATATAAGTGTGATGTTCACCTCAGACCTTGTCCCCAAAATATGATGTTTACGGTCTGAGGTCATCAACTAAGATGTTACCCCCATAATATATTCACTAAATTAATGATGTTCAAGGTCTGAGGTCATCCAAGTGTGATGTTCACCTCAGACCTTGTCACCAAACTATGATGTTTACGGTCTGAGGTCATCAACTAAGATGTTACCCCCATAAAATATTCACCAAATTAATGATGTTCAAGGTCTGAGGTCATCCATTAAGATGTTATCCCCATAATATATTGACCAAATTAATGATGTTCAAGGTCTGAGGTCATCCAAGTGCGATGTTCACCTCAAACCTTGTCACCAAACTATGATGTTTAAGGCCTGAGATCATCAACTAAGATGTTAGCCCCACAGAATATTCACCAAATTAATGATGTTCAAGGTCTGAGGTTATACATTAAGATGTTATCCCCATAAAAAATTCACCAAATTAATGATGTTCAAGGTCTGAGGTCATCCATTAAGATGTTATCCCCATAATATATTCACCAAATTAATGAACCAATAGCTGACACATGAACTAATTTTCTCATTAATAATCCTTTCATAAGTTGACACATTTACATAAGAATTATTGCAACATCATATGTAATACTTTTTCAAATGATCATCATTCAATGGATTGGAAAAAGGTTCCCCCTCAAGGTTTTCCACCCTATAGGTTCTCGGTACAATTTCTTCGATCACTTTGTAAGGGCCATGCCAATTTGGGTGAAGTTTGTTTGCTTTATGCAACGTCTTCTTCAACACCAGGTCTCCCACGACTATGGGTCTTGATTTCACCCTTTGATTGTAGAACTTTGTAATTCTCTGTTGGTAGGCTGCCTGTCTGATCTATGCATCTTCCATTCTCTATTTAATCAAATCTAGGTTAAGTCTTCTCTCTTCCACATTCTTCTCAGGGTCATAGGTTTGAACCCTATGAGTGGAGAGGCCTACCTCGGTTGGTATGACAGCTTCTGAGCCATGTGCTAACATAAATGGGGTTTCACCTGTTGGTGTCATAGCCATTGTTATCTAGGCCCATAATACATCATAAAAATCCTCATTCCATCTCCCCTTAGCTTTTTCTAATATCTTCTTGATCCCATCAAGGATTGTTCTGTTTGTGACTTCGGTCTGGCCATTTTCCTGAGGCCGTCCCGAAGAAGAGAAAAATTGCTTGATCCCAACTTTCTCGTAATACTTTTCTAAGGAAGATTTCTTGAACTGGGTTCCATTATCCGTGATGAGGGTGTTTGGTAGGCCATGTTTGCATATGATGCTCTTACAAATGAATTGAAAGGTCTTTAGCTCTATAATCATGATCATCGGCTCGGCCTCTACCCATTTGGAGATGTAGTCAATGGAAATTATAAAAAACCTATAGTTATTCGCACCTTTTGGTAAGGGACCTACCAAGTCAATTCCCATACTGCGAATGGCTAAGGAGAACTTATTGACGTCATAGGCTGATGATGTTGATGGGGGATAGTGGAGAATCTTTGGCATTTGTCACACCTCTTCACATAGGCTGTAGCATCCTTGGCCAAGGTTGGCCACCAGTATCCCCACGTGATAATCCTCTTATCTAAAGGTCTTCCTCCTATGTGACTGGAGAAATAACCCTCATGCACCTCTTGCAGGACACAGGGGACATCTGTGGGATGAACGCACCTGCGGAGGGGTAATATAAATCCCTTCTTATATAGGATCTCTCCTATTATTGAGAACTTTGCAGCTCTGTACCTCAGTTTCCTCCTCTCTAGCTTTGATTCCGGCAGCTCTCCCTCTCTAACATATCTGATAATGGGGTCCATCCATGAGTCCCGTAGGTTCAAATTGAGGCAAGGGTTAGTAAACTCTTCTTATTCAATGGTCAGCTTGAGTAGGATATCGATTGGCAACGTCCTTATGATATATGTCCTTGTTGCTGAAGCCAACCTTACTAGTGCATCTATGTGGCTGTTGTTTTATTGAGGTATCCTCTTAATCTTTACCTCTTCGAAACCTTCTAGCATCATTCTTACCATCTTCAGGTATTTGGTCATCCTTCCATCCTTGGCCTCATAAACTCCAAACACTTGGTTAACAACTAACCTTGACTCACTATAAGGTAGGAGTCATTTTATTCTGAGGGTCTTTGCCAAGGAGAGGCCCGCTATCATGGCCTCGTATTCTGACTCATTGTTTTATTCCTTGAAGTTGAACCTTAGTGCATATTCAACGTTGGTACCATCCGGGGCTGAGAGTATTAGTCCTGTACCGCTGCCACTTTCCCAAGAAGACCCGTTAATAAAGAGGTTCCAGATATCTTTATCCGATAAGAAGCTCCCCTCTGACATGATTCCTTGCTTGAACAGGTACCAGTCTTAGACATTTTTGGTTATTCCGTTTCGGGCTATGTTGGACACAACCTCTTTCGGGTCTCGGATGATGTTGCTGTTTGATCCCTCTACAGTTTCTAGGTTATTCTCAACCTCGATCTCTTCCCATGTAAATTCAGCGACAAAATCTGCAACCGCCTGCCCTTTAATGGCCACCCTAGGTTGATAAGTAAGGTCATACTCACCCAACTCAATAGCCTAGGTCATCAACCTTCCTGACTTCTCAGGCTTGTGGAAGACTTGCCTTAATGGGGAGTCAGTGAGGATGACCATAGAGTGGGCATGGAAATAGGGCTTCATCTTCCTAGAAGCATGTATCAAAGCGTAGGCCAACTTTTCCATCCAAGGGTAGTTCTGTTCATACCTTTGAAGGGCCTTACTATTGAAGTACACAAGCCTTTAGACTCTAATGTCTTCCCATACTATTATTGCACTTATAGCTGACTCAGAGACTGTTAGATAAACATACAACTTCTCTCCCACTATGGGCCAACATAGGAGTAAGGGAGATCCGAGGTAAGACTTGAGTTGATGAAAAGCCTCCTCACACTTTTTGTCCCATTCAAAGGCCTTTCTAAGCACCTTAAAGAACGGAAGACACTTGTCCGTCGATCTGGAAACAAATCTGTTGAGTGCAGCCACTCTTCCAGTGAGCCTCTAAACGTTCTTGATATTTCTTGGTGTCTTCATGTCAAGTAAAGCCTTAATTTTCATAGGGTTCGCCTCTATTCCCCTCTGATTGATAATGGATCCAAGAAATTTCCCAACTTCTACCCCGAAGACACATTTCGCGGGATTGAGTTTCATTAAGTATAAGTCTATGGTATCTATGGTCTTTTCTAAGTCTACCACGTGAGTGCGGGCCTTTAAGCTCTTCGTCAACATATCATCTACATATACCTCCATAGTCTTGCCTATTTGATTTTCAAACATCTTATTCACAAGTCGTTGATATGTTGCCCCCGCATTTTTGAAGACGAAGGGCATGACCTTGTAGCAGTATGTCCCATTGTCAGTGATGAAGGTTGTCTTAATCCATTAAGTTTGTTGTATTAGATAGGGGGATTAGCTCTAATCTCGATATTATCTTCAATCCCCCCTACAAGACCATTATATAATGATTTTAATGAACATCACTCAGTACTATATACAATGATTGTTTTGCATAATTTTAAGAGTCAATTTGGTTTGTCGGGTAGCAACTTAACCAAAATTCTTAAGTCGCTTAAAGATATTCTGCCAAAATAGAACACACTACTAGACAATTATCCTATCTTGAAGAAGATCTTAAAGGGTTTGGGTTTAAAGTACAAATGTATTCATGCATGCAAGTGGGATTTCATATTGTACCCTAACGAGAACGAAGAGAGGAATGAGTGTCTTGTATGTAGTGAGCCAAGATATGTGGCTTGTCGAAATGGAAAAGACAAGACTGCAAAATATCACAAGTTCTTGAAAGTTCCACATAAAGTTTTGAAGTATTTTCCCCTCGGACCACAGTTAAATGGGTTTTCACTCTATCGTGGATAGCAGAGGCCATAACATGGCATGCTCGATATGTGATGTGTGGGAATCTCATGCGTCATCAGGTTGATTCACTCATCTGAAAACTTTTAAAGTCACAACACCATTAATTTGCGAACGAAAAGTGCAATTTTCGTCTTTCATTTTCATCCGATGGGTTTAACCCTTTCAATTATATAAGAACTTATCAAAGTTATTATCTAGTTTTCATTGTTATTTTAAGTCTCCCTCTAACACTGTGCATGGGAAAGGTGTTAACATTATTATCTTTATTGATACTAAGGCCAAAATATCACGGCTATGATAATGATATTTTATTATCCACATTAATTGAATAATTTAAAGAGATATAAGATAAAGGTTTGAGGGTGTTTGACTCTCATAAGGGGGAAGAGTTCACACTTGAAGTAATGGTGATGTGAGCGATCAATAACCTTATTGCTTATGGGACCTTTTCTGATTGCAATATTCGTAGTTATTATGGATGTACCACATGTGGGGAGGAAAGTAAATCCATTGGCTAGATCTTAAGGGTAAGAGGGGTTAACGGGTCATCGTAGATTTTTGTTGACTAGTCACCATTTTAGGAAAAACAAATCTAACTTTTTACCTCATCAATCATGAGTCTGTGACAGAACATGCTTGGCTTACGGGTCAGTAGATTGAGGATAAAAAGAAGATTATGATAGAGGGGAATACTTATCTAAGAAAACACCCTTAGTTTGTAACCTGTAGCGTAAAGCTAGGGAGGATATGAACGACCCCAGTAAAATGGAGGTAGGGTCCAGACGATCAATATTTTTTTACTTGCTATGTTGGAAAGATCATTGTGTACGGCTTGTAATTGATATGATGCAGAAGGAGAACAATTTTATGAAATATCTGATAGGACCACATATGGGTGAATCTCATTAAAATGAAGGAAAGTGGGCGCATCGCGATCTACAGAAGATGAAAATAAAGAATAAATTATGGTTAAAAACTGATCCTACGACAAGAATAATGTATATCTCCCTGACTAATTTCACTTTGACTACTAGTGAGAAAAAAATCCCCCTAGATATGTCGTTCAATCTGAAGACTTCGACTGGTTATTCTTGTAATTTACGTAGGGTAGTAAGCTACGAAACAAATAACCTGAAATAATGCATGTCACACAACTATCACGTCATCATTCTATTAATCCCTCCGTTGTTTAGGCATTTCTTTTCCAAGCATAAATTTGTGTATTAAAGAAATATGAAAATAATTTTATGATTTACACTAATTTGTGCAAAAGTGGTAAGGAGAAAGAACATTAAATATGTGTATTAGATAAATATTTTCCTTTGTCGTTTTGTATATCAACATCCACTTGCTTGTGTATTTATGGAATGAGGCTTTATTGTGTGGTCCCATTAGGTAGCGTTGGATATATCCTTTCAAGCGCTTAATGAAAACCTTAAATATTATGTCATATACCAAGTCAATTGCTTAAGAATACATAATTATGGAATCATTAATATACGCTCGAGAACATATGCTAGAAAAAAAAATTTAGGAGGTTCAGTCCTCATGCAGAATGAGCGATGAGGAATTTGGCGAGTTTGAGGGTGAGTCCCCTCTAGGGAATTGCAAAGAGGTGATACTCATTAATCTACAATATGAGCAAGTAGCTCGTTATGTCTTCGAATCGCAAGATGAAGTTAAAGATTAGAGAGAGTAAGTATTTACATAATTAATTGAATTATTCTTCTTTCATTATATGTATTCTATATATTATTATATAAACTGTACAATTTACATTTTAGAAGTATGAGATAGAAACTGACCAAAATTAGAGGATAAATTGCACGACGAATGATTTTTGGGCATCCATATCAAAAGAGATAATTTCCACCTCTTATTGTCCGTTCACTTACGATCTTACTCGAATAATTTATATAATTAACTATCCACCTCACACAAATCCAAATTTTATCATTTTATCCTAAGACACGCATCTAGGTGATAAAATAGTTAAAGTAAAACACACATTCAACACCGGAAAAGTTTGTGGAAAAATCCCTTGCGTGCAAAACCTTTTATTTTCATCACTTTAGTAATATTACAAGAATGTTGACTTACAGACTACTTGATACCTACCATAAGTATAATGCACTACTCTTCACAAATCTCTAAAGAATGCTACTTTGTGATGAGCAGTCCACATGCGGCCTTTCACATTTGGTATCCACCGATCAGTCTTTGCCTTCGGTAATGATCCCTGGAGAACCACAGTGGTCTGTCATTAATAAAATCTCTTCCCAAGAGTTTTTCATGCAAGGAAACAAACTATAATGTTTAAATAGATTCACATAAATATATGTTGGGAATGAATTTTGTGAATCAAAAAGGGTTTCTAAACCCAAAAGTATGAAAACTATTGCAAAAGATATGCAGAAATAGTTCTCGTTAAAGTGTTAACAAAGTAAATCAAGAAATAGGTATTTATAATGTGAACAAAAATTTTGTGGTGACGCCATTCGTTTGAACGAGAACAACATATCGTTAGAATGAAAACCAAGTTTGTTTGAATGAAACACTATCTCATTTGAACCAACTGAAAATGGCATTCAAATGAAATGAAATAGTACGCCCTCGTTTGATACACATTCGAAGTAAAATTAAAATGAACCTTTGAAAGAAAAGGACAACTCTTTCGAACGAGAATCTTATCTCTTTCGAACGAGGTCAACGAATTCTGAAAAAATATTTTTGAAATAAAATGGCTGAATTTTTAATATAAAAAATCGTGTTTCAATTTTTATAAAAATAAAACATCCAAAAATAAGTTTAGTGAATAAATTTAAACTCTTAATGCATTATACTTTCATAATGTGGAGATCCTTGAAAATTGGAGATGTTGGATATTCGGTCCTTTGTGACAGGTCATGTCAAATGGTAATGGGATATGCCAAAATATAGGTGAGCCTAAGCTATGAGCAAATGACATAAATTATTCTCTTAAAAATCTCTCCCTTTTTGATATTGTGGTACAAATATAAAACTAAAATCCAAATTACATTAAAATCCCTTAAGACAAGGGCTTTATCCTAATACCCTCCCAAACTTTAATTGGATAGGTACAAGATAATGATGCCTTCAAATCTCCACTTCTTCTTGTTCCTCCCTTGGGAACTTTGTCTTCATCTAGTGTACTGTGAATATGATATTTCCAAAATTACCTACATATGAAGTAAAGAAAATACCCGTGATGCATCGAGTTTGACATATAGAAAATAAACTTCATAAAAAATCTCTCCCATAAAATAAGCTATCCCCTGTAATTTGTTCTCACCCTTTTTATTTTGTTAGAAATACACAAGGAGTAAAAAATAATCATGACATATAGGGAACATCACCAAAAGAATAAGATATCATCTGAAAAATAAATGAATGACAAACATGCAATGATAATCTCAAAGGATCCACAAGCTATTTTTTATAATTTTTCAATATTTTTATGTATAAGATTTCGTGAATACAACACAACGTGCAGAAGCACAAAATTACCCAAATCATGGAAACAGAATGTCGGGCTATGCACATATGCTATAGCTTAATCAACGTAGACAAACATAACACATGTGAAAGAAGGAATGAGACACCACTAACGCAAGATCTCAAAGTCTACCTTAGGTGTAAAAATGGTGAACTGAAGTGAAATTAACTTTACTTAGTCAACCAATCAGGACCAAAAGTGATTTTTAGATGAATAATGCCCAAAACTATGTAATCCCTTTCGAGATTTTAATAGTACGTGAAAACCCATTGATCCTCGATTGAACTCCCTCAAAATCTCACACATTGAATTTATTCTCTCAATTTTGTTAAAGATATAGTGCTCATATGTACCGAAGCATCAATGTTCTAGAAATTGTCCTCGCACTTTTGTTTTTATGTGCCTTCAATTTTTTTGGCTCTTTTCATTGAAAATGGTGTATTTTCACGTAAAGTCAACCTATCTTTCACACCCCGATTCTATTTCTTAATATGCACCAATCTTACCGAAAGAATGATTTTTATTTTTTTCAATTCATCCAATGGTTCTTACATGCACTACTTTTATTATCTCATTTTTCACATTTGGTTCATTTTAAAAGAAAGATTGAAACGAAAAAATTACAATTTTCTTGTGATGGGAAAGTACAATACTCAAATAAGTCTGTGCTCATGTGAATTAAAGGTGACAAGGAGTCAAACATGTAGCAAGTTTTTATCACATCACATCTTAATGACTCCACACATTAAAAATCATATAAATGAAATTATGTCATGTCTCAAAACAATACAAAATATTCACGTGGATATGGAATGAATGGTTGACTTGAACAACTTTAATGTTCTTCCACATATGGTGTCGAAAAAATACAAAACTCTTTTTGTTTTTTTTTTTAAATTATAAAAAAAAATCTTTTTGAATTTTTTACTTTTTCTAAAAACCCAAAAATCTTTTTGTATTTTTAATTTTTTTTCAAGAAAAATAAAAAACTTTTTAGATTTTTCAAAAAAATTATCAAAATGAAAAATATAAGTACAATGATAGTACATACTAGCAATACGGATATATGAGATAAGCATGAAAAACACCCTATTCTAGTACAAGGTCTCAACCTCAATCATTAGGCCCGAAGGTGTTCTTCCTAGGACATCCTATGAAAAATATTCATCAAAAGTTGTGAAGTATTGACCAAATAATCAACTTCATCAATCGATATTTTCTTGAGTTGACTCGTCGATGCCTCACACACCTTAAAACTTTCACCTCTCTCTATAATTCTAACCCCTTGAGAGACAAATTCTTATTAATATTTTTGACTTAAATTTCTCGGTGTAAAGATCACTAAACACCTTTTGGAGATCACCTTTTCCCTAACTCAAAATCTCATCCTCACACTCACTATCTCCCGAATGAATACAAACATCATCGAGGATCTCATGTTTAGATATGTCCTCATTGGAGTTGGACAAACTATAAGTACTTAAGATACTAGCCATGAACGCAACACATGGTTCATGTGGTGAATCTCGCCTGAATTAACTGACTCGATGTCACTATTGCTAAGAGTGGATTTATTTGCAATCTCTTTTCCCTTTCTCTTTAGCGTACTGGGATACGCATGTGCCTTGTCCCATTTACCCTCAAATTCATTACACCTTATCTCTCTCTTTCTTACCGCTACTCTTGACCTCATTCTTATTTTTGTTTTTCTCAAAATCTTTTTATTGGATGAATTATTTTTGGAAAATTTGAGAAACTTTTTAAAATATTTTGCAAACAAGGCCAAATCATCAAAATCACAATCTCCCTCAAATCCAGACTCACAAACTTTCTTTCTTCTTTTTCTTCATTTGATTATTTAAAGGAATCCTTATTTCCTTAGGTTCAATGGTTTTAGGGAACATATCTATATCATAAGTTTGAAGATCTCCTATAAATTCTTCTAACCTAGTAATAAAATAGGCAGGGAGTGACCTCAAAATCTTTGTCACATCTCCCCTTTTTAATATTTTATCACCTAAAACAAAACTAGAATTGATAATGTCAGATAAACGCATACATCTTATCTAATTACTAGGACTTTAACATAGTGATGGTCTTAAATTGTGTGGCCAAATATCGAAGCTTTGACGCTTTTACAGCGTTGGTACCCTTATGAGTGAGATATAGGGTATCCCATGCTTCCTTATATGTAGTGCACTTCATGACGAGACAAAACTCATCAAGGGTGATGACTCAAGAAATGCCACTAAGTCCATGAGAATTAAAATGACTCAATTTGAATTCCTCATCAGTCTAGGAAGAAATGGGTTTATGGCCAACAACATTATCAACAACGATCATGGGAAGACTCCAGCCTCTTTCACAGACTAACTAGACTCGCTAATCTATGGGGTTCAAGACATACCTCACCCTAGCTTTCCCGTAAGAATAATTGGTACCATCAAAGTTAGGTAGTCGACAATACAAATTCTCCATTAAAATTCGTATTTTCAAAGATCAATAATTTTTAAATAAAATTGATATCAAAGATATAATTTGCAAAAAAAACGATCACACAATATTTTTTGTAACCTTCTCGGATACCAATTTGAAAGAATTGGTATTGGTAAAAAAACCTATTTGAAAAAGAAATTAGGATCGCACGATAACTTGGTGCAACCTACTTTGATACCAATTTGAGAGTGCTATGCAATTTTAATAGAATAATTTATATAATTAATTGTCCACCACAAACAAATCCAAATTTTATCTTTTTAGCCTAAGACGGGCATCTAGGTGATAAACGGATAAAGTAAACATAGATTCAACAAAGGAAAAGTTTTAGAAAAATCCCTTGCGGGAAAAATCTTTTATTTTCAGCACTTTAGAAATATTACAAGACAGTCGACTTATAGACTACTTGATAACAGCCGCCAGTATATTGCACCAGTCTTCACGAATCTCTAAAATATACTACTCGGTGAGGATCATTCCACACATGATCTTCCGTACTGGATATCCATCGATCAACCTTTATGTTCAGTAATGATCTCCTCGAGAGTCATAATGGTCTGCCATGAAGAAACCCTCTCCATAGGAGTTGTGTATACAAGGATACAAACTTTAGGGTTTAAACAGATTCACACAAATGTATTTTAGGAATGAATTTTGTGAATAAAAAAGGGTTTTTAAACTCAAAAGCATGAAAACTTTTGCAAACGATATGCAAAAATAGTTCTAGAACAGTTTTATCAAAGTTAATCATGAAATAGGTATTTATAAGGCGAACACAAATTTTGAGGAGGCGCCATTCGTTCAAACGAAAATAAGGCTCATTCGAACGAGAACAGGAGGTCGTTAGAATGAAAACCATGTTCATTTGAAGGAAACACTATCTCGTTTGGACCAGCTTCAAATGACATTGAAATGAAGTGAAATACTACGCCCTCGTTTGATACACATTTGATACAAATTACAAACAAGCCTTCGAATGAGAACGTCAACTCTTTCGAACGAGGTCAGTTAATTTTCAAATAAATGACTTGATTTTTAAAATAAAAAATCATGTTTAACTTTTAATAAAAATATAAAATTCACAAAATAAATTTAACGAATAATTTAAACTCTTAATTGAATTACACCTTCATAGTGTGGAGATCCTTTAAAGTTGGATATGTTGGATATTCGGTCCTTCGTGACGGCTCAAGTCTAATTGTAACGGGATACGCCAAAATGTATGTAAGCCTAATCTATAAGAAAATGACATAAATTATTCCCTTACATTTATGTGTGCGGTAATTTATTTAGGTGTGGTAAAATATTCCATATTACAAATTCATTATTAAATTCATCTTTTAAAAAGAGGTGATGTCTCTTTAAGGCTTGCACACCTAGGAAAAGGTACAAAATTTCGTGCGAAAGATTTAAGAAATTTTGTACCAACATTTTTTTTATTTCATTTGATACCCATGTGAGGATAATCTTTTGATGCAAAAATAATGGAATTTAAATTTCTGCCTAGACTACATGTGTCTATAGAAAAAGTGATAAAAATCTAAAAGGTGTGGTGCTAACCTATTATGATATTGTCCAACAAATCCTAGAACCTGATTATTTAGATTTCACATAAACCCTATTCTATTGTGATTGGGTGAAGGTGGGAGACACTAAGAATGTTCATAAAGTTAATCCTGACTTAAAAAGTATAATGGTAGATTTACAAAGATGAAGAGTAAAGATCGAAAAGTCGACGAGCCTTTAATTTGTGCCTTTCAAAACGTCTACAAGGCATTCTACTCAAGGTGAATTATCGTTGGAAATTGGTCTATTATTATCCATGAACCAGAGGGTATGACTACTTAAGTATATGCATTAAAGGCTCCTAAAGAGTTCCCATCCACTCTTGATGAAAACCCTAGTTCGAAGGGTCTTTTAGTTGATTTAGAGGAAGATTGAGTATATAAACATTATTTTGCCCTTTACAATCCTCTTTATATCCTATTATTACATTAACCCCTAACAATCCTATTTGTATGATATTATAATATTGGCGCTTTAGTTTGATATATGAATGTTTAGTTCGATTTATGAATGTTTAGTTTGAATTATTAATGTTTAGTATGATTTATGAATTAACTAGGATGGCACGAGACCAATGTAACCCGTAGGAACATACCACGTAGTATTACGAGTCCAAATTTGAGAATATGAAAAAAAATATGAATATCCAGACTTAAGGTCAAAAAATACCGCGAAATGGTGAAAACTCAAAACAACCTCAAAGGGCCCGGTAAGAGTCATGAACACCGGGAACGGACAAATGTAACTCATACGAAGTGATCTCATAGTCATAGGACTCCCGATATGAGAATATGAAAAAAAATTCAAATATCTAAATGTAGGCTTAAAAATATGCCATCAAAGGGAGAAAATCCAAAAGAATCCCTAAACGACCTCGTAAATGGCGCAAACATCTCACATGGGAATATTATAACTCGTAAGAGATGAATCCTTTATTATGGAAGTCTCAGTTTGAGATTTTATTAAAATTTGCAAATATGTAAACTTAGGCTTAAAAACATGTTGTTAGAGGGTGAAAACTCAAAACAACGCCCAAACGGTTCCCAAGAAGCACAGACACATCGAATGGGACCTATGTAAATCACAGGAACTAACCACGTAGTAACGAGACTCATGATTTGAAAATATGATGAGAATTTGTAAGTGTCTAAACTTTGGCTTAAAAACATATAGTTAGAGAGCAAAAACTCAAAATAGACCGCAACGACCCCGTAAGAGGCATGGACACCTCACACGGACCAAAGTACCTCGTAAGAACTGACCGCATAGTCATGGGACTCCTGGTTTGAGAGTATAATTTAAATTTACAAATGTCTAGACTTGGGCTTAAAAATATGCCACTAGAGGGAGAAACCCCAAAATAACCCCCAAATAGCCTTGTAAGAGGCACAACACCTCACACAGAACCAATGTAACTCCTAGGAACTAACCTCTTAGTCAACGGACTCCCGATTTGAGAATATGATTAAAAATTACAAATATCTAGGGCTAGGATTAAAAACATGTTCCTTGAGGGAAAAAAATAAAAATAGCCTCATAAGAGGTGCGGATACCTCGCATGAGACAAATGTAAGGTATAGGAATTAATCGCGCAATCGCCAAACTCCCATCTTGATAATATGATGAAAATTGTAAAATAACTTAGACTTATAAACATTCCTCTATAGGGAGAAAACAAGAAACAACCACCAAATGATCATGTGGAACAAACACATTGCACGGGACCAATCTAACTCGTAAGAACTAACCGTGTACTCACATGAGTCCTAATTTAAAAATATGAAGAAAATTTGGAAATATTTATACATAAAATTAAAAACATGCTACTAAAGTGAGAAAACCCCAAACAACCCCCAAACAGTCCAGTTTGAGGCATGAACACTCACAGGTAACCAATGTAACTCATACAAGCTGACCACATACTCACGGGACTTTCGGTATGAGAATATGATAAAATTTTGAAAATATCTATACTTAGACTTAAAAATATGCATCTAGTTGGATAAACCCTAAAACAACTGACAAATGGACCCGTAAGAGGCAAGAACACCTCATTTGGAACCAAACAATCTCATAAGAACTTTTTACGTATTCATGGGACTCTCAGTTTGACAATATGATAAAAATTTCAAATATCTATACTTAGGCTTAAAATATATTTCTAGAGGGTGAAAACCAAAAGATCTCCCAGACGACCCCATAAGAGGCACAAATACCTCGCACCTGTAATACCCCGTATTTTTCGTGATATTTATTTTTGGGATTAATTAAATTAAATGTGAATTAATTTTGGAATTAATCCGGATAAAATACTAACAATATGTGAGTTGGTATTTGATTATAATGTGTATATATGACAATATATGAATATTGAACAATGAAACTTGTCGTGAGATTGAGATACGACAATTTGGAATTTTTTTGAGACGCGTGTGACAGTCGTGTCAGGAATATTATTATTTAATTAAAAAGTGAATTTTAATTACATTAACCGTATGGTCATTTTGAGTGCGCCAACGCGTCCGGAAGGGTCAAAATAGTCAGAAAACAATAGTCGGGGGTTTAGTTTAGGTCCCGGGGCATTTTTAGGTCATGCCGGCAACGTATAAGGGCAGTTTGGTAATTTTAGATTTTTGGGAATTAAAACCAACGAAAATTAGGAAATAAAAATCTGCTTTGGTAATTACCCACTAAACCCACTAACTACACATTATGACCTAATGGACTACGGGGGTTATTAGAATTAGTTCCAAGAGTTTCCTAAGGAAAACCCTAGCCACTATTGTCACCTTGGAGAAGAAGAGTTGTAGAGAGAGAGAGAGAGGAGAAATTCTGCAGAGGGAGAGAGAACAATCCAATCTTCAACATCAAAATCAAAGAAAGACATAAGGCAAGTGGTTTAAATTTTGTTACTAGCATTGAATGTTTTCTCCATGCTTAGACATTTCTGAAATTTCATTGTTGTTGGGAGATTGATAAAAACCCATTTAAATTGGAATTAGAACATACTTTTTGATGAGGAATTGCATGTAGAATTGTATCTAGGTGATTATTCTGATGATAATATACCTGGTATAAAACAAAAACGGATTTAATTATACCCATTGGTGACTTTAAAATTTTAGGGTTCATGTTCATGGGATTTGGGGATAAATGAGGGGAATTAATGAATTGATGATGTTTAGGAAGCTTTGGCCCTATACAATTGTTTAATTATGACCTACGATTGTTTGGTATAGTTTAGAAACCTTAAAATAATGTTGGGTAGATTTTTATGTGGCATTAGATGTGAAGAAAAGATGGAAAAACGAAAAAGGGAAAATCTGGGCTCGAAACTGGCCTCTCGTTAGAAGACCTGCCCAGGTCGTTCGAACGAGCTCGTTCGAACGAGCTTCTAACGAGTTGACAGTTTGCCTTCTAACGAGAGGGATGTTCGGTCGATGTCTTTCGTTCGAAAGAGATCTCATTAGATGTCCAGTTCGTTCGAACGAACTCTCGTTCGAACGAGACTTCTAACGAGCTGACAGTTTAGGCTTTTTGGCCTGTTTTGTTTTTGCGCGTCCCGTAATCTTGGTTAATTGAAGAGATAACATTCCCTTGATGATAAATTGTTATATTTGGGATATCTGGGCTATAGTGAAGATTAAAACATAGAAGTGTGATTTGAACCAACGGAAATTATGGAGTAGGACGTGAGTGTCTATTACGACGTGAGAACAATTGATGGCTTGAATAATTATATTAACCGGGAATATGTAAATTGTGTAACATTATAAGTCGGTACGAGGATGGAAAGTGTACCACAAATAAATTATGATGATTACTAAGATGTGTGTATACTTAGTATATGTATATGATCTTATGTGTATGACATACCTACCATACTTGCTATCACGGGAGGTTTACGTTCGGTTAGGGCCCTCTAATCCCTTTGTTGCTCGGATTTAGATTGGTACCTCGAGAACATAGGTCAGAGAAGGACTTATTGGGATGTTAATAAGTTTGCTGATCGTGGGAGTGTAGGTATGTGCGTGATCCATGTGATGTGACTGTGTTGGCCTCCATTGTTTGTGATTTGCTATTATCTGAGAACGCTTCCTGAGAGATTCGGAATGCGTGATCCTTATGTACGTGATGTACCGAGATGGATAGCAGAGTATGTGTGCACCGTAGCTTAGTCTCGGGTGCTTGTATCGTATATTTATGACGGGAATAATATACACTTAATTAATGAGAACTTTCATGTGGTATTGTGTGTATAAATATGGAAACGCTTTGAGAAAATATAAAGGGATAACCTGAAATGAATTGTATTACTTAATTGAGAATCCGAGTGTAGGTAATGCCTCTATTTCATTGATAACATTAGAATGTATAATGGGAACCGAGTAGAAAGGTTAAGACTCATGTCAGTTTAGTAAGAGGTAATTATCACTTAGATGGGTGTTATGCGTTAGGAGTGCATAAATTAGTCGAGAGGTGAGTACTTCATGTGAGTGCACATCCTAACATGTATTTTGCATTCATTGTTTTAATGTTATTAAAACACTTGCTGTTTTTAAAATAATCCCCACTTTCGGGCTCTGAGCCATTTGCTTTCAAATCTATTTTTGTAAAAACCATTTTAGGTGCCCAGCCACAAGGACACCATGCTTAGGATTTTCATTCAGGTGACGAGCTGTAGCTGTTTGTGGGAGTTACAGGACTTTTCTAGTAGACTCTTCATCTATATTGAATCTATATTCAGCTTCCATCAGTTGTAGGGCATGTCTCCCATTTCTATTAGAACATTTCCTATTTCAGATATTCAGACTTTTGGCATGTAATTAATTCAGGTTACCTTGTTTTATTTAGTTCAGTTGTGGGATTGTTGTGAGGAGTTTTCCTCCGAACTTATTATTATGTTGTTGGTTATTCTATTGCTTCATTATGGTGAATGGTTGTTATTCTTTCATTATTCTTTTAATGTATGTTAATCAGAGTTAACTTAAAATTTGGCAACTCACTTTTTAAATACTAGGTGGTTAGTAATCATAAAAATGTTTTCGACAGTGATGCTATTAACTGAACCAACTTGGCATTTTGTATTAATTTTAATAAAGGAGTAGCTACTCGGTATTTAATTAGTCTGGGTGTCACAGGTGGTATCAGAGCATCAGGTTCTAGTGTCCTTTAGGATCTGTACGGCTATTTATGTTTCCGCTGAGCTTTCTTTGAAGTAGAGCCCTATATTTTAAGACTGTTGTATTCTTTTGTATATGCTACGTTCTTCAGCTATTTCAAGTTTATAACTGTGAACTTATAAACTTTATTCTTATTTAAGATGCCTCCATGATGTGCACAACGGATTCCCAGGGATGTAACGCCAGAACTACAGCCCGCACCAGTTCAAGGCACGATAAATGCCGCCGAGGTTGCAGCCATTGTGGCCCAGGCGGTAAATGCCGCACTAGACGTAGTTCAGCAGGCACCACCTCAGGCGCCAGTAGCCGCGCCAGTTTAGGCACATGCATTCCCGTCTTCTTGGGAACGTGTACGTGATGCTTTTCATAAAGCACACCCACCGGAGTTCGCAGGTAGCTCCGATGTTGTGGTCTCGAGTCAGTGGAGAAAGGACATTCAGCGGCACCTGAGGATGTATGAGTGCACCGATGTCCAGAAGCAGATACTAGCTACCTTTAAGCTAGTGGGGTCTGCACTGCAGTGGTGGGAGTCTATTACCACCGTGGAGGAGAGAGATACTTTCATTATACAGGAGTTTTGGGTGCGGTTTGACCGCAAGTACTTTCCCTCAGCTGTACACACGGAAATGAGGAGGAAGTTGATGAATCTTAGGCAGGAAGGCAAGACTGTGGCCGAGTATGAGGCCGAATTCACCAATCTGTTGAATATTGTACCGGATGAGATACTGACAGAAGAGAAGAAGATACAGAAATTTATGGACGGGTTGACTTGGAGGATCCGTCAGCATTTGTTGGGGAACCTATCGTTGGCCACTTACTCTAATGTGGTTAACGCTGCACTGTTACACTGCTAGGATCACCGCTTTCACATGGCTGAGGGCAAGAGATCGGGAGAGTCCAGCCATCAGGGCAGGACTGGAGGACATGGTTCCAGTGGGGAACAATCTGTTCAGGGGCAGAGACAGGGTGACCAGGGTTCCCAGAAGGGGGATCACAAGAGGTTCAGATTGAGAAATTTCAGGCACGGACAGGGAGGTTTTCGGCAGGGCCATCAGGGTCCGAACGGCCATCTGAACCAACAGGGTCAAAATGGTCAACAACAGTTCCAACAGGGCCAGGGGAGGAACGAAAACAGCCACCAGGGTCGGGGGCAGCAGGGACAGAGAGGGGGAACTTCCCGGGGAAGTGTTACGTTTGTGGCAAGACTGGCCATAAACGCCAGGACTGTCCGGATAGGGGCAGGGCCCCGCAGCAGCAGCAGGGTGATCGACAGGAGCCGTAGAGACCTGTGTTTCCCGGCGCCACCACAGATGGCAGCATTGCCACATATTCTAGCGGTCCCAGTTCAGCAGGGGCAGCTGCAGTATGGGAGAGTATACCAGCTTCAGCAGGCAGCAGTTCCACAGGCACCACCCATGATTGAGGGTATGTTTCCTATCCATGGCACTATGGGTCCGGTTTTGTTTGATACGGGGGCAACGCATTATTTTATAGCTACACATTTTGCGAAAGCCTTAGGGTTATTAGCCACAGCAGAGAGCACAGTGACGTGTGTAGACTCACCATTAGGGAGTGGGTCACTTATTTTCTTTATATGCCGGGGAGTGGGGGTAGAGATTGGTAGTTTGGTATTACCTGTAGACATGTTAGTATTAGATATGCATGAGCACGATGTGATTATTGGTATGGATTGGCTCACAGCTTATAGAGCCATGATTGATTGCTTCGGTGGGAGCATTGTTTTTTCCATTCCAGGGCAAGAGATGTTTGTAGTGGCGATGCCTCGCCCAGAGGGAGGCTCGACCCCTCATTTGTATTACATAGAGGAGGATACCTCTAAGGAGGTTGTGGTTCCTTTAGATTTGATCCCAGTTGTCAGGGAGTATTCCGATGTGTTTCAGGAGATACCAGGCCTACCCCCAGTCGAGAGATAGACTTTGTCATAGACTTATTACCAGATACGAGACCTATAGCACGCGCACCGTACCGTATGGCTCCGGCAGAGATGCAAGAGCTACGAGATCAGATTGAGCAGTTGTTGGGTCAGGGGTTTATACGGAGGAGTACTTCGCCGTGGGGTGCCCCTGTGTTGTTCGTAAAGAAGAGGGATGGATCGTTGAGGTTGTGTGTGGATTACCGAGAGTTGAATAAGGTCACGATACGGAATAAGTATTCGTTGCCCCAAATCGATGACTTATTCGACCAGTTGAGGGGAGCTTCTTTCTTCTCAAAGATAGATTTACGATCGGAATACCATCAGTTGCGTATCAGGGAAGAGGATGTCTCGAAGACGGCGTTCTTAACGAGATATGGTTCCAACGAGTTTTGGGTTATGCCTTTTAGCTTGACCAACGCTCCAGCAGTGTTTATGGACTTGATGAATAGGGTGTTCAGAGAGTACCTTGATCAGTTCGTCATTGTCTTCATTGATGATATTCTGGTTTACTCCCGGACAGAGGAGGAGCACGCAGAGCATTTGAGGCAGGTTTTGCAGATGCTACGTCAGAACGAGCTGTATGCAAAATATGAGAAGTGCGGGTTTTGGCTGAAGGAGGTTCAGTTTTTGGGGCATATTATTTCCGACCGGGGGATATCTGTTGATCCGGGGAAGGTATCCACGGTGAGGGAGTGGGGACAGCCCACGACACCGACTGAGATCCGTAGTTTCTTGGGACTAGCAGGATACTATAGGAGGTTTATTCAGGGATTTTCAAAGATAGCGGGTCCTTTGACATATCTAACTCGTAAGGGTGTGCCATTCATATGGAGTGATGCCTATCAGTTGGCATTTGATGAGTTGAAGGATAAGTTGACCTCAGCACCGGTGTTAGCATTGCCGAGATCGGGAGTTGAGTATCTAGTCTACACCGATGCGTCCTTGCAAGGACTTGGAGGTGTATTGCAGCAGGAGAGTCAGGCCATAGCTTATGATTCCCGTAAGCTTAAGCCTCACGAGAAGAATTACCCCACTCATGACTTGGAGTTGGCGACAGTTGTATTTTCCCTTCAGATTTGGAGACATTACCTTTTGGGGGAGAATTTTCGATTGTTCACGGACCACAAGTCCCTACAGTACCTATTCACGCAAAAGGAGTTGAATATGCGACAGCGTAGGTGGTTTGAGTTTGTGAAAGACTATCAGTTCGATATCCAATATCACCCGGGGAAGGCTAACATGGTAGCATATGCGTTGAGCCGTAGGCCAGTAGATGAGGTGGCAGGGGTGTGGAAGGCCAAGTGGAAGGAGTTGGGACACCAGGATACAGTGGCCCGATCATTCATGTCGGTGATGACTGTTACACCAAAGATTGTCACGAGAGTGGTAAAGGCACAAGTAGATGACTCGTTCTGTCAGGAGCAGATAGTTTGATTACTAGCAGAGGGAGCTGAGTCCTATACCGTTAGCTCAGATGGGGGATTACGCTTCAATGGGAGATTGGTAGTTCCGGAAGGGGAGGAATTACGACACGAGGTGATGGCAGAGTCGCACGGCTCACGGTTCGCGGTACATCCCGGGGGGGACAAAATGTACCAGGACATGAGACGACAGTATTGGTGGAGCGGGATGAAGAAAGATATTGCCGTGTTTGTTTCTAAATGCGCCACTTGTCAGCTAGTAAAAGTGGATCATCATAGACCGGCAGGACTTCTACAGCCCTTGGAGGTCCTGATGTGGATGTGGGAGAGCATATCGATGGATTTTATCACGGGGTTGCCTACTTCACAGAGAGGTCACGAATCTATTTGGGTAATTGTGGATAGGTTGACCAAAGTCGCTCATTTTCTACCCGTACGGACAGACTACACTATGGGACAGTATGTCCAGCTCTTTATTGCAGAGATAGTGAGACTTCACGGTGTGCCCATAAATATCGTGTCTGACAGAGACAAGATATTTGTTTCACGGTTTTGGGAGAGTTTTTAGGAGGCCATGGGCACGGAATTACGGTTAAGTACGGCGTATCACCCGCAGACCGATGGGCAAACCGAGCGTACAAACCAGATGTTGGAGGACATGTTGCATATGTGCATCATTATTTTCGAGGGTGGATGGGAGCAGTATCTTCCACTGGTGGAGTTTGCTTACAACAACTCCTACCAGTTCACCATTGGCATGGCTCCATTTGAGGCATTGTACGGTAGACCTTGTCGTTCCCCAGCATGTTGGTTGGAGGTGGGGGACAACAAACTACTTGGGCCGGAAGTGATTCAGGATACTTCGGCGAGGATAAAATTGATTCGGAGTCGCATTCGGGTAGCTCAGGACAGGCAGAAGAGCTATGCTGATGCGAAGAGGTCCTTCAGGGAATTTGAAGTGGGGGACCAGGTTTTGCTCAGAGTATCTCCTATGAAGGGGATTATGCGTTTCGGGAATAAAGGGAAGTTGGCACCGAGATATGTGGGACCATTCCCTATTATTGAGCGGATTGGACCGGTTGCATATAGACTTGGGTTACCGAAGCATTTGCATCGGATTCACGATGTGTTTCATATTTCCTCGCTAAGGAAATATCTTAGAGACGATTTGGCTCATTCTCACATTTCTTTGGAGGACATCAATCTCCAGCCTGATAGCTCCTACGAGGAGGGGCCGATTGCTATTTTGGACCGAAGTGAGCGAAAACTGCGGTCAAAGATAGTTCCGTTAGTTCGTGTTCAGTGGCGACATCATAATATCAAGGAGTCCACATGGGTGCGCAAGGATGAGATGCGCGAACGTTATCCAGAGTTGTTCTTACCAGGTACTTTCTAGTTCTGAATTTCGGGACGAAATTCAGTTATTAGGGGGGAAGTATGTAATACCCCGTATTTTTCGTGATATTTATTTTTGGGATTAATTAAATTAAATGTGAATTAATTTGGGAATTAATCCGGATAAAATACTAACAAGATGTGAGTTGGTATTTGATTATAATGTGTATATATGACTATATATGAATATTGAACTATGAAACTTGTCGTGAGATTGAGGTACGGCAATTTGGAATTTTGTTGAGACGCGTGTGACAGTCGCGTCAGGAATATTATTATTTAATTAAAAAGTGAATTTTAATTCCATTAACCATATGGTCGTTTTGAGTGCGCCAACGCGTTCGGAAGGGTCGAAATAGTCAGAAAACACTAGCCGGGGGTTTAGTTTAGGTCCCGGGGCATTTTTAGGTCATGCCGGCAACGTATAAGGGCAGTTTGGTAATTTTAGATTTTTTGGAATTAAAACCAACGAAAATTAGGACATAAAAATCTGCTTTGGTAATTACCCACTAAACCCACTAACTACACATTATGACCTAATGGACTACGGGGGTTATTAGAATTAGTTCCAAGAGTTTCCTAAGGAAAACCCTAGCCACCATTGTCACCTTGGAGAAGAAGAGTTGTAGAGAGAGACAGAGAGGAGAAATTCTACAGAGGGAGAGAGAACAATCCAATCTCCAACATCAAAATCAGAGAAAGACATAAGGCAAGTGGTTTAAATTTTGTTACTAGCATTGAATGTTTTCTCCATGCTTAGACATTTCTGAAATTTCATTGTTGTTGGGATATTGATAAAAACCCATTTAAATTGGAATTAGAACTTACTTTTTGATGAGGAATTGCATGTAGAATTGTATTTAGGTGATTATTCTGATGATAATATACCTGGTATGAAACAAAAACGGATTTAATTATACCCATTGGTGACTTTAAAATTTTAGGGTTCATGTTCATGGGATTTGGGGATAAATGAGGGGAATTAATGAATTGATGATGTTTAGGAAGATTTGGCCCAATATAATTGTTTAATTATGATCTACGATTGTTTGGTATAGTTTAGAAACCTTAAAATAATGTTGGGACGATTTTTATGTGGGATTAGATGTGAAGAAAAGATGGAAAAACGAAAAAGGGAAAATCTGGGCTCGAAACTGGCCTCTCGTTAGAAGACCTGCCCAGGTCGTTCGAACGAGATTGTTCGAACGAGCTTCTAACTAGTTGACAGTTTGCCTTCTAACGAGAGGGATGTTCGTTCGATGTCTTTCGTTCGAACGAGATCTCATTAGATGCCCAGTTCGTTCGAACGAACTCTCGTTCGAACGAGACTTCTAACGAGCTGACAATTTAGGCTTTTTGGCCTGTTTTGTTTTCGCATGTCCCGTAATCTTGGTTAATTGAAGAGATAACATTCCCTTGATGATAAATTGTTATATTTGGGATATCTGGGCTATAGTGAAGAGTAAAACATAGAAGTGTGATTTGAACCAACGGAAATTATGGAGTAGGACGTGAGTGTCTATTACGACGTGAGAACCATTGACGGCTTAAATAATTATATTAACCGGGAATATGTAAATTGTGTAACATTATAAGTCGGTACGAGGATGTAAAGTGTACCACAAATAAATTATGGTGATTACTAAGATGTGTGTATACTTAGTATATGTATATGATCTTATGTGTATGACATACCTACCATACTTGCTATCACGGGAGGTTTACGTTCGCTTAGGGTCCTCTAATCCTTGTGTTGCCCGGATTTAGATTGGTACCTCGAGAACATAGGTCAGAGAAGGACTTATTGGGATGGTAATAAGTTTGCTGATCGTGGGAGCGTAGGTATGTGCGTGACCCATGTGATGTGACTGTGTTCGCCTCCATTGTTTGTGATTTGCTATTATCTGAGAACGATTCCTGAGAGATTCGGAATGCGTGATCCTTATGTAAGTGATGTACCGGGATGGATAGCAGAGTATGTGTGCACCGCAGCTTAGTCTCGGGTGCTTGTATCGTATATTTATGACGGGAATAATATACACTTAATTAATGAGAACTTTCATGTGGTATTGTGTGTATAAATATGGAAACGCTTTGAGAAAATATAAAGGGATAACCTGAAATGAATTGTATTACTTAATTGAGAATCCGAGTGTAGGTAATGCCTCTATTTCATTGATAACATTAGAATGTATAATGGGAACCGAGTAGAAAGGTTAGGGCTCATGTCAGTTTAGTAAGAGGTAATTATCACTTAGATGTGTGCTATGCGTTAGGAGTGCACAAATTAGTCGAGAGGTGAGTACTTCATGTGAGTGCACGTCCTAACATGTATTTTTCATTCATTGTTTTAATGTTATTAAAACACTTGCTGTTTTTAAAATAATCCCCACTTTCGGGCTCTGACCCGTTTGCTTTCAAATCTATTTTTGTAAAAACCATTTTAGGTGCCCAGCCACAAGGACACCATGCTTAGGATTTTCATTCAGGTGACGAGCTGTAGCTGTTTGTGGGAGTTATGGGACTTTGCTAGTAGTCGCTTCATCTATCTTGACTTTATATTCAGCTTCCATCAGTTGTAGGGCATGTCTCCCATTTCTATTAGAACATTTCCTATTTCAGATTTTCAGACTTTTGGCATGTAATTAATTCAGGTTACCTTGTTTTATTTAGTTCAGTTGTGGGATTGTTGTGAGGAGTTTTCCTCCGGACTTTTCATGATGTTGTTGGTTATTCTATTGCTTTGTTATGGTGAATGGTTGTTATTCTTTCATTATTCTTTTAATGTATGTTAATCAGAGTTAACTTAAAATTTGGCAACTCACTTTTTAAATACTAGGTGGTTAGTAATCATTAAAATGTTTTCGACAGTGATGCTATTAACTGAACCAACTTGGCATTTTGTATTAATTTTAATAAAGGAGTAGCTACCCAGTATTTAATTAGTCGGGGTGTCACAGCACCTCACCAATGTAACTCGTTGGAACTGACCGCATAATTGCAAGACTCCCGATACTCGTATTATTTTGGCCCTTAATAATCCTATTTGTATCTTATTATGATATTAGTTCTTTAGTTCGATTTATAAATGTTTAATTTGAGTTACAAATGTTTAGTTTGAGTTATGAATACTTAGTATATTTTTGAATTTTTAGTATGATTTATGAATTAACAAGGATGGCATGGTTCTTTACATTGAATTGTACACTCCTCACTTACAGTATTGCTTAATTGTATATGAATTGGTTACTCAATACAGGTTTTGTTAGGAGGCTGCCTAAAAATAAATTTTATTTATTTTTATTAAATTGATATTGTCAGGACCCAAATCTGTGACCTCGAATTAAAAAAAATTACTAAAAGAATAGTCACCGTCCAAGATCGTGACCATTGTTTTATTTATCTTTTCAAAAATTTAAGGCCATGGATTTGGGTCATGACCAATTTTGAATATTGTCCCACACATGGTCAAGACCCAATTTGTACATCATTCCACACATGATCATGACCCAGGTCCATGACCATGGAGAAAAATATTATCCCACTGGGGAGAGGATCTCCCTTATTTGGGGTCACAAATGATATCCGTGAATCCAATTTCTGGTCACGAAGAAAATGGTCATGACCGATGTCCATGACCCATGGTTCTGGTCATGGCCTACGTTCGTGACCATATTCGATATATGGTGTAGTGTCTTAATTATCAAAATATTCATCATCGTTCAATACATCGAACAACTTATCACTATGATGACCCATCTAGATAAGAAAACACTAGATTAAGAGAAAAAAGAGACCACACTAGAACAACACGAAAAAATGAATTTACATGATAACTTTATCTACCCGCTCTAATACCAATTTGAAAGTCCACTATCTTCTATAGTGTAATAATATAGATAATAGTGAAATAATTAACCCATTAAACATATATATACTTAAGTACTGACTTCATACTCGCTTTTTAGTACGTATAATTAGACACATCAAACATCGGTGGCCTACAAAGCGATAGGCCCTCCATAAAAAAACCGTTAGGATACCTTCTTAAACAATGATCTAGCATAATAACTTAGTTTTCCCTCTCTAATACCACTTGAAATTCTTATACTATGGTTATAATATGTAAAAGGGTACAAAAACCAAGCAAACCATTATTTTTAAAATTTTCAATTTCAAGTTGAATTAAGAAATTAACCCAAATTAAAACATTGCACCAATTTTAATAAATATTAAATTAAACATGTATTTATGTGAGTGCGGGATAAAATAATAAATCAACCACAATGACCAATGTACAAGGAAAATTGAAATAGGAAAATCCTCGGACAAGCCAGACATGCAATTCATTATGATGAGGAATTAGACAAGAACAATAGTAGACTTTTAACACAGACTCGTCAGCCTCGCAAGCCTTGACTCTCTTCATTGTTCAACTCTCATCCATAATTCACATAAGAGTCCATTTACAAAGTGCCATAATGTGTGAGACCACACACGCATCGGTATCCACCAAACAGGATTAGAAACATTGATATACTGGGTCCACCGTATGAAACAAACTAGGGATGGAATCCACCGTAAATACAATCCTCAATAGAATGTAAAGAATAAAACAGTTCTCAACATAATATGACGAAAACTTGTATCCTTAAACAGTCAGATGTAAACAGGGTTTGGGTTTGAAAAACTTGATCATAAATGATCAGATAAACTCAGAGAGCTTTTTGAGAGAGTTTGGGAACACAAAAACTAGGTTAAAGTTTTAAATAAAACAGTTTCTCAGCACTAGTTTTTATAGGAGGTTTTCCAAAACAAAATAAAAATGAAACACTTCAAGTAGATCTTGAATTTATAAAAAGTTATCCAAGTCATTCAAACCATAAGTGAAGGATCATTCGAAGAGATCCACATTGTTCGTTGGAATGAGACATCAAATGAGATATCAAACGAGAAACCAAAGAAAACTAAAAAGCATTCGTTGAAGTTCATGGGATCAGTTTTGATGAGAACCCATGGTTCGTTCAAATGGCATCATGAATGTCATTATAACGACTTAGAAAAATCTCAACAACATTTAAAGAATTTTATAAAACCAACTCCTAATATTGAAATCCTAATGATCAAAATATTTATGTATTCACACTTGAGAGACAATTGAAACATGAAGATGAAAATAAGACACGAATGTCAGCACGGTAATGAACATAATATCCTAGACTCTATGTCTTCAATCAAATATGTCATACACTTGAAAGGGTAAACACACTCAATACCTAACCTTTTACTCAAAGGTTCTGTCCATACAAATAATAATCCAAAGTATATACAAATTGGCTTTATCAAAAATTTGTCCTTACAAATCTCCCCCTTTCGTTATTCGGAGACAAAACACAAAACATCAACCTATGGGACATCAAGCTCATCTAAAAGAATCAATCCACAATTCCAAAAGGAAAAAGTACAACTTGATTGACACATAAACAAATAAACTTTGCTTCTTGTGAAAACTTTGATGGATCGTAGCAAACCTGCATACTTAAACACCGATTAAAACGCAAAGAGAATGTATAGTAAATGTAAATATGCAAAGGAATAAAACCTGACCCATTGTCTAATAATATCTATATAAGTTAGGACGTCTCTCCCTAAGGAAAAAATTCCCCTGGACTAGAAAGATTGAGATACCATTTCTCCCTCTTTTTCGTTTAGGAATAAAAAAAAAGTATAAAGGTGGTTAACAAAATCATTTGTAATACTTCGGCCCGGATTTATGGGTCACCTGAGGTCAACCCGTCCCAACCCGAATATTAGATGTGAAATGCGATGAGACAACCTAAATAATGTTGCTAGTTCTGTTTTATTGAATTAGCGTTTCACTTGTTTAGCATGCAATTTCCATTTAAATCAAACTACACGAGGGATGTGGGAAGCATCCCCGGACACCAAGCATACAAAGCTGCTAATGTAAAACAAAAATCATACTTACCTGTACAATGCTCTTAAAATACAAAACCGCACACAACGTGCCATAACAAAGATGAGGGAATGAGCCAAATGCCTAGTGGAAAGATACAAAGATGCAATATAACATCGAGCGGAAGAAAAGAGACTCTAACACATTATATCTACGAGTACATGCAACTACTGTATATATATATAGACACACACACACACACACACACACACACACACACACACTAGAGGAATGGCCGTGCCTAAAGGCACATCGAAAATTTCCAAAGTACATAGAAGCAACGAAAATTTCAAACGTGAAATGTCCATGCCTGAAGGCACGCATATAATTTTTAAATGTATAAAGTCTTGTATAATATTAATAATAAATATTTTATATATTATAAGGGAAAAGTTTCAAACTATTGAATCTTGTGACTTAAAATTTTTTTACAACATTAATGTTTAAACAATTGAAAAAAATGGACATAGTTCCCTTTCTTTGGAGGACTGTCCACCCTGTTTAATAAATTAAAAATCCTCGAACAACAATAGAAATAGTCCATCTTGGAAATTATATAAATTTCATCAATTTAACTAAACTTGTCGAAACAAAACCAGTATATCAATAAATAAATAAAACTTAGGCAAATTTGCCATTGCGTATATGACTATTCACCCTATTTAATAAATAAAAATACTCCAACATTACTAATACATCAATAATGAGTATAACTCGATTCGTGAAAAAAACACCAATACAACAATTCAAGCTTATTTAATGTCAATATATACTAAAAACATTAAGTTAGTTATAGAATATACAAATGAATTTGAAAGGCATATATAAAATTATGAATATAGTCTACTTCTTTGCATATACAATTCAAAACCCAAACAAAGTCACCAAACATTGTGCGTATTACAATGTAGTGGCCTAGAATTGAAAATGTGCCCACTCGCTAAATTGTACAAAAGTATCCACGAACCTCATACATTATAATCGACACTAACGGTAGTTGGTGAAAAATAAGTAATGATGATCTTCATCAATGTAAAATAACCTGCAATAGTAAGACCAAATGAAATAAGATGATAGACTCGGATGTTATAAGGTTCTTGTTTATGAAAGCTCAAAAAATGAGAGACAACCTTCATCAGCAAATGCATTAGAAAAGTAAACTTAATATGTGAGCTAATATAACTATTTTAGTGGTCAAAACAAAATACAACTTGAGATTAGGTTATAACAACCAAATATATCAAATTTTACTACTCAAATAAAATACCAAAAATACAAAAAACACGGGAGGTGCTAGAGCGTCTCAACATTGGTGTTATTTTTTACATTAATTGATATAACTGAATTTTGACATTAAATAATATGTGATCACCACCCCTATTTTTGTATCATTGTATTGCCTCCATATACATGATATTACATGCATTGATTCAAAAAATAATACACATTTACAACAAAATTACTCCCCAAGCCTCGTTACAAATCCACAGCAATAAATATAGGGAAATCATAAATCAAAATTCAATAACAGAATCAAGATCTCTCATATATGAAATACTTACCTAGGATAGGCTACGAATAAAAATAGTACTCAAAACATCAATGCATTTGTTGTGTAGTACAATTGGAAGCAACAGCAGTGGTAGGGCACTTTCATGCACTGAATAACAATAGGTGGTGTCAGGTTTACTCAAAATGTAAAAGAAATTTAAGATCTTGACCATGTACAACACACAACGAATGAATTTTGACCGTATATTGAAGTCACGTCCCATTTTCACCCCCCCCCCCCCAGAACAAAAGCACTAGATATAGAAAGACGAAAACCTAATTTTCTAGATGTTGAAATCAAAGAAAAAACCCTGTGAGAGAATACGCCTTGGATTAAAAAACAGCTATAGAGAATTTGTTGCCAAATGGTGGTGGTTAATAGAATGATATATGTAGAGGACTACATAAGAAATAAAAAATGAGATTGTTTAGTAAGAGACACACTTGTATGAGCGAGCAAGTGAGAAGGGGAAAAATGAGATCTTTTGCATTTGCATTCAACTCACGATGCTATACCTTTGTATTTCAGTGAGCAAGTGTGAAGTCTGCAAATCATCTAGACTCGTGATTTCACCTCATGCAATAAAATAATAAGTTGATCATGCTAGCATCCAGAAAAATAATGTAGTAAGAGGAAAAAATCCGCCCATTACCTTTATTCACAAAAATTGATCGAAGCCAGAGGATTTCATGAGCTTGTATAATGGTTTTCTCAATGCCGTCAACAATAACATCAAATAACTAACGCATAAATCCCAGAGATGTTAAGATATACTCTACGTATTGTAAATAACCCCGAGGGACAACATGGGTGCGAATACCACTAATACCAACATTATTTCCAGTATATAAGTTCCATACCTGCAAAAGTAATAGAATGCCATTCATTTACATGACTTCAAGACGTTTGGCTACAAAGAATATTATGTTAAACATTAGTCTTCTTTTCATGCCTTTGGTACCAAAATCTGGTAAAGATTTTGACATTGCATTTATAGATCTTTAATAGGTATATTCTAAAAACAAATTTGTTAAAGCATCACGAACACTTTACATATATAATTAACTATATTTAACTATTGGACAATAAGTACCTTGCCTTCAATCTCTCAATAATCACAAACTTAGATCCTTAATCTCAACAATCATTGACCACGACTTTATAACTTAAAAGCAATCCCAGTTATTAATAACGTATCTAAAATGATTCCCAGTTCAAACAAATGGATACAAACATTTCAAAAATATGTAGAGACCTGCAACTTCAAAGTAATGATTCCAACATTTCAAACTTTTTTAACATAACAAAAGGATAGAAAACTAATATGAAGATGAATGAAATAAAAAACTTGCTAGATAATTTATTAACAGCATGTATGTACGAACAAAACTATGGAGATGAATTAAATAAAAAACTGTATGAAATAGATTGAAAACTGACCAAATATAAGAGTTGCACAATCATTTTGAAACTTGTTTTCCTGTAATATGATAAACTAACTATTCCTAGCTATTAGTAAACATATATTGGTTGAATAGTGGTGCTTTGATAAACTAATATATAAACAAAATCTTGCCAACTATAAACTAAATCATGAAATTTTGGATTTGTGCCGTGCTACCACCAAATAGAATGCATATGAATATTATCAAAACCCAACTGACCTTCGGAGTCTGTCAAATCATCTCTTATCCTCTGTATATTATCTACAAACAAAGAAAAAATAATGATAATAAAAAATCATATTTTTTAAAAAAAAAGTATAGCACAAAACAACTAAATCAAGAATTACCCGTGGAGGAAACTGTATAACTATGAAAACAAAGATATCAATCTGAAAGTGCTAGTCTAAGTAGTCCAAAACCTTTTAATTTATTTTGGGTTGAACACAAACTTAAACATCGTTGAAAATTTAATATGTTCATAATAATTTATCACCTTAGAGATGTGTATAGGGGCACCAAATAAACAAAGTTAGGTCCAATTTGTATGGTCGCAAGTTATGCCTAAAACTGGGCCTACTTCAAGCATATGAAACACCAATAAGCACTTGTACTTTTTTGCAATCATACCCAAGTTTTGTACTCATACATTTGGTATGCTACTCCGTACGGACAACATTCAAAACAATAAAAATATACACTAAAAATAAATGACTAAAGGAAATGGTACGTATGTGATTTCAAATTTTGAAATGATAAATAATCAAAATCTCTCACTTAGACATCCAATCCTCATCAAAGAGGGGAGATTATTTCTTGGATGGTATGGGCTTCAAAGTTTCCCGCAACTCCCACCACATATTACCTATACATCAACGACCAACTAATTGTCAGAGCAAAAAATGTCATAGTATCATCATCGCAGTATAGAACTGTTTCTTCGTAATATCAACATCGCATAATTTACATATTTCGCAGAAGTATTCCCCCATTTTAACTCCATAATTCAAACAAACATGAGGAACTTTATGCTCTATATCGCTTGGAAATATGGTTACAGTTGTACTTTAAGAAAATACTTCGAATAAAAAATGATGATTAATAAAAGACTAAAATAAAATCATGATTCATGTTATTCAAAGTATATGAATTTTTTTATAACGATAGTAATTTCCAATGCCCATAAAACATTATCAAGTATATATCCAAGAATCAAATGAAGAAAAAAAAAGAGATGTTATCTGTTCATGAATCTCTGGAGGCGAATGATGCTCTTCATTCTCAAGATCTTGATGAGAATGAGACATTGTTGCTCTCTTTATATAATAACTTCTTAAACGCGTTGAACCAAACTCTGACTATTTGTCTAATGGATAGAATAAAGTTTCAAAACCATTGAGACTCGTTAAGAACAAATGAATTTTTTTGCTATATGAGATGGTACTCTAACTATTAGCTATAACAATAATGAACACTAAAATTCACCCTAAAACAACTCGATTATGTTTTTAGGCCTACTGTAGCGATAAATTCGGGTCAAGAACTTCTCAATCATTCATAAATATCAGGCTGCAAAAACATAAATCAAGTGAAAGATCATTGTGGAATACAGGGGATAAAAGTAAATAAATGTATAAGCCATCACATTACAAACATTTGAAAACTCATTTGAAGGCTACAAAGTAGAACTATAGATAAATTTTCTTAGAAGCTCGGTGATTAAAAATTCATGGTCATAAACACTTATTTTGTACTATGTAATTGAAGTTAGTAGAAAACAAAATCAATATTAAAATTTTTGAAGTTCTGCTTTGGACAGGGGACAAAACTAATCACCAACTCTCTAAGTATTTGAACCGGTGAATTGTAGTAGAAATTGAGAGAGACTCATATATAATGGGACTATACCCACAACCCAAACATGTGCTAGATTAAATGTAGAAAAGGCAGTCATAATAGGACAATGCATAAGATAATAAATCAAAGGTAAGTCATTCTCATGATTTTGTACCTCGGTGTTGTTTTATTGAATACAACTACAATAGTTCTCAAGATTTTGCATTCAAGGATCTAATATGAAAATATATTATAACAAATGGAGCGAGGTACAGGTGCATAGCGATTACATAGAATAATGGATAATGAATGCTAGAGGTTGCATTGAGAGAGATAGTCTGAAAAATACAATCATAAATATAATTAAATGAAGAAATCTACATCAATAATGACAAATGTCATTTAACATTTTTCAACTTCTTCTAAACAAAAATCTAACAGGTTGACCCCATATCTTAGTTCCAAATCACAAACCTGCATCAAGAAAGACAGTAAAAAAATTAAAGAACTTTATTATTGAAAAAAAAAAATTCAGTCCACTAAACCAAAAAGGAAAGCATAAATGAGTTCGAATGTTCCAAGAGACGAATCGAATTGAAACCTATTTACTTCAACATATGAAAAAACTCCTTTATGCTACCTTACACCCAGGAATTCTCAAAAAAGAAAATAGAAAACTCCTTTATGCTATAAGAACCAGTGTCAAAGTAGATTTAGAAGACCATACATATCAAGTTATGAAGATCAAGACTAAATGAAAGAGGACAAATGTACCTTTTCTTTTTGGAAGGCTTATTTTGCATTACCTAAGGAAGAATGTGGTCTTCCCATTAAACAAGAAAAATATATAACTCTTCATATAATTTCCTATATAACTTATAATAAAGTCTTTGTTCATCTATTTTATCGGTCATAGTACCTACCAGAATGTGAGCTTTTTCATGAGTCCTCTGAGTTCCTTTCTAGAGATGTTTTATCATGGATATATACCTCATTAATTTGGTTGGTACTTGCATTAGCTTGCAGATGCTATGTGTATTGAGTTTCAGGCTTTTAGAGAGAACTCCCAACATATCTTTGCTAAACAACAACTTCAATTTCAAATTTGTACACAAAGGCTAAAGAAAAATTACACAGAAAAATAGAAAGGTCCATCAAGCTGGTGAAATCGAGATTGATTCATCCTGGTTCAATTGTTAGTTTCTAATAAACAAATTATCGATACTTCACGACATAAAAAGATTGGATATGTTTAGTTGCAGGCCATTTAATCAACTTCATTCTGTGGAAAGTTGCCTTGGCAACATCATTTACCTCTTTAGGATTGTGTTGCGGCACTGTGATGGTAGTTGGAATTCGAAATAGGAGTATGTTCTTACTGGAGATCACTCATTGGGTCCAGATAACCCATTAAACATGGTCCTATGAACTCCACCTATCTGTACATGACGTCAACAATAATTAACACTCAATATGAATGAGAAAATAAGGCTTCATAATATCAACGTATTCATTTTGAACCAGTTGAAGGGCATACATGTGCATACAGTTAACCACGTAGAAAGAAGATTAAAAAAGGGTCTCTTTGATCATGCTATTTGAGAAAGTGGATTCACAACCACCATTATTAATTTCGGACTCTTGGAGGTCTATCCACTTCCAAAAAGAAGGAAAATATACCACTATTATGAAAAGAACAGGATTGAAGCACGCACTTAAGGAAATTCTAAAAAAAATGGTCATATATCACAGTCACACATTTCAAAACATATAGTTTTATAGCTTAACATGCGTATGGCCAGAGTTTAAAAAGAAAAGAAAAAAAAGAGTAGCAAATATCTGACCAGAGAGTATGAGAAGGCTCTAAATTATATTAAAATAAAAATATCCCTTTATATAAAAATTGGTATGCTAAATAGTATAAAAATATCCTTTTTCTATGTTGGGGTGCAAGGTGCATTGTGTAAAAAAAATAGATAGTCAAAAAGATTAAAATGACCCCCCTCCCCCCATCATTAATAGCAGTCACATACCTCACCTTGATATTTTGTCAAAGAACTTAAACATCCATAAAAGCAATGAATGTAAGATTCAAATATACATAACTAAGCGAATATAGTGTGATTGGATTACTACTGGACTACCTATGGATAAAATTTATCTTCTGAATTGACAATAATTTTTTTGGATTTGAAGCCTTATTTTCCATTGAATCATAGTAGAGACGCTAAAGTTCCAGTTTTGGAAGATTTTTCTTTTGATCGTACCAATTATATGATGAAAAAACATAAGGAAATGGAACATGGGCATTTCTTTGGGAAGAAGCTTCTACGAAAGAGAGACAATCCATAAGAAAATTCTCAAATGCATTTCTTAGGTTTGGTCCAGAGGAGTCTTTCTTTATGTGGGTAAAATAGATTGATGGCATCAATGGTGTAGCCAGAAATTTTAACTAGTGGGCCATTCAATAATGTATCATCCATATCAAACTTCTATTTTATAGAATAGTCAATATGATATTTTCACAGTGAAATGTACATATTTTTCCAATAATATTTGTCCATTGAATTGGGCAATTGCTTCTTGACTCTATCTCATTGCCCTGTTTTGGCTTCCTAACATTAAACTTTTGGATTACATTTCGGCAATTTACTGGAATTTATATTTACAAATCATATCACACATTACCAAACATACCACAAGAACCAACACCACATGTTTTTCTTTGAACTCTTATAGATTCACAAACACAAAAAATCGGTTTAAATAAAATAAACATATAATGTTATACGTAGATTCAAATTACAAACCTTATTAACCACGATATCAATTGGGCATACCATATTAATATCCATGAACTGGTTTATAAGTTCATCACTCCGTGTAAAAGTATTTGGATATGACCTACATATCTGAATGCCAAACAAATCCTTAGACAAGTGACATCTTAGCAAATCCTATTATAAATCTTGTCCCTATAATAAATTTGTCAAAAAAATGAACATTAGTATAGTAATAAACAATTAAAAGTCGGAAATGCGTAACTATGTCATGTATATTACGTAGGTGAAACAGAACCTAAAACTACACATCACAAACAATAAATAATTTTGGTGGCAATTAAATCATAGCAATGTGAATAATAAACCAAGAGAAAGTTCACTACAATGTGACCAAAACGATGTTAAAAGAAAGTATACATCATGATTCTCTATATCAACCTTTGAATATAAAACAAAGTCGTAAATCGCAGGTATCGCGGTAATAAATTGTCGCAGATATTGAATATTATGAGTACTGTAATAACGCGATAAAGCATTACGAATGTTTCTAATTAAAGAGACTGACTAATCATTTAATTTATGTTTTATTGGCAATTTTACTAAGGATATTAGCCTTGTTTATATAAGAGTTCTATTATGTTACGAATACCTTCTAGTCTTGTCACTGGACTTCAGTGGACTCTACCTCATTATCTGATTCACTGTCATTATCCCCCCTTAACATCATTAAAAGGTGCATCTTCATCCATGTCAAACTCACCCTCTTCCTAGAGATCACAAAGTTGCAAGGATCACAATACCCCATTCTCACATGGTTTTACTGTAATTGAGTTGGCTAAATATGTCATTGAGTAGATTAATACGTGGAGGGCAATGACCTATATGATCATACCAAATGCCGAATAATATGTATAAAAACTGTAAATATAAAAGAATTGAACAATCCAAAATAAAATAAATGACAACCTACTTAAAATGGCATGAATGTAGTAGTGTCACGAAATGACATGAATGTGTCCCAAAGTTAACACAATATTCCATGTTCATATCAAACATTTTTTATACGGCCATGTATGAGATTTTTTACCAACAAAAATATACTAGGGTATACCCATCAACCAAAAATCACCACCATAACCTATTATTAATATTAATTAGACCATGAACCAAAAATTAAACTTCCTAAAACCGCAATACGTGAAGGGAAACGACCTATATGATCACACCAAATGACAACTAATTTGTATAAAGAGCATGAATATAAAAGAATTGAACAATATAAAATAAAATAAACGACAACCTACTTAAAATGGCATGAATGTGGTGTTGTCACGAAATGACATAAATGTGTCCTAAAATTAACATGTTATGAAATGACATGAGCGTATCCCAAAATTAACACAATATTCCATGTTTATATCAAACGACATGAATGTGTCCCAAAATTAACATGATATTCCATGTCCATATCAAACATTTTTTTTACGGTCGTGTATGAGATTTTTTACCAACAAAATAAATTTAACAAAATAAATTACATAAATAATGACTCGGATAAACCTAAAAAAATGTACATTAATGTCAGATAAACCTAAATGCCTATAATAAACTCAAATATATTACTATCATAAAAAAACAAAATGCATGTAATAAAAATTGAATAATATGCTTATAAATGTCTTGAAATACACAAAAACTAAAATATATAAATAGACAAAATAAAAAGGAAAATGAGTATACATGTTTAGGGTGTTCTACTATAATCTGGTCACCTGGTATTAGAATACATAAATAACATATCGATTAGAATGCGTGCATAACATACCGATTAGAATACGTAAATATTATACCACGTTATTAAAACACAATTAAATAAGAAATTACATTTAAATGTATAAAAAGAATATAAATATCAACAGCGTAAATGTAAATAGAGTATATAGTTTATAGATCTTGCAAATAAAAACTCCCTGAAATATAGCCATCAAATCAAATAAGATCTGAACAGAGTATACAGGGCTTGCAAATGTAAACAAAGTTTAACTACATAATAGACCACACAAATGATGAATCCATTCGAGTGTAAACCCACGCAAATGATGAATCCACGTAATGGTATATTCGAATATACCATTCACATGTAATTTGATTGTAAACCGATTGTAAACATATTGCAAACCCTAGAAAATGTTAAACAAAAATTACCTGGTGAAGATTCATAAAAACGGGGGTTGAAGAGATGAAGAGAGAGAGGTGTTCGATCATAATCGATAGATAGAGAGTGGGGAAGTGTACTACGGTCAGACTAAAAAGGTGCAAAGTGTGTAATTTCCTCTTCTAACCTATATTTTGAATTTTGAATAAGAGGGGGAAAGGAAATGAAATGTTAAAAATAGGGGGAAAGCGAATAATAAAGGGGGAAATTATGGTCTTTTAATCTCAACCATTGGATCGTTGCCTTGTTGGTTAAATCCTAGACTCTACTTAACTTATCTTCTTATGGAGTAGTAACCAAAATTCTAATCCTTACTATTATTATTATTATTATTATTATTATTGTTATTATTATTACTATTATTATTATTATATATACCTTAATGCATTATACTAGTTTTATTCCTAAAGCGTTACTTATTCCAATTAATTCACATTAATCTTACAAAAACCCCTTCTCACTTGACTTGACCTTTATTTATTGATTTAACACATTCGGTTAAATACCTTTAACAAATATCCTTTGATTTCGAAAATCATTTTTACCACCGAAATTATCCTTTTGCTCATACCAAATTTACATTAGTATTTTGATTGAAAATTACCTTTCAGCATACGCAAGCACCATGATAGAAAATTTTATTTTTCCATAAAAGACATTCATAAAAACACTCTTGTGTTAATTATGGGTTAAACCTCATTAGGTTTCTTAATTACCCATTTAATAACTCCACTTTATGATTCCCTTTATTTCATGGACATTAGCCAATTTCTCACATTGTTTGCCCACATTATCTTTCAATCGGAACATTTATCATTTTCATTCAAGTAAGGTCACCTTTTTTTATATTCAGCATAAAACCCATTTCTTGATATGATACACTTTTTTTTATTATCTTTTTCTCGAAATCCTCCAAATATTCACATACTTTAATAGGCTCCACGCCGCCTACTATGCTACCATATGCTTTGACCAGTGATTTTAGGTCTTTCACCCAAGGGTTACAGGCCTTTCTTAGTTACTACGGGTATCATTTGAGTCTGTATTAATGTGTTTTTACCATCTTTTGAATGTCCTCATTATTCCATGCTAAAACCCAAGGATTTCACCCCATATTGTGTTACGCTTTAAATATTTCTATTTCTTGTCCTTTATACACTTGCATTGATTTGATCCCAAATATCACTTTAATTTAGGATCACTTTGTGTAACACCCTTTTCAATATTTTTATTTTGTAAAAATATTCCGCTTTACATAAATTTACAACTTTACCTACTTGTTTTCAGACTCGTGCTTTCCTCCATTTTCATAATGTTATTTCCCAAAAAATATTACTAAGTTACACACACTAACTTCTTAAATGTTTTAAAATCGTTAGCACTTATTTAACACTTTGGAGGGATATACATGTTGATGTCTAAAAATGATGTGGGTCCAAATTTATAGTCACAGATAAAAGAAAGACAATCCAATAAGACAAACACATAACAAATAGGCTTTTTAAGTGGTTCAACCATGGGCAAACCCCACGTCCACTATTTTTAGCATATTTGGTGGTTTTAATAGCTTAGGATTGAGTATGTTTGAGCCTGATTGAATCGTCCCTTCGATCTAAGGGAGATCACGTATTTATATCGATTGGGATCCCAAAAGTTGGAATGCCTTTATCTATACAGGCATTTGTAGCTGTATAAAATAAACCAGACTGCTGATATTCAGAGGTACGTGTACAATAACATTTGGACACTCCACACTAATAACTTTTTCTATTATTGATGGTTTGTATTCTTAAGGTTGATCAGCCTGTTGTCCAACCAAGTATCTCTGGAGCCGACTAAGAAATTAACAACTGTGGGGATAGCCACATAGGAGGATATGCATCCATTCCTCATTGGTCCACGTAGATGAATAATTTTTACGTACAAAAAAATACCTCAATGATCCATGCTTGATGATTAATATAAAGTATGGAGTATGTCCCAGAATCTTGCAAGGTGTGTGTTAGTTGGCAGAAAACTTTCTGGACTTGTAAAATTTTTATGAGTATATATGATAATGGAATTTTTGTAAATAGTCTGAATTTAATGAAGTTCCATAGGGTACGCTAGTCTTTATAAATTTTGGGAATCATGTTGCTGCAAGTATTTCAGTCATTCGTTCAACCAAATTATTTCATTTCTAATTTCGAGGTAACTTATAAAAGGATGGTGTTTTTCCTCCATTTCTCTTTACCTCAATACTTACTCTTTTGCTTCTCAAGTTCTCCCTTATTTATGCTAAAACCTTTTGCTATTATTCCTAATACTATAAGCTTTCTTTCCCTTTTTATTTCCCTTTTTATATTTTTCTACCAACCATGGTGGTGTATGTTTTAGACGAATATTCTTTGGATGAATTTAGGATAACTAGGAAAATACCCAATTGAGTACGCGTAGAGGGACACTTGATCCTAACACTTTTTATAGCTAAGTGTGGCATAACCTTTTCCCAAATAAACCTTTCTTCTTTTCTGTTAATACTTCGATGTTGTTCCATCTAGGATAGCCCCCATTTCTTGGAGACTAGTCAATGGGGTGAATAGGCTTAATGAGATTTATGGGACTCAAATTGGGATTCCTGAGTTGATGTTTTGTTATAAGTTGGATAATACTGGTGACAACACTTATTATTTAAAAACTAGACAGGCTAATAGGGCATTAGTTGTTAATATCCCTGATTCAAAAATGGACTACTAGGACTATGGGGTGGTTATAAAGAACTGGAAGTTTGCCCCCCTTCCCGAGGGGTTGAAATTCAATGGAACCAGATGCCCATAGGGAGGGCAGGGCATAGGTTGTAAAACATTTTGATTCATTTACATTTTTACTATATACTAACTATTTGATGATATGCGGGCTAAATATCTTGTGTTGTTTTTATGTAGATGAAGTCAAGAAAAAGTGTCCCAGAGATAGATACAAAATTATCAACGACCTCAAATACTAGTGGTCTATCCAACACAAACTTAGTGAGTAACACCCTAGAGTAGCTTCTATCATGTTGGATTACAAGTTCTCAATAACCTCTTTTATTGCTCGCCCTTCCGTTACCTTCCCTCAAATCCCCATTCTTTTAGATGAGGAACCTGTTTCCACATATTCTTCTATTGAATCACCTATAATAGGGAAAGAGTTAGCACTAGGAGGAACCTCATCCTCCTTTGAATCTTTAGACCTTACCACCATCCCGACCTCTCATTTTGTAGAAATGGTGAACATGAAGATTATGAATATGTTGGCTACTTCCCCCACTGCTGCTAAAAAATGAACTCTTGTCAACAAGAGGCCTAAATTTATTAATGTTGAAGTAACCATAACCAATCATCCTCAATTAAAAAGGTTAAAGAGGGGCCTACCTAATCCCAAGTAGATGGCCTAAAAATCCTCTACCGACAAAGGCAATATAAAAGATGCCTCTGTGGAAATCAACCTAGGGATGGCAAGAGGTCTGATAAAGGTTGTAACTATTCCAACTGAGAGGTTAGAAGATGATCCAATTCCTACGTTCTGACTAGTTAAAAGGGATAATCGGAACTTTGCTTTAGGGAGTACTTTACTTCCTTTTTTATTTATTTTTTAACAATTTATGTTGAACTTATTCCATACTGATGTGAGTTACTTACCTTTTGCAATTCTTAGTCAACTATAATCATCTGCTGGAGAAGGACAACGAACTAAAATCTTCCTCGACTAATGTGGAGGAAGCGTTTGAAAGCTTGAAAAAAGTCTTCAAAGGATTCTGAAAAAGCTCTTGAGAATGAGAGAGTCCTGGGAAGATAAAATTCGAGCAGCTAAAGAGAGATTTATTTCTGTTATGGGAAAGCTGAAGGATTTTTAGATTAAGTACAGAACTATTGAAGAGAAGGTCAACACCTTAAATGATGAGGTAACCGTGAAGAAGAAATAATTTTTAGAGTTAAAGGCCAAGAGCATGTCTAACATTGAAGAGGCCACTAACAAAGGGTGAGATAAGGCTTTTACTATTGTATTCATCTAAGTAGAACATGTCAAGAAATTTTTCTACAATAATGGCTAGTCAAATGCCTTGAAGGAGGTCAGAACTATAGCTGACTCTAAGTTATTTTAAAGCCATGGCCCAGGTGCTCCTCCTACATTGAATGAGTAATTTAATGGAGACTTCTATGGAATCATCGATGGTGTCTATCATTTATGCCGGCCTTCCACCTTCTGAATCAACAACCAAAGACAAGGAGAAGGTCTAATGTCCTTTAGCTAATTTTTTTTCCTATTTTTATGTATTTTTACTTTTTTATCTTCTTATTTCTGCTTTTATAATGGAAGCACAATTGTAATCATTTTCTTATCAATGAAATGAAGAATTTATAATAATATCTCTAATTTTAATTGCTTGTTTGATTGCTTTTCTTTATTTTCCTTGGTCGGACTTGTGCTCTTATACTTGTGGTTTTTCAGTTTGATGCCAGGAAGACTATAATTATGGATGCTAAATCTGGCTGGTTGAGACGCTGCAATAGTTTGCTTGAAGCAGGCCATGTTAGTCTAACTAAGGCAGCATTAGTAGAGTTTCTTGGCACACATGCGTCAGTTCAATTGAAGGATATTTACGTAAACTTGCATAATATTTTTGATATGGCAGTGGTGAATAACACCACTTACTACGAGATGATTGACCAATTTCAAAATGACCATAGTCTTTCTCGGGCCCTGCTACACTCTGATTATGAAGCCAAATATGAAGAATTAATTGCAGGTTGGGGCTTTGATAAAAAATACCAGAAGATTGCATCTGCCTTTTGAAAGAAGGAATTCGTGCTAAATAAATAAGTTGAGGTTACTCGGGAGATTGATGGTCTTCTGAAAAAGGAGAATAGTTCCTTGAGGAATGGGTTAGATAGTCTAAAGAAGACAATTTATACTAGGTCGAATGAAGGGGACTCTTTTCTAGAAGTGGATAATGTCAGGCTATTTAAGGATCTGTAAAACTTTAAAAAAAGAAAAACCAAGTCTCACCAGCCTTCTATACAAGAAGTTGTTGCTCGGCCAACAGTGGATGAAGAGAGAACTAAGAAAACCTTGCCCAACCAAGAAACCTTATTATAGGAGAAGGATAAAGATATCAAAAATCTCAAAGATAGAGTATACCGACTAAATTTTCACTTCTATAAACAATCCAATGATGTCTAGATGGATGAATACGATGAAGCTTTAACTCACCTGGATGACCACATAGAGCAAGCTTATCGAGAAGGATATAAATTGGGTTTGTTTCATTTGTTGGGTCTATTGAAAAAAGATGACAAAAGTGACTTATGGCATAGGAATGACCCAAAAAGTTAGATTATCTAGACTCTCCATTCAAGATTGATGTTGAGTGGATTCTGACCAACGCCCCCTCAAAGCTTAGTAAGAAAATACATAGGAGATTTTGGCCTCTATAGAGAAGATGAATATGTTCACCCTCCCCCCCCCCCCCCCCACACACACACACATTTGTTGGATCGACCGAGCAGTAATAGACATAATATGACAAGATAATTCATATCTACAACTTTGCCCAACACTCCTGATGATCCTCCTGATGGGATGAATAAAGGTGAAAGAAAATACCCATTAGCATAGGCTTGTATTCCATGTTTTTTTATTTTTATATTGTAACAAAAAATATGTTGGGAATAAAATAGACTTTTCTTTTATGTACCTTCAATAATAGTCTTCATTTAATCTTGTGATTAGTTAATCATCTTACTGACTAGGTAACCTTCTTAAATGATAATAGTTTGCTCTAATGTTGCAACTAATTTGTAATGCCTTAGATTTAACTAATGCACTTAGGTAAAACTGTAAGTGGTTTTGTTGAGCAAAGTGTTTGCATCAGTTATCATTGGAAACTAAGTGTGTTAAAAATTCATATGTATTCATGTGTTTAACCAAGTCGATCAAAACTCCTTGTGTTTAACTTTAAGTCATACATGAAATTTTGCTGACTTCTTGTTCTTAACTTGTCAAAGACGAATTCATACATGAAGTTTAAATAAAATGTGTAAACTTTTTTATGCAGTTGGAAAAGTTTGTTAATGGTGGAACAAACATACCTAAAAAAACATAAAAAGGAAATATAATTGGTAAAAACTTGCAACTTCATTAAATTGAAAAAATGATTGCATCAAATCAATGTTAATGATATTTTTGGAGGCGATCGAAGTTCCATGGATTCTTGAATTATTTCCTTTCAAAGGTTTCCAAGCGATAGGTTCCTGGTCGGATGACTGCTGAGATGCGATAAGGTCCAAGCTAATTTTTCTCCAACTTATTACCCTTTTGAATTACTTTCTTGGGAATGTAATGTCATTCTTTTAATTTGGTCAACTTGAACATATGGTTGTAGAATCTAGTATTCATTTGTTGATAAGCATACATTCGAATTACATCATCCTCTCCGACCTTTTCAATCATGTCTATATCTAGTCTCATCATGAGATCACTCTAAAGGGAGTAAAAATTTAATACCATGTGAGTCGGATGACCTATTTCAGATGGTACCACTTCTTTAGTACCAAAAGTAAGGATGTCTGGAGTCTCTCTTATTGTCATTCTCAAAGTATTCCTAAAATCCCAAAGGATACTGTGAAACTCATTGATCTTGTTCCCCTTAGCACCATCGAACCTTTTCTTCAACCCATCAAGTAAAGTCTTATTAGTGACTTTCATCTGACCATTGCATTGTGGATGTCCAAGTGCTGAATGAAGTTTCTGAATCTTGGACCATATGAAATATTCCTGAAATTAATCATTATTAAACTAAGTACCATAATCAGTGATGAAGGCATAAGGCATCCCATAGTGATATATGATATTCTTCCATATGAATTGAAAAACTCTTTGGCAAGTCATATTAACCAAGGGCTTATCCTGCACCCATTTAGTGAAGTAAACCACTACTATATCCAAATACTTGGACCTTCCTTTGGTGGTCGGTAATGGGTCGACCAAGTCAATCCCCCCAATAGCAAGCAACCAAGGAGAAATGATGGGGTTTAGGGAATCCCTCGGTCTTTTTTAAATGGTAGAGGATTTATAGTGTTTATCACAGTTCTTGGATAAAAAAACACAATCTCCCTTCATTATCAACTAATAATAACCTTGCATAGCTATTCTTTGTACCAATGATCGACTGACTGAATGAGCTCTAGATGAGCCTTTATGTACCTCCTTGATAAGGTCATGTACTTTAACAGGATAAACACAATGAAGTAGGGAGACTGTGTATCCCCATCTATATAAGATACTTTTTTCAAAACATAATTGGTCGCTTTGTATCTCAACTTCCCGATCTCTTTCTGGTCATATGGAAACAACCATTTATTAATGTTGTATTTAATCGGATCCATCCAAGAAGGTCCTAATTCCACAGAGATAACGTTGATAGTTTCCCCATCGATGCTTCTATGTGTTATGATCTCTATTAGAATGGTTCATCTGAGTTCTATTACAGTTGTTGACGCTAAATAAGTAAGTGCATTTGATCGGGCTTTCTCCACTATGGGGATGTGGACCATCTTTTCTATAGGCAAATGGGAAATAAATATCATGGTTTTTTCCAAATACCTTACCATAAGTTCTCCTTTGACTCCAAATATCTGAAGAATTTGATTGATAATGAGTTAAGAATCATTGTGTGTTATCACATGCTCGACATATAATGTTAAATCTAGTTATAAGACCGTAATTAATGCTTCATACTTACGCTCATTGTTGGAAGCTTATAACTGAAAACATAAAATGTATTCCAAATCTAGTTCATTAGGAGTGTTGATGATAAGTCATGTTCCATTGCCAATGGCACATAAAAAACCATCCACTGATAATTTCTAAACTAAAATGTCTTTATTAAAGTCTTCCTATGATAATACTCCATGTCTAAATATCTTCTAATATTGTTTATCTAGTCGCTGAGAATTTTTTGTACAACCGATGTCTCTAGATGGTTGGTGATAACTTTAGTTTTCTTTGTAGCCGAGATCTCTTCTAGATAAGTATGCTCGGCGAGCAAATTTAAGTTACTAGTCACTTCCGGGTATGTGAATTCTGTAATAAAATCTGCTACTTCTTGCCTATTCAAAGTAGTCCTTGGATCGTATATAGTCTCATATTACCTTATCTCAACTTCCCAGGACATCAACCTTCATGTCTTTTCTGGTTTGTGCAAATCTTACCGTAGGGGAAAATCAATGTACAACACAATAGTATGTGTATGGAAATATTGTCTCATCCTCCTCGATGCTTAAATAAGTGCAAGTGCTATCTTTTCCATGCATAGATATCCGATTTCTATTCCTTAAAATTCTTTGAGGGTGTAGTAGGATGGCTTCTAAACTCCACTCTCAAGTTGGTTCAATGCAAAACTAAGAGCTGACTCTTAAACAACCAAGTACAAATACAACCTTTATCATAAAACTAATAGGAAGGCCTTCTCACATTAGTCATTGCATTCAAAGGTATTTTGAGCACCTTTAAAAATGGAAGACATTATTATGTTGCTCGGGACACAAACCAGTTGAGGGTTTCCACTTTTCCAGTTGATTTATGCACATATATGTTGAATGCGGGTGATTGCATCTTAATCAAACCTTTTACCTTGTCAAGATTGGATTTGATTCATCTCTTGTTCATAATGTACCCTAAAAACATTCCTTTATGTACCCCGAATATGCACTTAGTCGTGTTGAGTTTTATCTGATGCTTCTCAAATTGATCTAAGGTTTGATTTAAGTCTTTAATGTGGTTAATAGCAACCTTAATATTTTTGTCACGTCTTCCACATACACATCCATGTTCTTTCTAATCTGTTCCTTAAATACTTTGTTCACTAACCTCTATTATGTCACTGTAATATTTTTTAGCCCGAAGGGAATAACACTATATCCGTATGTTCCTCTGCTAGTGATGAAATATGTGCTCTCATTGTCTTCTAGCTTTATTTTAATCTACTTGTAACCATAATAGCCATCTATGAAGCTAAGTAACTCAGGACATGCAGTTGCATATACCAATTGATCAATAATTAGTAAAGGAGAATGATCTTTTGGGCATCTTTTGTTAAGGTCATTAAAGTCCACGCACATGAGCGATTTTTTGTTGTTATTTTCTTACGATTACCCCATTGGCCAATCAACTGGGGTACTTGACATCTTCTATGAATTGGGATTTCTATAAATTATTCACTTCATCTTGGATGACCATGTTTTTCTCTTGGCAAAATACTCTATGTTTTTGCTTGATCGATTTGGCATCTTTATTGATGTTGAGCTCATGGTAGATGAAATTAGGATCAATACCTATCATATCCTCACGGCTCCATGCAAACACGTCCTTCCACTCTCCCAGATATGCAATCAATTCCTATGTGAGGGGAGACGTAAATTAGATTTAATTTGAGTAGTTCTCTGTGACACCCCGCCTAATTAAATACTGGGCGATCAGTCCTTTATTAAATTAAAAATCGAGGTGAACAGTTGGTTCATTCTTAGCATCACTGTCGCAAAATAAAATTTACAAATTTAAACACCTTAAATAATTAAGCTATGTGTCAAAACAATTTAAGACTTTATTTCCATTTTATTAAATCCAAATATGTAAACCTTTTTAACAACCTACAATTTAAGAATCACATAAAAACTAAGGATGACAATAACACACGAGAATTAAAACTATCTGGATAAACCAAACCAGTTTACAACTATAAATGGAACCATCCTGACAATAGTTAACTCCCAAGGAGTAGTAAATACTCAAAATACAAATAAACATAGATCTATCTTATATCCAAACTAAATTGGGAAACGGGTGACACCAGCCCTAACTATGAAGAATTAAAATATGAATTGAATTAATGAAGAGGTCGTCCAAACCAAAGGACTATAACTCCCACATAAGCTGCAGCGCGTCCAATCCTAGAAACCTATGCATGACGCCCCTATGACAAGGCACCTGTAATACATATACATATATATACAAGAGAGAGAAAAAGACAGGAAACGGGTCAGAGCCCGAGTGTAAAATAGTTTTAAAAATATTTTAGCAAGTATTTAAAATGCTTACTGCTAATGCAACAACTATGTTAGTATGCGACACTCTCTTGAGAATTCTCACCTCTAGTCTAGTGTGCATGACTACCGTACTACTAAACCTCATAAGTCTATCTCACTTATTCTCCATAAATTTTTATCTCGAGAAATAACAAGGTTATGATATTTTGTTTAGAACATTAATCTCTTCAAGACTTTTTATGTTATGTTGATCAAACCAGTACCATTATAAAGTCCCCAAACACTTATAAGAAAGTTGAAACATTTATTCATTACTTAATTACTTATACGCACAGTAGAAAGTTCCCATGTAAATATACGTATATTTATTAGTGTCACATATAATATATATACTAATGACACCCCACATAAAATCTGTGGTGCTGTCATACTCTGCTATCAAGTCCCAATATCACTCATACTAAAGAAAATACTAGTTCAGAAACACTCTTGAACTGTATTAACATAAAACATATACAAATGGAGGCTAAGCATAGCTCCAAGTCACTAAGAGGTCAACACATACCCTCACGTCTCTTAAGACCTTCTAACTATCAATCAGATAGGTTGTACCAGGGAATACTATGTTCTAGGGTACAAGTTAATATTCCCCATAAAGGCCCAATCGAGATAAGACTGTCTTGGCACGGAAACCCCCGTGATAGCAAGTATCTCGGGTATGATTTTAACACAGATATATAATATATGCATAATCACACAATCGTATATATAAATATTCACATTTCTAAATTTGGCGCGCCCATGGCCCATAATTATAATTATCCATTATTAGCACATTTTACTCGATTATCTCGCATAACGAAGCCGTCACTTTTATTCTCATATATAAGTTACTACATACTTACTTCTCATCTCTCGAAGTATTTTATCTCCCTAAATATAATTTCAGTAGGCACTCTCACTTATCTTTTATTCTAACTTACTCACAAGTCTCGATCTTTTATTAGACGTACGCATGATTTCGTATGTGTGAAAAAACTCCCTGTTAACCCATAATTTCATCTTACCTTAATTTTCACTCAACGGAGTCTACCCTAGGCCATATTGGTCCTCTTTATAATTTATTATGATCTCTCAATGATGATTAAGGTTTTGACGCATTTTAATCGGATTAAACTTAAAGAAGAAAAATACGTAGTTTTCCAGTAGGGATCGATCGGTCGAGGGAAGGGGGTCGATCAATCGATACCATTGATCGATCGATGTTCTTGATCGATCGATCGATCAAGTAGTTATGAGGAAACATGCCATTGTCCAGTTATAGGTTTACCTTTCCAACCTCAACAAAATCTCCATTAACGATTCCCAAACTCCCAAATAACAATTCTACAGGTACTATATACTGCAAGATTTTCTACGTTAAATATGTCCGAATTAATCAAGTATAACGATTTAATGGTGTAAAATTTACATAAACTTCAAGCACCCTAATTTTTCTTTAATTTCCATTCTTCCAATTCTTTTCCAGATTACTTGATTCCAAATCCATACAAATTTGTGGCTTATCATCTACATGTGATTTAGATGACCAAAATATGTCTACTTCCTCTACAACATATGATTTTAAGTCTCAAAATATTGATTTCTTCCATGAAACATGTTCTAAATGTAACAACCCTCGCTTTTAGGAGACTAATTTTATATTAATTTACCGCATAAGGTAATTATATAAAATGTTGGAACTGGAGTAAATATTAATTTAATGAGTTAAAAGGTAATATTTACTAGATTGATGTATATTTACTGTATGTGAAAGTAAATATCATCAGGTTGCATGTTTTACGGTGTCATGTATTTTAAATGACATTATGGCTAAAATGAAATTGGAACTGGAAATAACTTATAGAATTACCGGATGCCTGTTTAAAGGGTGTAATTAGTCCCGGAATGTCCGAGACAGTCAAAATAAGTGCCATATTGTATTTTTGGGTTTTGGGCACTTTTACCTGGTTTTAACTTAAATGCGTATTGAGAGTCATTATATTGTGGTGTTAACCACTTAAGTTGGAGACTTTAGACTTAAGCCACGATTTTAAGTCTTGCCCCTTATTTTCATTTTCCTCATTTTATGTCATAAACTTAGAGAGAAAAAGAGAGAGAAAGAGAGGAAGAGAAAAGTGGAGAAAGAAGAAGAGAAGAGAGAGATTGGAGCTCGGATTGCTTCTACCCAAAAGAAATCGAAGATTTCAACCCTAAGGCAAGTTTTCTACTTGCTAATAAATGATTTAAGATGATTAAATTGTGTGATAGTTGTGTATTTGCATTTATGGATCAAAAATAGAATTTGTGGTGATTTAACCCTAATCTTGGGGTTTGATGATGAAATTGTGGATTATAGTAGTTAATAGCAATGTAGGTTGATTTGGGGTAGATGTATGTTGTTGGTTGTGGATAAAAATGGAAGAGATTGGAGTTTGGGGAAAACTAGGGTTTATAACCCTCGTAGCCATTCTTGGCAAATTCTCCAGGCCGAATCGATTCATCCCTCTGGGTGAATCGATTTTGCTAAGGGGCAGTTCCTAGGTCTGCTTGGACCGAATCGATTCGGGTCCAAGCCGAATCAATTCGCCATTTGGATAATCCCAGGTCTTATTTCCGAACCGATTCACTGTTTGGGCGAATCGATTCGGATTCATGCTATTTTTGAGTTATTTTTTTTTAACTCAATTTTTCTCCCTTTTTCTTTAAGCTTAGGACCTAGGAACCTTCTTGAATGAAGTAAACCTAGAGTCCTAGAGTTCTAGATGAGTTGGGGAACTACCCTAAATTAGTAATGGTTCTTATGGAGATTTTTCGGGGTTATGGCTATTGATGATAGGGCATCCTTTTCATCTAGTTAATTATTATAAAACTAAGAGTTATAGTATTATGTTTGGGAGACTTTAGAAGCTCAATTGAGCTATATTAGTCTTAATGGTTTAAAATAACCCCGTAATAGTGCGTTGGGAGAATAAATTGAAAGTTCATTCATTCCTTTGAGGTATGATAGTATTGGGGGTTTTAGAGTAATACCCCAAAATGTTTGGAGATAATTAAGAGTTTATTTACTCCTTTGAGGTTGTAGTAACGATATAATTTATCGTATGGCTCCGAATAATAAGGTGAATTATTTTGAATAATGTAAATAGGTATGGTTTCAAATAAAATGAATAATACATGTATAAATGGAAATGAAATGGATATGGTAATGAATATGGTAAATGATAATTTACTTGATTTTTGAAAATTGTAAATAAAATGGTTGAACACACCCTCTCTAAAGGACATCATAAGGGAAGTTCGCGCGTGAGGTGAAGCCCCCTGGCTAATGAATGCAGGGTGGATATATTCCTAGGCCATGTGAGCGTTGTTATTATATATTTTTCGGCGATGGGTTGGTAATTTCGGGTGTGGTTATGACTACCGTTCAGGCACATGGCCGCTTCCCGACGTTTTGCATTATAGGTGCCCAGGTTGTCTTACGATAGGCCTTGGAAGATGATGGTTATTTAGGGGCGCGCACAGTGGGGAAACCCGGATAGGCGGTCTTAGAATCGTTATATGTATATAAATATAACTATTCATAATGAAGTGGGACTTGATGGATTATATGCCATAAAGAGCATAATGAAGTTCCACAAAGAGCACATATAAATGCCACAAAGAGCATTTGAAAATGATTATTTTCCTGATAAGGAAAGGAATTTTACAAAAAAGTAAAATTGAGATAAAAATGCCATAAAGAGCATAAGATTGTGATTTTATATATATATTTCCTGTTGAGGAAAAGATATATGAGGTAAATTGTGAAAATGATGAAAGTTTTAGATTAATGTTACTCATTTTATTTTTTTTCTTAGCTTATGTTTTAAATTGTGTAGGTAGATTTTTATTTATCTTTCATCATGATTTATAATTCATAACTGTCATACTCTTCATTCATCTGGTAATCATATAGAACGGGCCCTGACCCATTCATATTTCTTATTGTGCTTGCATCTTGTATCCGCTCAGGTACTCCGCCTCAAGGATGCCTGATCTGATTTCCTATCCCAGTGTCTTTGGCGAGTCGTGATACTTTGCGGGTATTACGGGACATTTTAAAATTTAACGCCATCATCTTTGCACTCTTGTTAATATCAGGTCTTTTTACTCGGGCAAGAGGCCCAAGCTTTTGTAATTGATTAATGTAATGTAATATGTAAATAATTGAACCTGTTTAATATTGTTGTATGAGTCTGTGGCCGATAGCATATTCGGTCCCTTATTGTATATTTGTGGGTATGTAATATAATTTAATCTGGATTTCCACTTTCTTTTTAGTTGGGTTGTTTAAACTCTTTTCTTTAACTTTAAAACCAAAATTTTTGGCAACCCATTTTTCTGAAATAAGGCGTGGTTATCATGTATACTTCTTATTTTATTGTGATGCTGAGAATGATTCTATCCATGATTCCGTTATTTAGGAGTATCGGGCTGGCCACCCCCTATTTCGGATGGTGGGTTGTCACAGATGGTATCAAAGCATCAGGTTCTAGAGTCCTTAGAAATCTGTGTGAACGCTTTACGCTTTCAGCGTTGCTTTTGATTGGACATAGAGCCTTAGGATTAAGATCATTGATTTCTCTTGTGAGATTTCATTCTTATGTCGTGAGATAGAACCCCTAGAATCTTTTGCGCATTCGTGTGAGAGTAGTAGGTTGATTGAAGAAGGGCGTCAGGGGAAGTTGTGGTGAAGGCGTCATTAGATGGAATTTCTAAGAACTGTAAACTGTGGTCGGGGATGAGGACCGATTTGGAAGTCGCTCCTTTTTATAGCACTTTCTTGTCTTGCCACTATGACTACTAATTATAGTGGATGTAGTTTTTCCAAGTACCGCTAGACGTAGAGGATGTTACTAATCTTGAGATTTCAAGCAACGTTAAATTGTATTGGAAAGGAGCCCATGATAAGGGCCACCCGTTGAAGTAGGATGGAGGAGAATCCTTCACCCGTAGGAGTAGTGTGGAAATGGTGGGAACGTAGTCACCTTATTTGTGAGTGCTGGAAGTTTTTCCCATGGAGGAACCCGGTAGATACTTCTATAGTAAGTATCTCTGGGATAACTGGACTGAGAAGAAGATAAATTCTCAAAACGTTCATGCGAGGCTCGGTCAGGGGCCGACATTTGAATAAAGAGTAGTACGATTAGGGAAGACGTCTACCAAAATAAGGAAGAAAGAGACCTTTGATGAAATGATAGGCTCCAAAATAAGTGTCGTCAACACTTTTGATGGAGCAGTGATCATGAAACCCCATTGGTGGACATTCGCCCAAGGAGGTTTCATTGAACTAAGGAAGAGGAGGCCGGTAGCGTGTTCTATTTTACTGAGAAAGTAAGAGGGGTTTTGTGGATCATTGTTTGGCAATAGGAGGCGTAACAATGGTTATGACATGTAAGAACCACACATTTTCATTATAATTAACTAGATAATGAGGGCAAGAATAATGTGCCTAGTTGGGGAGTTGATGGAAGTAATGTTGGTTCGTATAAGACCCGAATGTCGTGTCTGAGAACCATTAGTATTGACCCGGAGTGATCGGCATAAATGGTTGGCGAGAATTCCACCTTAGTAGTGGGTGGTATATTCTCCATGATAAGTTAGAGTAGTCTTGTGTTTACTATAGATTCGAGTGTGTATCTCGAGCTTATGGTAATATTGATGCTACTAAATAGAGTAATTATATGACTTCCGTAGTAGGGAAGTTTTATATTTTTCTTCACTCATTATAAAGCGAGTGATCATGTATTTTCTTTTAAGTACTATGTACGTTATGTATTACTTGTATGAAATGTATACTATATAAGTAAAGATATTTTGGTTTGATTGGGGGTAATAGCATGTAATTAGATTGCGAGGCTATCCTACTTCTAGTTTTAGGATGGAACTAGTTCTCCTATAATATCTCTCCTGGATACAGGTTGAGACTTTATAGGGGTGGTGGAGGTAAGTAGGAGGTTTTTATTCCTTGTTGTGTTATCTTGCGTGTGTGCTTGGTTGATTGTTTGAATTGTATGTGATTATTATGCCTTATCTCCACGACCCACAAAGTTGAGTAGTAATGCATAGGAGGGGTTCCTTATTTGGATTCCGCTTTTGCGGGATGCTCCACGCATGAACCTCAATGACGTTGGAAGTGGGGAGATGCAATTCTTTCTTCTTTTAGTTCATTACATTTTATTTTATTTTATTTTGTTGGTTAAAAGATGGGTTGAAAGGTTTAGCCAAGAATCACGTAGAAGAGTGACTAAGGACTATTAAAGTGCAAGATAAAAGCACTGTATGTAGTTATATCCTCTGAACGATGTGAGGGAGACTGAAATACGAAGTCGAATTGAGACTTCGGGTTATGCCTTGATAAGAAGTCTATTTGAAAAGATGTATTTATGTTATGGGATAAAATTTGTAAGACTTCACAGAAAGTGAATGTTTGATCGGTTAAAATATTTAATCATGCTATGGTAAGACATAGAAGTAGAATTTTGTTAAAATAATTGCAAGTTAAAATTTATCAATCCCGATCTTGTGTTTTATACCGTCATATCTTAATGATCGACGATACGATATAGTAGTGTAATGGGAGGGTTCCTTGTTTGGATTTCGCTTCGGCGAGACGTCCCACGCATGAAACCGAGCGAATGTCGGAAGTTGAGATAGGTCTGGGGCACTAGGGATATACTTAGTATTACATGTATACCACTTAGATAGGATATATATATATATATATATATATATATATATCGACCTTTGGTTTATTAGGACGTAAGGCCATTAAGGCATGTGATGTTGATTTAGGAAGACTATAGGGAGTTGACCACAAATATGTTGTGGGTTGACCCTTAGGGGGAGTATATACCTCGGAACGAGAAGTGTGGAACCTCAAGAATTGCGGAGGTTAGGTTGATGGAGATGAGGTATCTCTTAGATAGATGGTTACGTTGGTAACCTAACTTTCGGGGGAGTTAAAAGCATGAGGTTACTTTCACTACCGAGTTCATATGCTTAGGTTCGGGGGTGAATTTAAGGATTAAGTCTCTGCTAGGATGGGGAATAATAATACTGGAGCATGAAACCGTTGTGTATGCATCTCACAAACTCTAGCTTTGTGGGAAGTATTATTCCACGCTTGATTTGGAATTCATTGCGATAGCAATAACCTTAAAGAAGTGGAGGCACTATTTCCTAGGCAGGAAAGTTGGTCTTTCTCGTGAGCAACAAGTTGTTGCACTATGTCGGGGGAGAAATCAAGTTGGTTTATGAAGTTTATAACGTATTATTGATTTGGAATTTCTCATTCGCTAAGGGAATGCGATTGGGGTAGTATATGCGTCAAGTAGAAACTGTCGGAGATATGGGTGATGGCATGGAGAGCCAAATGAAACGAGCATGACTAGGACGACTTGTAGATAAAACATTTCGGTCTATGATTGACCATTTCACCTAATCGTGTGAAGAGAGTAGCGGTGGAATGAAAAAGGGTATATTCATAGACGTTGGCATTGAATTGTTGGCATCAGACTGGTCATGATTCTATTTAAGGAAATTGTTGATCGTTCGACCAAGCCGTTGATTTTCCAGAAAATGCAGGCGTACGATGTGTAAAGGAGTACGCCCTGCTTTTTATGGAGGGGTGAAGTGCATAACAATAGTGGTGGATTGAGACTAGTTATTCATATCAAGGTTCGGTAAAGTTCTATGAAGGAATGGGAACCGTATGGAAAGGACGTATATCACTCCACCCTAAAGTGGTCATCACTAAACGTTGTGAATGGAAGAAGTTGACCTAATGCCAAAGGGCATATCTTGAATGTGAACCTTAGGATACATAACGGACGGTGCAGTAGTTGTATGGATGGAAATTCCCGTACAATAATTGGGCTTTTGATAGCCTTATGGATCATTTCCTAAGGTATGACGCCGTGAGTGGCCTTAGGTAGCCGGCTGAGTAATTTGCATTCTCATTGAATGGGGCCAGCAAGTAATTGGTTCCTTGAACTTGGAATAGTTTCGGGACATTTATTTAAGGATTGGGCTTTTGAGCCATATGCCTAGAAAGGCTATACCTATGCGGAGAAAAGTTGAGAAGTGTCGAGGTTTAAGCCAATTAGCGCTGGTGTGAGTACCCCTGTGGTGTGATGTAACGTGATTCAAGTTGTAAGACTATTTACGCCGAGTCAGGTGGTTATCATCTTCCGTCGTAGGAAGTTAGAGTTGATAGTTTGTGAGGAACGCTCTGTGCTATGACAGAGCACCAAGAATGTGGACTGGAATCGATAGTGACGACCTTAGTTCGAGTCCATTTGGGACACCACAATATTGGGGGTGGGGGTGGAAAGCGATAGAATGATAGTTTAAGATAGTATACCCTTTATGCGTATAGGGTATGCCCGAATTTTGAGGGAAAAATTACCTCATAAGGGGGGGAGTATGTAACAACCCTCGCTTTTAGGAGGCTAATTTTATATTAATTTACCGCATAAGGTAATTATATAAAATGTTGGAACTGGAGTAAATTTTAATTTAATGAGTTAGAAGTTAATATTTACTAGATTGATGTATATTTACTATATGTGAAAGTAAATATCATCAGGTTGCATGTTTTATTTTGTCATCTATTTTAAATGACATTATTGTTAAAATGAAATTGGAACTGGAAATAACTTATAGAATTACCGGATGCCAGTTTAGAGGGTGTAATTAGTCCCTGAATGTCTGAGACAGTCAAAATAAGTGCCATATTGTATTTTTGTGTTTTGGGCACTTTTACCTGGTTTTAACTTAAACGCGTATTGGGAGTCATTATATTGTGGTGTTAACCACTTAAGTTGGAGACTTTAGAATTAAGCCACGATTTTAAGTCTTGCCCCTTATTTTCATTTTCCTCATTTTATGTCTTAAACTTAGAGAGAAAAAGAGAGAGAAAGAGAGGAAGAGAAAAGTGGAGAAAGAAGAAGAGAAAAGAGAGATTGGAGCTCGGATTGCTTCTACCCAAAAGAAATCGGAGATTTTAACCCTAAGGCAAGTTTTCTACTTGCTAATATATGATTTAAGATGATTAAATTATGTGATAGTTGTGTATTTGCATTTATGGATCGAAAATAGAATTTGTGGTGATTTAACCCTAATCTTGGGTTTTGATGACGAAATTGTGGATTATAGTACTCAATAACAATGTAGGTTGATTTGGGGTAGATGTATGTTGTTGGTTGTGGATAAAAATGGAAGAGATTGGAGTTTGGGGAAAACTAGGGTTTGTAACCCTCGTAGCCATTCTTGGCAAATTCTCCAGGCCGAATCGATTCAGCCCTCGGGGCGAATCGATTCGCTAAGGGGCAGTTCCTAGGTCTTCTTGGACCGAATCGATTCGGGTCTAAGCTGAATTGATTCAGCATTTGCAGAATCATATGTCTTATGTCCGAACCAATTCACTGTTTGGGCGGATCGATTCGGATTCATGCTATTTTTGAGTAATTTTTTTTAACTCAATGTTTCTCCTTTTTTCTTTAAGCTTAGGACCTAGGAACCTTCTTGAATGAAGTAAAATTAGAGTCCTAGAGATCTAGATGAGTTGGGGAACTACCCTAAATTAGTAATGGTTCTTATGGGGATTTTTTGGGGTTATGCCTATTGATGATAGGGCATCCTTTTCTTCTAGTTAATTATTATAAAACTAAGAGTTATAGGATTATGTTTGGGAGACTTTAGAAGCTCAATTGAGCTATATTAGTCTTAATGGTTTATAATAACCCCATAATAGTGCGTTCGGAGAATAAATTGAAAGTTCATTCATTCCTTTGAGGTATGATAGTATTGGGGGTTTTAAAGTAATACCCCAAAATGTTTGGAGATAATTAAGAGATTATTTACTCCTTTGAGGTTGTAGTAACGATATAATTTATCGTATGGCTCTGGATAATAAGGTGAATTATTTACAATAATGTAAATAAGTATGGTTTCAAATAAAACGAAATATATATATATAAATGGAAATGAAATGAATATGGTAATGAATATGGTAAATGATAATTTACTTTATTTTTGAAAATGGTAAATAAATTGGTTGAACACACCCTCTCTAAATGACATCATAAGGGAAGTTCGCACGTGAGGTGAAGCTCCCTGGCTAATGAATGCAGGGTGGATATAGTCCTAGTCCATGTGAGCGTTGTTATTGTATATTTGCTGCGATGGGTAGGTAATTCCGGGTGTGGTTATGACTACCCCGCAGGCACATGGTCGCTTCCCTACATTTTGCGTTATAGGTGCCCATGTTGTCTTATGATAGGCCCTGGAAGATGATGGTCATTTAGGGGCGCGCACAGTGGAGAAACCCGTACGGGCAGTCTTAGAATCGTTATATGTATATAAATATAACTATTCATAATCAAATGGGACTTGATGGATTATATGCCATAAAGAGCATAATGAAGTGCCACAAAGAGCACATATAAATGCCACAAAGAGCATTTGAAAATGATTATTTTCCTGATAAGGAAAGGATTTTTACAAAAAAGTAAAATTGAGATAAAAATGCCATAAAGAGCATAAAATTGTGATTTTATATATATATTTCCTGTTAAGGAAAAGATATATGAGGTAAATTGTGAAAATGACTAAAGTTTTAGATTAATGTTAATCATTTTATTTTTTTTCTTAGCTTATGTTTTAAATTGTGTAGGTAGATTTTTATTTCTCTTTCAGCATGATTTATAATTCATAACTATCATACTCTTTATTCATCTAGTAATCATATAGAACCGAGCCCTGACCCGTTCATATTTCTTGTTGTGCTTGCATCTTGTATCCGCTCAGGTACTCCGCCGCAAGGATGCCTGATCTAATTTCCTATCCCGGTGTCTTTGGCGAGCCATGATACTTTGCGGGTATTACGGGACATTTTAAAATTTGACACCATCATCTTTGCACTCTAGTTAATATCAGTTCTTTTTACTCGGGCGAGAGGCCCAAGCTATTATAATTGATTAATGTAATTCAATATGTGATTAATTGAACTTGTTTAATATTGTTGTATGAGTCTGTGGCTGACAGCATATTCAGTCCCTTATTGTATATTTGTGGGTGTGTAATATAATTTAATCTGGATTTCCACTTTCTTTTTAGTTGGGTTGTTCAAACTCCTTTCTTTGACTTTAAAACCAAAATTTTTGGTAACCCATTTTTCTGAAAAAAGGAGTGGTTATCCTGTATACTTCTTATTTTGTTATGATGTTGAGAATGATTCCATCCATGATTCCGTTATTTAGTAGTATCGGGTTGGCCACCCCCTATTTCGGATGGCGGGTTGTCACACTAAACAACCCGAGACTAACACGATTGAAAAATTAACTAAAATAAAGCAAGATAGATACTTGCCTGAAATTTAAGATTCTTATTTGCAAATGAAAAAGGCATGGTTTCGTTCCTCGTCGTGCAATCTACGTTTTGGTGGTAGTGGCGGTGCAAAGGATGAGTTCTTGGCTTTGGATTGCTTGGAAAGCTTCCTATGTTCTTATCTAATGGTAGTTCTAAGGTTACGTGTTTGTTAACCCTAAAAGGCAACTCCCAATGGTTGATATAACTATTGGAAATTCGTGGGTTTTTTACCCAAATATATAAAATGTCTAATATGCCCTCCCGGGATGTCAATTAGGCCTAAAAATGCCCCAAGACCCAAACTAAACCCCCAAGTATACTTTTCTGACTATCTCGACCCCTCCGGACACATTGGTACATTGGAAATGACCATATGAGGGACTTATAATTTATTCACTTTTAATAATAATAATCTAGTCCCGACACGACACAGGTGCGTCCTGACTTAAATTTCCAAAATTGCCATTTTATTCACTCGTGACAATTTTAATAAAATCAGTCTTATATATTACATTATTGAATTATGTAAGGACATTTTTGTCCGTTAGCATTTTATATGTCGTACGCCATTACACCGTTGAGGAAATTCAAGAATCATATGCTCATCAACGGATCCGAATATCAAAAGGAGAAAAGAAATCAAGGGAACAGACCGGACCGATCCGGGCCAGATAAAAGAACCGATCCGGTTCATCCGGACCGATCCGCCTAAAGGGACCGGACCGATCCGCTTGGTGAGGTGAAGCCAGTGTGCCTCGGATCCATAGCGAACCAATGAAGCAAAAATGCCGAACCGATCTGATGCCAACCGGATGGATCCGTCTTCAAAAAGGAACCGATCCGATGTCACCGGACCGATCCGCCTAAAGAGGCCGGACCGATCCGACGAGGATAAATCCAAACAGATCGTGTTCAGATCATGTTTCGAAATTTAGGGCTCAAGTTCTCCTATTTAATCCCACTACGGGAATTGGTTTTTCTAAGACTTTTCAATGATTTTCAGAGCATATCAACCCTAAAGTCTTCACCTATTGAGTCCTATGATTCTAGGTTTTTAGATTCACACATCTTCCATATCTATGTGAATCAAAGTTTGGTAACCCAAGAACACCATTGATGTTGTTCAACCCTTTGTGAAGTGGACCGCTTCTTCCTCTTCATTGCATCCCTACTGGACAGGGATAGTTCCAGCCGCCAACCCTACTGTAAAGGGATATTCCAGCCGCGACTACAGAATCCGATACCCGAGGGTAATTCTTAGTCAACCTGTATTTCATTGTAATCCGATTGTAAAACGTCTTTTACAAATTATAGTGATATACAAATGGTTTTGCCCCAGTGGGGGATTTTTCCTTAAACTTTGTGTGTTGAATATTTATTGCATGATTTCATATTGTTTCAATCACACCTAGTTGCATGCTTAGGGTTAATTTGGGTTAAAATTGGTATTTATTATATTATTTCTTAATTGAACGCAAGCGCCAACTCTTTCAAATTGGTATCATAGCAGGTTACGCCAATCTATCGCGTATTCCTTACTTCCGCAAAAATTTTCTAAAAGATATCAATTTCTGAATTAAATTGATTTTTGAAAAAGAGCGTGTTCAAATGGAGAAATCATATTATAAAATGCCTATTTTTGACGGGTCAAATTATGCTTATTAGAAAGCCCGTATGAGGTCGGCTTTAAAAGACATTGATGAATGTGTCTGTATTTTGGTTGAACGAGGGTGGACTCCTCCCACTGTGACTGTTGATAATGTGACCAACTTGAAACCTGACATTTCTTGGACTGATGATGAATTTAAATGGTCATCTTTTAATTCTAAGGGTCTAAGTGCTATCTCTGGGTCTATCACTCCTGATGAGTTCAAACGCATAATGACGTTCACCACGTCAAAGGAGGCATGGGATATTTTGCAACTTACCCATGAAGGAACAAATGCTGTTAAAGAATCAAAATTGCAAAATTTAACAACTCAATTTGAAACCATCACCATGCATGATAATGAATGTTTTGATGAATTTTATGCTAGGCTTTCTGACATTGTTAATACTAGCTATAATCTTGGTGAACATATTCCAAATGGTAGAGTTGCTAAAAAAATTCTTCGTTCCCTTCCTAAGCGTTTTATACCTAAAGTCACTGTGCTAAATTCCTTGGGTAATTTAAATACACTAAAATTGGAAGAACTGGTAGGATATTTACAAACTTATGAAATAGACATGTTTCCTAAATCTGCCAAGCCAAAAGATAAGGGAATTTCCCTTAAAGCCCAAGAGAGAAAAAGTGAGGGGTCGGCAAGAAAGAGAGTCGAGTCATTTAGAAAGATAGAAAACTCTGATTCTGAATGTGAGTTTGACCTAGATGATTTGGCATTATTTGCTAAAAACTTCAAGAAAATTCTGAAATTTAAAAAGGGTGGAAACTTCAATGTTAAAAAGAATTTTCAGAAAAATAAGTTTGAAAAGAAAGATTTCAAAGAACCCCCTAAAGACAGTGAGAGGTGTTTTGAGTGCGACGGTAAGGGACACAGAGCGTTTGAGTGTGCCACTCGTCTGAATAGGGAAAAGGGTAAATTTGTCCTAAATGCTACCCTTAGTGACGAAAGTGAGGTCGAGTCAGTGGACTCGGGAGATGAGTCACCGCATGAGCGTAACTTCACCGCGTTCATGGCTAGTCATGTGAGTACTCCTAGTGCATCTCACGACGATGAGGATGCTACTTCACAGGGACACCTCGACAGCGAGAGCGAAGAGAGTGAGGGAGAGGAGGAAGGTAGTGAGGACGAGAGTAACCTTCAGCGCGCCTACGCCGAGTTATATAATGAGTCTTTCAAAACTAAAAAACGTAACAAGGCGTTAGTTCTTAGAATCACCGCGTTTGAAGAAGAGTTAGAAGAGACGAGAGAGAGAGAGTCCTCCACCTGCACCGCCATGATAAAGAGAGAGTTTGCCTGGGTTAGTAAAGAGAATTTGCTTAGAGAGAGAGAGAGCAGTTTTGAGAAAGAGAAAGCGGACTTGACTAAACAAGTGGCTAGTCTTACTAGTGAGCTCCATTCCTCCATGGAGACTAGGAAGAAACTTGAAGCCCTTGTTGCTCAGCTTACTCATGACCTTGAGAGAGCTAGGAAAGTCAAGGTACAAATCGAGGACAGATCTGGGAAGATGGGAAAGATGCTCCTCGGTCCCGCTTTAGGTTTTGGTGACAGGCAAGGAATAGGTTTTGATGGTGCCTCCACGTCCCAAATTGCACCCGGACCAATTCCTGAGTTTACTACGACTCCTTATGGCCGTCATAAAAAACCAAGAAGGAGAGTTCGACCAAGAAAAGCAAACCAAGGTCCTCCTAATACTGTGCTCTTTTGCTCCCATTGCAAAAGAAATGGACACCTTAGGGACGATTGCTATAAGTTGGGTCGGACAAGATGTACGTTTGCTCCACCACATCATACTGATGAGTTTGCCAGTCTGAGAGAGCGAGTTGCGTTTCTAGCCGCCACATCACAGAGTTTGATGGAGGAATTCCAACGGATGACCTTATCATCAATGAAGGCGCCCCGCATTCCGGCTAAAACCAACAGCAACAAGGGAATACAAAAAGGTACCTACTCTTGGGTTCCTAAGAAAGAGAAAAAGTCCCTTGTTGTCCATGTTGCTCTCAAAACACGTAATACCTCTCCGTGGTATTTTGACAGTGGATGCTCCAGACACATGACAAGTGATGTCTCATATTTTACCCATCTTGAGGATTATAATGATGGGAGAGTCACCTTTGGAGATGGTAGCAAATCTAGCATAGTTGGACGAGGTACAGTAGAGTTACCAGGATTTCCAAAGTTAGAGAACGTGCTGTACGTCAAAGGTTTGAAAGCAAACCTTCTTAGCATCAGCCAGCTGTGCGACGATGACTTTGAAGTGAAGTTTGACCGGAAAGCTTGTAAGGTCTATAATCAAGCCGGTAAACTTTTAGTCCAAGGGGTGAGGACAGAGGATAACTGCTATGGGACTGAGCCCAAATCCTCGCTAGTCTGCAACAGCGCCACGATCACTCCTATGGATCTGTGGCACCAACGTCTAGGTCATGTGAACGTTAGAGACTTATCTCGTTTAGTCAAAAAGGACCTAGTACGTGGCTTACCGTCACTTGGAAAGCCAACTTCCACGATTTGTGGATTCTATCAGTTGGGAAAGCAAATTCGTAGCCCACATAGGAAGTTGAATTCCATTACCACCTCACGTGTCCTTGAGTTGATTCACATGGATCTTATGGGTCCTACTCGCACGGAGAGTCTAGGTGGTAAGAGATACATTCTCGTGATGGTGGACGATTTCTCCAGATATTCCATTGTAGGTTTTCTGAGAGAGAAATCCGATGCTGTAGAATTTTTAACGACCAAGTGCCGTGTCCTGCAAAATCTACACGGTGTCACTATTAACAGAATACGTAGTGACAACGGCACTGAATTCACAGAAGAAAAAGTTGACCTCTACTGTGATAGCCTCGGGATCAAATATGAGTTTTCTGCTGTGAGAACTCCTCGGCAAAATGGGATTGTTGAGAGAAAGAATAGAACGATCCAATAGATGGCTAGATCTATGCTTCTAGGTCGTAAAGTCTCTAGGAGATTTTGGGCAGAGGCAGTGTCTACTGCATGCCATACGGTGAATAGGGTTTATCTGCGTCCACACACACTTGAGACGCCTTATGAATTGTGGACAGGCAAGAAACCCAACCTGGCATATTTTCGTGTCTTTGGGAGTAAATGCTACATCCTACGGGATAGAGAGCAATTAGGAAAGTTTGACTCCCGGAGCGATGAGGAAATATTTCTAGGCTATTCATCGAACAGTAGAGCGTACCAGTTTTTTAACATGAAGAGCTCTAAGATTATGGAATCAATAAACGTCACCGTGCAAGATGACGAACCTTCGATGGTTATTGATCCTAATCTTCAGTGTGAGAATGAGGATTGTTCTGACAGTGATTTACCTGTTCCTCTCTCACGCTCTGTGGACCCTACTCCTGTGATAGGGGACACACCTGCTTGGGTTCGCAAGAGTCATGATCCTTCAGCCATTGTTGGCGATCCCACTCTAGGGGTCAAGACTCGTGCTCAACTAGAGAATGTTGTTAGTCATCATTACTACACGTCCAAAGTCGAGCCCAAGAACCATAAAGAAGCACTCAAGGATGAACACTGGATATCCGCTATGCAGGATGAGTTGCTTCAGTTTAAGAAGAACAATGTCTGGGAACTTGTCCCCCGACCTAGTGATACTAATGTTATTGGTACCCGGTGGATTTTCAAGAATAAAATGGATGAAAATGGTACCATAATCAGAAATAAGGCTAGGTTGGTCGCTCAAGGCTACACACAGATAGAGGGTGTAGACTTTGGGGAGACATTTGCTCCTGTTGCGAGGCTTGAGTCCGTTCGTCTTCTGCTCGCCATCGCATGTCATCTGCACTTCAAAGTATATCAGATGGATGTCAAGAGTGCCTTTCTGAATGGCATTCTACAGGAAGAGGTTTATGTGGAACAACCAAAAGGGTTTGAAGACCCTAAGCACCCTGATCACGTCTACTATGTGAGGAAAGCCTTGTATGGTTTGAAGCAAGCACCCCGCGCTTGGTACGAGAGGCTTACTTCCTATCTCTTAGCCCGTGGCTCCAAGAGAGGGGGAGTTGATATGACGTTGTTCGTCAGGAGAGATGACGATGCTATCTTGGTTGCCCAAGTCTATGTGGACGACATAGTCTTTGGATCCACATGCTCCCATCATGCTCACCACTTTGAGGAGGAGTTGAAAAGTGAGTTTGAGATGAGAATGGTTGGTGAGCTTACATTCTTCCTTGGTCTCCAGGTTCGTCAGCTAGAGGATGGGATGTTCATCTCCCAATCCTAGTATGCTAGAGACCTAGTGAAGAAATTTGGTTTAGACTCCGCTAAGCATGCACGTACACCTATGAGTACTTCTACCAAGCTTAGTAAGGACACTTCAGGCAAGGACATAGAGAAAACCTTGTATCGGAGTATGATAGGTAGTCTTTTCTACTTGACAGCTAGTCGTCCCGACATTGCCTTTAGTGTTGGAGTCTGTGCGCGTTATCAGGCGTCTCCTAAAGAGTCACACTTACTCGCTGTAAAACGTATTATCAAATACGTAAGTGGGACTCTCTCATACGGTATTTGGTATTCCTTTGATACCGATGACCGTTTGTCCGCCTATTCGAATGCCGATTGGGCCGGGGATGTAGATGGATGTAAGAGCACTTCGGGTGGGTGTTTATACTTTGGTTCTGCTCTTGTCTCTTGGTTGAGCAAGAAGCAAAACTCCATCTCTTTATCCAATGCGGAGGCTGAGTACATCGCCGCCGGGAGTTGTTGCACGCAACTCATGTGGATGAAGCAAATGTTAGAGGATTATGGGATTTCATAGGACACCATGTTCATTTCCTGTGATAACACGAGAGCGATACACATATCCCGCAATCCTGTCCAACATTCGCGCACAAAGCACATCAGGTTACGCGAGCACTTTATATGTCAGTTAGTTGAGGAGAAGGTCGTAACCCTGAGTTTTGTTCCTACCGACCGTCAGTTAGCCGATATTTTCACGAAACCTTTAGATGCCCTTAGATTTGAGAGTCTTAGGAAGTCTTTCGGGATTTGCACAGTTGACTGAGGGTTTGGTCTATGTCTAGAATAGGATGCTTCTTCATGTTCATATCATATGCTTCCTATTGCTAGTCTGTTTTATATGTACCATAGATTTGTTGTACAGCTTTTATGTATTTTTTATTATTCTTTGAAACATACAAAAAGATTCTCTTTTTAAAAAAATTTTAGAAAAATACAAAAAGATTTTATTTTGGTAAAATTTTTGAAAAATTCAAAAAGAGATTTGCCTTTTATGGATGAGCATTTAAGATAGCCAAGTCACAACTTCATTCCATATATCCATGTGACTGTTTGATAGAGATTTGAGAGGCTACATCATTTCATCCATGTGCTTAACATTGATTGGAGTCCTTGAGATGTAATTAGTGATATTTCCTACATGCTTGACTCCTATATCCTTTATTGCACACATGCACGGCTATATTTGTTTGTTGCACTTGTCAATCTCATGTTGGCTTGAGTGTTTCCATCTCAATCCTGTCTATACAATGTATAAAATGCGATAAAACTTGACAAGATTGGATTGCATGTTAAAACCGTTTTGGTGAGACTGTGTGTACATTTTCATAACGGGGAGGGGCTGCGAAAGTTGATTCTTATCCTTTGCGCAAAAGCCACCATTTCAAAGGACCTAAAAAATGGAGGAATTTTAATATCCGAGGTCCTAAGAGGTTAAAAGAGCCCGAAAAAATTGATAAGGCAATAAAAAGCATTTCATGCCAAATATGGGCCATTTAGGTTTTCACCATCAATTCTCCAAAGTTTGAGAATTTAGTATACCTCTATTAAAAATATAAATCTGAGGGAGTTTGGTTGGAGATTGAAAAACGGGTTTGCACTTCCTTGAAAGTCCTGAAAAAGCATGAAAATCATTTTGGACGTTATTGGTGTAGAAATCACTTTGAGCTTTGATTTGTAGATTTGATATAGTCAATGTCTTATATTTCCAATCTTTTACACCAAAGGAAGCATTTGAGTTCATTCGCTAGGAATATCCAATATTCATCGTGCACATATGTCATGTTTGTATGCTTCGATTTTCCTATCGAATTTTGTTCACACTCATTCTTTTACGCTGTCACCGACTTGGTTGTTTTATGTTCATTCATGGCGTGATTTTTTGCCTTGTGACATCCCGCACTTGCTTATCTGATTTATTTCTCTCATTTGTCTATCTGGGGACATCATAAAAAGGGGGAGAAAGAATTATCTTATTATGGGGGAGATTTGAAATTTTGAGTTTTGTTCATAAATTGGTATATATGTTTGTCTCATTTCAAACTCGATATGTCACTTGGTATTTTGCTTTGTCTCATGTGTGTAGGTACTACTTTGATAACTGAATTGCACACCCTGATGAGAAAAGCGTTAAGATCCCTGAAGATTTGAAGATCAAACGATGCAGTCTTATTCACTTGTACTCTTTCAGTTTTGGGTTCGTGGAAGGGTAGATTTGTATAGGCAATTATTTATGATTGATAATTCGGATGTTTGTTTTTATGTATGTACCGGCATAGACATAGGGGGAGATTTGTAAGGACATTTTTGTCCGTTAGCATTTTATATGTCGTACGCCGTTACACCGTTGAGGAAATTCAAGAATCATATGCTCATCAACGGATCCGAATATCAAAAGGAGAAAAGAAATCAAGGGAACAGACCGGACCGATCCGGGCCAGATAAAAGAACCGATCCGGTTCATCCGGACCAATCCGCCTAAAGGGACCGGACCGATCCGCTTGCTGAGGTGAAGCCAGTGTGCCCCGGATCCATAGCGAACCGATGAAGCCAAAATGCCGAACCGATCCGATGCCAACCAGATGGATCCATCTTCAAAAAGGAACCGATCCGATGTCACCGGACCGATCCGCCTAAAGAGGCCGGACCGATCTGACGAGGATAAATCCAAATAGATCGTGTTCAGATCATGTTCCGAAATTTAGGGCTCAAGTTCTCCTATTTAATCCCACTACAGGAATTGGTTTTTCTAAGACTTTTCAACGATTTTCAGAGCATATCAACCCTAAAGTCTTCACCTATTGAGTCCTATGATTCTAGGTTTTTAGATTTACACATCTTCCATATCTATGTGAATCAAAGTTTGGTAACCCAAGAACACCATTGATGTTGTTCAACCCTTTGTGAAGTGGACCGCTTCTTCCTCTTCATTGCAACCCTACTGGATAGGGATAGTTCCAGCCGCCAACCCTACTGGAAAGGGATATTCCAGCCGCGACTATAGAATCCGATACCCAAGGGTAATTCTTAGTCAACCTGTATTTCATTGTAATCCGATTGTAAACCGTCTTTTACAAATTATAGTGATATACTAATGGTTTTGCCCCTGTGGGGGATTTTTCCTTAAACTTTGTGTGTTGAATATTTATTGCATGATTTCATATTGTTTCAATCACACCTAGTTGCATGCTTAGGGTTAATTTGGGTTAAAATTGGTATTTATTATATTATTTCTTAATTGAACGCAAGCGCCAACTCTTTCAAATTAGTAATATTCGGCAAATTCCCAATAATTACTAACTCTCGTCATGCTAGTAAACATTTTGAATAAATTCTCGGATAAATATTAAATTAATATCTCAATTTAAATTTAATAAATCCCGAAATTTAAAAGCCATAAAAATACGGGGTATTACATACTTCCCCCCTAATAACGGAATTTCGTCCCGAAATTTGGAAAATAAAGCATAGCTGATAAAAAGAATTCTCGACACCGTATTAGTATGAAAACTAACTTCAAAGTAAGGCGCTAAATCACTATAGCCCCCCCATTCACATCAAGGTTATTTAACACTCTCCTTAACGAAACTTCACAATATGCTCCTATTCGATAACATTCGTATAAGACGAGACTATACATCATTGAATCCCATTATTTCAATATTATTGGGAGGCCGCACCTCACTACATGAAAACTACTCATATTCATCTAAACACAAAACTCCCATTCTAAGAGAAACCATATGAACATCTGACCACAACTTGCTCGCCTAAAATAGCCATGGTAATTCCATCATAAACATCAGAATTTAACTCGACCAATCCAGAGTTTTGATTATCCACCCATCTCTTAACATTTAGAGTGAGAAAAGTTAAGTTTTTTTTTCCTCACCCGAGAACTCAATAAGCACCTTGTTCACAATAAACAGGTACGAGTTCTCCCATTGAACCCTACCATTAGGTAATATCTTCCCCCAATTACCGTATTATACTCCACTTGCTAGCTATAACCGTTGTGGAAATGAAACAATCACAAAGAATCCAAAATTACTTTCACACTGCTCCACTAATTGTTGTTCGCCTACTCCCCGGCTATGGGTGATACATCCTAGTCAAAACGTAATCTTATTCCCACTATATCCTGAAATCCCATTTTGAAGGTGGGATTCAAAAAAATCTCATCCTAATTGGGAAAAATACCGTGTAGGACCACGTACCGGCGCGATCCTTCCTTTCAAAGGATGACTAGGGCACACTAGCTAATATTTTAAATCACCCCAAAGGAATGTCAATTACTTCCTTCTTTGGCATCTTATTCCACACGTTCAAAAGAACTTTTCATCTTACCTTGAGGTTGGAAACTCATTCAAGAAACTTTACCGACTTTACCGGCCTCTTCCATTATAGGAATTGTTGATAGCCACAAAATTTTCTTGTTGATCCTCTTATTCCAACCGATTTCTATCTATGAGTGGTGCATGCGGAAACTACTCACTATGTCCTGCCCAACATATAATTCTACATGTAGTGACACTTAATACTCTTCTTCTTTCCTTACAGTATACCGAAAGTTCCGATCCGCGCACTTTTCTCCATGATGTGCACTTCTGGACCTTTTATACCATACTAACATCTTCACTCTTTCTACGCGTCAGTCACCCTCAACATTTGACTAATTATAACTCCACTCTGAGTGTTCCCTATAATAATTAAATTCTACCCTTCTCAAAGAATAACCCCTTTTTAAATGGCTTCCCACAACCTTCTAACCAAATTTGGGTGTGCTCCTCTAATCGCACACGTATATATAGATCATCGTTCTTCACGCGACGCTTAATCCACTCCACCACTTTCACCTCGTTATGTTAGTACCAAAAACATATATTCCACACATTTATTCCCACATCCCTACAACTCGGATGATTATAACGTTAGCTAACTAGGGTGCCCACATTCTGTAGCACCTCGCCCACCCGGGAAGAGCGAATGATGAGCTAATCATTGATAAAACTAACCAAATCCATCAAAATACTAGGTATAGAGCATCTACATCCCACAACAATAAAAGATAAACCACTAATATCAAATCTCTTCAAATAAGTACAACAATTCTCTCGAATAAATATAACAACTAAAATAAATCACCAATGCTCTATACATCAAAATAAATACAAGTCTTATCTCTTGTATTCAAAATTATTCCCAAATAATCCATGCTGAAAATCATCCCAACCTTTATTTACCTTGTGCTCAGAACACAGTTACAACACTTGGGTATTCTCAATCACCCCTAGAAATCAAAATTTTAAATTCTCCTTATCATCATTCCACCCTTCAACTCGTGGTGCTAAAACAAATCTTTAAATGCTTTCTTACCACAACACCGGCTCCACTGGCCTTAAATCATAATTCAACTTCCAACTTATAAATATAATTACCTGCTCCTATTATGACCGAGGTACCAAACTCATGGACTAATGACCAAACATCTCCCTATTTCCAACATTACACTAAGTTTCATGCGTGGGATGTCTCACAAAGAGAAATCCAAACAAGGAACTTCCCTCATACACTACTACCTAGCATTGTCGGTTATCAAATTCCGTTAGGTCCTCTTTCCATAGCATGTACCCCTTTATTTTGTCTCTTGATAGAAAAGTTACATCTCCTCCACTATTTACACTTACACAAAGAACATTTCATCAATCCACTATCATTCAGTATTGGTGGTAATCACAATTCGCAAACCACATACACATACAATCATGAGCCTCAAAATCCTGACCCCAATAATATGAGTCTAGCCCTTAACTCCTACATTTCTAAAGGATGGATATAACAATGAACTCTTCCTATCACCATGTTTTGAGCGATAAACATAATAATGAGTCAAATCTTTTCGCTCAACGGTAAACCCAATACACACAGGACCATGACAACAAGGTCCCTAAACACTCCGGGATTTAAACTTTTCGATACCACTATACCCTTCGGAGTCTCTACAATTTATAATATAAATTCGAGGCCGAACTACTCACATGTGAGGCCTCGCCAGAACAAATCATGTTGCACTAAGGCAGCCACTCCGATAGCCTTGAAATAACTTCCTACTATCTTACTAACCATTTCTATAAAACTGCAACCAAGGAAATATCATACTGGTATATCACATCACTAAAACGAGTAACCTCAATAAAGTATATAACGCTATTAATACACACCCATTCATCCTCCGCGGATAGCACTAAAGATAATCTCGCTACACTAGGGAACATATTCACGTTATAATAATGTTTATAGTTATACGCATTAAAATCGTCTCACATGTTAATATAGCAATGAACAAAATATAGTGACTTTCTCGTTTTTCATAAAATATGCCTCATCCCTTGAGGATAAAACTCATACTTCTACCTTGCCAATCGTCTTGACTGCACAAATGGTCCCTGGACGTAATATGCATGTACAAACCAAACCAAAAACTACATTAATCATTGTCATACTAACAATATTAGTATTGTCCTTTTCTCGGACTTTGGTAGGCTCGATTCCTGATGGCTACCCCCGGTGTTCCCTTAGCCTTGTTGGCCCTAAAGAACATGCTACTAGCTACAATAGTCCTTACTGAATTCAACATTTCTCGACAAGAATTCAGCTATCCGATTCATTTAAATAGGTTCCCTGATGTGTATCCACATCATCTTGTGGTGCTACACTACCACCGTTGCATCCAGTCTTATTCTTGACTAAATTATTTGATTCTTTTAGCTTCCCACACAAAGAAGCATTATCATCTCCATTGATAAAGAAAGACATTGTCAACCTCTAAGTCGATCATCCACCAAAGTTCCCTTTTTAAGTGTTATTAATTATTATTACGAGTCATTCTCCTACTTGGAGTCCTCTCTTCCATTTGTATCTACATCTTTCGATACAAGATTCGCTAACGGTTTAGATTCATAATCACAAATGGACCTCTGTCAGGTCCTCCTGTGATGAGTTCAGAACAACAGTCACATTTTATCTTGAACATCTGATGAAGGAACATGTGGTCAAACTATACCCAAGATCCTTTTATAGACATAGCATTCCACTTCTAAAAGTGGTGGTTGACTCCCACCGTAATAACTTTGTTTAGATAAGATAAGAAAAATTTTACTCTAAATTTTTCACTTTCAGTTAGCCACACTCCGTCATATGTTCAAACCTTTGGATATTTTACCTCTGTTGGCTAACACACACAATCTGCGGATTTCTATAATTTCCACTGACAGTTCCGTTCAATGTCTTGTCTGACTTTTTCCCAGTTGTACCATATTGGGTGAGTCTACTCTTGCACCTCTTTTGACTATAGCAGCATTTGGAAATCATAGGCTGCGCCTTAGCCGTCTTTATGGTCCTGGTTCTCGTGCCATAACAGGGGTGACCTTAACTACTGTCATCATTCTAGAATGTGCTCTATAACCTATATTAAGCCTTGCCTCCTGCTATCCGCCCAACAGCCCTTGCCTACCGTATTTCATTGTTCGAACATGACCGAACGCAAATAATATTTACTAATGTACATATGTTATAGCAGGAGAATGAAAATCTCATAATAAAAATTAACAATCCTAAACATAGGGCTCTATGTCAAACAAAGCAACCCTCAAAGCATAATAAGTTGTACAGATCCTAAGGACACTAGAACCTGATGCTCTGATACCACCTATGACACCCCGCCTAATTAAATACCAGGCGATTAGTCCTTTATTAAATTAAAAATCAAGGTGAATAGTTGGTTCATTCTTAGCATTACTGTCGCAAAATAAAATTTACCAATTTAAACACCCTAAATAATTAAGCTAAGTGTCGAAACAATTTAAGACTTTATTTCAATTGTATTAAATCCAAATATGTAAACCTTTTTAGCAACCAATAGTTTAAGAATCACATAAATACTAAGGATGACAATAACACACGAGAAATAAAACTATCTAGATAAACCAAACAAGTTTAAAACTATAAATGGAACCATCCTGACAATAGTTAACTCTCAAGGAGTACTAAATATTAAAAATACGAATAAATATAGATCTCTGAAACATCCAAACTAAATAGGGAAACGGGTGACACATGCCCTAACTATGAAGAACTAAAACATGAATTGAATCAATGAAGAGGTTGTCTAAACCAAAGGCCTGCAACTCCCACTAAGCTGCAGCGCGTCCAATCCAAGAAACCTATGCATGATGCCCCTGTGGCTGGGCACCTATAATACATATATATATACATACAAGAGAGAGAACAAGACAGGAAATGGGTCAGATCCCAAGTGTAAAAAAGTTTTAAAAATAGTTTAGCAAGTATTTAAAATGCTTACCTGCTAATGCAACAACCATGTTAGTATGCGACACTCTCTTGAGAATTCTCACCTCTCGTCTAGTGTGCACGCCTATTGTAATACTAAACCTCATAACTCTATCTCACTTATTCTCCATAAAGTTTTATCTCGAGAAATAACAAGGCTGTGATATTTAGTTTAGAAGATTAATCTCTTCTAAATTTCTTACGATATTTGGAACAAATCAAGACTGTTATAAAGTTCCCAAACACTTATAAGAAAGTTGAAACATTTATTCATTACTTAACTATGTATACGCATAGTAGAAAGTTACTATGTAAATATACGTATATATATTAGTCTCACATATAATATATATACTAACGGCACCCCACATAAAATCTATGGTGTTGGCATACTCTGTTATCAAGTCCCCGTATCACTCGTCCTAAGGGAAATACTAGTTCAGAATCAATCTCGAACTGTATTAACATAAAACACATACAAATGGAGGCGAAGCATAGTTCCAAATCACTAAGAGATCATCACATACCCTCACGTCTCTTAGGACCATCTAACTATCAATTAGATAGCTTGTACCATGAAATCCTATGTTCTAGGGTACAAGTTAATATTCCCCATAAAGTCCCAATCGAGATAAGACTGTCCCGGCGCGGAAAACCCCGTGATAGCAAGTATCTCGAGTATGATTTTTACACAGATATATAATATTCATAATCCCACAATCGTATATATATAAAAATTCACATTTCTAAATTTGACGCGCCCACGACCCATAATTATAATTATCCGTTATTACCACATTTTACTCGATTATCTCGCATAACGGACCCATCACTTTTATTCTCATATATAAGTTACTCCATACTTACTCGATTATCTCGCATAACGGACCCATCACTTTTACTCTCATATATAAGTTACTCCATACTTACTTCTCAGCTTTAGAATTATTTTATCTCCCTAAGTATAATTTCAGTAAGCACTCTCACTTATCTTCTAGTCTAACTTACTCACGAGTCTCGATCTTTTATTAGACGCACGCATGATTTCGTATGTGTGAAAAAACTCCCCGTTAACCCATAATTTCATCCTACCTTAAATTTGACTTAAAAAGGTCTACCTAGGCCATACTGGTCCTCTTTACAATTCATTATGCTCTATCAATGATGATTAAGGGTTCCGACGCATTTTAATCAGATTAAACTTAAAGAAGAAAAATACGCAGTTTTCCAGGAGGAATCAATCGATCGAGGGATGGGGGCCGATCGATCGATACCATCGATCAATCGATGTTCTTGATTGATCGATTGATTAAGCAGTTATGACGAAACCTGCCATTGTCCAGTTACGGGTTTACCTCTCCAACCTCAACCAAATCTCCATTAACGATTCCCAAACTCCTCAATAACAATTCTACAGGTACTATATAACTAACTACATGATTTTCTATGTAAAATATGTCCAAATTAATCAAGTATAACGATTTAATGGTGTAAAATTCACATAAACTTCAAGAACCCTAATTTTTCTTTAATTTCTATTCTTCCAATTCTTTTCCACATTACTTGATTCTAAATACATACAAATTTGTGGCTTATCCTCTACATGTGATTTAAATGACCAGTATATGTCTACTTCCTCTACAACATATGATTTTAAGTCTCAAAATATTGATTTCTTCCATGAAACATATTCTAAACAACCCTAGTCTAACATGATCGAAATATTAACTAAAATAAAGCAAGATAGATACTTGCCTGAAATTTAAGGTTCTGATTTATGGATGAAAAAGACATTATTGCGTTCATCGTCGTGTGATCTACATTTTGGTGGTGGTGGCGGTGCAAAGAATGAGTTCTTAGCCTTGGATTGCTTGGCAAGCTTCCTATCCTGTTCTCTAATGGCCGTTCTAAGGTTCTGTGTTTGTTAAGCCTAAAAGGCAACTCCCAATGGCTTATATAACTATTGGAAATTCTTTGGTTTATTTACCCAAAAATATAAAAAGTCTAATATACCCTCTCGGGATGTCAATTAGGCCTAAAAACGCCCTGAGACAGAAACTAAACCCCTAGGTATACTTTTTTGACTATCTCGACCCTTCCGGACACATTGGTACACTGGAAATGACCATACGAGTGACTTATAATTTATTCACTTTTAATAATAATAATCTAGTCCCGACACGAAACATGGGCGTCGTGACTTAAATTTTCATAATTGCCATTTTATTCACACGTGACAATTTTAATAAAATCAATCTTATATATTAATTTACTCAATTAGTAATATTCAGCAAATTCCCAATAATTACTAACTCTCGTCATGCTAGTAAACATTTTGAATAAATTTTCGGATAAATATTAAATTAATATCTCAATTTAAATTTAATAAATCCCCAGATTTAAAAGCCATAAATATATGGGGTATTACATTCTCTCTCATTTTTGGTCATCAATCATAATGGTTTATGTTGCCTCCATAACCTGTCCCTTGACCCTATCTTCTTCCTCTCGAAGATCTAGGGAGTTGGTGTGGTAGGTAGATGTGTTCTTAGGCACTTCTTTCTGGTCGACTCAAGTAAAATAACACTCTCTAGCATACCTCTAGTTGTCTTTCACTATGCCTATTCCATAATGAGTAGGAAACTTCATACACTAATGTATTATAGATGGTACTGCTTCTAACTACTTCATCCCTACTCTGTTAAGAATCATGTTGTAGGTTGAAGGGACTTTTTTATCCTGTACGAAGAATCTAATCCTCTCCTTTTTGCTCGATGGTCAAGTGTCGACCAAAACATACAACTTAATTACTCCCTAGGGATAACCTTTTCTCCATAGAATCTTATGAGGGGCATGTGATAAGGTTCAAAGTTTGTGTCTCATAGTCCTAGACTGTCAAAATAGTTATATAGCATAACGTCTGCTAAACTCCCATTGTCTACTAGGATTTTAGTCACTCTGCCATGATTAACCGGCAAGTGATAACTAGAGGGTCATAATGAGTGTATATTACTCCACTCAGATCATTCTGGGAGAAGACTATCACCAACATGTCTTTATTTACTTTATTGGAATGACCATCAATGTTATCGAACAAATCAATTTATATGATGGAAGAGAAAGCTTTGGCTTCATTCATATAGGATTTTATCTCAGCTATCTCATCTCCACCACTACCATCCCTTCCTACAATAAAATTATAACCAGAATAAATCATTCCTACCTCAACTTATGGTTCCTTAGGTTTCTTCGGTAGTTTGGGGTCGTCTTCATAATCATCATCGTGAGCCCTTTTCTTATCATCTTTAACTCTACTACTAGGCTCAACCCGATCTATAAACATAATCACTTTCCCCCGATGAATGATAGTTTCCATTTTTCTCTTTACAGTAATGAAGATGTTAGTGGTGTACTCATGATCTCTATAAAAATCACAATATTTGGATTTGTTTCTCCTATTGGGAGGGAATTTCAGCTTCCTAGACAACTTTAACTCTTTGTTTCCTTTAGTCTCTTCTAGTTGTGATGCACACCTTTAGTGACGGGGGTATATTCATACTTCTTAATTTTACTATCCTTCTTATCCTTTTGATCCTTATTGGTTGAATTCTTCTATCTTATAGTCCTTACCTATAGAGCTTCTTTAGTAGCCATTGCCTCCTCGGTGTTCATAATCTTCATAGCCTTGTCCATTAACTATGCCATGGTATTGGGAGTATTTTTCACTATTTCATATTAGAGATCCTTGGCGAACAACCCACTCATTAGTGCCATAATGGAAGTCTTCTCATCATAATCAATAACTTATATATTCTCGCTGTTGGTACGAGTGGTATACTCCCGATTAGTTTCTCCGGGTCTTTTTTACCCCTTGGAGTCTACTTCATAAGAAAATGCCATTTTCTCCTATTTCCACATGTAGTCTTACATGTCCATTTATCACATTTCCCACTCCTTTTAACTCACCTTAAAGGATGAAATTTCTATTTCTTTTATATTATGTATAAATCCACTAAAACCACCATTAAACTTTTTTATATGTTCGTCATCACAATAATTCAAATTTATGTACATGAGAAGATACATTTTAAGTCCATATGCTATTAAATGGGTCTAACATATGGTTCATTCTAGAAATTTGATAATATTGGCATATAAATGCCGGTCAATATTACAGACATTTTTATTTCTTCAAAACTTGATTAAATGTTTAAATATACAAAAATCCCAATTTTCATAACAAAATATGATGACATTTGTCAATAAAATATTTTCAACAAGAGAAATATCATTTTAAATATTGTATTCCATAAAATATTTAGCTATCAAGATTTCTTGAAATGTATTAGTTTTCTCAAAATTCTTTCGATCTTTCACAAATCATCTTATTTTTTCACAAAACCATAAGAAATTACCTTCTTAAATCATATATACATTATACTATAACAAACTTTAGCTACAGGAACAATAATATGTGAAATAGACTTCTTTAGTTAAGAGTAAAGTTTCCCACGTCAAAGGAAGATTCAATAATAGTGGATGAATATAGAAGAAGATGGAAACCTCCCACCTCCTAAGGTGACCTTAAAGGGGTTGCCTTGTTCAACTAAGCTTGTCTTTTTGACATCTCTATAAAAACCATTCAAACTCCATAATTTCTTCTACCTTCTTCAAACTCCCAACAATATCTCCATGTATTTCTAACTTTGTCCAATAATGGTGTAGGTGGGTTTTCAAAGCTTAAATATGGTAAAAAGGGGAAAGACTATGGTGGTGCTAGGGTGGTGTGTGATGGTTAGTGGAGGGTAAGATCTCAAGAACTAGAGAGAGATGTTGAAATAATGGTGGAGAGGGAGCCCACCCTCTCTCTCTTTTCTTACAATCCCAAAGAAACCCACAATTGAATTAAAACCTCATTGCCCCACATTTTATACACTAATATATTAATTGAATGCACTCATATGTGACACATCATCAATCCAAAGGATTAAAACGTGAGAGAACATAAGGGCATCTAAAAATGATTAAATTTAGGTCCGATAATTCGAACTACTTTCAAGTCTCATTCGAATGAGATTACTCATTCGTTTTAACGATAGGTGGATCATAAGTGAAATTTGAGATTCTAATGTGCGCGAAGAGTGCATCAAACTCAACTCGTCAGAAGTCTCATTCGAATGAACCGTTTGAACGAGAATGATCCTCGTTCAAATGACTTCTATATTCATTTAAATAACCTTTAGTCCATAAAAACTCCAATGCAATTGCATCGAGACTACTGCATTACCCAAATTTGACTAATGATTCGCCTCCACAAGCCCAGGGCCCAATTGGTCATACCAAGTCACGAAATCATACAAGTACGTTGAATGCCATAGAATGGTTATCACATTCTTCCCTCCTTAGGGAACTTTGTCCTCAAAATTATTAATCCATCAATTCCACAAATTCTCGGGATATTCAATCCTTGCTCTAAGTCGTAGGAATATCTCATGGATAAGTCATCAAAATCTTCAATCACCAAAAATTCATCATACACCCTTTCACAAGGGGTTTTCACCAAAGAACTCGACATGTTCTAACCCTCACCATTAGGTTAGCCATAAAAATTACATAATAATTCTTGAGTCTCCACTTTCTCAATAATCACGCTCAATCAAGTCCTAAGGATTCTATGATAACACCCAAGCATAACGGCACCTCTACCAGGGCAACACTTCCAGTGCTATACACTCACCCAAGAGCAAACGACATGCGACCAATCACCCAATCAATCGTCGTATGTTGTTTCAATTCTTAGAATCACGTATCATGAGTCTCTTCAAATTCTTGGGTCACCCTAACCACACAAGTTCCCTTAAACTCGATAATAACCTTTGATCTCTAGTCCTTTTCATTGATGGGTGACATATTAAGTCCCAAAGCATGCATTCAACTAATACCTTTTCCTAGGATCACTCTAGGTCAACCACCGTGGAACACTCACCTGGGTAATACACTAATCCACTCATCGTGGAAAAATAGCATTGCGTGTTATGTTCATTCTAGTTCTAACGCTATAAGATGTCCTTAAATTATCATCCTACTCTTTATAACCAGAGCTGCCAATTTCCATGTCGGTCGATCTGTAAGGTTGGTAATCATAAGGAAAAATTTTACTACGAGCACACCATGTGTAGAACACGTAACCACACATACATAAAACTTGTGCAGACAAAAGGACATTTCAAATAAGGGCACGCCCAATTACTGAGATATAGTGACGATTCCAAGTCCATCTGCACTCATACTAAGACAAATCGTGTTTTGACCAAGTCATCAACACGGAACAACACCATATCATCAAAATAGAAAGGACATTGTCCTTAACCATTGGAACTGAAGGAATGTAATCCTCAAATACCAGAACTGGAAAAACACAACAAATCAGAATGAATAGGCAATAATTCTGAGGGAATTATGTCCATAATAATAGCTACGATCTATGAAATGTAAACCTATGCCATATGCTCTAAGTCTATGACTGAATCCAAGAATTATAACCCGATCATAGAATGGCCATACCCTTGTTAGAGTTACCAACCACGATGAATTAGATTGTGAACTAATTTTCTTCTCGTGATGAAAGTGACCTATGAACCTATTGTCCTTTAAGAAGTCAAACGTTAGACTTACCTACTTAGAAACAAGGCTTCCTCATTTCATCCTTGAAAAATGCGAGACACTTCGGTCAAAAAATTCCAACTATTTTTTCCATGCTGACTTTTTCCATTTTTCGAGTTGACGTCATGTAGTGACCAACCTAACACAACTGAGTTACTATTTACTTTCTCGTGCCACGGTGGTACCCCAAACGTCTCTTTAGACAGTGCTCAGCTAAGAGAAGCATTCACCTTCTTATAACCGCTACTGACACAAGGTCATCATTATGACCATCTCTATATTCTACCTAATCAAAAATTACGTGACAGCTACAACGTTCGCAATTAGCACTATTAGGATAGCAAAAACTACATAGGCCTACGCTTTCTTATCCGCACTATTCTGGAAAAATATGCCAAAACTAACCCTTGCCCTTCTAGGGCTATTCTAATTCACACTATTGACACATGTCGATATCCTAATCATGCTTCGATATATCATCCGGGGTGGTATGTTCAAGTCTCTAACATGACATCATCAACCTACTTATTTTATTCATTTCCTAGCACATAACAAAATCAAGTACGATAATTTCTACAATGGTTGTCTTATGACAAAAGAGTATCATGCCCAATCGTTACACAAATCTTTATTTTTCCTTAGAACGTTACATCACCTATTTCTGCCAATTCGGATAATAGTACCAAGGACGTGGATTATTCGACACTTTAAAACTTGACCAATCACTTGATATCATACAAACATTATTAGAACATTTTCACTCCATAACACCAAAGTTAACTAGTTAATTATCATCGAAGACCTGAACGAGATCTCATCACCCCTGATCGTCTCATAGTAGGTATGTGATATCAATTTTTCTAGCATTCATCTCTAGTGAAGGTTAAATACTCATCCAAAGACTATGCTATAAGTTTCCACATGTGTCGAACTATAATCATTGAACACCTCAAGGAGTCGCATCAAATGGACTCCCATTACCAAGGATGCCACACGCAAAAAGTCCTAAGGACACTCCCTAAAAACTCTCCTATCGAGATCCAATAAAGGTTCGAAAACCTTCTTCCAAAAGGATGGAGACCTAAATGAAGCATCACACCATGGACTAAAACTACAAAGGCCTCTTGAAGGATATGGGACTTCGTATACAACCTATAAGCCTCTAGGTTTACATCACTGACATCAATAGTGATCCTATTTCTCAAAGTTGCATCATATTCCCTAAAACCCCATTTCGAAAGATTATCTAGGGTTCATTCCTACATAACTTCAACCATCATTGTTACATACATAATGAACTTGCTACAAGTGGGTAGTCACTCTCACCGTAGGTTGTGGGATTCAAATTTTAATCGATAATTACCAAGGCACTTACCTATAATGATAGTATCCTATTAACTACGACCAAGTACACATCCTCAACTAATGACCACAACAGTTCTACATGCTTACTGAATTATAGATCATCTATGACATGACACTACCACAATGATCAACTATGCCTAATCACATCATCACTACTCATAAGTGTTGTATCCACGAACTTGATGCATTCTAATCACAATCAACACCGCTTCTTCATGACACTCTAGTTACCTAATCTCCATGGTTGACTTCACACAATTCATATTTCTAACTTAATGGATGTCATTTAGCTTTATTAACATCTTAATAGACCTCTAACCTCAGCAAGGGTTGACATGCAAGAACCTCATAATAAAAACTGCGCTGTCACCACTATCAGCTCGCACAAACACTCATAAATTATTAACATCTCTAATCATAAGCGCGAAAGAACTTAATGAAAACTAACTTGGCAACATGCCACTTGGTAATAAATTACACATCGTGTGAATCTTCTTAACTCCACCGTCGAGAGCATAAACTGAAATCATCACCAATATAGCGTGACTAGCCTAAACCAACACCGACATCAATGATCAACTACCAACCGCACATGGTCATTCTCAAAAGTAACCTTGAACCTAGAGCTCTGATACAAATTGTAACGCCTATCCCGTGATTATGGGTTCCCCATGGTTAACCTATTCCGGCCCGAACGTTAGGTGTGAAGTGCAATGAGATAATTGAAATAATGTTGCTAGTTCAGTTTTATTTAATTAGCATTTCACTTGTTTAGCATTCGATTCCATTTAAATCAAACTATGTGAGGCACCCGTGGGAAGAGTCCCCGGAATTCGAGCATACAGTTATACTAGCGTAAAACAAAAAGGATACTTACCTATACAACACTATCAAAATACAGAACAACACTTAACCTTCTATAACAAATAGAATGATAGAAATTATACTCCAACACATTAAATCAAGAATTACATGCAACTACTTTACACACACACACACCGCTTAATGCATGAAATCATTTATATTCTAAAAACATTAATTATTACGATTAATTCACCTTACTCTTACAAAAACCGCTTCTTACTTGACTTGACCTTTATTTCTTGATTTAACACATCTAGTTAAATACCTTTTGATTTAGGAAAGCATTTCGATCACCGAAATTACCCTTTTTCTTATACAAAATTTCCCTTAGTATTTTTATTGATAATATCTTTCATCACACGTGAAAGCCTTTTGTGAACACCCTCGTGTGTTAATTTTTAAGCCTCATTAGGTTACTTAATTAACCATGTAATCACTGTACTTTACCATTCCTTTTATTTCATAGACAATGGATAATTTCTCACATTACTTGCCCACATTATCTTTCAATCAAAACATTTATCAATTTCATTCAAGTTATGTTATATTTTCATATATTCACCACACAACCCATTTATTGATATTTTCCACTTTTCTTATTATATTTTCTCGAAATACTCTAAATAACTGCATTCTTTAACGGGCTTCACATCGCTGGATGTGCTACCATATGCTTTGGCCAGTGATTTTAGCACTATCACCCTAGAGCTCTGGACCCATCTTAATTATTCTTGGTATCATTCGAGTCGTTATTAATGTGTTTCTAACAATTTTCGAATGTCCCCATTATTCCACTTTTTATCGGTCGAAGCCAAAACCTGAGGATTTCACCCCATATTATGTTACAATTTAGAAATTACTATTACTTGTCCCTTATACACTTGCATTGATTTTATCCCCAAAATAACTTTCATTTAAGACTATTTTATGCAACACTTTTTTCAAAAATTATATTTTATAAAATTGTTCCATTTTACATAAAATTACGATTTTACCCATTTGTTTCTAAACTTGCTTTTTTCTGCATTTTTACAAGTGTTATTTCCCAAAAAAATTATTACGTTACACTCTAACTTCTTAAATATTTTGAACTCATTAACACTTATTTAAAACTTGGGGGTAACTCCTATCTCAGGTTGGAAATCTCTTTATTTCATTACTTTCTTTACATACATTTCAAGATTTCAAACATTATATTCCATAAAATGTTTAGATGTCAAGATTTCTTGAAATATATCATTTTTTTTTAAATCATGGATCGTTCATAAATCATCTTCTTTTTTCACAAAAGCATAAGATATTACCTTCTTGAATCATATAAGCATTCTACTCTAAAAAACTCTAGCTACAAGACTAATAATATGCAAAATATAATTCTTAAGTTAAGAGTAGAGTTTTCCACCTCTAAGGAAGATTCAACAATAATGGATGAATGTAGAAGAAGATGACAAATTCCCAAATCCTAAGGTGACCTTAAAGAGGTTGCCTAGTTCCACTAATATTTTCTTCTTGAAAGCTCCATAAAAAAAAACCCTTTAAAGTCCATGATTTATTTTACTTTCTTCTTCAAAACCCCAATAATATCTCCATGAATTTTTAACTTCGTCCAACAATGGTGTAGGTGGGTTTTATAAGATTGAATATGGTAAAAAGGGAAAAAATACTATGGTGGTTTTGGGTGAAGAGATGGTGGCGCTTGGGTTGTGTGTGGTGGTTGGTGGAGGGGAATCTCTCAAGAGCTACAGAGAGATGCTGAAACAATTGTAGAGAAGGAACCCACCCACCTTCCTTCTATTTTCTTATAATCCCAAAGAGACCCACAAATGAATTAAAAACTCATTCCCCCACATGTTATACATTAATTTATTCATGAGATGCACTCAGATGTTGACACATCATCCATCCAAAGGACCAAATTATGACAACACACAAAGGAATATTAAAATGAATAAATTCAGGTTCGGTTGTTCGAATGGCTTTTAAGTCTCATTCAAATGATACTACTCTTTTTTTGAACGACGCTTTTAACGAGAGGTTCTAAAGTGATTTTAGTGCGTTTGAAAAATGGATCAAACTCTTATCATCTAAAGTCTCGTTCGAACCTCATTCAAATGACACGTTCGAAGGACAATGATCCTCGTTCGAACAACTTATGTTTTCCTATATATAAACTTTATGCCATAAAAACTCCAATCCAATTTAATCGGGGATACTACATTCCCCAAATTTAAATTTGGATCCACCTCAACAAGACCAGGGCCCAATTGATCATACTAAGTCACCAAGTCATACAAGTACGATAGAAGTTGCGGGGTCGGTGTTACATAGTTTCTCCCCAATATAACAAAAGGTAACCTTAAATAAAACATGCGTAGTCAAAGAGAAAAAAACAAGTATATCATTCAATGATGTGAAGAAAAAACAAGTACCGACGAACACAACTTGACAACACAAGCACAAATAATCCAATCATTTTGAAAGTAAAACAAAACAGACGTCATATATGGATTAAATTCAAATGAAAAGATTCAAAATAAAATGATACCATAAATATAAACATGAAAAATATATCAATGATTCATAGGAATATGTATATCGGTATAAACACCACAAACCAGACATAGAACGCAATAAGCCTTCCACACCAGCATAATATCGATGTGTCTAAGGAAAGGTGGTAAATGAAGTTAACAAGAGTGAACTAAAAATAAAATAAATACGATCCAGTCACTTAAAAATGTCCAAAGAGTTTGATTAGTGTCGAATATTTTATATTACCCCTATTCTATCTAATATTACAGTTCATGCTCATTAAATCACACTAACTATACTTATTTCCTATATAACCTTCATATTCATGATTAATATTTTTTGCGAGGTTTATTTGAGTCTTTACATAGTTTGGGAAGCTAATGGTTAAGAAGTATGGAAGTATTATGAGAAAGAAACATCGATAAATGCACTTTCAAGGGGAAAATGCTAATTTTATAAGGGGAGTATCGGACTCAGATACTTCACAAATATTGTTTAGGTCAACATAAGGAATGTTTAGGTTTAAGAGGCACATCAATCCCATCTCAAAAGAAGAAGTTATGAAAGCTTTGGAACTAGAAAAAGTAAAAGATTTGGGTTAACGAAAAAGTCTAACCTTATAACATGTTCTCTTTTGACAATTCATTGATCTCAAAACAAGGAACACATCAGCTTAATCGACGTGCGAATCTGAGTGTAAACGAAGACGTTACAAGCTTTAGGGTGAAAAATATAATTATGAAAATAGGATTTAGCAGATCGTCACACCTGGCAGTGCCAGATCATCGCATGTGGCACCACATGATCATGCAATGTGGCACCACATTAACATTACTAGGGGCATAATTAGATCAGGCAACGTGCCACCGATGTATCATGATATGTGTCATCGTGGGATCATAACACATGTCACTACATGATCATGACACATGCAACTAATGTTGCTCCTTAAAATTTAATGGGGCTTAGGAGAGTTGAAACTATGACATATCCTTTCCCTTAGTTTAACCATGAGACCAATTTGACCTTTGTTAATTATACTGACCCAATAATATATAAGTCATAATTCAACCGAGTTTCTTTCTCTATCTTTTTCCACCCACTCTCTCTCCCACCTTTTTCTTTCTTTGTTCTTTCTTTCTCCCAAATTCTATTCTTCTCCCATAATATTCCTATCAACTATCACATGACCTCATGTAACAGTTCTTTTGCTTATCACCACTTTTTTATTATTTAATTAAATCACCCATTATTGTGTAATTCTATTTTTAACCCCTAAACCAATTTTTCCAACCTATAAATAAGGCCATTTGAAGACACTTTAGACATCCATTTTCTTAGGATTAGATCCAATTTTAGATCATGAAATTCTCCCTTAGTTTTATTAGTTTTTTTCAAAGATTCATTGGTTTAGTATTTTTTTAGAGATTTACGAGGTGGTAATACGAAGATTGATTGATAAATTCAATTTTTAATCAATATTCTTATCATTTTTGTTCAAGTAGGTGGTGAAGTTCTAATTAACTGAAAAACTTTATAAAACTTAGATTTAGCCTCAAGTGATAAGATAAAGTTAATTTAGTGATAGAACAAGCACAATGCACACAAGACTAGAATAATGATGATTCTATAAATCAATAGCGTTGTGACAAAATAAGTATAACTAGGATTAATTGTGGAAACCAGTTTAGCTTCAAATAAACACCCTTAAAATATAAACATATATCATATTTTCTTTGGATTCTATTCTCAATTCTTTTGAATATATTACTTTTTGAAGATCAAACACACTAAACTATGTTAGCATTCGGTATTTTTTCTGTTTTTATTGCATTAATTTTTTCATTAGGCTCTTGCCAATGGTGGATTTCCCGGAAAGGAGATTTTCTACTTTCGTATCCCTTTCCCGTGCACCCTCATTTATTTTCAATTCGATTCAAACATTCTCACGGTCAGTGGTCCTTATATGCATAAATCCCCCATAGTTATAATCATATAAATGATAATATTGATGGTAGGATATCTAACAAATCTCAAATATACATGTGAAGTTAACTTTCCAAAATCTCGTGCATGTATGTTGAAGGCATATACAAAGTCAAATAAATTAAGAAAATCAAGTTCGAAACAACTCCATGCATGCATGATTAAGAACAATCTAAGTATAAAAAATAATAACCAAATGTCCAGCCACTTGGAAAGTACGGAATGAATTATATTCAAACACACCAAGATGCCACACAAAATGTGTAAACCTAAAATATATAATAACTCAGAAATGTTTTTGAGTTTTTCTAAATATAAAATTTAAATAACAGACCAATTTTTCAATTTTTGAACACAAACTCTAGCTCAAAAGAGAAAAAAAAATCTTTTTGTATTTTTCAATATGACTCAAAAATGAAAAATCAAAATACAAAAGATACACATATCATAACACTAGAAAACATATATCATGTGGCACAAACTAGAGTATGATAAATATGCTAACACAATCAACCATTAGATATAACAAGGAAAGTATTGTAACAACCTCCATTTTCTCACGTAAACATTGACCGGACAGAGTACGTCGAAGATGGGGCTTGTTATACAATCTATATCATTCTCAGCATAAAGGTCAAAAAAACATTATTTGTAAACCAAAATTGAATTTAAAAATAAATTTAAATTTGTATCCAATATAATAATGAAATTCAACATCCACATAATATAAACAAAACACAATAGAACGTAAGTGTCTTAACCAACTGAAATAAAATAGACTTATGCCCATACAATAATCCTAAAAATAATAAAAATCAAATAGAGAAGAAGCCTAGTCTAGAATCAATGATATGAAGTTCAATGCACAAAGTGGGACTGCAAGCCTGATCTGTCAACAGTCCAGCTATCCGTGTTTAGGAGCACCTGGGGGTGGGGACATTTATAATTTTGGGTCAGAGCACAAGAGAGTGAAAGAATTAACTTACTAAAATTATTATGCAAAATTAAAGTCAATTCAAAGTGAATGGTTCCCATCGTAACTCACATACATAAACTGACTCACCCATCATCAAGAATAAGTGATATACATATAACCGCCCAAGTCCTGATACAGATGATGGATAAATTCTAATGGAAATATAACAATGTAGTTAGCAAGATAAACACATAGAAATGGAGTTATCCACACTCAAATTAGTATTTCCCAAATTACCCCAGATAAACTACCCATAAAATTACGACATCAAACATCATACGTACCACATAGTATTGGGTTTGTGTTTTATAGTCTAAATCATTAGACTATGAATTTATCTTATTCATTTCTATGATACATATGTCCTTATATATATGAGACACTAACACATCCCCCAATAGTTTCTCGTTCATGCTCTATCAATAAGTGTGGAGGATTCTCATTTCCGAAATGGACGTCAAAATACACATACAAGTGGGGAGGTACCTATGCAATACACTATTACATAGCCCATACCCAGCGGTGACACATGGTTCCCAACATCAACACTTATCTATCCTAAGTGGAGCTCCTATGTAGTACCTAAGATGTGACCTACACTACGCTTAGCCCACCAGTGCTAACGAATAAATGTAACCCCAACTGATAAAACAGTCAATAAACATAGGTATGTCCACACAAAATATAGATACATATTACAATATGTAAAGATAATTACTCTATAATTACCCCTTATTTGACCCATAAGGATTTATTAATAAACAACCTTACTCAATAATTAACAATCTCTTAAATTATTAATTTTAATTTCCTTATAAAATACACTTAACCATCCAGTTAATTATTTGTGTCCTCTTCCTTCGAATAATACTTTAAACCATTTAGTTAATTCCCTTCGATAATTGCCCCATAAATTACCCATTAACTGTCGAGTAAGGATTTCCCGTAAATGTCCTACGTTAATGATTTACCATCACGTAAATTACTAAATTCCATTCCTTTATCAAATAAAATTGACCAATTGGTTAATTTAATTTTTAGAATTATTTGTAACATCACTAAACCATATTTTAGTAAATTCCAAGATTATCTTTACACAGAACCACCAATTCGTAAATTTTCCCAGATACAACCCTAGGCCCCACCTTCGAATTCCCTAGTGGTCCAACCGGTTCACCCCTGGGCGACTGCATACATTGCTCAATTTTTCAACAACGGGAATTATAATCTTTCTCCAAATTGCGATTTTAATGGTGTGAACTTTAATATAATTAATAGAACATGTCCCCGTGAACGTTTTTACCCTTTTAGGATTGTCTATTATGATTTTTAATATCCTATTCAACTCCTAAATCACATAATTTTAAGTTATGGGTGAGTTAATATCAATTCAGATTTGAACCCATAAATTCTATATGTTCTACCACATGCAAGGGTTAAAAGTTACAAAAATATCATATCTTTAATCATTGATGAAGTCTTCTACATGTAAACCATCATAATAATAACAATAAGGGCTTTAGGATTGGATTTTTTTTATCATTTAAGTCTTTATAAATTTCCATCCTAAATTCTAGATTTCTGGTTTATTGTCATATTCAAATCCTCTATAAATATGGTTTAATTGCATCATTAAATCATCACAAATCCCTAAAATTCCAAAATTTCTACTAGGGAGACTATACACAATGAATTAAGAAAAATTCTGGACTAACAAAGTTAGTAAGAAAATTCTTGCATGAGTTCTTGGATGATTTCTTTGTGATTTCTTAAATCTTGTCCTTGAATCCTTCCTCTCCCAATTCCACAGCTAGGGTTCTTGAGTCTCTCTTACCAAATTTATAGTTAGGGTTCTTAAATAAATGAGAAGAGATTCTTAAAACTCCTAATTAATATAACTTAAATACAATTTCCAAGATGGACCGTAGGCCTTAACTTTGGACCCCAAATGGGCCCAAACACATAACTCAACTAGACCAATACCCTCATAACTCATATATATATATATATACACACACACACACACACACACACCATGACCATTTCTTAGGGTTTAAAACAGCTAAACGAGCTCATAAAGCCTCCCAAAATCCATCCCAATTATTTTTATTCAAATAGAAATTTTTAATATGGTTAAACAACACATAACCATAAGTTTATTGTTGTATGACTTATTTCCATGCGTGAAATCATCATGCCGAATTGAGTCATGTATTATGTAACCATGAATGAACATTTATTTTCAATTTATTTTAATCCCTCTGATTTAATTTATTCCCAAATTTAATCCTAAATTATTAAATTAATTTATGTCATAATATTTAATTTTGAAAATACGGGGTATTACATTCTTCGCCTATAACAACGAGATTCCGTCCTCGAAATTCACTGAAGCTTCATCTTACATTTTCATCCATACCATTATCGTAAGTTTTACACCCAGTTAGTCCAAACTCACATCCCACGAGATAAAAGAAAGTCCCATATATGCCTATTATAATATTATTGTGCGCCCATACATTTCATACTACATGCGCACCCATGTACAAACATTAAATATGGATAATACCTATACATCAAAATTTAACCATACATACCAAGTATATAGATAAAGAAAATGTATACCTCCACATATGTAAAACGTAAAAAGTAAACATCTCAATATCCAACTTCCCTCGACTCCTGACAATTTCTAATTTCTTGTGTGAGAAGTCTCACAAGAAAAATCTAAACAAGGTACCCTTCGGATACACTAATGTACGGCTTATTCAGTTATAGAGATCCATTTGTCTAAGACATAAAGGAAAAATAAATACTACGTTTACTCTAATCACATAAATTTTGATTTGTGACCATTTTCAATAAAAGTTTCATCACTTCTAAGTGATACACTAAATCTCGATAGATTTATCAGTTTGATCATACCAAGAACAGTGACAAAACATCCTAGGATCAAACATCGCTCAACTCTCGATATTTCTAATTTCATGTGTGGGACATCTCGTAAGAGAAATCCAAATAAGGAATCTTCGTGATACACTACTATATAGCTTCATCGGTCATTAAGATTTGTCAGTCCATGACTTAAGTCTAGTAGGGTGATTAATTAATTTTAAGGCTCCACATGCCTACTCATTCCACTAAAGGCTATTACTGCCTATTTTCAATGACATCATCAGTATAGTACCATTATGTGTGACCATACACATCTTTATGCAACCAAGACTATCACTAGTCCCAATGTTTCTAGGGGAACCAAATACTTCCACAATACGAATTATTTTTTCTTTGAATACCCTTGACTATAAATAAAAATTCATCACTGGATAATTTTCGCATTTACTAATCCCCCAAAATATGCCATTATCAGCATTTATTCCACGTTCAATCCCTGAGTCGAACATTCATTGTATTTATACTTTCAATATTACTTTATTAACAAATCCTAAGATTTCACAGCATGGTGCCCACTCTCGATAAATAAACCCTTTAGAGTTCCTGTAGGTCCATCAACTAAAGTCTTCATGCCCATACAACCCCTTTCTATATATAATTTATTATTTTTAGAACCTTAATTGGATACAAGATGGTACCTTTAGAATTTCACTATTGGACACCTACTTGTCCATAAACTTCACTCATCATTGGTGCATCGACAAACCCCCGATTATGACAAAAAAGTCACGTCATCACCATACCAATTTCATAATTGAGCGTCTCCCTTCACATTCTGAAAACCCATGGGGAACTTACACCTCGATCTAACCACTCATATATTATTCTCCTCGAAATAAAAAACGGGTTTAATCATCACAATAATCCTCCCCCCATCTCAACGTTACATAATTTTGGCGTTCAGAAGTTTGCCTCAATTCTCTCCTTAGGATGCTCATCCTTGCCTCAATACGTTGCTCCCTCTTAAGCATGCTAAATTTTATGAAATCATCGCGTAAATCTCAAGTTTCTATTGCCACCTATTTTACCATGTTTGAACTCAAGGTATTAAAATTCTTGTAATATTTTCCACAATTGGGGTGAACACCACTGTTCAACTAGTCTCACTACATTCGATTATTAACTTTAAACAGTCCCGTAAAATCAACACAATAAATATGATTTTATTTCTAATCCATCCTTAGGATACTACTGTACACTGACGTTACTTATGCTAATAGGTCTGGCACAACTCTAAGTCTTCCTAAGGTCAATCCTTATACCACTACACATGAGCCACTATAGGCTCCTGTCCTTCAACTCGCGGGTGAAACAATGTAGAGTGTTATGCTAAAAAGCTAATTTTACCCTCCTCAATGAATTAAAAAGGTAGCATTAATAATGGAGTACTATGAACTACTTCTAATCTAAGCATATCTTACACTATAAAAAATTTAGAGACGATACCATCAACTGTATATGTTGGCATTAGTCCCTGGTGCGATGTGATACATAGGCCTATACTATAGCTGTGACTGCAGTCCCTAAGGTGGAGCTGGTAGTGCTAGTAAGGATGGAACTACCACCACTGGCTAGGCCTACATTGGTTGACCCTTCCCTTGAGGTGCCTGGTGTCCACACTCTCCATCCAGCTCATGTGCTACCGGATTTCCCCAGGGGCATTTCCTCGCAAAATGTCCCTTCCCACCACAAACTTAACAATTTCCCTAAAACTGACGCCTATCTAGCTAGGGCCTCGTTGGTCTTTCATTGTCCCTAGCGGCCTATCTACTATTGGCCTTACTGGCCCTGACCCTGTTGTCTTTGTCTGTTCCGATCAACGGAACCTTTAAATCTCTTATGTTGCTCTAAAGATTGAGAACCCAGAAATTACTGGACCCCCTAGATCCTACCCCCATTCGTCTTACCTTACGAGTTCGACATCTCGGATCCTTGTCTCTATTCCACTTTATTTCCTTGAAAAGATTTATGATCATTGCAGTTTAAAAGAGATGTATTAACCATCTCATTATAAGTAGTGAATGTCAAATTTCCCAGAAGTGCCTTCCTAATGCGCTGGGTTATCCCTGCCATGAACTTTTCCATCTTTCTTTACTATCTATTTACGCAATCCTTAGCTAAACTAGAAAGGGCAGTAAACTCTTCCTTGTATTCTGCCATAGTGCGACCCTCTTGATTGAGGTCCATGAATTTCCTTCGCATTTATGATTGCATCGCCCGAGGAAAACACTTCCCCTCAAATTTCTCCTAGAACTCATTAATGGTCAGAATGTCCATCTCTACTACTAAAGTTACGGAATCCTACCACTGAAGTTCTACCCTACAAGTCGAAGTGAGGCCAAGATATGCCTCTGAACTAGCGTACACTCCACCATCCATAAGTGACGCTGAATTTTCTTCTTCCATTGGCCTACCACTAAAATATCCAAATTTCTAGCAAACTTCGGTTGTTGGCCCTCGGTGATGGCCTCCCTAGCTCTTTCCCATATCAATCTGAGTATATGGAGTAAGCATCACCACATGTTCTAATACTGGTGGTTATTGTGCCTGTGATGGTTGAAAATTCCGTAGCATAGTTGACACTACTATGGACGCGGCCTATGCCACGATAAGTGGGCTTGTGGTGGCTGCGAAAGCTCTTTCTGAGTCCCTTCATCTATAACTACTGCGGTGACACGTCTTGTTCTGCCTCTTCTACCATTTACCATATGAAAGCAAATGAGTTTTATATTAGTAACAGATCGTAGAGAATACAATTATTCCTAAACATACGGCTTTATACATCAAAGAATGTAACGCATAACATATTGAATACAACACAGATCAAAAGGACAGTATAACAGGGATGCTTTGATACCATCTATAACAACTCCCATTTTCCCACGTAAAGCTTGGCCAGACACAGTACGCCGAAGATGGGGCCTATTTTAAATTTTATATCAATCTCAGCATCCAGACCAAAAAAAATATTTATTTGTAACCCACAATTGAATTTAAAACTAAATGTAAATTTATATCCAAGATAATATGAAAATCAAGCATCGATATAATATGAACAAAACCCAACATAAAAATAAGTGTCTTAACCAAGTGAAATAAAGTAGAGTTTAGGCTTATGCCCATACAATAATTCCAAACATAATAAAACTGAAATAGAGAAGCAACCTATTCTAGAATCAGTGATATGAAGTTTGATGCGCAAAGTGAAACTGCAAGGCTGATCTGTCAATAGTACTGCTATCCCTTTCTAGGACCACCGGGTGGAATATTTTTAATTTTTGGTGAGCACCCTAGTGTGTGCAAGAATTACATTACTAAATTTATTGTGTAAAATTATTTTTAAATCAAAGTGAATGCTTCTCATCGTCACTCACATACATAACCCGTCTCACCCCTCATCTAAAAGAAGTGATGCACGTATACCCACCGAAGGCCCGATACATATGATAGTTAAATGATAATGACAATATAAGAATACAGTTATCTAGATAAATGCACATAAATAGAGTTATCTACACATAAGTTACTATTTCCCAAATTACCCCAGACATACTACTCAGAAAATAACTACAACAAACATCATACATACTAAGTAGTATTGGGTATGTGTTTTATAGTCTACGTCATTAGACTAAGGCATCTACCAATAGCATCTTATTCGTTCTCAAATGGTAAGTCCAGAGGAGTCTCCTATCCAAAATAGACATCACAATACACATACAAGTGGGGCGGTACATACGCAATACACCATTTAATGGCCCATACCCAGTGGTGGCATAAGGATTCCATCATCAACACTTATCTCTCATAAGTGCAGATACCATGTAATACCTAAGATATGACCTACACTAGGCCTAGCCCACTTATTCTGACATGTGTTGCGGTCCTGAATGCGTGTTACTCCAACCAATATGACCATCCATGAACATAGGTACGTCCACACAAAATAAAGATACAAATTACAATATGTAGAGGTAATTACCCATAAGGATTTATTCATAAACATCCTTATTTAATAATTAACCATCTCATAAATTATTAATTTCCTTTTCCTTATTAAATACACTTAACTATCAAGTTAATTATTTAAATCCTCTTCATTCGAATAATACTTTAGACCATCTGGTTAATTCCATTCGGTAATTACCCCGTAAATTACCCGTACACGTCAAGTAAACATTTTCTGTAAATGTCATACATTAATGATTTACCATCATGTAAATTACTAAATTTCTTTCCCTTACAAAATGTAATTAACCATCCATATAATTTAATTTTCACAATTATTTATAATGTCAGTAATCCATTTTTAATAAATTCCATGGTTATTCGCACACGACCTCCCCAACTCGTATGCTCATCTAAAATTTTCCAGGATACAATCCTAGGACCCACCTCCAAATCCCCCCATGGCCAAATCGGTTCTCCCCTGGGCGGCTGCATACATTAGCCAGAATTTCTCAAGCACGAAAATTCTAAACTTTTGGGAAATGCGATTACAATGGTTTGAACGTTATTCCCCATGACTTTCTTTACCCTCATAATCTATTATGGTTTTTAATATTCTAATCTAATCCCAAATCACATAATTTCAAGCTATAGGTGCATTGATACCAATTTATAATTGTACCCATCAATTCCCTAAGTTCTACAACATGAAAGGGTTGTAATTTAATGAAATATCATATATTTAATCGTGGGTGAAGTCTTCTACGCGTAAATCATCATAATAATTATGTAGACACCACATTTTATCACCCCATAAGTCTCTCCTTAGGTCCCTAGCACCTCCCTAATTCACTACAAACCGTAAGTCATACTCCAAGTACCGATCTAGAGGCTACTGGGATCTGAATACCCATTACAGTGGTTCTCCCCATGCATGAATCGGCATAACGGTTCATACAAAAGGTCCATCTTAGTACCATAAATTGATCGTGATGCAACCGGGCACTCCCAGACCTCAATTTGCCCCAATCAACTCCATCGTCAGAGTGAACACTCAATGTATCCTCAAAGGGCACTGAAAAAACTTTCCAATGGTCGATCTTATGCATGAAACACATAACCATTCGGACGAACGATTCATTTTCTCTCAAAAACTAATTCCGAGGCTACCGGGTACCGTGTGACCAAAGTCAACTCTCTAAGCCGATAAAAGCGATTTGGAACATCTTAGTAACTCTCACAACCTTTCTAAAAGTATAACCCATGTGCAATTCAAACTTAGGGTTTGAACGAACGATCCATCGTCCTCCGACAATCTTCTGTCCAAAGGACCAATGGGCACTTCCAAGCCCCATTTCACCCAAAGTCATCTCTCAGACATGGGAGAGGCCAAAAGGATTATTAAAGGTATTTTATTTACCTTTATAATCGTATGAACCATGTGCGATTTGGACTTACGAATTCCATTTTATGACTATTTTCATAAAAAATCAGCACGAGACTGCAAATTGGGAAGTCAATTTCCTTGCCTACCGGTAGTGTGTCTTGGGCCACCTAATGATTGGCAGGGTAAGGACTACGTTAATCAATAATCCCCCTACCCGATATAAGGAGATCAAGTGCTCACTTCGAGAGACACCCCAGATCCATCAATTACAGTGATCTCCGCATCATTTTTCTGTAATAAAAGAAGTTTCCTTGTGTGAAATTCCTTTCCATCTTTCATTCCCATCATTTTCATTTACAATTTCGCAAATCCAACATTCATCGTAACTTGTAAGGAATCTCATCAAGTATTATGGTCAGGTTTTAAGTCTTCAAAGAAGGTCCAAACATCCTTCTCTTTTCAAATTTCTTTATTTTCCATTAGTTATATAAATTCTAAATTTAGCTTTTATTTAAGGGGGTTTTAGGAAAAGGTCCTCATAATTCTCAAAGTGTATAAAAATAGGACCCTCAAATAATTTTATATATTTAGTCCCTGTACTAAAAACACCATTAAAAATGGTGTCGCTACAGTGGACCAAAACTCATAACTCTAAAGGGAGCATGCAAATAAATGCTATTGTACCATAGGGACTAGATTTATAAACTTGAAAAGTATTGTCCTAAAAATCCAAATATAGAAAGGAACATGCCCTTTAACTTAATTCTCTATTTATTTAAATCATACACATTAATACCTCATCCTTTATTAGTTATATTGTACATCATTTGTTTTAATAAAAACCCCAAAACAAAGAAAAATAGGGTTACACCCATAAATTCCAACGGAATTATTCACCACATTTTCTCAAAACTAAAAATATATTTTTTATACAAACACGTGTAATAAACTCCCCTTTTAATATATTGGATAAAACCCACCCTTGTGCCGCATGCGAACTATGTGGACTTGGATGCCTTTATAGAATACGTAGGCGTATCGGGCTAAAAGTGAGACTCGAGGCCTATTTTACTATTTTCTTCTTTTTTCTATTTCATACATACATTAATCATGTATATCATACTTGTGATTCATACTTGAGTGTATTATTGAAATATATATTATTGTTTCATTATAACGATATATATTTGAATATGAGTACACAACATTTTTTTCTAATTATTATTTTGGGAACATTTCTACGGATGACCTCACTGTATCTCTTCCATGATCAGAATCGAGCGATTCTAATCTCCACTTATATATACATGCACACACACACACTTCATGGAGATATTAGGGAAAATCTTAACATAAGCCCGTGAGAGACAAAAAGGGCGGGATGGGTGCCCAACACCTTCCCATGATGTAATTGAGCCCCCGAACCTCTGATCAATTGGTTTCGTCAGAATCAGTTTTTTTTATGCCGCTCTCTTAAGGTTGAAACATGTTCTTTTGCCTATTTTATACAAAATAGGTTGGAAACTCTATCTCTTTACATTACCCCCAAAACCAAAAATGGTCAAAGAACCCCACGACGTAGCAAGGGGTGCGAGGTCTTCATCCCCCACTATTTTCCCTCTGAATGCACCCCGGCATAAGAGAGGGAGGAAGATTCTCTGAATGGCCGCATTGGCGACTCCACTAGGGACAGACTTAAGAGGGTTAAATTTTGTTTGCACGGGTATTATAGTTTTCGGCTTATGTGCATGGGCACCTACATGTATGTTCCCTTTTTCTCCTTTATTACTTTTTGTATATATCTACCTCAAGTTTATATCACCTTTCACTCACTTTTTACTTCACACACTTATAAATAATCTCCATTTACACCTCACACTACTTACACTTGTATATAAGTTCACTTATATCCACATGTTGCACACACCACTATGAATATCAATGCTTAGGTGTCACTAGCACCCACCTCCACTTATCACATTTGTATATATCCATGCTCACTCATACTTATCACACACCATTTGTAGTTGATCCATCCTTAGATTCACTACCACACACTCACTTATAGATATTAACACATCAATCACTTACGTATCCATGCTTAGTGTAATCTTCATACTCCATGCCAGATTTACTTTTCATGAAACTTATACATTCTCCCTTATTAGTGTAGTGCTCATTATGCCAAATAAAATACTCTCTTCATATCATTTTAATCAAGAATCATGCATTTTGCACACTATATCACCAAAAGAATGGCTACTGACCAAAATCGCGTCCCGTACTGGGGGGTCACTTTATTATGGGAGCTCGTCCAGCATGTCATATTTAGCCTAAACAATATGAATCTCATTTTCCCTTGGCCAAGTACCTTCAACGTATATCGAACGATTTTCCCCGCATCGTGATTCTTGATAGAAGTCATGATGGGAGGCGTATAGTAGGTAACTCGTCCTCGTAGTTCGAGTATATCGAATTGACTCTCACACGTACTATCCCCATGAGGTATATAATTAGACAATTCATAGGCACTTCTATATATAAAATGTCTTGTCCACACATACTGATTTCCCTCAAAAGCAATATGTATATCGTGGAAGTCATGCAAAAAGGAAGAAACTTTCCACTGACACAACAACTGCATACCCTCATATAGGCGTCAAACCTAGGACACTCATATTTAGTTTGTCGATTACTACTCGAAACCCTACCAAAAATGCAGGGACGACATGCCGCAAATTTTTTTGCTCAATTTCCTCTTTTTTCCAAAATGGGACCCTTCCCATGAGCCTAGCAATAAGTCAAATCATGTTTTATGTATTTTTCAAACATAAATTTTACCAGGCTCAGGTCACTTCCAGTATTTCTTTTTTCATTTTGCTAAACCTAATATAAGTGAAAAAATAAACATAATAATAATCATGATGTGACTCTTCTCTTATTTTTCCTCCTTCCTTACCGAAAGTGTCAAAAACATTTGTTCTCCTCTTTTATCAAAATACCAAAAACATTTGTTTCCTCTTTTATCAAAATAACATAAATATTTTTTCCTCCCCTTTTCCAAAAAATGTAAATAATATTTTCCTCTTTTCTAATAAAAGATTTTTCTTTTTCTCTTTTAAAAATATATTCGAATAATTTTTCACTCTCAAATCGATTGCATACCAAACCCTTGGATTTTCTCCCTATTTTATTCGTCTTCCATTGAACCGCCCCGATGCTCCATCAGTTTTTTCGTGACTTCCTCCATGTCTGGAATCCACCTTCACCAACTCTTCATGGAGAACACAGACAGTGTTCAATCTACAGAACCTGAGCCAAAGGAAGTATTCAAAAAGTTAACTTCAAGAAAATATGAGAAGTAGGCTATAGTCTCGGCCATTAACACCATCTCACAAAATGCTACCTCTTGGGTGATATAAAGTCATGCCAACCTAGTTAAAAAAGAATACACCGAGCCCTATTGAGCCAAAGTCTAATCAAACCATTGGACCCTCGTCCATTACCAAACCCACTTCCCAAAAAATTCACACCCGATGCCCATTGTGATTTCCATGAAAATGCCGGCCATACCATTGATCAGTGCTCTCATTTTCAGAATGTAATCCAAAGTCTGATTGATCAGGATGTTATCGCCTCGCCATCCAATCCTAAACCAAACACCACTCACAATCCACTCGCCAATCATGGAAATAATATCTTCTTAGAAAATGATCAGAATTTGACCAATCTACGAACATTGTATCCAATAAAGAACATATTATACCCATATTTTCACCTAAGCCCCTTAAAGTTTTCCTATATTTTCTCCTACACCCTACCGGTTTTATCGTCCAAGCTTTAACGCTTCTAACAATAGCATACGTTGACGTTCGTACCCTGCCCAAAGGGAAAGATATGGAATTGCTAATAGTACTGAACCAACTTCTAGAGGTCGTTCTGAAATTGCATTTTTAAATGACCATTGACTACTATAGGTTTAGCAACTTATTCATGGAAGCCCGGAAGTGGGCTCGAGAGTCAGATAATCTGGTGGTACCTGTCGATGAAGTCTGTTTGGACGAAGCAGTTGAGATCATGGCAGACTTATTCCGATAGGCCAATGTGATGTACAATATATCTGAGTTAATAGATGCCTTAAAACTACAAAGGCAGTTGGTCTCCTAAATTATGCATGTCCCCATTGAGTGGGAAGATCTATATGAAAAATCCAATGAGGTTGTAGAATGCATTAACTTCTTATGGAAGGATGACATCATTTACACAAAATTAGGAAACGAATTTTATAGTTTAGATGAAGAGCCAAACTAGGAAAAGGATATCCCAATGATTAGTTTATGTGGAATAATATCATTTGATGAACTGCTAGGAGAGATCAACAAAGTGGTCAAACAACCCAATAAAGATAAAGAAACAGGGTTTTATTTCTTCCCTTCTTTTGTAAAGCATATAACAAGATCAGGGAGGCAGTACCAAAGTTCGAACCTCAATCAGTGATGACGGATAAAAGAAAGGATGTTGCCAAGAAACTCCCCATGCCTGAGATAACAATCAAGGAAATCAATATCCTTGACTAAGTAAAGAAAACTCAAGCTAACATCACTTTATGGGGACTCTTCATGTCTTCCTGGCTTCACCAAAATGCCCTAATAAAATTTCTTATCGAGCCCACAGTCCCTTCTTTCACCACTCTATAAGAATTCGGGATCTTGGTCTGCTCCATAACCTTGACTAGAATACTTTCCTTCTCTAAAGAAGAAATCACAAAGTTTGGTCCTAATCATAACTGTGGCCATCCACGATCCCCGCCGTGGAGGGAGGAAGGGATCCTTTGGGTCCCGCGCATCCCCTCTCGGGAGAGCGCTTCGACCGGCGTCGATTTGTGAGGTGTGAAGATGTAGAGAGGTTTAGAGTTGCCAGCCTATTTTACTCAAAATAGACAAAAGAAAAAGGGGAAGCCACCCCGAAGGATGGCATCCAAAGACATACTGGTGCGTGCGAAACCAAATGATTCGAGAAGGGTTCGGATGCTTAGTTACGAAATGGGAAGGTGTTAGGCACCCATTCCGCCCTTTCGGTTTCTCATGGATATTTGCTATTTTCCTTTATATTTCCCCCCGTGATATGTGTGCATGTGTATATATAGAATGGAGGTAGGAATCCTCGACTTGTATCATGGAAAAGACAAAGCGAGTCATCCGTAGGAATGTGAGATTAGTGTAGAAAATAAGATTTACGTGATTACTCCTACTTTGACCGTATTAAAGGAACAATAACGCATATCGGATAATACGTTACTAAGAACAAGTATATAGAATATAATGGAAAATGAGATGAAGAGAAGATAAAAAATAAGAGAAAAAGTGAGAAAAGGACTCGAGTTTCGAGTTTTACCCCGAGACACCTACGTAGCCTTTAAAGGCATCAAAGTCCATGTAGTTCGCAAATAAACGAGGGGTGGGGTTTAACCCATAAATCCAAATGGAGAAATCTCTTATTTGTAAGTGTGTGTGTGTGTGTGTAGAAAAAAGTGTTTTAGTTGTGAGAAAAGTGTGGAAAAGGTGTGAGAATCCCTACTTGGAATTTATGAGCAAACCCTCTTTTTCTTATTTTTTGGGTTTTTATTTATATGAAAATAAGAGATGTGCAATAATACTAGATAAAAAGTATATTTATGATGTGTGAGATGAGATAATAAAAGTGCTAAGTAAGTAAACAAGTTATTGCAAATTTAAGAGAATTTATGAGAGAGTTTGAGAATTTTGGACCTTCTTGGAGACCTTGAGCTTGATCTTGAATGTTGAAAGGCAGACCTTGCACTTGGATGATGATGGAGAGCGGTTAATTCATCAATTTTAATGAAAGGGATGATGAAAATTGGAGGTGAAAAAGGGATTTGAGAGTTGAAATCACGCTGCCTTCGAGAGAGGTTTCTGAGGGTTTGCTGAGAGTGATTTGCCTCTGATCTGAGCTCCCTTGCAAATGAGGCCAAGGCATCCTTTTATAGATTTAGGGTACTGTCGATCGGCTTAGAGCCCTTCCTGCCTGCCGGCAGGAAGGTGCCGATAGGCAGGTTCTGGGACCTGCCGTTTGGCAGTGTGTTTCAGGCTTTTTCGGAAAATTAGCCTCCGAGGGAAAACCATTGGTCAGAATCATGAACGGGTCATACCGTTGGAAAGTTATTTTATAGACCTTCGAAAGTCCTTTGGACCGCTCCCGAGTTCGGGAGTTGACTTTGGGTCAAATGTGGCTCAGAAGCGTTTGTCAGTCTGCTAGACGGGGAATCGTTCGGACGTAAATGGATCGTTCGTCCACATGGTAAGTCCGAATCGCACACGGGATGGATTGTTAGAAAGGTTAGGAGGTGTAATTTTACATTCCAAAGAGTTTGACCCGGTTCGGGGAGTTGACTTTGGTCAACCGGGCCTGAGAAGCCTTCGGTGACCTCTCAGAGTCAAACGAATCGTTCGTTTGCATGGTAAGTCATAATCACGCACGGGATGGACCATTGGAAAGGGTATTCAGTTCCCTTTGAAGATTCATTTAGCCTCGGTTGAGATGAAGAGTTGACTTGGGTCAAACAGAGCCTGGAAGCGCCCGGTGGCCTCCAGGTAAGGTTTCGAACGCAAACGGAATGTTCGTCCGCATGGTGAGTCAGAATCGCGCATGGGGTAGACCGTTGGAAAGGGTATTTAGTGTCCTTCAAAGATTCATTGAGTCTTGGTCGAGATGAAGATTTTGACTTTTGGCTCAAACTGAGCCAATGAGTGCTCGATGGCTTTTGGGTCAGTACTCGGGACGTGATCAGGGTTTACAGTTATGAGTGAAGGTACTAGGGACCTAAGGAGAGTTAGGGTGTAACAGAATGAGGTGTCTACAGAGCCCCTCGACGGGTGAATTTGGAACAAATGATAGCATCGATTAGACACCGCATGATGCCTCTGAGAGAGTGTGACCGATTCAGAGGGTAGATGTCGATTCTGAGGACCTAAGGAAATGAGGATGACCAATTCAGAGGGTTGAGGTCGATTCTGAGGACCTAAGGAAGCGAGGATGACCAATTCAGTGGGTCGAGGTCGATTTTGAGGACCTAAGAGTGGTGACGATCGAGGATTGAGGTCAATACTGACCTAACTCAGGTGACGATACAAGACCGGGGCCAATTCTGACCCAAGAGTGGTGACGACCGAGGACTGAGGTTAATTCTGACCTAACTCAGGTGACGATCCGAGATCGGGGCCAATTTTGACCCAAGAGTGGTGACGACCGAGGACCGAGGTCAATTCTGACCTAACTCAGGTGACAATCTAAAATGGGGCCAATTCTGACCCAAGAGTGGTGACTACCGAGGACCGAGGTCAATTCTGACCTAAATCAGGTGACGATCTAAGACCGGGGCCAATTCTGACCCAATAGTGGTGAAGACCAAGGATCGAGGTCAATTATGACCTAACTCAGGTGACGATCCAAGATCGGGGCCAATTCTGACCCAAGATTGGTAACAACCAAGGACCGAGGCCAATTCTGACATAACTCAAGCGATGATCTAAGACCGGGGCCAATTCTAACCCAAGAGTGGTGATGATTGAGGACCGAGGTCAATTCTGACCTAACTCAGGTGACGATCCAAGATCGGGGCCAATTTTGACCCAAGAGTGGTGAAGACCGAGGACCGAGGCCAATTCTGACCTAACTCAGGTGACGATCCAAGATCGGGGCCAATTCTGACCCAAGAGTGGTGACGACCGAGCACCGAGGTCAATTCTGACCTAACTCAGGTGACGATCCAAGACCGGGGCCAATTCTGACCCAAGAGTGATGACGACCAAGGATCAAGGTTAATTCTGACCTAACTCAGGTGACGATCCAAGACCGGGGCCAATTCTGACCCAAGAGTAGTGATGACCGAGGACCGAGGTCAATTCTGACCTAACTCAGGTGACAATCCAAGACCGGGGCCAATTCTGACCCAAGAGTGATTGCATTTCCTTTGGGAAAGGAAAAAGGGTTCCACTGGGGAATAAGAATTGGATTTTAGGTTCCACTGGGGAATAAGAATTGGATTTGAGGTTTCATTAGGGAATGATGAATGAGTTGGGGAAGATTTGGATCGTCCTTTGGGAGAGATCGCCTGGGGCGAGTTACTCTTCTGAATTCTGCTGGAAAAAATACCATGATATATTGTTTTGCATCGGGTAGCCGGTGGCTGGGGAGGCCTTTTGCCTTTCATTTGAGCGGAGGAGCTGATCGTTGGGGAGATAACCGGTTTGAGGTCGTAAACTCTGCTGAGGAGGTGATTAGGGGGTTCGGGCGCATCGCTCGAGAGGTCATTTTCTTGGATTTTGAGGGTTTCGCTAGGGAAAAAGAGGTTTCGCCTGAAGAAAATGAGAAAATTTTCTTTGATGAAAATGTTCAAAATCCATCTTGGGATTTTGGGGATTTTCCGGGGATTTTTCGAGGTTTTCTGGCATTTTTTGGGAATTTCTGTACGAAACTTTTAAAGGGGTGCCGGCCGGTATAGACTGAGGGGTGCCATTCGACAGTGGTACGGACTTTTGGGCTACCTCGGGAAGGTGAGGAGACGGTTCCGATCGGTATGGAAGTGGTCTGTGTCGATCGGCATGGCGCTTGGCCTCCTATATAAAGGGGGCGAATCCCTTTCATTTTTCACAGCTTCTTGCCTTCTCTCTTTCGGCGATTTCTCTCTGTGAATTGTTCTAACGTTATGATCTTCAAGAAATGGCCGCCTTTGTGAGCATCGCTGTCCATCGGGAGTGGTTGAACGTTGATGACTGGGTGAATGTAAATTGGAGAGACAGGGTGCCCCTTGCTTTGGGGAATGAGAATGCCTTTCATGCATTCGAGCCGGTTGCAGATGAGCAGACCTTACTGCGAGAGACGTTGCATCATCGCTCTTCGAGAGTGATTCCCGACGGTTATCTAAGTAACCTGACCTTTGGCAATCCTTTCCTTTTGGGTGATTTTTCCTTTTTCTTGACCTTTGACTGAATTTTTCCTTTTTCCAGTCAGATATTTCTTTAAAGAACATGCGTGCCCGCGGGACGACAGGGCTTAAGGATGTTTGGAAGCATCTTCCACCCATGGTGTGCTGGATGGTATCGTTAGTGGGTTTTGGGAGGTTGGCGACTACACTGGATGATATGCCTCGTTCGACAGCAGTTTTGTGTTTCTTCGGGGAGAGGTGGTAGGACACTACCCACACCTTTCATTTTGGCTTCGGGGAGATGACGGTGACTCCCATAGATGTATAGCAACTGCTTGGGTTGGATTGTGACGAGGAGCAGATAGAGGGTGATCGCTCCTTCCGGGTGAGGCGGGAGGCGGTGCATGCGGCACTTGGTGATGTGAGGAGGATAGTTTCTGGAGATTCCATCCGACTGTCCTTGCTGAAGGATGTTTTGCTGAACAGGGTGGTTGATGTGGATGACGGGCTGTAAGTGAGGCAGATGGCCCGATTATTCATCTTATTGGTGCTGGGAGGTTTCACGGTGGCGTCGAGCAGCGACGTCGTCCATTTGTGGTTTCTTCCATACTTGAGGATGTTTTCGAACATCCCCTTCTATGATTGGGTTAGTCTGACCTTAGTGACCATTTACTCTTCTCTGGATGCATTCAGCCGGTTCTGCTGGCAAACTTTTACTGGAGCCACGTATCTCCTTGAGGTATTCTTTATTTTGTGCGTCTTCATTTCATGCATTCGCATTTTCTTTTCATGCGTTCACATTTTCCTCATGCGTCTCTTTTTTCTTGTGAATTCAGACGTGGTTCTATGAGGTGATTGGGTGCAACACCCCGGTGATTTCTTCGAAGGATGACATTATTGGGGACTTCTACCAACTGTACCGATGGCGTAAGGCCAACCGACAATCGAAGGGATCTCTTTCCCTGGAGGCGGTGCGTCAGGTATTGAATGACCTGACCAGTGGTCGGGTAAGGTCTTTTCCTTTTCAGTCTTGGTTTTTGCACCTTCTGATCTTGTATCGACTCATGCCTGCTTAGGGATTTTTAGGTGACTTTTTATCCTTGGGGGACAGCTATTCAGGACACGGGGCTGACTGGGGTGAACGCGCAGATGAGGCGCTTATTGGCGCATGAGTTTGGCCATTTCTGGTACCTCGAGGAGAGGGTGATTCATCAGATCGCTGAGGAGGAGATGGTGGCGCCTCCCGCGCAGGCTCCTACGTCTATGAGGTGGGAGAGACAGTTGTTGGAGGACGAGAGGATCGCGGTAATGATCGATGAGTCATATGATTTGTATACTGATACGACGAAACCGTATGATTGTATGGACTTTGTGATGAGCTGGTTGATGGCGCCCAGCGTACATGACGCTTTTCCTTTCCCTCCTGCTGGTTCGAGTTGGGCGGTGGGGTCTTCCCATAGTGGTGGTGGTCCCTCGGCACCTGCGGCGGAGACAACATCGGAGGTCCCTTTCGTTCGACTGCACACTCCTTCGTACAACATCCGGCTGGCTGATGGAGGGATAGTGCCGATGTTGTACCGTCCCCTTGCGATGGATCCGGAGGAGCTGGGTTTGATAGAGGAGGTCCTTCGTCCTGCGATAAACCTTTCGGTCCTTTTCCTATTTTTGATTTCTTTTGCTTGATACTGATTCTGCCTTTTCCTTGCAGCAAATCTGGGTGTCGACCACTTGGCTGAGAGACATCAGGGATTGGATATCATCGGCGACTGCCCACATTCGTGATGTTGTCCCTGTTCCTTCTTGTTTGGTGCCGTCGGCCTTGTTCGGGGAAGATTCTGGCTCGGGTAGTGGGGGCGTGTCGTCTCGCCGTAGGGGGAAGAGAGCGCGTCGCAGGGGTGGAAGCTCTTGAGAGAGAGAGAGAGAGAGAGAAATAAAATATGGGTTCGGGCTGAGTCCCATTATTTTTGGCTTTTTCTTTCTATTTCCTGCAAGATAATGTAACTCAAAAATAGATATATGCAATGCAATGTAAGTTTTTGACTATCTTTTATTTTAATGATGAATGAATGCATGCACATGCACTTTTTAATTTGCTACTAAGACCGTAAAACAAGTGTATTTTTGGAATTTTTCAAAGGAAAGCTGTTTTATTTAAAACGGGGAATCCCATAAGGGGAAAATAGGATTCTTGAAATTCTTTTGAGAATATCAATTTATTTTTATGGAGTTTTCTGATTTGAAAAAAAAAGGAAAGGAGGAAATTTCCAAAAATGGGGGGTTGCTGATCGGCAAGTTCCCTGGCCTTCCTATCGGCAGTTCAGTCCAGTCCCATCAATTGAAAGCTTCGAATGGTACCCTCTTCAGCCTTTGGTACCTTGTGGGGTAGGATTCCCTCTGATTTCTACAGGGATTATATCTTTTGTGAGAGTTCTCAAGTATAAAAGGGGGTGAGGGTGGAGTGTTTTCATCACACCTTTGCATCCTTATCCACCTGCCCACTATTTCTCTGCCCTACAAGATGGCTCTCCCTTGTAGCACCGAGTTTGTCAACTACCTCGAAGCCTTGGAAGCTATGTGCTCTTATAATATAGACTATGTTGCTTTCAACATGCGTCGAGTCTCCTTGTGGCGCAATCGGCCTTTTGAGTGGAATATGCTGATAGCGACGGTACAATTTTGTTATCCCGAAGACCACGTTTTTCGCTTTGGGTTGGAAGAAGTTTGTCCTACTTACGACGAATTTTCCGCTATACTAGGTGTGAATCCCAGTGTTGCTGTGGCTTTACCTGAATTTTCCCGCTCCCCTAGGGATTTATTGGCCGGGCTTCTTCATATCTCGCCCTCGATGGCCAGGTCATTGGTTTCTGGAGGAATAATCTCCCTCCCGGTGGTGTTGCAGTTCGTGCCTTTGTGGGAAGTAGGTGATTGTTGGCTATGCTGGAGCTGTTGTTCTGGGTTTGGTCTCAAAATTGTTTTTGGTGACCGGGGAGGTGCGAGTGGACCCACAACGTGAAGCCATTACTTCATGGATGTCATATCGTCGCAATCTTGCGGCGGTAATATTGGCGGAGACTCTGAATGGCCTGGATGCCTGGAGAGAAGGTCGTTCGGACTTTTTGAGTGGTAGCCCTGTGATGCTATTCATGTGGTTGTCCGAAACATTCTTCTTGTCAACTCCTCCAGAATATCCTTTTATCGGTTGTACCCAACTTCTTTTCACGCTACTTTATCCGTATTGGCATATATGTTGAGAACTGGGAGAATTTGCTTATGGAGCATGGGGCTTATGGGATGTATTGGTCAGTGCCTTGGTGGGGGAAGTTGCAGCCAGTTCTGGAGCTATGAGAGTATTCATATGTTCGGCTGGTTGGTCTCAGACAGACCTCTTTTTATTTCCCTTGGAGGCTATTGCGCCAATTCGGCTGGGCGCAGGTCGTGCCCCTTCGGACCTTAAAATTCTTTCCAATAGAGGATTTAACTAAGCGTCTACGTCTGTTGCTTGGGTCTTTGTGGTAAAATCGGAGTCCGTCGACCCGTCCCTCTTAGTCTGTCGGGAATGTTTGTCAGGTCCCCAAAGATTATATGAGGTGGTTGTGGAGGAAAATAGTCAACAAGATGTTGGCAGTAGAGACTGGTCAAAGATGGTTTGTTTTATCTGACTCCATGGAAGGGGGTGTTGTGGTCTTTTCGAAGATGGTTAAGGCTCATCGATCCAGGGAATGTTTGCGACACTCCATTCAGGAAGGAGAAACTTGGGGTCCTCAAGATGTAGATGACGAGGGTGCAGGCTCTTCTGGTAGCTGTGGGTAGGACTTCCTGGAGAGTTTATTTATGTAACAGACATGGAGGATTTTATCTGGTTTTTATGGTAGTGGGGGGAAGGGAGTTATCCGTTCCTTTTTCTTAGGTAATCTGTATTGTAGTTTCTTATTAATAAAATAAACAAGTTTCTGATCATCCAGCTGTGCCTTTCGATGAATTTTGTGTTTTGAATTATCTATACCAATCTCTAAGGCATACATAATCCTTTTGTTCAAGTAGATGTTTAGAATGAACTGTCGTTCTCGGAGATAAGAAAAGAATATATTTTTGTGAAAAAGAAGGGGTCGTGCTCATGTGGTATGTATGAGCTGCCTACGTACCTCTGGGGGATTTTTTTTGAAAAGTTTTAAAATAGTTTTATGTAGAGGATCAGGCCCACGTAGTTCTGGGTAGAGGGAAATGAAGAGTTTTTATTTTTATTTTTTAGAATAGAAGGAGGATGATAAGAGTCGTAGCGCGCCGAGATTTCGGACTAGGGGTAGAATTTCTTGAGACGGTCCAGATTAACTGGACGAGCCATCTCTTCCCCATCCAGGTCAGTAAGCATGGCGGCAACGCCAGACAATATCTTCTTCATAATGTAGGGGACACTCCAATTGGGCTTGAATTTTCCTTTGGGGTCCCAGATGGGTTCTATTTTCTCCTTGAGGCTAAATCCCACTCCTGGAACCACGGTCCTTGACTCTTTTTTTGAATGAACGCACTATTCGGCGATGGTATCCCTATATGTGATAAAGAGCTTTTAATCTTCTTTCATCCAGAAGGGCTAGCTCATCAAGATGGCCTTGGCACGAGTCTTCTTCACTAACCTTGCTTTCGATCATGAGACGTAGCGAGGGTATTTCTAGCTCCACAGGTAGGACTGCCTCCATGCCCTAGACCAAGGAGTAAGGGGTAGACCCAGTAGAGGTTCGGATTGAGGTTCGAAAGCCCCAAAGGGCGTATGGGATCCGATCGTCCCAGTCTCTACAACTTTTGGTCATCTTGTTGATGATGGCTTTAAGGTTTTTCTTGGTGGCTTCAACTGCACCATTGGTCTGAGGTCGGTAGGGAGAGAATTTGGGTCTCTGAATCCCATACTCGTTGATAACTTCTATGACTTCTTCCTCGAAGTGCAAACCGTTATCTGACACTAGCTCGTGCAGGACTCCATATCGGCAGATGATATTTTTCTTGATGAATTTGGCCACCTTCTTGGCATTTAATACTGCGTATGACTCAGGTTTGACCCATTTGGTGAAGTAATCAATGGCAACCAGGATGAACTCATGCCCGTTTGACACTTTTGGCGTAACCTTCCCTATGATGCCGATACCCCAGGTGGAGAACGGACAGGGAGAAGTCATATTGTATAATTCCCGCGGAGGCAAGTGTAGAAGATTGGAGAACTGTTGGCATTTAGGGCATCTTCGAACATAGGCAGTGCAATCATGGGCCATAGTGGTCCAATAGTAGCCCTGTCAGATGATTTTCTTGGCAAGCATGTGACCGTTCATGTGGGGCTCGCATTCCCCACTGTGGATTTTCTACATTATCTTTTTAATGTCAGCCCCTGCGATACAGTGCAAATGAGTTCAGTCAAAATTCCTCTTTAGTAGTGCTTTATGACAGATGATGTACTGAGCGGACAGCCTTCGGAGGGTAGCTCGGTCATTCTTGTTGGAACCCTCGGGATACCTACCGTGTTTGAGGAGGCACCAAATATCATGGTACCAGTAATCGACTAGTTCGGGGTCTTCTGTGGAGACAAGATTAATATGGTAACAATGGGTCGGTTTGTCCTGCTTCTGAACTAGGAATGGGTCATTGTTATTCCCCCGGGCATGTCGATCATGGAGGCCAAAGTAGCGAGAGCATCGGCTAGGTTGTTCTTTGCTCGGGGCCGGTAATGGAAGGTGATATCTCAGAATCGGGAGGCTAACTTTTCTAATTGGGCATGAAAGAGTTGGAGCTTTTCGTCCTTGACCTTCCACTTTCGGAGCACTTGATCGATGATGAGGGCAGAATCCCCATATACATCAAGGTATTGAATACCTTTCATGAGAGAGACCTTGAGGCCCACTATGCATGCCTCGTATTCTGTCATATTGTTAGTGCAAGGGAAATTCAATTTTATGGCGATGGTAGTGTGGGAGTCATCTGGGGCGACCAAAATTATCCCAATGCCATATCCCTTTTTGTTGGCAGTGCCATCGAAGAACATTTTCCATCAGAGGTAGTCTTGAGTGGTGCAGAGGACATTTTCATCTGGGAATTTCGAGATCCATACATCTGTTTCTTCTATAGGGTAGTTAGCGAGGTAGTCAGAGATGGCTCTTCCTTTAACGGCTTTCTGTGTGACGTACACGATATTGAACTCGGATAGGAGCATCAACCATCAGGCCATTCAGCTGGATAAGGCGGGTTCTTCAATTAGGGACTTGATGGGATTCATTCGGGATACAAGCTTAATGGGAAAGGCAAGCATGTAGTGTCGCAACTTTTGGGTGACCCAAACTAGTGCGACGCATGCTTTTTCTAAAGCAGTGTAGTTGACCTCGTACCTGGTCAATTTGCGACTGGCATAATAGACGACTCTTTCTTTGTGGGAGTCTTCAAGGTATTGGTCTAGCAATGCCCCAGCTGCAGTGTCGGTTATGGTTAGGTATAGGAAGAAAGGGAGACCAAGTTGTGGTGGCATGAGAACTGGAGGTTGGGTCAGATATTGTCTGATTCGGTCCAAGCTTCTTGGCAAGCCTCGTTCCAAACCTTGGTTGAATCCTTTCGGAGGAGCTTCAAGATTGGTTCGCAGATGGAGGTTAGTTGGCTGATGAACTGGATGATATATTATAATTTCCCAAGAAAACTTCAAACCTCTTTCTCTATTTGGGGTGGTGGAATCTCAAGTATGGCCTTCTTCTTGGCAAGATCTGATTTTATCCCCTTCTCACTGACCATGAATCCTAAGAGTTTTCCCTTTATATCGCTGAAGACGCATTTCTATGGATTTAGTCGCATCTGATAATGTCGCAGTCGTTCGAAGAACTTTTGTAGAGAAGGAGCATGACCTTCTCTAGTTTTGGACTTGATAATCATATCATCCACGTAAACCTCAACCTCTTTGTGAATCAGGTCATGCAGGATGGTTGTGGCAGCCCTTTGGTAGGTAGCCCCATCATTCTTGAGACCGAATGGCATAACGATGTAGCAAAAAGTACCCCATGGGGTGATGAATGCGGTTTTCTCTTAGTGGTCGGGGTGCATCTTGATTTGATTGTATCCGATAAACCCGTCGACGAATGACTTGAGAGCATGACTGGCTGTGTTGTCCACGATCATATCGATGTTGGGTAGTGGATAATCATCCTTCAGAGAGGCTTTGTTTAAATCTCGATAATTCACACACATTCGAACCTTTCCTCCTAATTTTGGTACAGGTACAATGTTGTCTAGCCACGTGGGATATTCGATCACTCGAATGAAACCCACGTTTAACTATTTGACCACCTCCTCCTTGATTTCGAGCCACCATTCGGTGTGGAGCTTTCTCAACTTTTGTTTAACTGGCTTGGAATCTGGGAGAGTGGGGATCTCATGCTGAGCTATTTCGGGATCAATACCGGGCATGTCGTCGTAGGACCATGCAAAGACATCCACGAACTCCTGTAGCAATTCTTCGAGTTGTGCGCGCTCATGCTCGTCAAGGGTGGCCCCTATCCTAATCTCGCGCAGTTGGCTACTAGAATCGAGATTAACAACAAAATTCTCTTCTTCATTAACTTTAATGCGGTTATATTGTTTGTTATTAACCTTATTTAAATCAGTTAAGAATTGTTCATTTGTAAAATCATCATCATCAAAAGTTTGATTAGAATCCAAGAAGTTAATGTAAGGCACATCAAGATACTCAAAATCTTCATTTATTTCATTGATAGGAAAAATAGCATTGAGAACCTCATCAAAAGAGGTCTCGATTACATTTGAGCAAGGATGGACAACAATAGAAGAAACGGGGTAAACATTGGGGTTAGGGGAGATTTCAAAAGGTAGAACTGGCACAGCATGCCAGTTGAGGAGAGGTGTATCAGCAGCTTTGATCAGATGAGAAGGGTTCAGTGATGCAGTGCCTGAGTGAACCATGAAGAGTGCCAGCCCCAGTGTCTGCAAGTTGAAGGAATCTTTAAAATCATTTTCCTCAGTCTCTTCGATATTTTTGATTAGTGGTTGTACGCGATGTGGGAAACTTTTAGCCCATCGGTAGCTATCTTGGAAGAAAATATCCATTCCAGGCTTCATTTTCTTATCTGTATGGTCATACCACGGTTCTGGAAAGACACAAAAGGGTAAGTCTTCACCCTCTTTAATGAATCGTCCATTTAAAGAATCTCCCGAGATAGTTTGAACGCAATCTAAATCTTTCATTGATTGAGACTGGCGGATCATTCTGAGCTCTTGTTCTGATGGTTGATACCTCAAGCCGCAAGGAGGGAAAGCTTTCTTTAGTTCGATGGGCTCCAGTAACCCTTGTTGTCTTTGTCCTAGCCCCATTCCGGGCATGAAGTGCATGTTTTTGAACATCTGAATCACATTGGCATTGTCATGAGGGTCGTATTATGGACAAACCCTTTCTTTGAAACCGTCCCCTGCCGGGAGTAGAGGTGGCTCAACTCGAAATCCTGATAGGAGCATATCATTTGACCCATGCTGTATCTCGAGGATCGGACTGCTGGTGCCTGCACCCTCAGCGTTATCGTCATCACCCAAGATGGTGATGACTCGCCCATTGGCGAAGAACTTTAATTTCTAATGGAAAGAGGAAAAGAAACCCTTTATACTGTGGAGCCAGGGTCATCCGAGCAACAAGTTGAAACAGGTCGGGATATCAATGACTTGGAATTCGACGACAGGGTTTATAGGTCCAACCCCTATTGCAAGTTTTATGGATCCCATCACCTCACGACGGCTATTATCATAGGCACGCACGGCAGCGGAGGTTGGAGCGAGGTCACTTTCTTTTAAGCCTACGCATTTGAAGGTTCTCAGTGGGCAGACATTCAAAGCGAATCCGTTATCAACGAGTGAAAGCGGTACCACCTTCCCCATAACTTCGATGGATATGTTGAGTGCATGATTTTGATTCACCTCAATTTTGGGAATTTCCTCTTCAGAAAATGACAGCATTCGGTTGGAGGTCAAGGACCCGACCAAATTCACAGCTTCTTCTGGTGTGGTAGAAGGAGGAACTATGGGTTCTGTTAGCAACTTGATTAAAGAATTTCTATGCTGCTGAGAAGACATGAAAAGCCCCCATAGAGTGATGTTAACTTGAGTTTTCTTCAGTTGATCGAGGATCTTGCTCTCCTCGAGGGTCATTTTTGGCATAGGAAGGTCTTCGACGCCCTTCCCCTTGTCATTTGCTGGTAGTGAGTTTGGAATTTGATAATGACTCCCAGATCTGGTCACGTGATTTACTAAAGAAGGGAAAAACTTAAATCCAGTTTCCTCGTCAATCTCAGGTTGTTCTTCTACCCTATCTATTTCTCCGAGGCGTTCTTCAAATGATATCATCTCACATATGTCGGCTATTGGGCCATTTTATCCTGAAGCTTTTTCTTCATTTGAAACTCCGAATTACTCCCCCCATCCGCTGGAAACAATTATCCTTTCCCTCGTGAAATGAATGCATTCCACAACTCCAACGGCCTCCTCATATAGGTCTTCCTATTCTATGGGGATGTGTAAGGGTGAAGGAATCAGGCGCCCTTGTAGCTTCAAAGTGTCAAGTAACTCGGTGATACTGCAAATTTTATTGGTTTGCCTAAATGCGTCCTCCATGATCTGGACAACATCATCTAAGTTGACTTCGTCGGTTGGTACGACCCAACTATCTGATTCTCGGGCCCATTTTCGTGCCTCCAAAAATAGCGTGCTGTACCTCTGGCAGTTGATATTCATTTGTGAGGGAAATTTCATCCCGAACTCTAGGAGTTGATTCAATACCTCTGACAATTCCATACTTCAACTTTCAGAACAGGTTCGAACAATGATGCACGCTCTGGTAAGAAGTGACAGTGCCTGATCAGCGGGGCTAGTAGGGTGTAGGAGGAAATATGGGCAATTTTGAAGAGGTTTAGGAGGGTATAGGGGTGTGATTTTAGTTGATGGATCGAAATTCAGGTTTTCTTCCAAGAAGATGGCATTGGTGTGATTTGGGAGTGGGTTATGAGTAGTGTTTGGCTTAGGATTGGATAGTGGGGAGATGGTACCCCAATCGATGAGATCCTGGATTACGTTCCGAAGGTGAAAGCATTGGTCGGTGGTATAGCCAACTGTTTGGTGAAAGGTGAAAGGTGCAATGAGCATCGGTCTTGAAGTTTGTTGGGAGTGGGTTTGGTAACGGACGGGGATCCAAGGGTTTTATAAGGTTTCGGCTTAACAGGGATTGGTAAACTTTAGAGAGGGGAGCATGAAGCTTAGTGTATTCCCTTCGGATGGGGTTAGGGCGGCTTTCTGGTGCCCATGATGTGGCTAGCTGAGAGATGTTGTTGATGGTTGAGACTGCGGCACTGACAGGTTTTTCATATTTTCTGGGGGTGAACTGTCCCGTCACCTTCTTCGGTTCAACTTCTATTTTTGCAATACCTTCCTCGATTTCTACTCCTACTTCTCTGAGAGCTCAAAAGTGGGGGTAGTACTGTCCTCCCATGGTTTCTCGGACATAGGGTAAGAAATTCTTCTTCACTATATTGACTTGTTCTTCCTCGAATGGCCGATTGGTCATGGTAGCTGATTTTCCCTCCATCAGGCTATGAAGTTACTGACTGATTCTCTAGAGTTTTGTTTGAGAAGCTCTAAATCACGACGGGTGACCTTGAGCTCTTCGTTGTATTTGTACTGCGACATGAATTCTCGGGCTACATCCTCCCAGCTACGGATTCTGGATTCCTCAAGAGATAAAAACCATCGGAGACCAATATCCTTCAAAGTTTGTTGAAATAGTTGGGCCATCACCTGTTCAGAAGCCCCTAGGAGAGTCATGGAACGATGATAACTGCGAAGATGAACAATTGGGGGACAACTCCCTCCAAATTTCTCGATGTTTGGCATCTTGAACTTCTCGGGTAACCTTACTTTAGGATAAGGAGACATATGGGTGTAGTCCATGTAATTCCCAGATATTCGGACCTGGTCGAACTTCTTAGTTAGCATATTAAGATCTTCTTTGACTTTGTACAACTCCTCCTCCTTTGGACCAGCGACCAGAGGCAGGTTAGCCATAGGCTGGGCAATGTTTGGCATTAGATCTGGGCAGGCGGCGGCCCATTAGGTGGAGGGGCACGTGGAGCGTGCTGATATTCCTTCGGGACCTAGATAGGCTCGGGTGGACCCATAGCACGAGGGAACAAGGCCTTGGGATATTGAGGCATAGGAACTTGGTTTCGTTGCATTTCTTGGACCTCATCTTGGAGGTTTTCAATCTTGGACACGAGCTGAGCTAGGACTGTCGGCAGATCTGGTTGTATGACTGATGGTTGATCTGCATTCTTCATGGAAGATGGATGGGTTCCGGATTCGAAAGAAGTATTAGAGGAGAGGATAAAAATCCGAGGTGATTTGACTGATGACCGAAGCCAATAAGGAGTCAGGCCAAGCGCGTCCGATCTACCTGAGAAGGCGGAGGATAAGATTTATTTTTGTGAAAAAAGGGAAGAAACTATTTTTGGATTTTTGATAAAGAAGGGAGGAATATTTTTGGATTTTTAATAAAGAAGGGAGAAATGTTTTTGGATTTTTAATAAAGAAGGGAGAAATGTTTTTGGAGACGGAACTCAGCATGATTATTATGATTATTATGTTCTCACTTATATTTAATTCTCCTAAATGCAATGCCGGACGGGACCCGAGCCTGGAAAAGTGGGGTCTTTAATATATGCAAAGCTACGGTTTGGACTTGTAACCAGGCTCGCGGACAGGGTCCCATTTTAAAAAATGCGCGAAAATTGGGCGACAGGCCGACCCGGAATTTCGGTAGAGTTTCGGGTTGAAACCGGAAATCTAAAGTGCGTGTCCTAGGTTTGACACCTATATGCGGGTATGCAGTTGGTTGGGTGAATCGGTATGGGTTCCCCCCTTTGGCGTGACTTCCACGATATATGTCTTGCTCTTGCGGGCAATCGGTACGTGTGGACAAGCCATTTGATATACCTGAGTGTACGTGAATTGCCTCACCATATACCTCATGGGGACGGTATGTGTGAGAGTGAATTCGATATACGCGGCATACGTGAACGAATTCCCTGCGATATACCTCCCGTCATAACTTTGGTCAAGTGGTACGATGCGGGGGAACCGTTCGATATACGTCGAAGGTACTTGGCCAATGGAAGGTGAGAGTCATATCGCTTAGGCTAACTGCGACCTGTCGGACCAGCGCCCATCACGAAGTGACCCTCCAGTTACTGGGTAAAATTTGGTAAATATCAATGCTCTTTGGTGATATCGTGTGAATCATGCATGATTCTTTTATTAGTATCTTATGATGATAATGCCTTTCTTGATTATGCCAAACAAGGAGCCAATGTAGAGGTACCCCAAAAGGTACACCAATCATGGATGGGTGATGCGTGCAACATGGGGATATATATGTGATCCTAGGTGCACGGGGTGAAGTGTACAAGGAGAATTTTCTACAAGTGTTTGAATATAATCATAGGCATGGGATATACATGTGAGAAAGGGGGACAGGCAGATATGGGGGGGGGGGGGAACATAAACAAATATAGCATCCATGTAACTAGAATCAAGCCCTCAAAAATATAATAAAAATAAGTCCCCAGTAGAGTCTCCACTGTGGCCATCCCCGATCCCCGCCGTGAAGGGAGGAAGGGATCCTTCGGGTCCCGCGCATCCCCTCTCAGGAGAGCGCTTCGGCCGGCGTCGATTTGGGAGGTGTGAAGATGTAGAGAGGTTTAGAGTCGCCAGTCTATTTTACTCAAAACAGACAAAAGAAAAAGGGGAATCCATCCCGAAGGATGGCATCCAAAGACATACTGGTGCGTGCGAAACCAAATGATTCGAGAAGGGGTCGGAGGCTTAGTTACGAAATGGGAAGGTGTTAGGCACCCATTCCGCCCTTTCGGTTTCTCATGGATATTTTATATTTTCCTTTATATTTCCCCCCGTGATATGTGTGCATGTGTATATATAGAATGGAGGTAGGAATCCTCGACTTGTATCATGGAAAAGACAAAGCGAGTCATCTGTAGGAATGTGAGATTAGTGTAGAAAATAAGATTTACGTGATTACCCCTACGTGATAACGTATATGGGATAATACGTTACGGAGAACAAGTATATAGAATATAATGGAAAATGATATGAAGAGAAGATAGAAAATAAGAGAAAAAGTGAGAAAAGGACTCGAGTTTTGGGTTTTACCCCGAGACGCCTACGTAGCCTATAAAGGCATCAAAGTCCACGTAGTTCGCAAATAAACGAGGGGTGGGGTTTAACCCATAAATCCAAATGGAGAAATCTCTTATTTGTAAGTGTGTGTGTGTGTGTGTGTAGAAAAAAGTGTTTTAGTTGTGAGAAAAGTGTAGAAAAGGTGTGAGAATCCCACTTGGAACTTATGAGCAAACCCTCTTTTTCTTATTTTTTGGGTTTTTATTTATAAGAAAATAAGAGATGTGCAATAATACTAGATAAAAAGTATATTTATGATGTGTGAGATGAGATAATAAAAGTGCTAAGTAAGAAAACAAGTTATTGCAAATTTAAGAGAATTTATTAGAGAGTTTGAGAAAGTTGGACCTTCTTGGAGACCTTGAGCTTGATCTTGAATGTTGAAAGGAAGCCCTTGCACTTGGATGATCATGGAGAGTGGTTAATTCATCAAGTTTGATGAAAGGGATGATGAAAAGTGGAAGTGAAAAATGGATTTGAGAGTTGAAATCACGCTGCCTTCGAGAGAGGTTTCTGAGGGTTTGCTGAGAGTGATTTTCCTCTGATCTGAGCCCCCTTGAAAATGAGGACAAGTCATCCTTTTATAGATCAAGGTGACTGCTGATCGACTTAGATCCCTTCCTGCCTGCCGACAGGAAGGTGCCGATAGGCAGGTTCTGGGACATGCCGTTTGCAGTGTGTTTCAGGCTTTTTTGGAAAATTGGCCGTTGAGGGCAAACCGTTGGTCAGAATCATGCACGGGGCATACCGTTGGAAAGGTATTTCAGAGAGATTCGAATGTCCTTTAGACCTCTCCTGAGTTTGGGAGTTGACTTTGGGTCAAATGTGGCTCGGAAGCGTTTGTCAATCCGTTGGATGGGGAATCGTTCGGACACAAATGGATCGTTCGTCAGCATGGTAAGTCCGAATGGCGCACGGGATGGATCGTTAGAAAGGTTAGGAGGTGTACTTCGACATTACAAAGAATTTTACCCAGTTTGGGGAGTTGACTTTGGTCAACCGGGCTCGAAAAGCCTTCGGTGACCTCTCATTGTCAAACGGATTGTTCGTCCGCATGGTAAGTCAGAATCGCGCACGGGATGGACCGTTGGAAAGGGTATTTAGTGCCCTTCAAAGATTCATTTATCCTCGGTCGAGTTGAAGAGTTGACTTGGGTCAAACAGAGCATGGAAGCGCACAGTGGCCTCTAGGTAGGGTTTAGAACGCAACCGGAATGTTCATCCGCATGGTGAGTCGGAATCGCGCACGGGGTGGACGTTGGAAAGGGTATTCAGTGCCCTTAGAAGATTCATTGAGTCTCAGTCAAGATGAAGAGTTTGACTTTTGGGTCAAACTGAGCCGGGGAGTGCCCGATGGCTTTTAGGTCTGTACTCGGGACGTGACCAGGGTTTACAGTGATGAGTGGAGGTACTAGGGACCTAAGGAGAGTTAGTGTGACAACCCGTATATAATTATGATAAATTATATTTAAATCATACTTATCATATGTGATATGAATAATGTTTTATTAGTATATCTAATGTTAAGTGATTATGGTTAGTATAATTCTACTTTCATAAATCATGAAATGTCGAATTGTTTACGAACACAAGATTTGGTTATTTTCGATAGAAATGTTCCTGTTTAAGACTAGTTTTGACCCTTGTAACATTTCAATTCACTTGAGGTGAAAACTACATAGTTGTAGATATGTGAGTTAGGGTTGCAACAAAACAAACGGTGCATCAAACAGATGTTCGAATAAGAAGTTAGGTCGAAATTACGAGAAGGGGTGAATCTGTCAATTCCCTTAAGTGGTAAATTGTCTTTTATTAAACCAAATGTTTTAATTTGATTGGATGGATTGGGAGGCAGCCTTGGCCGACTTAAAACTCTCCCTTAAGATTATTTCTTCAGCAAATAAGTCCCTAGGTTCAGTTTTAGGTGATATTAGCTTGAGGAAAGAGAGGTAGAAGTTAAGGAAGAAAGGGTTACAAGGAAAATCTAGGAAAACAATTCCAAGAAAATCCGTAAGGTGTTTCCAAGGTAATATTATGTGTTAATATTATTTTAAACTTCAATTATACTTATTTCAAAGTATATAAATCGTGAATTATTGATCCAAATTCCATCCTCCTTTGTGATAATATGTATTGGTTCATATGTGAGATAAGTGGTGTTATATGTCATATTGTTTTGTATTGAAACCCTTTGTATTCAAACTTAAATATCTCTTTGAGTGATTACTGGAATTCAGAAATTCCAATTGGATATGAAAATATACTTATATATTCATATCATATCCGAAAATCAGAATTTAAATCCTTATGGTTAGGTATTAGTGATGGTTGCAAGTTGGTATATAGTTGTTGTTTGTATATTTCATTTCGGTATGCCCTGAGTTTGGTCAAGCTTTTGAGATAGCTAGTGAAGTCACAATATTGTGAAACTTTAATTCTATACTATTAAGTATGTCTACTGAAAGTGTGTTGAAAATCATGAAAATTTATGCTGTAGAAAAATTATGAAAATGCTTGAAAGTCGAAGGAACAATAGAGGAGTTTGTAGGGAAGATTTCTTGTGTTGTAAAGAAATGGCCATAACTTGCCCTAAGAAGCTTGAAAAATTACACCGTCACTTGTAACGGAAAGTATATTCATATATGTTTTCAGATTGATAATCTTGTACACATGTATGTGTACTATTTATGAATATGGGATGGTTAAGTATGGAGGACAATAATTTGAGGCCATATTTGATACTCCATGAAAGAATGTTTTTATTTGCTTTTTCCCAAGGGTATTTTGAGTACATGTTTCATGTGTATATATATTCAGAAGTATACTTTTATGTTTACTTGAGTTTAGTTATAAATTCTTTATGAGGTAGTTTCTAGGTTTGAATGTTCATGACCTTATCAACATACATACCATCGTTTCGTCTTTACATATATTTCATAGAATATGACTTGAGTAGAATCATATTGTGGCTGTGTACTCATTTAAAGTTACATACTTATATTAAAATAATACTAATGATTGAGATTTAGTACTGATTTAGTTGGATGAACAGGTGTAAGGTCAAATCAACCAAGTTCAGCTCCACCTGAGGGAAACGTGAATACATAGTTGACAACACAAGGTGAGTGTACTTACTGAGTTGATTTTGGATATGACATATATATATATCATATGTTGATATGTTATGGATTATTTAAAAGTCAAGAGATGTTGAGATGTTATGGCTTATTTAAAAGCCAAGAGATGTTGAGATGCTATGGCTTTATAAAAGTCAGGATATGTTGAGTTGCTATGCAATTCAAGAGATGTTAGGTTTTTAAAACCTATGGATATGATTATTGCCTACGGGCAGGAGATGTGGGGTTTATTAACTCTGGATATGTATATGGCCTAATTTGGCACAGAGATGTATATATTAATATGTTGAGATGTTAATATAGTGCTTTTACTATATAGAGATGTAGTACATTCACTGAGTTTTTAAACTCATGGTTTTATATGTTTACATTTTCAGGTTTTCCAGCTGCCACTGCCAGGTCTAGGAGGTTGGGTACAGAGAAGTAGGGTCTTGTTAGTTTGTTTTATAAATTGCACTAGTGTAATTAAGTTAAATGATATGTGAGTTCTGTTGAAATTGTCTCCTTAAAACGATTGGATATTTTTTTATATTCCGCATTTTAACCTTGAAGTTGTTTCAATATGTATTGCCTAAATAATAAATAAATTAATATTGTGGTTTGTAAACTATTTAGTTAATTATATCCTAATTGGGTTAGGGTGTGACAACTTGGTATCAGAGCTTTAGGTTTTTATATTCTGGGGTTAGAGAGTCTAGATATGGCAGTGGCAGAAATAGCGTTTTGTGGGTCATTTATATTAATTTGTGAGAAATACTAACCACTGAGTTAGAAATAAATGTTGTATTCTTGTTTCTATAATTGTGGTTTATGACAGATAGTAAGCTATGGAAGGAGCAAATGTTCATGATAGGGTGGATGAGGAGTCTTCAAATACAGTAAACCAGCAAAATCAAAATAATTTAGAGGGGGCTCCTGAACAACTTACAGATATGCAGAAGATGGCTCGTGCCATGACTTTAATGGCAGAACAACAAAACATGTTTATGATGCAAATAGCAGAGCAACAAGCCAAGTATTTGGAGGAGCAGACTTTGGCAAGAAGAGAAAGGTAAATACAACGAGAGGAGAAGAATACTTTGTACGAGAAGTTCATCAAATTGAACCCTCCAGCATTCTCAGGTTCTGTAGATCCTTTAGAAGTTGAGACTTGGGTTAGAGACACAGAAACTATCTTTGGGGTGATGAATGTACTTGGCGCGCAGAAGGTGATTTTGGCTACTTTCATGTTAAAGGGAGAAGATAAATATTGGTGGGAGTCTTCCAAACATTTATTGCTTACTCCGGAGGGAGGTGAGGTAATTACTTGGGATTCCTTTATTAAAGTCTTATATGAAAAGTATTTTCCTCGCATGTACCGGAAGCAAAAGGAGAGAGAATTTTTATCATTGACTCAGGGGAATATGTCGGTCAGGGAGTATGAAACTAAATTCACATCTTTGTCTCGATTTTCATTACATTTCTTACGTGATGAGGATGATAAATGCACCAGATTTCAGGATGGGTTGAATTTGGTTATCAAGTCTAGACTCACTGCACTTGAGATGGTAGATTATTCTTCCTTAGTTAACAAAGCTATGATGGTTGAAGGAGATGTCAACGATGCAATAAAGAATAGGGAACAAAGGGGAAAGAGGAGTAGATTTGATTCATCTCAGCAAAAGGAAGGCGATGTAGAATACTCGAAACAAGGGAGTCAAAGATTTCAGCACGGTAGAGGGACTGGAAATTATGTTCAGAATAGGACACCAAGTAGTTTTAGGGGTGCAGGATCAATGGTCCAACAGAATAGACAGCAGGAGAATGACAATAGGCAGTCCAAGCCTGTTACATGCTATTTTTGCAAAGCTGAGGGCCATATTAGTCCAGATTGTCCCAAGTTAAAGGGGGTAGAGTGTTATCACTGCCATCAAATTGGTCATACCAAAAAGAACTGTCCTATGCTAGTGGGAGGGATTCAATCAGCTGCTACTAGTCGAGGCTCATCACCTGGAGGCATAGGGAGAGGAGGGGGTAGAGGACAGGCAAGTGGATCCAGGGCTCCGGGAAGGATATTTTCTATGACTTTACAGGATGCTCAGGCTACTCCAGAGGTGGTGACAGGTACATTTTCTGTCATGAACAAACATGCTTACGTGCTTATTGATCCAGGTTCTACTCATTCATTTGTAGCACAGTCATTTACCATGCATTTGGGTAGACCATGTTCTTATCTAGATTGTGGTTTATATATTTCTACACCTATGGGGGATGTGTTGTTAGTGGAGCTTGTGTATAAAAATTGTGTATTGTATATGGGGGAGAGGGAGTGGACCATTGATTTAATTCCCCTAGATATTCGAGATTTTGATATTATCTTGGGTATGGACTGGCTATCTTCCTACCATGCATCAATTGGCTATTTTCGTAAGGAGGTTACATTTAATATGCCGGGGGAGGAAGAATTCAAATTTACTGGGGAAAGAAATGTGGTTCCGAACTATCTTATTTCAGCCCTTCGGGCGAGGAAATTGTTAAATAAGGGTTGTCAAGGCTTTTTAGCATATATTGTGGATACAAACAGGGAATTGCAAAAATTAGAAGATATCCCAGTCGTTAAGGATTTTGCAGATGTGTTCCCAGATGAATTACCAGGATTGCCACCTATCAGAGAGGTAGAGTTTACTATCGATTTAGTGCCTGGTACAGCTCCAGTTTCTATTTCTCCATATAGAATGGCACCTGTGGAACTAAAAGAGTTAAAGGTTCAACTGCAAGATTTGCTAGATAGAGGTTTTACTCGACCCAGTGTATCACCATGGGGCGCTCCAGTATTATTTGTGAAGAAGAAAGATGGAACCATGCGACTCTGCATTGATTATCGACAGTTGAACAAGGTGACTATTCGAAATAAATATCCATTGCCTCGTATTGATGATTTGTTTGATCAATTACAGGGTGCTAAAGTGTTTTCAAAAATTGATTTGAGATCGGGTTATCATCAATTAAGGGTAAGAGATTGTGACATTTCTAACACAGCTTTTCGTTCTCGCTATGGTCATTATGAATTTTTGGTAATGCCATTTGGGTTAACGAATGCTCTTGCGGTGTTTGTGGATTTAATGAATCGAGTATTTCATCCTTTCATAGATTCGTTTGTGATTGTCTTTATCGATGATGTTTTGATATACTCACCTAGACAAGAGGAACATGAGAAGCATCTAAGAGTTGTATTGCAAGTTTTGCGAGATAGTCAATTGTTTGCGAAATTTAGCAAATGTGAGTTTTGGTTAAATCAGGTAGTATTTCTGGGGCATGTTGTTTCGGGAGATGGAATTTATGTTGACCCTAAGAAGGTAGAGGCTATTGTGCAATGGGAAAGACCGAGGAATGTAACGGAGATAAGGAGTTTCCTAGGATTGGCTGGATATTATAGAAGATTCATAAAGGGGTTTTCATATATAGCCTTGCCGTTGACTAAATTGACCCGAAAGGAAGTGAAGTTTGTGTGGAGTGATGAATGCCAGCAAAGCTTTGAAATGTTGAAAAATAGGCTAGTATCAGCTCCAGTTCTCACTGTTCCATCCAGTGGAGAAGGTTTTGTGATTTATACTGACACTTCACATCAGGGCCTGGGTTGTGTTTTCATGCAACATGGAAAGGTAATTTCGTATGCATCTAGACAGTTGAAGACGCATGAACGTAATTATCCTACACATGATTTAGAACTTGCGGCTATTGTTTTTTCCTTGAAATTATGGAGACATCATTTGTATGGAGAGACGTGTGAAATTTTCATTGACCATCAAAGTTTGAAGTATTTATTTACTCAGAGAGACTTGAATTTGAGACAAATATGTTGGATGGAGTTAATTAAAGATTATGATTGTACCATTCACCATCATCCCGGGAGGGCCAATGTTGTTGCAGATGCTCTGAGTCGAAAGTCATTGGGGAGGTTATCTTGTATTCAATGTGCACGGGTTGGCAATATTATGGAATTAAGACTGATGGGAGTCGAGTTGAACTTATCTAAAATGGGGGCGTTATTTGCACACGTTACAGTGACACCTTTACTGGAAGAATGCATACGAAATTTGCAAGTCAGTGATCCATTCCTTGAAAAGAAGAAACGGGAAATCCTGGATGGTAAAGAAAGTGACTTTGTAATTAAGAAAGATGAATCATTGTGTTATAAAAATAGAATTTGTGTACCGAATGATCCGTCCTTAAAGAAGGATATATTAGAAGAGGCGCATAGTTCTATTTACTCTATGCATCCGGGAGGTACCAAAATGTATAGAGATTTGAAAGAGTATTACTAGTGGAACAATATGAAACGTGAGATTGCCGAATTTGTAGCTAAATGTTTAGTATGTTAACAAGTGAAAGCGGAGCATCAGAAACCGGCAGGATTATTGCAGTCATTGCCTATTCCGGAATGGAAGTGGGAGCATATAACGATGTATTTTGTTGTAGGATTTCCACGATCACCAAAGGGGCATGATTCTATTTGGGTGATTGTAGATCGATTGACAAAGTCAGCTCACTTTCTTCCAGTTAAGATGACCTACACTGTTGACAAATATGCACGCATGTACGTTGATGAGATTATCCGTTTACATGGAGCACCAGTGTGAATCGTATCAGATAGAGATCCAACTTTCACTTATAAGTTTTGGCCTCATTTACAGAATGCCATGGGCACAAGTTTGAATTTCAGCACTGCATTTCATCCACAAACCGATGGGCAATCTGAGAGGACGATTCAAATATTAGAAGATATGTTACGAGCTTGTGTATTTGACTTCAAGGGCAGTTGGGATGATCATTTGCCATTGATGGAATTCTCGTATAATAATAGTTATCAGTCCACCATTGGTATGGCTCCGTATGAAGCTTTATATGGGAGGAAATGTAGAACGCCTTTGTGTTGGGATGAAGTAGGTGAAAGGAAACTTTTGGGTCCTGAATTGGTAGATATCACAACTGAAAAGATCAAAATGATTCGGGAACGGATAAAGATAGCGCAAAGCAGGCAGAAATTTTATGCAGATAAGAGGAAGTATCCATTGGAATTTCAGAAGGGGGATTTTGTATTCCTACATATTTCACCGTGGAAAGGTGTTATGAGGTTTGGAAAGAAGGGGAAACTAAGTCCAAGATACATTGGACCATATGAAGTGTTGGAAAGAATTGGAACCCTGGCATATAGATTAGCATTACCTCCAGAGTTATCCCATTTGCATGACGTGTTCCATGTATCGATGCTTCGTAAGTATTTGGCAGATCCGTCTCATCAACTGAAAACCCATCCTATGGAACTGAAAGAAGACTTATCGTACATCGAGGAACCGGTGGAAATTCTTGATCGTAAGGAGCAAGTATTGAGGAATAAAGTTATTCCCTTAGTTAAAGTTATGTGGATGAGCCATGGAATTAAAGAATCAACTTGGGAAATGGAAGATAGCATGAAGAAACAGTATCCCCATTTGTTTGGTAAGTGACATTCGTATTAAATTTCGGGGACGAAATTTTCTAAGGGGGGGAGGTTGTGACAACCCGTATATAATTATGATAAATTATATTTAAATCATACTTATCATATGTGATATGAATAATGTTTTATTAGTATATCTAATGTTAACTGATTATGGTTAGTATAATTATACTTTCATAAATCATGAAATGTCGAATTGTTTACGAACACAAGATTTGGTTATTTTCGATAGAAATGTTCCTGTTTAAGACTAGTTTTGACCCTTGTAACATTTCAATTCACTTGAAGTGAAAACTACATAGTTGTAGATATGTGAGTTAGGGTTGCAACAAAACAAACGGTGCATCAAACAGATGTTCGAATAAGAAGTTAGGTCGAAATTACGAGAAGGGGCGAATCTGTCAATTCCCTTAAGTGGTAAATTGTCTTTTATTAAACCAAATGTTTTAATTTGATTGGATGGATTGGGAGGCAGCCTTGGCCGACTTAAAACTCTACCTTAAGCTTATTTATTCATCAAATAAGTCCCTAGGTTCAGTTTGAGGTGTTATTAGCTTGAGGAAAGAGAGGTAGAAGTTAAGGAAGAAAGGGTTACAAGGAAAATCTAGGAAAACAATTCCAAGAAAATCCTTAAGGTGTTTCCAAGGTAATATTATGTGTTAATATTATTTCAAACTTCAATTATACTTATTTCAAAGTATATAAATCGTGAATTATTGATCCAAATTCCATCCTCCTTTGTGATAATATGTATTGGTTCATATGTGAGATAAGTGGTGTTATATGTCATATTGTTTTGTATTGAAACCCTTTGTATTAAAACTTGAATATCTCTTTGTGTGATTACTAGAATTCAGAAATTCCAATTGAATATGAAAATATACTTATATATTCATATCATATCCGAAAATCAGAATTTAAATCCTTATGGTTAGGTATTAGTGATGGTTGCAATTTGGTATATAGTTGTTGTTTGTATATTTCATTTCGGTATGCCCTGAGTTTGGTCAAGCTTTTGAGATAGCAAATGAAGTTCAAATATTGTGAAACTTTAATTCTATACTATTAAGTATGTCTACTGAAAGTATGTTGAAAATCATGAAAAGTTATGCTGTAGAAAAATATGAAAATTCTTGAAAGCCGAAGGAACAATAGAGGAGTTTGTAGGGCAGATTTCTTGTGTTGTAAAGAAATGGCCATAACTTGCCCTAAGAAGCTTGAAAAATTACACTGTCACTTGTAACGGAAAGTATATTCATATATGTTTTCATATTGATAATCTTGGACACCTGTATGTGTACTATTTATGAATATGGGATGGTTAAGTATGGAGGACAATAATTTGAGGCCATATTTGATACTCCATGAAAGAATGTTTTTATTTGCTTTTTCTCAAGGGTATTTTGAGTAAATGTTTCATGTGTATATATATTCAGAAGTATACTTTTATGTTTACTTGAGTTTAGTTGTAAATTATTTATGAGGTAGTTTCTAGGGTTGAATGTTCATGACCTTATCAACATACATACCATCGTTTCGTCTTTACATATATTTCATGGAATATGACTTGAGTAGAATCATATTGTGGTTGTGTACTCATTTAAATTTACATACTTATATTAAAATAATACTAATGATTGAGCTTTAGTACTGATTTAGTTGGATGAACAGGTGTAAGGTCAAATCAACCAAGTTCAGCTCCACCTGAGGGAAACGTGAATACATAGTTGACAACACAAGGTGAGTGTACTTACTGAGTTGATTTTGGATATGACATATATATATCATATGTTGATATGTTATGGCTTATTTAAAAGCCAAGAGATGTTGAGATGTTATGGCTTATTTAAAAGCCAAGAGATGTTGAGATGCTATGGCTTTATAAAAGTCAGGATATGTTGAGTTTCTATGCAATTCAAGAGATGTTAGGTTTTTAAAACCTATGGATATGATTATTTCCTACGGGCAGGAGATGTGGGGTTTATTAACTCCGGATATGTATATGGCCTAATTTGGCACAGAGATGTATATATTAATATGTTGAGATGTTAATATAGTGATTTTACTATATAGAGATGTAGTACATTCACTTAGTTTTTAAACTCATGGTTTTATATGTTTACATTTTCAGGTTTTCCAGTTGCCACTGCCAGGTCTAGGAGGTTGGGTACATAGAAGTAGGGTCTTGTTAGTTTGTTTTATAAACTGCACTAGTGTAATTAAGTTAAATGATATGTGAGTTCTGTTGAAATTGTCTCCTTAAAACGATTGGATTTTTTTTTATATTCCGCATTTTAACCTTGAAGTTGTTTCAATATGTATTGCCTAAATAATAAATAAATTAATATTGTGGTTTGTAAACTATTTAGTTAATTATATCCTAATGGGGTTAGGGTGTGACAGTTAGGGGATAACGAAATGAGGTGTCTACAATAACTATGACCTTGACATCTCTATTGGAGTAATAAGGAAGACAGTACCACATTCACTTGTTGATAATAGATCGTCACTCTATGTTTGCCCGTTAAGAACCTTCAACTGTTTGGGTTTGAAAGTAAGCGACCTTGTTCCAACTTCTATCACAGTGCATGACTATAACACTACTCGTTGATAGGTGATTGGATCCATAAATCTTAAAATAGGGGTTGGCCTTATAAATCCTAGTACTGAATTCCAGGTTATCGACATACCATCTTGTTTTAACCTATTACTTAAACGACCGTGGCTTAACAACATTAAGGGGGTATAAATTCTTTGCTAAGTGGAAGGTTATAAACATGTTCGATGATGATGATAATACCGAGAATGCGATTACCAGTAACCTGGTACTAGAGATACAATATGGGGTGAATGATATGCTACTATCTAGTTTATGAATTGAACAACTTCCACTCCCATCGTGGGATGATTTTAAAGATAGATTATATCCAGAGCACAACCCTTAAGATAATGTCAACGCAATACATATGTTCAAGAATATGCACTTCAAGATCGGACTGGGGCTGGGATGACTACAGTAGGGATATTGTAACCCATAGTACTGAAGAAGGCCTTTCCAACATTTGGTATAGGTTATCAACCATCATCATAGGAGCTTAGAATTCTCTTCCAATCTCGATCGAAAAAAGGTTAGAAAATTGCAAGACTGTTAGGGGAGACTCCTTGAATGGAAGATTCGTCAAAGAGGGTGAAGATTTCCCTTTTTTTACCTTTTTTGAACCATGATATGATCATCTGGACAAGAAGATGAATCCAGGAATGGATATCTTCTTTGACGACAAATACTCATGGGCCTCTTGTGCAACTTCTTTTTTAGAAGACTATAGTTGTTATCAAGGTTTCCGAGGGAAGTGACTCCGAGGACTCATTCAGTTTATAACTACCGGGCCTTACACTTTACATGATCCACTAAAGTGCTACATCGTCTGATTCGTCCATCCTTAATAAATTTAATGATGCACCCCTCCTCAATTGGAATGTTATACCAGTTCCACCCACTGAAATGCAACCCAACCCATATGTTTATCCAATTTCTACTTCTTTTGTTGTTCCTCCTTATTCTGATCACAATGTAATCGACACCTCCATCGATGAGGTTCTCAACACTGTTTTTCTCGAGAATGAAATAAATGAATATTTTGAGTATCTTATTGTGCCTTACATTAATTGAATTGATTCTAATTAAACTCTTGATGATAATGATTTGGCAAATGAACAATTCTGAAATAATCATAATAAGGTTAATAACAAACAACATAACCGCATTTAAATTAATAAAGATGAAATTGTTGTTATGAATCTCGATTATAATGGACAACTGCACGAGATTAGGATAGGGCCCACCCTTGATGAGCATGAACGCATGCAAATCGAAGAACTGTTAAAGGAATTTATGGACGTCTTTGCATGCTACTTGAATGACAAGACTCACATTGATCTAGTTATTGCTCAACACGAGATTCCAAATCTCCCAGAATGTAAGCTAATTAAACATAAACTACGAAAGCTTTGCATCGAATGGTCACTCAGGATTAAAGAAGAGTTGGTCAAAGAGTTCACCATAGGCTTCATCTGAGTGATTGAATATCCCACATGGTTAGCCAACATTGTACCTATGAAAAAATATTAAGGAAAGGACCTCATGTGCGTTGATTACTGTGATTTAAACTAAGCCTCTCCAAAAAATGATTACCCACTTTCTAATATCGACATGATTGTGGTCAACACAACTAGTCATTCTCTCAAGTTATTCGTTGATAGGTTTGTCGGATACAATAAGATCAAGATGCACCCTAATTATCAAGAAAAAATAGCATTCATCACCCCTTGGGGTACCTTCTGTTACACAGTTATAACTTTTGGTCTAAAAAATGTAGGGACTACCTACCAAAGGGTTGCCATAATCATCTTTGATGATCTGATACACAAAGAAGTCGGGGACTATGTGGATGATATGATCATAAAGTCTAAAACTCGGGAAGGTCATGTTCCCGCTCTTCCAAAGTTCGTTGGCTGCGACTTAACCCACAGAAATGTGTCTTTGGCATTTCCAAAGAAAAGATTTTTTGATTCATGGTTAGCGAAAAGGGGATGGAAGAAGATCCTGCAAAATTGAAATCCATACTCAAAATGACACCACCCTGAACGGAGAGGAAGTTTGGGGATTCTTGGGATAATTATAGTATATCAGCCGTTTCATCGGCCAATTGACTTCTATTTGTGAACCCATATTCAAATTCCTCTGAAAAGATTCAACCAAGGTTTGGAATGAAGCTTGTTAAGAGGCATTTGACCAAATCAAGTCGTAGTTAACCCGACCTCTGGTGCTTATTCAACTGTAGCCTAGTTTTTCTATACTCATATACTTGATCATAATAGACACCGTAACTAGGGCTTTGATAGCCCAATACCTTGAAGAATCTGTAAAGAAAGGTCCATCTACTATGCCAGTCAGAAGTTTACCACGTACAAAGTTAAATACACTACCTTGGAGAAAGCATGTGTCGCCCCGGTCTTGGTCACTAAAACATAATGGCACTACATGCTTGGTTTTCCTACTAGACTTGTATCCCGAATGGATCCTATCAAATACCTACTCAAAAAACCCACTTTATCTAGACGAATTCCCCGATAATTGATGTTGCTAGCCGAGTTTGATATTATGTATGCCATGCAAAAAGCCATGAACGAAAATGACATCTCTAACTATCTTGATGATTACCCCATGGAAAAAGCTGGTGTTTAGGTGTTCAAGTTCACAGTTGAAGACAACCTTTGAATCTCTTAGGAAGACCTCGAGTGACAAATCTTCTTACAACATTTGGATACTCCTGATTGCCCCTGATGAATCTCACACTCCCATTTCCATCAAGATAGATTGTCCCTACACCAACAACATCATCGAATACGAGGCATGCATTGTAGGCCTCAAAGTCTCTCTCAAGAAAGTAATCCAATGTCTAGATATCTACGAGGATTATGCCCTTATCATCGGTTAGGTCCTTAAAAGATGGAAAGTCAAAGACGAAAAGCTCTTACCCTTCCACGCCCACCTAGAAGAGATGTCCACCCAGCTCCAAGATATCACCTTACACTACTTTCCCCGAGCAAGGAACAACTTAGTCGATGCCCTCACCACCTTAGACTCCATGATCGATATGCCCGAGGGAATAACAATGAACCCTTTCCTAGTCAAAAAGCAAGCTAAATGGACCCACTACTACCACATTGAGCTTGTAACATAAGAGGATTAAAATATGGCCAAGTTATAGTATTATGACATTTGGTGCCTCCTCAAGCACAGTGGTTACACCCTGGATACCAACAAGAATGACCGAGGAAACCTCCACAAACTGGCCGCCCAATACATAGTTTGTGATAAAGCACTATTTAAGAGAAACTTCAATGGAACCCACTTACATTGCATTGAAGTGGCTAACATTGAAGAGATGATGGAGAAAATCCATAAAGGGGAATGCAATCCTTACATGAATGGCCATATGCTCGCCAAAAATATCATCTGATATGGTTACTATTGGACTACCGTGGTTCAAGATTACACTACCTATCCAGAGATTCCTTTTGCTCCAATAGTTTTTCAATCTCCAGTACTTACCCTTGTGAGAATTATACAAGATGACCTCTCCCTAGCCCTTCTTCATATGGGTCATCGATATCGTAGGGAAAGTTACACTAAAATACTCTAATGGGAATGATTTCATCCTAGATGGCATTGATTACTTCACCAAATGGGTCGAAGCTGAGTCATACACAATGATGAATGCTAAAAACGTATCCAAGTTCACCTAGAAGAATATTATTTATTGATACGGGGTACTACACGAGATAGTGTCAGATAATGGGTTATCTTTCGAGGCAAAAGTTACAGAATTGGTCTATGACTATGGGATTCAAAGACAAATCTTCTCCCTACTGACCACAAACCAAAATTGCAGTTGAAGCCACTAATAAGAACCTCAAAGCAATCATCAGCAAGATGACTGAGAGTTACCGATATTGGAATGATCGGATCCCTTATGCCCTTTGGGGATATTGTACTTCAGTTTGAGAATCTACTATAGCTACCCCTTACTCTTTGGTATACGGCATGGAAGCATGCCTACCCGTTGAACAAGAAATACCTTCACTATGCATCATGCTTGAAAGTAAGGTCAATAAAAAAGACTGGCAGCAGAGACGACCTGACGAGTCATTACTCTTGGAAGAAAGGAGACTAAAGGCTCTATATCATATAAAGGATTTCCATCACCTGATAGTGAAATCTTTCAAGAGGAGATTTAAGGTCCATGGTGTTCGAGAAAGGGATCTACTCCTTAGAGTTAACGTCCGTGGTGTTCAGGAAGGGGATCAAGCCAAACTCTATTGGTCCCTACATCTTGAAGAAGATCCTGTTTGGTGGTGCCTGTATTCTCAATGACCTTGGTGGTGAAGAGATGGCATATCTAGTAAACCTGGACCATCTCAATTAATTACACCCATAGTTCGAAACCTCGGCGCATTACGACTCGTCTTATCCTCCTTCTTTTCTAAAAAAATAAAATCTTGATTTCCCTATACTCAGAACTATATGGGGGTCCTGATCCTCTAAAAACGTTTTTCTTTCAAAAATGAAATTTTCATAACCCCTAGAGGTATATACGAAGCTCATACGATTTACATGGGTCCGGTCCCCTTATTTTTCACAAAATGCTATTCTTTTCTTACCTTCGAGAACGACAATTAATTTTATCATTTAGATGAACAAAAATATTATGTATGCCTTAGCGATTAGTATAGATAATTCAAATGTAAAACTCATCAAGAGGCATAAGAATATGATTAAAATCCTTTTTTATTCCATTTTCGGAAATTTTGGTACGATTACATAAAATATCAGCGTAAGGAGTCAAAAAACTATCCCCACTAACCTAACTATCCTAAAACAAACCAAACCAAACTACTCCAAAAATAACTAACCAAGCCTTCCCAAATTTATTTCCACAACCAAAAACAACCAAACACATCCCAGTCATACAAAAGGTTCACAAATATCACCAGCTTTGCAAAAGACCCTACGTGCAGCTACCAGAAGATCCAGCCCCATCATCATGTTCTCCTAGAGGGATCTAAAATTTCCCTTCCTAGATGGTATGTCGAAGGTGATCCATGTAATGATAAGCCTGGACCAGCCTAGAGAAAACCATTATGCCCCATTCATAGTGTCAAATGTGGTAAACTATCTTCGCCTGATCTCCTCTTCAAAGATTTATCCACCACTCTCTTCCACAGTCATTTCATATAATATCCAGACACATTCCAAACCCTACTAATAAATTAGGAAGGACGGGTTGATGGCTGACAAATCTCCTACAAAGAGCCCAACCGCATGCACATGCCTTCTATCAAATCCTCTACAAGAAAAAAATCTAGGGTGCTGGAGGGCACAATCTACTCCAATCCGACTTGATGCAAGAGTCGTCAAGGAAAATAGAAGGAGGTTTGCAGAGGGAAACTAACCGAACTTACTTGTATTCCCCCAGTTTCATAATGGGATGTAACTCCCCACCCCCCACCAGGGCACTGCCCAGCAAAGACATTAAGCTCCATGCTCTACAAACTAGTTTACCCAGTCCTCTATGGTCGGGCCAAAGATGATGAAACAACGGGTGAAGAAATTTAGAACATCTGCCAAGGGATATTCAGGGGAACCACCAAACTTAAACTCTCAAATAGCCACACATATAGCATAACTCAGCTACCTCTCAAAAAATTAGAACGGACTTCCCACCAAGAATCTAAATCATTCAAGGTCTCTGCCAATATCATCAGTGCAAAATTGCGATAATATGACATCCACATCGTAATGGGATCCAGTTGAGGGTCCACCATCAGGTCCCCGATCACCATTAGTAGCTTCGAAGTTAAGACAAGGGAAACGACTTCGGCATGTCCCGCATCATTGACATCTTCCAGACGCATGGAATATAGTATAGCTGGGAGAGATATAATTCCTCCAGTATCCAATGGCCAAGCCACTGAAGGAGAGGTGTGGAGAAGACCTGCTAATAACTCTCGAGGAGACCAAGAGAACCACACTAGGATTTACCCCTAACATAGTAGAAAAGTCCTTATAGGTCGGGCAGATCTCGTCCAAACCAAAATAAAAAAACATGATCCTCAGGGTACCAAAATTATGATGCCACCCCCAGCATGTTCCAGCCAATAGACCGATCGCGCCACAAACAGACCTGACGCAGGTTAAAGACATCATAGTCTATGTTGTACAAACATATAGACTCTAAATTCTTGAGATAAAAGGAAAATTCTGCACTTATGGTAAGGGACATTTTGGAAATAACAGATCACAAGACAAGAAATAAGCAAGAGAAAGAATATGTGAATGGATGAACAAACCTCCCCACCTTACCCCCTTTTATACTTGAAAATTTAGGCGAGAAAACAAGGGGCTTACAAAATTCGAATGAAATACTACCCCATCAAGTACTAGTAGCTAAAGAAAGTGAAATCAAAGCCTTGGGGTGATTTGACTGCACTGACCTACCGATATTGGCATCCCCCTTTTTTTAGAAAATTCCATCCTTATTTTTTTGTTAAATAAAAAAACTCAAAAAAATAAATCCTTATTTTGAAGAAGTCGGGATTTTTTTCTTCTTATATTTTACTAATCTTAAATTTTCTCTTGACTAGTTCTATTCCTTTTTATTGACTCGGTAAGAAAAATAAAAAGTGGATGTAGATTAAGTCATTTAAAGCAAAGATAAATATAAAATCCCTTTCATTTCATACACACACATATATATATATCTTGCCATCATTACATTTTTCGTAGAAATGAATAAAAACCAGTGGGACTCAGCCCAAAATCCTAAACACTCTCCCCCCACCCCCGAAGATCCCATGTCCCTGTGATGTGCACGCTTCCCCCGACTACGAGCTGGGGAGAATTTGCTTCCCGATCCAAATTCCTCCCTAGAAGAAGTAGATGACACAAGACATGACGCAACCTGGATAGAATCCTAAATATGATCCATCATAGAAGACACACAATCTCAAATGTCCCTCAACCAGATAGTCTACACCTAGACTTGTTGTAAGAGAAATGAAAGGCAAATTGGTCATCCTGAAGAAAATAGAAGAAATCTGAAAGATAAAGGACAAAGAAATGAAAGGATATACCTCTGGATGAAAGACTTCCTCTGTGAGCCCTAATATCACCGGTCCATCACATTAGGGACATGTTGCATACTCACTGATCCCCCTACCGATGTTCAAATATTATAGGAAGGAGGATCAAAGTCAAGAAATGAAACATCCAACGCCACGGCCGCTGTTGACGTCAACGCAACACCAGTACTATGGGCTGACCATACTGGCCGACTCGTACCTCTACCTCAAGCCGTGGTCTATGGAGGCATATTCACCACGTTGTAGATGCATGATGACATCATCGATCTCATCACTAAGTCTAGGTAATCGTAAGTGGCCACCGTGTCTGTATAGGACGAGTAGGGCTTGTCAATCATCATCACCAACTGAGCTTCCTTTGACATCTCTTGAACCTGCCTCATATATCTCAGGGTATCATTGGTAGAACTGCCACCTCATCCTCCATGATATATGGACTACTTTCTCTCAAGATACAAGGAGCAGCCAAACTCATGTGTCAGCAGTCGGCACATTTGTGCATGCATCCCGATCACCCTCGTAAGATGGATTGTCGTCCCCCGGGGATAGAAGACCACCTGCAGTTTTTTCAAGATAAAGTCAATACGGCATAAAGTAAGAGAATGCTAAATAAAAGGATTCAAAATAGAGAAAAAATAACCTGGTCCCTCGTCAGGACATTCAAGACCTGATGTACTAACCGGCAAGGAGAGAAACTTCTTCGACTTAAGGTTGGACTTTCTCCATTGGTACGTTCAATAGAAGTTCCCCATGGACTCATCGTGCAAACCAATTAAATGGGAATTGAGCCTGATCACCTTATAGAACCGCATCGTCATAAGAACAAGAGTCAGCAGTCAGAAGAAATCAAAAAGGAAATGAAAGAAAATTCATGAAGGAAAAATGCAAAAAGAAAATTACCTCCAGAATAAGCGTGGCTCCACTAAAAGTCTGCTAGTAGCACCGACTGAAAGCATCCAAAGAAGAATAAAGGGTCACCAAAGTTAGGCTACCCCAGTCAGATAGAGGGATATTGGAAAATACCCTCAAATATGGTAAAAAACATTAGTGGACAACGTCGTCACTTAACACCACCAAAATCCCTGCCAACAGCAAAAGAATAAATAATTGGGACATTGATCGGGTGCGAACCGTGTGCTCCTGTAAGGCCATTATCTTTGTTTACAGGTCACCGCCTCAATACAAAAAATCTAAACTTTTACTAGATTCAACAAATGGAGGATAGCGGCTAGTCCGAGTATCGATAATCCAGAGTGAGTGTTGGACAAATTGTAATAGATTTATTACTTCTAAAATAAAAGTGTAAACGGTGATGGGTGTAAACAGGAAAAAAGGAAAAATAAGAAGTTAAAACTAAACAAGAATTAAGAAAACTAGAGTTAGGATCACATCCCGCCATGGGCTTAACAACGCATAATTAGAATTTCGGCTCGAAAACATTCAACCGAGTATATTCAATTAATTATAAACATCACGCATGAAGGAATCTAATCCAAAAATGCGAGATAAAACATTGAATACAAAATGGTCACACATGGATTAAATTCGAAATCTCGTTTTAAACACTAATGTTGAATGACAGTTAAACGCATAATATTCGAAATTTAATACACGAGGTTTCAATAAAATGAGATTTTACACAATACCTAACTTTTGGAGCTCATGAGCCATTAATGGCGGACACGTGATCCCAACCCTTAAACTAGCTATGAGACAAAATGAAAGATAAGAAATAAACTAATTAGCAAAATGAAACAACAAATAAACTATCTAAAACTAATTAACAAAGCATGTAAATAAAATATAAATAAAAAAAATAAGGAAGAACAACAACTATATTAATGGTATGGATGGTGAATATTACAACTTACAACAACACCCAAAGAGATAAATGGAGGATGAGGTCTCCACCACACTAAACCCTAAACTAATATATCTAAAAAATTCAAGATAATGAAAGATATCACATAAAACTGATGAGAGACTATTTATACGAAAACCCTAATGGAAAATTTTTAATAAGAAAAATAGTGGCTAATCAATTCGACAGATATCAAAATCGATTCACATAGGAAAAATCTTTGAAGCTGCAATAAGGTGAATCGATTTGGAAAATATCCAAATCGATTCAGATCTGGATATATGAGCACTAGTTCCAATAGATTCGATTCAGTAGATATACGATTTGATTCAGGAAAGGAAAACTTGGCCATTCTCTTCAATCGAATCTATTCGGCAAAGGGCCGAATCGATTCGATCCTTCTTTATCAATGATGTTAGTCTTGTGATTTTCTTATAAATATTCCTTCGCAAAAAATACTGTAACTTCTTTGTTAGTAATGGATTCGTGTATCATTAGCTGTTATGTGAAGATAACTCATAGGGCTTCAACTACCGTGAAGACATTAAGCCAGAAACCCAAATGATGAAACTACTAAAATGTGCCTAGACGTGCAATTGTCTATGGAACTTTCCCAAAACTCTATTGATCTTAACACTAAGCGTCGTAATACCTACAAAAGCTCAATTATACCTAATATAGAATTTTTACATATAAAATGGAGGTGATCTGGTTAATGAGCATAAATATTGGAGTTAACGTACCCGAGGGGGCTAAAATGCATAAGAATGAAGGGTGAATAAATGCCATATTCGTATCGAATTAGCCATATGCCACACCTGAAACCCGTTGGTCTCCTTGATCCTCCAACTAAGAAAAACCTCCCGAAGAAGAGACATACCTATCGAGTCCACTGAGACTATCCGCCCCACATCACCCAGCGTTTCATTTACCATCACTAGTGTCACGCTCAGGGATCGATCCACCTCTATCTACGTCCCCTCGTAGTCTATCCCTAGAAGCTTTGAACATCAATGGGAGTCATCATCATCTCCCAAAAATACAAATGTATTGTGTGGGTAATGTCCCACCACCACTCCCCCAGAGCGCATAAAATGGCCACAGAGCACGACGTCTTATCCAATGTAAATTCCAAACGATAAAAACCAGCTGAAAAGACTTCCTAATGCATCATTATAAGAATATTCTCCCACACATATCTAAATGACATTGTCTCCCAAGAATAGATGGTCGTAGCAACAATCTCAATCGGTCAAAACATAAGAGAAACCTTTTTGTCAAAATTGAATAGAAACAAGAAGATGCGAAAAAGTAAAAAAGAATGCCAACAATCATGTTGTACTTGCATAGACATTAGGTTTAACCACCCTATATGAGAGATGGTGCGAAGTCTCACGCAGAAGAATCCGATCATCGGCAACAGGTCGGAGCAAATCAAAAGCGCTCTCGTTGTCCAACATTAAGGGCACATGTAACACCCCATATTTTTTTGGATAAAGAATTGTATTTCATTTGGTGAATTGTAATTTAAACTAAATTGATGATTTGGACAAATTATTTAATTTGGAGAATTTATTTAATTTGGAAGATTCAATTTATTTGGAGAATTAAGATGTAAATCAATTTGGGTTATTTCTTTTAAGAATACATGTGTCGTAATTTGAGGTGGAAATTAAAGACTAGTTAAGTAACTCGAATGATTATTATGAGTGCACAGTTACTTCTGAAAAGGTCTAGATAGTCAGATAAAAGTACCTTGGGGTAGTAATTGGGTCATGCGAGATTTTTAGGCATAATCGAGCCCACACGAGGGAGAGCTTTTGGGAGGCAAACCAAGAAGAAATTGATGTTTTATTTGTAAAATCTTATCTACAACAAAGGAATTAGACTCTACCAAATTATCTAAGCAAGTAGTTAAACTTTCTTTCATTTATTTCGTGGTATTCCGATTCACATCATGGTGGGCAAAAACCATAGTCATTTTTGGGTGAATTATTTCATTAAAATGGGTTTTGGGTGAATTAACCATTTTAATTAATATGGATTGATGATTAGTAAGAAATAGATATCATGTATTGATATATAACATAACTACCTTACTGGAAATTAAAGTTAGATTCATTAATTGAGAATTGTAGAATCAAATTTAAGAGAATGATTCAATAAAAGTTGTAAAACCTAATTTGTAAAATCGTGATTGAGAATTGAATCCTTTGAAGTTTAGAGATTGATATGATAATTACAACATGATTAGTATGGGTAATAAACATTGGTTATGATTGGGATGAGTCCTGAGAAGAAACTATGAAGGTTTGATGTGTAAAAATGGAGGAAAAATGAGTTGGACAAGAAGGAGGTTTGTTGTTCTTTAGCAGTGGATCGGTCCGATTATTATGCCGAACTGGATCGATTTAACTATTTGTCAAAAAATAAAATTTGTAGATCTTTTTGTTATGATTGCGTGGGCACTGACCTCATATTTTTTTATGTTTATTGAATTAGTTATGATTTTTTTTACGGAAGGGTATCTGAAATCGCAATCCTTTGTGAGAAATAAAATCTGGATTATTTAGGGATTTTCGTAGATGAGGGTAGGACTCTGGAAAATATTAAGGAACATCATTTTTACCTTGAAATTGGATGAGAATGAATTTGATGTATGGATTTAGAGTGTTTAGGATGAACAACCCTCGAAAATATATGAACAAATTCATATGGAAATTTTGGGTGAAATTAGGATACAGGCTAGATTGAGATGTTCTTAGTATCTTGAAATCAAAATATAAATTTGAGTTAATACTTATAGAATTAAGAGTCGGGGTCATGGCTCGAATATTTTTAGGCTAGTGCGACAGGAGTTAGGCATAGAGTAGTCGGTTTAATTTATTATAGATGTATATTATAAATTATCGAATATTGAATTTAATAAAGGGTGTTTTACCTAATAGTGGGACTTGATGAAATCCATTCTAAATGGTGAATATACGGAATGGATGAGTGAGTTGGAGTGTTGTAGTTGGGTGACACTACTTTAATAAATTAATTAATGTGGGATTGATTAGATTAATCGGTGTAATTTGAAATGTAATAAGTTCGGAGGATGAGAATTAGTAAGATTAAGGTGAGCATGCATATATCTTCGACTAGTAAGGAATGGGTAATTTACTTATTGAAAAACATTAAAGAATAATTGGTACACTTCAAGTAGTGGGGGATACTCGAAAGGATACAATGAGAAGTATACTCAAAATTTAATAATACGTAGAATATTTGAGAGGTATATATACTACATATAGGATATATAATATAGGTCGTGTGTGTACCTATACTGATGATATAAATATATGGGTTGTGTGAATACCTATTGTATGATTTATTATGTGGATTTACATACCTACGCTATTTGTTATCACGGGAGGTTATGCATCGTGGGAATCTTATCCTGATGAGCCCATTGGGGGATTTTAGACTTGTATGCAGAACATAGGACCTTGGACACGTGCTATTTGAGGGTACGATGGTTTTGACGGTTGAATGGGAGCGTAGCTATGTGCGTGAACCATTTGGATGGGGACTATTTTCACCTCCAATATATGTGATTTGTGATGATGGTTTGAGAGAGATACTGAACCAATATTCCTTTATACAATACGTGCTTGGTAGATGATGTATAGGGACATGGTAGCATAGTATACATACTTCGCAGCTCAACCTAGGGGTGACGTATTAGTATATATGTATCAAAGTGATAAATATATGCTTATGATTTATTCTACGGTGTTTAATTAGTGTATGAGAAAGAAAATGACATCTAAAATAACCCAAGTGGGTGGAGCATTAAACATATACTGAGAAATTCATAATTGGCTAATTGAGATAAAGAATACAGTGACATATTCCGGCATAAGGAGTTAGTATGTAGAAAGAGACTTAATATGACTTGTTAGGTGGTGGAGCTTAACTAGGAAAGGTTAATCGGAAAACGTTAGGTGTGCACATTAGATAAGTGGTGAGTTATAGCTCAAGAGAGTGCGACACTAGCTTAAATATGAAAAGTGTGCATGCATATTTAATTATTTCAATTTAACTGCTTTCTAAATATTTTTCAAAATGTTTTATTTGGGATCTGACCCGTGTCAAAAATCTTTTTCAAACCTTTTAAGTGTCCAGTCACAGGGACGCACAGTTTGAGGATTCTATCCAGGGATGTGCAACTGGATCTTCTGTGGAAGTTGCAGGACATACTATAGATGCTTCCTTCATTTATTCCTAGTGTAGGATCTTTACTTCAATATTCATTTTAGCATGTCTCCCTCAGTTTTAGTATTCAGTTATTTATTTCATCTTGTGAATCCAGGTTACTATTTCTATTTACTGTCATATTTTATTATTTCACCGATAGTTGATTCGATTACTTTTATTTATATTATTCATCTGTGTTGGTTTTATTTATCATTTTGTGATTTATGGTATAATTATTATTTACCTCTGTATGTTGTTAATTAATGAAAAATAAAATTTGGCATCAGTCTAATTAAATTAGTAGGTGGGTAGTAACTTTAAAAAGTTTTCGACGGTGATGCTAAGAATGATCCATATGAGACGAACGTTTTATTTTTATCACGATATAGCCACCTGATATTTTAGTAGGCGGGGTGTCACAGATGGTATCAGAGCATCAGGTTCTATACTCCTTAGGATCACTAGATGAAAAAGTCTTTTTACAATGGCTAAAAAGTGTCTTAAAAACCTATTTACACCACTTTTAATCATAATCAAAAGCGTCTTAAAATCCACCATCATAAAAAAAAATCAAAAAACGTCTTTAAAAATGGAGCCTTTTAAGACGCGTTATTTACAAATGTTGCAAACAATTAAAAAAACGTCTTCAAAATAAAACTTTTTAAGACGCATTATTTACAAGGGTTGTAAAAAATTCCCTTAATAGTTACCAATTTCCCAAAAACGTCCTAAATATGTTTTTATAGGATGCTGCACTTGAATACATATACATATATTACATTCAAAAGTTGTCCTACGAAATAAAATCAACACAAATGTTTTTAAAATCAATTCTAACTAGTCATATCCATATATAAATTCAAAAGTTGTCATGCCAATATCTACATCCAAAAGTTATTATACCAATATATACATGTCATGTCAATATCTACTTCCAAAAGTTGTCATATCAACATATTCCAAAAAAATTCCTACCAAAGTAACCAATACATTAAAAAAAGTATTTGTTCCACTTACATTTACATCCAAAATTAGTTTAAACTAAAAAAATTCATCTCAAATAAACTAATATAAACCAAATATGTCATAGACATTCCATCACCAATGTCCGATCCATTCTTGCTTTACAAAACTACTTTCCATAAACCTACAAAAAAATAAAGGAAATATTATAATCACTTGCAACAAGAAACCAATTTATGAAAATCCATATATCCAAAATAACTACATAATACCATTAGCTAGTTCAAATAAATATCACGCGTATGAGAGAAAGGGGGAGACTTACTATGCTTTGAGGTTCCTTAAAATGAATTGAATGAAATCAACTCGTACATCATCTATCTCGTCCTTTGTGTATGTCTCTTTCTTAGAGAGCATGCTCGTATTAAACAATCCAATAATAAATGATGAGTTTTTTATACATATATCAAGAGATGATGAAATAAATCTAATTAATTACCTTTGAATCAATAAACTTTGAAGGACTCCCTACTAACTCATTTATATATTTCATCACATAGTATCCACACTCAATGTTTGTAGGTTGTTTAGGGCACTAAATGACACAAGCACTAAAATGTTAAGAATAGGAAGTGACAGAATAAATATTACAATATTACTAATATTTATTTACCTTTACATCATTCCAATGTGGTATTGCGGGTCATTTATTTCCTTCAAGCGCTAATGGAATGAGCCCATTACAAGACAAGAATTTTATTATTAATTGTGAATGATTAATTACACTCGACCAATGTAGAGATGAAATTTTACTCACGCATTGAAATAGAACTTAGTTTATTCATCACTTGGGTGACGCAAAGGGTCCAACCAATAAACAACCATCGAAGAGAAATCAATGACAATCAAAACCCAATGAAAACTACAAAAGAATAAGTATAACACGAATACATTATGTATAAATAATTAATAGCAAAATATTAAAATGTAACAAAATTAATTAATACTCATATTTCTTGAAGGTTGTAAGGAACAAATATATATGATTTTTGCTTGCATATTCCAATCTTTTAGTGAGAAATTGAGATAGATTCACATCGGAGGTAGCACTAATGGATGAAGGATTGATAAATTGAATGTTTTCTCGAGAGCTTGGAAACTTATCTTATAAGTGCCTACATAAGAAAATAAATAAATGTTATGGAAAAATTAGTGAGTAATTGAAAAGAATTTTAATCTCATACCTCATGTATGCAACAATAATTGTGACATCTATGGGTTTCATCATACAAAAATCAAGCAAGTCATTCTTGAAGACAAAGGTCTCAAGATTATCATCTCCAAATACTTCCTTCGCAAGTTGAATCGTAATCTGATTTGCCTTTATATTTTTTAATGTTTTTGTGAAGGCAAAAAGCATAACATGACCACCGCCAGATTTCTAGCTTTCTTGTTTCTCACAACCACGATTATTCTTTTTATCCTATTTTGGATAATAAACAAATACAACATCAGTTAATTCCATACTTAATGTAATATATACTTAATTCTTGAAAATATTGTACCGCAACACCAAGTAGTACAAACCCCTTCGGCCAAGCAACACGTGAATTGAGTGCATATCTAGTTAGAATTAATTCAATGGGAAATGGTACAGGCAGATAGGCATCTGGAGAAAATATTTTTTTGATGGATGCACGAACATTATGTTCGCCAAGAGGAGTGTTGTTAATTTTCTCATTTAAACCTTCCTTCTCAAACACCAACCTATCTGTAACAATATTGGTTTTCATTTCAATTGCCAATTTACATTTTGTGCCCAATAAGATCAAATTATATAATAGTCAAAATTTGAAATTAAAAAAAAATATATAACAATAAGAGTTCTTTCTTATATATATACGCTAGCGGATGCCCGTGCCGAGGGCATGGTGATAAATTTTCCCCGGTGATAATATAAAAAAAATTTAAAAAAAATAACACTTGAGTTAAAAATAATATGTATTTTTCATATGGATGGTTGCTTTCTGATTTGGTAGTTTCTTTTCTAACATTATTTTATAACATAAAAAAGGATGCGAGATTTTCTAGAACATTTGCTTTTTTATTTTGTTTCGCAAGTCATGGTGTTGGCAAGACGGAAGGCTAGATGATGCCAATGAATAGTTTCTAGTTATTTGATTTGTGATGCATCTAAGATGATATTGTGCTTAAAACGTATTATTGTGTACTTTGTCACATTTGAATATAATCCATTGATGTGTTGCTTTCATTGAATCACTACCTAATTGCTAATTGTATGATATAATCCCTTGATATGTAAGCTAATTGTTTGATATTTTTATACTTTTTTCCACGATCCGTACTAGATTATTAGTTTAATATAGATGATAATGTGACCATCCAATTTGATTTTTTCAGAGAAGTCTTGATTCCTTGTAACCAGTTCATTCATAAGCTTGAAGATGATATTCTACCAATTGAAGCAGAGAGCAAGTATAGAAAGGGATTGCCTCAGTAGTAGCCATAGATCTTCTAGCTTGACATGATTTCTTTTATTAAATTATCATTTGTCTTGTTACGTACAATTTATATTATTACTTTGGTTTTATTAGTAATGGGTGGTGTGACTTTTTATTACCCATATATCACGAATAAAAAGCATATATCAACTCAGAAATGATCTTATTTTGATGCTTATAAATAACCCCTTACTATCCCTACCTGACTAGAACATTGACAATTTTTTTTAGTATGATGTACTTTACAAGATGTAATCCTACAGATATTTATTACTCATTTGAACAATGGTCAAATAACTATGTTTAGAAACATTCTTGGTAGTAAGAATTGTTACTAAGAGATGTAGTGGCCATCTTTTCGAATAAGAAGTTGACGTTAACTTGAACCTGACAAGGGTTGGAAAAATCTTACACGAACAAAAAAATGATAACCCCCTAGAACAAATATGAATGAACAAAAAATGATATCAATAAACCCTATTTCACCGATCCTACAATACTAGATGATACTTAGTTTATATCAAATTTATAGTGTGTGCGCCATTGTGACATGTTTAGAACAATATTGATTGTGTTTTATACCGAACAAACAAACAAATAATAATTAATGAAATAACATGTTTAAAATGTTAATTGATACTTTTTAAGTTCATAATGTAATTTCTGACATTCACATCCAGCACCTTAAAGTTGAAGGTCACTCTCCCTATATATATGGAATTTTCCTTTGAACGAAACTCCAACACAACTTGAGGAGGAATTTAGCAAATTTGGGACCATCATTCTCATTAACTCAGAAAGTGTATCCTTCACAAAGGACTTGATTTGAAACTTCAATACCTCATCATAAAGGTCATCTTTCATCTTGATCATCACTACATCATTGGACTTTTTCTGCACAAAATTGATTTTTTCATTCTTGCAAACTTTAATCGGTAGAATTTCGGACCGAATGAGGGAGTTTTAGGCGTCTTGGTATCGGTTAACAATGTGTGATGGGATTATGAGTTATTTTCATTGGTTAGCTATCCGAGTGGCCTAAGAAAATTCTGGTTTGTTGGGCAAATCTATAGATGGGCTCACTAATAAGAGAGAAATATTGCATAAACTGTAAACGCAAATTGGGGAGATGTTAGGATGGTCACAAGCTTAGCAGGTGTGCTCTTTTAGGGTTTCAACTTCGGTTTTCCTTCATTCACATAATCACTTATCATTCCTTCTAATTTTTCCCCACTTCTTGTATTGTAATTTCTAGCTAAACCTATATCATATATTTGATCACAGACTATTTTCACCTATAAGAAAACAAAGCAACCAAGAAACGAATCTCAAATTAAAGAATTTGAGAACATGGCATGTGTGTATGTAGTGAAACTGAAGCTATAATACTAGCTGTTATATTCCCACAATCGATGCATGTGTGGAATGCGAGAAGTTATTCACCATCTTTGCATATGACTATTGTGACTACAACACATGTCTCTAAACTCTTTTAAGGTTCAATTAGCATTCCATTGCCAAAAATCACAAACATTTTTTTTGCACGATTACATGTTTAGAAGAGAATTGGTACGACTAACATGCTTTTTGGTGTCGAATATACTGAGAGAAATGGTAAGGGAGAACGATTCCTTCGTAAGGAAAATTCGCGATGAATTAGAGCTCTCATAATACCAAATTATCTTCCACTATTAATCTCATGGAGTTTAACATCTTTATTTCCTTTATTTATGTAACTGATTTATACAACAATCACTGTGTTAAAAAGTTAGTACAGTTTATGAATATTGAAAATTACACAACACATCAACGTAAATGGGATTTCTGTATAACATATTAAAACTTACTGTTTACTTTTATTCATTTTTTAGTTATGATATTTGTATTATATAGATTATTTGTCTTAATATTTGTTTTTTCTAAGTTTGAAAATGATCCATTATTGCGTTTTAGAGAAAGATAGATCATTTTTATTAGAGGTTGTAAGAATTCAACATTGATACGAACAGGAGAATGAGAAGTGATGAATTTTCATTTGACATAAAAACACACATACATTTTGTTCTACCCGTATTTGACACGAGGGGAATTCCGTCATCGATCGAATGTTTATGATCCGTTATCTTAGGAATTGTTTGATCCCTTATATTTAGTACTGTTTACTATACACTTTTGGGCACTCTGATCCATTTGGTCTGATTACCTGGCATTATGAATTCAATTTAGGAAACCACTGGTTGAAACTTAGACAGTTTAGGATATCCACTGGTTGAACAAGGCAGTATTTCATTTCGTCTAGCCCAATTAGCATCAACAAAAAATTTAGCGATGCTAAAAAAATTTGCTAAAAAAATTATGTACATACAAATCCCTCCCAACAAACTGTTGTTGTATACTTTTGAAGTTGTATTCCATTGTTAGATGTCATGTTTTATGTTACTCAGAACCAGCCTATGGTTCATTTCTTCCGTCATTTTTCATGTTATGTTATCTTTTCCACATCAGTGGTAAACATTATGACTACAAGATAAAAACGTTCACTCGTAAATTGACCATTTTTTTAATCATATAGAGAAACATGAATAGGATAATGTAATATTACCAAAATTGATTAATGTTAAAAGGAAATTGAAACCACCCTCTTTTATAGTCATATCAAAACTTAGGAACATTACATGATCTCAAAATATTGGGTTGCTTTATAATTTTTATTACAATGGAATATCTTACATTGTTAAAATATATTGAGGATTTCTTGTCTCATTATCGAAACAATATTTTTCAAACATTGATTTCTCTTACTTCATTACCTTTACATAATTTTTTATATGTTTTATGCTTTACATGAATAATTTTTAAATCCACTCCTTCTTATTCATTGATTATTGTCATCTAGTTGAATATCTGGACTCACCCACACGATCGACGCACATGGTCAGGAATAGTTTATAGAAGTGTATATGTATATTTGTGCATCAAGGCTTCCCCAAGCTGAGCTTAGTGACTAGGTTCAAGGTGAGGGCGCCTAGTGTTGAAATGAGAATTAAAGTAGATAGTTCTAGGTATAAATAAAAAATAACATACCTTGTGCAATTTCCTAAAGGCTTACGGTGACTTGGGGGTGAAGAGACAACAAATTTCGGCGATGAGGCGGCGAATATAGAGCTGCAGTCAAGTTGAACAAGAACCATTAGAGGGAAAATAATTAAATTTTCTAAAATTCTTGTGATTTCAATTAACGAAAAAAAAATACCATACACAAGAACCAATAAATTGATAAGCTAAGTGAAAGAAAGTGTTTAATAGTGGAAAATTATCGAACACGAAAATGGCATTCAATTATATCACGACATAAATTCAAAACAGGTACATACGAACAAACGAAATCAATATGATGCAAAATAGAACATCAAATTGAATGAAATCTATATAGAAAATGCATTATATCCAAAGAATACTTAATAAGTTGTCTAGAATCTATCTTAGGGTGTGGCTTGGGTTGTGGTTTAATGGGAGCAATATTTCAATACATTCGCCTTAAGGCAAGAAAACAATCATTACGCCCACCTCTTCCACCCAAAAAATAAATAACTATATTTCTAAGATCCGAAGAGGAAGTTCTAACTAAACGGAAATGAGCTAGCATGAGAATAAAAAATAGGCCCACAACCAAAATAAATATCAAATGGTTGGTAGGCATACTAAGAAGAGTAGATTACATAAGTTACGCCATACCCGAATGGGGAATCACAACTTATTCTTGATTCTTAAAGAAATTTTAAGTGTGTTGGTTTAAAACATTCAATAATTTGTATTGTTCATCATTAATTATTAGTCTTAACTTATATGTATAATAATTACCAATTTCCTCGTGAAATTGAAGACACATGAAATCAAAGAAAAATGTATCTATCGGTTCATCAAGTTTTCAAAACAATACATACATTCATATAAAATAAAAAAAAACAAATGTATTACGTGCCCATTTTTAATCCATCGGGTTTTTAATGAATCAGTATATCAAACAAAACAAATTTTAGATATATGAGATGGGAAGAACAATAAATAACGTTAATACCCAAAAACTGAGTCACTGAGTTTATCTGAGAAATTAGAAGTACCTTATGAGAACATGGCATCAGGTACCCATCAGGTTTAAATGACATATTGAGTCAATGAAGAATAATCGCATCAGCTATACATGACAAATGAATGAACAGAGCAAGCAAGCACTAATATATTCTCATCTGAATTATACAAAAAGTTTGTAAATCAAGGAAACTTCACTAAACAAACAGAGCTACAATTTGAATGTCAATGGAATGAATTAAAATGCCAAGTAAATGGACAAAGCTAGGTTCTGAATGAAAAATACACACCTGATGCGATTTCCTTGTAGCTGATGCAAGTGACTTCCAACTAAAAAAAGGACGAACAAAATGGAGAATGAACAAAAAATTTTGGCTTCCTAAATTCGGATTAAAGAGGGAGATAAAACTCGAGGGTCTCGTTTGGATATGGATAATGTGTTATTTTAGTGAATAAGTGGGAGAGAGATATGAGGGGTATTCCAATGAGGAGTGGGGGAGTCGTAACTGAATAGGAGTTTGGGAGCTTCCCGAGTTGGGCGGGAGTTGTTGTTGTGAAGATAGAAGTATTGTATAAGTGTTTTATTAAAAAATATTTAGGTGAGTTAATTAAAAAATGATGTAAAATCAAATATATCTAATGATTTACAACGGGTGACTTTTGAGTGATGTAAATTAATTTTTAAAAGCATCTTAAATAAGTTTTTTTCTTGTAGTGGATTTGTGCGACTTATTACATTTCAGCGTAGTGTTCTTTAATATAGAGCCTTATTATAGGATTCTTGCATTCCTTCATGTATGTGACTTACTTCCTCTAGATATAAAGTATAGTAAAGAAATTCATATACGAGTTCGATTGGTCTTCATACACCGAATAATTTTGGACTACCAGCGAAAGACGCTAAAAGGATTACATGAAGAGAGGCTCAGCAGAAACCATGAAATATTTTGAGAACGGTGACCATGATAGAAGTCATCGTAGAAAAGGAAGTAGAAGATCTAAAGACAATTGTGTAGCATGGATTGGAGTGGAACCCAGGATTAAATTTCGGGAAAAAAATGTTAGCTCATAGGAGTAGTGTTATAGTCATGGGCGTCGGCCACAAAAACCATGGAAACATACCATGGGTAACGAGGAGTTTGAGTAGAAGTTTGACCGTAAATCCTATCATCAACTGTTTAAACTGAGAGGCAAAAAGGATTTCAAGACTTGCTACAAAAGGGTCATAAGGTGGTCGGTCATGAAGGAGATTTGTCTTATTTAGTGAACTTTGTATTCGACTAGGTGGATACAGAGAATTAAGAAGGTATGTATGTTAATAATGGACTTATGGGTAGAATATACAAGCATGGATGAGGAAATTTCGATAGAATGACAGGTACAGTCATTATCAATGTTATGGGAAGGGAGCCAAGAGAGTTGGAGGATCTAACCGAAGGGAAAGATTTAAATTAACAGTGCTAGTGAGGCTCCATAGGAGGCTATACCTAGTAGGATACCCATTGTAATGATTAAGATTAAAATAATTCCTACTAGGTGCTGATGGATTCAGTCAGGGTTGTCGAGGCTAGCAATGAGTTCCATAGGGCCAGTGGAGCCAAAAGGACAATGGGGGTAGCAATTCGGGTCAAGTATATTGGGCACATGATAAGGACAATCCAGACATGGTCAGTGGGGAAGAGGAAAAAGTTAATGACACGAAGAGGTGTCTTATGTGTAAAGAGTAGGAATACATGGGTGGATATTATCCGCATTGAATTAGGGGATAGGAACGGGATGCCCAGTAGGGTCAACAGTTATGAGAAGTGTTTTATTAGGTTAGGATGAGAGTTTTATGACCAAAAACCATTTGAATCGCAATTACTATTGGCAATTAAACGTATAATTTTTATCTCGGAGTGATTGGGGTTTGTTTTGTATGACATGAGCGAGTCACAGTAATTTGTTAGTACTAGATTTATAGGTGAAAAGGGTTTAATAGAGGTATTGTTAATACCACTATGATGTGCGTATACTCACCGTTAAGTTAGAGGGGATCCTTTTAGTTCCATATGCAGGGGAGCAGGGTGGACATTAAGAGGATATATATTATAAGGATAACTCATTTTGAGGGGCGATATTTGGGGTATGATTTTATCCTAGGTACGGACTGTTAAGCAATGGTGGGCAGTCACCGCAAGACTGTCGCGTTCTTTGTTCTGGAATAGGAGATATATTCTTATGAGGTCTCATTGGAAAGAGGGTATAGCTCATGGTGATATTTTTATAAGTAGACCTCAAAGATTATAATGGTTTAGTTATATGGGATCACGGTGAATAGTGACTTTTACTGATGTAATTCAGAGTATACTGGGTGTACTGTTAAACAGAGAGATTTAGCTCATTATTATTTACGTGATGAGAACATAGTGATTGTGAGAGCATCATATCATGTGATGCATAGAGAGACATTGGCATAGACATTTCTATTTATGTGTCAGGAGATAGAATTTTTGATATCTTGGTTATGTGATTTGGACTCACAAATTTCGATGACTATCAACGCTGGGGGATAGGGCATTGTGGAAACATCTAGTGCATCAGTTTAAAATGTTAAATTATTAAACGTGTAGAGGAAACGATTAAAGATGAGAGCTATTGCGATATATGGCCAGTGGAGTCGGGGAGTACTGTGAAGGAACGCTAAGAATACTTATGTACCACAAGTTACTGAATGGGGCATTATCGAGAAGAATTATATGGAAAATTTATGGGGTAATCGATAATAATCATATTATATAGCCACGCCGAGAGAGTGCAAAAATTAACTTCATATAGTGTGTTACGTACGATACGGTAGTGACATTTATGTTGGGATGTTTGGGCTATAGTATATAGTATGGTAAGACTTTGTGATCGTTGTTTCGAGATATGTTTTGCTTGTGCTAGATTATCACTTGAAAAGGGATTTAGTATATATATATATATATATAAGTGTACATATGTTATTGTATGTTGCATAATAGACTTATGAGAAAATGTTTGTATTGTTATATTTGATCCCTGGGAGTATGGACATTGCCTGATGGGATTCAGGGTGGATAGTTCTATTATCGAGCAAGAAGATATAGCTCGTGATTAGTTTACACTAAGAAAATAGTGATAGTAAGGGGCACAATATTATATCATGTCTTTTGTAACATGAGAGTGGATGAGTATACTTTTATGTTAGGAGACAAAAATTTGGGGGTATGTGCTATGAACTGAGGGCTTCACGGATCTCAACAACGAGCAATGTTAGGTAGTAGTATATTGGGGGGTTCCTTGTTTGGATTTCTCTTTGCGAGACATCTCACGCATGAAAATTAACACAACGTTGCAAGTGGGGAGATGTATGGTCATTAGGACATGGGTTTGATACCTCGGTTATATTATATATATGTGTGTGTGTGTGTGTGTGTGTGTGTGTGTGTGGTTATAATTTTGAGTTGAAAGTTATATTAAGATTTAAGTTTACTAGAGCCGGATGACTTTCGTGCGGATAAGCACAGGTATAGGGTGTATGGGTGATCTAGTTAATTAGTTTAATTCTACTATAATTCGCGAATACAAGGGGTAGATATATCGATAGCGATCTTAAGGGCATGTGAGTAGGGAAGTATTCGAGACATGGAGTACTAGACTCATCTGAATTTTGTGGACGAAACTCCTTTGTAAGGGGGAAGTATGTAACACCCCGTATTTTTTAGGATAAAGAATTTTATTTAATTTGTAGAATTAGAATTTAAACCAAATTGATGATTTGGCGAAAATATTTAATTTGGAGAATTTATTTAATTTGGAAGATTCAATTTATTTGGAGAATTAAGATTTAAATCAATTCGGGTTATTTCTTTTAAGAATACATGTGTCGTAATTTGAGGTGGAAATTAGGTATTTTAGTTAGGTAACTCGGATGATGATTATGAGTGCATGGTTGGTCTCGAATAGGTCGAGATAGTCGAAAAAGAGTACCCAGGGTAGTAATTAGGTCTCGGAGAATTTTTAGGCAATACTGGGCCCAACGGGGGTGTTTAGGTCATTTTAATTTGGCCCATAGGCTTAATTTATGGATTCACATAATTAAACCAAAGAGAAAGAGTGTGTGGCAGTCACAACTCAAATCAGAAAACACTAGTTGCAGAGGAGAAAAGTGCGACCAATTGGGAGAGCTTTTGGGAGCCAAACTAAGAATAGATGGATGTGTTCTTCGTTAAATCTTATCTACAACAAACGAATCACACACTACGAAATTATCCAATCAAGTAGTTAAACTTTTTTTCAATTACTTTGCGTTATTTCGATTCATATCATCGTGGGTGTAAACCATAGTCATATTTTGGTGAATTATTTCTTTTAAATGGTATCTGGGTGAATTAACCACTTTGGTTTATATGGATCGATGATTAGTATGAAATAGATATCATGTAAAGATATATAACACAACTATCATGTTGGAAAATAAAGTCAGATTCGTTAATTGAGAATTGTAGAATCGAATTTGGTAGAATGATTGAATAAAAGTTGTAAACCCCAATTCATGAAATTGTGAGTGATAATCGATATCCATTGATGTTTAGAGATTGATATGATGATTACAACCTACTTAGTATGTGTAATAAACATTGGTTACGATTGGGATGAGTCTTGAGAATAAATTATGAAGGTTTGATGTGTAAAACTAGAGGAAAAGGGAGTTGGAGAAGAAAAAGGTTTGTTATTCAGCAGAAGCGAACCGGTCTAATTTTGAGGCCGAACCGGTTCGATTTAACTGTTTGTCAAAATTAAATTCGTAGATCTTTTTGTTACAATCGCGTGGGTGGCAACCTCGTTTTTTTTATTATTTTTTAATTAGTTACGATTTTTCTTTGGAAGGGTGTCTGAAATCAAAATCTTTTGTGAGAAATAAAATCTGGATTATTTAGGGATGTCTGTAGATGAGTGTAGGACTCTATAAAATATTAACAGACATTATTTTTACCTTGAAATTGGTTAGGAATGAATTCAAGGTACGGATTTAGAGTGTTTAGGATGAGCAACCCTCGAAAATATATGAACGTGTTCATATGGAAATTTTGGGTGAAATTAGGATACGGACTAGATTTAGATGTGCCTAGTATCTTGAAATAAAAATATAAATGTGAGTTAATACTTATATAATTAAGAGTCGGGATAGTGACTCGTATATTTTTAGACTGGTGCGACAGGAGTTAGGCACTGAGTCGCTGGTTTAATTTATTACAGATGTATATAATAAATTATCGAATATTGAATTTAATGAAGAGTGTTTTACCTAATAGTGGGACTTGGTATAATCCATTCTACAGGGTGAAGATACAGACCGAATGAGTGAGTCGAAGTATTATAGTTGGGTGACACTACTTTAATAAATTAATTAATGTGAAATTGATTAGATTAATCAGTGTGATTTGAAATGTAACAAATTCGAAGGAGGAGAATGAGTCACTATTAAGGTTAGTGTGCCTATATCTTAGACCAGTAAGGAATGAGTAAATTACTTATTGAAATACGTTAAATAATAATTGGTTCACTTCGAGTAGTGGGGGATACTCGAAAGGATACGATGATAAGTATAATTGAAATTTAATAACACGTAGAATATTCGAGAGGTATATATACTACATATAGGATACATAATATAGGTCGTGTGTAACTATACTGATGATATAAATATATGGGTTTTGTGAATACCTATCGTATGATTTATTATGTGTATTGAAATACCTACGCTGCATGCTATCAAGGGACGTTGCACGTTGTGGACAGTCTTATCGTGATGAGCATATTAGGGGGATTTTAGACTTGTAACGAGAACATAGGACCTTGGACATGTTCTATCTGAGCGTATGATAGTGTCGACGATTGAATTGGAGCATAGGGATGTGCATGACCCATTATGTTGGGGACTATATTTGCCCCTAATATGTGTGATTTGTGATGATGGTTCGAGAGAGATAGTAAACCAATAGTCCTTTACATAGTACGTGATGTATTGGGACTTGATAGCAGAGTATGAATTCACCGTAGGTCTCAGACTAGGGGTAATTAGAATAATAAATATATATACTTGTGTTTTATTCTACTTTGTGTGCTTGGTAGATGCTGTATCGGGACATGATAACATTGTATACATGCACCGCAGCTCAATCAAGATAGTCGTATTAGTATATATGTATCGAAGTGATAAATATACGCTTATAATTTATTCTCCGGTGTGTAATTAGTAGATGAGAAAGACAGTGACATCTAAAATAACCCTATTGGGTGGAGGATTAAACCTATAATTAGAATTTCATAATTGTCTAATTGAGATAAAGAATCCAGTGACATATTGCGGCATGAGGAGTTAGTATGTATAAAGAGACTTAATACGACTAGTTAGGTGGGGTAGCTTAACTAGGAAAGGTGAGTAGGCAAACGTTAAGTGTGCACATTAGATGAGGGGTGAGTTATACCTCAAGAGAGTGCGATACTAGATTAAATATGAAAAGTGTGCATGCATATTTAATTATTGCAATTTAACTTGTTGCTAAATATTTTTCAAAATGTTTTATTTGGGCTCTGACCCATGTCAAAAATATTTTTCAAAACCTTTAGGTGTCCAACCACAGGGACGCCCAGTTTGAGGATTTTATCCAGGGATGCGCAGCTGCAAGTTATGTGGAAATTGCAGGACTTGCCATAGACACTTCGTTCATTTATTCCAAGTGTAGGATCTTTACTCCAGTACTTATTTGGGAATGTTGCCCTCAGCTTTAGTATTCAGTTATTTGTTTGATCTTGTGTATCCAGGTTACTATTTTTTGTTTACTTCCATATTTTGTTGTTGCACCGATAGTTGATTCGATAACTTTTTTTTATATTATTCATCTGTGTTGGATTTATTATTTACCTTCACATGTTGTTAATTAATGAAAGATAAAATTTGGCACCAGTTTAATTAAATTAATAGGGGGTTAGTAACTTGAAAAAAATTTCAATGGCGATGCTATTATCCTAATGAGACCAACATTTTATTTTCATCACGGGCTCGCTACCCCGTATTTTAGTAAGCGGGGTGTCACAGCACCCTCGCCTGCCACTCCAGATCCACCCAATCATCAGCACCTAGCCACGCGATGTGGGTCTCACCACTTGATATTTACTCCATTTTCTATTATTGAATGAGGAATGAACGCAAGAACATATTGCAGAAGAGAGAAGAAGAAGATAGGGAAGCTAAATCCATGAAAAATGCAGAGAATTCGCCCATTTTTATAGGAGGCTAAGGGTATGCCAATCGGTAATACCCTGATACCCATCGATCAGAATTTTCCCTTACCTTTAAAAAAGGTAACCCCAAAGACTGTGCCACTACCAATTGACAACCCCTCCAACATGAGGGTCAGCAACCCCCTGAAATTTCGTATGAAAAATCCCAAAAAAATTTAAAAAATTTTGGAAAAATGCCTAAAATTTCCAAATCAACATTGAAAAATTTCTTCACCAAGAAAACAATTATTCAATCTCCCAAATTCCCATCCAGATTAATACCACATTTTATCCACAGTTCAAACCCTAAAAATCAGTGCACCTGCATCCCAACAACTTCATCCTTAGCAGAAATCAAATGCTTCCCCAGCATGGCTATGTAATATCCGTTTCCCCAAAAGAAATTTCCAAATTAAATTTTTTCCTTGAAAAAATACAATTTCCTAAAGAAGAGATAGAAGACCTAACAGGACATCTGTCCCCATCAACTTATTCCACAATGAAATCCCAAAACCTCAAGTGTAATTTCCATACTATGTTTTTTGGCACTTGTCAAAAAGACATAATCTCTAGAAAGATGTGTCTTCCGGTAGAATCTCGAGAAAGGTAAATTTAAAATTCCCAAGGAGAGATATTCCCCACGCCTATTTGAGGTCCTTAGAATTGACCTCAACTATCAGAATTGGTCACTCCACTGAAGTTCCTCAGAATTGACCTCGATCCTCATAATTGGATGCGCCCACTTAAGGTCGTCAGAATTGATCCCAAACTTCAGAATTGGTCGTTCCTAATTTAAGGTTCTCATAATTAACATCGATGCTTAGAATTGTTAGATCCTACATAAGGTTCTCACAATTGACCATGACCCTTAAAATATGTCACTCCCCATTTAAGGTCCTCAGAATTTACCTCGACCTTCAGAACTGGTCGCTCCTACTTTAGGTCCTCAAAATTGACCTTGACCCTCAGAATGGGTCCCATGTACTTAAGGTCCTTAGAATTGACCTCTACCCTCGAAATTGGTCGCTCCCTCTTAAGGTACTCATAATTGGCCTCGATCCTGGGAATTGGTAACTCCACTTAAGGTCTTCAAAATTGTCCTCGATCCCCAGAATTGGTTGTGCCCACTTAAGGTCCTCAAAATTGATGTTAACCCTCAAAATTAGTCACTCCACTTAAGGTACTCAGAATTTACCTCAACCCTTAGAATTTGACATTTTTAAAAAATCTTATCTTTCAAACCGTTGCTCAAAAAAATACGTGGAATGTACCATTGGATTCATCGTGTTGAAAGGAACATTTTCATGTAGAAATGTTTTATAAATGGCCCTATTTTTGCAATTGTGTCAATTATGGCCTCAACATGGTAGCAAAAATTATCGTTTTTATCCTATAAAGCCCATACCTTAAATTTTCTTACATCATTTTTCGTGTTTTATAATCAACTAAATTACTCAATTTTAAACCCCCAAAACCACTCTTTTATTACATTTTCTCCGAAAGATATTTCAGCGCATTGTACCAGTTTATAAAAATTGAACTCGGATCACACCGAAAATTGTGTATTAATATTAATCCACTACTTGCATTATCTAAGTCCGTTCAATTTAACTTTGAGCCGAGCTATATATAACATAAAATTATTATCACCGTATGAATAACCAATAGTGTGTATACGTATAGACTAGTAAAATATCTATTTTGATTATCTATAATAACCTTGCATTAAATCACAATAGAGACATCAAATACAACTTGTATTAAGACACTCAAAAATCATTCAAATTATAGTAGGTGATTCTATTTCACTATTACATTCGAGCTTCTTCCTTTAAAATTACTATATTATTTATATCACTATATGATAGCCACTGATCTCTTATTCTCATATATGAACTCTTTTGTGTAGTTCACATTACCATGAATATTGATTGAATCTTTTATCCAATTAAACTCTAGCCAACCAAACCCTAACAACCTATGACTTCAGTAAATTCACTGGTTTTAACTATTTTTCCCAGATTGCAGTACACCCCTGCATCCCATTAAACGTCGATTTCAATTATTTTACTGTGATTGTATTACACCCCGGTAATTTATAACCATTATCAATGAAACCACTAGTAGTATACCTTATGATTTAGGGATTAGACCCCATATAGCAGTTCTAATTGGTATGCAGGACTCAGATGTTGAATGTGTGGTTTTTATTTGCAATATACGTATGAGTACCATTCTAGCTAAGTGTGACAAGCCATTTTATTATCCCACAGTTATTTTGGATTGGATATCCAACGGTTTTGGACAATATTATCAGGATATTTCTATGAATTTGAAACTCTTATAACGGATAATTTATGGGTTATGTTGTTATAGTCCGAATCCTTATAATCACCATACTATTCTTTTAAATATCATAGACTTCAGTATACCCCTATACAGTATTGTTGATATTTTATTGTACTTTAGATTACTATAAACTATGTTATATTACTAGAATTTCATTCCCAGATATACTATTTAAATAGGTTCACAAATATACATTGCTATAAAAGTATAATTATCTACTTGCCAAAGTTTTGCTTATTCTTTTCCTTCTAGCTATTTTAAACAGATACTGATAAGCAATTATGAATTGCTCATGTTAGAATTATATGAATATCATGAATAATGTTGATTAGAGAATCATTATACATGGACGGTTGTTAGTCAAGAAATGAGGTATTTATATAGAATTGCGCAGTTAAAACTACGGGTTATAACACCGTGATTTAGCAAAACAGTTTTATTTTTTGAAAGAATGATGGATTTCATTATGGTTTAGTATTTATTAAGATAAATATCACACTCCAAAAAAGGGGATGTGACATTGGAGATCACTCTCCTTTTCCTCTTCTTCATTCTCACTCTCATCTCTACTCACTTGGCAATCACTTAATTGGGATCCACAAACTATGGCCTCAAAAGTTTCATGCAAAGAAATATCTTCATGGGAAGATTTCTCATCAAATCACACATGACTAGCCATGAACGCGATAATGTTGCACTTAATGGGGAAATCATTTCCCTTTTTTGGACCACTATAACTAAGGGTGGCATTAAATGCTATCAATGTATTTCATTTATTCCTTAGTTTAGTGGATCTACAATCTATCATATGACCATAACCCTCACAACCATAGCATCTCTCTGAATCATCCCTCTTAATACTATCATTCCAATTTTTAAATAAGTGATCGACCTTGTTGTGATTATTTTTCTCAAGCCTTTTTACATTTTTTGAATGCTTTTGTAGTTTAAGAAATTTCTTGAATTTCTTTACCAACATAGGCACATATTAAGAATCGATGTCAGAATCGTCTTCTGAAATAGGTGTTTCCTCTTTTCGGGCTTTCAAAGCAATGCCTTTTTCTTTTTTCATCGTATTTTTGAGGTAAAGATGTCAAGCTCATAAATTTGTAACTCGCATTTAAGCTCTTTAGGTTTTGTAGAGTCAAGAGTACCTAAAGAATTGAAAATTGTTTCCTTTGGTTTAAATCTTTTAGGAAATGACCTTAAGATTTTCTTGATTACTCGTTCGTTGGGTATATTCTCTCCCATGTTAAAAGACGAGTTAACTATGTCGGATAGTCTAGTGTAAAAATTATCAAAGGTCTCACTCTCTAATATTTTAATCATTTTAAACTGAGTGATCAGGTTTGGAGTGTGTAACCCTTAATAGCATTAGTTCCTTTATGGGCGAGTTTGAGTATGTCCCAAACCTCTTTAGATGTCTCACAAATCATAATACGACAGAAATCCTTCGTGGTGACAGAAAAAAATAGAGCATTTAAACCTCTAGAATTATTTTTCACTAACTATGCTCAGCCTCAATCCATCATCCTACGATTTTCAAATTAACTTCCTCACCATCTCTCATGACAAGTGGACCACCTTTGAACAACTTCTAACACACACATTAATTTATAACCTTAAGTGTTGATTTCATACACATTTTCCAGTATCCGTAGTTTGATCTATCAAATAGTGGGGTTTTAATACCCTCAAATTCTGCAAAATTTATGCCTAGAGAAACGGGATCAAGACACAATAACTAACTGGAACCTTCTCTGATACCAATTTGAGTAGGCTTAATCCCCTTAATTAAATAGTATGTGATTAAGCAAATATGGTTCGAATAAATTAAAGTCCAATTTTATGTTTTTTCAATTTTTTAAAGATTAAAACTTTAAACTCAATTAACCCCGTAAAAACATAGCGACGATGTTAAACCTTAGTTGTGGAAAATCGATTTACAAAATTTAATCTTTTTAATCTAACATGTGCATCTAGGTGATAAGAAGACAAAATAAAAATAGCATCCATAAGACGCTGATGGATGAGAAAAACCACAAAGGGAAAAACCTCGGAGAACCCAGCCAACAGATCACTATGATACGGTTTTACAAAGCATAAATAGTAGATTTACTCAACTACTCGATCCACACAAACCTTGACGCCCTTTTATCTTCCACCGCCCATCCACAGTGCAATGCAATAGTCCACCCATGCAAGTTGCCACAACGAATGAGTTCAGTCATGCCTTGATATCCACCGATGAGTCTCAGCAACCGTGTATACCACAAATAGTACGCATGGAGTCCACTGCATGAAATAAGTTCTCTCAAGATAAAGAGAAAAAAACATTGGTGCCAAGCTCAAGCTATTAAAGCATAAGAAATATGAATCTTTGATCTTTAAACGTAAAGGGTGAAGAAGGGTTTTGGAATGTTGTTCGAAAGGTAGGGGAAAGTTTTAGCCAAAATTTCATAAAAAAATCCAAGTCCAGCACGCCTTAAATAGTAAAAACATAAATTTCATGGCAAAAAACTCATTCGAATGAAAACACAGGGTCGTTCGAATGAGATTAGCATTTTTTTCTAATGACATTCCATTTCGTTCGAACGAAGATGATTTCTCTTTCAAATGGCCTTCCAACGAGATTCAAAATGAAGTGTAAAATCCTTGGCAGAGATTGCTCGCTCAATGATCATTTGATAGTCATTCTAACGAGATCTTAATTTCGTTCTAATGAGACCAGAGGTTGTTCAAATGAAAACTCAATTTTGTTCTAATAAGGTCAATTCTTATTCTAATGAGATTAAAACCAAATCATATTTTCGTAAAAAAATATTTACAAAAAGTTCAAAACGTTTTAATTACAAAAATAAACACCCTTAAAATATCCAAGGATCCGTATTTAATATGCATTAATACCTGTGAGATTCTCGATAAATGTGAAGACAAACTTAATATGATAAACACGACATGATGTATCTAATATTTGAATCTTGGAAGTTATGTCTTCATCAAACACGTCATAGACTTATGGGATCAATAACACAAAGTTTATCCTATGACTCAAATGTTTTTTCCGAAATAATGCTAATTACATACAAATTGACTCGATTGAAAATTTGTCCTTATAGTCTCACTACTAGGGAGGTTACAATATTTATAGAATTGGGTTGCAGTTGCCCCTCAAAAGAGGGACCCTACCCTTACATATCAAGTTATTGTGATAAGATTTATCATATATGCATACAAAAAATTTAAGATTAATTCATTTTATCCTCGATATTTTTTTAATATCTTTATGGTGAATAATTTTGTTATTATTGTTAACCTCATGTGTGGGATCTAAGTCATATGGCTCTCACAATTCATATATATATATATATATATATATATATATATATATATATATATATATATATATATATATATATATATATATATATATATATTTGTTCGTGTGTGTGTGTATGTAATAGGTTGCAACAAAAGCCTTCGTGAGACCAACTTTATTATTTCATAATTTTGTATTTTTTTTAACTAAAAAATACACATGCCTCACATTTACTCACCCCACATGTTTTCACATCACAAAAATAACAGTTCCAACTTACAAATTATAGCTACCCCACCAAATCAAACCCGTTCTCAAACAATAATCATCCCATATCTTCCAAACCCAAACCCTCCACTCTCCCCATCGCATCCTTTCCAAAGACTTAACAACCCACACCATACCTCTATTGTTCTCCTGGAGATATTCATAGTAACCTAAATAAAAAAACCAAACATCTTCTAAGAATAACTCCCTTTGTGTTATTCATAATCACCTATTTCAAAAATAACTCTAGGCATCTTTCTCTCTACATTGCCTCCACTAATATTACGGCGAAGGCACTTTATCTCCTTGCAATGGTTTGTTGATTTTTCCATTTAAGACTTTTGAGAAAGAAAAAATATATTTTTTCATTTTTCTATGTATGTTGTCATGAAATAATGTTATTTGGTTTTAAATTAGGAAAAAATGTCTTTTTGTTATCTTTGTTATGCATTGCTCTCATGTCCGACGATAATCATTTATTGTAGTTTAGCCTCTCTACTGTAACTGACCTAGAAATGGTAAAATATAGACTTAGAAATAATATTGCCTTTGTGGTTCCTTTTCCATGAAAGGTTATCTTAGAGAGTTCTTTCACCTTGGATTCTTCGCAGTTTAGTTTTTCTTATTATAAAAATAGTTAAATTTTTAAATGTTTTTTATAAATCTCTACAAAAGCATTTGTTAACTATTTTTTTATAAAAAAACATAAAATAACAGTAAAAAGTTTTATAAATATATATATAAATTATTTTTTATAAATATATACAAAACAGTAAAAGCTGTTATTTTTTAAATATATATCAAAATAGTTTGTTTTAACTGTTTTTACGGTAAAAAAATTGTGTCGTGTTGCTTTTATCTGGGTGGTGTTCGTTTTAGATGGAAAAAAAAAGATTCCATGTCATGTGTCATGTCTCTTTTTAATTGAGTTGTGTTCGTGTTTGGTTAAAAAAAATATTTTTGTATCGTGTCACTTTTATTCGGGTCATAAGTTCGTGTTAGATAAAAATTAATATTTTTTGTTGTGTCTTAATAAAGTTGTGTTTGTATTAAGTAAAAATAATAAGATATTGTGTCGTGTCGTATCGTGTTGTGCCTCTTTTATTTGGATGATACTCGCATTAGGTAAAAAATTAAAAGAGCATTGTCCTTTCATTTTATGTCATGCTTCAATTGGGCCATTTTTTACATGTTTATATCAATACATATGTATTTCGAAAGTCGATGTTTTGATAATGTGGATTTCCAAAATACGAGCGTGATTGAAATCCATTTTTGTCATGACTCAACAACAATACTTATCATTTTAATGCTTGCAATATATATATATATATATATATATATATATATAAGGAGCAATGGAATTTTCACTATTCATAAGATGGGATGACACTTCACGGTTCAGATCGAAGCCAACAAGGCACTAGATGGAGGGTGAGATCAATTCATTTCTGCCATACCTATTTTTCTCCTCAAATATTTGAGCTCCCCCTCTTTTTCCCTCTACAATTTGACCATTTAATTCAAATACAAGGGTATCTTTCTAAAGACATCTACAATACACACACTCAGCACAAACCCTCATACCCTCACTCCCTGATCTCTACCTCTCCCCTTCCCTTTCTGTAATACCCTGCACTTTTATGGAAAATTAAATTCAATAATTAAGAGTAATTTGTGAAATTCAAGAATTATCGTGAATAGTAATTTTTGGAGTTTTCAAGGATAAAATGATTTTCAACGGGTGTTATATTTACTTTTGGGGTTAAGTAAATAATTCAGAGTATTTCAATTATATGTCGCAGTTGGGTAAAGCGACAAAGGATAATATTTTAATGGGAAAACCCGCATTGAGATGTCCTGGGTTAAATTAGTGAGTCGCGATCAAGTGCTTCGGATGGAGATTCCGATTGCGCGGTGAGTCTCGGAATGGCCGAGATAGTCAGAAAATAGTATCCGGGGGTCGAAATTGAGTTTTGGCAATTTTTGGATTAATAGAGGCTCATAATTGAGTAAACGAGTCATTTTTGGGTTTAATAGGGATAAACCCTTATTTTCTACTTATTAAGACACGGGAGAAGAAGATAAATACAAGAAAAGAGAGAAAAGAAGAAAGGAAGAAAGGAGATGGGAGAAAGAGGAGAGAAAAAGGATTTTCGGGCCAAACTCCACCGGATTCGACTCGGGGTCGTCGGATTTTATCCTCCAGGCAAGTGTTTACTTGCTTTATTTAATTTTGAGCATATATCTCATATCATAATTGGTAATAACAAACCCTAAAGATTTTGGGTTGGATTTCCGTGGGTTAAAAGGGTTTTTCTCGGAGGTTTAACGGGTGAAAACCGAAAAATGTTAAATTGGAGAAACTTAGAAATTAATCGAATTAAATTGTTTATCTTTGGATTTAGGATGTTTAGAACCTATTTTCATTGTTTATATTTAGTTGGGTATTGTTATATGTTTGTGAAAATAAAGGAAATTAAGTTTGGAGGTTTGTTAATGGCCGAAACAGTCTCGGAGAAGACGATGACCAGTAACTAACGTCATTTCCGAATCGATTCGGCCTAGATGCGAATCGATTCGTCTCTTGATCAAAACATAACATTTGTATATATTTTTGATACGGTCGCGTGGGCACTGACCGCATATTTTTTTGATTTTTTTAGATTTATAATGATTTTTCTACGGAAGGCTGTCCGAGATCGAAATAGTTAGTTAGAAATCAAACCGGATATTGGGAGAATTAAGGCTAGAATTGTTTGGAGATAAATCTTAGGGGTTCCTAAAAATAGAGTGGGGACCTCTAGATTATTATTTAAGCAAAATGTAGACCTTGGGTTCGTGGAAATGGAATCCACGACCTATTTAAATTAAGGGTGTTTGGTTATAAATATTTTTGGAGATAATTTTGATGGGCATTTAGGCCTATATAATTATACGCGTAGAAAAAACATAATTATGTCGATTGTGGTTGAGTAAATCCTACGAGATTATTAGGATAAATTTGGAAAGATGTGTATTTACTAAGTATGAATTGGTATTGTTGGAGAAATTATATAAATCATTCAGTGTGAATAAGGTACACGTTATTTATCAAGCGAGGGGATACTTTTGGGTTTAGTATCATGAGTGTACGAATACTCGAATATTATTTTCTATGAGAATCTTCGGGATTATTGGTCATCGCTATGTGTGATTGGAAATTATGGCCATTTATGTATATTTGAGGAATAATGTGGAATATATATATACTATGTGATTAAAGTATATATATTATATGATACGGATATGTATATATATCTATGCGTGGATGGTATATATATATATATATATGTGTGAAGCATACCCCCTATAATGATATCATTGGGAAGTTGCGCGATGAGGGTGAGCACCCTGGCTCGAGGAGCAGGTTGTGGATATTCCCCAGGACATAGTGTCCATTGTTATATTTTGTTATTTTCATTAGGGGTGAGGCGTCGTGGGCATGTTTCGTGTCATTGCCGGGGAAAAACTATGACCGCTTCTCAGATGTTGTGTGTGTGTGTTGGCCGCGATATCAGTGATATTGAGTCCGACCACTGGTCCCCAGAATGAGATATGAGTGATGCCCTGGAACATGATAGCATTGAGAGACCGCATCCTTGAGTTATAGATCATTGGGATGGTTATTGTACTTGTATAGATAGTACATTACTTGTGTATGAGAACAAGATATAATATCTCTATGAGAGTAAAGAGATAAATTGAATATGAAATGAAAAAGAATTCATTCTCATTCCGGGAGATTATATCCGGAAGTGTAATATGATGTGCATATAAAAGTGAGTATGAAAGATAAAGAAGAGTATGATAATGAATATAAAGCTTTAGTATATACATATATATATTATTATTATATTAGTCTTATATTTACGTCATGTGTTTAGGGTTTAATGGATCTCAATGATCTACCTTGCCAAGTAGTAGTGTATCGGGGGGGGGGGGGGGGGTTCCTTGTTTGGATTACGCTTTGCGAGACACCCCATGCACGAATATGGCATATCGTTGAGATTAGGGAGAAGTTGAGCCCTTAGTACTTGGGTTGTTTAGGATTTCTAGAGTTGGGGGTAACGGATTAGTGGGATAGTGTGGCTTGACTAGGATGTTTAGATGGATGAGCTAGGTGTGCACTATTAGAAGAGAGGTGAGGGGTATCTCATGGGAGGGCGATACCAATTTAAATATGAGATAAAACATATTTTTAAAAATAAATCATTTATGCACCTGCTAAATATTTTCACAACTCGGGCTCTGACCCGTTTCTATATTTTTCCTCTCTTGATATATCTATATATATATGTATATATATATAGGTGTCCGGACACAGGGACGCCTGGATGATGATCCTTTCGAGTCAGACGTCTGCTGCAGCAGCTGTGGATGCATGCAGGTTTGATTTAGACGCTTCTATTCTTGATATCTAGATAGGAAGAATTGTAGTTACTTTCGGGACGAAAGCCCAATTGTATTTATTTACTCTTTCATAGCCTTTTAGTGCGGAATTCCATTTGGTTGTATCATATTTGAACCGAGTGTTCGGTTATTTTATCTCTTTTCAGTTTCATTTATAAAAACTATGTGGATGTTTTAATTGTGTAGTTGTTTAAAAATATTAGTTAAGTAAAATTTTGACGCCAGCCTAATAGGTTATTAGTTATTAAATTGGTTTTCGACACTGATGCTAAGAATGATCCATATGCGACTCTTGTTTTAATTTGATATAGGAGTGATCGCCCGGTATTTTATTAGGCGGGGTGTCACACTTTCCCCTTCCCCCAATACCCTATCCCCAGCTTTTCCCTGTGTGTACCCCTCCCATGGTAAGCTCTCTCTCTCTCTCTCTCTATCTATATATATATATATATATATATATATATATATATATATATATATATATATCAAACGTATACACGCCCCATTTATCTCTTCACACCCTTAAACATGCACATGCTATGGTTATTTTTTGGATCTAACATTTTATCTGATTTTTTTTCTTTTAGGTACTTTGAGGTGCTAATCGTGATTTAGGTATCTTGGATATACTACTGGATTCATGCACGTAAGTTTTTTTATTTAATGTATTTTGAATTTTTGGGGTTTTAGTTGTATATTTAACTTTTCTCTGATTTTTTTCTCAGATTCGACCATCAAAGGAACATCCACCGCCATCACTACCACAGAGGTAATACCTAGGGTTTCTAATATATTTTTAGATTTATTATTAAAGTTGTGTTTACATTTCTATCACATCGTTACCATGCATTTTCTTTCTTTACCGAAGTTATTCAAGTCTCCAACCAAATCTAGCAACCACCATTTATTTTTCATATCTTGAAGTTTTTAAATCTTGAATTTTTAACGGTTATTATTCAGATCTTAATTTTTTTGAGGTTTTTCATTAAATTTTTTTTATAAGGTCATAATTTTGTGCAGATCAAAGGATTTTTTACGGCCATAATTTTTTTACAAGGTCATAATTTGGCATTTGACCATTTTAATCTCCTTTATTATTTCTATATTTTCTTTAAAATCAATATTAAAAATTGATTTTTCCTTTTGTGTTAACTAAAATATTGTGGTGTAGTATGCATTTAAAAATGCGATAGAGTTTAAATTATCCCATTCAAAAGAAAAATAGTATCTATTAAGATCTACCATTTTTTAGCTTTGTTGTTTCAAACTCATGTTCAAGCTATTACATAGTGGATTGTATGGCCTTTTTTTTTTAATTAAACATGTTTAAAGTTTAACACTTATTCATTAGTGTTTTTTTATTTTTCATAATTAAAATTTTGAGTATATCCGAGTCTATAACGTTCATTCTATATGTTAAGTTAAATGACATAAAGTTAAGTAGTGGTTTTGCAGTTTCTTATATGTGTTTAATACTTATTCATTAGTGTTACTCTATTAATACATTAGTGTTTGTATTATCTTTATACTTATATGTATGTTTAATACTTACATGTGTTTAACACTTATTCATTAGTGTTTTCAATATTTTTATTTGTGTTACTCTATTGATACATTTTTATTTGTTTGAAACAGAGTTGTTATGAATTGCATTATGACGCCACAATAACGGTAAATACCGTAGAGGCATTTTTCTAGGTGCAAGTTCATGTGACCCCCCCCCCCCACCCCCCCCCCCCCCCCCCCACCCCCGCTTTAACTTGGTATATTATTTTAATACTATGACAATTTGGTGGGTAGTGTTGTAAGCCTCTTAAAATAAGATTGGTGAAGTGTGTTCGCTATTATTGTCGGCGTGTTGTAATCATTATGATCATTTTTGTGTCCACCATCAATAGTATTTTGTTTGGTAATATTTTCGGTGTGTCATAAGCACAGGGTGCGTCGTAAAGCTAATAATTATGATGATTTTAGTTTCCTTCTTCAAAAGTATTTTAATTATTAGATATTAATACATAAATTGTAGTAGGAATGTGGCATGCCAGAGGCATGAGAGTACGCACGTGCTACGACAATATGAAGTCTAGACTCATTTCTTTTGCAATTAAATTAGAAAAATGTTTGAGTTCACACATTATTTTGTGTCTCATATATACAAATTGATTTCTTGGGCGTGCTTGGTCATTTTCTCTTTAATTCCTTTTTCTTCCTTGATATCTCCTGATCATCTTACAATTTAGTGTTGATTTTGCAATTTGGTATTTTAGATCTTTATTTTTTTTTTTAACTTGTTCTACTTCTTCTCATTACAGAAAAAAGAGCCAATAGCTAGTCGAGATTTTTGCAGAGAGACTTTCAATAGATCCCACCATGATTTTGAATTATGAAACACTCAACATGCCTAAGGTTAATATGTCTTCCATTTTTTGGTAAAAACTCTCTCGTTTTTTGTAAGAATCTCCATCTCTCTAAAACTTGTATAATTTGTACCCGAAGTCGCATCTTTATAACAAGGTATTTTTTTAAGTTTTATTTCATTTCCATAATGATTTCTAATATGATTTTCACACTCTTTCTCTAGTGTCTGGATGACGCTTACTCTATTTGATAATGCAACAGATTCAATAATGAAATTTCTGAGTATTATTTTTTTCAGTCAAAGCATGTATATCATGTATATGGCAGCTATACAACGATACAAAGAAAAACGGAGGTGGTGATGATTGTGCCTTTACTATAGGCCGTCAGGCCATATGTTTTTTAAGACGGTCAATAGCTTTGGGTATTTGATATAAGGGTTGGAATTTCAAGACTATTGGAAAAGATGGTAAGTTAATTTCTGAGTTTTTCTATTGGATGTATGCTAAAATAGATAATATGCACGGAGTTGAGCTAAAACAAGTTGAATAGCCAACTAAAAATATATTAAGTTGAATTTGTAACTTTTACTTTTTTTTGGTTGCGTGATATGTGTTTGATAAACTATCAACCCGAGTATTTCTCAGTGTCGAAGACTTTTTTTCTTTGATTTTCCATGTTCTAAAAGAGTTTTATTTTGTGTATCACGTGGATGTGTTGTTTTTGTTTGGAAATTTCAATAATTCTTTTCTAACGGTTGGGCATTATTGATGCTGAACGTAGTGAGGTGCAAATGTTTAACCAAAGATTTGAATTTTTAATTTCTTATAGGCTTTAGATTAAATGTATTTTATTTATTATTTGACATCGACAATCGATATCGACATTGACAATTAATTTCCCTCACATAAACTCCCGTAAGCCACTACTTCTATTGTCTTACCACCATCCACCATGTCGATTCATTATATTGGTTTTAAAAGTCAGGAATTATAGATGTTGATCGTAACTGTTTTTCTGTCCATGGTTAATCTGATACTTGCTAAGGTAATAATTCCCCACATTTTGAACGAATAATCATCATAAAGGGTATTTACAATATAAAAAGCTTATTATTCAATGGGTAAAAGGAAAAACTGATCATGTGTGCTAATATTTTATGATGTGGATAGAAATTTTGTCACTATATAGACAAGTTTTATCAAATAAATATCCATTAAAACTTAGTTATCTTAAAAAGACGGATGGTTGTTCAAATATGATTACAAAGCCAACTGATGGATGTTCCTCTCCCAAACCCGAATGCGACCTAATTCATTTTTGTTTTGTGTTTTGCTTTGTAGATTTAACAAATATGGTTTTCCCTGCTTTGTTCATTATTAAGGAGTTCATCATTAAGGTGGGTCTGCTGCTTTGTTTTTTCCTACTTAGCGGAGTTCATATTATTTCTATTGAGACCTTTATTTTGAGACACATTTAGGCCGGCCCAACACAAAGCAACCAATTGAGGTAATTTTAGTTATATTGATTGTGCATTCCATCTGTGGCAGTACATGTGTTGTTTTTCTTCCTTAATATCTTTGATGGTGGTTATTGGCTCACGATTCATAGGCTCTTAATATCTACAAAACTAATTATTTCCCATCTTACCATTCATTTTATTATAATTTTGAATTTAAGTTGATAAACGACGTCATGTAGTACGAATTTAGGGGATAAACGTTGTCGAGTTTCCATTTACAGTTTGCGTTTATGAGGTATACATTCTTATTTGTGTTTTTGGATGAAAAGTAAGGCGCATTTGATTGTATATGATTAGCTCTTATATTTTTAAGGCGCATCCTAGTGATATCTTTGGTTTGTTTGTAGATTTCTTACTATTGGACTCACCAAATTATGTCAGTGGCTTTGTGTTTGAGATGGAGGAAATATATTCAGGTTGGCTTCAATACTAAAATGGGTTAGTTTCTCATTCTTTTTAAGAAGGCCAGTCTCTTACATTTTATATCTAGGCATTTGGGAATTCAAATGGTTTTACATATTTGTATTTCAACGTTTATGGATTTTTTGTGTTTATGTCGGTTGTAAGGTACAAATTTGGTTATTGGTGTTTCTATGAATTGTTCTTGGGTGTTTTGATGAATAAGAAAAATTCACATGTATTTAGATGAATTGGTTTTAGGTGTTTCAATAGTGTTGAGCAACTTTCTCTCAATAGTATTGGTTGTTTTTAGTTATCTTCTCTTAAGGATGTAACTATACATATTATCTTATACTAGCATGTAACCCATGCAATGCACGAGCGTGTGTTATAAAGTTGATTAAAAATATATTTAAAAATTAAAATTATCAAATAATGGACTAACTATATAAATAAACTGAGCATACTATGACTATTTATGAGGATATATAAATTGCAAATTTGCAACCTGGGTGAAAATCCCAACCATTACAATAATATGGGCAAACTTGTAAAAAAACTCATTCGTATCCTTCATAAAATAAGTTTTTAGAGATCTATATATATATATACACACACACACATCAATATTGTAAGTTTTTCAAAACCAAGGAAGAACCTATGTTTTCTATCCATTTCTAAAATTCATAAATAGGAGGTTTTACTTAATTATCCAGGAATAACTCGATCACATGCACAATGTTCAATAAAATAAATATATTGTTACATACAAATCTTTGAAAATATTTCATTAACATTAGAACAATCAGTCAAACAATTTGTAAAAATAAGGCAATTATATAATCACTATCAAAATATTTAGGACAACATAAAGCAAAAATTGCATACATCAAAGTTGGAGTCATTCATGTATTGCAAAAGCATCTCTACCACTGATAAAAAAAATCCATTTATTGATCTTTTAACGTATAAACCCGATACCCATTTCAAGATCCACAAACATACATCTCCTTACATTAAGAGCCCAACACCCATTTCAAGACCCACAAAATTACACCTCTATATACACATAATTGATGGAATGAGAAAATGTGTAGAATGAAACCTTGCAGCATTCTAATCAACTTAGACACCTATTTGGTCAACTACAACTTCCTCCTCTTTTTCTTCCTTCCTTCATGTTGGCTCTAAGAGTCTATTTTATTTCTTTTTCAGTTATTATCAATGCTTCGAAAGTGTCTTAGTAAATAATCACACAAATGGATCAACCGTAACTACAAATCAAATTTAGAGTAATATCTAGCTACTAATATATGTTATATAATTTATTTTTATAAAAAATATAATTAAAAGATATAAATGATAATGAAATTTGGATCCAACTAAAGTTAATAACATAAATGATAACTTTTATTTCAAAAGTAAATTAAAAAGTATGAATTAAATTTCATAATGTAAACTTAACTGTACTATATGGAAGCTAAAAAATTCACGTTATTCCATCTAAAAAACAAAGAAAATATGGAATAAATAAAATTAATAAGAAAGATGGGCAGAACAAAACTTCATGGATATATTCTAAATAACATGAAGCATAAACAAAATCTATAAGAGAGGTAGAATATCCACTTCCCACTAGCGCCCGTAAAATAAAAAGTCCCGTCTCCAGTATTTGGAGATCCAACACTCCCTATTTATTGCACAAATAAAAAAACATCAACATTAAAAGATCTATCTACATATGTCAACGTAATTTGTGCACAAATATGAATCTAGATGAAGGAAGAAATAAGGTACATTTCATGAAAAGTAAAAAAAATAGAAGAAAAAGAATTCAAGGTCTTCTATTAGTTTTACTTTTTTCAACGGAATTCCAGGGGGGTGAGGAGCTCATCATTTTTTACAATACAACATAAGCAAAAAAGTATGATTTTCAATGGTAAAAAATGCAATGCACCAATCCATCACATACTTAGTGGCTTGGGGGGAAATCCGACTCTCGCTCACACTCAATTACATTTAAGCGTTGTTCAAGCCGTTGGGGGGCTTCATTTTGGATTTAAGTGGCTTGCTCTTGCTTGAGTATGAACTTTTTCAAGAGGCTTTCGAGAGCGGATGTGGATGGTGGTGGTGGAGGGATGGCTGGTGGCGGTGGGTAAGGTGGACACAACTCGCTACTATCATGACTATACGGAGAATACTCAAATGAAGTGGGTGGAGTAGGGCCAAGTTCATCATACACGAAAGGATCCCTTTCGTGATGGATAATTGGTTTATACTCATGGGGTGCATAATGAGGGAATTGATTGTGAATGGGTGAGCAAGGATGCCATGATGACTGTGGGAACGTGTGAGGATCCACAACATCGAGTTGGAATTCGTATTGCGTGGAAGGGTGATCAGGACTGTACGAATATCTTGGGTACTCACACAACTCGGGATTGGGTGTAGCGGGATAGTAGGCCGAGTTGGGTTCTGAAACAGTGTCATATGGATACACATGTTCCATGGTGGGTTCAGATTGATATGGTATGTAATGGCACTCATGGGACATGTGATCGGCATAATAACAGTGGGTGCACAACAAAGGAGGAGACACATCGACACTTGACACTGAGGGTGATGGAAAATGAGGTGCATGCATGGATGGGTCAAAAGTATCAAGGGCACTCGTGAGAGTGGTGAAACCATTAAAAATATCATAAAGAGACGGCTCAGACTCACTCTCACACGTGTCACGTGGCAATGGAAAATTTCCATAGTAGTCCCGTAAAGGACGTTCTTCGGCCATGTGGATAGAAATATTTTTTTTTTAGTTTTTTTTTTTAAATTTTCTCAAAAGGAAGAAAAATATTTTTGGATTTTTCTAAAAAAATAAAGGAAGAAAATATTTTTGGATTTTTTTAAAATGAAAGAAAGAAAATATTTTTGGATTTTTTTTTTGAAGAAAAGGTGGGGAAAAATATAAACTCTTTGAATTTGCATGAACTCACTAAAACTCGACTATCGAAAAATGAATTGGACACACACGAGTCAAGAAAATTTCCTAACTAGCACATAGTCAATTTTTATCTTCAAAATTTAAGGAAAGGGGTAGTCAAATTTTAATTAAGTCCGCGGGCGATAAAAAATCATGAAATAATATGGGTGATAGCCTTTGCAAAATTGTCTCCTATTGGGCTACGCTAGTTGATTGATTTTAAATTTAATGAAGGCTAGGGTAACACACAATTGGTAAACGAGTGAGTCGGGTGATGAAATCCCTTCTCGTGAGTGGCTGTGTGTAGGTCTTAGTCAACTAATTCATCACACCATTCGAAAATAAATGCGAGAATAAAATAACAGAAGAGCACACAAAAGAATTGACTCGCTAACAGGAGAGGCGTGAGTGTGTAAGAAATTTACCTCCCACGATTTTTAGGCCGTGGGGTGCCGAAAAATTTTAGTCGACCGGGGGGGGATTACGCCAATCTCAGTCGGCCCCGGGAGTCCTACCGACCCAAGCTAGAGAGGCTTCTAAATCCTTGCCTATGGACGCCCTCTCTCTACCTTGTCCGGTTTCCCTATCATGCTTGGCTTCAATTATTACAATTTTAAATGAAAAATAAATGGTGTCTCTATGCACCGCAATACAAGCCAAGAATAAAATAATCCTAAATACAAGCCTTCTAAGAAAATAAAAAAATGGTAAAAAAAAATAATAAAGTGCAAAACAAACAAACAAATGGACTACAATATGAAATTCGCTCCAAGTGCTTCACGCTCCCAAGAATGGCAACGGCGCCATTTGATAACATTTCATCTCCCTGACAACAACGCCATTTGATAGAAAGAACTTTTCAGTGTATCTTTTTCTTCTGTCGTTCCTTGAAAAGTCCTTCTAATCAAAAACCTTATAATACCTACAAAATGTATGAAACTCAAGTGTAGCGGTAAATAAGGGTATCAATCCACTTTCAAGGTTGTAAAGCAACGGGAACAAATTCAATTTTAATTCACTTTTTATTTTATTTTTTGTGCTTTTTCACTTTTCTACTTTTTTTTTAGCTTTTGCATATATTAAAACAAATGGGTGAGGTGAGGTGAAATAAAACTAAACTAAAATGTGAGATGAAAACAACTAACTAGAAAGTGACTAAAAGTGAAAAATAAAGTCTAACACTAAAATAAGAGATAAAGTGAGGTAAATAATTGTGAGAACAATCAAGGAGTAGGATTACACCACAAATTTTAGTTATTCTAATTAATTAATTTAATTATTTGAATTCTCCCAAATTAATTTCAAAATTACAAACAAACTATCGTTGCAAGTGTAATTATAAAAGTAATATTTTAGAAAATTAAGTTTAATACCCCACAACTCTAGAAAAATAGATCTACACTCCTTTTAATTAATCACCCGCAAGGATCGATCAATTAAAATTTATGTAAATTTTAGGAAATAAATTTAGAGTTGAAATTCAAGTAATAATAACCCACTTAAGAAACCCATATCTCTAGTTCGAATCTAAAATGGGTATTATAACTTCAATTTCGATTTTCTCTAGAAAATCATTTACGCTCTCTCGAGGCGTGAATTTAAGGGTGAGGGATCAAAAATAACATTCAAAGGGAAATTTCAAGTAATGTAACTAATAAAAATAAAATAACATCAAATAAGGGTTTTACCCCACCCCTTGAAAGGGGATTTAGCCTAACATGATATGAAATATGACAAATTAATAATCAAAGACATAAAATAAATGAGATGAGAAAAGAACAATCAAATCCCAATCTCTTGATGCTTAATTGATCTTCAATCCATGAGTTGAAATTCATAATCCATCAACTTGAGTGATTCAAACAATATTACATAAAAATTTCACTCAAATTAATCCTCACACGTTTATTTTTCCCTCACTATCGAAAAATAATAAAATAAAAATTATAATCTACAAACCTACACTAAAATATTATTTCTCTCTCTAACAATTCCTATCTATCTAGCCTTTGAATCTAAACTAAAAATTACAAAATAAAAATAAAAAGGATAGTGGATGAATTCATAATGGAAAATTAAATAATAAAAGAGATTTTCTAAAAATGCAAACCCTAACTTTATAAAATTGTACATTAGAACTCACCCAAAGAAATAAATTCTAGATCATTACTTTATATTGAGATAATTGCTAAAAATGCAAAATCTCAACATAAAGGAATGGGTTAGAATCTACCTCCCATAAGGGATAAATTTCACTACATCAATCTATTTTGAATTAATTGCTAAAAATACAAAAATTCATAATAGAGGGGTGGGTTGAAATTTATCCTAGAGATAATTTTCACTACACACCTCTATATTGAGGTATTTGCTAAAAATGCAAATACTCAAACTAGAGGGGTGGAGAGAATTTTATCACACCAAGCTTAAAACTAAATTTGAAATCTCTTGAAAATGGCCCCAAGTCTTCAATTTATATGGTGCACATGAAGGCTAGGGGTAAATTGGGTAGAACAAAGTTGGACATGGGGTAAGTGAGGTGATAAAATATGATTTGGTCATGGGTTTTGAAAGGTGCGAGTGGAGTGGTTTGTTTGGGGGTATTTTAGGAATAAATGGTAAATGGGGATAAAACACATGTGGGTTTTAATGTTTAAGTTGGATTCTTTGGTTTGTTGGACACTTGGCTTGGGAACTTTGGCAGCTCATGGATTTGGCATTTGTGGGAAATGGATGAAATGGGTTTGGCATGGAGGTGGTTGTCAATGGGTGTAAATGGCTATGGGCGGAATCGGGTTTGGACTGACTGGGTCGGGGAGAGGTTCGGGTTGGAGCTCCGTCGGAGGTCCGGATCAATAGTGGAGTCGCCGGCGACGGGTTTGTGGATGGGCTAGTCGAAAGAAGGTAGCGGCGTCGGCATGGAGCCACGGTTATGGGTGCGTGGTCTGAGCGCCGACGGGGGGTCGCGAAGAGAGAGAGGGGGGTCCGATGGTATGGTTTGGTAGAGTTGCCGCCGACGGTTTTAGCGGGCTATGGCTGCTGGGGCAGAAAGGAGGTCTCGGTTGGGACTGGAAATTGGGTATGGGCCACAATCGGTTTGAGTAAGGTGAGATATTTGAGAGAGGTTTGGTGGTTTTGTGTTTGTTAATGGAGGAAGAGGAGAGAGAAGGTGTGTTTGGTGGAGAAGATGACTTGGGGGTGATAAGGTGTGGTGAGGTTTAGGATGGATGAGTGTGGGTGAGGGGGTAGTTTTAGGTGTAGGATAAGTGTATAGGATTTGTGTGTGTGTGTGTGTGTGTGTGTATGGGTTTAGGGTGTGTGTGTCTAAATTGTGACCCTTAAAAGAATAAAATAAAAAATATAATGAAAAAAAATAAAAATAAAAATAAAATCTAACTACAAATAAAATAAACTAAAAATAATAAAAATATTAAAACTACAAAATAAAATCTTAAGCTTATATAAAAACTAAAATAAAACAAAAGAAATAAAAACTAAAAATCTAAATGAAAACTAAAGTCCTAAAAAATATAAAAATATAATAAACTAAAAATAAACTCCTAAATACTAATCCTAATAAAACTAGAAACTAATAAAAATAAAAATAAAAATAAAAAATTATACTAATAAAATAAAATAAAACCTAGAAAATACTAAATAAATCCAAAATAAATCCTAAAAATAAAAATGGCTCAAACTAAAAATCTAAAAAATGATAAAAAGACACAAACAAAGCACACAAAGGGTTTAGGATAGGTTTAGGCTAAGCTTATGCTCGGGTAGGGTCAAGGAATTGGGTATTTAGCTCCATTTTAACTGCAAATTGCCTGGAAATATAGTTTTTGACACCGTAACTGAAATTAAGCCTGCATATTGAATAGTTAAGCTCATAAGACCCAAATTGCCGAGAATTAGCAACTAAAGTACGTCTATTCAGGGTATAAAATGTACAGTTTAGGGTGCTTATCACACACCAAAGGATGTTTCTCCCAAACGTTGGTGTCTTGGTCGGTAGGAGGAACGAAGCTAGTAGAGATGATTCTCAATAAATAGCCAAAAAATCTTCCTATTGAAAGAAGTTTGGTAGAGGTCGTCCACTTACAACCATCAATTTTATCACAGTAAAAAATGTAAGTGTAACCTCATTCAAATGAACCTCAACGTATCAACTATTTTTTATTATAACTAAAAGTCAATGAAAAATGCATGTATGTTCTCATATTCTTCTCATGCGAAGTGTTGAAATTCATCGTTTAAGTTATCTTAACCTATAAAACATCATAAAGTTGGTGAAAAACTCTTTGGCGAAAAGACAGTGTAGGACGAGGCGACTGTCACCCATACACTCTCACAACGATGAGAGGGGACATGATTAAACACCATAATTTTGTGACTTCAAGTTTAAAAGTCATTTAATTATGCTTACACTCATCTCGGACAAAGACGAAAAGTGATTAAAACATCATTAAGTTGGTGAAAAACTCCCTTGACGAAAAGACAATGTAGGACGAGACGACTCTCATCCATACACTCTAAGAATGACGAGAGGGGACATGATAATACACCATAATTTGGTGAATTCAAATTAAAAAATCATTTCATTATGGTTACACTCATCTCGGCCAAGGACGACAAAAGATTAAAACATCATTAAGTTGGTGAAAAACTCAATCGACGAAAAGATAGTGTAGGATGAGACGACTCTCATCCATACACTCCTAGAACGATAAGAGGGGATATGATCAAACACCATAATTTGGTGGCTTCAGATTTAAAAATAATTTAATTATGGTTACACTCATCTCAGTCAAGGATGAGAAGAGATTAAAACATCATTAAGTTGGTGAAAAACTCTATATATGAAAAGACAGTGTAGGACGAGACAACTCTCATCCATAAACTCTCAGAACGACGAGAGAAGACATGATCAAACACCATAATTAAATTCAAATTCAAAATGATTAATTTGGTTACACTCCCTTGTTCAACAATGAGGTAGACCTTGAGACGAACATCATTAACTTGGTGATATCATATTTGAAAAACCATTGAATTGGTTAGAGACAAACATCATTAACTTGGTGATCTCAAATTTGAAAAACAATTAACATGGTTAGATACAAACATCATTAACTTGCTGATCTCATATTGGAAAAACCAGTGGCTTGGTTAGAGACAAACTTCATTAAAATGATGATCTCGTATTTGAAAAATCATTTTATGGTTAGACTCATCTCGGCTAAGGAAGAGAAGATATTACAATCATAAGTCAAAATCAAGAATACTCAACACTATGAAGATAATTAGTAAGAAAGATACAAATACTCATATTTAAGTCAAAATTAGTAGCAACAAATGAGGGTACACTTGAATTGTTCAAGCCCAAAGATTAACAGAAAGGTAATTACAAGACAAAGAGGGTATTACCCATATATGACCACCCTATTAAGTCGGCTCAACAATAACGGCCGACCCAACACCATCATCCTCAAACAGATATGTGTTGTTAATAATAGACCTCAGATACTTTATCCCTCAGCCTTCCCTTCAAATTGAAGACTAAAGTCTAGGGGTGATTGATATACCCAAGTAAACCCTCGTCCAAGCTTTGGATCCACTCGGCAAAAGCCGACCTTGACAATCATCAGACAGAGAGATATTATGACTCGGCCTGGGGGTCGGTGTAGGACACCATCGACTATAATGATGGCCCATAACACCAAAGTATTATCATAAGGTGATAATATCAGTGACCTCAAGTATCCTCGGCCTCGTTCTTGATAGCATATTCGATGATCTCAATACCAATCGCCCTACCAGAGAATTGTCTCATCATCTCAGCCTCATCCTAGACTGGACCACCCTCAGCCAAGGTCGACCAATAGCAGACCATCATATTGTATAACTAATGAATCGGTCCTCCACCTATCCTCATAAAGTCTCATGCTCATCCGTACACCCATCTTCATAAGGCCTCGCCCTTATCTCAGATCACAGTCAAAGATTCCATCATTAGTGGACTCATAGTGAAGGGTCAAGTCCTCAACCTCATCTCTCATCTAGAGGTTAACACTAGAGGAAAATGGATCAGCATGATAACTATCTCGACAGACCATTAGTTTGGACAACTAGTGACCCGATTGGGTCACCATCATGGGGAGCCTCTTCCTCGATCGTGTAATCATCACAATCGCATCATTCTCGGCTGTATGAGAAGAATTAATAATATCAATAATAATGCTCTTATACCTCAAGTACCCTCAGCCTCATTCCTCCTTTGGAGGATAGAGACCGAATGAAGACAACTCCATATGGCAAACCTCATAACTAAAGCATCGAACTTCATGCCATGACCAAAGTCAACCATCACTAATCCATCCAAAATGAGGAGTTATGAATTGACTAGAACTAACTCGTCCTGGGCCAAGGGATCATCCCAGGGACCCTTGGCCTCATACCGGAGACCAGATAACATGCCTTACCTTATTAATCCCATAAACTATCACCCTAGTCCTTGGCTATCATCCATAGGATGAAGATAGAATGAGACAGTTTAATAAGACATGTATTAATCCCTTAATGGACCCTAGTTTAACAGCTCGACCTCGGCCTGGACAGACTGTCAATGGTGGGTCGTTGGTAGAGCGCGTGAATTGGGGAATATGTTAGCGTGTGTGCGTGGATTATTGATCCCATGAGTACTAATAACGTTATAATATCTCACTCACCCATGAGAGAATATTTTATCATCATGACCTACATGTGATAGAGACAGATGGCTACTCCTCATTGGCTAGGAACATTCTATACATGCTTAATACATGCACGGGGGTACACTACACCCCCAGGCACTATATATACTTATCTTCTCCAACATTATAAAGGTTCGATTATTGAAAACCATGGCTAAAACTGTGTCAAAAACACAGTACAAAGAGAATGCTTGATTGATTATATCCCAATGCCACTAGAGCCCATATTTAGTGGATTTGTCACACACTCACATAATGGACGTAGGCCCTTTAAAAACTTAACCACTTATGTCTGGTGATATTTTCTTCTTTACCTCATCTCTTTTTATACCTTTATACCTTTTTTTCCCCATGGTTGTGCTGGTTTGAGCTAACTTATCATACTGACTTGGTGGTACCAATTCTAGTATCATTAGAAAGTTCCATGGGATAACACGTTAGTCTACTTCCTAGTTAGTACTGATATTCATAATATAAATATTTGCACAAAAGTGAAGGGGTGAACTGAATCAATAAAGAACATGATATCAGTTATTAAGTGAGAAGGGCTAAATTGGTCTATATTCGGATTCTATTACCGATGATATTCAATAAAATATGCAATACATAAATATTCTAACTTGTACATACTAAGAGTAAATAGGAGCTATCACATTGTGATATTAATAGCAGTATGTCAAATACACAAAGTTCACTTGGGAAAGGGTAGGAAAACCTACTTACTCGATATATCGCATGGTTTTATATATCAAAAGAGGATATCGGGAGAAGATGGTACTTTATTCTCTATATACAATGTTTGGGTATAAAAGTATTTGGGATTGGGTCCGCCAGTTTATTGAAAAAATTATATCTTTTAAAATTTTGGGCGTTTAATTGTAAATAACTTCGAACTTTAAAATACTGAACTTAAGGTCATATTTGAACTTTGGTGCAAAAGACTTTTTGTCATAAAATATTTTGAAATATTCATTGAACAAGTTTGGGTTTCATATTCATAAGTTGAGAAAGTTAGGATGGGTGACGCGACTAAGAATGTGTCTCAGGAATGCGTACTCTCTAGGCTCAAGTGCAAGTCTGTCGCTCAAGTAATAAGCCAATAAGTCGGGTATCGATCCTCATGGAAATAGGATAATAGGGTTGTGACGACGGGAAAAGACGAAGGAATCCTAACATTGACTCTAATGAAAAAGAGAAAATGATTTGGTTTTGGGAATGATTAAGCTAAGTGCAATTATGAAATTATGAAAAGGTGCAATTATATTAAATTACCTAGAATGCTAATGAAAACTGGTTTAAAACTTTAAACTAAGTATGCAAAAAACAGGACGGGAATACAATCCCCCACCCCTAGTGTAGTACAGTTATAATATTAATCGTAAATTTAATTGATTAATTTGACCCGGAATTTAGTACTCCCAAGCATTACATATACGAGGTTAAAGCCCGCGTCATACTTAATCTGAGGATGAGTAAATCGATATCGCAGTAGTGACACTCGAATTGCATTCTAAATCATCCCGGTTACCTAGGGGAAAACGAGATATAAAGATCTACAATTTTTGTGTTCCTACGCAATACGGTCATAATCAATCACTAAATTCAGAGGACTAATTTTAAATACACACAACGAACACATCAAGCTGGGTTCATATATCCCGGCCTCAGAAAATCTAGCCTAGCATGCTGAAAGTAATGAAAACAGTGTTTGATTTACAGAAAAACATGATTAACTATGGAAAATTGGTACAATGATGTAAAAAAAATTAAACAGAAAAAATTACTTACTAATCTTACCAAAGCACTCAAAGTATTAACTGGAATTACTTGTAATTACTGAATTCTGATCAAAGCTTCAATCTTTGCATTAAAAGAAAAAACTGTATCTAAACTAGGGTTTCTGAAAAAGTAAGTGAAATTACACTAATTCTCCATTTAAATAATAATAATAATAAAAATGGGTTTTTATACCCTACAATAATATAAGAGTTTCAGCTGCACAAGGATTCTTTTTCGGAGAAGATAAGATTTGGAAATCTCGATAGTCGGACCGGTCCGGGCCTTAGGCGGACCGGTCTGCCTCCCAAGCGGGTCGGTTCTTTTTATTTCTAGGCAGACCGGTTCTTTTATTTTTCACCTTCTTCGGTTTGCTTTCGATCCGAGGTCTACTAGAGTTTTGCAACGCGGACCAGTCCGGGGCAGGGGCGGACTAGTCTGCCTGTTTGACTTTTTGCTCAACTTTGACTGCTCATATCTTTTGTTTCGGGATTCTGATCGAGGTGTTGTTTCTTCATGTGTGCTCATGAATGTGATATATTCAACTTCTCTATAGGTAGCTCATCCGAATTTCGGGTGGAAATTACACTTTTGCCTTTTTGACTTTCCTTCTTGTCTTTCTTGATTCTTTCGGTTTCCTTCTTCCGTTTCTTGACATCAAATACCTGTAAAATCACTACGACATACCAGAAACTCAGTGTACTCGTTAAGATTAGTCAGTAGCAATATTATGAGATAAAGTCAAATCGAATACTTTGTTCGAGGTGCTAAAGGTACCTATATTAAGGGATAAATTAGGAAGAATTTATGCCTAATCAAACCCCCCCACTTAGAACTTTGCGCGTCCCAAGTAGTGTAAAAGAATCCTAGCACGACTCAATTCTTGAAAAACATTTTATTGGGATAGAATACCTTTTTCGCGGGCAAGCGGTTGCATTTAGCGTATGCAACAAGCCTTTAAACCCCTAGGTTACCCTAGTAGGACGAGTTGTGTCTCGTGAGGGTTTGCAGAGAATATACCCACAAAATTCGACTCAAAGAAAATTCAAAATATGCAAAAAATTTGCAATTTAAACTTTTCCAGAAAATAGTCATCATCAAGTCATATTTACAAGTTTCAAACCGTAGTGTGTGTGTGTGTGTGTGTGTGCGAAGCCGGAATTATAACCGCCAATTTCCACCGATTGATCATTACGTTACTTATCCGAAAATTCATTTTGATTTCAAATTCTCATGGGATGCCCTCTCAAACTAATCACTCGGATTGTGGCTATTCTCTCGGTATGCGTGATATGAAGAGTAAATGTAATGGACGCAACATCACGGATACAATTAGAAAGACGGAAATTTTGAATTTTTTCATTTTTCGCAATTCCGAGCTATTTGGGTTTTTCGGGTTGTCAAACGAAAGGAAAAATTTATTCGGCTCAATTTGGGTTGCAAAAAGGGTGATTTTTCGCATCTTTTTCTGGCCAATATTTTTGGGTGGCAAACGAGGGCCTACTTCATTGTCTAAAATACCAATTGCGTTACTATATGCGTTTCGAGATGAATTTAAGTTTAGAGATCAATTTTGGCGCATTTTTCAAAGCAAAATCACACACGTTTTTCATAACCGATCAAAATGAAAGGATTGAGATCTTGATGACTTTTTAGGCGCTGAAAAGAACTTTTAGTTAACAATTAACTCGAATTGATTTAAAAACTCACAAAAAGTGATAGACTCGAATCTCACCGGGTTTGTTAATCTCCACACTTATTCGTTAAGTCGTCAATTTTCGCTCAATTTCCATCTTTAGTCAATTTCGGCTTTGTGTATGTTGAATTTTACAACTTGAGACTTCAATTCGACTTTTAATGATATTTTTGAAAATTTTGAATTCCAATTTTTATTTATGTTGAACAAAAATATTTTTGGATTTTTCAGATTTTTCTGATTTTTTTGGAAATTTCTGGGCATTTTTAAAAATTTATGAAGTTTTAGAAATACGCACTTGTGACCCCCCCCTAACTTAGACTTTTGCATTGTCCTCAAGCAAAAAGGACTAAAATCTAAATAAGGCAAAATAATAAGTGCGATAAATAAAACAAACAAATGGATAAAATGCAGTTTTTATAACAAACAAAACTGTGGTACAAATGTAAGGAAAAGCATACAAAATGTGAACAGGAAAAAACAACAACTGTGTAAAAAAAAAGCTACAGAACCACATCAAGCTTCACTGAGCGGGGGATGGGAAGAACGGGACGCATCTGGGCCATAAGGGTCATGGTAATAGGATGGCAGTGGATCATTGGGCTCCCCTTGGCGTCGATAGATGTCCGCTTGGAAGCGGAGTATTAAGCTCGTATCGCGGCGGTAATTACTCAAAAAGTTGATGAAGTTCGTTTCAAGTGCCGCCATTCGGTTTGAAAGGTCGCTTCCCGCCCACTCAAAATCTGAATCGTCCTCTTTGTCCGTCGACTCTTCATCCGGACTGACATCCCCCATATCGACATCCTCACCAGTTGCCTCCTCTTCCCCGTCTCTCTCGCTTGAGGCAGTCTCTTCTTCACTATCACCTCCCCGCCTTACCCGTAGGACAGCAAGTTGTTTGGCACTCTTAGTGCTGGTCCCTTGTCCAAAAGGACCGGGAATGCGAGTATGATCGAGCGGTGCCGCTATGCCAGCAGCCTTGAGGATGGAACTGATCAAATGGGCATAGGGAAGTGGAGTAGTGCCCTTCTCATCCAAGGACGCATTGATGATATCGACGTATAAAGTGCGGGCCAAATGGATGGAAGTGTGGGGGTCAAAGAGGTGATAGATTAAAGTGGCTTATCGGGGCCGCATAGCAAAATCGTTGGACGTTTACAATATGTTGGCACACACAATCTGAAAAGTGAGGCAAGCCTTCTCGTTAAGGCATCCAACGACCACAATTTTCCCCGTCTAAGCCACATTTGGTGCAATGCGGGCCATGATAACATCCTTGTTGACCGGGGGGACGTTTCGTGCATAGGTGAATTCTTGAACGTCCGGAATGTCGTACTCGACCAACTTGGCCGTAATAAGAACCAAAGAAAATGGGATGACATTCCCATCCACGTAAGCTTGGGCCTCGAATTGGCCCGTCAGAACTAGAGTGCCATAAAAGGATCGGACTTTGGTTTCCCAAACCGCTTCATAGGGTTCGTTGAGGAATCGGCACCAGCCCCGAGCCATGAAGAGGACGATGATGGAGTTGGGCCACCCGTCCCATTGGATAGCGCACTCCATATGGAGGTTACGGTCCAAATCGAAGAACTGATGGAACCATCACTCCTCTTGGCGGGAGTGAAACTCGCCATGACCGGAGGGGTGGATGTCGGTGGAGTTATACTTGGTGGGGGCAATGCGTGGAGCCATGGAAACAAGAGGGATTTTTTCTTGGAGAACTAGAGAGGGAGAAGAGAGGATTTGGGTTGAATGTGTGAAGATAAAGGGAGGGTATTGGGGTGTATTTATAGGTGAAAGGGTGAGTGTAGGGGTTGGAATTGGAGGGAAAGGGTTTGGAGGGAAAAGGGGGTGAATTTGGGAGGGAAAGGTTGGGGTTGGGAGGAGGGAAAACGGATTGGAGGGAATGAATGGGATTGGGGAGAAGGGGGTGAATCTTGGGAAGGGGGTAAATCAGATCTGCAGAAGGCGGACCGGTCCGGGGTAGGGGCGAACCGGTCTGGGTACTTTAATATTCAGAAAATCTAAATAGCGGACTGGTCCACCTTAAAATTAAAGGAACTGGTCCAGGGACGGACCGGTCCAGCCTTAAATTAAAGAAATCGGTCTGGCCCAGGGTTTTGGGCTGGATTTTCCCCGAACTTAATTTCGATCTCTCTTCCCCGAAAATTTTCACTTTCACAACATACTCCCTATCAATCTGGACTAAAACCCTCTCGATTTCTCTAGTCAACGCCTTTTGACTTGATATTCTCGAAACACATGAATGCTTTTCCCAAATTAAACCTAGTCCTATCAACGCTCACAACCCACACGACTCTCACAACACACACGACTCTCACCCCATACGCGTCGGGGGTGCAACGACCTCGCTGTAACAGCTCACTCTACCCCGTAAATGGGGTCCGACAACCAGACGGTGTCTACTTCTTCCGCACACGCCTCTAGATATGGCTTTAGGCATTGTCCATTCCATTTGAATGTATTTCCCCCTTTTAAATCGTCTAATTCAACAGCTCCATGGGGGAAAACATTCTTCACGACGAACGGGCCAGACCATCGTGACCATAACTTGCCCGAAAATAGATGAAGCTGAGAGTTATAGAGAATAACTTTTTTCCCGGGAAGAAACTTTTTGCGTCGAATGATGTTATCGTGAGCGAGTTTCATCCTTTCTTTGGAAATTTTAGCATTCTCATACGCATCATTGCGTAGTTCTTCTAACTCATTTTATTGAAGCTTGTGGTCTTCACCGGCCTTATCCATGGCATAATTCAATTGCTTAATCGCCCAATACGCTTTGTGTTCTTGCTCTACGGGAAGATGGCAAGGTTTTCCATACATAAAGCGGAGAGGGGACATGCCGAGTTGATTCTTATATGTGGTATGATAGGCCCATAGTAGGGGTGGCAATTCGTGTGCGTCGTGTCGTGTTCGGGTCGTGTCATGTTGGGTTCGTGTTAAGTATTAGTCAACCCTAACCCGACCCATTTAACTAATCGTGTCAGATGAGCAAACACTAACCCGACCTATTTATTATCGTGTCGTGTTCGGGTTGACCCGTATAACCCATTAAGAAAAATATAAAATAATTTTTTCCTTCTCTCTTAACCAATCATACCAATCATAGGCCTACAATAACTTAAATTTAATTAATTTCAACTTCTTGCAACACATAAATAATTTATCATCTGATTCTCCATGACTTTTATAGAATGCCTATCAAGATATATAAATTATCTAATATATTCTCCATAAAATACGAGTTAAATGGGTCCGTTCGTGTCATTTTCGAGTTATACGTGTTTGACACTAACCCAACCCGTTTATTATTCGTGTTGGCGGGTCATGTAATATTAGGGTTTGTGTCATGAATCGTCAACCCTAACCCGCTAACTTCGAGTCGAGTTCATGTCGGGTTATCGTGTCGTGTCAAAAATTGCCACTCCTAGTCCATAGCTAATCGTTCAATCTAAGTGGCCAATCTTTCTGGGTAGGATTGACGGTCTTTTCAAGAATGTTCTTGATTTATCGATTCGCTAGTTCGGCCTGCCCATTCGTTTGCGAGTGATGAGTCGTTCCAACCTTGTGAATGACACCACACTTTCTCATGAGATTCGCAAATGACCTATTGCAAAAATGCAAGCCATTATCGCTGATTATCGCTTTCGGTGCACTGAAGAGGGAAAGTATGTGTTCCTACAGGAATTTTATCACCACTTTGTTGTCATTCGTCTTGGTATCTATAGCTTCCACCCATTTAGAAACGTAGTCTACCGCGGCAAGGATGTATAGGAAACCAAAGGACGAGGGGAAGGGACCCATGAAGTCAATACCCCAACAGTCGAAGATCTCAATGATGAGTTTAAGGGTAAGAGTCATCATGTCTCGTTGAGTAATGGCTCCCATCCATTGGCACCTATTGCAAGATTTGAAAGCATCATTTACATCTCGGAAAATTGTGGGCTAATAGAGGCCGCATTGCAGAATTTTAGCGGCCGTCTTTTTCATCGAAAAATGGTCTCCACAATCTTCCGAATGATAAAACTCGATGATTTTCGGGATTTTGTCATTCGGTACACATTGTCGGATGATTTGTTCGGCGCAATATTTGAAAAGGAAAGGATCGTCATAAAAGAACATGCGCGACCGAGTAATAAACCTCTTCTTATCTTGCGGTGTCCGGCCGGGAGGGACGGCTCCCGTGACAAGGTAGTTCACTATATCCGCAAACCTGGGTAAAGGAGAGGTGGCAAAAAGTTGCTCATCCATAAAGTATTCGTCTATGGGTACGGGATCACTAGGTACGTCGAACGAAAGTCGTGATAAGTGGTCGGCAATGACGTTTTCTACTCCTTTCTTATCTTTGATGGAGAGATTGAACTCTTGTAGGAGTAGGATCCACCTTATGAGGTGCGGTTTGGAATCTTTCTTTGAAAGTAGGTATTTCAAAGTCGCGTGGTCGGTGAAGCAAGTAATGGGGGAACCGATGAGATATGACCGGAATTTATCAAGGGCAAAGACTACCGCTAGCAAATATTTCTCCATGGTAGAGTAGTTAAGTTGTGGTCCGGTAAGAATCCGGCTAGCGTAGTAGATGACATGAGCTTGCTTATCCTTTCTTTGGCCCAAAATATCCCCTATTGCATAATCGCTTGCATCACACATAAGTTCGAATGGTAAAGACCAATCCAGACCTTGCATGATGGGAGCGGACAGAAGCATGGTTTTCAGTTTTTCAAAAGAGCTTTGGCATGATTTCGTCCACTCGAATTGGGTGTCCTTCATGAGTAGGTTACTTAAGGGTATAGCGATGGAGCTAAAGTCCTTAATGAACCTTCGATAAAACCCCACGTGTCCCAAGAAAGAGCGCACGTCCTTAAGCGATTTTGGTGGGGGAAGGTCAACTATGACATCTATCTTTGCCCTATCAACTTCTATCCCCTTGGATGATACTATGTGGCCAAGAACAATTTCCTCGGTCACCATGAAATGGCATTTCTCCCAATTCAGCACTAAGTTCTTTTCCACACATCGGGCAAGTACTTTTTCCAGTTTTTCTAGACAATGATCGAAAGAGGTGCCAAAAACGCTGAAATCGTCCATGAACACTTCGAGTCCTCTCTCGACCATGTCGCTAAATAAGCTCAACATGCACCTTTGAAAGGTCGCGGGTGCATTACACAAGCCAAATGGCATACGTTTGTAGGAAAACATACCAAAAGGGAAAGTGATGGTCGTCTTCTCCTCGTCAAGTACATCCACCTTAATTTGATTATTTCTGGAATAACCATCAAGGAAGCAATACTAAGGGTAGCCCGCCACTCTTTCAAGCATTTGATCGATAAATGGCAAGGGGAAATGGTCTTTCCGAGTTCCCGCATTGAGTTTCCGATAATCAATGCAAACGCGCCACCCGGTGGTGGTACGTTGGGGAATTAGATCTCCCTTAGCATTCTCAATCACTGTCATTCCCGACTTCTTTGGGACGACTTGAATAGGGCTCACCCATTTGCTATCTGAGATTGGGTAGATAATTTTGGTATCCAATAACTTGATAATCTCAATTCTCACAACTTCTTTCATGTTGGGATTTAGTCTTCTTTTCATTTCTTTAGAGTTCTTGACATCCTCTTCGAGATGGATCTTGTGAGTGAAAATTAAAGGACTTATTCCTTTCAAATCAGTAATGCACCAACCAAAAACACTTTAGTGCTTCCTCAGAATTTTCAACAATTTACCCTCCTGCTCTTCGTCTAGGCTAGAGGAGACAACAATAGTAAATGTATCATCCTCTCCTAGGTATGCATATTTAATATGGGAGGGGAGTTTCTTTAATTCAAGGGTTGGAAATTCGTCACTGGAGGGAACCATGTGTGTATCCCTCGGAGGAAACTCGTCGAATCTAGAAACCCAATTAACATCTCTCGCGTCCTCGTCCAATGCACTCTCATCGAGTAAATCTCTCAACTCCCTAACCTCCCTCTCGAAGTCGATGTATGTCCCCTCACTCTCGTGTAACGCCACTAAATAGGACTCTAAGGCGTCGCCGCAATAATTCTCCTCAAAGTACTCCTACTACCTCATCTATGAGGCTCATCGCGTGAAGATCATCTTCCTCCCCCGTATGTTGGGCTATGTGGAAGATGTTGGTTTCTAAGGTCATGTTCCCAAAAGTGAGTTGCATTCGCCCATTTCGAGTATTAATGATGGCGTTAGCCGTAGCTAAGAATGGGCATCCAAGGAAGATGGGAACATGGTTGCTCGAGTTAAAGGAGGGCTCCGTGTCCCAAATGACAAAATCTACCGGGAAGTAGATGGTGTCAACTTGGACGATCACGTCTTCGACTATGCCTCTTGGGATCTTCACGATTCGATCCGCTAATTGGAGACTGACCTTTGTGGTCTTGAGGTATCCCAAATCAAGTTGCCTATAGATGGAGTAAGGGAGGATATTGACACTTGGTCCCAAGTTAAGTAAGACTTTTTCGATTTTGTTTTCTCCAATGATGTAGGAAATGGTGGGTGCACCGGGATCTTTGAATTTAGGCGGGAGATCATTTAGTAGAATGGAGCTCACGGTTTGTGCTAGAAAGACATTCTTCTTTACCTTCATCTTTATCTTTACTGTCAACAAGTCTTTGATGACTTTAGTATAAGATGGAATTTGCTTAATGGCATCGAGGAAAGGTAAATTTAGCTTTACTTGCTTTAGCACTTATATACGTTTTCGCGTGGGTTTCCTTTATGGGAGGGAATCAACCTTTGAGGAAACGGTGCGGCGGAGGGTGGTTTCACTACTACCTCTGGATCACTAGCGACTTCTTTGTCACTCTCATTCAAGGGGACATATTCGGCCTATTTCGTGCTGGGCAAAATCGCCTTGTCTTTCGTTGTGTCATGTGGGGAAGGTCATAAATCAATGACTCTCCCACTACGAAGAGTGGTCACATCTTGACATTGCTCCTAACGTTTAGTGGAGGTGGAGATAACACTAGTTTGACCTTGGGGAGGTCTTTGGCCTTGGGCAGGAAACTTACCCTTCTCTTGAACACTCAATGTGTATTGTATCTTTGACAGACTCGCATTTATCTCGCCAATCATACGATCATATTTAGCATCGATTACGATCTGGCTTGCGATGAATTGATTCATAGTATCCTCAAGAGTTCTCCGCAGTGGCGGGATATAAGATCCTTGAGGTGGTGGTGCTTGCACATGTCCTTGCATGTGTGGAGCTTGTTGAAAGTGTTTTGGTGGAGGAGGGGCAACATGTCAAGGAGGGTTCATTGCTTCAAGCTATTGACCATAGCTAAAATCGAGATGGTTTTTCCACGAAGGGTTGTATGAATTCCCATGCGGTGCCTCGAAATTACCCTTAAATCCTCCTATACCACTAACTTGCTCCTGAAGCATTACTTTGTAGGTGGGTATGGTCGGCCATTCCTCAGTTGAATGACCCGCCTCACAAATCGCACACACCTTCTCGACGGGGTTTGGTAGGGATCCAACCAGTCCTTTTCCATATATCTCGCATAGGTCTCAAAATTCTTTCTCAAGGGTATCCAATCGACTGTCCATCATAAAATTCTTATATATGTGAAACAGGTCGGACGCCGACGGAGTGGTGGTCACTTGAAGATTTCGATTTTGAGCATTAGGATCAGATGTATCCCAAGATTGGGTAGTCTCGGTGACGTACCTCAGGTGAAGCTCAGCATCGTGGGCGTCTAAGTCGACAAAAGGACCACTTCCCATAGTTTTAACAAGTTGCTTGGAGTTAAGATTCAGCCCATTATAGATAAAAGAGATGATTTGCGCTGAATCAAATCCATGATGGGGGCATGAAGTAACTAACTCATTGAAACGCTCATAACATCGATGAAATGGCTCATTTTCAGATTGTCTGAACGCTTGAATTTGAGCCTTTATGGAGATTGTTCGATGTGTTGGGAAGAATTTCTTGAGAAATCTCGATTTCAACTCATTCCATGATGGAATCGAGCTTGGCGGTAAAGACCATAGCCAGGTCTTAGCTTTATCTTTGAGCTAGAAAGGAAAGAGTTTGAGGCGGATCACCTCTTGGGTGCAAGTTTAATCATTGAGAGTATCGCACACACCCTCAAATTCCCTAATGTGAAGGTATGGCTTTTCAGAATCCATACCATGGTAATGTGGTAACATCTGGATCATCCCATTTTTGAAACGGAATTTCCCAGCATTATACGGGAGTATAATTCATCCCGGAGTGACATTGCGCTCGGGATATAAGAATTCTCTCAGCGGGCGGTATGGAGGCTCTTCCTCACCGGCGGCTGCACTACCGTGCTGCGACATCTCTCTCTCACTTAAAAACTCGGTGCTCTCACTTGGTGTGGTCAAAGTGTGTTCGAGGTGTGTCCTAGGAAGGAAAACAGAGTGTTATTGGATATTGAGTGTGACGGTGTGGGAGGTGGGATCCAGAACTGTGGGGCGTTTGGAGTGTGAGGGCTATCGGGGTTTTACTCAACGATTGGATTTTCGTGAATGATGGTTAGAGTATTATGGGGTGTGGGAGTGAGTTCAGAATTTTGCATTAATGGCTTATGAGAGATGATGGTGAATCTTTTTGTGCTTTTTGAATTTTTTTACGTTTTTGGATTTTTTAAAAATTTTTGGTCAAAGCTTTAGATTGACTCGATCTAATCCTAAGTCTACCTAATTCCCCGGCAAAGGCGCCAAAAACTTGACGCAACTAAGAATGTTTCTCAGAAATGCGTACTCTCTAGGCTCAAGTGCAAGCCTGTCGCTCAAGTAATAATCCTCAGGGAAATAGGACAACAGGGTTGTGACGACGGGAAAAGACGAAGGAATCCTAACATTGACTCTAAAGAAAAGGAGAAAATGATTTGGTTTTGGGAATGATTAAACTAAGTGAAATTATGAAATTATGAAAAGGTGAAATTATATTAAATTACCTAGAATGCTAATGAAAATTGGTTTAAAACTTTAAACTATGTATGCGAAAAACAGGACGGGAATACAATCCCCCACCCCTAGTGTAGTGCAGTTATAATATTAATCGTAAATTTAACTGATTAATTTTACCCGGAATTTAGTACTCCCAAGCATTACGTATACGAGGTTCAAGCCCACGTCATACTTAATCTGAGGACGAGTAAATCGGTATTGCGGTAGTGACACTCGAATTGCATTCTAAATCATCCCGGTTACTCAGGGGTAAACGAGATATAAAGATCTACAATTGTTGTGTTCCTACGCAATACGGTCATAATCAATCACTAAATTCAGAGGACTAATTTTATATACACGCAACTAACACATCAGCCTGGGTTCATGTATCTCGGCCTTAGAAAATCTAGCCTAGCATGCTGAAAGTAATGAAAACAGTGTTTGATCTGCAGAAAAACATGATTAACTATGGAAAATTGGTAAAATGATGTAAAACAAAATTAAACAGATGAAATTACTTACTAATCTTACCAAAGCACTCAAAGTATTAATTGGAATTACTTATAATTACTGAAATCTGATCAAAGATTCAATATTGGGATTAAAAGAACAAACTGCATCTAAACTAAGGTTTCTGGAAAAGTAAGTGAAATTATGCTAATTCTCCATTTAAGTAATAATAATAAAAGGGTTTTTATACCCTACAATAATTCAAGAGTTTCAGTTGCACAAGGATTCTTTTTCGGAGAAGATAAGATTTGGAAATCTCGATAGGCGGACCGGTCCGGGCCTTAGGCGGACCGGTCTGCCTCCCAAGAGGATCGATTCTTTTTATTTCCAGGCAGATCGGTTAGGGGGCGGACCGGTTCTGTTATTTTTCACCTTCTTATGTTTGCTTTCGATCCGAGGTCTACTGGAGTTTTGCAACGCAGACCGGTCCGGAGCAGGGGCGGACCGGTCTGCCTGTTTGACTTTTTGCTCAACTCAGATTGCTCATATCTTTTGTTCCGGGATTCCGATTGAGGTGTTGTTTCTTCCTATGTGCTCATAAATGTGATATCTTTAACTTATCTTTGGTACCTCATCCGAATTCCAGGTGGAAATTACACTTTTGCCCTTTTGCCCTTTTGACTTTCCTTCTTGTCTTTCTTGATTCTTCTAGTTTTCTTCTTCCGTTTCTTGACATCAAATACCTGTAAAATCATTACTAAAAACTAGAAACTCGGTGTACTCATTAGGATTAGTGAGTAGCAAGATTATGAGATAAAGTCAAATCGATTACTTTGTTCGAGGTGCTAAAAGTGCCTAAATTAAGGGATAAATTAGGAAGAATTTATGCCTAATCAATGGGTCAAATTGAAATTTATGAAAATTATTTTTAAGTTAAAACCTTATTTTTCCATAACTTAGGCTAGGTTGATCCAAACATGGACTTACCTTATATAATTTTGTCTAAAAAAATGAAATAAAAATAGTGGGAAATTTTTTAGAAAATTCTGATTGGTTATGTGCCATCACGCGCTATATCTAGGTTTCTAGTCATAAAGTTTATCTATTTCCCATCGACAGTTGACTTTAGGGTTTATGATTTTTTACCTTTAATAGCTCCTTCATTTGTAAACCATTTGATATGATTTCACAACAAACTCAATCTAATTTTTCACAAGGAATCCAAATATAGAGGTTTTGTGGATTGAGATGTAGTATATCTCAAGTTCCATAACTTTGTGTTTTACTGAAAATTTGACCTAACATTCGTGACTTTTAAGGATATGGAAGGGATTATTATGAACATAGTTTTATTTTTGCTATGTGTAGGATTAATTTGGCTTTGATTTCAAACATAGAGATGGATTATAAGTTGAGAATTTAAGATTTTCAGTATCCTGGTTCAAAATACACTCAATCGATTTGCGATGATTATGCACATTCATTGCATTTGATCATTACATTCAAGTTCCTGAGGTTCCAATGACGACATTCAATGATTTAAACTTGAGATTTTATCATTATTTGTAAGTTTACCATTGAAGCGCAAGCTTAATGGTGTGAACTTCATAATTTTCACCTAGAGGTTGTTTTCTACATAAAATTTCCTACCATTTTGAGCTATTCTAGCTTTATAACAACAAAGAAAATGATTGAAACTAAAACAACTGAATATAGTACGTAAAATCAAAGAGTAGCTGCTTGGAGTGAAAATTTTGAGTTTCGAAAATTCTGTTTGAGTGAGTTTAAACTGAGGATTTCATAGGGTATTTATAGTATATGAGCAGTGGAGTTCATTGGTGGAAAAATGAGGTGGATTTGAACTGATATTTTGTGGTTTTTATTCTTGGGTTTGTTCCTCACATGTGTGCATGGTGTACACATGTGATTCTTGGTTGTTTGTGCTGATGTGTAAGCTTATTTGGACAGGGAGTTATATAAAATTAACAAAACTTTGGTGTTTGGTCCTCAGTTGGGCATATATATGAACTTGTAGCCTTAAAAATGTACTTTTAATAACGTTTAGGGTACTTTTATAATTTTAGAAAATTTCAATGGCTGAAATTATAAATTCGTGTTAGTTAAAGACTAAAGGGTTAATGTGATGTAAAGTTGGGGTTTAGGGTTAAGTACAAGTCAAGTTACGTTGTTTTGAAATTTTTAGGGGCTATTTTATAATTATTAAAACTTTAGCGGGTCTTGGTTAATTTAGTAAGTTGTATAGAATCAAGTATAGTTTCATTCTTCCTAGAAGACTTTTGAATTCGAATACGTTATAAAGGTTGAAATAGTGACTGTAGGTGATTAGGGTCGATTTTGAAAATCCTGGTTATTATATACAATTCTTTTGGGTGGTTATCCATGTCATTCCAATGACGGGTGTAACCCTTTCACTCAATATTACAGTGAAAACACAAGAGATTCCACATTGATTTCTGTAAAATAGGTGTGTGTTGTAAAAAATATAAGAAGGTTTTTGGAATTAGTAACAAAATTTGAACTCTTTTTCCCATGTGTAGCAATAATGCCACGCTTGTGAAGCTTGGAAGAAATTTATGGATAAAAATGATTTAATTATCTTTTGCTTTAGTCGATCGTTAGCCTATAGGTTTTGAAGAATCCATACAAAATAAACGATGGTAAGATGCGATGAAGAGATCAAAGATATTAAAAAAATACGGACACGCAAGAGTTAACAACTCTTCCAAGAGGGCGCAAAGCAATTAGAGTAAAATGGGTGTAAAGGCAAAAAAAATGATACAGGATAAGTAAAGGAGTATAAAGCATGATTAATCACCAAAGGCTTCAAGGATCGGTATGGAATTGGATATAAATAAGTATTCACTCCCATTACTCGCCTTGAAACAATAAGGTTAATTTTATCTTTAATGAGACAAAACAATTAGAAAACTCACCAAATGGATGTCAAGCCCACTTTTCTAAATGGACACCTTGAAGAAGAAGTATACGTTGAGAAACTCGGGGGATATGTGGTGAATGGCAATGAAGATAAATGACTAAAATTTAATCAGACCTTATATGGATTAAAGCAAGCATGAAGGGCATGGTTTAATAATATTGATCAAGATCCTCCTAAGAACGATTTAAAGGATGCCCTTATCAGCATGCTTTATAAACAAAGGTGAAAGAAGATAAGGATATTTTTCTTCTATGTGGATGATTTGATCTTCACGAGAAATGATCCATTACATATTTATCAATTCAATAAGGCAATGACAAGATAATTTCAAATGGCCGATACCGGCCTCATTTTATATTAGCTTAGCATAAGAGTGAAGAAAGTGAAATAAGTAATCTTCATTTATTAAGAATTTTATGAAGAAGGAAGTTTTAAAGAAATTCAAGATGACTAATTACAAGACAGTAAGTGTGCCCGTGGAGTGTGGCATTAAGTTTTCAAAGCATGAAAAAGCTAAAAAGTGGACCCAACATGTTTCAAGAGTCTTGTAGGAAGCTTGAGTTGCTTAACATGCACAAGGCCCAATATTCTCTATGGATTTGGACTTGTTAGATGTTACATGAAACTCCAATGATAAGACACATAAAGGATGCAAAAAGTATTCTTCTCCACATCAAAGGTACAATTCATTATAGATTATTTTATTCATTTTCTAACAGTTTCGAGCTGGTTGATTGTAATGATAGTGGTTAGTGAGGAGACTTGGATGATAGAAAGAGCACAAGTGGGTTCATGTTCTACATGGGAGATGTTGCATTCACATGGAGTTCAAATAAGAAACCAGTTGTGAGACTTTCTATTTTTGAAGTTGAATATTTTGTTGCCACAACATGTGTGCGTCATGTAATTTTGATGAAAAATATATTAATATGCCACACGAGACGGCCTGGATATATGTCGATAACAAATTAGCAATTGCATTAGCAAAGAATCTGATTCTCCTTGATAGAAGCAAGTATATTGACATCAGGTAACACTACATCTAAGAATGCATCGAAGAGAAGGATATGAAATTGAAGTACCTAAAGTCTCATGATCAAGTTCTCGAGATTTTCAAAAAGCCACTTAATCATAAGGTGTCCAAAAAATAAGAAGATTAATTAGACTTGCAGAACCAAGTTTCAGAAGGTGCGTTGAGAATTAAACATTGTTTTGGCCTAAAATATGTGTGTTATAAAATTGGACTAAATTACTAATCTGTTGTGGGCTTAAATAATTACTTAGTTATGGGCCTACTTGTTGTATGGGTCCAAAAATAATTGTCATCTTCTAGAATGTATTTAAAATGGTCCTTACGTAGTATATTGATGTAGTTATAGAGATATATACATTAAGATGTATGTGGTAGTTTTTGGTTCTAATTAATGAGGTCGGACATCCTTCTTATAGACCTATAAATAGGGATGATGTCTAGTTTTTTATCAAGAAAATTTTGAGTTCAAATATAAAGTGGTGAGTCATTAATACTCTATGACTCTCCTTTAATGTTCTTATTGCTCCCTTAGTAAAAATAAAATCCATCTTCCAACATTTGTCATTGCTGCTGTAGTAGTCTTCGTTGTTATTATTTGGATTATGATGCAGACCGTGGATGAAGTGCATGATATTGGCCTTCAACCACTAATCGAAATGTTGAATTTGATTAAATACATCTGTAAAATCATTTTTATACTTTTTTTGTGGAGCATCTCATGCCCGAAAATAACTGAGTAAAATCACTCAATAGTAATAAAAGATAACATCCGCATCTGAGAAAACATCAGGTGATGAAGTCGACTCAACATTGGAGATCGTCCATAGGTAATGTTATCGACCTCCTTTCCATTATGTAGATGAGATCGATGCCAGGAAGGCTAAATATGCTCATTCCTAAATTGTGAGGGAAGAACATGTGTAATCCCCATGCTCTGGGTCAAAAATACATTATTTCACACTCATTTACTATAAAACGAACTATCTCACATTAAGACCTAGATCGATAGAGAGATACTCACACTTAAATGTCAAATCATTGATTAAAGAGGGATTAAGAGATTTGTATCGTTCTTAGACTTCCGGTCACTTAAAACATAGTACAAAAGGCTACCCTATGGATGTAGGCCCCTCCTTGAGGGATGAACCAAGTAACTTTTGGTTTAATTCTTCTTATTCTCACCTTTGTCCTTACATAGCTGCATTTTGTTACTTATTTATTATTTGTTATCTCGGATTTGATTTCATCCTACAAAGATGAAACTTTGAAACCAATTTTAGACGATAAGAAAATGGCTCCGTCTGTTGAAAAGACTAAGCCACATTATTTATCACCTGTTTTATAGTTTCTAATTGTGGAAATTCTTTAAAATACCCCCTTATTTCATTGACAATCGTCTTGCTGATCAAATCAGTAGATTCGTTTGACTTTCTACTTTAAACCCTTGATTTATCATTATATTTTATAACTTCAAGTAATCTGAACCTATATACATTATGTTTCTAGTCATAAAGTTTATCTTCTTCCCATCACCAGTTGACTTTAGGGTTTATGATTTTTTACCTTTAATAGATCCTTCTTTTCTAAACCATTTGAGATGATTTCACAATAAACTCAATCTAATTTTTCACAAGGAATCCAAATATAGAGGTTTTGTGGATTGAGATTTAGTATATCTCAAGTTCCATAACTTTGTGTTTTACTGCAAATTTGACCTAACATTCATGACTTTTAAGGATATGGCAGGGATTATTATGAACATAATTTTATTTTTTCTATGTGTAGGATTAATTTGGTTTTGATTTCAAAGGTAGAGATGGATTTCAGGTTGAGAATTTAAGATTTTCAGTATCCTGGTTCAAAATACACTCAATCATTTGAGATTCTAATGCACATTCAAGGATTTGATCATTACATTTAAGTTCCTGAGGTTCCAATGATGGCATTCAAAGATTTAAACATTAGATTTTATCATTATTTGGAAGTTTACCATTGAAGCGCATGCTTAATGGTGTAAACTTCATAATGTTCACCTAGAGCTTCTTTTCTACATAAAATTTCCTACCGTTTTGAGCTATTCTAGCGCTATAACAACAAAGAAAATGATTGAAACTAAAAGAACTGAATATAGTACGTAAAATCATAGAGTAGCTACTTGGAGTGAACATTTTGAGTTTCGAAAATTCTGTTTGAGTGAGTTTAAACTGAGGATTTCATAGGGTATTTATAGTATATGAGTAGTGGAGTTCATTGGTGGAAAAATGAGGTGGATTTGAACTGATATTTTATGGTTTTTAATCTTGGGTTTTGTTCCTCACACGTGTTCATGGTGTACACATGTGATTCTTGGTTGTTTGTGCTGATGTGTAAGCTTATTTGGACAGGGAGTTATATAAAATTAACAAAACTTTGTTGTTTGGTCCTTAGTTGGTCATATATATGAACTTATAGACTTTAAAATAAACTTTTAATAACGTTTAGGGTACTTTAATAAGTTTAGAAAATTTATATGGGTACCTAGATTTGTCAGTCTGGCCCAAAACGGTCCTGGGACGAGTAGCGTGATAAAAAGGCCCAAAGTCTGGAGAGCCTTGCATCATAAGTAACTCGAGTAACGACTTGGTAAACCCCAGAGATCTCGAAGGCTGATATTCTCGGGATTTTGGATTGATGTGGTAGTTTTCCAACACCCCACTAACGAACTATCATATAAACAAGCCTAGGCCTGGGGCAAAAGGCACGATTTGTATTCTCTAAAAAAACTCCCCAAAGGATATCGAAATAAGACTGACTGCACCACCGTGGACGTAGGCATTTTTACTGAACCACGTATATACTGTGTTGTGTGATTGGCATCTTTTACATTCTTTACATGCTTTGGTGATTGCGCTTTTTATCATTTATTTGTGTTGAATATAATTTTTGCCACAATTTTAATGGATGAAATTATAAATTTGTGTTAGTTAAAGTCTAAAGAATCAATTTGATATAATGTTAGGGTTTAGGGTTAAGTACAAGTCAAGTTACGTTGTTTTGAAGTTTGTAGGGGCTATTTTATAATTATTAAAACTTTAGCAGGTATAGGTTAATTTAGTAAGGTGTAGGGAATAAAGTATAGTTTCATTCTTTCTAGAAGACTTTTGAATTTGAAAACTTTATAAAGGTTGAAATAGTGACTGTAGGTGATTAGGGTAGATATTGAAAATCGTGGTTATTATATACAATTCTTTTGGTTGGTTATCCATGTCATTCGAATGACTGGTGTAACCCTTTCACTCAATATTACAGTGAAAACACAAGAGATTCCACATTAATTTCTATAAAATAGGTGTGTTTTGTAAAAAACATAAGAAGGTTTTTGGAATTAGTAACAAAAGTTGAACTCTCCTACCCATGTGTAGCAATAATGCCACACTTGTGAAGCTTGGAAGAAATTTATGGATAAAAATGATTTAACTCCCTTTTGTCTTTTCTCCGATCATTAGCCAATAGGGTTTGAAGAATCCATACAAAATAAACAATGGTAAGATGCGATGAAGAGATCAAAGATATTAAAAAATACTGACACGCAAGACTTAACAACTCTTCCAAGAGGGCACAAAGCAATTAGAGTAAAATGGGTGTAAAGGCAAAAAAATGATATAGGATAAGTAAAGTCTTATAAAGCATGATTAGTCACCAAGGTTTCAAGCCTCGATATGTCATTGGCTATAAATAAGTATTCACTCCCATTATTCGCCTTGAAACAAAAAGGTTAATTATATCTTCAATGAGACAAAACAATTAGAAAACTCACCAAATGGATGTGAAGCCTTCTTCTCTAAATGTCCACATTGAAGAAGAAGTATATGTTGAGAACCCCGGGGGATATGTGGTGAAAGGCAATGAAGATAAAGAACTAAAATTTAATTAGACCTTATATGGCTTAAAGCAAGCATGAATGGCATGGATTAGTAATATTGATCAAGATCCTCCTAAGAATGTATTTAAGGGATGCCCTTATCAGAATGCTTTATAATCAAAGGTGAAAGAAGATAAAGATATTTTTCTTGTATGTGGATGATTTGATCTTCACGGGAAATGATCCAAAACATATTTATCAAATCAAGAAGGCAATGACAAGATAATTTCAAATGGCCGATACCGGCCTCATTTCATAGTATCTTAGCATAAGAGTGAAGAAAGTGAAAGAAGTAATCTTCATTTATTTAGAATTTAATGAAAAAGGGAAGTTTTCAAGAAATTCAAGATGACTGATTACAAGCCAGTAAGTCTGCCCGTGGAGTGTGGAATTAAATTTTCAAAGCGTGAAAAAACTAAAAAGTTGACCCAATATGTTTCAAGAGTCTTGTACGAAGCTTGAGTTGCTTAATAGGCACAAGGCCCAATATTCTCTATGGATTTGGACTTGTTAGATGTTACATGAAACTCCAATGATAAGACAGATAAAGGATGCAAAAAGTATTCTTCTCCACATTAAAGGTACAATTCATTATAGATTATTTTATTCTTTTTCTAACAATTTCAAGCTTGTTGATTGTAATGATAGTGGTTAGTGAGGAGACTTGGATGATAGGAAGAGAACAAGTGGGTTCATGTTCTACATGGGAGATGTTGCATTCACATGGAGTTCAAATAAGCAACTAGTTATGAGACTTTCTATTTTTGAAGCTGAATATTTTGTTGCCACAACATGTGTGCGTCATGTAATTTTGATGGGAAAATATATTAACATGCCACACAAGGCAGCCTAGATATATGTCGATAACAAATTAGAAATTTGATTAGAAAAGAATCTGATTCTCCTTGAGAGAAGCAAGTACATTGACATAAGGTATCACTACATCTGAGAATGCATCGAAAAGAAGGATATGTAATTGAAGTACGTAAAGTCTCATGATCAAGTTCTCGAGATTTTCAAAAAGCCATTGAATCATAAGGTGTACAAAAAATAAGAATATTAATTAGACTTGCATAACCAAGTTTCCAAGGGTGCGTTGAGAATTAAACATTGTTTTGGCCTAAAATATGTGTGTTATAAAATTGGACTAAATTACTAATCTGTCGTGGGCTTAAATAATTACTTAGTTATGGGCCTACTTGTTGTATGTGTCCAAAAATAATTGTCATCTTCTAGAATGTATTTAGAATAGTGCTTACGTAGTATATTGATGTAGTTATAGAGATTTATACACTAAGAGGTATGTGGTAGTTTTATGTTCTAATTAATGAGGTCGAAGATCCTTCTTATAGACCTATAAATAAGGATGATGTCTAGTTTTGTATCAAGCAAATTTTGAGTTCAAATACAAAGTGGTCACTCATTAATACTCTATGACTCTCCTTTAATGTTCTTACTGCTCCCTTAGTATAAATAAAATCCATCTTCCAATAGTTTTCGATGCTACTGCAGTAGTCCTCGTTGTTATTATTATAATTTTTATTATTTGGATTATGTTGCAGACCATGCATGAAGTGCAAGATATTGGCCTTCAACCATTAATTGAAATGTCGAATTTGATTAAATACATATTTAAAATCATTTTTATACTTTTTTGTGAAGCATCTCCTGCCCGAAAAGAACTGAGTAAAATCACTCAATAGTAATAAAAGAGCTCATCCCCAGCTGAGCAAACACAAGGTGATGAACTCGACTCAACATTGGAGATCGGCCATAGGTAATGTGATCGACCTCCTTTCCATTTGTGTAGACGAGATCCATGCCAGCATGGCTAAATGTCAAATACAACTGGGATAACATTGTTAGAAGTTTACGAGTACCGTGTGAGTGGCATCATCGTCAATAAACATGTGTAAGAATATTTCTACATGTTCAAATCTTTAAATCATCCTACCAATTGGTTGTAACCCATTAAAAAATATGTTGATTCCTAAATTTTAAGGGAAGGACGTGTGTAATCCCCATGCTCTGGGCCTAAAATACATTTTTCACACTCATTCACTATAAAAGGAATTATCTCACAATAAGACCTGTATCGATAGAGAGATACTCACACTTAAATTGTCAAATCATTGATTAAAGAGGGATTGAGAAATTTGTATCGTTCTTAGACTTCCGATCACTTAAAACATAATACAAAAGCCTACCCTATGGATGTAGGCCCCTCCTCGAGCGATGAACCAAGTAACTTTTGGTTTAATTCTTCTTATTCTCACCTTTGTCTTTACATATTTGCATTCTGTTACTTATTTATTATTTTCTATCTCGGATTTGATTTCATCCTACAAAGACAAAACTTTGAAACCAATTTTAGACGATAATATAATGGCTCCGTCTGTTGAAAAGACTAAGCCAAGTTATTTATCACCTGTTTTATAGTTTCTAATTGTGGAAATTCTTTAAAATACCCCCTCATTTCATTGACGATCGTATTGCTGATCAAATCAGTAGATTCATTTGATTTTCTACTTAAACCCTTGATTTATCATTCTATTTTATAACTTCATGTACTCCGAACCTATATACATTATGTTTCGGAAGACATTAGTCATACCCTATTTTCCTATCATTATGCTCTAGGCCCTTATTAATAAGTGATTTTGGTAAAACCAACAAAATCTATTATTTACAATTTTATCTTCTTAAACCCTAAACATGCATCTAATCAATTTAATCCATTGAATAAATAAAACATGCGGTAAATCCAACAATTCCAAAAAAATATCCCCGAAGGGTAAATCTTTTTATTTCCACTATAATTTGTAAAGAAATGATTGACAGTCGGATTACAGGGAAATAAGATGACATACGAATACCCACAGCTGTTGGTCGATGTTGTCAGCAATGGGACACTCACTTCAGCTCCACAAGAACTGCAGTCCTAATGTCAACGAGAAATACCGCAGCACTTGATGAACAAACTTGAAGAATGCATAAACTAGGGTTTTATGGGGGGGGGGGGGGAGGGGGGGTTAAGGATAATATGATCTTGAATAGAATTCTTGATGAATTGATAATAATTTTATGTTGGAAATCCTTCTCATACGTTTATATAAGGATTAGACATGTTAGTTTCAAATTTGGTGAAGTTTCATGAAGATTTGAGAAAGTTATTTGGGTGAGAAAATTGTAAAAATGCAAGGTTGAAGAAGACCTACTTGGGAGAATCGATTCGGCTTCCTAGAAAACCATAATTTTTCCTCTTTGCTTATATAACCCCATGAATTGAATTACGAGCAACTTTGGTGATAGTTTAGCAATTATGAGGAGAGTTGGGGAAGGCTAGTAGGCATGGGATTTTGGTTTGATTGATTTTGATAAGGGTTAAGTTGGGATAATTAATCGACGGTATCGAAGGGTAGACCATAATCTAAGATGATAACCAATAGGGTATAAGTATAATAACTACTAAATTAATGTAAGGGGTAACAATGGTCCCTCCAGGTAAAGAATAATGCCTGACAATACATGATAGAGGGATATATTATGAATATATTGTACGGTGAGTATTCGAAAAAAAAATACTACATAAGGTAGATTACTATATATTGGTTTCGTGTATACCTATATATATATATATATATGAATGTTTTGTACTAATTATGTGTGATAGTAGTGAGATTAGATAGTGTGTATCTTAACAAAGATTAATCTACTTATGTGTGATAGTAGTGAGACGAGATAATATATATCTAAATAATGATGAATCTATTAATATGTGAATAGTATGAAGATAGATAGTGAATATCTAAAATAAAGTTTAAGTAGAGAAACTTCAATGGTAAGGCCTAAATAATAACATACGCGAAACAGTAACTTGGGTTTAATAGTAACATGAGACAGATGTTAATTATTAAGGGGATTTGGTGGTGTACTGTATGGGGAGTAATGGTAAGTTAAGGAGAATCTTAACTAAGGAATTAATGGTAATTGATGGTATTCGGTAGCATACTGTATGGGCGGTATGGGTGAGCTAGACAAATTTGAGGTTTATTAGTTATTGGTAACCTAGTTGTATTGGGTAGAATGACTGGGAGGGGTTGAGGAGGAAATGTTAAGTGCACACTATGGATGAGAGGTCAGGAACTCAAGGGAGTGTTCGCAGCCTTACATATGTATCTAATAATTGTTCATTTAAATTGAAATGTAAATGCTTCCTAAATATTTTCAAATGATTTTTACTTGGCCTCTGACCCCTACTTGCAAAAAATTTTCTAAAACCTTTTAGGTGTCCAGCAATAGGGACACTAAGTAGGATGATATTTTCTAGGGATGCGTAGACACAGTACTTGTGGATGCTTGCAAGATTTGGACTTAGTCACTTCAGTTACTTCATTCCTAGTGTAGGGTGTAGTTAAGTATTTCATTCGGGCGTGTTAGCCCTCAGTTATTTCATTATTTTAGTCAGACTATTATTAAGATTTTATTTATGTTGGACGTTTATTTGGATTAGGGAATCGATGGTTTATTTTGTATTACTTTATTTCAGCTGTTTATGAGACGATTATTCAGATTATTTATTTATTGCATGGATGGTTAGTTATTGTATTTATTTTCGCATATGGTTTTGCTTACTAAAAAGATAAATTTGGCACCGACTTTTTGAATACTAGGTGGTTAGTAAATGTTTAAATAGTTTTTAATAGTGATGCTATGAATGAGCCAAATGGGAATGATGTTTTAATGTAATGAAGTCCTGATCACCTGGAATTTAATTAGGCGAGGTGTCACACCGGGATCCTCATTAAAATGTCGAGTTTAATTCCATAAGAGTGTATCCATAGAAGGATATCATACTCGTTGACGGACGAGACAAAATACCCAGTGTATGAAGTATTAGATGGATCTTCACCATCTGAATCATCGGCGTCATCTTCACTATCGGCCTCCGCGGGGATTGGGGGTCCTATTAGGAACCTCTCTCGAAATTCATGAGGAGTCATAGTTGGGACAAGAACGACATTTGAATTGATCGTTGACTCATCCCTATTAGGGACAACTTGAATAGATGAGTCATCTCGACCAGATGACTCGGCCTCAGTGGAAGACAACATACGACATTCCCTCATTTCCTCTTCAAAATATCGATCCTCGGCTTCAGTAGAGGACAAGACGAGAGTCTCATTGGACAACAAAATATTATTTTCAAATAAAATGGAAAAATGGGTCGTACCCAGTGTGACACCCCGCCTAATTAAATACTGGGCGATCACTCCTTTATTAAATTAAATCAAGGTAAACAGTTGGTTTATTCTCAGCATCACTGTCGATAAAAATAATTTTTCCAATTTAACACCCTTAATAATTAAGCTAAGTGTCAAAACATTTTCATACATAACTTCCAAATTTATTTAAAGAAAAAGATTTATTTATTTTATTAACAACATTTCTACAATTAAGAATCACAACACAATAAACCAGATAATATAATACATTCGTCAATCGAATGTCAACATATGAAAACTAAAGTCATAAATCCAAACTGAATAAATCCCATAGAACAAAACTGGAAATAACTGAAATATAAATGTCCCAACAACAATGAAGTAATGGAAAGGGCGACACATGCCCAATAATGAGAATGCTAGAAGTGGAGTCAATAAAGGAAGCCGTCTACGCAAGTGACCTGCAACTCCCACCTAAGCTGCAGCACGTTCCTCTCAAGGGATCCTAAGCAAGACGCCCCTGTGGCTGGGCACCTGAAATATATACATATATATACAAGAGAGAGAGAAGAAGAAATGGGTCAGAGCCCGAAAGTGTGTTTGATTTTAAAATACGTTTAGCAAGTATTTAAATTGATACAGACCAATGCAACAACATATTAGAGCGTCACTCTCTTGAGAAATACTCACCTCTCTTCTAATGTGCACACCTATCGTACTAACCTTCCCGAGGGTTTATCTTATTATTTTTATCATACTAACCTTCCTAATAATTTAACGTATCTTAACTTACTCATAAGATTTCAAAACCGAACAATATTATTGTTTAGAAAGAATACTTCCAACTAGCAGCACAACTCTCGTTTTAACTTTTATTAATTTATAAAGTTTCTCAGTAACATATTATACATTCACAAAACAAGTATTTACTATACGAGTCATCAACCATGTCCTACTTATCAAATCACAGTAGGCAGTTTCAAATTTCCAAATCTTATATATATATATTAACTACTCGCATAATATGTATAAAATAACAGCACCCCACATAAAACTATGGTGCGTGCATACTTCTACTATACAAACCCCATACCACTCATATCAAGGGGAATACAAGTTCGGAATCACTCTCGAACTGTATTAACACATACACAAATAATATCGAGGCAAAGCATAGATTCCAAGTCTCTAAGAGGATGGCACATACTCGCGTCTCTTAGGACCGTCTGAACTATTAATTCGATAGCCTGTACCAAGGATATCTATCTTCTAGGGTACAAGTCAATATCCCCTATAAAGGTCCCATCGAGATAAGACTGTCCCAGCGCGGTAACCTCAAGGATAGCAAGTAGTGCGGTATATTTTTCACATGTATATAATATATGTACACACAATCATATAAATATACCACTTTTATCATATTAATATAGGTTCCTCTCGTTACCCATAATTACAACATTTATCCTTAATTTCACATTATTAGTATTACGTATAAGGTTTCATCTCTAACCTTAACTCGAAGGGTTTTCTCACTTAATACGTGACATTCGTTGACTCTATCCTTCCAAGTGTGAAATTCAGTAGGTATACCTCTATTTACTATCGTAGCTATTTTCCGCATTCTCTCACTTGAAATACGTAGTTTCATGGTTCATTATATAATTATCCCAAAAATAAGATTCTCGTCTTATAATAAAGTTCCCAACACTTATTCAAATGTCCTACTGGTCTTTCCTATCTCCCAAAACATTTCATTAAGGACACCCAAGAATTACTTCACGATAAATTCAATTTAACTAAGTAAACAAGGGAAATAAGAGTCTGCCAGGAGGGGTCGATCGATCAAGGTCTGGGTCTCAATCGATCGAACCTTCAATCGATCGAAGCTCTAGGCTCGATCGATCGATCAAGCAGGTCTGCGAAAATTCTGCAGAAATGCAGTTACGGGTTCTACCAAATTTCATCATCAAAAACTTTGTTTCTCCATTCTAAACGTCCCAAAAATCCTACTACTATCATTATAACGTTATACCAGATGTTTTCAACGTAAAGCATGTGTATATCTAACATTAAACATGGATAATTAACTCAAAATTTCATCTAATCATCAAGAACCCTAGAGCTTTTCTTAATCAAGGTTCTAATCTATTTTTACCAAAATTTCCTTCTAATATATCATCAAAATTTCGTGGGTTATATTCCTCTACATGGCAAGGATTCCAGAATTTCATATAAATCATTTCTACATGCATTTTCCAAACACAAATTGGGTGTTCTTCCATATTTATCATCTCTAATCAATCCTAAACCAACATGAAGATTGCATTAACGAAAATATGCAAGTTAAACACTTGCCTGGGATTTTTGGTATTCTGATTCATGGCTGATTTTTGTATGGTTGTGTTCCTCGTCTCGCGATCTACGTGGTGGTGGTAGCGGCGGTGCAAACCGGTGACTTTTTGACCTTGAATTGCCTTGGAGCTCTCTCCTCTCTTCTCCAATGGCCGTCACTTGATTTCTGGATATTCTAACCCTAAAAGCTAACCTAAATGGCTGATATAGGTTGCTGAATTTCGTGGGTTTAATTGTCCAATTATGTAAAATGACTAAAATGCCCTCCCGGGGTACTAATTAGGCCTAAAAATGCCCCGAGACCCAAACTACACCCCCGGGTACACTTTTCTGACTATCTCGACCCTACCGGATGCGTTGGCACACTCAAAACGACCATGCGGGCAACTTATAAAATATTCACTTTTTATTTAACAAAATTAGTCCCGACGTGACACGAGCACGTTCCGACTTAAATTTCCGAAATCGTCATTTAATTCACTCATGACATTCAATATAACCAATATAATATATTACTTTGCTCATTAGTAATATTCAACCAATTTTCCCATAATTACTAACTCTCGTCACGTTAATAATTATAACATAATTAATTTCCTAATTTTTATAAAATAAATCATTCACGTTAAATTTAATAAATCCCCAATTAATATAGTATAAAAATACGGGGTATTACACCCAGGGGGGTCGACCCTACGTCTAGCCTCGCCCTCTTCTTTTACCCTACGGATCTCTTAGAAGCACCTATCTCTAAGTATGGTGAACTCTTCGGCTTACTTATAAAGCTTTTGTAACATCTAAGAGAAAAGGTGATACTTGAGTTATCGAAAACAAAGTCTGAAAACAAACAAAAACTTTAGGGTTTTGACCAACTTTGACATAAAGATTAAAATAGGCAACTGAATCATTTTTATCAAGAACGCAGAAGAATATGAAAGAATCCTTGCCAGAGATGGTGATCAGATTGTCGTCAGAGTAAAAAATACAAATATTTTTGGGGGTTAAACCTACCAACAGCCTCCTATGATCTATGAACCGCCCTACAACCACCCTAGACAGGACCTATGGCCACCAAGAAAGGCTGTCGGAGAGTTAATAAATGTCGAAAATAAAAAAGATCAACAAAATATTTCATAATCAAAGGAGATAATAACAAATAAAGGGACATATGAGTACTTGAGAGTGTTTGTGGAAGTAAAAGCCAAGGAAAATCCTAAGGATTGGTGGAAATTGTCGGAACAAATGAGAGGTGAGCACTAAAAATTCTGGTTCTAGAGAGAGAAATGGCGCACGAATAAGAAAAGAAAAATGAGAAGAAAATGGTTTTTAAAAAAACCATTAAAATATTAGTAATGATTTTGCACAACTTTCAAAGTGATGCGTGACTCTCAATGTATTCCATCATTAGGGAAAAATAACCTTAGTGCGCCTGACAGCCATCATGCTTAGGCCACACTTCATTCAATGCAATGACTGACTGTGTCCCCTTATAATAAATTTGGAAGTTTAAAGGATGACTCATCCAAAGGGCACATTACCCATCAGCCACCTTATCACATCAATGGCTAAGGGCTAGGGGTGATTAGTACCCTCGTCCAGACTAGGATCCACCTCACCCTCAACCAACTAGTGTCAGGTAGTTCAAAGTAAGGAATTATGGCTCAATTATGGACTAGGATTGAGTCACCTCGGCCTCGGCCATGATAACTTGGCCTCGTTTAATGAGTTAAGTCAACATGGTTCAACATCAGTAACCCTATAGTAAGTGTAATATCGTCCTCGTCCTCGTCCCCCACCTATCAGGAGATGGGGGTCGACCCAAGTCAGCAAGTTAGCACCGGCAATGGTCCCACTAGGGGTCGACCCATTAACTCAGCCTCAGTTTGGACTACGTAGCCGAAAGTGACACCTAGCAGATCGCATGGGATGGAACACGCATGGGACAGTTCGTGTGGAATGCGTGACTATGTGGGATAAACCATTATGGCCAAATCTCCCTCACACATAAGGGAATATTTCATCATCTTGACCTGCATGTGACAGAGATAGCTGGGTCTTCCTCATTGGTTAGGAACATTCTATGCATGCATTATACATGCTTGGGGGTACACTACACCCCCAAGGAAATGTAAATACTTGTCTTCTACATAATTATATGGGATGGATTATTCACAACCCTAGCATAATTCTATCAAAATACTTAGTGAAGAGAGAGAAGCTTGAGAGTTATATTTACAAGCCATTAGTGCCCTTATTATAGTGAAGATCACCATTCACACTGCACAGTGGATATAGGCTCCGGTCAAACCACTTATATCTGGTGTTATCTTTTTCTTTGACTCATCTCTTTCTACTGTTATATTTTTATATTTTCACCATTATTGTTTCGATGTGAGATTATGCATCACTTTAATCTGATGATACCAATTATAGTACCATCAGGTATATAGGTCACTTGAACAAGGAGAAATTAAAACCTGAGACCTATGAAGAGAGCTTTGCTATGACCGCCCTGATGGGAGGATTATAGAAAGGAAAACTTTTTTGGAAGTTGGCTGAGGATCCTCAAAAATCTATGGCAGAACTTCTGGATACGGATAGGAGAGAGACGAATGTGGAGGAGGCCATGGAGGACAAATGAGAAGTTACAAAAAGTGGAAGTGGGAGTAAATCCAGAAAATATAATGGTAAGGGAGACAAGAAGAGGTCGGCTGAGGACAAATTTGCTTACTACACTCCACTCACAATAAGACCTGATATGATTTTAAATGAGATTAAATAAGAAAGATCCGTGAGATGGACTGATAAGCTGAGAGCTCCCCCTCATAAAAGGGATCAGAGAAAATGGTGTGAGTTCCATGAGGACCACAGACACACGACTAACTAATGCTTTGCCCTCAAAGGTGAGATTGAGAAAATGTTAAAATAGTAAAAACTGAGAAAGTACATTGATAAAAGCATTACTAGAGGTGACAGGGACTACAATAGAAAGAGATGAAATAATAAGCCTAGATAAGAGGTCCAGGCAAACAAAATGACAATATCCTTGGTGATGATGATGAGGTGGACTACTTTGACCTCACACCAAAGGATGTTGCTCCCAAAGGTCGGTGTCTTGGCCGGTAAGAGGAACGAAGCTAGTCGAGATGATTCTCAGTAAATAGCCCACATATATTCCAATTGAAAGAAGTTTGGTAGAGGTCGTCCACTTACAACCATCAATTTAATCTCAGTAAAAAATGTAAGTGTAACCTCGTTCAAATGAAGCTCCATGTATCAACTATTTTTTATTATAACTAAAATTCAATGAAAAATGCGTGTATGTTCTCATATTCTTCTCATACGAAGTGTTGAAATTCATGGTTTAAGTTATCTTAAACTATAAAACATCATTAAGTTGGTGAAAATCTCTTCGACGAAAAGACGGTGTAGGACGAGACGACTGTCATCCATACACTCTCACAAAGATGAGAGGGGACATGATTAAACACTATAATTTGCTGACTTCAAGTTTAAAAATCATTTAATTGTGGTTACATTCATCTCAGATAAAGATGAGAAGAGATTAAAACATCATTAAGTTGGTGAAAAACTCTCTCGACGAAAAGACAGTGTTGGACGAGATGACTCTCATCCATACACTCTCAGAACGACGAGAGGGGACATGATAAAACACCATAATTTGGTGACTTCAAATTAAAAAATAATTTAATAACGGTTACACTCTTCTCATCCAAAGACGAGAAGAGATTAAAACAGCATTAAGTTGGTGAAAAACTCTATCGGCGAAAAGATAGTGTAGGACGAGACGACACTCATCAATACACTATTAGAAGGATAAGAGAGATATGATCAAACACCATAATTTGGTGGATTAAAACTTAAAAATAATTTAACTATAGTTACACTCATCTCGGTCAAGGATGAGAAGAGATTAAAACATCATTAAGTTGGTGAAAAATTCTATATATGAAAAGACAGTGTAGGACGAGACAACTCTCATCCATAAACTCTCAGAATGACGAGAGAATACAATATCAAACACCATAATTAAATGCAAATTCAAAAAGATTAATTTGGTTACACTCCCTTGTTCAACAACGAGTTAGACCTTGAGACAAACATCATTAACTTGGTGATATCATATTTGAAAAACTATTGATTTGGTTAGAGACAAACATTATTAACTTGGTGATCTCAAATTTGAAAACCCATTAACTTGGTTAGATACAAACATCATCAACTTTATACCCCGAATAACTTGGTTGATAAGAACCCAAAACTGTACATTTCATACCCCGAATAGACGCACTTTTTTTGCTAATTCTAGACAATATGGGTCTTATGTGCTAAAATATTTATCTTCTAGGTCAAACGTTCGTTTGCGGTGTCAAATGCTATATATCGAGGCAATTACGCGTTATATGGTGCTAAATACCTTATCCCGTATCCTACCCTACCCGAAACTGAGCCTAAACCTACTCCGAACCCGTGTGTGTCTAATATATCCCTTTATATCATTTTTTAGATTTTTAGTTTGAGTCATTTTAATTTTTAGGATTTATCTTAGATTTATTTAGTATTTTCTAGGTTTTATTTTCTATTTTTCTATTTTGTTTTTTGTTAGTATATTTTTATTTCATATTTATTTTTATTAGTTATTAGTTTTATTTTTATTAGGATTAGATTTTTTTTAGGATTTCATTTATTAGTTTTATTTGATTTTACATTTATTTAGGATTTAAGTTTTTAGTTTAATAGATTTCTATTTTTTATTTTATTTCTTTTTTTTAGTTTTAGTCTTTGTTTTATTTTAGAAATAGGATTTCATTTTTTAAGTTTTTATTTTATTTTATTTTTATTAATTTTAGTTGTGTTATTTTTTGGTGTCCAAATTAAACACACACAAACACACACCCTATACCCACATACACTTATCCTAAACCCAACCAATATATCCTACACCCTAAGCCACACCTACTTTCCCTACACCCTCACTACACCCAATACCTCCCCCTTCATCTTCTTCCCTACACCTCTTTTTCTCTCCTCTCATCAACAGCCACAACCCCCATCATCATCCACACTCTCTCTCGTCTATTAAAACCCAACAAAGAAATCAGCCTCCGACCCTTGTCCAGCGCGAACACGTCCCCCTCCAACCTGCCTGAACCAAACCCCCACCGGAACTCGACCCCTTCAACTCCACAGCTCCGGCGTGCTAATACTGCCGCCACCGCCGATGCTGTCTCCATCTCCGGCGCAGGCAGACAACCTCGTCTTACCCAAAACCGACCTCATCTCCATCCTTCCCTCTACCCGAATACCTTCCAAACATCAACCCGGTTTCGTTTCAAACCCCAAACCATACCAAACCCATTTGTAGCCAAGCGTCCACACAATGTTCACCTGCTACAAACCAAAATAAAACCAAACCAATTAAGCCACGTGCCATTTAATTCCTTTAACACGTTTTTCCATTTTTACCCCCAACTAATTCATTTAAACTCCAATTCCAAAAATGATCCCAAACCTCTCATCCCCAAATCTGATTTTATTCCCTCACCTCACTACCCACGTGACCTCACCCAAACCACATGCACCCTCCATTAATTCCTAAATTAACCCTCACCCATACCTTTCATATTCCATACACTTATATCATCCCATTTTTACCCTCATTCTCCATGCCTACTATTAAAAGAGGATGAAGACCCATTTTGAGAGGATCTCCAATTTAGTTTTTACACTTTGTGTGATAAATTTCTCTACACTCCTCTTTAGAGAGTATTTGCATTTTTAGCAAATATCTCAATAAAGAGGTGTGTAGTGAAATTTATCTCTAGGATGAATTCCACCCCACCCATCTATAATGAATCTTGGCATTTTTATCCATTAACTCATTATAGATTGATGTAGTTGAATTTATCCCTTATAGGAGGTAAATTATTATACATTCCTTTATGTTGATATTTTGCATTTTTAGCAATTATCTCAATATAAAGTAATGATCTAGAATTTATTTCTTTGGGTGAATTCTAATGTACAATTTTATAATTTTTGGATTTGCATTTTTAGCAAATCTCTTTTATTATTTAATTGTCCATTATGAATTTATCCACTATCCTTTTTATTTTTATTTTATAAATTTTAGTTTAGATTCAATAAATACATGAGTGAGGGATTGCAATTGAGAGAGTGTTGATGTAATTGAAGATTTCATTCCAATTCAAGGCTTAAATGGGTTTGATCTATTCCTCTCTTATTACTTTTAGTTCAATCTTCTCATGTTTTTATTTGTTTATATTATATTTGTGGATGATGATTATTGAGGGCTAATATCCCATTCATAGGATGAAATTTTGAAACCCTCATGAATCCAATTTAGTTAGTTTACTTTTTAGCACAATTTTATTTACCTCATTTTTTTATTAGCTTTTACATCTTAGTAGTACTTTAAAAATTAGTATATAGTTAGTTAATTAATATTCCCTTGAAAAATTCATAAAAAATATAAAAAGTAAAAATAGAAAAATATAATAAAATGCAAATGAATGAATATATATATGTCCTCACCAATTTTGTGTTTCACCCTTAGATTTGGATTGACTCCCTTACTTACCCTTTACACTAGTTTTGTTATAATTTTGTAGGTTCAAGGGAATTTTTGATGTATAGAGAAGTTGCACAACAATAAAAGTACATAGAGAAGCAATTATTTTTATTTATCAAATGGCGTTGTTGCCGATCTTTGGAGCTTGAAGCACTTGCGAGAATTACCTATTTGTGATTCATTTGTATTGCACTTTTTATTTTGATTTTTTGTACCATTTTTTTCATTTGTTTAGAAGGATTGTATTAGGACTTTATTACTTGGCTTGTATTGCAGTGCATAGAGACTCCTTATTATTTCGCATTTAAATTTGTAATAAAAAAAAGATAAGCGTGATAGGGAAACCGGACAAGGTAAAGAGAGGGCGTCCATAGGCGAGGATTTATAAGCCTCTCTACCTTGGGTCGATAGGACTCCCGGGGACGACTGAGATAGGCATGATCTTCCCCCGGTTGACTCAAATTTTTCGGCACCCCACGGCCTAAAAATCGTGGGAGGTACATTTCTTGAACACTCGCGCCTCTCCTGTTAACGAGTTAATTCTTTTGTGTGTTTTGTGTGCTCTTACTTGATTTTATTCTCGTATTTATTTTCTAATGGTGTGATGAATTAATTGACTAAGACCTACACCCGGTCACTCACGAGAAGGGATTTAATCACCCGACTCACTCGCTTACCTTTGAGTGTTAACCTAGCCATCACTAAATTTAAAATCAATCAACTAGGTATCCCACTAGGAGAATAAATTTTGCAAAGGCGATCACTCATATAAATTCCGTGATTATTTTATCGCCCGCGGGCTTAATTAAAATTTGACTACCCTTTCACTAAATTCAAAGATAAAAATTGGCTATGTGCTAGTTAGGAAAATTTCTTTACTTGTGTGTGGGTCCAATTCATTTTTCGGTAGTCGAATTTTAGTAAGTTTGTCCATTCAAAGAGTCCATATTTTTCCCCACCTTTTCTTTCAAAAAATCCAAAAATATTTTGTTCCTTTATTTTTCACAAAACCCCAAAGACATTTCCTTCCTTTATTTTTTTTTAGAAAAATTCAAAAATATTTTCTTTCCTTTTGAATATATTTTTTTTCACCACTATTTTCTTCCAAAAAACATTTTCTTCCTTTATTTTTTTAGAAAAATACTAAATATTTTCTTTCCTTTTGAAAAAAAAATTCAAAAATATTTTTTTTCCCCACCCTTTCTTCCAAAAAATCCAAAATTATTTTCTTCCTTTCATTCTCTAAAAATCCCAAAAATATTTCCTTTATTTTTCAAATTATTCAAAAACCACAAAAAAAAAAGAGAACATCTTGAAAATAAAAAATAAGGCCGTGATCGGTGTATCTTCACCCTCACCTTTGTCAAATTACCCAACAAGATTGATGCTTCAGTCTTGTTTGGGGGTGATTCTCATCACCCCAAATTTTCTGCCGCCCCACGCCATCATCGTTCTTATCCTTAGGGTGAGAATGGTTCGGTCTGGCTGAAGACATTAAACTTAGCGCTACCGGGAGGCCGCCCGAGTTTCTTGCACTAGTCTCATCCTGTTTGGGGGTGGTATTTCACATCACCCTATGCTTTATCATGTTATATTCTTGTACACATTTTTTCTCTTATCATTTATTCAGGTTTATTATTCGCAATATCTATCCAGTTCATTAGCGGTTCATTCTGGTAATCTCTTTCCACCTTATGCTCTCAATTTTAAAAATCATTTTACTTAACATTGAGGACGATGTTCCTTTTTGTTTGGGGGTGGGGAATTTTATCAAAATCGTACCTCTTTTGGAAAAATTTGATTTTTGAACCTGATTTTTAAAATTTTTGTGCAGTTTCTTTCATCTCAATCACTGATGTGAATTGTCAATCATCCATCTTTTCAAAGTCTAGGAATCAAGCTAGAGAATATTTTTTTTCTAAATAGCTTATGAAATACTTAACAAGGCATGTTTCACCATGAATTTCTAGACTCAACAAAATTTGCGCACTTATCACGTCATTACGTTTAGAGTTGAGGAGTACTACAATTCCCAAGAGAACCTTAAGGATCACTAGTAGAGACTTTAGCTTGTGAGATTCGTGCCTTTCACCCATTCAGAGTGTTGTACGCATTCTCCGAGTCACAAGTTGATTCAACTTCGTTTAGGTCCGCACTAAATTGTTGTATGATCTCATTATTCTTCATTAAAATTTGGCTTAATCACTGAGAATGACATCTTTTTCAAGTTGTAAGAAACGTGTGTCTTGAAATTTGTCCCGATCACTAGGTTTTCAAACATACATCAACCACTTTTCCATATCAAATTTCCATTTACTCACCCATTACATTTCCATATATTTCCCCACACAATCACCTATCACCTCCATTTATATCATCCATCATCATTTTCAAATAAAAGAGTGTCATTTCAAATGTAAATGTCTTCATTGTCGGTTTGAAAAGTGAGAGGAAAAAAAAAATAGCAAATTATAGAAAAAAAAAAGAAAAAGAAAAAGAAAAAAAAAGAGAGAAAAGAAAAGAAAAAGAGAGTTTGTAGTTAGTAATAAAGACATTTGTGCCTAAAGTGTATACACTCTTCTTAATCTTACCGCATCCATCACTCATCAATTATCTATCATATCACCATCCTACCTACCTCATCCCATCCATCCTACCTATCATATCTTCCTCATCCCATTTCATTTCCCCCTCACCCATTATCATCCGTATTTTCCCCTAGGTGTTCGAGCAAATGAAAGTCGACATGGTGAATAACTCGACGTTCTCACTATAGTGGTTAGCATTCTTTCATGAGATCAATTTTCTTTCTTATTATTCATTCTTTCTTATGTGTGTGTGAGACGTTTGAGCTTGCTTACATTTACTCACCTCCTCACACACAAGAGCGATACACTAACCCAAATCTCGAGAGTTCGTTTGAGAGAGATATATCCGTGAGAATTGAAGTTGAAGCGTTGATTTCGACAAGGCAATCTAGGAATTACTCTTGTGATACTCGACCCGTTTTGACTGATTCACACTACACACGTTGAGTTCTGGGAAGGATGTTCCTTGAGTATTTACTTAACTAAACTTTTTACGCTTCTAGCTTGTATTTCTCAAATCATTTATCTCATGATGGATTGTGCGATTATTCAATGTCTAATAAGAGATTGACTGTCGTTTGCAAATAAGAATTTTGTGGGTATATTCCCTGCAAACCCTCACGAGACACAACTCGTCCTGTAGGGAAACCTATAGGCTTCAAAGCTTGTTGCACATGCTAAGTGCAATCGCAAGTGCCCCCGAAAGTGGAAGACTTTTGGTTTCTTATCTTTCTCTTTCTCTTTATCTTATTGCTCGAGGCCTAGCAATGCTCTGTTTGGGGGTGGTGTGATAAGCACCCAAAACTGTACATTTTATACCCCGAATAGATGCACTTTTGTTGCTAATTCTCGACAATATGGGTCTTATGTGCTTAAATGTTTATCTGGTAGGTCAAACGTTCGTTTGCGGTGTCAAAGGCTATATATCGAAGCAATTGCGCGTTATATGGTGCTAAATACCTTGTCCCGTATCCTACCCTAACCGAAACTGAGCCTAAACCTACCCCCGAACCCGTGTGTGTCTAATTTGTCCCTTTTTATCATTTTTTATATTTTTAACTAAAGTCATTTTTATTTTTAGGATTTATTTTAGATTTATTTAGTATTTTCTAGGTTTAATTTTCTAGTTTTCTAGTTTTCTATTTTATTTTTATTTCATCTTTATTTTTATTAGTTATTAGTTTTATTTTTATTAGGATTAAATTTTTTTTTGAGGATTTCATTTATTAGTTTTATTTGATTTTACATTTATTTAGGATTTAAGTTTTTAGTTTAATAGATTTCTATTTTTTATTTTATTTCTTTTTTTTTTAGTTTTAGTCTTTGTTTTATTTTAGAAATCGGATTTCATTTTTTAGGTTTTTATTTCATTTTATTTTTATTAATTTTAGTTGTGTTATTTTTTGGTGTCCATATTAAACACAGACATAAACACACAGCCTATACCCACATACACTTATCCTAAACCCAACTAATATATCCTACACCCTAAGCCACACCTACTTTCCCTACACCCTCACTACACCTAATACCTCCCCCCTTCATCTTCTTCCCTACACCTCTTTCTCTCTCCTCTCACCAACACCCACAACCCCCATCATCATCCACACTCTCTCCCCTCCATTAAAACCCAATAAAGAAATCAGCCTCCGACCCTTGTCTGGCACGGACACGTCCCCCTCCAACCCGCCTGAACCAAACCCCCGTCGGAACTCGACCCCTTCAACTGCACAGCTCCGGCGTGCTAATCCCTCCGCCACCGCCGACGCTACCTCCAACTCCAGCGCAGGCGGACAACCTCATCTTACCCAAAATCGACCCCATCTCCATCCTTCCCTTTACCTGAATACCTGCCAAACTTCAACTCGGTTTCGTTTCAAACCCCAAACCATACCAAACCCATTTGTAGCCAAGCCTCCACACGATGTTCACCTGCTACAAACAAAAATAAAAACAAACCAATTAAGCCACATGCCATGTAATTCCTTTAACTCCTTTTCCCATTTTTACCCTCAACTAATTCATTTAAACTCCAATTCCGAAAATGACCCCAAACCTCTCATCCCCAAATCTGATTGTATTCCCTCACGTCACTACCCACATTAATTCCTAAATTAACCCTCACCCATACCTTTCACATTCCATACACTTATATCATCCCATTTTTACCCTCATCCTCCATGCCTACTATTAAAAGAGGATGAAGACCCATTTTGAGAGGATCTCCAATTTAGTTTTTACACTTTGTGTGATAAATTTCTCTACACTCCTCTTTAGATAGTATTTGCATTTTTAGTAAATAACTCAATAAAGAGGTGTGTAGTGAAATTTATCTCTAGGATGAATTCCACCCCACCCATCTATAATGAATCTTGGCATTTTTAGCCATTAACTCATTATAGATTGATGTAGTTGAATTTATCCCTTATGGGAGGTAAATTCTAATCCATTCCTTTATGTTGAGATTTTGCATTTTTAGCAATTATCTCAATATAAAGTAATGATCTAGAATTTATTTCTTTTGGTGAATTCTAATGTACAGTTTTATAATTTTAGGATTTGTATTTTTAGCAAATCTCTTTTATTATTTAATTATCCATTATGAATTCATCCACTATCCTTTTTATTTTTATTTTGTAAATTTTAGTTTAGAATCAATAAATACATGAGTGAGGGATTGCAATTGAGAGAGTGTTCATATAATTGAAAATTTCATTCCAATTCAAGGCTTAAATGGGTTTGATCTATTCCTCTCTTATTACTTTTAGTTTAATCTTCTCATGCTTTTATTTGTTTATCTTATATTTTTGGATGATGATTATTGAGGGTTAATATCCCATTCATGGGATGAAATTTTGAAACCCTCATGAATCCAGTTTAGTTAGTTTACTTTTTAGCACAATTTTGTTTAACTCATTTTTTATTAGCTTTTACATCTTAGTAGTACTTCAAAAATTAGTATATAGTTAGTTAATTAATATTCCCTTGAAAAATTCATAAAAAATAGAAAAAGTAAAAATAAAAAAATATAATAAAATGAAAATGAATCTATATATATGTCCTCACCAATTTTGTGTTTCACCCTTAGATTTGGATTGACTCCCTTACTTACCCTCTACACTAGTTTTGTTATAATTTTGTAGGTTCAAGGGAATTTTTGATGGATAGAGAAGTTGCACAACGACAAAAATACATAGAGAAGCAATTATTTTTATTTATCAACAAACATCATTAACTTGGCGATCTCATATTTGAAAAACCATTGGCATGGTTAGAGACAAACTTCATTAAAATGATGATCTCGTATTTGAAAAATAATTTTATGGTTAGACTCATCTCGGCTAAAGACGAGAAGATATTACAATCACAAGTCAAAAGCAAGCATACTCAACACTATGAAGAGAATTAGTAAGAAAGATACAAATATTTACATTTAAGTCAAAATTAGTACCAACAAATGAGGGTACACTTAAATTGTTCAAGCCCAAAGATTAAAATAAAGGTAATTACAAGACAAAGAGGTTATTGCCCATAGATGACCACCCTACTGAGTCGGCTCAATAATAACGGTCGACCAACCACCATCATCCTCAACCAGATATGTCTCATTAATAAAAGACCTCAGATACTTTATCCCTCAGCCTTCCATTCACATTGAAGACTAAGGTCTAGGGGTGATTGATATACCCAAGTATACCCTCGTCAAAGCTTTGGATCCACTCGACCAAAGCCAACCTTGATAATCATCAGACAGATAGATATTATGACTCGGCCTAGGGGTCGTCGTAGGAGGCCATCGACTATAATGCTGGCCCATAACTCCTATGTATTATCATACGGTGACAAGATCAGTGACCTCAAGTCTCCTCGGCCTCGTTCATGATAGCATGTTCGGTGATCTCAATACCAATCGTCCTACCATAGAACTGGATCATCATCTCGGTCTCATCCTAGACTCGACCACCCTCATCCAAGGTCGACCAACAGCAGACCATCATACTGTGCAAGTAATGACTCGGTCATGCACCTATCCTCATAAAGTCTCATCCTCATTCGTACACCATTCTTTACAAGGCCTCGTCCTTGTCTCATATCACAGTCAAATATTCCATCATTAGTGGACTCATAGTGAAGGGCTAAGTCCTCAGCCTCATCTCTCATCTAGAGGTTAACACTAGAGGAAACTGGCTTAGCATGAGAACTTTCTCGATAGACCATTATTTTGGACAAATAGTGACTCGATTGGGTCACCATCATGGGGAGCCTCTTCCTCGATCATGTAATCATCATAATCGCATCATCCTCGGCTGTATGAGAAGAGTTAATAATATCAATAATAATGCTCTGATACCTCAAGTACCCTCGTCCTCATGGATAGAGATCAAATGAAGACATCTCCATATGGCAAACCTCATAATTAGAGCATCAAACTTCATGCCACGGACAAAGTCAACCATCACTAATCCATCCAAAATGAGGAGTTATGACTTGACTAGAACTAACTCATCCTGGGCCAAGGGCTCATCGCAGGGACCCTTGGCCTCGTACTGGAGACCAGACAACATGCCTTACCTTATTATTCCCATGAACTATCACCCTAGTCCTTGGTCATCATCCATAGGATGAAGATAGAATGAGGCAGTTTAATAAGACATGTATCAATCCCTTAGTGGACCCTAGTTTAACAGCTCGACCTCGGCCTGGACAGACTGCCGACAGTGGACAATTGGTTGAGAGCGAGAATTGGGGAATATGTGAGAGTGTGCGCGTGGATTACAGATCCCATGTGTACTAATACCGTTATAATATATTCCTCATGCATGAGAGAATATTTGATCATCATGACCTACATGTGATAGAGATAGAGGGCTCCTCCTCATTGGCTAGGGACATTCTACAGATGCTTATTACATGCACGGGGGTACAGTACACCCCCAAGAACTATATATATACTTATCTTCTCCAACATTATAAAGGATCGATTATTAAAAACCCTGGCTAAAACTCTGTCAAAAACACAGTAGAAAGAGAAATATTAATTGCTTATATCCCAATGCCATTAGAACCCATATTTAGTGGATTTTTCACACACTCACATAATGGACGTAGGCCCTTCAAAACCTGAACCACTTATGTCTGGTGTTATTTTCTTCTTTGCCTCATCTCTTTGTATACCTTTATACCTGTTTATTCTCCATTGTTATGCTGGTTTGAGCTAACTTATCATAGTGACTTGGTGGTACCAATTCTAGTATCATTAGAATGTTCCATGGGATAACACGTTAGTCTACTTCCTAGCTAATACTGATACTCATAATATAAATATTTGCACAAAAGTGCAGGGGTGAATTGAATCAATAAAGAACATGATATTAGTTATTAAGTGAGAAGGGTTAAATTGATCTATATTCAAATTATAATACCGATGATATTCAATAAAATATGCATTACATAAATATTCTAACATGTACATACTAAAATTAAATAGGAGCTATCACATTGTGATATTAATAGTAGTATGTCAAATACGCAAAGTTTACTAGGGAAAAGGTAGGAAAACCTACTTGCTCGATATATCGTATGGTTTTATATATCAGAAGTGGACATCGGAAGGAGCTGGTACTTAATTCTCTATATACAATGTTTGGGTATATAAGTATTTGGGATTGGCTCCGCCAGTTTATATAAAAAATTATGTCTTTTAAAATTTCGGGCGTTTAATTGTAAATAACTTTGAACTTTAAAATACTGAACTTAAAGTCATATTTGAACTTTGGTGCAAAAGACTTTTTGTCATAAAATATTTTGAAATATTCATTGATGAAGTTTGGGTTTCAAATTCATAAGTTGAGAAAGTCAGGATGGGTCAAATTGCAATTTATGAAAATTATTTTTTAAGTTAAAACCTTATTTTTTTCAAAACTTAGGTTAGGTTGATACAAACATGGACATACCTTATATAATTTTGTCCAAAAAAATAAAATAAAAATAGTGAGAAAATTTTTAGAAAATTCTGATTGGCTATGCGCCTTCACGCGCTAGATCTAGGTTTCTAGTCATAAAGTTTATCTTCTTCCCCTCGACTGTTGACTTTAGGGTTTATGATTTTATACCTTTAATAGATCCTTCATTTGTAAACCATTTGAGTTTATTTCACAACAAACTCAATCTAATTTTTCATAAGGAATCCAAATATAGAGGTTTTATGGATTGATATGTAGTATATCTCAAGTTCCATAACTTTGTGTTTTACTGAAAATTTGACCTAACATTCGTGACTTTTAAGGATATGGCAGGGATTATTATGAAAATAGTTTTATTTTTGCTATGTGTGGGATTAATTTGGTTTTGATTTCAAAGGTAGAGATGGATTTTAGGTTGAGAATTTAAGATTTTCAGTATCCTGGTTCAAAATACACTCAATCGATTTGAGATGATTATTCACATTCATGGAATTTGATCATTACATTCAAGTTCCTGAGGTTCCAATGACGACATTCAAAGATTTAAACTTGAGATTTTCTCATTATTTGGAAGTTTACCATTGAAGTGCAAGATTAATGGTGTGAACTTCATAATTTTCACCTAGACCTTATTTTCTACATAAAATTTCCTACCGTTTTGAGCTATTCTAGCGTTATAACAACAAAGAAAATGATTGAAACTAAAAGAACTGAATATAGTACGTAAAATCATAGAGTAGGTGCTTGGAGTGAACATTTTGAGTTTCGAAAATTCTGTTTGAGTGAGTTTAAACTGAGCATTTCATAGGGTATTTATAGTATATGAGCAGTGGAGTTCATTGGTGGAAAAATGAGGTGGATTTGAACTGATATTTTGTGGTTTTTAATCTTGGGTTTTGTTCCTCACACGTGTTCATGGTGTACACATGTGATTCTTGGTTGTTTGTGCTGATGTGTAAGCTTATTTGGACAAGGAGTTATATAAAATTAACAAAACTTTGTTGTTTGGTCCTTAGTTGGTCATATATATGAACTTGTAGCCTTAAAATTGTAGTTTTAATAACGTTTAGGGTACTTTTGTAATTTTAGAAAATTTCAATGGCTGAAATTTTAAATTTTTGTTAGTTAAAGTCTAAAAGATTAATTTGATATAAAGTTGTGTCTTAGGGTTAAGTACAAGTCAAGCTACGTTGTTTTGATGTTTTTAGGGGTTATTTTATAATTATTAAAACTTTAGCGGGTCTAGGTTAATTTAGTAAGTTGTAGGGAATCAAGTATAGTTTCATTCTTCCTAGAAGACTTTTGAATTTGAATACTTTATAAAGGTTGAAATAGTGATTGTAAGTGATTAGGGTCGATTTTGAAAATCCTGGTTATTATATACAATTCTTTTGGTAGGTTATCCATATCATTCGAATGACTGGTGTAACCCTTTCACTCAATATTACAGTGAAAACACAAGAGATTCCACATTGATTTCTGTAAAATAGGTGTGTGTCGTAAAAAATATAAGAAGGTTTTTGGAATTAGTAACAAAAGTTGAACTCTCCTTCCCATGTGTAGCAATAATGCCAGGCTTGTGATGCTTGGAAGAAATTTATGGATAAAAATGACTTAACTCTCTTTTGTCTTTTCGCCGATCGTGAGCCAATAGGTTTTGAAGAATCCATACAAAATAAACAATTGTAAGATGCGATGAAGAGATCAAAGATATTTAAAAATACTGACACGCAAGAGTTAACAACTCTTCCAAGAGGGCACAAAGCAATTAGAGTAAAATGGGTGTAAAGGCAAAAAAAATGATATAGTATCGAGGCATCTATCTTTGTATACATATGAATAATGATAGGCAACATGACTGACTGAAGTAAATAACTCATAAATATTCAAAGATAGATGTGGAGGCATCTAGTATCGAGGTCATGTAACTTCCACAACAGCTACAGCACGTCAACTGATAAGAACTCCTATGCTTGGCATCCCTGTGGCAGGGCACCTAAACGGTTTTTACCAAAACAAAATAGATTTGGAAGAAAATGGATCGGAGCCCAAGTTGAAAATATTTTAAAATCACCAAGTGTTTAAAATGCATTAAACAATAAATATTATATACATGTTAGTTCCATGTGCCGTCACTTGGGAGTCTCACCTCTCAACTAACGTGCACGCCTAATGTAAGCTCCTAACCCATCCTTATTATATTATCCCACTTATCTAATTTAGATCGAGTCTCTTACTATAATGTCTAAGTCATTATGACCACTCGTATTACCCGAATAATACAACTTGAATTTTCAATATGAATTAAATCAAATTCAAGTATCTCATTACCCATTCAAGTTTCCACATTCTTGATTTAAATAAGAAGGCATAATCTTGCTCATCTACTAAGCAACAGAGTAGAATAATCACAAGTGTAAATATATAAATCACTATCATGTATATCTACTAATACAACACCCCAAAAGGCTAAACCTACGGTGTTCACATACTCTGCTATCAAATCCTGGTACGTTACATACATAAGGATTATGAGTTCTGAATCACTCTAGAATTGTATCAATACAAATCACACATATTAGAGGCGAACATAGTTCCCAGCCCTATAGGATACACACATACCTATGCACCCACATGACCACAACCTTATCAACTGATCGATAAGTCTTTCCCAGACCTATGTTCTGAGGCACCAATCTAAAATCCCCCCGAAGGCACATCAAGATAAGAATGTTCCCTTTCTAGGACCTCCCGTTATAGCAAGTACGGTAGGTATGTCATACACACAATCAATCAATCATACATTAGGTATTCACATAACCTTAGTACATAAAGCTCTATCTTTAATATAGGTGTACGCACATCAAATAGCATATGTTTTATACATAGTATATCTATCTCACAAATATCATATGTGTTAATGAAATATATATTACTGCTCTCGTCGTATGCTCCCAAGTAATTCTCGCCACTTAAAGTGTCTCCTTTATTTCCTCACATAAATTGAGTAAGTAACTCGCTTATATACTCCTAGTTTAAGTCATCAATTTCCTTGGATTTTCGAGATTTGAATTAGTCTCAGATTTAGGAATTTCCCTCCATTAAAACTAATTAAGTCTAACCCTTAATTTGTTCTCATGGAACTAAACCCAAATTACAATCTGGGACTACCTGTATTCTTAAATACTCCTTAACATGTTTAAAATTAAAGTCCATGACTAAATTCTGAACATCTCCCAAAAATTCTAAGCAAAAAGGGAAAGGAAACAAATTCAGGGTAGCCGAATCAATTCAGCCTGGTCCGAATCATTTCTCACGTGCGGGTATCGAAAATTTGCATATGTGTTCTTACGAGTTTCTCCCATTTTCAACCTCAAATCCTCAATTTAATCATCCAAAACTCCCAATCAATCATACTAAATGTTGTACTAACCTAATTACATGATCTCTAACGTACACGAATCATAAAATCATCATGGGGCATCGATTTCTTGGAATAATTTATGAATATTTCTGAAGAGCCCTAGTCCCTCAAATTGTATTCAAGAACACCATAATTCTCAAATTTAATCCGTGATTTCTAAAACTTAGGTTATAATTTCATTTTTCCAATGATTCCATAAATTCATCTACATGCAAAACCTACCCATAATCAGGATTCAATTCTCCAAATATAAGAAATGTCAATTATTCATGGTTATTTATTTCAATATAAACTACCATAGATAATATATGCATTGAATCTTTGAAAGATAAAATACTTGATTTTAATGGAAGTTCTGATCCGATGAAGAAAATGGTATTGAGGCGATGCTATCCTTTCGATCTACGCGTTGGTGGTGATGGTGGTTCAAGAGGTGTAATTAAGCCTTGAATCTCCTTTAGAATTCTCCTATTTTCTTCCCTGGATAGCCTCTCTCAATTTTTTATTATTATAACCCTAACTTCCTCGACACACCATCTGATTTAACCTTATAAAATTCGGGGGTTTATTTCCTCTAAACTCTCAAAAGAATAAACTACCCCTCCGGGGTGTCGGTTTGGACTAAAACTGCTCCGGGACCCAAACTAAACCCCGGGTAAAATTTTCTGGACTATCTCGACCCTTCCAAATACTTTGGCGGACTTAAAATGACCATTTGGATGACTTAAAAATAAATTCCTTTTTTATTCCATAAAATTGAGTGCCGACACGACTAACACGCACGTTCCGATTTCAATTACCGAAACTGTTATATTTTGTTTTCACTTGTGACAATTTTAATAAATTCATAATCACTTATTAATTTATTCACTCAATAATAGTCAATATAATTCACATCAATAGATACTAAACCTTGTCTCGCTAGTTAATATTCATTTAAATTCAGATTAAGTCAATTTCTCATATTTAATTCAATTTATCACATAATTAAAAATCAATAAAATTACGGGGTATTATAATCGATCTCTTGGACAAAGAAGGAAAGATTATGAATGCTGAAGAAGTAGTGGATGCAAAAGAGTTCTGACACAAGAAGTTAAAAGAAGATAACAATTTAGGGAGAAAATAAAAGCCCAAAGGGGACTCCAAGCCAAAGTGTGACAAGAAGACATATAAAAAATACGATGAGTATACTCCGCGAGTAGTGGGAGTTCACCATATCCTCAATGAGATATTAGGAAATAGTGAATTGAAGTGGCCCAAAAAATTAAATCCCCCAACTAGAAGAGGAGATGAGGACAAATATTTTGAATTCCACAATGACCACGGGCATGAAACGAAGGATTTCATAGACTTGAAGGACAAAATTATTGCCCTCATAAAAAGAGGGAAGATAAGTAAATACATGAATAAAAATTGCAAGACAACACCATCTCGTGAGGATTGGAAGGGAATAAAAATATCATGATCTCCTTATGGAGAAAACATAGAGAATATAAGATCTCAAGAGGACAGTTATGATGTAGATCCAGACCTCCCTGTAAGGCCTAAGGAGACAGTGGAAGAAGTGTGCATGATTTCTCTAGCGTGTAGTTGCATAAAAGTAGGTGATATTGGTGATGGTGATGGACTAACTGAGAGAAAGGCATACCTTAATGAAGCAAGTACTTGTTCCACTAGCATGGAGATCAATATGACAATGGTAGATGACATCCGACCTCATAAGGTATATAATGAATAATTGGTGATATATTCTTCTAGAGATGATCTCTAGGGGTTGTTATATCCTCATGATGACCAACTAGTGACAACAATGATGGTCCACAAAAGGAGTGCGAAAAAAATTATAGTGGACAATGGTCGTTGATCTAATTATTAGGGGAGAAGGTATACCCACTAGGCACAATCAAGATAGAAGTTATAATTAGAATATGTCCAACTTGTAGAACAGAGGCGATGAGATTCTTCATCCTTGATAAGAATGTCACATTAGCTTACAATATTATTTTCAGAAGTGTGGGTTTGAAGAAATTTGAGGTTGTCTCCTCAACTGTTCATTAATGCATAATGTTCCCTACCAATTTTGGTGTCAGAGTTACTAAGGGAAACCAGGTGGAAGCATGTGAATTCTATTACATATAGGTTGACGAAGACGAAAAAAAAGAAGTTGACTCAAACTTATTAGATTGATACATTAGATCCTCATGATGAAGATAAGTTGGTAACAAAGGAAGTTATTGAGCAAACAGAGCCAGTAATTCTGTACAATGAGCATCCTGAAAGGACATCTCAGATCGGCTCGTCCTTGGATCCCGTCTTCAAGAAGCAATTGGATTACTTCATGCAAGCAAGAAAAAAATGTTTTTTCCTTGGAGCCACAAAGACATGTCTGGAATTGATCCAAACAGTATTAGTCATAAGATCAACATAGCAAAGGAAGTAAAACCATTTAAACAAAATAGACGAGTATTATCGGAGGAGAATAACATGGCAATTCGATAAGAAGTGTCCAAACTACAGTAGACCAATTTTATTAAAGATGTGAAATATCCCAAATTTTTAGCAAATGTAGTGATGGTACCAAAGAAGAATAATAAGTGGCATGTGTGTGTTGACTTCACAGACTTGAACAAGGCATGCCCTAAGGATTTTTACCCTTTATCTCGAATTGATCCACTTATGGACACAACGTCTCGGAATAAATTATTGATCTTCATAGATGCTTATTGTCATTATAATCGGATTAAAATGAAGTCAGAGTACAGAGAGAAGACCTTCTTCATCATCCTTTAATGCACATTTTATTACAATGTTATGCCTTTCATCCTCAAGAATGCGGGGGCCACATATCAAAGGTTGGCGATCAAAGTATTTGAGAAGAAAATAGGGAATATTATGGAAGTTTATGTAGAAGACATGCTAATAATAAGCATGAAGGTAAAAAACCATATCAAAGACCTTAAACGGCCCTTTGGCGAGCTAGAGAAATATCAAATAAAGTTAAATCTAACCATGTGTGTTTTTGGAGTCAATGATGGAAAGCTTTGGGGTTTTATTGTTAATCAAAGGGATATAGAGGTCGATCCTGAAAAGATTCGTGCGTTGATCAATATGCAACCTCCCAAGAGCAAGAGGGATATTCAAATCTTGATAGGTTAGGTGGAAGCCTTAAATAGATTCGTATAAAGAGAAATTGATAAATGCCTACCATTATTCCAAATTATTCGAAACACTTTTAAATTGATTAAGGAATGCCAAGATTCCATCCTAGAGTTGAAGAAGTACCTATAACCATCCTCATTGTTGTCAAGACCAATCCTAGGGGAGAAATTATAGTTATATTTGGTTGTCTCATAATCATCAATTAACTCGACTATGATCATAATTGATGGAGGAGTTCAAAAAATAGTATACTAAATAAGCAAAGCTTTTACTGGTGCGGAAGTCAGATATTTAAAGATGGAGAAATTACCTCTAGATCTGATAGTGGCCTCCAGAAAAGTGAAGCAACAATTCCAATCCCACTCTATAATGGTCTACACTGATCTCCCACTTTACCAAACCATCCACAAACTTGAGAAAATTGGCAAGTTGATGGCATGGGAAATAGGGATGGATGAATATGATATCCTATATAATCTAAGGACTACAATAAAAGCCCAAGCCGTAACATATTTAATTATTGAGTGTACCTATGAGGAGGAAGGACTAGTCGAGCAAGCCACTGAAGTCATAACTAATCTTGACCAAAGATCAATAGAGTCCCCATTCGAGAAAAAGAAGATAGGTTAGGGGTTGATTCTTCAATTAAATTATTTAAAGAGGAGCCTTTGATAAAGAGTCACGTATACAGAAGATATTCATGGATGGATCATCACGTGCAAGTGGTAGCGGAGATAAATTTATAGCCAACACACTTAATGGACTATATATATGATATGATCTCAAGTTCAAATTTGAAGCATCCAATAATGAAGCAAAATACGAGGCTTTGATTTCTGGATTGGAGTTAGTTGTATGACTTGGAGTTGAAAAAAGAATGGCCCATAGTGATTTATAGTTAGCGGTGAACTAAGTTCTGAGAGAATATGAATCAAGGGAGGAGAACATGCTAAAATACTTGACAAGGGTAAAATTATTATTGGAATAGTGAAAGTAACTTCAAATTACAAAATACCCATAATTAAGAATACTACATCAGACGCATTATCTCATCTTGTATCAGCCACCGAAGTCGATCTGAGGAGAACTATGCATGTAAAGATACTAATGCAGAGGAGCATTAATGTGGAAGAACTTAACTTTCTGAAGCTGACAAGCCCATCCTTGATGGACCCAATTAAAAGATACTTAGAGGAAGGAACTATACTAGCTGATAAGAAGGAAGCATGAAAACTTCTTTACAAGATGACCAAGTTTGTAATGGAAAATAGAGTTCTATACAAAAGAGGTTTTGTTATCTTAATAATGAAATGCATTCACTCTATATAGGTACCTAACACGATCAAAGATATACATTAAGTATCATGCGGTGCCGAGGCACCAGGACGGACCCTAGTAAAAAGGATAGTAATCTAAGTATATTACTAGCCCATAATGAAGCAAAACTATGAGCAATACACGCAGAAGTGAGAAAAGTGTCAGAGATGCGGAGTCACGCACAAAAGACTAGGAGTTAAGTTGTGCTAATCACATCACATTAGCCTTTTTCCATCTGGGGTATGGATCTGGTCGGCCCACTACCGAAGACAAACCGAATATTTAGTTATCTAATGGTAGTAGAAGATTATTTCACAAAATAGGTGGAGGATGAACCACTCATAAAAATAACTTATGCTAAGTTCTTCCATTTTATATTGAAAGATTGTGTATGTAGATATGGGTTCCCACACACCTTCATTGCTGACTATGTCACCTTGTTTGACAATGGTGAATTTCAAAACTATTATTATAAGGACAAAATGAGAATGTTGTACATCAAATCCTGGGGTTAAATAAGTTCCTACGGGCAAATAAAGTCTTTTTTATCGTATTTTAATTTTATAAGTGTCTATTAACATCGATTGGGGTTTTGAACCCTACTGCTTATCACCAGCTCATCCATAGTGCAATGGGCAAGCAGAGGTCATGAAAAGAACATTGTTGGAACGAATGAAGAAAAGATTGGATTAGGACAAAGTAAATTAGGTAAATGAATTACAAAGTGTGTTGTTGGCCTGTAAGACAACATTTCGAATAGCAACCGGAGAAACACTCTATATGTTGTCTTTTGGTAGCGAGGCCATGGTCCCAGTTGAAGTTTGCCTTTAAAGCCACAAGGTTCTCAACTTCGATTCCCTCAAAAGTGATTTCACAATAAGACTACATATATACCGGATAGATGAGGTCAGAGAGGAAACATTGTTTGGGGTAGCATCTTATCTACAACGCACAACAAAATTTTATAACAAGAAAGTTAAGCCAAGTATCCTCAAGGCGCATGACTAGAAATCCAAGTATCCTCAACTCTAAGGGATCTTGGGTCATTAGGAAATAACTATCATGCACTAGAAATATAAAATAATTTTATTTTTCAGTTGTGGTTGCTGCTTTGGATGACTTATACTATTTTAGTGTTGAACTTCCGAGGAGAAAAATAATAGTACCTAGGTTTTTTTATGTTGTCCTCTAAACCATACACAAACCTGAATATATCCCAATTAATATGCAACCCGCTATTTTTCTTCTAGTAGATCATAAATCCTAATATAGACATATAGGCATTTGGAGGAATCCTGGTAAAGGAGACTCCATACCACTTTAAAGTGGATCTTATTGAGGGATGTAGGGGAAGATGAACTCCAACTAGGAGTGTCCAAAGAGGAAAGCAAACCTCGTTGGAATTTCTCATATCGTAGGCCTTCTCCTCTAGGTTGGGTATTCTTATAATCACATCTTCTAGTATAGAGTAATTAATCATAAGATTACCCAAAACATCAACTTGGATATCACATCTATACCATCTGGTATTAGAGGTGGAAGGATCATAAGAGGTTGTAGGAACTTCTCTAAGATCCACCTCCTCAATAGTTAAAGGAACCTCAACATGTGAGGTGGAAGGAGAACGATTAGCCATCAAAAGCCTTATATTCATAGTTAAATGGTCATATGAAGTTGTGTTGTTGGTATTAATGTAATTTATTCCCCCAACTCTATTATTTATGACATCAAAACTCTCCGAGGTATGATATTCTGATGTGATATATACAACACTTGAGGGCTGACAAAGAAGAATCAAATTTTGAGATGAATTTTGGGTTTGCTGGACCATTCTCAGGTCTGATGTTCCAGAGCGGAATGTAAAACCTTTCAACAAAATCACATGGAAAAATCTTATTCGGTACAGTGGTGTGTTTCTAGATTTTTGAAGCCTCACTCATACATGGCACCCTCAAACCAAGAACAACCATCACCAAACCCTATAAACAAAAAAAACCTAACGAAAATCCCTCAACTCAATAACAAGCCCCCCCCCCCCCAAGAAATAAAAGTAAATGATATAAGACCCATGAAAGAAAGAACAAAGAGTACATGTTGTAATAAATGAATTAAAGGCTGAGTCGTAAAACATCCAAATAACTTGACAATGGCTCACGATCAATCTCTATCTCGTGAAAACTTGAACACATAGAATTTGGAAAGACCAAAACTATCCTTCGCTTCTCTTTTATAAGGGAAAATATGCGTGTGTCAAACTCTCCTAACAAAACCCCATTGGATTGCTGACACGTGGAACAATTAAGTGAGTTGAAAATTTCATCAAGGAAACTTACAAGTCATTATGCTCGGCTGGACGAGATAAATAACTACTGACCTCTGAACCGAGAGATGTTAACCCAGAACCATTTATAAAAACTTCACTCACGTCTTTACTTTATGCTTTTCCTGAATATTAAGATCTGCAGTCATTAGCAAAGTCTTGGTAGCTTTTGTTAAACTATATTTATGGAGCATCTCATGACCCGAAGAGAACTAAGTAAAACCATTCAATAGTAAGTAAAAGAGCCCATCCCTGTCCGAATAGACACCAAGGGATGACCTCGACTTAGCATTGGAGATAGACCATAGGTAATGTGGTAGGCCTCCATTCCTTCTGAGCGAACAAAAGATTGATGCCATCAAGGCTAACTATCAAATACAAATGTGATAATGTTAGTAAAGGCTGATGAGTACCATGTGAGTGGCATCATTGTCCGCAAAGATATGTAGGAACATTCCTTCATGTGCAAAACCTTTAAATCATTATAAACCTTGGTTATAACCCATCATAATATTTTACACACACACACACACATTTATGTGTCCTATAAAGTAGCATAATTGATAAAAGTTTTGAAGTTCATTTTTTTTAATTGCATTTTGTAGTTGGTGTTTTGTAAATAATGCTTATGTTACCTTATGCAATGAGGATGAAGCTATGGTGGAAAATTTATTCACTATTAATTAGATGCTACCATGCATTTGGAGCCCTTATTTATGAAGAGGTTTCATACAAGCTTAAAGGTAGCTGATATAATTACTACTTGATTTTCTGCTAGTTGTATTATGACCCATACCAACTAGATAATAACACAACTTTATTTTATTTCTATATATGTGTATGTGTATGTGTATGTGATGGGGTGTTAGGTTATTTGTTGAGATTTTCCGCCCTTAGTTGTTTACAGTGTTATGGCTATTTTCGTTGTTGTTTTTTAGTTAATTTTTATACTTAAATAGGTTGATTTAAATGAACAAACAAGTAAGACTCTACCGATTTTTTTAAAAAAAATATTAAGTGTTTTTAAAAGTAACTAATACGAAGATACACAAATTTGATAATTTTTTTAAAGATTGTTATCTATAGGAACTATTAAAAAAGATTTCTTCTTTGTTTAAGGTAACTGACACTAAATAAATTTTATTGTAGGTGGAAACCTTTTCTGGACAAGTCATTGAAGTTGCTTTGTTGGATGTCGTATGCTTCAAGATTGTGAGTTTACTTTGCTTACATCATTTTATGTTAGAAGTAAATGGGTTTTATATATTTTTTCTAATGAGACGAGTGAAATTGTGTAGAGAGATTTAGGTTGGTGACATGATGTTGGAATTGTTGATTGCGTAGAGAGATTTTACTTATATGAACTTTAATTATAGTTCAATGGAAAATTGTATATTATATATATTGAAATGGGATGTCAAATATGTCATATATTGTTTTTAAGAGGATTTATAAATGATTATATAGAATATATCCTGGAATGGATAAAAATTTAATTTTGGTGCCAAAATTATTAAAGACGGTTTCTTTATCGTCTCAAAAGGATCCCATAAATCAGGACTTTTTGAGACGGCTTAGTCACCGTATCAGAAAATCCTTTTAGGACTGATGTTGCCGTCTCAAAAAATAGATTTAAAAGATGACTTTTTTACCGTGTCAAAAGGGTCCTATAAACGATAACCTTTTGAGACGGCGTATTTCCCATCTCAAAAAATTCTTTTGAGATAGCTATTGCCATCTCAAAATGCTTTTAAAACGGAGGCCTAATATGACTCCCCTTAGTCGTCCCAAATGGTGTTCCAGAAAGGTTTTTGAGACGTCTGGAGAACCTTTTGAGAAAGCTAGAGCATCGTTTCAAAAATCAAATTTTTTGGTAATGTTATGCTCACCTGTGGTTTTACATATCCGCATTTCGTTTCTTATTTATGGTTTATTATTTTAGATTGGAATTCATGTTACTAAGAAGAAACCTTGAAATCAATTTTAGATGGTAACAATCATTTAAAGCATGCGATAGTAAAAAAGAAATTTACTTTATAACAAGATAACTAAGAATGCCAAATTGGAGTAAAACGTGGAACATAATAATTTACTTTCAAAAAATATAACTAAGAATCCAGATTGGATTAAAACGTGGAACATAATTACTTTCATTACAACCCTTTTATTTCCCTTCATACAAATTTTCGAACACCATAGACTTCTTATCCCAAACAAAGCAAGTGAGCAGTTGAGGGTTAAAATATTGAATGTTGGTTTTGTAATATTCCGACACACGCTCTTGAATTTAGTTGAATGTGGCTCCTCTCACTTTCGATGTAAGGGGGAGCGTTGAATATCACGAATAATATTCACATATAAAGTGGATGAATGTAACTCAAAGTTTCAAACTACAGTTATATTGAGATATACAACGAGTCTCGTTTAAATTGTGTCAAATTGTGTACATTGTTAAGTACAATGAACTACAGCCACATGCAAAGCCAGCCACATAAGTCATATTTTTCGCTTTTGAATTTGACTTGTGTGGATAGCACCTTTTTGTTCTTCGCTTGGGGACCCGTTATTTTATTGCAGTTATTTTAAATTGCAGTGTGTTGAATTCTATAATAAAAGAATTAATAGATATAAATGTTTAAAATTTGTCACAATTTTTTAATGTTTAAAATTTATTTATAAGAGATTTATGAGTATTTTCTCCTTTAAATTTATAATGATAAAATATTAGGCTGAAAATTTGAAAGCGTCGACTCACTGCATACCGATGTGATGAGAGAGTGATGTATGCAGAACATATAAACATATTTGTTGAGTTGAGGAGTCTTTGACGACAGCGACGCTATTAGGATAGAAAATCACTTTCTTTCTCAGGGGAGGGAGAGAGAGGTGCAACGAATGTTATCCAGCACATAAGAAGTAATAAATTAATATGCATTACTGTCGAATTGTAGTCAAGCCAAGTAAATCATAGTTCTGACATACAATGGATTAAAATAAAATATACAAACACTATAAATCTTTTTTCAAAGTCGAAACTATGGCCTAGAGTTTTTTTTTGGGTGATAACTTGTATTTATATCATTATTGTGATAGGTCCCGCCATCGTAAGTTTCCCGTTTGATGAAATTTAAAATAATGGTGTTTGTTAGTGGTTGAAGAAGGTTTTTTTTTAGGATTAAATATCAAAAAAACTTTCAAATATTTTTTAATATATATTTAGTTCATGTTTTTTTTATTTTGTTCTAAGAAATCCCTCAAATACCCATTAGTTCATGTTGAAGGACTTTTTGAAATAAATAAAAAGGTTTAGACTAAACGTATATTAAAAAAATGTTCGAGGGATTAGTTGGTATATGACCCCTTCTTTTTATTATTTTTTTTATTTTTTACAACTAGTTAAGAAATATTAATCTCGTATAAACAAGGTGTGGATAAAGATTTTTAGATAGATAATTTATCTATATGATTCCCAAAAAATTGTTGATTTTTTGCATATAATTATTTTGAGGCGATGATTAGTTAAAGAAATGATTATAATTATACTCACATTTATTAATAAATATTATTTATACTGTAATAGTAATTTTCTACATCCGTAACAAACTAATAAATTATCCTTAGAAACTATCACTTCAAATTTTTTGAGAGGACTTATCCATATTAAATGTGATAAATTGGGCCCTATGGGCAAAAATAATTGATACATCCCCCAACACATATATACTGTATTTTACAACGAGTGCTTTGGAGGTTGTACATTATGGGTCAGGTCCACATAAAATACAAATATTTATTGCTTTCATGGATAATTTCGGGAATATTTTTAGGGAACATAGTATTTTCTACCGACAAATGGACCTCTTTAAAAACCTAAAAGATTACATAAATAAAAGAAAATAGATCACGATATCTGACATAAGATGTCTGATGTTGATGGAATGTTCATTGCCTCAATATATAAGGGGTACTTACCATCGAGTCCTTTGACTAATAATTTTGGACTCTAAATCCAGGCCTAGCAAATTTTAAATGATTATGTCCAACATATAAATATCCCCGAATTGAACAACAAACACACTTCACAGAATTTCAAGTGCAAAAAAGTGTGCATTCTCGCTTCCATCAAAACCCTAGTCGTATTATCTCTTCGATCAAAATCCCAAAAAGATTCTCATTCTCAACCAAATTTCGATCCATCAACAACATATAAATATCTTTGAATTAAAAAAAAAAAACACTTCATAGAAATTCAAGCGATCAAAATCTTAATCGTGGAAGTTCTAACAAATATTTCCAATTCTCAATAAAATTCTTCCAAACAACTCTAGCAGGTAATGCATGCTCATATATATGTATTTGATGTAATATATTTTGAATTAAATGTAATATTATGTTCTTAAGATTATACCATGCACTCTGTATATGTTGTGTTCATAGCATCTTATTTCTGATATCACATGTTTGTCCTTATATTTTGAGTGTTAGGTTATGTATTCCATGTACTATTTTCATGTCCTTAGGTTTTATATAACTTTTTTCCTTATTTTATTATGGATTTTATTTTCTCATATGTATAAATTTGTAGACATTATACATGGACTGATGAAATCACATTATTCTTATTCATGATATGAAAAAATACATTTGTTGTCCTGATTTTAAATGCAAAACACACTCATTGCAATTTGAGGACTTCACATTTATGTATTTCACCACTTCACATTTCCTCTTGTATACATTATTTATTGAGGACTTAGAATATATACATGATTGGAATATATACATATTCTTTGTATTTTTATAGATCATATATTTATTGTGGTCCCCGCCAACGTCATTTCTTTAGGACTATGTGTACTCTACGAATTTAGGTTCTGTATTTGTATAGGTCATGTATGATATGCATGTATTTTATGAATTTGCGTGTACTTTCAAACATTACACGCAAATTCATAAAGTACATGCACATTGAAACTGATATGGTTCAATCCAATGCACGTGTAATTTTATGTACTATCCGTGTACTCTATATAATATATTTGTCATCTCCATATTTGATAAATCATATGTTATTGTGGTCTGCGCCAGCGGCATTTATTTAGGACCGCGTGCATTTTATTAAATTAGGTTTTATATTTGTGTAGGTCTCAAGGTACATGTACATTGAAATTGATTTTATTCAATCCAATGTGTATGTACTTTTATGTACTACGCGTGTACTTTATATAATATATATGTCATCTCCATATTTAATAGATCATATATTATTGTGGTCAGTGCCAGCGGAATTTGAACGGTATTCCACTATTTGTAAGAAGTATTATTGTTGTGTTATTATTTAGGAATGATACCATCAAGCATGTTCAAATACAAAATTGTTGGTTCCGTCTTTGAAGATGTTAACAATACAAAGCCTTTCACATTGACAGTCAATACTACTTTGATGACAAAATTCATTTTATGCTTCGCATCAATGATAGAGAGAAAATGTTACTTCATTACTACTACTATGAAGACATTAAGTGCACTTTTGATGTACAAAAGCTTCAAGTAACTAAAATTGAAAGAGAAAGATTTAGCAAAACGAATTGAGCAGTATTCCTTAAGAGGTTTTGAAAATGATGGGGTCTTTAGTAAGGAGCTATTGTATCACTTATTTTCTGAACATGTTAAGAACAAAGAATCTTAGTTTATAACTTGTCGAACAATAGGTCTTAGGTATTACCATGTAAAGGACGATAGGTATTATTACGTTAGTATGTATTTTGTTGAGATTTGTATGAAGTGGCAATACTACATGTACTTTTGTTAAATACGCATGTACTTTATTTTTTGAGCCTATATTTTATTCCAATTCACGTGTATTTTATTTTTAGTACATGTAATTTATCATTATAGGTTTGTAATTAAAATTTTATGTGTTTAAAATATAAGAATGTGTATGAAGATGAGGGCAAGAAAAGGAAAGAACAATAAGAAGAGCATTCTGATGAAAGTTCTTTAAGCAGTGATGTGAAATTTGCACGTGTTGTGAATAAACACGACCGGTATAGGTCGACTGTTGTTAGATTTTATCATGATTTTATGCTATTAGAAATAAAAATAAATGATAGGCATATTTAACTTCTTAAGAAGACACCATTCTGGGAGCTTTTCATTGCCTACTACAACGATAAAGTAGTAGAAATGTAACACAAAAAAAGCGATAAACATATTCTATCCATTACTAAGATCTACAAAATGGAAACGTGAAGTTTTAAGATGAAGAGTATTGCCCAAATAACCAACAAGATATAAGTGAAATATTTGGGATCCCAATAGTAGAGGGGCAACAACAAAAAAATATGAAAAAGGGATTGAATGCATCTGCTTCAAAACCTAAATTCCTTGCTCCATACTTCAAACTTAAAAAAAATTGGAAAGTCATACATAAATAATGGTTTGAAGAAATCGGCAGAGTGGAACACAGATGAGGGCATTTCCCATTTTGTAAAACTTGTTTATCTCCACTTCATGATGGTGTTGTTTTTCTCCAACTCAAACATCATATTAAGAGAATTTTTAACACTATACATCAACAATATTCATGACATGATTAAATATGATTGGGAATCTACTGTGCATGGGTTTCTCATCAATTCACTCAAAAAATAGTAAAATCAAAGCCTAGAACAACAAGTGGATGTGTCATTTCACTATTGGTGAGAAAAACATACTAATGTAGTCCAGCAAACAAATTGAAAAAATTGTTTGAAAGTTTGAGTTCATGTGTACTTTGTAAACAACTTGTTGAGTTAAACAATTGTTCGAATGAAAAACTTGTTCAAGCAACAATGAGTGACTCATAAATAATTAAACAATTGGAAGAATCATTGAAAAAGTAGGCTGAATCATCAAGAATCTTGGATTAAATGAATGCTTATATATCTGAGAGTAATAAAAATCTCAAGAAAATGTATGAAGATCTACTCCAAAAATTGAGAGATGGTGAGCTTCAAATGTTGACGTTGAGGCTAAATCTTGAAGAATCAGATGTGAAAAAAAACTGAACAGGTACTTTTGATTAATTTTCAAAGTGAAAACATCATTATTCTATAAAGTACAAGTAGTTATTTTATAAAGTACATGCATTTTATCAAAATACACGAAGTATTTTGATAAAAATACACGTGTTTTTAAAAAAATACACGCAGTACTTAGATTACACTACACGCATTTTTTTATTGTAGAATAATGATGTTTCAAGAAAGAAAACGTATTTTTTATAAAGTACACGTAGTTATTAATTTTATTCTTTATCATTTGTTCATTTTTTGTATTTGTATTCATTATTCTTTGACATTGTGTTTATTAAATGATCCATACAATCTAACATTCCTTTTTTTATATATAAAGAAAATACTAGTAAAAAAATCATGCACGAAATTTCGACGTTGAGGAAAATTCTTGAAGTATCACAAGTCAAAAAACCTGAACAGGTACTTTGATTAATTTTTAAATGGAAAACATCATTATTCTATAAAGTACAAGCACTTACTTTACAAAATATACGCATTTTATCAAAATACACGTAGTATTTTGATAAAATTACATGTAGTTTTTGTAAAGTACATGCGTTTTTAAAGGACATGATATTTTTTTATTAAATACAAGCAGCTAGTTTATAAAGTACAGACATTTATCAAACTACACGAAATACTTAAATGAAAGTACATGTGTTTTATACTATTGAATAATGATGTTCTTTGACATTATGTTTATCAAAAATTTCTTACAATCTAACATTGCTATTTCTTATATATCAGGAAAATACTAATATAAAGCTCATTGATGAAATTTTGTAGTTCAAGGTTGTACAAGCCTCAAATTTCATGATAGAGAAGCATGAAATAAATAAAGATGAAGTAAAAACACTACATGCCACCCATAAAAGGGTTTATATTTAGATAAATACTCGAAGTAAAGGGGCTTCTTAGTAGAGGATAGAAGAATAAAAAAGATTCCCATGAAATCGAGAAGATTCGCCTAGTTAAAAAGCTGAGAAAGTCAAGAAGTGACAAGCTAACAATTGCACAACAATATAAAGAAAATCACTTCAATATTGAAGCAGTCAATGCATACATATACCTCAATGAAGCTACGAAGAATAAAATTGAAGAGTTTATTCAAAAGGCTGAACTAGGGTAAAGTGTATTGTTTTATGATATTGCACTTCACTTATTTTTATTTTTATTGGTGCATAAGAATAACGTTATTCTTATTACATAATTTGTATTGTCTATATTAAAATGCAGGGAATTTATTTACCAAGGTTTGGTTTCGTATGTCACGTGAGAATATTTTCTTTAAGTCCCCAAGAATCAAGAAATATTGGGCCAAATATGTAAACCAAGTATTAGACATTCATTAAATTTTAATATTACTATATCCTCACCATTTTAAATGTATGAAAGAAATAATAATCGCATTTAGTGAAATATTGAGGACAAAATTCTCAAAGGAAGGGTTCTCCGTCACACACTTTTCTGATTATTATTGGGTAAGAAAAATTAAATCGAAATATTTTGCGCATCACAATCATATAAATACTATAATTTTTCTTACTAACACAATATCTATAATTATTTTTCCAAAAATAAGCTTTTAGCAAAAATGAAGTCAATAAGAAGGGCGAGTTATATAGAGATTTATTTCAATACTTGGGCAGTTGTAATATTTTGTTCATTGTGATAAGACATGACATATGACATTTCATATTACTTACAATACATAAAGAATAAAATAAAGTCATCCTTATGGATTCTCTTTGACCAGATAACAAGGAACAAAACACATCATACTTTGATGATGGCAAAAAAATGGTTAGAATATAAACTTAAACATAGTTATATTACGTGTACTTTTAATCACGTGTACTTTGCAATATGGATATTGTGTAATTTTCATTAGATCCAAATAATCACCCAGAGTATCAAAGTACAACCACAATATTGTAAAATACACGTGAAATGCACAAACACATGCACGTGTACTTTAATATTATATGTATGTACTTTGCACTATTAAATCTACATATACTTTTGTATTTGTATACATTAAGTATTTATCCTCTTAATAATTTTTTGTCTTCCCAAAAGCACTGTATGTATCGAAAACTGAAGCGAAAACATTTAAAAAAATGGTTTCGTAACCCAGAGAACGATTGATGAAGGTACACCTAATGAGTTTATAATTGATGGCGATCCAATGACAGATCAAGAAAAAGAACAGTAGATTTCTTGCTCTAAAGTGTTCTAAAATTTTACCTAATAAGAGATCAAGAACGCTTTAAGCAATAAAATAGGTAAGCAATTACTTCATTTCTGTAAAATACTAATTTGTATATTTGCAACAAATTTCATGAAAAATATATAATTAGCGTATTTGTTTTATTTTAATTACAAGGTTGATTGTGGGGTCTTCTACATATACTTCGTTGAACAAATTAGCATAGACAAGGAACTGAAAAAATCCTTTAAGACCCTCAATTTCTATAATACAAAGCATACGTACTAAGCGAAATTCTGTTTTCAGAATATTTCTCCCCCAAGAAGGACATTTTCTAAATTAATTCACATCATACCATATTTGTATTTTTTTTTTGTTTTCTATTGGTTATTGATCCTTATATCTAGTACCCCAAAATGGTGCCGTTGGCGCGGACCATGAATGCTATGTTATACACAAAATGATAACAAGCACAAAATAACCTATGTAAGCTTATATTGTTGCTGGCGTGGACCACAATACACGTAACGTGTACACGATGATAACTACATGAATAGTTTCTTCAAAGTAAATGTTATGAAAGAATTACATGCATTTAATTTAAAAGTAAACGCTTATGAACAAAGTACACACGATATAGATAAACTACATGCATGGATGAACAATTTCTTGAAAGTAAATATTATGGAACAAAGTACATGCATCTTAATCAAAAGTACATGCTTTATAAGAAAAGTACATGCAATATAAACAAACTACACGCATTGATTAATTAAATAAATTTTGATTTTGCAATTGAAAATTACTATTAAATTATTAGACATGCATGAAAGAAAATAAATTTTTATCATAAAAACATAAAAAAAAAAGGGTAAAAGAGATTTTGAAAGAAAAACATAAAAAAGTAAAATTAAAAAGCTTGTCAATAAATTTGGCGACTGAAAATTACTATTAAATTATAAGACATGCATGAAACAAAATATTTTTTTAGAAAAACCAAAAAGGCTAAAAGAGATTTTGAAAGAAATACATAAAAAAGAAAAATCAAAACATAAAATGCTTATCAGGAAAATCTTCAAAATTATATATGGCGTCAAGATAATATGAAATCTATACACAAAATGATAATTAACACAAAATATCCGATGTAAGATTATATTGCCGCTGGTTCGGACCACAATACACATAAGGTATACACGATAATAATTACACGAACAATTTCTTCAAAGTAAATATTATGAAACAAATTACATGCATTTTAATCAAAAGTACACGCTTTATAAAAGTACACGCAATATAAATAAAGTACACGTATGGATGAACAATATCTTCAAAGTAAATGTTATGAAACAATGTACACGCATTTTAATCAAAAGTCCATGCTTTATGAACAAAGTACACACAATATAAATAAAGTACACGCATGGATGAACAATTTCTTCAAAGTAAATATTATGAAAAAAGTACACGCATCTTAATCAAAAGTACACATTTTATGAACAAAGTACACGCTATATAAACAAAATACACGCATTGATTAATTAAATAAATTTTGATATTGTAATTGAAAATTACTATTAAATTATAAGACATGCATTAAAGAAAATAATTTTTTATATTAGAAAAGCATAAAAAAAAAGGGTAAAAGAGATTTTGAAAGGAAAACATAAAAAAATAAACTTAAAAAGCTTATCAGGAAATTTGGCAACTGAAAATTACTATTAAATTATAAGACATGCATGAAAGATTTTTTTTTTTTTTAGAAAACAAAAAAAGGGTTAAAGAGATTTTCAAAGAAAAACATCAAAGAAAAAATCAAAACATAAAAATCTTATCGGAAAAACCTTCAAAACCATATATGGCGTCAAGATGATATGAAAGTTATAAACAAAATAATAATTAATACAAAATATCCTATGTAAGCTTATATTGTTGCTGGTGTGGACCACAATACACGTAATGTATACATAATGATAAATTACATGTATACTTTTTGTAGAGTGACTCGTATGGAGATTTCAAGGTCACGGTTGGTTCTGGAATGGTCGAGATAGTCAAAATAGTGTAGTCTGAGGGTAGTAATTGGGTCCTATGGCCTTTTAAGACATAATCGGGACCACATGGGGGTGTTTGGGTCATTTGGACTTGGCCCATCAGCCTAATTTACGAATTTTAAACCTAAGTTATGAGATTAGAGGCATCCATAACTCAGATTGGAAACCCTAGAACTTGAGATAAAAGAAGAGGAAGAAAGTGAGGAGTTTTTAGGAGCCAGATCAAAGAGGAATTGGGTGTATTCTTCATCAATTTATCTACTACACAAAGTAATCAGACCCTACGAATCTAATCAAGAAAGTGATTATCTTGGTTTCAAATTAAATATGTGAATTTCGTGTTCATATCATAGTGGGTGCAATCAATATCCCTTTTTGGGTGGGTTTTAACATGAAATGGGTTTTGGGTAATTGGAGTATTGCGTGTAGATTTAATACTCAATTGGTGATGGAAATATATCAATATCTGTTGGAATCATATGTATGTTCAAAATCCAGATGCTACGTTTAATTAATTGATGATTATGAAATCAAATCTAGGATGAGATTGGGATGAATTGTAATAAACTCAAATCGGAAAATATTGGGGGTTTTATAAATTGATGATGTTTAGAGACCATTATGATGATCAAAACATGTTTCAAGGGTAAATATATGATGGGGAGAATTGATTGAAGTCTGGATTTGCAGATCAAAATCTTAGAGGCTTAATAATGGTGGAAAAATAGAAACGAAGAGGATGTTGTGACCTGATCGATGGATCGATTTATGGATTCCATTGATCGATCGATGATCCTTTTTTTTGGGTTGTTTTACCTAGTTATTTATATGGGTAAGATTTTATTTCGGGTTTGTTTTTAGGCTTATTTATTTAGTGAAAAATATATATGGGCCTTATCTCCTAGCAATTATAGATGGATACAATTGGGATTAAGAGAGTGAGAAAAATGTGAGACACATAATTAATGAATTGCGTGAAATGAATTCATAAAGGTTTAATTAGCGCCAGATTGGGTGAGTCTGGGTATATTATCCGACGAGGCTACTTTACTTTATTTTATGGATGTGAAATGAAATAAAATAAGAGTCGGGATAAAGACTCAGGTATTACGGGCTAGTGGTACTGGAGTTAGGCACGGGTAGCTGGGTTTAAATTAATTATATATATAGGAAATGTGAGATAATATATATATATATATATATATATATATATATATATATAGACACACACACACACACACACACACTTGTGTGTTTTATAATATCGGTGATAGATATTTATGTGATTACATACCCCTCTAGTGCTATCATAGGAGGTTGCACGATGTGGATGAATCTCTTAGCTAGTGAATGCAGGGAGAGTATAGTCAGAGGTCATATCGTCGAGTATTTTTATTGTGTGATTTATTTTAAAGTCAGATGTTTTGGGTATGATTTGGTCTCACTCTCGGGGGAAGTATGACCGCCTTCACTACTTTTGCGATTTATTTACCTATTTCGGTGTGAGTTATCCAATTTATGATAACCAAGTTAGAGTGAGCAAACCTCTGATGATAGTATTTTAGAAACAAGCATCCGACGAGTTATGGCTTGGAAGGATGGCTACTATACGCGACATGAGTGCCAATGTTGTAGTGTGCTAGTACGTATATTAGATGAGTAAATAATTATATACATGATAAAAACATAATGTGTGAATATAGTTTATATATAACTAGTGCGAAGGTTATATAACTAATTAAAGTTAAATTGATTAAATAAGTTAATGACTATAATAACTTATAAATCAAAGTAAGGAATACTCGGGTTAGAGTGGCAAGTTAGAAAGGGCATATCAAGACTAGTCATATGGGTAGCATAACTAGTGGGGTAGAAGGTAAGCGATAGGTGTGCACATTAGTTGAGTGGTGAGCTATATCTCAAGAGAGTGCAATACAAGCTTAAATATCAAAAGGGTTCATGCATATTTAAATTATTGTATTTTAATAACTTGAAAAATATTTGCAAAAGGTTTTCTTGGGATCTGATCGGTGTCAAAATATTTTCCAAAACAATTTTAGGTGTTCAGACACCAAGGCGCCCAACTTGAGGATTCTTTTCAGGGATGCATAACTGTAGTATTGTGGAGGCTTGAAGAATTTGATTTAGACGGTTCAGCTTATTCATTCCTATATAGGAGTTTTATTCCAGTATTTCCTTTGGGCGTGTTTCCCCTTTAGACTCTTCATTACTTTAGTTTATCTATCCGATTGTGTTGAGATTCAGTTTTATTTACTTCTGATTTTAGTTGGATTAATTATTTTGGGAACCAATGGCTTATTCGGTCTTATTTATTGATATATATGTCATGGATTGTTCAAACTGTTATTTGTATGGATGGTTTGGTTAAATCTTTTTAACTTTATTTCCGCATGTTGTTAAGTCAATAACAAGATAAAATTTGGCATCGAATTAATTTCACATAAATGGTTAGTGAATTAAATAGTTTTTAACAGTGATGATGAGAATGAACCATATGTGATTCCTATTTATTTTAATAAAGGACTGATAACAGATAGTATCAAAACATAAGGTTCTAGTGTCTATAGGATCTGTGCGGATTACTATGATTTCAGCATAGCGTTCTTCGACTTAAAGCCCTATTATTAGGACTGTTTCATTCATGATTATGCATTTGAGATTACGTTTTTACGCTGTTATATTTGTATTGACTATGAGCTCATACAATTTGATCTGTTTTCAGATGTCACCCAAGAGAGGATGACCAACGAGGGCAGCGGCTACAACCGATGAGAGAGAGGCTCAGCAGGATCCATAGGCACCGCAGCGACAACCACCATCGGAGACGGTGACAACAGCATAGGTGGAAATGATAGTTGTGCAGGTAGTTAATGCAATGATGACTAACATGGCTCTCAATTTTTCACAGGCCCAGTGGACACTGTAGCTAGTGGTGCCAGTTGTTCAGGCTCACCCGGGGTTATCAGAGTGGCTGAGGGTTAAGAAGGATTTTCAAAAGGACCACCCACCAGAGTTTAAGGGGATTTAAGACGTGATTGTGACATTCCAGTGGAAGAAAGATATGCAACACCGCTTTCGCATGGTCAACTTCAACGAAGCACAAAAGCAGTTGGCCACATTCAGATTGGTCGGGGCGGCCTTAAAATGGTGGGAGTCAGTTACCACATTAGAGGGGAGGGACATGATGTCTATTACGGAGTTTTGGGTACGATTTGACCGAAAATACTTTTGTTAGAACTTGAGACAAAGATATGAAAGAGTTTCAATGAGGTGACTCAGGGATACCGCTTAATAGTTGAGTACGAGGAGGAGTTCACTCATTTATTTCAATTTGTGCTAGACGAAGTGAACAGTGAGAAAAACAAGAAGGTGGATTTTATGGATGGATTATCCTGGGGTATCAAGAAACATTTGATTGGCAACCCTACATTAATGACTTATACAGATGTTGTGAATGAAACACTGTTACAATGACAGGACCATCGCTGCCATTTAAAAGGGAGCAAGAGAGAAGGTGATCCTAGCCTGTCGATCAAGGCATTAGGAAATGGTGCTAGAGCAACACCATAGGAGTAACAGTCCTCGAGAAGACATCAAGGGGAGGATTCCCAGCAGGGGGATTAGTCGAAGAGGTTTAGGTCTTGGGGTTACTAACTTGAAGGAGGTTTCAGGTAGGGCCAATAGGGTCCTTAATAGCAGCAGTAGCACGTTCTTCAGGGCCTCCAATGCCAAGGGAACAATGGGGGAAGCTAGTAAGGGGCCGTAGGAGCAACAAGCATAGAGGCCACTTGTAGCAATTGTCCGGCCGTAGTAAGGATAGTTATAGTACATATGTGTCTATAACATCTGAGATGTAGTCATACAATAAGTCCCACTGGCACCACCAGTAGTATAGGGTGCATTTTCTATTCATAGGCTTGAGGGTATGATTCTATTTTATACTGGTGGGTCATTAAACTCTTTATAACAATTGGATTTGCATGAGCTCTCGGCCTATTAGAGACAAATGGTAATCTTCTTATGTGTGTGGAGTCACCATTGGGTAGTGGGTCATTTATACACTCGGTCTGTAGGGGTGTGAACATTGATGTGGGAAAATTATGTTTAGCTTCTGACTTTCTTGTGTTATATATAGAGGGGTACAAGGCCCTTCTAGGTATGTATTAGCTAGCTACATATCGAGCGATGGCGAATTATTTTAGGAGGACTATTGTATTCTCTATCACACGACAAGAGATTCTTAGTGTCGATGCCTCTTCCCGAGAAAGGATCGAGCACACATCTATACTACATTGGGGAGGAAACCTCATAAGAGGTGGTGATATCTCTAGACTCGATCCCAGTTGTGAGGGAGTTTAAGGACGTATTTTAGGAGATATTCGGGCTGCCTCCTAGCCAGGAAATTGAGTTTGTTATTAATTTAGTGCCGAGTATGAGGCCTATCGCTCGAGCGTCTTATCGTATGTCCCCATCCAAGATGCGAGAGTTGAGGTAGAACATTTATCATCTCTTGTGTTAGGGTTACATTAGACGGAGTACATCACCGTGGGGTGCGTCGGTGTTGTTCGTGAATAAGAGGGATGGATCACTTCGGTTGTGTATTGATTACACAGAATTGAACCAGGTCACAATCCGAAATAAGTACCCGCTACCTCAAATCAATGATGTATTTGACCAGCTAAGAGGAGTATCTTACTTCCCAAAGATAGACTTGATATCCAATTATCATTAGTTGCGCATCAGGGAGGATTATGTGACTATTATTTTTCTCCTAACCTCTTCAAGAGAGCGTGACTATTGTTTTTCTCTCCCTCTTTAACAATCCATATTGGAACATTCACCTAAAACCATAGCTTAGAGCAATATAAATAGTTACGGGCCATGGGTTTTAGTTACACCGAGCTTCTAGATTGCTTGGGGCCTAGTACTTGGGCATTGGAATATGCTAGGGACCCAAGACAAATAATTAAATTAGCTTCCAAATAAATACTCAAAAATCCCAATTATATTTATCATAAATATTTTCTTTTTTTGTTTAATCACAGTTAACTCCACGTAATACCCCGTATTTTTATGGCATTTAATTATGAGATTAATTAAATTAAATTGGGATAAATTAATTTAATATTAATCCGAATTTTAAAATAAATATTTATTAGCATGACTAGAGTTAGTAATTATTGGTAAGAATTATTTTGAATATTACTAGGTGAGTAAAGTAATATATGCGATTAAATTTATTAAAATTGTCACGAGTGAATAACACGACAATCATAGAAATTAAGTCAGGATGCGCGTGTATCGTGTCGGGACTAAGTTAATGGAATAAAAAGTAATTTAATTATAAGTCACACGTATGGTCATTTCGAGTGTGCCAATGTGTTCATAAGGGTTGAGATAGTCAGAAAAGTGTACTCGAGGGTTTAGTTTGAGTATTGGGATGTTTTTAGGCCTAATCGATAACTCGGGAGGGAATTTTGGTAATTTATAATTTTAGGCCTTAATTATGGATGAACATTGAAGGGTTATATCTGATGGGAGTTAGAGTCCTCGAGGGTTGGAAAGATTAGAGTTGCAGAGATGCTAAGGAAGAGAGAAGAAATAAGGCTTCCAAGGAGGACAACCACCAACCTTACACCACTCTCACAAATTCTACCACCAACGTGTAGATTGGGGAACGAGGAGCGGGATCATACCCATCATTCTCTACAATTCAGACTTTGATTTCCAGGCAAGTATCTAACGTGTTATTCTTTAGTTGATAGCACATCCATGCTAGTTTAGGAGATGATAAATTTATGTTTCATGAAAGATAAGTGATAATTAGGAGATTCATATTTAAATTCTGAATAGAAATCATGTTCGGACAACTCTATTGTTATATGTAGATGATTAACCATGAAATTGATGTTCACTATAGCTTACATTCTAGAAGAATTAGGAAAATATTGATAATGATGATTAAAATAGGGTTCTTATTGTATTAATTTGAATTAACACTTTAATTGATGGTCCTTGATGAAATCGTATATGTTTTACGTTAGAAATCATGTATATAGGGTAATACAACTGTTGGTTTGATTGTTTAGGAGTTTGGGACGAATTAATAGAGGTTTTGAGGATTTATATTAAGGAAACCCGTAGGTAAGGAATTGCAAAAACAAAATTGGGCCAAGAACTGCTCAATCGATTGATTGACTCAAGAATGTCGAATCGATCGACTGGATCGATCGATCGACCCCCTTTCATCGATCGATCGACTCCTCCTAGAAATAATTTTTTTCCCCTTTTGAATGTTAATCAAATCCCAATGTGTAAGGACCTTTTGGGCATTATTTAAATATTATAATGGGACTTGAGGAGGACCAGTAGAGTATAAATATGGTTCGGGGAAGATGATTTTATATAGGATTTAAGCATGGAATTTCGGGGGTATAAATTGAATGGGAAATTGTGCGTACATTAAATTAGGTCTTGCGAGAATTAAGAAGGACTTAGACCAGTACGGTAATAAGTGTACACCTACTGGTTTTATAATTGTAAAGAGGATACACTTCGAGAGTCGAGAAGTACTTAAGGATTTACAATAATTGAGAAAATAAAAAGAATGATTTAATTATACGTAGAACTCGGGCATTATGTGCCACGCATGGTTCGATTGTATTATGGTTCGTGGGTGTACCTACTCGAATAATCTGAATATATATATATATATATATATATATATATATATTTGTGTGTAATCATACTCGTGCTTCTTGCTATCACGGAGGTTCCGCATCGGGACAGTCTTATCTCGATTGGACCTTTATGGGGCATATTGACTTGTACCCCAGAACATAGCATCCTTGGTATAGGCTATTCGAGAATGATAATTAGACGGTCCTAAGAGATGAGGGGTATGTGTTGACCTCTTAGTGACTTGGAACTATTCTTCGCCTACGATATGTGTGTTTTGTGTTAATATAGTTCGATAGTGATTACGATCTAGTATTTCCCTTTTGTACGAGTGATACGGGGACTTGATAGCAGAGTATACCAGCACCATAGACTTATGTGGGGTGACCTATTAGTATATATATCATGAGTGATAAATATATGTACCTGTGATTAATCTACTGTGCTTTTAAGTAGATAGAATTGAGTAATTAATATTAAATGAGTTAAGTGGTTGGGAACTTAAGTCTGAATTGCGATAAATGTAAATGGCTTGACAAATTGATAAGAAAAGGTTATCAGATATAAACTATAGTCATGCGATCACTTGGTTAGGATTGGCGAATGAAAATTTGGTTAGTCTAGTTAATTGGGTTAGATTTAACTAGGTTAATTTGATAGTACATTAAGCGTGCATACTAGTTGAGAGGTGAGAATTCTCAAGTGAGTGTTAAGGTACTAGAATGTATGTAATATCAACTGGTAAGCATTTTAAATATTTGTTAAACTATTTTTAAAAGCTGTTTTACACTCGGGCTCTAACCCATTTCCTGCTATCTCGTCTTTCTCTTGTATATATATATATAATAAAGTAGGAGACTTATGTATGTCATAAGCTTAGTTGATGATGTTATCAATATGCTTTTTTTCTTTCAATACCCATTTTACCCTCAAATATTTGATTTCCCCCTCTTTTGACACACTCTAAATTGGTTCTTCCTTTTATTCAAAATTCAAAAATAAGGATAAAAGTGTAAACTGGTGACACTCTCCAAAAGGTCTCTCATCTCTCTCATTTCCCCCCCACTCCTACATTACACGCTTCTATCTCTCTCTCTCTCTTACGTCATAAGAACCCTCACTCTCACGGTGACAACCCTCCCTCTCACACCCACCGACCCCCATCACTAATCTCTCATGTCACACCCCTTTGTTTCATACATTACACGCTTATATCTTTGTTTGTTTTTGGAATCCACAATAAACATCCTCTGTGAATTAAGTTAGTTTTCTATAGCACAATAAACATCCACACATATTTAGGTTATTTTATTGTTTGAAACACAAATTAGTTTTCTCTAATATACTTTTTTATTAGTTGTTTTGCAGATCATACTCTTGGTTAAAAAAGTTACTTTCTCCCTCTATAGGTTTCATACTTATAGCTATGGCACTCAATATTATGTTATGGCTATGACACTCATTAATCGTACTTTGGAGATCGAAATGCAATTAACTGTTTCCAAAAGCAGAGAGGGGTAAAACTTTTCCTGTTTGAGAGGCTAATTTGGATTGCATAAAATGGTTATTTTGTACAAGTTTGTTACAATTTTTCCTAATGTTAATCATCTCTATTCAACTTTAAATTGTGTGATTGAGACAGTTTGAATAGAAAGGAAGAGCAGTCAATTGTTTTTGGCAAATCATTGAGGTCAGTACCATATTTATGGCTTCATTATTTTAGAATGCATCAATGAGATATGATACAGCCTAATTTGTAGTCAATTATGTAATGTAGTATCTTCATCACAAGTACCTTACCACATCATGTATGATTTTGAAGGATACTAATTTAGACATTATACCAAGGACATATACGATAGATACTCTATTTTGACAGTAGATATCTTTATGGAATGCAGTATCTTTATGTGAAATCGTCGCCCTGTCTACATTTAAGCAGTTTTGTATGCAACAATTTTGTATATAAGCACAGTTTTGTATACCATATATGCAACAATTTTGTATATAAGAAGGTTCCCATTTTCACTTCATATATGGTTCATATAGTTAATTGATTTTTAGCATATATGTAATCCTTGGGAGTTTTTGATCATTTTTAATCCTTTATAATGAGGCCATACAGCGAATCTGCTTTTTCCCATTTTCTGGATTTTTTTCCTTCTACAGCTTCAACGGTCAAATTCATCCCGGTCGTAGAAGATCCTTTGCAGGCCATGGTGCTTGTGTTTACCCCTGGGTTTTTGCCCTCCTTTACTGAATGGGGGTACAATTTTGAACCTTATAACCCCGATAGATACAGCAGGCAGTTCGAATTTGATCACGGGGCCCCTCGACCTGTGTTTCAACAAAACCATATAAGGGCCACTTGCACTGAAGCTTGCACCTTCTATCTTGCAGCAACGGTGCTTGGTGTGACCTCTACCATCGATTGGAGAGTCACCCTTCCAAGTGACACTAGGAAGGGGGATGTGTCTACCTCTTATGCTACCAAGTTCCGTTTGGTGCAACTGACCAGGATTCGTAAGTTTATATAGAATCCTCCACAATGTCCCCCAGTCCTTTCTTTCTCTGCCTCAGAGCTGGGTCTCAAGGGAAACTACGTTCTTGGAGTTTTGTTCCCTATGATTAAAATCGTCAAAGATACTCCCCACGATCTACCCCCTTATTTCCCGATGGTCCCCAGTGCCACGCCCAAAGACAAGGCTGTTGCCACTGCCAAACAACCTGCCCTTTCAGCCGAAACTGCTAGTGGTGAAGACAACCACTAGCCAAAAAGACCAGGAAGTCCAAGAGTGGGACTTCCTCAAAATCTAAGTCCCAAGACCAAGGTCCTTTAAACTCTTTGTGATGTATGTTCTGATCATCCGTAAGTTTCATCAGTTCTTTTACAATGCAAGCACCCTCATATGCATCATTGTGTATTTTTCTAACTCAATTAATTTGATCTTCCATATTACACCGACTTTATCCAAGTTTAAGTTCAACCTCTTGATCACCAAAAGTTCCTTATGTTCCAACTTAATGGGGAGATGGAAAGGCTTTGCTTACACAAAGCATAATGGAGACATCCCAAGGGGCCCATAACACATCGAGTAATCGGACAAATCAATCTCGACAATTGGGATCAACGGTCTTTTTAAGAATGTTTTTAATCTCTTGATTTTCTCACTGGGCTTATTCATTTGTTTTCGTGTGCTAAATTACCCCAACCTTATGGATAACTCCATACTTCCTCATTAACTTGTCGAATGGGTTATTGCTAAAGTGCGAGACACTGTCACTAAAGATGGATTTAAGAGACCCAAAATGAGAAAGTATGCGTTCTTAGATGAAATTTACCACAACCTTATTGTCATTAATGTGTGTAGCTATTACCTCAACCCATTTAGACGCATAGTCTATCGCAATAAAGATGTAGAGAAAATCAAAAGAGGAAGAAAGGGTCCCATGAAATCGATGCTCCAATAGTCAAACTTCTCAATAGTGAGGTTAGGGATTGATGACATCATATCGCGTCTAATAATAGTGCCCCTCTTTTGGCATCTCTCGCATGATTGGAAAAATACGTTGAAGATAGTGGGCCAATAGAGACCACATTAGAGAATATTTATGGTCGTCTTCTTGATGGAAAACTGGCCTCCTCACGCTTTTGAATGACAAAACCGAATGGAATTTTGGATCTCGTCATCCGGTTCACACTTTTGAATTATTTGGTCCACACAATACTTAAATAAATAGGGATCATCGTAAAAGAACATGTACGGCCAAGTAAGAAACTTCTTCTTCTCTTGAGATTCTAATAGGAGGGAAGGACCCCCGTAACTAGATAATACACGATGTATATAAATTAAGGTAGAGAGGAAAAGTTTTCTCATATAGAAAATACTCATCTATGGGTACATGATCTTGAGGTATGTCAGATGAGAGCTTAGACAAGTGGTCGGATATGACTTTTTCTACTCCTTTCTTATCTTTGATGGAAATGTCTAATTCTTGGAGTAGAAAGATCCATCTAATGAGGCGCGGTTGTGACACCCCGCCTAATTAAATACCGGGTGATCAGACCTTTATTAAATTAAAATCAAGGTGAACGATTGGTTCATTCTCAGCATCACTGTGGAAAAATAAACATTACCAATTTAAACACCCTAACTAATTAAGCTAAGTGTCAAAACAAATTAAAGTCTTATTTTTATTTCATTAAATTCATATATGAAAACCTTTTTAATAACCAACAGTTTAAGAATCACATAAATACTAAGGATGCTAATTAATACACAAGAATTAAACCATTTAGATAAAAAAAAAACCAAGTTTAAGAATCATAAATGAAATCATCCTGACAATAGTTAAATCTCACATAGTACTGAATAATGGAAATATAAATAAACATAAAACTCTAACAAATACAAACGGAATAGGAAATCGGGCGACGCATGCCCTAACTATGAAGAACTAAAATATGCACTGAGTCAATGAAGAGGTCGCGTAAATCAAAGGCCTGCAACTACAACATAAGCTGCAAAACGTCCAGTCCAAAGAATCTATGCATGCCGCCCCTGTGGCTAGGCACCTGTAATACATACATATATATACAAGAGAGAGAAATAAATGATAAAAAACGGGTCAGAGCCCGAGTGTAAAACAATTTAAAAATCTTTTAGCAAGTATTTAAAATGCTTACCTGCTAATGTGACAACAATGTTAGTATACCACACTCTCTTGAGAATTCTCACCTCTCATCTAGTGTGCACGCCTACCGTACTACTGATCTCATAAGTCTAATTAACTTATTCTCCATATAATTTTACCCCGAGAAGTACTAAGGATATGATATTTAGTTTTAGAAAATTCATCTCTTCCATTTTCTTACGTTACTTAGAACCACTCAGTACCGTTACAAAATCCACAAACACTTGTTATATAGCTCAAGCATCTATTCATTACTTAACTACTTATACACACAGTAGAAAGTTTCCATATATATATATATATATATATATATTAGTCTCTCATATAATATATATACTATTGGCACCCCACATAAAATCTATGGTGCTGGAATATACTCTGCTATCAAGTCCCCGTATCTCTTGTACTAAGGGAAAGACTAGTTCAGAATCACTCTCGAACTGTATTAACACAATATACATAAAATGGAGATGAAGAAGAGTTCCAAGTCACTAAGAGGTCAGCACATACCCCCACGTCTCTTAGGACCATCTGACTATCATTTTCAGATAGCCTATATCAAGGTTACTATCTTCTAGGGTACGAGTCAATATCCCCTATAAAGGCCCAATCGAGATAAGACTATTCCGTCATGGAAACTTTCGTGATAACAAGTAGCTCGGGTATGACTATACACAAATACAATATAATATATATATATATATATATATATATATATATATATATATATATATATATATATATATATATATATATACAGTCAAACAGTCATATATGTAGATATTCACATTTTCCCAATTAGGTTCGCCCACGACCCAGAATTATTATTATCCATTCTTAACACAAATTGGGCTCAATTATCTCGCATAATGGATACATATCTTGTATTATCATTTATAATTTATTTCATACTTACTTCTCATCTCTCGAAGTATTCTCTCTCACTAAGTATAATTTCAGTAGGTATACCCTCACTAACCTTTTGGTCCAAATCTTTCACGAGTCTAAATTCTTTAGTGAACGTACGCACAATTTCTAATGTGTGACAAAACCCCCCGTTAAGCCATAATTTCATCCCGTATCAAATTTAATTCAACGGAGTCTACTTAGACCCTATCGGTCCTCTTCATGTCCTATTATTCTATTTAAATGATATTCAAGGGTTCCCACATACTTTATCCCGATTAAACAAAATGGGGAAAAACATGAGGTTTTCCAAGAGGGATTGATCGATCGAGGAATGGGTCGATCGATCGATCGATGCTCTTGGTCGATCGATCGATCAAGCAGTTCTTGCCCAAAATCTGCAAATTCAACCTAGGGGTTTCATCCAACAATTTGCTCCAAAACGCCATTAATGATTCCCAAACTCCCGAACAAGATTACTAACAGTCATATATACCTATATACATGATTTCCTACGTGAAACATGTCCAATTTCATCAAAAGGATTGAATTAATGGGGTAAATTGACATAATTATCAAGAACCCCAATTTTTCATGAAACTTCCATTCTTCTAATTCTTTTCCAGATTTCTTGCTTTCTAAATCCATACAATTTCATGGGAAATCCTCTACATGTGATTGAGATGTCCAGTATATATCTATTTCCTCTAAAACATGTGATTTAAATTCTCTAAATTATCAAATTCTTCCATGAAACATGCTTTTATCAATCCTAATCTGACATGGGTAAACCACTAACTAAAATCAAATGAAGATAGATACTTGCCTGAAATTCAAGGTTCTGATTTGTTGACGAAAAAGATATGGGTGCGTTCCTTATCGTGCAATCTACGTTTTGGTGGTGGTGGCGGTACAATCGAGTGAGTTATAGGCATTGAATTGCTTGGAAAGCTCTCCACCTTCTTCTCTAATGTCTGTTCTTAGGTTCCGTGATTGATAACCGTAGAAGACAACTCCTAATGGCTGATATATCTTAGGGAAATTCGTGGGTTTAATTACCCAAAAATACAAATTGTCTATAATACCCTCTCTGGGGTCGTCAATTAGGCCCAAAAACCCCCCAAGACCAAAACTAAACCCCCGGGTACACTTTTCTGACAATCTCGACCCTTTCGGACACTTTGGTTCACTTGAAACGACCATATGGGTGACTTATAATTTATTCACTTTTATAATAATAATTTAGTTTTGACACGATACAGGCGCGTCCCGACTTAAATTTCCATAATTGCCATTTTATTTACTCGTGACCATGTTAATAAAATCAATCTTATATATTACTTTACTCAACTAGTAATATTAAACAAATTCCCAATAATTATTAACTCTCGTCATGCTAGTAAATATAAAAATAAATTTTCGAATTAATATTAAATTAGTGTCTCAAATTAAATTTAATAAATCCTCAAATTTGAAAGCCATAAAAATATGGGGTATTACATACTTCCCCCCTAATAATGGAATTCCGTCCGAAAATTTAGAAAATAAGGCATACTGGGTAAGAATAGATTTGGATACTTTTTGCGCATATCTTCCTTGTGCTCCCAAGTGGATTCCTCCACATTATGATTCTCCCACTGGACCCGTGGAACTACTTTCGACCTCAATTTCCTCTTGCAATGGTCTGAAATAGCCACTGGTCTCTCCTCATAAAAAACTGTCGGGCTGTAAGTAAACCTCTTCTATCGCAATGTGATTGTGAGCCATATCATCCCGAAGATATTGTGTCAACAACGAGATGTGGAATACATCGTGAATACGGTGCAAGTGCTCTGGCAACCCCAATCTGTATGCCATCGACCCAATCCTCTCGATTATAGGAAATGATCTCACGTATCTCGAAGCCAACTTCTCCTTCTTCTCTAACCTCATTACTCCTTTCATAAGAGATACACGTAGTAATACTTGGTCCCCCATGCTAAACTCTCGAAAGGACCGCTTCGCATCGGCGTATCTCTTCTGTTGATCTTGGGCTACCCGGATGTGACTCAAGATCAACCCAATCCTAGCTGAAGTCTCCTGAATCACCTCTGCTCCGAGCAGCTTATTGTCCCCCACCTTTAGCCAACAAGCAGGAGAACGACAAGGCCTGCCATACAATGCCTCAAATGGGTCCATGCCGATCATGAACTAATAGGATTTATTATAAGCAAACTCCACCAGTGGAAGATAAGGCTCCCAACTTCCTCCAAAATCAAGGACACACATGCCTAGCATATAATCCAACATTTGATTGGTATGCTTTATTTATCCATTTTTTTGTGGGTGGTACGCTAAACTCAATCTCCACTCTGTACCCATGGCCTCCTGAAAGCTCTCCCAACAGCACGAAACGAAAATCTTGTCTCTATTAGACACAATATCTAGGGCACACCATGTAACCTAACGATCTCAGCTATGAATGACTGTTAATACTAGCCCGTGGTGTAGTCTGTTTGTACTGGTAGAAAATGAGCTACCTTGGTTAACCGATCCACTATAACCCATATGGAATCATGACCCTATTGTGATGTAGGCAACCCAGTAATGAAGTCCATGGAAATACTTTCCCATTTCCACGTAGGTATCTCCAATGACTGAAGTAACCTTGGCGGTCTCTGGTGGTCCACCTTTACCATCTTACAGGTAGAACATTTGGACACAAACTTAGGAATGTCCTTCTTCATCCCACTCCACCAGTACTGCTGCCTTATATACTGGTACATCTTATCCCCTTCGAGATGTACCGCAAATCTGGATCCGTACGACTTTGTCATAACTGCATGACATAAGTCTTCTCCTTCCGGTACCACTAATCTCCCATTGAATCTCAAACCCCCATTATAACTCACCGAATAGGATTCAGCACCCTCAGCTAAGAGCCGTACAATCTGCTGCTGGAAAAATGTATCCGCTACCTGTGACTATATCACCCTCGTGACAATCTCAGGTGTGACTGACATAACTGATATAAAGGAATGGGCCACCGCATCCTGGTGACCCTATTCTTTCCACTTCTCTCTTTATACTTCCTCTATGTCACCTTCCAGTCTACGACTTAACACATTAGCAACTACGCGAGCCTTACCTCGATGGTACTGTATCTTGAACTTGTAGTCTTTCACAAAATCCAAGCATTGGTGCTGACGCATGTTCAACTGTTGCTGAGTGAACAAGTATTGTAGTGACTTATGGTCTATGAAGAAATGGAACTTTTCCCCCAAAAAGTAATGTCTCCAAATACGCAATGAAAATACGACCGCTGCTAGCTCCAGGTCGTGGGTGGGGTAATTCCTTTTGTTAGGCTTAATCTTACGGGTGGCAAAATCAATAGCCTAATCCTCCTACTGAAGTACTCCCTCGAGTCCCCGTAAAGAGGTTTCAGTGTACACCAGGTAATCCACTCTCATCTTAGGCAAAGCAATAACTGGCGCCGAAGTCAACTTATCATTCAGCTCATCAAAAGCCAATTGACAAGCATCATCCCAAACATACGGTACTCCCTTGAAAGTCAGATTCATCAACGGACACGCTATATTCGAAAAGCCTCAGATGAACCTCCTGTAGTACCTAGATAAACCCAAGAAACTACGCAACCTCTGTCGGTGTCGTGGGCTGTCCCCACTCCCTCACTGCCAACACTTTATTTGGGTCAATCGATATCCCCAATTATGACACAACATGCCCTAGAAACTGTACTTACCATAGCCAAAATCCACACTTCTCATGCTTAGTATATAGTTGATGCTCTCATAGAGTCTGAAGAACCTGCCTCAAGTTGTCAGCATGCTCCTCCTAAGTGGGTGAATAAATCAGGATGTCATCTATTAAGACGATGACAAAATGATCCAAGAACTCTTTAAACACTCGGTTCATCAAGTCCATGAATACGGTTGGAGCGTTTGTCAGCCTAAATGTCATGACTCTGAACTCATAGGATCCATATCTTGTTAAGAAAGCAGTCTTCGACACATCCTGCTCCCGAATACATAGCTGATGGTATCCCGACCTCAAATCTATCTTCGAAAATAAGGTTTCTCCCCTCAGCTGGTCGAACAGGTCATCAATTCTAGGAAACATAAATTTATTTAGCATCATGACCTTGTTCAACTCCCGGTAATCCACGCATAACCTCAGTGAACCATCTATCTTCTTTACAAACGACACCGGAGCGCCCCAAGTTGAGGTGAACATACAAATAAAGCCCTGGCCTAGCAGTCGCTTTATCTGATCCTGTAACTCCCTCATCTCCATTGGAGTCATCTAGTACGGTGAATTTGCTATTGATTAAGTTCCCGACATCAAGTCTATAACGAAATCTATCTCTCGACTGGGGGGTAGGCCCGATATCTCCTAAAATACACTCAAAAATTGACGAACGAATGGAATTGAATCTAGTGGAATCACAATCTCCTTAGAGGTATCCTCCTCTATGTAATACAAATGGGTGGAAGATACTCCCTCCGGGAGAGGCATCGCCACCAAAAACATCTCCGGTCCCGGAATGGAAAAAAAATACTCACACTGAAACAATCTATCACGACTTTGTGCGCGGCGAGCCAATCCATATCAATAATGACATCATGCTCATGCATATCTATAACTAGCATGTCTACAGGTAAAATCAAGCTACCAATCTCTATACCTACACCCCGACATATAAAGAAAATCAAAGACCCATGCCCAGTGGTGAGTCTACGCATGTTACTTTACTCTCTGCCGTGTCTAATAACCCTAAGGCCCGTGCAAAATGAGTAGCTAAAAAATAGTGTGATGCCCCAATATCAAATAAAACTCGACCCCTAGTGCAATGTATATGAAACGTATCCTCAATCGCGGGTGGTGCCTAAGGTGCTGTTGCCTGGTGGACATTATAGACACATCCATACTGTAATTTCCCCTGCTGAATTGGGGTTGTTGGGATGGATGGTAGAGCTGACATCTGAGATGGCGCTGGGAGGGAAATTGGAAAGAGTGTCCTCTGCGGCTCATTACAGACACCCTGCTGCTGTGGGGCTCTATCCCCCTCTGGGAAATACTGACGTTTATGGCCATTTTTTCCACATCTAAAAGATCTTCCGCTGAAACTTCCTCCCTTTTGTCCCTGTTGACCACGATCCTGTTGGCCATTACCACCCCACCATTGGCCCTGTTGAAAACGTTGTTGGCCCTGCTGCTGACCCTACTGCTGACGGTGTTGGACCTTTTTGCCATGCTGACTGGACTAGCCCTGTCTAAATCCCCTATATCTCTGTCTAGAATCACCTGATCGAAATCGCTTGGCAGGGTCCCCCTGATGGGAACTCTGCTCACTGTGATGAGTCGGCCCTTGGGCTGTTGGTGCCCCACCATTACTACTATTGCCCTTGTCCTGTCCTGCTGGATGGACTCCCAGTCCAAAGAATCTATTCATGACTCCCTTATGGCTGGGAACCTATAATACATACATACATACATATATATATATATATATATATATATATATAGGAGAGAGAAAGAAATGATAGAAAAAGGGTCAGAGCCCGAGTGTAAAACAATTTAAAAATAGTTTAACAAGTATTTAAAATTCTTACCGGCTAATGTGACAACCATGTTAGTATGCGACACTCTCTTGAGAATTCTCACCTCTCATCTAGTGTGCACACCTACCGTACTACTGATCTCATAAGTGTAATTAACTTATTCTCCATAATGTTTTATCCCGTGAAGTACTAAGGCTATGATATTTAGTTCTAGAAAATTAATCTCTTCTATTTTCTTACGTTACTTAAAACCACTCAGTATCGTTACAAAATTCACAAACACTTGTTATAAAGCTGAAGCATTTATTCATTACATAACTACTTATACACACAGTAGAAAGTTCCCATATATATAAGTGTATATATATATATACTATCGGCACCCCACATAAAATATATGGTGATGGCATACTCTGCTATCAAGTCCCCGTATCTCTCGTACTAAGGGAAATACTAGTTTGAAATCACTCTCAAACTGTATTAACATAATACACATAGAAATGGAGGCGAAGCATAGTTACATGTCACTAAGAGGTCAGCACATACCCTCACGTCTCTTAGGACCATTTGACTATCATTTTCAGATAGCCTGTATATAGGATACTATCTTTTAGAGTACGAGTCAATATCCCCCATAAAGGCCCAATTGAGATAAGACTGTCCCGACGCGAAAACCTATGTGATAGCAAGTAGCTCGGGTATGATTATACATAAATATAATATAATATAATATAATATAATATATATACAGTCACACAGTCACACAGTCACACACTCATATATATATATATATATATATATATACATATATATTCACATTTTCCAAATTAGGTTCACCCATGACCCATAATTATTATTATTCGTTCTTGACACAAATTTTGCTCAATTATCTCGCATAACGGATGCAGTTCTTGTATTCTCATTTATAATTTATTTCATACTTAGTTCTCATATCTCAAAGTATTCTCTCTCACTATGTATAATTTCAGTAGGTATACCATCACTAACCTTCTAGTCTAAATCTTTCACGAGTCTAAATTCTTTAGTGAACGTACGCACAATTTATAATGTGTGACGAAACCCCCCGTTAACCCATAATTTCATCCCGTATCAAATTTTATTCAACGGAGTCTACTTAGACCCTAGTGGTACTCTTTATGTCCCATTATTATATTTAAATGATATTCAAGGGTTCCCACATACTTTATCCGGATTAAACAAAAAGGGGAAAAACATACGGTTTTCCAGGAGGGATCGATCGATCGAGGAATGGGGTCTATCGATCGATCATCGATCGATCATCGATCCATAGATGCTCTTAGTTGATCGATCGACTAAGCAGTTCTTGTGCAGAATCTATAAATTTGACCTACAGGTTGCATCCAAGAATTTGCTCCAAAACGCCACTAATGATCCCCAAACTCCCAAACAAGATTACTAACAGTCATACATACCTATATACATGATTTCCTATGTGAAACATGTCCAATTTCATAAAAGGGATTGAATTAATGGGGTAAATTAACATAATTATCAAAAAGCCTAATTTTTCATGAAACTTCCATTTTCTAATTCTTTTCCAGATTTCTTGCTTTCTAAATCCATACAATTTGTGGGAAATCCTCTACATGTGATTGAGATGTCGAGTATATATCTATTTCCTCTAAAACATGTGATTTAAATGCTCTAAATTATTAAATTCTTCCATGAAACATTCTTTTATCAATCCTAATCTAATATGGGTGAAACATTAACTATAAAAAAATCAAGATAGATACTTACCTAGAATTCAAGGGTCTGATTTGTTGATGAAAAATATATGGTTGCGTTCCTCGTCATGCAATCTATCTTTTGGTGGTGGTGGCGGTGCAATCGAATGAGTTCTAGTCCTTGAATTTCTTGTAAAGCTCTCCATTTTCTTCTCTAATGGCCGTTCTTAGGTTCTGTGATTGATAACCCTAGAAGACAACTCATTATGGCTGATATATCTTAGGGAAATTAGTCGGTTTAATTACCCAAAAATACAGAATGTCTATAATACCCTCCCGGGATGTCAATTAGGCCCAAAAACACCCCAAGACCCAAACTAAACGCCCGGGTAAACTTTTCGGACAATCTCAACCCTTTCGGACAGTTTGGCGCACTCGAAATGACCATACGGGCGACTTATAATTTCTTCACTTTTATAATAATAATTTAGTCCTGACACGACACAGACGCGTCCCGACCTAAATTTCCATATTTGTAATTTTATTTACTCGTGACCATGTTAATAAAATCAATCTTACGTATTACTTTACTCATCTAGGAATATTCAACAAATTCCTAATAATTACTAAGTCTCGTCATGCTAGTAAATATTAAAATAAATTTCTGGATTAATATTAAATTATATCCCAAATTAAATTTAATAAATCCTGAAATTTAAAAGCCATAAAAATATGGTTTGTATCCTTCATTGGAAGGAGGTATTTAAGTGCCAAGTGGTCGGTAAAGTATATAATGGGTGACCCGATAAGATATGAGAAAAAATTATCAAGGGGAAACACTATCACTAGCAACCCTTTCTCTATGGGGGAGTATTTTAATTGGGAGACGGTTAAAGTTCATCTAGCATTGTATATGACATGTGAATTTTATCTCTAATTTACCCTAAAATAGCCCCTAACGAATAGTCACTCACATCACACATGAGCTCGAATGGGGGTCTAATCCGGAGCTTGCATGATGGGAGTGGAGATGAGCATGATGTTGGATTTCTCAAATGCCTCCTAGCATGCTTCACTTCACTTAAATGTTGAATACTTAATGATTAAGTTGCTTAAGGGTCTAGCTATAGAGATAAAATCCTTAATAAACCAATTATAGACCCCCACGTGTCCCAAAAATGATCGTACGTCTTTTAATGTCTTGGGTGGCGAAAGTTGGGCAATGATGTCAATTTTTGCACTATCGAATTCTATCCCCTTAGATGATACTATGTAAGCTAGAACTACTCCATTGGTAACCATGAAATGACATTTCTCCCAATTTACTACTAGGTTCTTTTCCACACATCGGGCAAGAACCTTCTCAAGCATACCAAGACATTTGTCAAAAGAGGGGTCGAAAATGATAAAATCATACATAAACACCTCAAGGCCTCTCTAAACCATACTGGTAAAATACTTAACATGATCCTTTGAAAGGTCACAGGCACATTACATAATCCATATGCCATCCTTTTGTAGGCAAAACTGCCAAAAGGGAAAGTGAAGTTAGTCTTTTATTGGTCAAGCATGTCCACCTCTATTTGGTTATAACCAGAATAATCGTCTAAAAATAGTAAAAAGGGTGGCCTAAAACTCTCTCGAGCGTTTGGTCAATGAATGGTAAAGGTAAGTGGTCGTTCTTAGTGCCCGCATTGAGTTTTCAATAATTAATGCAAATGAGCCACTTGATTGTGGTACATTTTAGAATAAGTTCTCCTTTGTGTTCTCAACCACGGTCATCCCCGACTTCTTGGGAAAGACTTTAATTGTATTAACCCATTTACTATCCAATAAGGGATAGATGATTACCACATCCAGTAACATTATGATTTCCATTCTTTCGACGTCTTTCATGATCGGGTTTAATATTCTTTGCATATCTCGGGAGGGCTTTACATCCTCCTCTAAGTGGATTTTATGGGTAGAAATCAAGGGACTTATACCTTTGAAATCCTTAATAGACCAACCAAAAGCACCCTCGTGCTTCTTCAAAATTGTCATAAGCTTCCCTTCTTGCTCTTTATCTAGATTAAAGGAGATAAAAATATGTCTCATCCTCCCCCAAATACTACTACTTGACTTTGGGAGGTAGCTTATTCAATTCGAGTTTAAGAGATTTAATATTGGAGTGAACCACATAGGATTATCCCAGTGTAAGTCCTCCAATCATGAGACCCAACTCACATCTCTCACGTCTTCCTCAATCTCGCCCTCACATAGAAACTCCCTCATCCTACTCACCTCTCGATCGAACCTATAATACTCTTTTTCTCACTAATTAGTCATCACTAAATACTCCTCAAGTGGATCCCTAGCATTATTACCCTCCAAATATCCGTGTACTAAATTCTCAATAAGATCCCTGTATTGTAAATGTGACAACCCGAATATAATTATGATAAATTATGTTTAAATTATGATTAGATTATGTGATATGGATTATATGTTATTAGTATATATAATGTTAAGTCATTGTATTTAGTCTAATTCTACCTTCATAAAGTATGAAATATTGAATTAGTTACAAACACCAAATTTTGATGTTTTCAATAAGAATGTTCATGTTGGAGTCAAGTTTTGACCATTATAATATAATAATTGAATTGAGGTATAAACTAGATATTTGTAGATATATGAGTTAGGTTTGTAACAAAATAAAGGGTTCATCGAACGGTCATCCGAGTGGTAAGATATTATCTTTTTACGAATAGGGGGCACAATAGTCATTTAGCCTCAAATGATATTTTGTGTTATATGATGCCACATGTTATATTTTGATTAGACCAAGGGGGTGAACTTATGCCGATTTATAAACCTTGAATTAATCTCTTCCTTCAGCATATTTCAGCCATGGAAGAGTTTTAACCTAAGGAAAGACAGTTTTGAAGTTTAGGAAGAAAGTGTGAGGAGAAATTGAAGAAAAATTCATAGAAGATTACATAAAAGACCCTAAGGTAATTCCATCCATAAATATTGTTTGATTTTTTTTGTATTGATGATTTAAACAATAGAAATAATCATTTGTTTACTGAAATTCCATGTCTTGATGTGTACTCATGGATAGATGCATGTTTAAGCAAACTTGAATGTGTAACCCTTGAAATCGCCTTATTTAGAAACCTTGTGTATTCAAACTATCATATCTTTTTTTTATACTTACTGAAATTGATTGATTCCAATTTTAGATTAAAATAGACTCATATATGTATACAATATCCTAAAATCAAGTAAAACTACCAAGAAATGAATCTTGGGTGATGGTTTTAAGTTCAGGTATGAAATCTGCCCCAAAAGAGTAAATATGCATACCATATGTTTGATGTTTTGCTTGACATAGAATATGAACCCTGAAAATTATGAAATTTTAATCTCCTGTTATTAAATATGTTTTTTGAAATTGGGTGAAATATCATAGAAAGTTATGATGTATAAAAATTATGAAAATTCTTGGAAGATGACTGAACAATAGATGAGCCTATAGGGCGGATTTGCTATGTGGTAAAGAAATGGGCAAATCTTGCTATAGGAAACTTAGAATGATGTGTCGTCTTTTGTGTTGGAAACCTAATATAATAAAAATTGGATTACCAAGAAGAATTAAAGTTGGTTTGGGCTGTAAATTGAATATGTTAGATATCATTATCGATTCTAGATGGGACTTCATTTATGATGAATGATTTGAATTGAATCATATGATGCTTATGAATTGAGTCATGTTGAAGTTGTTCTTTGAATTGTTAATATTCTTATGATGATACTAATACTGTAAGAATGATAGGGAGAGAAGAAGAACAAACTGAACAAGAGCCAGTTAAAGGAAAAGGGAAAGCTTGATAAATTTCCAAGGTGAGTGTACTTATGATTGTCTCATATATGCAGATATATGAATATATCTCTAAGAGCAGGATTTGTTTGAATACTTCGGTATTCAGGATTTGTTTGGATATTCAAATATCTTGTTTGGTTCTTATGATCTAGGATTGGAATTTGACAAAGATCAAATGATTTGATTTGTCTTATGACAAGTATTTGTTGGAACTCATGTTCCAGGATTTGTTATTGCCAATGGGCAGAATTATTTGGATCTTATGATCCAGGATTTGTTATTGACAATGGGTAGGATTGTTCGGATTTTATATACAAATATTCGATATAGATTTTTTATTTCATTGTAGGGAAGGAGTACCTCACCAATCTTAATGCTTACGGTTTAAATTTTAATAATTTTAGGTTTGTATGCTGCCAACTAGGATACCATATGACCTGTAACTTTGAGAGTTGCACCGTTGGAAAGAGCTGGCCTTTAAATATGGGGATTTTATCATTGTCACACCTAAGATTTTAATATACTCACACATTGTATATATTACATTAGTATAAATTGAGTTGATGATTGTGAAATTTTATCATAGTTAATCATAGTATTGTATGTCTGCTTAATTATGAGTCTGATATTGATTTGATTATGGTATAATAATAATATTATGTTCATTTTTGCACATTATGAAAAAAAATATTGATAAATGAAGTATATTTCCAATGGGCTCAAGATTATGGTCCAATTATTCTAATAACAAATGATTAGTATGGATATTGGGTTTGGGGTGTGGCAATTAGTGGTATGAGAGCGTGGTTATTAATTCTGGACGTGTGTGACGATTAGATGGAAATATTGAGTTGATTTTATATTTATGAATTGTTAACGTACTAACTAATAGTTTAGTATCATAAACTGTTTATATTGATTGTTAGAACTTTGTTGTATTACAGATAATTCCAGATGAAACGTGGGAATGGAAAACATAGAGAAGATGGAGTGGCTTCTCGTAAAAAAAAAATACTGAAGTAGAGCAAAGTGTTGCGGGAAGGGCTAGCGAGCAATAGTAGCCTATAGAGATGAAAATAATCGCGTAAGCAATGATGAGGATGGAAGAGCAACAAGAAATAAATATGGCACAAATGGCAGAACAACAGGCTAGATATCTAGAATCAAAGACTGTGGCCAGGATTAAGAAAGAGGCAAGGAAGGAAATGAAAGATTCCATGCATGAGAAGTTTTTAAAGTTGAATCCTCCAGAATATTCAGGGTCAGTTGAAGCTACAGAAGCTAAGATATGGTTCAGAGATCTAGAAACTATCTTTGCAATTATGAAGGTTCCAGATAACCAAAAAGTGAATAAAGCTGTGTTTAAGTTGAAAGGAGAGGCAAAATATTGGTGGGTATCCAACAACCATTTGGTGCCTAGGATAGAAGGTACTAATGCTATTACTTGGGATGAATTTATTAAAGCTTTGTATGCTAAGTATTTCCCTAAAGTTTATAGGAGGGATAAGCTGAGAGAATTTATAAATTTGACCCAAGGGAAAATGTCTGTGAGGGAGTATGAGGCTAAATTTACTGATTTGTCTAGATTTTCTACTAAATATGTGGAGAATGAAGAAGATAAATGTAGAAAGTTTCAAGATGGACTGATTTGGCCTATTCAAAATAGAGTGGCCACTTATGAGTTAGAAGATTATGCTTCTCTAGTAAACAAAGCCACAATAGCAGAAAAGCAAATGAACCAAAGGGTGGCGAGTAGAGAGAGTTTTAAGAAAAGTAGATTCGACTCATCTCACTCTAAGGGAGGTGAGGGTGGAAGTGTTAATATGGAACCTCATAAATTTTAGAGAGGTGGTGGAGATAGTGGTAGAGGTCAGGGGAGATTTGGTAGAGATACCAGGGGTGGAGGATCTTTTGGTTCAGTCAAAAAGTCATGGAGAGGTGAGGCCCCAATATGAGGTGTTACATGTTTCTTTTATCAAAAGGAAGGGAATTATAAATTTGAGTGTCCTAAGATTAAGGGATTGGAATGCTACAAATGTCATCAAGTGGGGCATATTATGAAGAATTGTCCGCAGTTGGCCGAGACTCCAGCAGCACATAGTGAAGTCGCAAGCAGAATGTTATCTCTAGGCAGTGTAGTGAAAAGTATGGGGAGAGGACAAGCTAGTAGTTCCAGGCTAGGTGGACGAGTTTTTACAATGAAACAGGCTCAGATTACTCCATATGTGGTGACATGTACACTTTCTGTTACTGATAGAAGTGCTTATGTTTTGATTGATCCTGGTTCCACACATTCTTTTGTGTCCTATGCTTTTGCTGTATACTTGAATAGCCCATGTACTCGTTTAGATGTGGGGTTGGGTATTTATATGCCTATGGGGGATATGGTTGTAGATGACTATGCTTTTCGTGATTGTGTTTTGACTGTGGGGTCTAGAGATACAGTTGTAGATCTATTTCCATTGGATCTTTCTGATTTTGATATAATTCTGAGAATGGATTGGTTATCTAAATATCATGCATCTATGGATTATTTATGTAAGGAAGTTTTTTATAATATGCCTGGTGAGCCTAAATTTAAATTTTTAGGGGAAGGGAAAATTTTTCCCTGCTGCATCATTTCTGCTATTCAGACGAGGAAATTATTGAGTAAGGGTTGTGAGGGTTTTATTGCATATGTTCTTGACACTAGGAAGGGAGCTTTACAATTAGTCGATGTTCCTATTATACGGGATTTTCCTGAAGTGTTTCCTAGTGAGTTGACAGGGTTACCTCCAGAAAGAGAAGTTGAATTTAGTATTGAATTAGCACCTGGGACAACCCCTATTTCTATGGCACCATATAGAATGGCACCTATTTAGTTAAAGGAACTCAAGATTTAGTTGCAGTATTTACTTGATAGGGGGTTCATACAACCTAGTGTATCTCCATGGGGTGCACCAGTTTTATTTATGAAGAAGAAAGATGGTACCATGCGTGTGTGTATTGATTATAGGCAACTGAATAAAGCTACAATCAAGAACAAAGATCCTTTACTTCGTATAGATGATATGTTTGATTAGTTACAAGGTGCTAAAGTATTTTAAAAAATGGACTTACGATCGGGTTAACATCAGATGAGGGTTAAGGAGAGTGATATTTCTAAAACTTCTTTTCGTACTCCATATGATCATTATGCCTTTTGGGGTGACTAATGCTCCAGCTGTATTCGTGGATCTTATAAATCGGGTACTTCATCTTTTGTTGATTCATTTGTGATAGTTTTTATTGATGATATTCTGATTTATTCACGTGATATGGTTGAACATGAAAAGCATCTTATAACTATTTTGAATCTGTTGAAAGATAAGAAGTTGTATGCTAAGTTCTGCAAGTGTGAATTTTGGCTATCACAAGTTGTATTTTTAGGCCATATTATTTCTGGAAATGGTATATGTGTTGATCCTAAAAAGGTAGAAGCTATTGTAAAATGGGAGAGGCCCAATAATGTGACTGAGGTGAGGAGTTTTCTGGGTGTAGGTGGGTATTATAGAAGGTTTATTAAGGGATTTTCTTCGATTGTCTTGTCAATGACTAAACTAACTCGGAAGGATGTTAAGTTTGAATGGAATTTTGATTGCGAAAATAGTTTTGATGAATTGTAAAAGAGGTTAGTAACTTCCCCTGTTCTTACTAGTCCGCATGGTGGAGATGGTTTTGTTATTTATACTGATGCTTCATACCAGGGGTTGGGTTATGTTTTTATGCATCATGGTAGACTTATTGCTTATGATTCTAGGCAGTTGCATACACATGAACGTAATTATCCTACACATGATTTGAAACTTGTTGCTATTGTGTTTGCTTTGAAATTATGGCGTCATTATCTATATGGCGAGGTATGTGAAATTTTTACTGACCATCAAAGCCTTAAGTATTTATTTACTCAGAAGGAGTTGAATTTGAGGCAGAGGCGGTGGATGGAGTTAATTAAAGATTATGATTGTACAATTCACTACCACCCAGGGAAGGCAAATGTAGTTGCAAATGCTCTGAGTAGAAAGGTTTTAGGCAGGTTATCTTGTATTCGGTGTGCTAGAGTTGCCCACATCATGGGGTTGAGATTGATGGGAGTAGAATTGAAGCTAGCAGATGGGGACATGTTCTTTGCTCATATAGGCGTGAGACCTTTGTTAGCTACCCGTATTCGTGATTTGCAAAGTCAAGATCCTTTTCTTGAGAAGAAACGGCAAGATGTTCGAGATGGTATGTCTGAAGATTTTTGTATTGTGAATAATGGCACTTTATTGTATAAGCAACATTTATGTGTGCCTAATATGGGTGGATTGAAATAGTAAATTTTAGATGAGGCTCATAATTCCATTTATACTATGCATCCTGGTAGTACTAAAATGTATATGGATTTAAAGGAGCATTATTTGTGGAATAATATGAAGAAGGAAAAAGCGCATTTTGTTGCTATGTGCCTTATATGTCAGCAAGTGAAAGTGGAGCATCAAACACCTACTGGTCTGCTTCAGCCATTGCCAATACCGGAATGGAAATATGATCATGTAACGATGGATTTAGTGGTTAGGGTTCCTCGATCTCAGAAGGGGTCAGATTTGATTTGAATAGTGTAGGACAGATTGACCAAGTTCGCTCATTTTCTAGCAGTCAAGACTACGTATACAGTTGATAGGTATTCTAGATTGTATGTTAATGAGATTATTCGATTGCATGGAGCACCCGTATCTATTATTTCAGATAGGGACCCCACTTTTACATCCAGATTTTGGGATAGCTTGCAGTATGCTATGGGTACTAACTTAAAGTTTAGTACGGATTTTCATCCTTAGAAAAATGGGCAGTCCAAAAGAACAATACATATTTTGGAAGATATGCTTAGATCTTGTGTGCTTCATTTTAAAGGAAATTGGGATGAATATTTTCCTTTGATAGAATTTTCATATAACAATAGTTTTCAATCTACTATTGGTATGGCACCATATGAAGCGTTGTATGGTAGACGGTTTCGTACACCTATATCTTGGGGTGAAGTTGGTGAAAGGAAGATAGAGGGTGCAAAGTTGATTGAAGTCACCACTGAAAAAGTGATGATTATTCAAGATAAAATGAGAACGGATCAATGCAGACAGAAAAGTTATGCGGATATGGAAAGATTTAGAATTTCAGAAGGGGGATTACGTGTTTCTTCGAATATCTCCATGGAAAGGAGTTATGAGTTTTGGAAATAAAGGTAAATTAAGTCCACGCTACGTTGGACCTTATGAAATTCTTGAAAAAATCGGGATGGTTGCCTACAAGTTAGCGTTACCATAAGAGCTAGCACGATTACATGATATTTTCCATGTTTCTATATTGTGAAAGTATTTATCATATCCTTCAGATGTATTGGTGGAACAACCTATTGCGTTGAAAGAAGATTTGAGCAATGTGGAAGAACCACTTGCAATCATCGATAGGAACGAACAAATATTGAGATCAAAAGTGATCCCACTTGTGAAGGTTATTTGGAGAAGGCATTCCATGGAAGAATCTACATGGGAGAGTGATAATAGCATGAAGATGCATTATCCGTATTTGCTTGATTCGGACAACCAAGGTATGTCAATTTCGGGGATAAAATTTCCTAACAGAGGGAGAATTGTGACAACCCGAATATAATTATGATAAATTATGTTTAAATTATGAATATCTTATGTGATATGGATTATATGTTATTAGTATATAAAATAAAGTCATTGTATTTAGTCTAATTCTACCTTCATAAAGTATGAAATATTGAATTAGTTACAAACACCAAAATTTGATGTTTTCGGTAAAAATGTTCATGTTGGAGGCAAGTTTTGACCATTACAATATAATAATTGACTTCAGGTATAAACTAGATATTTATAGATATATGAGTTAGGTTTTGAACACAACAAATGGTTCATCGAACGGATATTGGAGTGGGAAGATATTGTATTTTTACGAATAGAGGGTAAATTAGTCATTTAGCCTTAAATTATATTTTATTTTATATGATGCCACATGTTATATTTTGATTGGACCAAGGGGGGAGAGGAGGGGGGGGGGGGGGGTGACCTTATGCCGACTTATAACCGTTGAATTAATCTCTCCCTTCATCATATTTCAGCCATGGAAGATTTTTAACCTAAGGAAAGAGAGTTTTGAAGTTTAGCAAGAAAGTGTGAGGAGAAATTCATAGAAAATTACAGAAAATACCCTAAGGTAATTCCATCCATAAATCTTGTTTGATTTTTTTTGTATTTCTGATTTAAATAATAGAAATAATCATTTGTTTACAGAAATTCCATGTCTTGATGTGTACTCATGGATAGATGCATGTTTAAGCAAACTTGAATGTGTAAACCCTTGAAATTGCCTTGTTTAGAAACCTTGTGTATTCAAACTATCATATCTTTTTGTATACTTACTGAAATGAATTGATTCCAATTGGAGATTAAAATAGACTCATATATGTATATGATATCCAAAAATAAAGTAAACCTACAAAGAAATAAATCAGGGGTGATGGTTTTAAATTCGGGTATGAAATCTCCCCTAAAATAGTAAATATTCATACCATATGTTTGATGTTTTTCTTGACATAGCAAATGAACCCTGAAAATTATGAAATTTTAATCTCGTGTTATTAAATATGTTTGATGAAATTGGGTGAAATATCATTGGATTTTTTAACGTATAAAAATTATGAATATTCTTGGAAGATTACTGAACAATAGATGAGCCTATAGGGAGAATTTGCTATGTAGTAAAGAAATGGGCGTATCTTTCTCTAGGAAACTTAGAATGATGTGCCGTCTTTTGTGTTGGAAACCTAATATGATAATTATTGGATTACCAAGAAGAATTATAGTTGGTTTGGGCTGTAAATTGAATATGTTAGATATCATTACTGAGTCTAGATGGGACTTCATTTATGATGAATGATTTGAATTGAATCATATGATGCTTATGGATTGAGTTATGTTGAAGTTGTTCTTGGAATTTTTAATATTCTTATGATGATACTAATATTGTAAGAATGATAGGAAGAGAAGAAGAACAGACTGAACAAGAGCCAGATAAAGGACAAGGGAAAGCTTGTTAAATTTCCAAGGTGAGTGTACTTATGATTGTCTCATATATTCATATATATGAATATTGCTCTAAGAGAAAGATTTGTTTGAATACTTCGGTATTCAAGATTTGTTTGGATATTCAAATATCCAGGATTTGTTCGGGTCTTATGATCCAGGATTGGAATTGTACAAATATCCAATGATTTGATTTGTCTTATAACAAGGATTTGTTGGAACTCATGTTTTAGGATTTGTTATTGCCAATGGGTAGAATTATTTGGATCTTATATCTAGGATTTGTTATTGCCAATGGGTAGGATTGTTCGAATTTTATATCCAAATATTCGATATAGAATTGTTACTTCATTGTAGGTAAGGAGTACCTCACTAAGCTTAATGCTTTCGGTTTAAATTTTAACAATTTTAGGTTTGTATGCTCCCAGCTAGGATACCATATGACCAGTAAATTTGGGAGTTGCACTGTAGGAAAGAGCTGGGGTTTAAATATGGGGATTTTATCATTGTCACATTGAAGATTTTAAGATACTCACACATTGTATATATTGCGTTAGTATGGATTGAGTTGATGATTGTGAGATTTTATCTTAGTTAATCATAGTATTGTATGTTCGCTTAATTATGACTCTGATATTGATTTCATTATGGTATAATAATAATATTATGTTCATTTTGCACATTATGAAAAAATAATATTGATAAATGAAGTATATTTCCAATGGGCTCAAGATTATGATCCAATTATTCTAATAACTAATGATTAGTATGGATATTGGGTTTGGGGTGTGACAGTAAATCATCCTCATCACAAATTTTATTGATGAAGTTGAAGATATTCATTTCAAATGTCATATTCTCAAAAAATAATTGTAATTTTCCATTACACTTATTAATCAACGCGTTAGCCGCAGCTAGGAAAGGGTTGTCAAGAATGAAGGGAACATGATGGCTTAATGGGGTGGAGGGCTCCGTGTCCCAAATGACAAAATCTACCAAGAAGTTGAAAGTCTTAACTTGAACGATAACGTTATCTACTACCTCTTGAGGTACCTTCACAGAATAATTCGTAAGTTGGAGAGTGATTTTTATTGTCTTAAGATCTCCCAAATTGATCTTTCTATAGATGAAATAGGGTATAATGTTGACATTCGTCCCTAAATCTAATAAATCTCTCTCTATTTTTCTATCTCCAATAATGGACAAAGTAGTTAGGAATCCCGAATCTCTACACTTTGCTAGGAGACTGCTCAAAAGTACCAAACTGATATTTTATGATAGGAAAACCTTCTTCTTTACCTTTAATTTGTGTTTCACTGTGAGTAGTTCCTTTAAGAACTTATCATACGCAGGAATTTTCTTTATAGCCTCAAGAAAGTCTGAGTTTATCTTCACTTGCTTAAGCACATCTAAAATGTCATCACGGGAGGCCCCTTTAGGAGGAGGAACCAATAGTTGAGGGTATTGTGTGGCTATCAGGATTTTTACTACAACTTAGGGTCTAACTGTGTCTTCTTTTGCACTCTTCCACGAGGTTATCTTTAGCATCTTATGTGAAAGTGGAAACCTCCTTATCTTTTTATATGTCTTGTTGAGGTGATAAGTTAACGACATACATAGGTTGGTTACCGATTTACATTTATCTTGATTTTCATTGAGATTAGAGCTTACACATTTTTTACCTTGGGGAGGTTACTGGACTTACGCTGGAAACTTCCCCTTATCTTGAACACTCAAAGAGGATTGCAACTTAGATATTGATGCCTTTAGCTTCGCAAAATTTTGAGAATTTTGGGCATTGATCGCTGACTGAGTTAGCAGAAATTGGGCAAGAGTGTACTCAAGACTTTTCTGCTATGGGATCACATAAGGTGCGAGAGGAGGCGCTTACTTTTGTGACACTCGTTGCAAAGGTGGGAGTGATGGAAATTGTTGGGCAAAGTGCTGATTTGGATTCAATGAGGCATTCGGTTGACCATAATTATAATAGGGATGGATTTTCCATGAGAGATCATACGAGTTCCCATGAGGGGCATTAAAATTCCCTTTATAAGATCCCACCGCTTCAACTTGCTCTTAGAGCATAATTTTTTAGGCGAGAATAGTTGGACATTCATCTGTTAAACATTTCCTCGAAAAAATAGTGCAAATCTCAACCTTTAAAGCTCGAAATGGGCCAGATGTATGCCCCCCCCCCCCCTATCATTTACCATGATATCTATCCACTTGGATAAATGATTAATTTGATGCTTGAAGTTTTATTCCTTGTCCAATTGATAGAGTCCGAAGGAAGGAGCCGTGGATATGATTCTAGTCTTGGGTTTGGTGATTGGATCCGATGTGTCCTAAGATTTAGTAGTTTAGGCGACACACTAAAAATGGGCCTCTGCATCGTCTTGAACATATTGTTTTTGTGAGTTTTTCTTAGCTTAGTGTACGCCCATAATGGAAGTAGGAGATGAGTCTACACTTATCAAAATCATGATATGGGCACATGTTAACCAAATCTTAAACCTCTCCCAATGCCTATCAAAGGGCTCATTATGGTTTTGCTTAAATGTTTGAATTTGAGCCCTAATAGAGTTGGTTCTATGGGAGGTAAAGAACGTTTGGAGAAATTTAGCTTGCATATCTCTCCACGTAGCGATAGAGTTTGGTGCTAAAGACCAAAGCCAAGTCTTCGCCTTATCTTTAAGTGAGAAGAGGAAAATCTTGGGACGTAGGATGTCTTGGGTGCAAGCTTGATCATTAAAAATTTCACATGCCTCCTGGAACTCATGGATGTGGAGATATGGCTTCTCCGACTGCTTGCCATGAAAAATAGGAATAGTTTGAATCATTCCATTCATAAAATGAAACTTCCACTCGTTATACGGTAATATAATGCATTTCATAATGATGGTTCGCTCTGAATATAAGAAGACTCTTATAGGGAGATATGAAACATCACTCTCTCCAGTTTTAAAACTACCGTCATATGACATTTCACTCGGACTTAAAGAATCACTACCCTCACCAGAGTTTCTAGATGTTCTACTCGTGGTTTGACTACTCGGTATAGGAGGTGGTACTCATAAATTTGGAGTGTTATTTCTAGGAGATGGAGGATTCACTATTAACTTGGGATTTGGAGTGGGCTGATTAATTCCATATTGGGATTTCGGCTTTTTTTGACTTTTTAAGGATTAGAGTCAAATAAGGATAAATTAAACCAAACCGGCAATCTACCTAATCCATGGAAACGACCCTAAAAACTTGATTAGCAATAAAAATTATGTGCTACTTGCGTACCTAGAGCACAAGTGCAAGTTAGTCGCTCAAGTAATAACCCGGTAAGACGAGTTTGAATCCTCAGGGAATAGGTCACTAGTGATAAAGGAAGGGCTGGTTTCTTAAATCTAGGCTTTCACAGGTAAAAAAAAGGAAAAAGTGATGATTTTTTACTTTTAAGAAATTTCTAATTACCTATGCAGATTAAGTTATGCAAGTGCAAATTTAACTACTTAAAGCAATGGTTGAAATATTTGGTTTCAAAAAACTTTTCAAAAAATGAGGTTGATCCAATCCTCCAAACCTTAGAGTATCCCCGATAAATATGAAATTCTATAAAATTAATTAATTAATTAAAAGAAGACCCCAAACTTATTTGAAGCACCAAATATATTTGGGCAATAACTCGCGCGATAATTAGTGAACAATATAATTAGCGCGAATGATATATTTACTGAGACAGATTATGCATCCTCAAATACTCCTGCTGCTTTTAACAAACTAAGTTAAAAGGCTTACACTAATAGTCTCGATTAACATATCAAACTTGAAGAATTAATTAATTGATTATGTTTAATTTTACATTTATGCTGAAAACTCTAGGTTGGGTTCATGTTCCCCAACCTATAAATAGCTTAACCATAAATGGAATTTAATTCTAGAATAATCATATTCATAATGCAAGTATTCATAATGAAATAACAAGAAGAAAGCGTTGGGAAATTTAGAACAATTATGAAGAAACAAGGTTGTAAGAATAAAACTTCACACCAAATAAAGATTTCAGAAAAATTACAAGATTTCAATTAATTTGATGTGCAAAAAGAAATTTTTTGTTCAATAATTAATAATGGTTAATTTCTTGCCCAACAAAGTGTAAAATATGAATATTTAGACTCCTAGATGACTTATACAAAAATAGCCAAATTGGTAATCATTAACCCCAACAACTGTAGCTAAAATTTAGGAAATAATAAAAATTTTCGCTAGAGACCGAACTCTCGGATGAAGCCAAACCCTTGGACCTAACCCTCAGGGAAAAGCGAATCGGTTCGATCCAGGAACTAAACTGTTTTGATTTCTGGGATTGGTTATTTCACTTTAGCTTGCTTATTTCCTTTATTTGTAGTTTTATCCCTTGGACTTTTCTTCAACTTCAAATTGCCATAACTTCTTCATTGTAACTTTGATTAAGGTTTCTTTATTCCTATGTTCTCGTGAACTTGAGATCTTCATTTTTCACGTTCTCTCCTTCTTCGAGTTTTGGCTAGAAATTTGCCATTTTGCCATTGACTTCCTTGTCTTGTAAAGATTTCATTGTTTTGGCTATTCTCTTCCGCCTAATTGAATGATTTACTTGTAAAACACATGAGAAATATAAAAAACATTAAATATTTTCCAAAAAGGTTAGTTGCAATAAATATGAGATAAATTTGAGATCAATGTGATGTTCGGGATCGTAAAAATACCGAAATTACAGGGATACACTACACTAAAAATAGTAATTGGGCACGGTTTAAAACTGTGTCAGATCAAATCTGGCACTGTTTTGAACTGTTCCAGAATCAGGTGCTCCAAACTGGGCATTTTTTTCTAGCACGGTTTAAAAGTGTGCCAGATTTGACCAAACAGGAACACTTCTGGCACACTTTTAAACTGTGCCAGAATTTGATATTTCTGGCACACTTTTGGCACACTTTTGACCTGTGCCAGATTGAGCACATTTCGATTAACTTTTGGCACAATCCAAAACCATGCTAAAATTTGATACACTTTTGGCACGTGACTACGCGATTAGTTCCTACAAGTTACGTTGGTCCCGTGCGAGTTGTTCGTGCCTCTTACAGGATCGTTTGGGGGTTGGTTTGAGTTTTCACCCTCAAACAGCTTGCTTTTAAGCCTAATCTAAATATTTTCAAATTATCATAGTATTTTCAAATCGGGAGACCCGCGACTACGCAGTCAATTCCTACAAGTTACATATGTCCCGTGCGAGGTGTTCGTGCCTCTTATGGGGCCGTTTGGGGGCTGATTTTGGGTTTCACCCTTTAACGGCTTATTTTTAGGCCTAATCTAGATATTTTAAAAATATCCTCATATTCTCAAACTGGGAGACTCGTGACTATGTTGTCACTTCCTACAAGTAACATTTGGGGGTTGGGTTGGGTTTTCACCCTTTAACTACTTATTTTTAAGCCTAATTTATATATTTTCAAATTATAATCATTTCTCAAATCGGGAGACCCGTGACTACATTATCAGTTCCTATAAGTTAAATTGGTCCCGTTCGAGGTGTTCGTGCCTCTTACGGGACCGTGTGGGGGCTGGTTTGGGTTTTCACCCTTTAACGGCTTATTCCTAAGCCTAATCCATATATTACCAAATTATCATCATAATCTCAAACCGAGATGTCCATGACTACGCGGTCTATTCCTACAAGTTACATTGGTCCCGAGTGAGGTGTTCGTGCCTCTTACAGGGCCGTTTGGAGGCTGGTTTGGGTTTTCATCCTCAAACGGCTTGTTTTTAAGCATAATCTATATATTTCCAAATTATCGTCACATTCTCAAACCGGGAGACCCATGACTACGCGATCGGTTCCTATAAGTTACATTGGTCCCGTGTGAAGTGCATGTGCCTCTTATTGGGTCATTTGGGAGCTGGTTTGGGTTTTCACCCTTTAATGGCTTATTTTTAAGCATAATCTATATATTTTCAAATTATCATTATATTTTAAAACTGGGAGACTCGCGACTACGCGACCAGTTCCTACAAGTTACTTATGTCCCATGCGAGGTGTTCGTGCCTCTCATGGGGCCGTTTGGGGGATGGTTTGCGTTTTCACCCTTTAATTTCTTATTTGTAAGCCTAATTTAGATATTTTTAAATTATCGTCATATTCTAAAACTAGGAGACCCGTGACTACACGATCGGTTCCTATAAGTTACACTGGTCTTGTGCGAGGTGCTCATACCTCTTACGGGGCCGTTTGGAGGGTGGTTTGGGTTTTCACCCTCAAATGTCTTGTTTTTAAGCGTAATCTATATATTTTAAATTATCATCATATTCTCAAACTGGGAGACCCGTTAGTACGCAGTAAGTTCCTACAAGTTACATTAGTCATGTGCGAGGTGTTCGTGCCTCTTACGGGGCCATATGGTGGCTGGTTTGGGTTTTCACTCTTCAACGACTTGTTTCCAAGCCTAATCCATATATTATAAAATTACTATTATATTCTCAAACCGTTAGGCCCGTGACTACGCGGTGAGTTCCTACAAGTTACATTTGTCCCGTACGAGGTGTTCGTGCTTCTTATAGGGCCGTTTGGCGACGGGTTTAGGTTTTCACCCTCAAACGACTTATTTTTAAGCCTACTCTATATATTTCAAAATTATCATCATATTATCAAACTGAGAGACCTGTGACTACGCGGTCAGTCCCTACAAGTTACATTGGTCTCGTCCGAGGTGAATGTGCCTCTAACGGGACCGTTTGGGGCCTGGTTTGAGTTTTCACCCTTTAACGGATTATTTTTAAGCCCATAATAGATATTTTCAAATTATCATCATATGCTTAAACTGGGAGACCCGTAACTATGCGATCAGTTCCTACAAGTTGTAATATCCCGTATTTTTGGCGATATTTATTTTTGGGATTAATTAATTAAATGAGAATTAATTGGGAATTAATCCGGACAAAATACTAGCGAGATGTGAGTTGGTATTTGACTATATTGAGTATATATGATGTTATATGAATATTGAATTATGAAATTTGTCGTGAGATTGATATACGGCAATTTGGACATTTTATTGGGACGCGTGAGACAGTCACGTCAGGATATAATTATTTTGATTATAAAAGTGAATTTAAATTCTATTAACCATATGGTCATTTTGAGTGCGCCAACGCGTCCGGAAGGGTCGATATAGTCAGAAAACACTAGCCGGGGGTTTAGTTTGGGTCCCGGAGTATTTTTAGGCCATACCGGCAACATAAAGGGTATTTTGGTAATTTTGTATTTTTGGGAATTAAAAGTGATGAAAATTAAGAGTTTTTATCTGATTGGGAATTGACCCACTTAACCCATTAACAACCCATATTAACCTATAAGGCTACGTAGGTTATTAGAATTAGGTTTTCTAATATTTCCCAAAGCAAACCCTAGCCACCATAGCCATTGGAGAAGAAAGCTTGGAGAGAGAGAGATAGAAGGGAATTCTGCAGAAAGAGAGAGAGAACTTCTTCAAATCGTCATCAAAATCAGAGATTTAATCAAGGCAAGTGGTTTAATTTACATTTTTATCCAGTAAATGCTTCTTCCATGCTTAGACAATTCCATAATCATAATTAATTGAGAGATAATTGAAAACCCATAAAATTGGAGTTGTTAGTTTAATTTTGGAGATAGGTTTGCATGTAGAAATGTTATTGGAAGATCGAATTAAGAGAATTACTAATTTATCTGATACAAAAACGGATCTATTTCTGGGAATGGAAGATTTAAAATTCTAAGGTTTATGTTCTTGAGAATTTGGGGAAAAGTGATGAGACTTGATGATTTAATGATGTTGAGGATGAATTAATTCCTTAAAACACGTTAGTATGTGATTTTAATATGTTTAGGATTGATTAGAGACCTTTAAACATTGTTGGGATGAATTTTGGTTGAGATTTGAGGTGTAGAAATTGGTGAAAAACGAGATAGGATTTCTGGGCTTGAATCTGGTCACTCGTTAGAAGACCTACCCAGGTCGTTCGAACGAGCTCGTTCGAACGAGTTTCTAACGAGTTGACAGTTTGGGGTTCTAACGAGAGGGATGTTCGTTCGATAATCTCGTTTGAACGAGATCTCGTTAGATAGCCCAGTTCGTTCGAACGAAATCTCATTCGAACAGCCTCGTTCGAACGAGACTTCTAACGAGCTGGCAGTTTAGGCCTTTTTGGCCAGTTTTGATTTTGGGAGTCCCATAAATTTTTTCGAGGATGGAGATAACATTCCTTTGATGGTGTATTGATATACTTGGGACATTTGGGATATAATGAGGAGTAAATTATATAAGTGTGGATTGAATCAAATAAACATTATGAGCTGAGACGTGAGTGCCTACTACGACGTGAGAATAAATTATGGCGCGTATAAATATGGACCGGGATTATATAAGTTGTATATATATTAAGTTGGTACGAGAATGCGATAAGTACTACAATTAAACTACGGTGATTACTAAGATGCGTGTTTACGTAGTATTGATATATGATTTGTGTGTATGACATACCTACCATACTTGCTATCACGGGAGGTTTGATTTCGCTTAGGGCCCTCTAATCCTTGTGTTGCCCGGATTTAGACTGGTTACCTCGATGAACATAGGTCAGAGAAGGACTTTTAGGATGTTAATAAGTCTGCTGATCGTGGGAGCGCAGGTATGTGCGTGACCCATGTGATGTGACTGTGTTCACCTCCATTACTTGTGATGTTGTTATCTGTGAACTATTCCTGAGAGATTCGGAATATGTGATCCTTATGTACGTGATGTACCGGGATGGATAGCAGAGTATGTGTGCACCGCAGCTTAGTCTCGGGGTGCTTATATTGTATATTTATGTTGTGGAAAATATACACTTAATAAACAGGGAAGTTTCATATGGTATTGTGTGTATAACTATGGAATAACAAAAGGGATGATCTATAATGAGCTGTATTACTTTTATGTGAGAACCTAAATTTACGTTAAGCCCCTATTTAAATGTGATCGTTATAATGTAAATCGGAACCGAGCAATAAGGGTAGAACCTATGACAGTCTAGCTAGTTATGATGTCACTTAGCTAGTGGGTTGTGTCATTTTAGATGGGTACTTACGTTAGGAGTGCACAGTTAGACGAGAGGTGAGAATTTCATGTGAGTGCACGTCCTAACATGTACTTTGCATTTAATGTTTTAAATGTTTTTAAAGCACTTGCAGGTTTTTAAAATATCTCCACATTCGGGCTCTGACCCGTTTTCTTTCAAATCTTTTTTTCTTGTAAAACCATTTTAGGTGCCCAGCCACAAGGACACCATGCATAGGATACTCATTCAGGTGACGAGCTGTAGCTGTTTGTTGAAGCTACAAGGATTTGCTTTTAGACGCTTCTACCATTTGGATTCCATATTCAGTATTCTTCAGTTGTAGGGCATGTTGCCCAAATTCTATTAGAGACTTTTCCATTTCAGTTTTTCAGACTTTGGCATGTATTGATTCAGTATTCAGTATTTAGTTATTCATTTCAGTTGTGGAGTTTGTGGTGAGGAGTTTTCCTCCGGATTTATTTATATTGTGATGGTTTTTCTATTATTTCGTTATGGTGAATGGTGATATTATTCTTGCTTTAAATCTTTTACTGCATGATAATCAGACTTTAATTAAAATTTGACAACTTACTTTTTAAATACTAGGTGGTTAGTAATAATAAAATGTTTTCGACAGTGATGCTATTAACTGAGCCAACTTGGCATTTTGATTTAATTTAATAAAGGAGTAGCTACCCGGTATTTAATTAGTCGGGGTGTCACACAAGTTACATTGGTTCCGTGTGAGGTGTTCGTGCCCCTTACGGGGACATTTGGGGGTTGGTTTAGGTTTTCACCCTTTAACTGCTTGTTTTTAAGCCTAATTTAGATGGTTTCAAATTATCGTAATATTCTCAAATCGAGAGACCCGTGACTACCCGTGCCTCTTACGGGGCCGTTTGGGGGATGTTTTGGGTTTTCAGCCTTCAACGACTTGTTTCTATGCCTAATCCATAAATTACCAAATCATCATCATATTCTCAAACCAAGAGGTCCATGACCATGCTGTCAATTCCTATAAGTTACATTGGTCCTATGCGATGTGTTCATGCCTCTAACGGGGCCGTTTCGCAGGTGGTTTGGGTTTTAGCCCTCAAACGACTTGTTTTTAAGCCTAATCTATATATTTTAAAAGTATAATAATATTCTCAAATTGAGAGGACCATGACTGTGTGGTTATTTCCTACAAGTTGCATTGGTCCCGTGAGAGGTGTATGTGCTTATTACGGGGCCGTTTGGGAGCTGGTTTGGGTATTCACCCACAAATGGTTTATTTCTAAGCCTAATCTAGGTAATTTTAAATTATCGTTGTATTCTCAAACTAAGAGAATCATGACTATGTGGTTAGTTCCTACAAGTTACATTAGTTCCGTGCAAGGTGTTCATGCCTCTTACGGGGCCATTTGGCGACTGGTTTGGGGTTTCATCCTCAAACGGCTTGTTTTAAGCATAATCTATATATTTTCAAAGAATCATCATATTCTAAAATCGAGAGGCCCGTGACTACACGATTAGTTCTTACAAGTTACACTGGTCCCGTGTGATATGTATGTTCCTCTTACGGGGCCATTTGGGAGCTGGTTTGGGTTTTCATCCTTTAACGATTTGTTTTTAAGCCTAATCTAGATATTTTTAAATTATTATCATATTCTCAAACCGAGAGAACCGCGACTACGCATTCAGTTCCTATAAGTTACATTAGTCCCGTGCAAGGTGTTCGTGCCTCTCACAGGGCTGTTTTGTGGCTAGTTTGGGTTTTCACCCTCAAACGACTTGTTTTAAGCCTAATCTATATATTTTCAAATTATTGCCATATTCTCAAATCGAGAGACCCGTGGCTACGCGATCAATTCCTACAAGTTACATTGGTCCCGTGCGAGGTCTTCGTGCCTCTTACGGGGACATTTGGCGGCAGGTTTGGGTTTCATCCTTAAACGGTTTGTTTTTAAGCCTAATCTATATATTTTCAAAGTATCATCATATTTTCAAACCGAGAGGATCGTGACTACACGGTGAGTTCCAACAAGTTACATTGGTCCTGTGCGAGGTGTATATGCCTATTACGGGGCCATTTAGGAGCTGGTTTGGGTTTTCACCCTTAAATGACTTATTTTTAAACCTAATCCAGATATTTTTAAATTATTGTCATATTATCAAACTGAGAGAACCGCGACTATGCGATCAGTTCCTCCAAGTTACATTGGTCCCATGCAAGGTGTTCGTGGCTCTTACGGGGCCGTTTGGCGGCTGGTTTGGGTTTTCAGCCTCAAACGGCTTATTTTAAGCCTAATCTATATATTTTCAAAGTATCATCATATTCTCAAACCAAGAGTCCCGTGACTACGTGGTTAGTTCCTACAAGTTACATTGGTCCCGTGCTCGGTGTATGTGCCTCTTACGGGGCCGTTGGGGAGTTGGTTTGGGTTTTCACCCTTTAGCGACTTGTTTTTAAGCCAAATCTAGATATTTTAAAATTATCATCATATTCTCAAACCGATAGAATCGTGACTACGCGGTCAGTTCCTATAAGTTACATTGGTCCTGTGCAAGGTGTTTGTGCCTCTTACGGGGACGTTTGGGGGCTAATTTAGGTTTTCACCCTTTAATGGCTTGTTTTTAAGCCGAATCTAGATTTATTTAAATTACTTTCTTGTTCTCAAACTGGGAAATACGTTACTACGCAAGTAGTTCCTATAAGTTACATTGGTCCCATGCGAGGTGTTTGTTCCTCTTACCTTAGGGTTGTTTGGAGGTTATTTTGGGTTTTCATCCTCAAACGTTATGTTTTTAATAAATTTAGAACGCTTATTGATTTTTGAAAATTTTGACATAATTTCATTTGTTAATTCGTTAAATCCAACATGCTTTAACATTTAAAATAAACTCAACAGCAGCAGTAAATTCCGAAACCAAATCACCAGCAAATCCCTTCCGCCAATTTAACTAAAGAAGCTAATAAAGTAAGCCATTGGCTACTTATTGCTGATATTTCAGTCCATTTTTTTTATTTAATGCTGCAACATTTAAAGAGAATTGGACCGAAGTATTTGGTTGGAACAAATAATATACTTTAGAGACAGTTATTGTAGAAAAATAAGAACGAGGGATATAAGAACTGACTGAGATACATATAATAAGAATGACAGATATCAAGAAGAGGGCGTACCTCTAGTCCATTAGTGAGCAATGTAATGTTATTATGGGAGACTTGTTAATCATACTTAGATTCCCTAATATCTTCCCCTTATCCATAAGCCACTTGCCAACTCAACATGTGCTCACTCTGTCACCACCAACAACAGGGCTTCCTAGAATCAAGAAAATAAACAAGTAATTACATTCATACATCTGTGAACTGCTTAGGATCACTTTGATGAGTTAGTTTTGGATTGTTGAAATAGGGTATTATTTTATTTGAGTAAAAAATTAATTTTGGTTTCAATTTCTTGAAAGTTCTCTCTAGATTTTTCTCTTGCATTCTTGTTAGATAAATAGTCTAGTTCAAAGTAGTGGGATGAAACACATTAACTAGAGATGGAATTTGCTCCTTTAGACCAATTAGAAAAATCCACAAAAAATACTTAAAAAGTAAGTCATGATGAGCGTAGAGAATGAATACATGTTTTTTAGAGTTAATAGCATGTTAATCTCATGCAGATCAATATACTAAGGAAAAATTGGTAAGACACGAAAGAAATTATCTCATTAAGGTCCATACTAGTTGGATCTATTTCTCATTAGACAAATATAACCTTCTAAATTGTTAACTCTATAAACATTATACAAGTGATGCTATATATAATATATGGAATATACATTAGTACCTTCATTTCCTCTTGGGACCTTCTCCTAAAAAATAAGACTGAGAAGTACAATTAATTCATCAAATAATTGTAATTGATAAGAAATTCCATTGTTGAAAATAGTCTACCAAAAGAAATCATAGTTAATGTTATGCCAACTGAGAAGTTAATAGTCACTTACATAAATAAATATGAATGTAAACATGATAAAGTCATATTCTACTGACTACTTTACCTTCGCATTTGGAACTGTTATATAACTATTTATATAACATTTATATAACTGTTATATCCTTCCCTTCTTCGACCTCTTTATCTTACCCGAATTCGCATCCTTCTTTTTCTCCCCTTTCACCTCCAACTCACCACCACCTTCCACACTATCCTTAATCCTTTGAATCTTCAACTTCATATTCGAAACCGTTTGATATATTGGCAAAGCCAACGAATTCAAAAACTTCAAATTCAACAACCTCACACCCGACCAATCTTTCAATACAACAACCTCAACAACTTTATTAATCAAAGTAACCAAATTCTCCACAACCTACCCAATCTCCATGGAAACCCTCCCAACCCTCACAACACTACACGTCCTCGTCTTCACATACAACAAAGCTGACGAACACCCCCTCTGAATTTGCTCCTTCACATTCTTATGAGCCAAATTCACTGGCAATGGAAACTTTTCCTGCCTAAAAAACTACTTACCCAAAAGCTTAGGCAATAAATTAATAACCCTCTTATAAGCAAAGAACAAATCATAAATAACACACAATTTGATTTAAACTCCAAATGCGATTTGTTACTTTGAAACCCAACGAATCCAGAACTGAATCCCAAATCAAAAAAATCAAAATCAATTTTGTTCCTCACCTTTAAATCTCAAATAGTATAACAACAAACTATTTACAAAACCGCTCTGTAACTTCTTTAAACAAAAAGATATATAAAAGATTTAAATTGATTTGTACTTAGTAAAATGGAAAAAATATCGTCACCACCACCACAGTCCAATTGATCCGATTTAACGAGTTGGGCAACAAGTTTTTGAGATCGTTGCTGGAACTGGGGTCGCCGGGTTTTGGGTTTTAAGGTGGTGGTTAAGATTTCACAATCATCATAATAAAGATAAAGTAAACTTGTTACATATATTTTTTTTAAATATTAAAACTACATTTCAAAGCTTTGGTGAGAGTTTACCTTGATTCATAGCTTTTCTTAGTGGCCAAACACGATGGAATTTCTACCTTTGGTGGATTGAAGTATCTAATTCATCGATCGGAGTTTTTAATCAGTTGGATGAGGATATTTTTTATCGGTGGAGGTTATTTTTTACCGGGGAGAGAGAGTGTCGTCCTGGAAAAATGAAGAAAGAGCTATCCGGAGAAAGAGAGAAAGAAAGAGATGGCCGGAGAGATAAAGAAGTTGGTCGGAGATAGATAGATAGATAGAGAGAGATAAAGAGATGACCGGAGAGAGAGAGAGGAGAAAACACCAATGAGATGAAAGAGAGAGGGGATTGAGCGGGAATGAAAGAAATGTTATTAATGTCTTTTTTAGGTATTTTATATTTTAATAAGTATACTCAAATTTGGCACACTTTAAAACAATGCCAAATATTGGCACTGTTTTAAAGTGTGCTAGATTGTCATTAAACTGTGCCAACATTTGGCACAGTTTTAAACTCTGCCAGATATCAGGGTGTGCCAAATTGCTATTTTTTGTGTAGTGAGAGATATGGAATGTTCGTGTCAAATTATGGTGCGATCAGAATATATATGGAGTTTGATAGTCTCCTCATATTGGGTAACAATTGTGTGCAGGGGTCTGAGATCATAAGTCGAAGGAATCCGCATCCAGGGAATACCATGGATTGTGATACCCCATTGATTGATTTATATTTTTTGTTTCCACCAAGTAAAATTTGGCCATTGGATTATTTTATAATTCGTGGAGTAGCAAATAAGTTAAGTGTGAGAATAAAAAAAATTGATTAGATGTTTGTTCAAATCGATTAACAATGAATTGATTTGACTAAGCGGGTTTTGGACACTTAATGTGAGGAATCATATTAAGTACCTTAATCAACTTTGCAAATAAGAACTCTTTATTTCGAGTGATTTATAGATAATTAAATTGGGGTTCAGTCCTGATTATTCAGTGTAATTCATCACGATTAAATAAGGAAATTAAATAATTATTGTAATTTTACTTGGGATTTTCGAGTATTTAATCAATTTAATTATTTGTCTTGGGTGCCTAGTATAGTCCATTGCCCAAGTTGTAGGCCTAAAACTGTTTGAAAGCCCAGTTATACTATAGGTCATTGGCCACACCTATATATATTGGTGTAAGTTAGGGTTTTAAGCCAATGGAGTGTTAGAACGTGAGAGGAAAAACGCTATTCACATTTTTGTGAAGGGCAGAGAAGGTCAATTCTCTCATATTTCACCATAGTTTGATCTCCAAGAGTGACAATACTCAAGGATTCTTTGGGTGGATTATATTCTTGAAGATTCAAGATGTTTAGAGCATTATTGTAAGGTTTTTAGAGACCGTAAAGGGCAATAAGTATTTCATCATCTTCAACCTTTGTCTCCTCACTCAAATCAGAACATGATTTTCTTTGGTAGTGTATTATTGAACCCTAGGTTTAACCTTTAAACCTAATTCTTGATTATCTTTTGACTGCATTTTTAGTCAAAGATCTTTAAGGCTAAAATTCTTTCATGTTTTAAACGTCAAATCAAGTTATTTTCCCCAAGAAATGGTATTTGAGCCTATGTTATAGATTGATCATATTTTGTAAAGGTCCATATTGTCCTACCGTGAAAACCCCAAATTTTGCATATTGTATGATTGTACAATCTTGTGTATGGTATCATACTAACGTGGGTATGCAGAGATTCTATGTTTATATCCATTCCACACGGTGACATATATTTATTTTATGTGAATGGATCCTACAGTGGTTTATTCATAGTTATTTTTCGCTTATTGATTCAATACGATCATAATAATTCGAATTTTGTAATTATTACTTTATCGATGTATTTAGATGTGTTGAAAAAGGGTTGTAATGTTTATTTACACTTAAATAAATTTATTTACATGTGTTTTGGTGTTGGGAATAGCTTATGGAGTTTGGTGAAGTTTTTACCCAATTATGGAGTTTTGCATGAGTTTTGTGAAGTTAATGACGAAATTGTACCCGACATAGGGGATCAATTGGGTACAATGAATCAATGTCCCCTCCCTTAGAAAAATTCTATTTTTGAGAACATTGATGTTGTTTTGATGCCTCTTGCTCCAGTTCTTCATTCCGATAATTCCCAAATTTGCAAAGGGATTTTTCAAGAAGTTTTACCCACAAAAAACTCTAGTTTATAAAGATATATAATTCAAGGAGAATTATTGCTCATGACTAAGTCTACTTTAAATGGTATTATTGATCTTGAAGTCTTCTACTTAAAGAAGGATTCTAGGGCATGTGGATAGGGGCTTTTTTATCGTTATTGTTTTATTTCTTCATGCAAGTTTTTTATATTTGGATGTTTGTTCCTTTATTATCATGTTGAATAATTTGGCATGCTAATTGGTTAATTAGGAATATACATTTCATGGACAACGTCGATTTAATTTTGAGACCATCCTAGTTCATAATATTTTAAAAAAAATGCGCTTGAATTATTCCTTTCTAAATTGAATTATATTGGGGTAATTAATTTTAAGGTATAAATTAAATTTTGATCTCCGAATTTTATTTTGATACTTTTATTTTTAGAAAATTAAAACAGTGAGATCGGGTAATTCAATTTTGTACAAGTAAATTGCAAATTATCAAGGATTTAAATTCGGGCTTTTTCAACTGAATGAATTATTTTTAAAAACACCCGAGTTCAAAATATTAAGTGGGAGAAGGGTTTTAACATAAACCACTCGGCCTCCATTCGTATTTTAAAAGTGTGATGCGATTAATTCACCATGTCTGCTTGATCTGACCCCCCATCAGATGGTTTTAATCGTGGTATCATGAAAATTTTAAAATTCGTAAGGGATAGTTTATTGAAATTAAATGTGAGTGAGTTATTTCCTCCCATGGAGGAAGTTATATAAGAGTGAGTCTGATTTCAATAAATGAATCGATGATGTACTCAAAGACAAAACTTTTGATATCATCCCCATTGGTGTCATTGTTATTAGGAGAGGGACCCAATGTCACTGGATATTCATTTTGTCGGACAAAAGGGTCCTGAATTATAAAGGTAACAAAATGAAATATGAAAACCTATCTGGTTCAAGGTGGTCTGATTTCAGCTCCAATCTACAAATAACAAATCATAAGGGAAGTAGGATGTCCAAAGATAGTAATTTTTAAAAAATTGGTGGTTGAGGGATGCCACTTTAAAATTTAATTGAATTAATTCTCATCTTTTAGATTTGAAATTATTTTTTTCAATTGGATCATTCTAAGATTTCAAAAATGAATTCAACTTTTTCTCATTGTTATAGTCTTAAAGTTTTAACTAGAACAAATTTCAAGGACTGAAAATGTAATCGGACATTGTTTTAACTTAAGGTGAAACTAAACTTATTTAACCTATAATTCCTATTCATATTTTCAAATTGTGATGAAATTGCTTCATCTTGTCTTCTTAATCATTCCCCCATCAGATGGTTTAAATTGAGGAATCATGACATTTTAAAATATGTGGTAATTCTTGTAAATTAGGTGTTAGATGTGTTCGATCCCCCAATTAAGGAAGTTTTATTTGTACATATTCAATTTTTAATAATTGACCAATGAGAATTTATCTCAAGTAAGAATCAGGTGCTTGAAATTACCTCCATCATTGATTGAACTACGAATTTTTTGGATTAGATATGGTGGGGAAAACCAATATCATTTAGTAATTCAAGAGTGAGGATCATCATAACAAAAGTTTGGTCTTAGTTATTTAAGAAGAGATTTACTTCTTTCTCGACAGGGAGGCAGGAGGACAAGGTCTAAATCTCAGGTGCAACGATTTGGGTTAAGGAAGGTTCATATTCCTTGCTAATAGTGAAATTCCATAAACGCAGGTATTCTTACTACATGTACTCAGAAGTATATAGAAACGATGTTTAGTCTTCTTTGCCCTGTAAGGAAAGAACATGGTAATGATTTATCTCCTAAAAGTAAATGCGCAATATATAATCATGTCTACGATAATCTGGTGTGTAGACACAGAAATCACAAATCAGGACTTTAACTCGTTACATGTGTTTCAGGTAATAGAGGAATTACTTAAAAGAGATATGTTCCTATTTACGGGCAATTAGAATAAGGCAATAGTATAATCAGTGGGAAATATTTTACTGATTATTTTGAGGAAATAAAGATAATGTAGGTAAATTATTAATGTACCTAGGTTTTAAAAAAGTTGGTTTCAATTTTTTAAATTGGTATTGAACAAAAATTAAAGTGATTTTATAAAATTATTTTATCAAAATTAGGAAATCTTTTATTTGTTTTGGTACATTGAAAAATAATTTATACATTATAAGGTTTGTCTAACCAATACTGCTAAATACTGAATTGAATAATTTTATGAGCAAAGATCATTAAAGAGAAGTTTTCCCTCTATAATTAAACACAATTTTGGCACTCACGCTTAGGCTATTTTATTTTAAAAGGAATTAAATGACTGGTTTGAAATGGATAATTGAGTTCATTACAAGTGGAGACACTTGTAGTGTTTCAGTCATGTTTAGAAGATAAAATGACCACAAGGCTCTTCACGTCCTAAATCTAAAGAGCTAAAGATGTGTGAGAAATTTATAAATTCAATCGGTTCTTTCGATGACTATCGGGTCAAGAGGTGGTTTCGAGTGCTTCGTCGATTTCATTAATGATCACTCAAAGCTATGGATATGTTTACCTTATGCACCACAGGTCTGAAACTTTTGATTAATTCAAAGTATGAAAGACTAAAGTGAATCGTGGGTGAGGTATACTTATTCACACTATATAATTTGATGACACGTATTATAACTCTTGGAATAATCAGGGAAACATTTCTTGTAGGTTAGGATTTCATCCCCCTTTTCTACCCCAGGCATTCCACCTTGTAATGGTGTAGGGGAAATGAATGTATACGGATATTTTGGATATGGTATGGTCCATATTAGATCATGTAAGACTGCAACATTATTATTAGGACTTTTTCATTAAGATACAAAAATATACATTATAATTTAGTTTCTTCGTAATCGAAATCTTCAATTCCCACTGAAAATTGGAATCAGTGTAAGGTCATTCAGAGGAATGTTTTGATTTGGGGATGTCCAACACTCGTGATGTGGAAATAATCGAAGGAAGTTAAAATTAAGGATATAGGTATGTGTCTTTGTTGGTCATCCCAAAGGTCATAAAGGTAGTTTATATCATATTACTAATCATAAGAAAGGTTAGTGATTTCATCACTGATGGGTTATTATTGGAGGATTATGTAATAAACCACAAGACCAAGTGTAATTTGGACTTACAAGATAAAATGGAAAATCATATTACTAATGTTTCCAGACCCGTACATGATGACATACAACCTGATATCGGTAATACATTACCTTATCGTACTCGGAGCAGTACCAATGATCAGTATATATGTATAACTTATATTGGATAATAAATGGGACCACGTTATTGTGGGATCATCAAGAGTCATCAAGAATGATTAGTGTTTTGGGTGATCGTTTTGATAAAATCCCAAGAAAACACGGAAGTGATATTTTCAATGAGATCCCAGGAAAATACAAATAACTTATTAGGAACTATAGCGAGGCATTTGAAAAAAGTATATTTTCTTCGACTTATGACTATGGATACCAAAAGGGATTCGATGTATTCGAACCAATTTTTGGAACTTGTAGAATTATTCATGGGGGTAAAACACATCAAACATTAATGGACCTACAAGAAGTTAAAATATAGATGAATGGGAAGGTTTTCAAAGCAAGGCTTGCAAAAATTATTTACTCATAAATAAAGGGTTTGACTTTGGGAAAACATTCTCACTATAAGCCATGTCAGTATATCAGGAATATTTTACCGTCAAGATTGTGTTCTTGAATGATTATCTTGACACATATATAGTAAGAAGTCAGAAAAAAGCTAAGTGATGTAAGCTTACGACATCCATTTATGGACTTAAGCTAACATCAAGATCTTGGGTCATTTTTCTTGATCAAGGTAATCAAGTTTTGATTTTGATCAAGACCTGAATAATGTTTTTTAATATTGGAATCACGAAAGAATCATGGTGGTTTTTTAAGTGCGATTTATGGATAATACTTTCCTAATTAGGAATGAGGTGGGAATACTGTCATCCATAGGATTTTGGCTGTCCAAATATTCAATATAAAGTACTTAGGGTAGACTAGACAAATCTTTATAATCAATTCTTCTATAGATTAGTTTCAAAGGATATTGGGCTTATCCCAAGTCGAATTTATTAATCTTATATACACATGATTAGCATCTGGATTCCATGAAAATAGTTTCATTTCAAGCAAGGAATCATTCAATCTTGGAATCAATGTCTAAGTACACTTGATAAGATTGAAGAAATGAGTAATAGAGGAAATGTTGTGGTGTAGAAAAGACTTGTGAATGTTATATTTTATGCAAAGAACAAAATTTGCCATGCCTTTGGCATGGTCATCAGATGTCAGTCTAATAGTCTTATACCATTTTGGTACAATGACTAGGTTTTCAGTCAGACGAGGGTTCTAAGTTTTTGTACCCCATAATATGTGTTTACATAAGGAGGTTGAGCTATAAGTTAGAGGCTTATTAACCAATCTTGGATCGCTGGCTCCAACAGGGAGGCAAAAGTTGTTGCCATTTCAGTGGGAGCTAATGAGGCTATATGGATAAGTTATTTCCTAAGAACCTTGAGCGAGGTTCCTTCAAGTGCAATTAGCTATTACACCTCTAGTCTTCGTAGCAGTATGATTGCAAGATCGAGAGGATCCCTAATCCATAAAAGGGCTGAGCACATTGAGTGTAGGTTATATCAAGTTTGAGAAGTTAAAAAAAAGGCCTATGTTTTATGACCAAGGTTGTATCAGATAATAGCCGATTGGTTATTCTTCTAAAATGCAACAAACTGTCGTGTAGATGGCATTAGGAGTTAGATATATAGCTTTAAAACTAAGTGGGACATTGTTTGGGCTTTATTCTTGAAACCATGTATGACATTTATTTTTGAGTTAATGTGTATCGGTTCATTTTTAAATAAGAACCATGTTTACGAGAAGCCTTATATTTTATTTGTATATGTTGTAGACGTGTTGGTCAATATAGCTCAGTAAGAATTCTGGTGATTCGGCTTCGAGTTGATCACAAGGAGATCAAAATTCTATTTTTAGCACTATTAAAATGATCAAAGCCTAGATAGGGAGATGATATCCGGTCGGAATGGTTTCAATGTAATACTAGTAGTTCATCTTAAACTAGAGGAACCTGTATGATGGTTTGAGAACGTATATGATAGTTCAACAAAGGATTCTGATTGGTACATCCCAGGATTGTATTAACTGAGGCCAACCATTAAATTTGAGTCTAAGGGATATCTTGATTAGACTCAGAAAATATCACACCATTTGTAAAGGGTGTATAGATTCTTAATACCGAGAATTATGAGGTTTATAATGATTCCTCAAACGTCACTTTAATTATTATATGTGTGGTCTGATTTTATATCGTCTTAAATATTTTATCCATATTAGGTGATAGTTGTGTGAATAGGTTTGAGATCATAATTCGGAGGAATCTGCGTGTAGGGGATACCATGGATTTTAATACCCCATTAATATATTTATTTGTTTGGTTCCTACCATGTGTAATTTGGCCGATTGATTATTTTATAATCTTGGTTTCCACCATGAAAAATCTGGTCGGTGGATTATTTTATAATCCTTATGGAGTAGCTAATATGTTAATTATGAGAATCAAGAAAATTAATTAAATGTTGATTAAAATCGATTAATGGCAATTTGATTTGACCAAGAAGGTATCGAACACTTAATGTGGGGATCATATTATGTATTATAATCAACTTTTCAAATGATACCTATTTTTTTGAGTGATTTAAAGAAGATTAAATTAGAGTACAACCGTGATTATCTAGTGAAATTAATCGTGAATAAATTGAGAAATGAAGCAGTTATGTTAGATGTAACTGGTATTTTTGAGTATTCATTTGGAAGCCAGTATAATTATTTGTCTTAGGCCCCTAATATAGTCTATTTCCTAAGTAATTGGCGTGAAACTCTCAGGAAGCCCAGTTTGACTAAAGTCCGTGTCCCACACCTATATATATTGGTGTAAGATAGTTTTTAGGCTAAGATACATTATGGAGGGTTATAGAGGGGGATGGAAAACACTATTTACGATTTTATGAAGGGGTGAGAGGAGAGAAGGTCAATCCTCTCATATTTCACCATGATGTCATCTCCAATAGTCCCAAGACACAAGTCTTACTTTAGGTAGATCATATTCTAGAAGAATTGGGATATTCAGAGGATTATTGTAAGGTTTTTTAGATGCTGATGGGTAGAAAGGATTTCATCATCTTCAACCTTTGTCTCCTCATACGAATCACAACATGATTCATCAAGGTAGTGTATTCTTGAACCCTAGGTTTAACATTAAAACCTAGTTCTTGATTTTTTTTTGTAATGTGTTATTAATCAATGGTCTTTAGGCTTAAAATTTTCGACATTTTAATTGTCAATTCAAAGTTGTTTTTTTTCGATGGATATAATTGCTGATGATGGTTCAGTTATTAGTGTTTTGTGGTAGATGATTTTGGTAAGGGGTATTTTCGAAGATTTCAAAGCTGAATGAAAGGAATCATCGAAAGATATCCTGATCCCGGGAGAACAATCAGTGCATGAATGTATTAACGATCAGATGAATGACCTAACGCAAAATGGAAACATGCAAAGTAAGATGACTTTGTGAGTATGAACACCCCATATCAATAAGCTTGATGCCGAATTTCATCAAATGAATGACGATTGAAGAATTTGAATCCCCAAGACATTATCAACAAGCTGTTAGTTTAAATGAATAACACGTTACCTATTAATGCGGTCGGGAATATCAATAAATGAGCAATATGTGAATATATGGAGATGCTAGAGACAAACACATGTCTTCATTATATTCAAGTCCTCTTAATATGCATGCTATGGATTATGAAATATCTTATAACGAATGATTATATAATTCCTCTTGTAGTATGGATGAATGGAAGTGAGCAAGCTTTGCAATATTCCACAATTTTCTATAATTCCCTAAACTAACAAAAGAACTCCCCCACCCCTTCACCCCTTTGATGTAGGTCAAGCCCAGGTGAACCACGTATATATTGTGTTTCATTGTCTTCTCATCTCCTTCACTAATTTAGCATTATAGATTACAAATTTAATGCGTTGTATGTGTGTGCATCAGATATTAAGCTCAATGTAATTAGCATCGTTTATAGGAATGATAATATCCAAATCCATGAACAAGAATCAAGTGATGTAGGTAACCAATGGCCTCAGAGAGTAACAACAATCCCTTCGTGATTAACTCGTAGAGATCTTGATCCGTTTACCACCCACTCCGCTACCAACATCAGAGCAACAAGTGGACCAGACTCCTCCCATCGAGGAAAAAATGGAGAATAAAGTATCGTAACTTCCTCCTCCATGATCGATGCTCTCCTCCACCATTCAATAAGTGATAACATCCAGACAAGTCAAACTCCCACTTTTTATCATAAACATTGGGATACTAGACGCGTGTCTCATTTCAATTGACAAGTCATAGAATATCCAATGTCATTCAACTTCAAGCGCAACAAAATGGATTCCTTTGACGTGACCACTAGTCTTAGGGACGGCATAGATCATTTTGGGGCCTAGATGGATTTTTAGTCTAGTCGAGACCAAATTAGATTCCAAGCATTGACCACGATGCTAAAGGGTTCCTTGAGAACTTGGTTCAATCGCCTGCCACCTAATTCATTCACATGCCTCAAAGAGCTCTCTAAGCGCTTCATCCGACATTAATTGGAAGTCAAATCCACATGAAGACTACCGATTACCTATTCAACATTCTTCAGACCATAGACAAGAATATCAGGAAGTACATGAAGAAAACGACAAACTCCTATATATTGATAACATGGAAAAGAATATGGCCATGTTAGCTTTCTTATGAGGGCTATATATTATCAACACAGTCTATTCCCTATCAAAGAATCCACCTACCAACTTGACCGAGCTCACGATGAAAGTGGATAAACACATGCATGTTGAGGACACGATTAATATTCGAAAATCAACCATTGCACCTTAGATTTAAGAGAAATGAGGGTTAAGGACGAGTATGGGAGGTGAAAGTTGGCCATAAGGGGAAATCATCGTGTAAACCAAACTTACATAGAGAAATTCACTCCCCCAAATAGAAATGTGAGGCATGGATAAAAATCATGGTTTATTAGAAGATGTTGAGGTGGCCAAACATACTGAAAAATAGACCACTTAAGCCAAAGACTAATTTTTACTACCAATTTTATTGAGATTCCTAATGATTGCCTCCACTTGAAAAGTGAGATCGAATTATTGGGGCAAAGGGGGCATTTCAGAAAGTTTGTACAAAGAGGGGATCTTTGGAAGTTTGAATGGAACAATGAATGAAAGGATGATCGGAAGACAAGAAGACTAAAATAACTAGAACTAAGATAAGTGGAATTAAAGGAAGTAGCTATAGCAAAAGGTAAGAAAGATAAATATGATCTGAAGTGGATTTGCGGCTGGGGATGAGATGATGTTGGCTTGAAGGGCCAAGAAGGAAAAAAATTAGAAAGTATTGGAGGTACAAATAGAGAAGACCATTGAGAAACAGGATGATGTCACGCTCACACTAGAAGATTCACGTGATATGATCAATCCTCAAGACGATCTGCTCTAAATCAAAGACCTTATATTGAACTAGACTATTGAGAGAATGATGGTAGATACAAGGAGTTCGATCGACATCATATACTTTGAATGTTTTGAGAAAATGGAGTTATGAGGAGCACGCCTGAGCCAAAAAATGCTCGTTATTGGGCTTCTCCAGAGAGTAAGTTCATGCGGAGGGGTGAATTGAGATTCCGTTTATGATAGGGAAAGATCCAAGGTCAACCACACTACATGTAAATTTTTTAGTAGTACGGTCGTGGTCGACCTATAACGTGTTGATTGGCAGGACAAATTTAAGCAAGGTCAATCTAGTCCTATAATTCAAGTACCGTACTAGTCAATTTCCTATGCCAAACATGACAAGGAGTGGTGCACGATAGTCAGTTGTACACAAGGGGGTATTATTTTGTGGCTATAAAGAATAAGAGATATACCTTCAATCTTGATGGGTTGGATCCGAGAGAGGAGTCAAAAATTGATATCTAGTTGAGGACTTAAATTCTAATTTCTCTATACAACGACTAATACAAAAAAATTATATATGTGGGATCATCATTAACTTAAAAGAAGATGGAGGAATTAGTTTCATTCCTCTAAAATAACCACAATATGTTTTCATGGATCCCCAAAGACACGTCGCGGATCGACGCATCAGTATTTACTCACTAACAAAAGATTGACCAAACTTCCCGACTAGTAAAATAAAAGAAGTGGGTGTTCGAGCCCCAGAGTAATCAGGGTGCCCATGTTGAGGTAAGAAAGTTACTTTAAGTTGGATTTATTTAGGATTTCAAGTATCCCAAATGGTTCTCAAACATCATTGTTGCCCCGAAATCGAATAGAAAATGGATATTTTTCATTTTTATTATTCAGATCTTAATGAAGCTTGGACTCATACCCACTACCAAGGATCGATTACCTTGTGGACTCCAGGTGAGGGCATAAGACCTTGTATTTTTTAGATGCTTGCTTCGAATATAACTAGGTGGGGATGCACCCGATTGATGATTTTTGTAATGCATTGAGCGACGTATTGTTATCAGGTGATGGCATTTGAGTTAAGGAACTCAAGAGCCGCCTACCAGAGGTTTGTAAACCGAATGTTTGAAGAGTATATAGAGAAGACAGTGGAAGTTTATATTAATGACATGATGGTAAAATTACTGAAATGAGAAAATCACGTGGCCGATGTAAAGGAAAACTTCAAAGTGTTCGATCAATATCCGATGAAACTGGATTCGAAAAAGTGTGCCTTCGATGTGGGGTCAGGGAAATTTATATGATTTATGGTGACATAGTGGGAAATAGAAAATAAGAAGAAAGTATCCAAGAAATACTAAATATGAAAAGCCTAAAGTTTAAAGGAAACATAGTTGCTAATTGGGTGGAAACGATTAAGAGTCGTTGCATTCAGTTGAAGGAAGCATGGGTTATCAGAATGACTCAATAAGCACTCAGATGGGTGGAAAAGTATGTCCAATACATTAAGGATGGGGTCTTCCCCGATGATCTAATAGAGAAAAATAAGATAAGAGTCAATGCAACTAAGTACTTACTTTATGAGGGAATCTTGTATCAGAGAGGATATTCCCGAATGATTCTGAGGTGTATTCAGTAGTTTGAAGTCGATTTAGTTTTGTATAATCTGCATGAAGGTGTTTATGGAGGTCACCTCAATAAAATGATCCTATTATAAAGACCATTAACCTATGGCTCCGACTGACCCACAATGAGCAAAGAATTCGAATGATATTTCACGAGATGTGATCGGTGCCAATGGGCCGCTAATGATTTACACCAACCAATTGAATAATTATCAACAATATCTTTCCATGGGATTTTTACTTGTGAAGGATAGATATATTTGGTACTTTCTCGATTGGTATATGTTAATTAAAATTCCTGATGGAGACAATTGACTACTTCAAAAAATGGGTAGAAGCCAAGACATTAGCCAAAATTATTGAGCGAAAAGTCTAATCATTCATCTAGAAATATATCATTAGTCATTTCAGAGTGCCCCATGTCATCATATCTGATAATGATTGGAAATTTGAAAGCACGAGGATTGACGATCTATGCAAAAATTTCAAAATTAAACACTACTACTAAGCTCCAAGGAACCCCAAGTTTAATGGTCAGGTCGAAGTGATGAACTGAACTATCCTCCACAGGATCAAAACAAAACTCATTCACTACCTAGGGCTCTGGGTGGAAAATATATTCTTCATCCAATGGGCATACAGAATGATGATGAGGGGACTAATAGGGTCCACACCCTTCTCATTGACTTATGGCACTAAAGTCATGATACAGATAGAGTTAGAAGTGCATAGCTTAAGGGTGAACTATTTTAATGAAGGGAAAAATAAGGAATTACTCTAGACTAACATGGATCTCCTTGATAAGAATGAGAAGAAACACCATTAGGAGTGTCTATGACATAACATAAAGCAGTCTGGTATCGTAATTGAAAAGTGAAAAAGCGATCGTTCCATATCAGCAACCTTGTCCTCCGTAAGATGATGCAGTCGACCAAAATTCCCAGCTATGGAAAGTTAGTTGACATATGGGTTGGCCATTATGTAGTGGTACATAGCATATGACCAGAGACATATGGCCTCAGATACCTTAAGGGTCACACCCATACTCACCCATGTGATGTTGAGAACTTTAAGCTTTACTAATAGTAAGTATGATTGCTGAACAGAGTTAAGTAGCTAATCCATTATTTCATTTTTCATTATTACAAATTTAATTCCTTCATTTCGCTTTCCTATTTCCTTAAAAATATAGCTCTACGCAGCACTACTACTATTAATAAAAGGAAATTATACTCCAAGTGATGTGTTTTTCTCCAGTGATTGTAGTTATATGCACCATTGTACTCTTTTCTCAACCAAGCCATACGAAGCATACAAATTTTGTACCAGTACAGTAGATAAATGCCCACCTAAGCACTTGGATCATACCAGGTTATGAACCAACCACTAGTTCGAAAAATTCTCACACCACCCCATATTTTAGTACACCTTATCCATGTGCAAAGTCTCTGAAACATAACTTGACTATTCAACAAGTTAACTCCCAACCCCTAAGATTTGATCCGGTCTGCATGGTGTGGGCGGCGCGAGTACTATGAGTCAAGAAGGGTGGCCTTAAATTACTCAATTATTTTCAAATAAAAAGGGGGATATACAGTGGTAATAATGGTGGCATAATAGAAGTTAAGGGAAAAAATTTATATTAATAAAAATTAGTAATTAGAACATAAATGGTTGTTCACACCACCCTTTGCCAATTGACATTTGGAGTATAAACAACTAATTTTTTCAACCAAATATAAACATACTTTCTAACAAATCCATTTTTCAACCGAGTATAAACATCCTTTATAATCAGTTCGATTTGTCAACCGAGTATAATAACCTTTATAATTAAGTCAATTTATTAACTCAGTATAAACAACCTTTTTTACAACTAACTTAGTTTGTTAACTAAGTATGAACAATCTTGTCGATAATCACCTACTATAATACAAATAGCAGGAATAATTGAATATGGGTGTACAAAAGTAAAATAAATTTTTCATCAAGTATGGGAGAAAAAAATCTATGTAGAAGTTCTAAGCATTAAAAGAAATCAAGCAGTCAAAATATGCATTCAAAAATAAAGGGGAACCATCACATTCTAAAAAAATAAAGGCATTCAATACATAATTCAAAGAGTACTAAAAAATAAGGGTTATATGAATAGTCCATATACTAGGTCACATAGACACAAATTCACTTTTTACAAATCTTTATCTTGATTATACTAGAGTGAGCATGCAGGATAAATTGAAGCCAATTTCCAAGCCAAACATGAAGAAGAAGAAATATAGGAAAAATCATGTAACGACTTACAAACTATTTATAGATCTACTAAGTATAACACAATAATGGTCTTCTAATCTTCAATAAATATTGCATATTTCAGTACCATCCACATCAAGCATTTCTTACTTCGATATCCACCGATAAGACTCAGGAATTTGTAATTTCTTTCTTCTTCAGCCGTAGAGTCTCCACTTCACAAATCAGCAGTAGAGAATAATACTTATAAGGGTTTAGTACAAAAATGTGTTCTTCTTTGTTTATCAAAGCGATCCTAAATGATCCAAGGGATTTGGATGAAAATTTTGAAGAGTTTGATCATAAAAATAACACTTAATAGGCTTGAAGAATAAATGCATCCATGCATCTCTATTTATAGGGACAGATATCCACTAAAGTTAAACATGAAGGATTTCATTTTATTTGGGTAAAAAATAAAATCATGCACACTCGTTCGAACAAAATTCCATCTTCTTCGTATGAAGTACCCACTTTCGTTCGAACAACCTTCCAACGAAATTTCGAATGACATTGTCGTGATTTCAAAAAAGAGAAGCATTATAACTTGTTAGAACAACTCGTTCTAATGATCAATAAAACTTCATTCCAATGACATTAGATGTCGTCATAATGAACTTGTGAAAATTTCACAATTCTATAAAAAAATATTTTAAAACATTTACAAAAGTGAACTCTTGGAAAAGACCCCTAAATAATTTAAGTTTACCAAAGCTACCTCATAAACCATCGCGTGTAAAGTTGAAATGCTCGATCATTGATTCTTGCATATGGTCACCAGCTCTTCTTCTCTTAAAGACTTGAGAACGTTCATAAAGTTGCATTCGAATGTAACGTCATATGCCAAATAAAAAATTAATAATGAGCAATTATAAATTTTGTTCTTATAAATCTCCCCCTTTGGCTATTCTGATAGAAAACATAATCTGCAACCAAATTAACCCCTTAAACAAGTACAACTAATGCCCTACCTAACCAAGAAATAAATAAGCATTAGTATCTTTGTCTTCAACTAAAACTCTTCTCGTGTAGTCCACAATATCATCAAGGTGAAAATACCTTCACATATGAACTAAAAGAAATATCGTGCCATATACAAGTTTAAAGAAAGCAAAAACTCCCCCGAATTTAAAGAAAGAATAAACTACCCTTCAATTTTTTCTCTCCCTTCTAACTATAATAGACAAAGGGTTAGAAGCTAATCCTAAAATGTTAGCATCACACGAATTCAAATATGAAATATCATTACAAAGATAAATAGTTAAGCACATGCGATGAAATATCAAAGACGCATATTTTCAAAAGAAAGAAACCGAATACTGTTTACCTCTAAAAAATTTAATTTTTTAAATTATTTTCAGTATAAAAAGTATACAAATGTATATGAGTATAAAAGGTACATCTAAGTACATATATATTACACCATGAAATATCACTAAAATATTCGAATCATATAAGAGGAATGTAATTATGTGAACTAATTCCATGGGGAAATCAACATAGGCATATGTAACAAAGTTCAATGAAGTCATGAGATAATTATAAAGAAAGAACTCAATTTAGATCTTAGGTGTGAGAATTTTGAACAAAATGAAATTTACTCGATTTATTTAAAATGCCACGAATTTAAATGCTTCTCAAATCAATAATGTCAAACGATGTAATGTCTTCTAAGAAAGTCTGTTGTGCAAACACAATTATCTTCTCCTTTATAACTCGCTCAAAATATCACATATTTAAGAGTTAACTCTCAAGTTCTTAAAGATTTCATAATGCTTATGTACGACGAAGCATCAATGAAATGAAAATGGCCTTATCACTTTTGTTTTTGTGTGATAAAAATTTTCTTTTAGGCTCTTGTCAATGGTGGATTTTAATGTAAACACAAATTTCTCTTTCGTAGCCCCTTTCCATTGATTAAAATAAGATGAATTTTTTGAGAAAAGAAATCTGGGCAATGGTTCTTATGCGCACAACTTTTCTCTAGTACATTTGGTTCGTTATTAAATAGTATTGATATGAGAACACCGTATTCGACATGGGACAAGTAAATACAATATTAAAAAAGTCCATGCATGTGTGCAATAAAGGTGATAAAAAGTCAAGAATGAAGAAAATAATCATCAATGAACAACAAAATGCTAGCCACTCATTATTAAGCACACTAAGGAAATGAAGCAATGTATCAAAACACTATGAAAAAGTCACATGAATGGATGTAATGAAGTTGTGATTCAAAAATCTTAAATGCACATCTATATATGGTGAAAAACAAAATAAAAAAATATTTTTGAATATTTCAAATTTTTTTATTAAAAATTAAATCGTTTTGGAAAGCTTCAAACTTTTTCTTAAAAGCCGAAAATATTTTCAGATTTTTTCAAAAAAATATAAACATAGAAATACAATCTAGTAATAGGGACAAAAGATAGTAATATGATAAACTCTCTTATAAGATTCAAGTAATAGTCTCACTCATTAGTCCGTGAGGTGTTCTCAACATGAATAAACATCCTTTAAAATTCCTCCATAAAATATTGAGAATTCTTAACTAAAAACTCTAATTGCTCTAAAAAAGTTGCAAAATCTCTACGACCATGTGTGGGAGCACGTGGAGTAACACATGTGGGGCCTCGTGTGGTAATAGTACCTTAAAAGTCAATTTTCTAGCCTAAATAGATGAATATTTAATGCATCAGGTTTTGGGAACCATGGGGACACTAGGCTTTACTCCCCGAGATCCTTTCTAAGATCATAGAAAAAAATACCTAAGGTGACCTTTCCTACCGTAGTATATGCACGTTAGATGCGATGGGGAATAATACCTTTGGGTTGAACTTTTCTAACCCTCTTGGATGTGGTTGACGCTCTAAAAAAATATTGGTCTTGGCTTGAGAAATAGAGGCATTGGAATCACGGAAGCCAGTACCATTAATACAAACACTACTCGAGTATCTTAGATCATCTTTTAGCCTTAAAATTATAGAGTCAAGCAAAGCATTAGACTTTTCAAGCATTAGGAACTCCTTCTTCATATTTTCAATCATACCTGGAAGGTTATCTCGCTTCCCCTAATAAGAGTCTTCTCACGCTCCCTCAAATCATTAATAAATTTTTCATTATCCTCAATTGGACAAAACTTAACCCTATAAATTTTAGAGACTTCTAATTCATTCTTTAAAAATCAGACTCTATCCTAAATCTCTTTCTTGGACACTTCAAAAATTTTAAAATCTTGGATCATATACACAATCTTCTCACGTAAGATATCTCTTTGAGTTTGAATATTTTGCAAAAATTAAGTTTCGGCTTTAAAATGAGAATTTTTTTTTCATGAATTTTAATTTTTTTTGCAGACTTGAAATTCGCATGACCTAATGTTTTAACACAATTATGAAGACTATTACACTAATCTCGAATATCAAAGACATCATTATCGCTAAATGCATATAAAACTTATCGTAATGATGACTTATCAAGAAAAAAGAATAAATAAGCACGAGACAGAGAAATAAACAGACCAGCCTAAACCACATGAAAAAAAGATCTACATGATAACTAGTGTGCTTGACCTGATACCAGTTTTGAAAAACACGGGTTATATGTATAGTCTGTATAGTAGGTAACACACACAAGGATTAACTTTCTACCAAATTTTAAAATACTTTAGTGAGCATGCAAGGTAAAGTGAAGCCAATTTCAAAACCAAATATTAAGAAGAAGAAATAGAGGAAAAATCCCTTTTGGAAAAAACCTATATTCAGTACAGTTTAAGATATGATAGACGCGTAATGACTTACATACTACTAAGTGATCCACTAAGCATAAGACGATAATGGTCGTTAAATCTTCAAAAAATATTGTAACATACCGCCCTAATAATTCATTTAAAATTTTTATAAATTTTAATGAAGTGATGTTTGATGATAATTATTGGAAGTTGTAGGTCAAAGATGAAGGAAATAAAGAAAATTCTAATTTGGCGGGTTGGAACGACAATAAGGTCATTTGAACGAGATTTAGGTGTTATTTGAAGCGAGGTTTAAACGACCTTCGCATGAGGTTCCATGACATTACAGTCCAAGTTCGCGTGAAGGTCATGCGAAGCCATACATCGTAAGAGATAGGCATGTCATTCGAATGACATGACTAAAAAATGTTTAAATCAGAACCCTTGTGTGCTGTCACATTTTTGCCCCTCGGATTGTTGAGTTGTCAAGGTCTGGTGAGACCAAATTCGACAAATGATGTTTTTTAGTGTTTTGGGGGCTTTTATAAAGGTGGGTTTTATTCATTTGGGCATTGGAAAGATGTATACCGATAAGCGGGTTGTGATAAGAGTGGTCTTTCACTATAGATGAACCTCTTCTCACCTTAAACCACCACTAATAACCACATTCTTAGTGTATTCCATCATATTCAATCATATAACACCCATGTCCACCATTATTGAAGTGGAGATACGAATTTTGAAAAAAGTCTTGAGGAATTTTTGGAGAATAAGATGGAAGCTTTCATTAATTTGAAGGGGCTTTTGGCTTGGAAGGCTAAATGGAGGGTAAAATGGAACATTTTGGAGGATTCATTTGGTTACCCATTGAGGCCACCTTTGGATGTGGGGGTTGGTCCTCATACACCAACCTTCCTACCACCAATTGAGGATTTTAGAGGTTGTACATCTTACTCTTTTTATCAAAACTTTAATTTTTGTATTTCTAGACTTGTGGTTAGATTATATACGTAGGTTTCATTTGATTAAATGATGAAATACATTTGTAGTAAATAATAAACATTTTTTTGGAATAAACATGTTGTAGAATGTTAACGTATTGTGAATAGGTGATGAGTAAATATTTCAAAGTTTCTTGAGATGAAGATTGATATTTTTATGAAATGGTGTATTTTCTAGAAAATTTATGTTTAACATTTTATGAAATAAAATGTTTGAAAATGATGATTGATTTTGCTAAAAGACTGGTGAAATAATGTTTCAAAGTTTCTTGAAAAAATGCAAAGTTCATAAAAGATGAACATATGTTGAGTTTGAAGAATTAAAATATATTTTATGACTTGAAAGTATTATGAATTTCTAGAATGAAATGTACATTTGACCCATTTATTAGGATTTAGGATTTAAAAATCTATTTTCTCATGTAGATAAGATTATAGTATTTAGGTAATTAATATGTGGACAAGGTAAAGGAGGTTTTTTTAGGTTTAAAAAAGAAATAAGAAAATAGAAATTGTAGTCTTCAAAGTGTGCAAAAAAGGGGTTTAAGGTGTGATAAATATAAGGTTGCAAGATTACATGCATTAAGAAAAGTGAGACGGTATTTTCTTATATAACTACTCTTTAAGAGTAATTAGATTTCTTGAATAAAGAAAGTAATGAAATGTTTAAATTGGAAAAATAATTAGTAAAGTTGTTGGATAAGTGTTAATGGTAAACAATTGGGAAGTTGGTGTGTGTAACTTAATGATGTTTGAAAGATTAAGACTTATGGATTTGGAAAGTAAATAATGGAATAGCATGATTTTTTACTTGAGAAGAATGATACTCCAAATGTTAAAAAGGTATTAAAGTGTTGAACCTAGTTAAGAAGTAGTATGAGTAACTAAAAATTGTTTTGTAAAAATAACATTTGTGAAACAGAGGAAAATGGTAAGTTTGGAAACATATGGGTAAAATGGTAATTTTAATTAAAGTGAAACATTTTTATGAAATAAAGATGTTGGATAAGGTGTTACACAAACTGGTCCTAAATGAACATAATTTTAGGAATAAAATAAAATTAAAGTGTAAAGGACAAGAAATGATAATTATAAAGTGTAGTATGAGTTAGTGTGAAACACCAGATTTGGCTTCGACCGGGTAAAAAGGGAAAGAAGGAAATAATGTGAACATTTGTAAAATGTTAAAACACATAGAAAGAAACTTGGATAACACCGGGATAATAAATGAGGGTCTGGAGATCTGGGGTGAAAGACCTAAAATCACTGTCCAGAGTATATGGTGGTGTCGTCGAAGGTGTGGAGCCCATTAAAGTACACATTTTCTTAGAAGTTTCTTAGAAAATATAAATGAATAAGGAATATGTCATGAAATGGGTTGTGTGGTGAAATTTTGTTAAGAAAACCTAACTTGAATGAATTAATAACTGTTCCGATAAAGGTGAAAGTGGACAAGAAATGTGTAAATTGTTCTGTGTCCATAAAGGAAGGGAATGGTAAACTATGATGGTTAAAAGCGTAAATCGAGCAACCTAAGTAACACAAGGTTGTGGTGTGAATGGTTTTCAAATGTTAAATAAGTATTTTCTAACACGGTGTTTGCGTGTGTTGAAAAGTGATTTTCAAATGAAAATACTAAAGTGCATTATTTTAAATGAAAGGGGTAATTTAGATAAATAAATAATTCACGTTAAACAAAATGTAGTGGTTTCAAACATTTATCCACGTGCGTTAAATAAAGGGGCAAATGTCAAGTTGATAAAGAAGGAGTCTTTATGAGACCGAGGTAAAATAATCGGGATAATACAACGTTTTCAAAAATAAAACGGTTTCATGCATTAATTGTGTGTGTGTGTGTGTGTGTGTGTGTGTGTGTGTGTGTGTATATATATATATATATATATTCAAGGTAGTTGCATGTGCATGTAGGTATAATGTCTTAGAGTCTTCTTTTAGTCGTTCGTTTCTATATTTTATTTGTATATTCTCAGTAGGCCTTGGTTCACACCCTTATCTTTGTTACGGCATGTTGGTGTGACAACCCGCTCATCAAAAGAAGGGGTGGACAACCCAATACTCCAATAATAATAGGAATCATAGATGGACCATTCTCAGAATCACAATAATACAATAAGTATACGGGATAACCACCCAATATTTCAGAAAAGCAAGTTGCCAAAAGTTTTATTTTATAAGTCAAAGAAATATTTTGAACAATCCAATTTAAAAGAAGGTGGATGAAATCTACAAGAATAAAACTGAACAATACATACATAACACAATGACCGAATAAGCTGTTGGTTAACAACCTCTTAGAACGTATTACACGAGTTTAATTAAGTTACATAACACATTACAGTAAGCAAATACAAAAGCTTGGGCCACACGCCTGAGTAAATGACCCGATCATAACTAGAGTACAAAAATGAAGGCGACTACTACAAAATATCCCGCAACATCCGCAAGGTGTTGCAGCTCCATGACACAGAAAATGGAAAGTCAGTACGGGCGTCCTTGCGGCGGAGCACCTGAGCGAATATAAGATTCATGCACAACGAGAAATAGGAACATGCCAGGGCCCGATTTTATATAATCACCTGATGAATAAATAGTATGACAGTTATGAATAGTTAATCATGATTGATCATGATAAGAATCTACCTACTCAAACTAAAATCATAAACTAAGGCAATTAAATGATCATAAGTTTAATTTAGTTATGCCAGAGGATATGAATGAATATCATTAATTAAAATCTCCATTATTTACACTATTTCATTTCATCGTTCCACGTCTCATTAGGAAACATAATCAAAATTATTTTCTCTTTATGGCATTTATCATAAATCAAGTACCACTTGAATAAGAATAGTTATATTCATCTATATATATAACGATTCTAAGACCGTCCTTCCGAGTTTCCCCACTGGACGCGCACCTAAATGACTATCATCTTCCAGGGCCTATCAAACAAGACAACCTGGTCATCCTACAATGCAACATCGAGAAGTGTCCATATACCTGCGAGTGAGTCATATCCACACTCGAAATTACCCCACATCGCCCAATAAATACAACATACATAAGAACCGTTCATATGACCGAGGACTATATTCACCCTGTATTCACTAGCCAGGGGACTTCACCTCATGCGCGAACATCCCTTATGATTGCATTTAGAGAGGGGTGTTTAAGTAAATTATTATTTACCATTTTAATAGATGCATCACATTTTATTCGGAGCCATACGTAATTCATGCCATCATTATAACTTCAATGATCAATGAACCACTTATTCATACCCCAATAATTTATGGTGTTACTATAGACCACCAAGTCTAGCATACCTCAATTGAGCTTCTAAAGTCTCCCAATATAACCTTACAACTCCTAGTCTCATAATAATTAACTAAAGGAAAATAATGCCTTAACATCAATTTGGACACCCCTAGAACAAGCCGTATTTAATACATTTCTAATGTAGGGTAGTTAACTAACTCATCTAAGACTCTAGGACTCTAAGCTTACTTCATAAGAGAAGGTTACCAGGTCCTAAGCCTAAAGAAAAAGGGTAAAAATTGAGTTAGAAAAGTAACTCAAAACAACAAGATTTTCGAATCGATTCGCCCTAGGGCTGAATCAATTCGCCCCATGCAACGAATCGATTCGCCCAAAAGCCAATCGATTTGGATGGAGAAACCAACGTTCTGCCTCAAACCCGAATCGATTCGGGTTTGCAGACCTGTAACCTGACCCCTTAGTGAATCGATTCGCTGAAAGGGGGAATCGATTCGCCCCTGCGAATTTGCCAAGAAGGGTCTATGGGTTATGAACCCTAATTTTCTCCAAACCCCATTTCTACTCCAACCAACATCATTAATCCAACCCACTAAATCATAAACGCATCTAACTACTATCATTTACACAAATAAACATCTAAATCAACTTCTAAGGTTTTAAAACCTACAAATCCCTCAAAATCCCAAATTTGGTAAACCATAACAACTACACAACAATCAATACAATTTATTCACCCTAAACCATATATTAGCAAGTAAGAAAACTTGTATTGATCTTGAAATCTTAGATTTCCTTTTATAGCAATAACTCCAATCTTCAATCTCCAATTTTCTTCTTTTCTCCTCTTTTCTCCATAATTCTCTTCTTCTCTCTTTCTCTCTAGATTTATTAACACACACTTAGGAAATGTAAGGCTTGCAAGACTTAAACATGCCTCTCTCCATAATTCCCAACATAAATTGTTAATACTACATTAAAATGACTCATAACTACGCATTTAAGCCATAACCAGTCAAAAGTGCTCGAAACTCAAAAATATAATATGGCACATATTTTGACTATCTCGACTATTTTAGGACTAATTGCGCCCCCTAAATTAGCATCTGAAAATATTTAAGTCATTTCAAGTTTCGATTTCATTTATATCATAAAGGTCGTTTAAAGCACACAACACCATAAAACATAAAATGATGATATTTACATACACATTAGAGTAAATATGCAACAATCTAGTAAATATTATCTTTCAACTCATACAATTAATATTTACTCCATTTTCCAACATTTCATATAATTACTTCACACAGTAAATTAATATAAAATAAGTTTCTCAAAAGTGAGGGTTGTTACATACTCCCCCCTTATGAGGGAATTTTATCCTCAAAATTCAGGCGTACCTTGCAAGAAGAGATGCGGATACTTTTCCCCCATATCGTCCTCACACTCCCACGTTGACTCCTTGGCGTCGTGATGACCGCATTGAACTCGCACCAAGGGTACCACTCGCGATCTCAGTTTACGCTCTTCATGTTCAAAGATTGCAATCGGTTGTTCTTCATACGAAATATCGGGTTGCAAATTGATATCCTTCAAAGGAATATGCCAAAGAGCTCCTTCACACCTTATTCAAGAGGAAACATGAAACACGTAATGGATTTGTTGTAAGTGTTTTGATAGGCAAGTTGATACGCCACTGGACCTACCTTGGAAATAATGGGAAAAAGTCCAACATAGCGCGGCGCAAGCTTTCCCTTCTTCCCAAATCGCTTTATCCCTTTCATTGGCGATAATCGCACTAAGACTTGATCTCCAACCTCTAAATCCACATGCCTTCTATTCGCATCGGCATAACTCTTTTGAGGATCTTGAGCTATTCAGATGCAATTTCGAATGAGTTTAATTTTGGAAGAAGTATCTTGGATAATTTCAGGTCCAAGGAATTTATTATCGCCCACCTCCAACCAACAAGTGGGTGATCTACATGGCCTACCATAAATTGCCTCGTAGGGTGCCATTCAAATAGTAAATTGTTACGAATTATTATAATCAAATTTGACAAAATGGAGATATTGTTCCCAACCACCTTTAAAATCAAGCATACACATTCGGAGCATATCCTCTAACATTTGGTTGACTCTTTCTGTCTGCCCATCTGTTTCAGGGTGATAAGAAGTACTCAATTTCAATTCGGTTCCCATAGCTTCTTGGAAACTTTTCCAAAAATGGGAAACAAATATCTTATCTTTGTCGGAGACTATATTTATTGTCACTCCATGGAGTTTAACAACCTCCGCAATAAATAACCGAGCATAACGAGCAGTATTATAATCTGTTCTTACGGGTAGGAAATGTGCCGACTTAGTTAAACGATAAAAAATAACCCAAATGGAATCATGATCGCTTTGCGACGTTGGAAAGCCCATGATAAAATCCATCGAGATGGTCTCCCACTTCCATACCGGAATTTCCAAGGGTTTTAATAATCCCGTCGGTCGCTGATGATCTATCTTGACCAATTGACAAGTAGTACATTGGGAAATGAACTCGAAAATATCCCGCTTCATGCCCGCCCACCAGTATTGACAGTGAATGTCTTGGTACATTTTGTCATTACCAGATGCACTGCAAACTTGGACCCATAATATTTTTTCGTTACGGCCCGCCTTAAATCCCCTTCGTTCGGGACAACAAGTCTCCCGTGGAAATGTTACCCACCCTCAACTGACAGAGTAGGACTCGGCTCCCTCGGTCAACAATTGACATATATGGTCCTAACAACTTTTGTCCCTTCCTTGAGCTTCTACAACCCTTGCCACCATAGTAGGCGTAACGGTCAACACCGATATAAACTCCCTAGCAACCGCGTCCTCCTGACTAAGCTCCTTCCATTTGGCCCTCCATACCGAGGCTAACTCCCCCTCGAGTTTTCTACTAAAAGCATCCGCCACTACCTTCTCCTTGCTCGGGTGATAGTGGATGTCAAATTGGTAGTCTTTCAAAAACTCTAACCACCGGAGTTGTCGCATATTTAAATCTCTCTGGGAAAACAAATATTGCAATAATTTGTGGTCCGTGAAAAGACTAAATTTCTCCCCCAGGAGATAATACCTCCAAATCTTCAAGGCAAAAACTACTGCGACAAGTTTCAAATCATGCACCGGATAATTCTTTTCATGGGGCTTTAGCTTGCGAGAATTATAAGCAATAGCCCGCTGCTCTTGTTGTAGTACACCTCCCAATCCTTGTAGAGATGCGTCGGTAAAGACTAAATATTCCAATCCTGGCCTTGGTAATGTAAGGATTGGAGCTGAAGTCAATCTATCTTTCAGCTCATCGAAAGCAAACTGACAAGAATCATCCCATACAAAATACACCCCTTTTCGGGTTAAACTTATCAAAGGTCTAGCAATTTTAGAAAAACCCTTGATAAACCGACGGTAATAACCCGCCAAACCTAGAAAACTAATGATCTTGGTAGGTGTCGTGGGCTGACCCTTTCCCTCACCGTAAAGACTTTACTTGGGTCCACTGAAATACCCTGGGCTGTCACAATGTGACCTAGAAACTGTACTTCCTGTAACCAAAAACCGCACTTCCCAAACTTGACATACAATTGATGATCGCTCAATGTCTGCAGGACTAATCGTAGATGAGTAGCATGATCGGCTTCGGTCTAATAATACACTAGAATGTCATCAATGAACACGATAACAAACTGGTCCAGGAAGTCCCGAAACACTCTATTCATAAGGTCCATGAATACGGTGGGTGCATTGGTTAGTCCAAAAGGCGTAACCAGAAATTCGTAGGACCCATACCTAGTTAGGAAAGAGGTTTTGGACACATCTTGCTCCTGTATTCTAAAATCATGATACCCTGTCCTCAAATCTATCTTAGAGAAGTACGACGCTCCCCTAAGTTGATAAAAAAATCATCAATCCGAGGCAATGGGTATTTATTCCTGATGGTGACTTTATTAAACTTTCGGTAGTCAACACACAACCGGAGAGAACCATCCCTTTTCTTCACAAACAACACCGGAGCGCCCCACGGTGATGTGCTTCACCTAGTAAACCCTTTCTCTAATAGGTTTTGAATCTGATCTCTTAACTCCTTTATCTCAACAGGAGGCATACGATACGAACCTCTCGTAATTGGTCGTGTTCCCGGTGCTACTTGGGTTTTAGCCCATGGGTGATTTTGCATACCACGATGAGGCCTTGGACGCCGAAGAGACTGTCGATCGAGCTGAGATCGATCGGATCTACTGTAGCTGCAGTGGGTCTTCGAATAAGGAAACTTTTACTCCCCTCATCAGTTATTTTTTCGAAGCTCCAACTCCAAAAGATACCACTACTGCAACGGGCCAAGGTAGAGGTACATCTCTGGAACTACTAGCCTTCATTCTTGTGTTGATTTCACTCTTCTTCCTGACTGGGAAACCCAACTACCATCCCGGGAGGGATCTCATAAATATTTTCATCCATTTGGCCAGGGGTTTCAACCTTCCTCTGGCCACCATCGCATTGGGGTTCCTCTATACGTGGCTGGATCGAACTCATATCAACATGGAACAGTCACTAGATTGTTATAACTTGGGTAATTTTTCCAACACCATTATCTTGATGGGATTCCTTTATACCCATTTTCCTGCCATTGCCGCCAAGTCTATCTCTCTCTCCGTGAGCTAAGGTATTAAGCCCCCATGCCTCTTATGTTTCCATAAAAAACAGAGTCGAAAGGAGATAATGGGAGTTTTTTTTTATCATTTTTACGCCTTTATAATGAGGCCATACAACTAATCTACTTTTTCCCATTCTTTGGATTTTTTTCCTTCTACAACTTCAACGGTTAAATTCATCCCGATCGTAGAAGATCCTTTGCAGGCTGCAGTGCTTGTGTTTATCCCTGGGTTTCTTCCCTCCTTTACTGAATGGGAATATACTTTTGAACCTTATAACCCCGATAGATACAGCAGGCAGTTCGGATTTGATCACGGGGCCCCTCGACATGTGTTTCAATAAAACCATATAAGGGCCACTTTCGCTGAAGCTTGCACCTTCTATCTTGCAGCAGCGGTGCATGGTGTGACCTCTACCATCGATTGGAGAGTCACCCTTCCAAGTGACACTAGGATGGGGGATGTGTCTACCTCTTATGCTACCAAGTTCCGTTTGGTGCAACTGACCAGGATTCGCAAGTTTATATAGAGTTCTCCATAATGTCCCCCAGTCCTTTCATTCTCTGCCTCTGAGTTGGGTCTCAAGGGAAAATACATTCTTGGAGTTGATTTCCCTATGATTAAAATTGTCAAAGATCCTCCCCATAAGCTACCCCCTTATTGCCCGATGGTCCCTAGTGCCACTCCAAAAGCCAAGGTTGTTGCCACTGCCAAACAACCTGCCCCTTCAGCCAAAGCTCCTACTGGCGAAGGGCCTTCCCAGCCACTAGCCAAAAAGACCAGGAAGTCCAAGAGTGGGACTTCCTGAAAATCTAAGTCCCAAGTCCAAGCTCCTTTAAACTCTTTGTGATGTATGTTTTGATCATCCATAAGTTTCATCTGTTCTTTTACAATGTAAGCACTCTCATATGCATCATTGCATATTTTTCTAACTCAATTAATTTGATCTTCCATATTACACCGACTTTATCCAATTTTAAGTTCAACCTCTTGATCACCAAAAATGCCTTATGTTCAAACTTAATGGGGAGATGGAAAGGCTTTGCTTACACAAAGCGTAATGGAGACATCCCAAGGGGCCCATAACGCATCGAGTAATCAGACAAATCAATCTCGACAATTAGGATCAACGGTCTTTTTAAGAATTTTTTTAATCTCTTGATTTTCTCACTAGGATTATTCATTTGTTTTCGGGTGCTAAATTACCCCAACCTTATGGATAACTCCATACTTCCTCATTAACTTGTCGAATGGGTTATTGCTAAAGTGCGAGACACTGTCACTAAAGATGGCTTTAAGAGAACCAAAATGAGAAGTATGCATTCTTAGATTAAATTTACCACAACCTTATTGTCATTAATGTGTGTAGTTATTACCTCAACCCATTTAGACGCATAGTCTATCACAATAAAGATGTAGAGAAAATCAAAATAGGGAAGAAAGGGTCCCATGAAATCGATGCTCCAATAGTCAAACTTCTCAATAGTGAGGTTAGGGATTGGCGACATCATATCACGTCTAATAATAGTGCCCCTCTTTTGGCATCTCTCGCATGATAGGAAAAATATGTTGAAGATAGTGGGCCAATAAAGACCACATCGGAGAATATTTATGGCCGTCTTCTTGATGGAAAAGTGGCCTCCTCACTCTTTTGAATGACAAAACCGAATGGAATTTTGGATTGCGTCATCCGGTTCACATTTTTGAATTATTTGGTACACACAATACTTAAATAAATAGGGATCATCGTAAAAGAACATGTACGACCAAGTAAAAAACTTCTTCTTCTGTTGGGATTCTAATAGGAGGGAAGGACCCCCGTAACTAGATAATACACGATGTCTGTAAATTAAGGTAGAGAGGAAAAGTTTGCTCATCTAGAAAATACTCATCTATGGGTACAGGATCTTGAGGTATGTCAGATGAGAGCTTAGACAAGTGGTCGGATATGACTTTTTCTACTCCTTTCTTATCTTTGATGCAAATGTCTAATTCTTGGAGTAGCAAGATCCATCTAATGAGGCGCGGTTGTGACACCCCACCTAATTAAATACCTGGTGATTAGACCTTTATTAAATTAAAATCAAGGTGAACGATTGGTTCATTCTCAGCATCACTGTGGAAAAATAAACATTTCCAATTTAAACACCCTAACTAATTAAGCTAAGTGTCAAAACAAATTAAAGTCTTATTTTTATTTTATTAAATTCATATAGGAAAACCTTTTTAATAACCAACGGTTTAAGAATCACATAAATACTATGGATGCTAATTAACACAAAAGAATTAAACCATTTAGATAAAACAAACCAAGTTTAAGAATCATAAATGAAATCATCCTGACAATAGTTAACTCTCACATAGTACTGAATAATGGAAATATAAATAAACATAAAACTCTGACAAATTTAAACGGAATAGGAAATCAGGCGACACATGTCCTAACTATGAAGAACTAAAATATGCAATGAGTCAATGAAGAGGTTGCGTAAAGCAAAGGCCAATAACTACAACATAAGCTACAAAACGTCCAGTCCAAAGAATCTATGCATGCCGCCCCTATGGCTGGGCACCTGTAATACATACATTTATATACAAGAGAAAGAAAGAAATGACAAAAAATGGGTCAGAGCCTGAGTGTAAAACAGTTTAAAAATCTTTTAGCAAGTATTTAAAATGCTTACCGGCTAATGTGACAACCATGTTAGTATGCCACACTCTCTTGAGAATTCTCACCTCTCATCTAGTGTGCACGCCTACCGTACTACTGATCTCATAAGTCTAATTAACTTATTCTCTATAAAATTTTATCCCGAGAAGTACTAAGGCTATGATATTTAGTTTTAGAAAATTAATCTCTTCCATTTTCTTACGTTACTTAGAACCACTCAGTACCGTTACAAAATTCACAAACACTTGTTACATAGCTCAGGCATTTATTCATTACTTAAATACTTATACACACAGTAGAAAGTTTCCATATATATAAGTATATATATATATTAGTCTCTCATATAATATATATATTATCGGCACCCCACATAAAATCTATGGTGCTGACATATACTCTGCTATGAAGTCCCCGTATCTTTTGTACTAAGGGAAAGACTAGTTCAGAATCACTCTCGAGCTGTATTAACACAATACACATAAAATGGAGACAAAGCAGAGTTCCAAGTCACTAAGAGGTCATCACATACCCCCACGTCTCTTAGGGCCATCTGACTATCATTTTCAGATAACCTGTATATAGGTTACTATCTTCTAGGGTACGAGTCAATATCCCCTATAAAGGCCCAATCGTGATAAGACTGTTCCGTCATGGAAACATTCGTGATAGCAAGTAGCTCGGGTATGATTATACACAGATACAATATAATATATATATATATATATATAGATACAGTCACACAGTCATATATATAGATATTCAGATTTTCCAACTTAGGTTCGCCCACGACCCAGAATTATTATTATCCGTTCTTAACACAAATTTTGCTCAATTATCTCGCATAATGGATACATTTCTTTTATTCTCATTTATAATTTGTTTCATACTTACTTCTCATCTCTCGAAGTATTCTGTCTCAGTAAGTATAATTTCAGTAGGTATACCCTCACTAACCTTTTGGTCCAAATCTTTCACGAGTCTAAATTCTTTAGTGAACGTACGCACAATTTCTAATGTGTGAAAAAACCCCCCGTTAAGCCATAATTTCATCCTATATCAAATTTAATTCAACGAAGTCTACTTAGACCCTATCGGTCCTCTTCATGTCCTATTATTCTATTTAATTGATATTCAAGGGTTCCCATATACTTTATCCAGATTAAACAAAATGGGGAAAAACATGAGGTTTTCCAGGAGGGATCGATCGATCGAGGAATGGGGTCGATCAATCGATCATCGATGCTCTTGGTCGATCGATCGATCAAGCAGTTCTTGTCCAAAATCTGCAAATTCGACTTAGGGGTGTCATCCAACAATTTACTCCAAAACGCCATTAATGATTCCCAAACTCCCGAACAAGATTACTAACAATCATATATACCTATATACATGATTTCCTACGTGAAACATGTCCAATTTCATCAAAAGAATTGAATTAATGGGGTAAATTGACATAATTATCAAGAACCCCAATTTTTCATGAAACTTCCATTCTTCTAATTCTTTTCCAGATTTCTTGCTTTCTAAATCCATACAATTTCGTGGGAAATCCTTTACATGTGATTGAGATGTCCAGTATATATCTATTTCCTCTAAAACATGTGATTTAAATTCTCTAAATTATCAAATTCGTCCATGAAACATGCTTTTATCAATCCTAATCTTACATGGGTAAACCACTCACTAAAATCAAATGAAGATAGATACTTGCCTGGAATTCAAGGGTCTTTGATGAAAAAGATATGGTTCCGTTCCTCATCATGCGATCTACGTTTTGGTGGTGGTGGCGGTGTAATCGAGTGAGTTATAGGCCTTGAATTGCTTGGAAAGCTCTCCACCTCCTTCTCTAATGTCCGTTCTTATGTTCAGTGATTGATAACCGTAGAAGACAACTCCTAATGGCTGATATATCTTAGGGAAATTCGTGGGTTTAATTACCCCAAAATACAAAATGTCTATAATACCCTCCCGGGGTGTCAATTAGGCCCAAAAATGCCCCAAGACCAAAACTAAACCCCTGGGTACACTTTTATGACAATCTCGACCCTTTTGGACACTTTGGTTCACTTGAAACGACCATATGGGTGACTTATAATTTATTCACTTTTATAATAATAATTTAGTTTTGAACGATACAGGCGCGTCCCTACTTAAATTTACATAATTGCCATTTTATTTACTCGTGACCATGTTAATAAAATCAATCTCATATATTACTTTACTCATATAGTAATATTAAACAAATTCCTAATAATTATCTCTCGTCACGCTAGTAAATATTAAAATAAATTTTCGGATTAATATTAATTTAGTGTCTCAAATTAAATTTAATATGTCCTCAAATTTAAAAGTCATAAAAATATGGGGTATTACATACTTCCCCCCTAATAACGGAATTTCGTCCGAAATTCAGAAAATATGGCATACCTGGTAAGAATAGATCTGGATACTTTTTGCGCATATCTTCCTTGCGCTCCCAAGTGGATTCCTCCACATTATCCCACTGGACCCGTGGAACTACTTTCGACCTTAATTTCCTCTTGCTATGGTCTAGAATAGCCACTAGTCTCTCCTCATAAAAAACTGTCGGGCTGTAAATAAACCTCTTCTATCGCGATGTGAGTGTAGGCCATATCATCCCGAAGATATCGTGTCAACAACGAGATGTAGAATACCTCGTGAATACGGTGGAAGTGCTCTGGCAACTCCAATCTGTATGCCATAGACCCAATCCTCTCGATAATGGGAAATGGTCCCACATATCTCAGAGCCAACTTCTCCTTCTTCTCGAACCTCATTACTCCTTTCATAAGAGATACACATAGTAATACTTGGTCCCCCATGCTAAACTCTCGAAAGGACCGCTTCGTATCGGCGTATCTCTTCTGTCGGTCTTGGGCTACCCGGATGCGACTCAAGATCAGGTCAATCCTAGATGAAGTATCCTGAATCACCTCTGCTCCGAGAAGCTTGTTGTCCCCCACATCTAGCCAATAAGCGGGAGAACGACAAGGCCTTCCATACAATGCCTCAAATGGGGCCATGCCGATCGTGAACTAATAGGAGTTATTATAAGAGAACTCCATCAGTGGAAGATAAGGTTCCCAACTTCCTCCAAAATCAAGGACACACATGCCTAGCATATCCTCCAACATTTGATTGGTACGCTCTATTTATCCATTTGTTTATGGTTGGTACGCTGAACTCAATCTCCACTCTGTACCCATGGCCTCCTGAAAGCTCTCCCAACAGCACGACATGAAAATCTTATCTCTATCACACACAATATCTAGGGGCACCCCATGTACCCTAACGATCTCGGCTATGAATAGCTGTACATACTAGCTCATGGTTTAGTCTATCCATACTGGTAGAAAATGAGCTACCTTGGTCAACCCATCCACTATAACCCATATGGAATCGTGATCCTGTTGTGATGTAGGCAACAGAGTAATGAAGTCCATGGAAATACTTTCCCATTTCCACGTAGGTATCTCCAACGGCTGAAGTAACCTTGGTGGTCTCTGGTGGTCCACCTTTTACCATCTGATAGGTAGAAAATTTGGACAGGAACTTAGCAATGTCCTTCTTCATCCCACTCCACCAGTACTGCTGCCTCATATCCTGGTACATCTTATCCTCTTCGAGATGTACCGCAAATCTGGATCCGTGCGACTATGTCATAACTGCATGACGTAAGTCTTCTCCTTCCGGGACCACTAATGTCCCATTGAATCTCAAACCCCCATCATAACTCACTAAATATGATTCAGCACCCTCAACTAAGAGTCGTACAATCTGCTCCTGGAAAAACGTATTCGCTACCTGTGCCTATATCACCCTCGTGACAATCTCAGGTGTGACTGACATAACTAATATAAAGGAATGGGCTACCGCATCCTGGTGACCCCATTCTTTCCACTTCTCTCTTCATACTTCCTCTATGTCACCTTCCAGTCTACGACTTAACACATCAGCAACTACGTTAGCCTTACCCAGATGGTACTGTATCTTGAACTTGTAGTCTTTCACAAAATCCAACCATCGGTGCTGACACATGTTCAACTCTTGCTGAGTGAACAAGTATTGTAGTGACTTATGGTCTGTGAAGAAATGGAACTTTTACCCCCAACAAGTAATGTCTCCAAATACGCAATGCAAATACAACCGCTGTTAGCTCCAGGTCATGGGTGGGGTAATTCCTTTCGTTAGGCTTAAGCTTATGGGTGGAAAAATCTATAGCCTAATCCTCCTGCCGAAGTACTCCCTCGAGTCCCCGTAAAGAGGTGTCAGTGTACACCAGGTAATACACTCTCATCTTGGGCATAGCAAGAACTGGCGCCGAAGTCAACTTATCATTCAGCTCATCAAAAGCCAATTGACAAGCATCATCCCAAACATACGGTACTCCGTTGAAAGTCAGATTCATTAATGGACAAGCTATCTTCAAAAAGCCTCAGATGAACCTTCTGTAGTACCTGGGTAACCCCAAGAGACTACGCACCTTTCTCGGTGTCGTGGGCTGTCCCCACTCCCTCACTGCCAACACTTTACTTGGTTCAATCGATATCCCCAATTCTGACACAACATGCCCCAGAAACTGTACTTACTGTAGCCAAAATCCACACTTCTCATACTTAGTATACAGTTGATGCTCTCATAGAGTCTGAAGAACCTACCTCAAGTTCTAAACATGCTCCTCCTAAGTGTGTGAATAAATTAGGATGTCATCTATGAAGACGATGACAAAATGATCCAAGAACTCCTTAAACACTCGGTTCATCAAGTCCATGAATACGGCTAGAGAATTTGTTATCCCAAATGGCATGACTCTGAACTCATAGGATCCATATCTCGTTAAGAAAGCAGTCTTCGACACATCCTGCTCCTGAATCCATAGCTGATGGTATCTCGACCTCAAATCTATCTTCAAAAAGAAGGTTTCTCCCCACAGCTGGTCGAACAGGTCATCAGTTCAAGGCAAGATATATTTATTTAGTATCGTGACCTTGTTCAACTCCCGATAATCCACGCATAACCTCAGTGAACCATCTCTCTTCTTTACAAACAACACCGGAGCGCCCTAAGGCGAGGTACTCCTACGAATAAAGCCCTGACCTAGCAGTAGCTCTATCTGATCCCGTAACTCCCTCATCTCCACTGGAGCCATATAGTACGATGAATGTGCTATTTGTTAAGTTCTCGACATCAAGTCTATAACGAAATCTATCTCTCAACTGGGGGGTAGGCCCGATATCTCCTGAAATACATCCAAAAATTGACGAACGAATGGAATTGAATCTAGTGGAATCACAATCTCCTTAAAGGTATCCTCCTCTATATAATACAAATGGGTGGAAGATCCTCCCTCTGGGTGAGGCATCGCCACCAAAAACATCTCCGGCCCCGGAATGGTAAAAACAATACTCCTACTGAAACAATCTATCATGACTTTGTGCGCGAAGAGCCAATCCATACCAATAATGACATCGTGCTCATGCATATCTATAACTAGCATGTCTGCAGGTAAAATCAAGCTACCAATCTCTATACCTACACCCCAACATATAAAGAAAATCAAAGACCCATTCCCCAGTGGTGAGTCTACGCATGTGACTCTACTCTCTGCCGTGTCTAATAACCCAAAGCCCATGCAAAATGAGTATCTAAAAAAAGTGCGATGTCCTAGTGTAAAATAAAACTCGACCCATAGTGCAATGTGTAGGAAACGTAACCTCAATCGCGGGTGGTGCCTAAGGTGCTGCTGCCTAGTGGACGTTATAGGCACATCCATACTGTAATTTCCCCTGCTGAATTGGGGTTGTTGGGATGGATGGTAGAGCTGACATCTGAGATGGTGCTGGGAGGGCAGCTGGAAAGAGTGGCCTCTATGGCTCATTACGGGCACCCTGCTGTTGTGGGGCTCTATCCCCCTCTGGTAAATCCTGACGTTTATGGCCATTTTTGCCACATCTAAAACATCTGTCGCTGAAATTTCCTCCCCTTTGTCCCTGTTGACCACGATCCTGTTGGCCATTACCACCCCGCCATTGGCCCTGCTGAAAATGTTGTTGGCCCTGATGGCTCTGCTGCTGACCCTACTACTGATGGTGTTGGACCTATTGGCCATGCTGACTTGACTGGCCCTGCTGGCCCTATCTAAATCCCCTATATCTATGTCTGGAATCACCTGATCGAAATCGCTTGGTAGGGTCCCACTGATGGGAACTCTGCTCACTGTGATGAGTCGGCCCTTGGGCTATTGGTGCCCCACCATTACTACTAGTGCCCATGTCCTACCTTGCTGGATGGACTCCTAGTCCAAAGAATCTATTCATGACTCCCTTGTGGCTGGGCACATGTAATACATACATATATATACAGAAGAGAGAAACAAATGGCAGAAAAAGGGTCAGAGCCCGAGTGAAAAACAATTTAAAAATAGTTTAACAAGTATTTAAAATTCTTACCGGCTAATGTGACAACCATGTTAGTATGCGACACTCTCTTGAGAATTGTCACCTCTCATCTCGTGTGCACGCCTACCGTACTACTGATCTCATAAGTCTAATTAACTTATTCTCCATAAAGTTTTATCCTGAGAAGTACTAAGGCTATGATATTTAGTTTTAGAAAATTAATCTCTTCCATTTTCTTATGTTACTTAGAACCACTCAGTATCGTCACAAAATTCACAAAAACTTGTTATAAAGCTGGAGCATTTATTCATTACTTAACTACTTATACACATAGTAGAAAGTTCCCATATATATATATATATTAGTCTCTCATATAATATATATAATATCGGCACCCCACTTGAAATATATGGTGCTGGCATACTCTGCTATCAAGTCCCCGTATCTCTCATACTAAGGGAAATACTAGTTCAGAATCACTCTCAAACTATATTAACACAATACACATAGAAATGGAGGCAAAGCATAGTTACAAGTCACTAAGAGATCAGCACATACCCTCACATCTCTTAGGACCATCTGACTATCATTTTCAGATAGCCTGTATCTTGGATACTATCTTTTAAAGTACGAGTCAATATCCCCCATAAAGGCCCAATCGAGATAAGATTGTCCCGGCGCGGAAACCTCCGTGATAGCAAGTAGCTCGGGTATGATTAAACACAAATAATATATATATATATATATATATATATATATATACTCACATAGTCATATATATAGATATTCACATTTTCCAAATTAGGTTCGCCCACGACCCAGAATTATTATTATCCGTTCTTAACACAAATTTTGCTCAATTATCTCGCATAATGGATACATCTCTTGTATTCTCATTTATAATTTATTTCATAATTACTTCTCATATCTCGAAGTATTCTCTCTCACTAAGTATAATTTCAATAGGTATACCCTCACTAACCTTTTGTTCCAAATCTTTCATGAGTCTAAATTCTTTAGTGAACGTACACACAATTTCTAATGAGTGACAAAACCCCCCGTTAATCCATAATTTCATCCCGTATCAAATTATATTCAACGGAGTCTACTTCGACCCTAGTGGTACTCTTTATGTCCCATTATTATATTTAAATGATATTAAAGGGTTCCCACATACTCTATCCGGATTAAATAAAATGGGGAAAAACATATGGTTTTCCAGGAGGGATCGATCGATTGAGGAATGGGGTCCATCGATCGATCATCGATCGATCGATTCTCTTGGTTGATTGATTGATTAAGTAGTTCTTGTGCAGAATCTACAAGTTTGACCTATAGGTTGCATCCAAGAATTTGCTCCAAAATGCCACTGATGATCCCCAAACTCCCAAACAAGATTACTAACAGTCATATATACCTATATACATGATTTCCTACGTGAAACATGGCCAATTTCATAAAAGGGATTGCATTAATGGGGTAAATTAACATAATTATCAAAAACCCTAATTTTTCATGAAACTTCCATTTTCTAATTCTTTTCCATATTTCTTTCTTTCTAAATCCATACAATTTCGTGGGAAATCCTCTACATGTGATTGAGATGTCGAGTATATATCTATTTCCTCTAAAACATGTGATTTAAATTCTCTAAATTATTAAATTCTTCCATGAAACATGCTTTTATCAATCCTAATCTAATATGGGTGAAACATTAACTAAAAACAAATCAAGATAGATACTTGCCTGGAATTCAAGGGTCTGATTTGTTGATGAAAAATATATGGTTGCGTTCCTCGTCGTGCGATCTACGTTTTGGTGGTGGTGGGGGTGCAATCGAATGAGTTCTAGTCCTTGAATTTCTTGTAAAGCTCTCCACCTTCTTCTCTAATGTCCGTTCTTAGGTTCTCTGATTGATAACCCTATAAGACAACTCCTAATGGCTGATATATCTTAGGGAAAATAGTGGGTTTATTTACCCAAAAATACAAAATGTCTATAATACCCTCCCAAGATGTCAATTAGGCCCAAAAACACCCCAAGACCCAAACTAAATGCCCGGATAAACTTTTCGGACAATCTTAACCCTTCCGGACACTTTGGCTCACTCAAAATGACCATACGGGTGACTTATAATTTCTTCACTTTTATAATAATAATTTAGTCCTGACACGACACAGGCGCTTCCCGACTTAAATTTCCATATTTGTCATTTTATTTACTCGTGACCATGTTAATAAAATCAATCTTACGTATTACCTTACTCATCTAGGAATATTCAACAAATTCAAAAATAATTACTAAGTCTCGTCATGCTAGTAAATATTAAAATAAATTTCTGGATTAATATTAAATTAATATCTCAAATTAAATTTAATAAATCCTGAAATTTAAAAGCCATAAAAATACGGTTTGCATCCTTCTTTGGAAGGAGGTATTTAAGTGCCAAGTCGTCGGTAAAGTATATAATGGTTGATCCGATAAGATCTGAGAAAAATTTATCAAGGGGAAACACTATCACTAGCAACCCTTTCTCTATGGTGCAGTATTTTAATTGGGTGCCGGTTAAAGTTCGTCTAGCATTGTATATGACATGTGCATTTTATTTCTACTTTACCTAAAAATAGCCCCTAACGAATAGTCACTCACATCACACATGAGCTCGAATGGGGGTCCAATCCGGAGCTTGCATGATGGGAGTGGAGATGAGCATGCTGTTGGATTTATCAAATGCCTCCTAGCATGATTCACTTCACTTAAATGGTGAATCCTTAATGAGTAAGTTTCTTAAGGGTCTAGCTATATAGATAAAATCCTTAATAAACCTATGATAGACCCCCACGTGTCCCAAAAATGATCGAACATCTTTTAATGTCTTGGGTGGAGGAAGTTGAGTAATGATGTCAATTTTTGCACTATCAACTTCTAGCCCATTATATGATACTATGTGAGCTAGAACTACTCCATTGGTAACCATGAAATGAAATTTCTCCCAATTTACTACTAGGTTCTTTTACACACATCGGGCAAGAACCTTCTCAAGCATACCAAGACATTTGTCAAAAGAGGGGTCGAAAATGATAAAATCATACATAAACACCTCAAGGCCTCTCTCAACCATATCGGTAAAATACTTAACATGAACCTTTGAAAGGTGGCAGGCACATTACATAATCCATATGGCATCCTTTTGTAGGCAAAACTGCCAAAAGGGCAAGTGAAGTTAGTCTTTTATTGGTCAAGCACGACCACCTCTATTTGGTTATAATCGGAATAATTGTCTAAAAAATAGTAAAAAGGGTGGACTAAAACTCTCTTGAGAATTTGGTCAATGAACGGTAAAGGGAAGGGGTCGTTCTTAGTGCCCGCATTGAATTTTTCAATAATTAATGCAAATGCGCCACCCGGTGGTGGTACATTTTAGAATTAGTTCCCCTTTGTGTTCTCAACCACGGTCATCCCCGACTTCTTGGGAAAGAATTTAATTGTATTAACCCATTTACTATCCAATAAGGGATAGATGATTACCACATCCAGTAACATTTTGATTCCATTCTTTCGACGTCTTTCATGATCAGGTGTAATATTCTTTGCATATCTCGGGAGGGCTTTACATCCTCCCCTAAGTGGATTTTATGGGTACAAATCAAGGGACTTATACCTTTGAAATCCTCAATAGACCAACCACAAGCACCCTCGTGCCTCTTCAAAATTGTCATAAGCTTCCCTTCTTGATCTTTATCTAGACTAAAGGAGATAAAAATATGTTTCATTCTCCCCCAAATACTACTACTTGACTTTGGGAGGTAGCTTATTCAATTCAAGTTTAAGAGATTGAATATTGGAGGGAACCACATAGGATTATCCCAGTGTAAGTCCTTCCATCATGAGACCCAACTCACATCTCTCACGTCTTCCTCAAACTCGCCCTCACATAGAAACTCCCTAATCCTACTCACCTCTCGATCGAACGGATAATACTCTTTCTCTCACTCATTAGTCATCACTAAATACTCCTCAAGTAGATCCCTAACATTATTACCCTCAAAATATTCGTGTACTAAATTCTCAATAAGATCCCTCTATTGTAAATGTGACAACCCGAATATAATTATGATAAATTATGTTTAAATTATGATTAGATTATATGATATGGATTATATGTTATTAGTATATATAATGTTAAGTCATTTTATTAGTCTAATTCTACATTCATAAAGTATGAAATATTAAATTAGTTACAAACACCAAATTTTGAAGTTTTCGGTAAGACTGTTCATGTTGGAGTCAGGTTTTGACCATTACAATATAATAATTGACATGAGGTATAAACTAGCTATTTGTAGATATATGAGTTAAGTTTGTAACAAAACAAACGTTTCATCGAACGAAAATTCGAGTGGGAAGATATTATCTTTTTACGAATAGGGGGTAAAGTAATAATTTAGCCTTAAATGATATTTTGTTTTATATGATGCCACATGTTATGTTTTGATTGGACCAAGGGGGTGATCTTATACCGACTTATAACCCTTGAATTAATCTCTTCCTTCGGCATATTTCAGCCATGGAAGAGTTTTAACCTAAGGAAAGACAGTTTTGAAGTTTAGGAAGAAAGTGTGAAGAGAAATTGAAGAAAAATTCATAGAAAATTACATAAAAGACCCTAAGGTGATTCCATCCATAAATCTTGTTTGATTTTTTTGTATTTCTGATTTAAATAATAGAAATAATCATTTGTTTACTGAAATTCAATGTCTTGATGTGTACTCATGGATAGATGCGTGTTTAAGCAAACTTGAATGTGTAAACCCTTGAAATTGCCTTATCTAGAAAACTTGTGTATTCAAACTATCATATCTTTTTGTATACTTACTTAAATTGATTGATTCCAATTGGATATTCAAATAGAGTCATATATGTATATCATATCTGAAAATAAAGTAAAACTACCAAGAAATGAATCTTGGGTGATGGTTTTAAGTTCGGGTATGAAATCTGCCTCAAAAGAGTAAATATGCATACCATATGTTTGATGTTTTACTTGACATAGCAAATGAAACCTGAAAATTATGAAATTTTAATCTCCTGTTATTAAATTTGATTTTTGAAATTGGGTGAGTTATCATAGAAAGTTATGTGGTAAAGAATAGGGCGGATTTGTTATGAGGTAAAGAAATGGGCATATCTTGCTCTAGGAAACTTAGAATGATGTGTCGTCTTTTTTGTTGGAAACCTAATATAATAAGTATTGGATTACCAAGAAGAATTAAAGTTGGTTTAGGCTATAAATTGAATATGTTAGATATCATGATCGAGTCTAGATGGGACTTCATTTATGATGAATGATTTGAATTGGATCATATAATGCTTATGAATTGAGTTATGTTGAAGTTTTTCTTTGAATTGTTAATATTCTTATGATGATACTAATATTTTAAGAATGATAGGAAGAGAAGAAGTACAGACTGAACAAGAGGCAGATAAAGGAAAAGGGAAAGCTTGTTAAATTTCCAAGGTGAGTGTACTTATGATTGTCTCATATATACAGATATATGAATATAGCTCTAAGAACAGGATTTGTTTGAATACTTCTGTATTTAGGATTTTTTTGGATATTAAAATTTCTTGTTTGGGTCTTATGATCCAGGATTGGAATTGGACAAAGATAAAATGATTTCCATTGGATCTATTTCCATTAGATCTTTCTGATTTTGATATAATTCTGGGAATGGATTGGTTATCTAAATATCATGCATTTATGGATTGTTTATGTAAGGAAGTTGTTTTTAATATGCCTGGTGAGCCTGAATTTAAATTTGTGGGGGAAGGGAAAATTGTTCCCAGCTACATCATTTCTGCTATTCAGACAAGGAAATTATTGAGTAAGGGTTGTGAGGGTTTTATTGCATATGTTCTTGACACTAGCAAGGGGGCTTTACAATTTGTCGATGTTCCAATTGCACAGGATTTTCCTGAAGTGTTTCCTAGTGAGTTGACAGGGTTACCTACAGAAAGAGAAGTTGAATTTAGTATTGAATTAGCACTAGGGACAACCCCTATTTCTATGGCACCGTATATAAGGGCACCTACTGAGTTAAAAGAACTCAATATTCAGTTGCAGGATTTACTTGATAGAGGGTTCATATAGCCTAGTGTATCTCCATGGGGTGCACCAGTTTTATTTGTGAAGAAGAAAGATGGTACCATGCATTTGTGTATTGATTATAGGCAACTGAATAAAGCTACAATTAAGAACAAATACCCTTTACCTAGTATAGATGATATGTTTGATTACTTACAAGGTGCTAAAGTATTTTAAAAAATAGACTAACGATCGGGTTAACATCAATTGAGGATCAAGGAGAGTGATATTTCTAAAACTTCTTTTCGTACTCCATACGATCATTTGAATTTCTGGTGATTCCTTTTGGGGTGACTAATGCTCCAGCTGTATTCATGGATCTTATAAATTGGGTACTTCATCTTTTGTTGATTCATTTGTGATAGTTTTTATTGATGATATTCTGATTTATCCACGTGATATGGTTGAACATGAAAAGCATCTTATAACTATTTTGAATCTGTTGAAAGATAAGAAGTTGTATGCTAAGTTTTGCAAGTGTGAATTTTGGCTATCACAAGTTGTATTTTTAGGCCATATTATTTCTGGAAATGGTGGTTAAGGGTGAAAAGTAGCGACGCGTCAAAATGCTAATCGTTGAATTCATTTCACCGCATTAATACAAAAACCTAAATTATGACTGTACTTGCGATACAAGTATAGCGCTAAGTCGGGGATCGAAAATCCACAGAGATGAGTTGCTAGAATTTATAGGATTAATACTCCTAAAATAAAAGTGTAAAAGGTGATAGGTTGGAAATAAAGAACAAGGAAAATTTAAGAAGTTAAGTCAAAATTAGAAAACAAGTTCCAAAAAGGCATTAGATATATCATCGGGGAGAGTAATCAAAGCTTATTGAACTATATACAACATTTACAAACTTCTCTTTCTCTTTCTTTTCTTATTTTTCTCATTTTATCTTTTGTTTTCTTTTGTTTTTTCCTTTCTCTCTTTCTTCACTTTTTTCACTACTTTCTTTTCTTTACTTGTCAAACTCTCATATGCCTAAATGGCAACCGACATCATAATAACAACATTCAATCCCAAGTAACATTCCAAACAAAGGTATGAAAAGTGTATGTATGGTATATAACTCCAATTTAGAGTTGGTTATGGGAATGGGGTTATGAAACGAAAGGCTATATTTAGGCTCAACGGGGTTAACGAGGGTAAACATATAAGGGTGAGGTCAAGGCTTATATGGGTGATATAACAAAGAATGCCTATGATCATTTCACAAAGTTTACGCAATTCTCGAGTCAAAACAATATATGAAAATCATGATCAAGTAACACAATTCAAGTATGAACTCAATTAATGAACGATCAAATGAAAGAATAGAGAGATTACCAACGAATTCAACGTTTTCAATGAGAAAAGAATAGTGTATACACTCAGAAACGACGAAAGGTACAAAGCTTACTCGGTGTAAGTATATACAATGCAACAAAAGATTACCGAGTTATAAAAATCTTAAACCAAATCAATAGAAAAATAAAAGTGCATGTGCTCATTGGATTAATGTTTAATTCATGAAGTTATTCATAATATCAATAAGTGAGACTAAAGTCTAATAACTTCTAAAATAGAGAACATGCATCGTTGGGATGTCTATTGGATCGGGTAATTATTGAAATTTATCAACGGAAACAAAGGCAAAATGCCCAAAAAGGAGAAAAAAGAAAGAAAATCTTTTTGAAAATTTTAATTTTTCTAAGAAAAGCATACTAAGTAACTAACATGTGAGCAAAAACATGGACTAAATAAAGAAATGGATAGAATATCCCACACCCCCTAACTTAAAACTTGACATTGTCCTCAATGTAAATTAAGAACCAAGTCAAAGAGAGGAAAATAACGATATTACCCAAAATTGGAGCGATCCCCATAAGAACAAGTCCAAAGAATCTACAAAACAAGTTAGTACTGAGAATAACAAAAACAAATAATGAAAAGTTAACTAATTACACTAGACTAAATTAAAAAGGAAAGAAAAACTGAAAAGAAAGAATAAAAAGCTAACTATATACGACCTAATATTTAGGCCTCATACTAACTATACACTAGAAGTCTAAATAGCTGAGGGTCCATCATAAGAACAATTTGAATTTGGAGGATAATCGGTGTACCCTCACATGCAAGCATGCCCTCCGAAAAATATGAATTCCATTTGAACAGCAGAAGGCATGTGTAAGGCGGAAGAAATGAACCATTGCCAATTAAAAGTTTTGGTGGGACGACAGGCGGTTTGGATTGAAGGAGTGACAAAACTTGTGGGGACCGAGAAAAGATGAATATCCTCCCAAGGATTTAGCAAGTGTAATGGGAGGCGGCAAACACAAAGGCAAAGATGCGATCGTGGAGGGAGACTCGAGCAAGTACTCCTCATCGACGATAGGGTTTAGAACATTAAAGTTTTAAACCGAATCATCGGGTACTTGTTCCGGTGTGATAATAGAAAATGGAAATGGGGATGAATGAAATTCAAACTCATGAGATGAATCATCATCGCATGAAGTTTGAGTTTCGAATGAAATAATATCATTTTCAATGAAATGTTCTTCTTTGGGGGCCAGAGAAGAAATCATTTCATTGCAAATAGATATTACGTCATTATCATCCTCACTTTCAATATCTATTGTGCAATGGGCAAAGTCTAGAATGGCTTGTTCCAAAGTAGGCACAAGTACCTCATTTGGTTCAAAACATTGGTCGAACTCGAAAGTCTCGGAAGAAAAATCGTCCTCGGACTCAAATAATAAATCCAACTCATGTTCCCACAAATAATTTTCTTCCCGATAACGATTTTCAATTTTCTCATTTTCATACATATGCAAACCCTCACCGAATATCATAGGTCGAGGTGCGGATGCATTAGAATGGGAACTTTGAAAATTGCCATCGGACTTAAACGAAAACTCATTATTATAGGAATTTTGAAAACTATTGCAATTCATTTCAAAATTGCTATTATAAGGAGGTTAAGGCCCAAAATCATTAACATCGTCATCAAAATTCCAATAACCAAAGTTTTGACTTTCGTTATACTCGACCAAAGTCATATTTGAATTTGTTTTACTTTGGGATGCTAAGTATTCACCGAAAGTCATAGGCCTAGAATTTTGAGAATTATAACAAGGATTACCGAAAGAATTGGAATAAGACATCCTTACGCCAAAAATGGCTCGAATGGAGGATTCCACAAACTAAGTGAGGACGGAAAGAATTCGAGAGTTTCTAAGTGCTCAAATGTGAAAGTCCTGCAAAATATTAGCGAATAATAGAACTAGAAAGAAAATACTATGAAATACTAAATCAAATAAAGTCTAAAACGAACTCATCCCCGGCAACGGCGCTATTTTGATTAAGGGTGAAAAGTAGCGTCGCGTCAAAACGCTAATCGTTGAATTCGTTTCACCGCATTAATACAAAAACCTAAATTAGTCGGGTATCGAATACCCACAGAGACGAGTTGCTAGAATTTATAGGATTTAATACTCCTAAAATAAAAGTGTAAAAGGTGATAGGTTGGAAATAAAGAAAAGGAAAAAAAATAAGAAGTTAAGTCTAAACTAGAATTAATAAAATGAGAGTCGCGATCGTGTCCCCACCATGGGCTAAACAACTAATAATTAGAATTTCGGTTCGAAAACATTTAATCAAGCATTTTCAATTAAGTCTAAACATCACACAATAAGGAATTTAACCCAAACTTGAGAGATGAAACATTTAACAAGAAATGGTCACACGCATCTTAAATTCGGATTACCGCTATAAACACTAACGTTGCGTGACAAAAAAAGTTAAACGCATAATAATTCGACTTTAATACACGAGGTTTCAATTAAATGCAATTTTACACAAAACCTAATTTTCGGAGGTCAACGTCCATCAATGGTGGAATCGCAATCCCAACTCGTTATCTACTGACAATACATGGATTAAACTACTTTAAACAACAACTAAACTAATTAAAGCAATAAATAACAACAATAAACTAATTTGAAAGCAAGGAAACTAGTTATCAATGCAAGAAATCAAGAAATGGAAGCTTTATTAAAGAGGAAGAAGATGAATAGTAACAACTTACATACAAATTGGGATGGAACCCTAGGAGAGAGAAGCTCTAAAAAATATCACCTAAAAACTAACCTAAATGAATTATATCCTCCAAGTAAAAGCCCCCAACATTCTATTTATACCCCAAAATAAACACCCAACAAAACCAAGCCAAAAAACCCAAAATAAGTAAATTTTCGTCCATATCTGAGGGGACCGGTCGACCTCTATTTTGAGACCGGTCGACCTCACTTTTGGAATTTGCCCCCCTTTTCCTCTTCGAACCAATTTTGACGCGTTGCACGGAAACGACTATAACTCCCTCATACAGAATCGAAATGAGGCGTGGTTGAAACCGACGCGAAGCTAATTCAATTTTCTACATGATTATGTCTTGAAACTCTCCAAATTATGCAGTATGAAATTACCAAAATGCCCTTCAAGTAGAAGAAAATATCAAAACCTTTCGGAAAAGGCCATAACTTCCACATACGGAGTCAGAATGACGCACGGTCAGTGGCCATGGAAAGATAATTTGATGATATACATGTTTGGTAACTTCATTCCATAAAAAATAGTGAGTTTGAAAATACCAAATTGCCATTGAAGTAGCATTCAACAACAAAACTTCTCCGAAATGCAACCAAACCTGACTTTTAGCGTTCCAATACCTACAAAAGCACAGATAGCCCCTACAAAGAATGTATATATCCAAATCCAAGGTTGTATGGTTAATGAGCATAATTATAGGCATTTAGGACCGTAAAAGTGGTAGAATGCATAAAGATAACGGACGGAAATATGCAATTTTCGATACGAATCAATATGTGTTGATCCTAAAAAGGTAGAATCTATAGTAAAATGGGAGAGTCCCAATAATGTTACTGAGGTGAGGAATTTTTTGGGTGTAGTTGGGTATTATAGAAGGTTTGTTAAGGGATTTTCTTCGATTGCCTTGCCAATGACTAAACTAACTCGGAAGGATGTTAAGTTTGAATGGAATTTTGATTGCGAAAATAGTTTTGATGAATTATAAAAGAGGTTAGTAACTGCACCTGTTCTTACTAGTCCGCATTATGGAGATGGTTTTGTTATTTATACTGATGCTTCACACCAGGGGTTGGGTTGTGTTTTTATGCATCACGGTAGAGTTATTGCTTATGCTTCTAGGCAGTTGCATACACATGAATGTAATTATCCTACACATGATTTGGAACTTGCTGCTATTGTGTTTGCTTTGAAATTATGGCATCATTATCTATATGGTGAGGTATGTGAATTTTTTACTGACCACCAAAGCCTTAAGTATTTATTTACTCAGAAGGAGTTGAATTTGAGGTAGAGGCGGTGGATGGAGTTAATTAAAGATTATGATTGTACAATTCACTACCGCCCAGGGAAGGCGACTGTAGTTGCAGATGATTTGAGTAGAAAGGGTTCGGGCAGGTTATCTTGTATTCGATGTGCTAGAGTTTCCCACATCATGGAGTTGAGATTGATGGGAGTATAATTGAAGCAAGCAGATGGGGACAGGTTCTTTGCTCATATAAGCGTGAGACATTTGTTAGCTACCCGTATTCGTGATTTGCAAAGTCAAGATCCTTTTCTTGAGAAGAAACGGCAAGATGTTCGAGATGGTATGTCTGAAGATTTTTGTATTGTGAATGATGGCACTTTATTGTATAAGAAACGGTTATGTGTGCCGAATATGGGTGGATTGAAAGAGGAAATTTTAGATGAGGCTCATAATTCCATTTATACTATGCATCCTGGTAGTACTAAAATGTATAGGGATTTAAAGGAGCATTATTAGTGGAATAATATGAAGAAGGAAATAGCGGATTTTGTTGCTAGGTGCCTTATATGTCAGCAAGTGAAAGTGGAGCATCAGAAACCTATGGGTTTGCTTCAGCCATTGCAAATATCAGAATGGAAATAGGATCATGTAACGATGGATTTTATATTTGGGCTTCCTCGATCTCAGAAGGGGTCAGATTCGATTTGGATAGTGGAGGACATATTGACCAAGTTCGCTCATTTTCTAGCAGTCAAGACTATGTATACAGTTGATAGGTATATTAGATTGTATGTTAATGAGATTATTCAATTGCATGGAGCACCCGTATCTATTATTTCAGATAGGGACCCTACTTTTACATCCAGATTTTGGGATAACTTGCAGTATGCTATGGGTACTAACTTAAAGTTTAGTAAGGCTTTTCATCCTTAGACAAATGTGAAGTCCGAAAGAACAATACAGATTTTGGAAGATATGCTTAGAGCTTGTGTGCTTTATTTTAAAGGAAATTGGGATGAATATTTGCCTTTGATAGAATTTTCATATAATAATAGTTTTCAAACTACTATTGGTATGGCACCATATGAAGCATTGAATGGTAGACGGTTTCGTACACCTGTATGTTGGGGTGAAGTTGGTGAAAGGAAGATAGAGGGTCCAGAGTTGATTGAAGTCACCACTGAAAAAGTGAGGATTATTCAAGATAAAATGAGAACGGCTCAATGAAGACAGAGAAGTTATGCAGATACGGAAAGATTTAATATTTGAGAAGGGGGATTACGTGTTTCTTCTAATATCGCCATGGAAAGGAGTTATGAGTTTTGGAAATAAAGGTAAATTAAGTCCACGCTATGTTGGACCTTATGAAATTCTTGAGAAAATCGGGATGGTTGCCTACAAGTTAACGTTACCATAAGATCTAGCACGATTACATGATGTTTTCCATGTTTTTATATTGAGAAGTATGTAGAGGATCCTTCACATGTATTGGTGGAACAACCTATTGCGTTGAAAGAAGATTTGAGCTATGTGGAAAAACCACTTGCAATCATCGATAGGAAAGAACAAATATTGAGATCAAAAGTGATCCCACTTGTGAAGGTTATTTGGAGAAGGCATTCCATGGAAGAATCTACATGGGAGAGTGATAATATCATGAAGATGCATTATCCGTATTTGTTTGATTCGGACAATGAAGGTATGTCTATTTCGGGGTAAAACTTCCTAACAGGGGGAGAATTGTGACAACCCGAATATAATTATGATAAATTATGTTTAAATTATCATTATCTTATGTGATATGGATTATATGTTATTAGTATATATAATTTTAAGTCATTGTATTTAGTCTAATTCTATTTTCATAAAGTATGAAATATCGAATTAGTTACAAACACCAAATTTGATGTTTTCGGTAAGAATGTTCATGTTGGAAGCAAGTTTTGACCATTACAATATAATAAATGACTTGAGGTATAAACGAGTGGGAAGATATTGTATTTTATGAATAGGGGGTAAAGTAGTCATTTAGCCTTAAATGATATTTTGTTTTATATGATGCCACATGTTATATTTTGATTGGACCAGGGGGTGACCTTATGCCGACTTATAACCGTTGAATTAATCTCTTCCTTCAGCATATTTCAGCCATGGAAGATTTTGAACCTAAGGAAAGAGAGTTTTGAAGTTTAGGAAGAAAGTGTGACGAGAAATTGAAGAAAAATTCATAGAAAATTACATAAAAGAGCCTAAGGTAATTCCATCCATAAATCTTGTTTGATTTTTTTGTATTTTTGATTTAAATAATAGAAATAATCATTTGTTTAATGAAATTCCATGTCTTGATGTGTACTCATGGATAGATGCATGTTTAAGCAAACTTGAATGTTTAAACCCTTGAAATTGCCTTGTTTAGAAACCTTGTGTATTCAAACTATCATATCTTTTTGTATACTGACTGAAATTGATTGTTTCAAATTATATATTAAAATATACTCATATATGTATATCATATCCGAAAATAAAGTAAAACTACCAAGAAATAAATCTTGGGTGATGGTTTTAAGTTCGGGTATGAAATCTCCAAAAGAGTAAATATTCAGACCATATGTTTGATGTTTTTCTTGACATAGCAAATAAACCCTGAAAATTATGAAATTTTAATCTCGTGTTATTAAATATGTTTTATAAAATTGGGTGAAATATCATGGAAATTTATGATTTATAAAAATTATGAAAATTCTTGGAAGATGAAAGAACAATAGATGAGCCTATAGGGCGGATTTGCTATGTAGTAAAGAAATGGGCGTATCTTTCTCTAGGAAACTTAGAATGATGTGTCATCTTTTGTGTTGGAAACCTAATATGATAAGTATTGGATTACCAAGAAGAATTAAATTTGGTTTAGGCTATAAATTGAATATGTTAGATATCATTATCGAGTCTAGATGGGACTTCATTTATGATGAATGATTTGAATTAAATCATATGATGCTTATGAATTGAGTTATGTTGAAGTTGTTCTTTGAATTTTTAATATCCTGATGATGATACTAATATTGTAATAATGATAGGAAGAGAAGAAGAACAAACTGAACAAGAGCCAGATAAAGGACAAGGGAAAGCTTGTTAAATTTCCAAGGTGAGTGTACTTATGATTGTCTCATATATGCAGATATATGAATATAGCTCTAAGAGCAGGATTTATTTGAATACTTCGGTATTTAGGATTTTTTTGGTTATTGAAATATCCAGGATTTGTTTGGGTCTTATGATCCAGGATTGGAATTGGACAAAGATCCAATGATTTGATTTGTCTTATGATAATGATTTGTTGGAACTCATGTTCCAGGATTTGTTATTGCCAATGGGCAGAATTATTTTGATCTTATGATCCAGAATTTGTTATTGCCAATGGGTAGGATTGTTCGGATTTTGTATCCAAATATTCGATATAGAATTTTTATTTCATTGTAGGGAAGGAGTACCTCACTAAGCTTAATGCTTACGGTTTAAATTTTAACAATTTCAGGTTTGTATGCTGCCAGCTAGGATACCATATGACCGGTAAATTTGAGAGTTGCACCATTGGAAAGAGATGGGGTTTAAATATGGGGATTTTGTCATTGTCACATTGAAGATTTTAAGATACTCACACATTGTATATATTGCGTTAGTATGGATTGAGTTGATGATTGTGAAATTTTATCGTAGTTAATCATAGTATTGTATGTCCGCTTAATTATGACTATGATATTGATTTCATTATGGTATAATAATAATATTATGTTCATTTTGCACATTATGAAAAAAAATATTGATAAATGAAGTATATTTCCAATGGGCTCAAGATTATGATCCAATTATTCTAATAACAAGTGATTAGTATGGATATTAGGTTTGGGGTGTGACAGTAAATCATCCTCATCACATATTTTCTTGATGATGTTGAAGATATTCATTTCAAATGTCATATTCTCAAAAATTAATTGTAATTTTCCATTACACTTATTAACAAACGCGCTAGCCGCAGCTAGGAAAGCGTAGTCATAAATGAAGGGAACATGATGGCTTGATGGGGGTGGTGGGCTCCGTGTCCCAAATGACAAAATCTACCAAGAAGTTGAAAGTCTTAACTTGAGAGATCACGTTATCAACTACCGCTTGAGGTCCCTTCACAGAATAATCCGTAAGTTGGAGAGTGATTTTTATTGTCTTAATATCTCCTAAATTGATCTTTCTATAGATGGAATAGGGTATAATGTTGACATTTGTCCCTAAATCGAATAAATCTCTCTCTATTTTTCTATCTCCAATAATGGACAAAGGAATAGGGGATCCCGGATCTCTACACTTTGGTGGGAGACTACTCAAAAGTACTGAACTAACATTTTATGATAGGAAAACCTTCGTCTTTACCTTTAATTTTTGTTTCACTATGAGCTGGTCCTTTAAGAACTTATCATACGCAGGAATTATCTTTATAGCCTCAAGAAAGTGTAAGTTTATCTTCACTTGCTTAAGCACATCTAAAATGTCATCACGGGAGGCCCCTTTAGGAGGAGGAACCAATCGTTGAGGGTATTGTGTGGCTATCGGGGTTTTTACTACAACTTAGGGTCTAACTGTGTCTTCTTTTTCACTCTTCCACGAGGTTATCTTTAGCATCTTGTGTGCAAGGAGAAACCTCCTTATCTTTTTGTATGTCTTGTTGAGGTGATAAGTTAACGACATACATAGGGTGGTTACCGATTTACATTTATCTTGATTTTCATTGAGATTAGAGCTTACACATTTTTTACCTTGGGGAGGTTACTGGACTTATGCTGGAAACTTCCCCTTATCTTGAACACTCAAAGAGGATTACAACTTAGATATTAATGCCTTTAGGTTGGCAAAATTTTGAGAATTTTGGGCATTGATCGCTGACTGAGTTTGCATAAATTGGGCAAGAGTGTACTCAATACTTTTATGTTATGGGATCACATAAGGTGCGAGAGGAGGCGCTTGCTTTTGTGACACTCGTTGAAAAGGTGGGAGTGATGGCAATTGTTGGGCAAAGTGCTGATTTGGATTCAATGAGGCATTTGTTTGACCATAATTATAATAGGGATGGATTTTCCACGAGAGATCATACGAGTTACCATGAGGGGCATTAAAATTCCCTTTATAATATCCCACCGCTTCAAATTGCTCTTGAAGCATAATTTTTTAGGCGAGAATAGTTGGACATTCATCTGTTAAACATTTCATCAAAAAAATAACCTTTAAAGCTCGAAATGGGCTAGATGTATGCCTCCCCCATCATTTACCATGATTTCTATCCACTTGGATAAATTATTAATTTGATGCTTGAAGTTTGATTTCTTGTCCAATTGATAGAGTTCGAAGGAAGGAGGTATGGATGTGATTCTAGCCTTGGGTTTGGTGATTGGATCCGATGTGTCCTAAGATTTAGTAGTTTAGTCATCACACTAAAAATGTGCCTCTGCATCGTCCGTATATAACCCAAAGAACTGTCTCGAACAAGTTATTTTTGTGAGTTGCTCTGATCTTAGTGTACGCCCATAATGGAAGTAGGATATTAGTCTACACTTATCAAAATCATGATATGGTCACATGTTAACCAAATGTTAAACCTCTCCCAATGCCTATCAAAGGGGTCATTATGGTTTTGCTTAAATGTTTGAATTTGAGCCCTAATAGAGTTGGTTCTATGGGAGGTAAAGAGCGTTGAGAAATTTAGCTTGCATATCTCTCCACGTACCGATAGAGTTTGGTGCTAAAGACCAAAGCCAATTCTTCGCCTTATCTTTAAGTGAGAAGAGGAAAATCTTGGGGCGTAGGATGTCTTGGGTGCAAGCTTGTTCTTTAAAAATTTCACATGCCTCCTCGAACTCATGGATGTGGAGATATGGCTTCTTCGACTGCTTGCCATGAAAAATAGGAATAATTTGGATCATTCCATTCATAAAGTGAAACTTCCACTCGTTATACGGGAATATAATGCATCCCATAATGACGGTTCGCTCTGAATATAAGAAGACTCTTATAGGGAGATATGAAACATCACTCTCTCCAGTTTTAAAACTACCGTCATATGACAATTCACTCAGACTTAAAGAATCACTACCCTCACCAGAGTTTCTAGATGTTCTACTCGTGGTTTGACTACTCGATATAGGAGGTGGTACTCAGAAATTTGGAGTGTTATTTCTAGGAGATGGGGGATTCACTATTAACTTGGGATTTGGTGTGGGATGATTAATTCCATATTGGGATTTAGGATTTTTTTTTACTTTTTAAGGACTAGAGTCAAATAAGGATAAATTAAACCTAACCGACAATCTACCTAATCCATGGAAACGGCCCTAAAAACTTGATTAGCAATAAAAATTGTGTGCTACTTGCATACCTAGAGCACAAGTGCAAGATGGTCGCTCAAGTAATAAACCGATAAGACGAGTTTGAATCCTCAGGGAATAGGTCACTAGCGATAAAGGAAGGGTTGGTTTCTTAAATCTAGGCTTCAACAGGTAAAAGAAAGGAAAAAGTGATGATTTTTTACTTTTAAGAAATTTCTAATTACCTATGCAGATTAAGTTATGCAAGTGCAAATTTAACTACTTAAAGCAATGGTTGAAATATTTGGTTTCAAAAAAAATTTCAAAAAATGAGGTTGATCCAATCCCCCAAACCTTAGAGTATCTCCGATAAATATGAAATTCTATAAAATTAATTAATTAATTAATTAAAATAAGACCCCAAACTTATTTAAAGCACCAAATATGTTTGGGAAATAACTCGCGCGATAATTAGTGAACAAATTAATTAGCGCGATTGATATATTTACTGAGATAGATTATGCATACTCAAATACTCCTGCTGCTTTTAACAAACTAAGTTAAGAGGCTTACACTAGAAGTCTCGATTAACATATCAAACTTGAAGAATTAATTACTTGATTATGTTTAATTTTATTTGATTATGTTTAATTTTACATTTACGCTGAAAACTCTAGGTTGGGTTCATGTTCCCCAACCTATAAATAGCTTAACCATAAATGGAATTTAATTCTATAATACTCATATTCATAACGCAAGTATTCATAATGAAATAACCAGAAGAAAGCTTTGGGAAATTTATAACAATTATGAAGAAACAAGGTTGTAAGAGTAAAACTTCACACCAAATAAAGATTTCAAAAAAATGAGAAGACTTCAATTAATTTTATGTGCAAAAATAATTTTTTTGTTCAATAATTTTTTTGTTCAATAATTAATATTTAGACTCCTAGATGACTTTTACAAAAAATAGCCAAATTGGTAATCATTAACCCCAACAACTGTAGCTAAAGTTTAGGAAATAATAAAAAAATTCGCTAGAAACCGAACCCTCTGACGAAGCCAAACCCTTGAACCTAACCCTCAAGGAAAAGCGAATCGGTTCGATCCCGGAACTGAACTGTTTTGATTTCTGGGATTGGTTATTTCACTTTAGCTTGCTTATTTCCTTTATTTTTAGTTTTATCCCTTGGACTTTTCTTCAACTTCAAATTGCCATAACTTCTTCATTATAACTTTGACTAAGGTTTCTTTATTCCTATGTTCTCGTGAACTTGAGATCTTCATTTTTCATGCTCTCTCTTTCTTCAAGTTTTGGCTAGAAATTTGCCATTTTGCCCTTGGCTTCCTTGTCTTGTAAAGATTTCATTGTTTTGGCTATTCTCTTCCGTCTAATTGAATGATTTACTTGTAAAACACATGAGAAATATACAAAACATTAAATATTTTCCAAAAAGGTTAGTTGCAATAAATATGAGATAAATTCTAGATCAATGTGATGTTCGGGATCGTAAAAATATCGAAATTACAGGGATACACTACACGAAAAATAGCAATCGGGCACGATTTAAAACTGTGCCAGATCAGATCTGGCACTGTTCTGAACTGTGCCAGAATCAGGTGCTCCAAAATGGCCTTTTTTCTAGCACGGTTTAAAAGTGTACCAGATTTGACCAAACATGAACACTTCTGGCACACTTTTAAATTGTGCCAGAATTCGATATTTCTAGCACACTTTTGGCACAGTTTTGACCTGTGCCAGATTGAGCACATTTCAATTAACTTTTGGCACAATCCAAAACCATGCCAAAATTTAATACACTTTTGGCACGGTTTTGAACTATGCCAAATTTTTGGATAAGATAAAAAAAATTATTTGAAAATAAGAAAATTCACAAACTACAAATCTTGCATGTTGTTGATAAACTAATGTACATACAAACTTGAAAATATTACAAGTCTTTGGTAGTTCACAGACCCAAAAAAATTTGGGCAGAGTTTACTTTATTTTTTGGACATTCTAAAACCTGCTAATATAAAACTTGCGTAATATAAATCCCGCACGGCCACAAATTATAACAATAAACTTATAAAAGCACGCACGTCTATAAAAGTTAACAATAAAACTACAGAAGCCCGCATGTCCATAACACAAAAAAAATAAAATCATGAATATTAATGACATTAAGTAAATAAACCCCTTGTTGTAAACCATTGACTTCTCCGTGTGTTCCATGTAAATAAATGCTAAAGATAAAATGTTATCCTGCAAAAAAAAAAAGATACAAAAAAGAGACGATATTAGTAACCAAGTAATTTATAAAAAAAAAGGCTTACTCAAGATAAAAAAATTCATATAGGAGTTGCAATTATTATTATATTCTAAAATTGAAAATCTTATGCAAGTTATGACTACATGATCAATTCCTACCAGTTACATTGGTCTCATGTGAGGTGTTAGTGCTTCTTATGGGATCGTTTGGGGGCTGGTTTGGGTTTCCACGCTTCAACGGCTTGTTTCTAAGCCTAATACATATATTATCATATTATCATCATATTCTCAAATCGAGAGGACCGTGACTACGCAGTCAGTTCTTACATGTTACATTGGTCCCGTACGAGCTGTTATTGCCTCTTACGGGATCATTTTGGGGCTAATTTGGGTTTCCAACCTTCAAAGGCTTGTTTCTAAGCCTAATCTATATATTTTTAAAGTATCATCATATTCTCAAATCGAGAGGCCCATGACTACGCGATTAGTTCCTATGAGTTGCATTGGTCCCATGCGAGTTGTTCGTGCTTCTTAAAGGATCGTTTGGGGGTTGGTTTGAGTTTTCACCCTCAAACAACTTGCTTTTAAGCCTAATCTACATATTTTTAAATTATCATCATATTCTCAAACCGAGAGACCCGCGACTACGCGGTCAGTTCCTAAAAGTTACATATGTCCCGTGCGAGGTGTTCGTGCCTCTTATGGGGCCGTTTGGGGGCTGGTTTGGGGTTTCACCCTTTAACTGCTTATTTTTAGGCCTAATCTAGATATTTTCAAAATATCATCATATTATTAAACTAGGAGACCCGTGACTATGTTGTCACTTCCTACAAGTAACTTTGGTCCCGTGCGAGGTGTTCGTGCCTCTTACGGGGACATTTGGGGGTTGGGTTGGGTTTTCACCCTTTAAGTGCTTGTTTTTAAGCCTAATTTATATATTTTCAAATTATCATCATATTCTCAAATCGGGAGACCCGTGACTACATTATCAGTTCCTATAAGTTAAATTGGTCCCATGCGAGGTGTTCGTGCCTCTTACGGGGTCGTTTGGGGGCTAGTTTGGGTTTTCACCCTTTAACGGCTTATTTCTAAGCCTAATCCATATATTACCAAATTATCATCATATTCTCAAACTGAGATGTCCATGACTATGCGGGTTGTTCCTACAAGTTACATTGGTCCCGTGCGAGGTGTCCGTGCCTTTTACGGGGCCGTTTGGAGGATGGTTTGGGTTTTCACCCTCAAACGGCTTGTTTTTAAGCATAATCTATATATTTCCAAATTATCATCACATTCTCAAACCGGGAGAGCCATGACTACGCGGTCGGTTCCTATAAGGTACATTGATCCCGTGTGAGGTGCATGTGCCTCTTACGGGGCCGTTTGGGAGCTGGTTTGAGTTTTCACCCTTTAATGGCTTATTTTTAAGAATATTATATATATTTTCAAATTATCATCATATTTTAAAACTGGGAGACTCGCGACTACGCGACCAGTTCCTATAAGTTACTTATGTCCCGTGCGAGGTGTTCGTGCCTCTCATGGGGCCGTTTGGGGGCTGGTTTGCGTTTTCATCCTTTAATTGGTTATTTATAATCCTAATTTTAATATTTTCAAATTATCACCATATTCTAAAACTAGGAGACCCGTGACTACGAGATCAGTTCCTATAAGTTACATTGGTCCTATGCGAGGTGTTTACGCCTCTTACGGGGCCGTTTGGAGGGTGGTTTGGGTTTTCACCCTCAAACGTCTTGTTTTTAAGCGTAATCTTTATATTTTAAATTATCATCATATTCTCAAACTGGGAGACCCATTAGTACGCGATCAGTTCCTAGAAGTTACATTAGTCATGTGCGAGGTCTTCCTGCCTCTTACGGGGCCATATGGTGGCTGGTTTGGGTTTTCACCCTTCAACGACTTGTTTCCAAGCCTAATGCATATATTATAAAATTTCTGTTATATTCTCAAACCGTTAGGCTCATGACTACGCGGTGAGTTCCAACAAGTAACATTTGTCCCGTACAAGGTGTTCGTGCCTCTTATAGGGCCGTTTGGTGACGGGTTTAGGTCTTCACCCTCAAACGGCTTATTTTTAAGCCTAGTCTATATATTTCAAAATTATCACCATATTCTCAAAGAGGGAGACCTGTGACTATGCAGTCAGTCCCTACAAGTTACATTGGTATCGTACGAGGTGTATGTGCCTCTAACGGGACCGTTTGGGGCCTGGTTTGGGTTTTCACCCTTTAACGACTTATTTTTAAGCCCGATCTAGATATTTTAAAATTATCATCATATTCTCAAACTGGGAGACCCATGACTATGCGATCAGTTCCTACAAGTTACATTGGTCCCGTGTGAGGTGTTCGTGCCCCTTACGGGGACATTTGGGGGTTGGTTTAGGTTTTCACCCTTTAACTGCTTGTTTTTAAGCCTAATTTAGATAGTTTCAAATTATCAAAATATTCTCAAATCGGGAGACCCGTGACTACCCGGTCAGTTCCTGTAAGTTACATTGGTCCCGTGCGAGGTGTTCGTGCCTCTTACGGGGCCATCTGGGGGTTGTTTTGGGTTTTCACCCTTCAACGGCTTGCTTGTAAGCCTGATCCATACATTACCAAATTATCATCATATTCTCAAACCAAGAGGTCCATGACCATGCAGTCAATTCCTATAAGTTACATTGGTCCTGTGCGAGGTGTTTATGCCTCTAACGGGGCCGTTTGACAGGTGGTTAGGGTTTTAGCCCTCAAACGTCTTGTTTTTAAGCCTAATCTATATATTTTGAAAGTATAATTATATTCTCAAATCGAGAGGCCCGTAACTACGTGGTTAGTTCCTATAAGTTACATTGGTCCCGTGCGAGGTGTATGTGCTTATTACGGGGCCGTTTGGGAGCTCGTTTGGATTTTCACCCATAAATGGCTTATTTTTAAACCTAATCTAGGTAGTTTTAAATTATCACAGTATTCTCAAATCGAGAGAATCGTGACTATGTGGTTAATTCCTAAAAGTTACATTAGTCCCGTGCAAGGTGTTTATGCCTCTTACGGGGCCATTTGGCGACTGGTATGGGGTTTCATCCTCAAACGGCTTGTTTTAAGCTTAATCTATATATTTTCAAAGTATCATCATATTCTAAAATCGAGAGGCCCGTGTCTACACGGTTAGTTCCTACAAGTTACATTGGTCACGTGCGAGATGTATGCTCCTCTTACGGGTCCGTTTGGGAGCTGATTTAGGTTTTCACCATTTAGCGATTTGTTTTTAAGCCTAATCTAGATATTTTTAAATTATTATCATATTCTCAAACCGAGAGAACCGCGACTATGCAGTCAGTTCCTACAAGTTACATTAGTCCCATTCAAGGTGTTCGTGCCTCTTACGGGGCCGTTTGGTGGCTAGTTTGGGTTTTCACCCTCAAACGACTTATTTTAAGCCTAATCTATATATTTTCAAATTATTGTTATATTCTAAAATCGACAGACCCATGACTACACGATCAATTCTTACAAGTTACATTGGTCCCGTGCGAGGTCTTCGTGCCTCTTACGGGGTCATTTGGCGGCAGGTTTGGGTTTTCATCCTCAAACGGTTTGTTATTAAGCCTAATCTATATATTTTCAAAGTATCATCATATTTTCAAACCGAGAGGCCCGTGACTACACGGTGAGTTCCAAAAAGTTACATTGGTCTTGTGCAAGGTGTATATGCCTATTACGGGGCCATTTAGGAGCTGGTTTGGGTTTTCACCCTTAAATGACTTATTTTTAAACCTAATCCAGATATTTTTAAATGATTGTCATATTATCAAACTGAGAGAAACGCGACTATGCGATCAGTTCCTACAAGTTACATTGGTCCCGTGCAAGGTGTTCGTGCCTCTTACGGGGCCGTTTGGCGGCTGGTTTGGGTTTTCAGCCTCAAACGGCTTATTTTAAGCCTAATCTATATATTTTCAAAGTATCATCATATTCTCAAACCAAGAGGCCCGTGACTACGTGGTTAGTTCCTACAAGTTACATTGGTCCCATGCTAGGTGTATGTGCCTCTTACGGGGCCGTTGGGGAGTTGGTTTGGGTTTTCACTCTTTAGCGACTTGTTTTTAAGCCTAATCTAGATTTTTTAAAATTATCATCATATTCTCAAACTGATAGAACCGCGACTACGCGGTCAGTTCCTGTAAGTTACATTGGTCCTGTGCAAGGTGTTCGTGCCTCTTACGGGGACGTTTGGGGGCTAATTTAGGTTTTCACCCTTTAGCGGCTTATTTTTAAGACGAATCTAGATATATTTAAATTACCTTCTTGTTCTCAAAATGGGAAACCCATGACTACGCAGGCAGTTCTTATAAGTTACATTGGTCCCGTGCGAGGTGTTCGTTCCTCTTACATTAGGGTTGTTGGGAGGTTGTTTTGGGTTTTCATCCTCAAACGTTATGTTTTTAATCAATTTAGAACGTTTATTGATTTTTGAAAATTTTAACATAGTTTCATTTGTTAATTCGTTAAATCCAACATGCTTTAATATTTAAAATAAACTCAACAGCAGCAGCAAATTCCAAAAGCAAACCACCAGCAAATCCATTCTGCCAATTTAACTAAAGAAGCTAATAAAGTAAGCCATTGGCTACTTATTGTCGATATTTCAGTCCATTTTTTTTATTTAATGCTGCAACATTTAAAGAGAATTGGACCGAAGTATTTGGTTGGAACAAATAATATACTTTAGAGAAAGTTATTGTAGAAAAATAAGAACGAGGGATATAAGAACTGACTGAGATACATAGAATAAGAATGAGAGATATCAAGAAGAGGGCGTACCTCTAGTCCATTAGTGAGGAATGTAATGTTATTATGGGATAACTGTTCATCACGATTAAATAAAGAAATTAAATAATTATTGTAATTTTAGTTGGTATTTTTGAGTATTTAATCAATTTAATTATTTGTCTTGGGTGCCTAGTATAGTCCATTGCCCAAGTTGTAGGCCTAAAACTGTATGAAAGCCCAGTTATACTATAGGTCATTGGCCACACCTATATATAATTGTGTAAGTTAGGGTTTTAAGCCAATGGAGTGTTAGAAAGTGATAGGAAAAACGCTATTCACATTTTTGTGAAGGGCGAAGAAAGTCAATTCTCTCATATTTCACCATGGTTTCATCTCCAAGAGTGACAATACTCAAGGATTCTTCGGGTGGATTATATGCTTGAAGATTCAAGATGTTTAGAGAATTCTTGTAAAGTTTTTAGAGACCTTAAAGGGCAATAAGTATTTCATCATCTTCAACCTTTGTCTCCTCACTCAAATCAGAACATGATTTGCTATGGTATTGTATTATTGAACCCTAGGTTTAACCTTTAAACCTAATTCTTGATTATTTTTTGACTGCATTTTTAGTCAAAGATCTTTAAGGCTAAAATTCTTTCGTGTTTTAAACGTCAAATCAAGTTATTTTCCCCAAGAAATGGTATTTGAGCCTAGGTTATAGATTGATCATATTTTGTAAAGGTCCATATTGTCCTACAGTGAAACCCCAAATTTTGCATATTGTATGATTGTACAATATTGTGTATGGTATCATACTAACATGGGTATGTGGAGATTCTATGTTTATATCCATTCCACATGGTGACATATATTTATTTTATGTGAATGGATCCTACAGTGGTTTATTCATAGTTATTTTTCGCTTATTGATTCAATACGATTATAATAATTAGAATTTTGTAATTATTACTTTATCGATGTATTTAGAGGTGTTGAAAAAGGGTTGTAATGTTTATTTACACTTAGATAAATTTATTTACATGTGTTTTGGTGTTGGGAATAGTTTATGGAGTTTTTGCATGAGTTTTGTGAAGTTAATGACGAAACTGTCCCCGACATAGGGGATCAATTGGGTACACGAAATCAATGTCCCATCCCTTAGAAAAATTCTAGTTTTGAGAACTTTGATGTTGTTTTGATGCCTCTTGCTCCAGTTCTTCATTTCGATAATTCCTAAATATGCAAAGGAATTTTTCAAGAAGTTTTACCTACAAAAAACTCTAGTTTATGAAGATATATAATTCAAGGAGAATTCTTGATCATGACTAAGTCTACTTTAAATGGTATTATTGATCTTGAAGTCTTCTACTTCAAGAAGGAGTCTAGGGCATGATGGATAGGGTTTTTTTTTATCGTTATTGTTTTATTTCATCATGCAAGTTTTTTATATTTGCATGTCTGTTCCTTTATTATCATGTTGTATAATTTGGCATGCTAATTGGTTAATTAGGAATATACATTTCATAGACAACGTCGATTTAATTTTGAGACCATCCTAGTTCATAATATTTAAAAAAAATGTGCTTGAATTATTCCTTTCTAAATTGAATTATATTGGGGTAATTAATTTTAAAGTATAAATTAAATTTTGATCTCCGAATTTTATTTTGATACTTTTATTTTTAGAAATTAAAATAGTGAGATCGGATAATTTAATTTTGTACAAGTAAATTGCAAATTATCAAGGATTTAAATTTGGGCTTTTTGAATTGAATGAACTATTTTTAAAAACACCCGAGTTCAAAATATTAAGTGGGAGAAGGGTTTTAACATAAACCACTCGGCCTCCATTCGTATTTTAAAATTGTGATGCGATTAATTCACCATGCCTGCTTGATCTGACCCCCCATCAAATGGTTTTAATCGTGGTATCATGAAAATTTTAAAATTCGTAATAGATAGTTTGTTGAAATTAAATGTGAGTGAGTTATTTCCTCCCATGGAGGAAGTTATACAAGAGTGAGTCTGATTTCAATAAATGAATTGATGATGTACGCAAAGACAAAACTTTTGATATCATCCCCATTGGTGTCCTTGTTATTAGGAGAGGGACCCAATGTCACTAGATATTCATTTTGTCGGACAAAAGGGTCCTGAATTATAGAGATAACAAAATGAAATATGAAAACCTATCGGGTTCAAGGTGGTCTGATTTCAGCTCCAATCTACAAATAACAAATCATAAGGGAAGTAGGATGTCCAAAGATAATAATTTTTAAAAAATTGGTGGTTGAGGGATGCCACTTTAAAATTTAATTGAATTAATTCTCATCTTTTAGATTTGAAATTATTTTTTTCAATTGGATCATTCTAAGATTTCAAAAATGAATTCAACTTTTTCTCATTGTTATAGTCTTAAAGTTTTAACTGGAACAAGTTTCAAGGACTGAAAATGTAATCGGACATTGTTTTAACTTAAGGTGAAACTAAACTTATTTAACCCATAATTTCTATTCATATTTTAAAATTGTGATGCAATTGATTCATCTTGTCTTCTTAATCATTCACTCGTCAGATGGTTTAAATGGAGGAATCATGACATTTTAAAATATGTGGTAATTCTTGTAAATTAGGTGTTACATGTGTTCGATCCCCCAATCAAGGAAGTTTTATGTGTACATATTCAATTTTTAATAATTGACCAATGAGAATTTATCTTAAGTAAGAATCATGTGCTTGAAATTACCTCCATCATTGATTGAACTAAGAATTTTTTGGATTAGATATGGTGGGGAAAACCAATATCATTTAGTAATTCAAGAGTGAGGATCATCATAACAAAAGTTTGGTCTTAGTTATTTAAGAAGAGTTTTACTTCTTTCTCGAGAGGGAGGCAGGAGGTCAAAGTCTAAATCTCAGGTGCAACGATTTGGGTTAAGGAAGATTCATATTCCTTGCTAATAGTGAAATTCCATAAACGCAGGTATGCTTACTATATGTACTCAGAAGTATATAGAAACAATGTTTAGTCTTCCTTGCTCTGTAAGGAAAGAACATGGTAATGATTTATCTCCTAAAAGTAAATGCGTAATATATAATCCTGTCTACGATAATCTAGTGTGTAGACTCAGAAATCACAAATCAGGAATTTAACTCGTTACAAGTGTTTCAGGTAATCGAGGAATTACTTAAAAGAGATATGTTCCTATTTATGGGCAATTATAATAAGGCAATAATATAATCAGTGGGAAATATTTTACTAATTATTTTGAGGAAATAAAGTTAATGTAGGTTAATTATTAATGTACCTAGGTTTTAAAAAAGTTAGTTTCGATTTTTTAAATTGGTATTGGACAAAAATTAAAGTGATTTTGTAAAATTGTTTTATCAAAATTAGGAAATCTTTTATCTGTTTTGGTACATTGAAAAATAATTTATACATTATAAGGTTTGTCTAACCAATACTGCTAAATACTGAATTGAATAATTTTACGAGCAAAGATCATTAAAGGGAAGTTTTCCCTCTATAATTAAACACAATTTTGGCACTCACGCTTAGGTTATTTTATTTTAAAAGGAATTAAATGACTGGTTCGAAATGGATAATTGAGTTCTTTACAAGTGGAGACACTTCTAGTGTTTCAGTCCTGTTTAGAAGATAAAATGACCACGAGGCCCTTCACGTCCTAAATCTAAACAGCTTAAGATGTGTGAGAAATTTATAAATTCAATCGGTTCTTTCGATAACTATCTGGTCAAAAGGTGGTTTTGAGTACTTCGTCGATTTCATTAATGATCACTCAACGCTATGGATATGTTTACCTTATGCACCATAGGTCTGAAACTTTTGATTAATTCAAAGTATGAAAGACTAAAGTGAATCCTGGGTGAGGTATACTTATTCACACTATATAATTTGATGACAGGTATTATAACTTTTGGAATAATCAGGGAAACATTTCTTGGAGGTTAGTATTTCATCCCTTTTTTCTACCCTAGGCATTCCACCTTGGAATGGTGTAGGGGAAAGGAATGGATACAGATATTTTGGATATGGTATGATCCAGATTAGATCATTCAAGACTGCAACATTATTATTAGGACTCATCAGTATTTACTCACCAACAAAAGATTGACCAAACTTCCCGACTAGCAAAATAAAAGAAGAGGGTGTTCGAGCCCGAGAGTAATCAGGATGCCCATCTTGAGGTAAGAAAGTTACTTTAAGTTGGATTTATTTAGGATTTCAAGTATCCCAAATGGTTCTCAAACATCATTGTTGCCCCGAAACCGAATAGAAAATGGATATTTTTCAATTTTATTGTTCAGATCTTAATGAAGCTTGGACTCACACCCACTATCAAGGATCAATTCCCTTGTGGACTCCAGGTGAGGGCATAAGAACTTGTATTTTTTGGATGATTACTTGGAATATAACTAGATGTGGATGCACCCGATTGATGAAAAGAAGACTCATTTTGTAATACATTGAGCAACGTATTGTTATCAGGTGATGGCATTTGAGTTGAGGAACTCAGCATCCGCCTACGATAGGTTCGTAAACCAAATGTTTGAAGAGTAGATAGAGAAGACAATGGAAGTGTATATTAATGACATGATGGTAAAATTACTGAAATGGGACAAGCACGTGGTCGATGTAAAGGAAAACTTCAAAGTGCTCGATCAATATCAGATGAAGCTAGATCCGAAAAAGTGTGCCTTCGATGTGGGCTCAGGGAAATTTATATGATTTATGGTGACATAGTGGGAAATAGAAAATAAGCAGAAAGTATCCAAGAAATACTAAATATGAAAAGCCTAAAGATTAAAGGAAACATAGTTGCTGATTGGGTGGAAACGATTAAGAGTCGTTGCATTCAGTTGAAGGAAGCATGGGTTATCAGAATGACTCAATAAACACTCAGATGGGTGGAAAAGTATGTCCAATACATTAAGGATGGGATCTTCCCCGATAATCTAATATAGAAAAATAAGATAAGAGTCAATGCAACTAAGTACTTACTTTATGAGGGAATCTTGTATCAGAGAGGATATTCCGGAATGATTCTGAGGTGTATTCACTAGTTTGAAGTCGATTTAGTTTTGTACAAGCTGCATGAAGGTGTTTATGGAGGTCACCTCTATAAAATGATCCTATTATAAAGACCACTAACCCAGGGCTACTACTGACCCACAATGAGCAAAGAATTCGAATGATATTTCACGAGATGTGATCGGTGCCAGCGGGCTGCTAATGATTTACAGCAACCTCCTGAATAATTATCAACAATATCTTTCCATGGGATTTTTACTTGTGAAGGATAGATATATTTGGTACTTTCTCGATTGGTATATGTTAATTAAAATTCCTTATGGTGACAATTGACTACTTCAAAAAATGGGTAGAAGCCAAGCCATTAGCCAAAATTATTGAGCAAAAAGTCTAATCATTCATCTAGAAATATATCATTAGTCATTTCAGAGTGCCCCATGTCATCATATCTGATAATGATTGGAAATTTGAAAGCATGAGGATTGACTACCTATGAAAAAATTTCAAACATAAACACTACTACAAAGCTCCAAGGAACCCCATGTTTAATGGTCAGGTCGAAGTGATGAACTGAACTATCCTCCATAGGATCAAAACAAAACTCATTCACTCCATAGGGATCTGGGTGGAAAATATATTCTTCATCCAACGGGCATATAGAATGATGATGAGGGGACTAATAGGGTCCACACCCTTCTCATTGACTTATGGCACTAAAGTCATGATACGGATAGAGTTAGAAGTGCATAGCTTAAGGGTGAACTATTTTAATGAAGGGAAAAATAAGGAATTACTCTAGGCTAACATGGATCTCCTTGATAAGAACGAGAAGAAACACCATTAAGAGTGGCCATGACATAACATAAAGCAGTCCGGTATCGTAATTGAAGAGTGAAAAAGCGATCGTTCCATATCAGTGACCTTGTCCTCCGAAAGATGATGCAGTCGACCAAAATTCTCAACTATGGAAAGTTAGTTGACAACTGGGTTGGCCATTATGTAGTGGTACAGATCATATGACCAGAGACATATGGCCTTAGATACCTTAAGGGTCGCACCCATACTCACCCATGGGATGTTGAGAACTTGAAGCTTTACTACTAGTAAGTATGATTGCCGAACAGAGCTAAGTAGTTGATCCATTATTTCATTTTTCATTATTACAAATTTAATTCCTGCATTTATCTTTCCTATTTCCTTAAAAATATAGCTCTATGCAACACTACTACTATTAATAAAAGGAAATTATTCTCCAAGTGATGTGTTTTTCTCCAGTGATTGGATTATCTGCAACATTGTACTCTTTTCTCAACCAAGCCGTACGAAGCATACCAATTTTGTATCAATACAACAAATAAATGCCCACCTAAGCACTTGGATCATACCATGTTATGAACCAACCACTAGGTCGAAAAAAATTTCACACCACGGCACATTATAGTACACTTTGTCCATGTGAAAAGTCTCAGAAACATAACTTGACTATTCAACAAGTTGACTCTCAACGCCTCAGATTTGATCCGGTCTGCATGGTGTGGGCGGCGCGGGTTATTGGGTCCACTATGAGTTAAGAAGGGTGGCCTTAAATTACTCAATTATTTTCAAATAAAAAGGGGGATATACAGTGGTAATAATGATGGCATAATAGAAGTTAAGGAAACAAATTTATATTAATAAAAATTAGTAATTAGAACATAAATGGTTATTCACACCACCCTTTGCCAATTGACATTTGGAGTATAAACAACTAATTTTGTCAACTAAATATAAACATCCTTTCTAACAAATCAATTTTTCAACCGAGTATAAACATCCTTTATATTCAGATCTGTTTGTCAACCGAGTATAATAACCTTTATAATCAAGTCAATTCATCAACTGAGTATAAAATACCTTTTTTGCAACTAACTTGGTTTGTTAACTAAGTATGAACAATCTTCTCGATAATCACCGACTATAATACAAATAGCAGGAATAATTGAATATGGGTGTACAAAAGTATAATAAAATTTTCAGCAAGCATGGGAGAAAACAATCTATGCATAAGTTCTAAGCATGAAAAGAAATGAAGCAGTCAAAATATGCATTCAAAAATAAAGGGGAACCATCACATTATAAAAAAATAAAGGCATTCAAGACATAATTCAAAGAGTACTAAAAAAATAAGGGTTATATGAATAGTCCAGATAGTAGGTCACACAGACACAAATTGACTTTTTACAAATCTTTATCTTGATTATACTAGAGTGAGCATGCAGGATAAAGTGAAGCCAGTTTCCAAGCCAAACATGAAGAAAAAGAAGAAGAAGAAGAAATATAGGAAAAATAACGTAACGGCTTACAGACTATTTAGAGAGATACTAAGTATAACACAATAATGGTCTTTCAATCTTCAATAAATATTGCATATTTCAGCACCATCCACAGCAAGCATTTCTTACTTCGATATCCACCGATAAGACTCAGGAATTTGCAATTTCTTTCTTCTTCAGCCGTAGAGTCTCCACTTCACAAATTAACAGTAGAGAATAATATCTATAAGGGTTTAGTACGAAAATGTGTTCTTCTTTGTTTGTCAAAGTGATCCTAAATGATCCAAGGGGTTTGGATGAAAATTTTGAAGAGTTTGATCATAAAAATAACAATTAATAGTCTTGAAGAATAAATGCATCCACGCATCTCTATTTATAGGGATAGATATCCACTAAAGTTAAACATGAAAGATTTCGTTTTATTTGGGATAAAAAAAAACATGCACACTCGTTCGAACAAAATGCCATGTCCTTTGAATGAAGTACCCACTTTCATTCGAACTACCTTCCAACGAAATTTCGAATGACATTGTCGTGATTTCAAAAAAGAGAAGCATTATAACTTGTTCGAACAACTCGTTTTAATAATCAATGAAACCTCATTCCAATGACATTAGATGTCGTCATAATGAACTTGCGAAAATTTCACAATTCTATAAAAAAAAAGATTTTAAAACATTTACAAAAGTGAACTCTTGGAAAAGAGCCCTAAATAATTTAAGTTTACCAAAGCCACCTCATAAACCATCGCGTGTAAAGTTGAAATGCTCGATTATTGATTCTTGCATATGGTCACCATCTCTTCTTCTCTTAAAGACTTGAGAACGTTCATAAAGGTGTAGTGGAATGTAACGTCATATGCCAAATAAAAAATTAATAATGAGCAATTATACATTTTGTTCTTATAAATCTCCCCCTTTGGCAATTCTGATAGAAAACATAATCTGCAACCAAATTAATCCCTTAAACAAGTACAACTAATGCCCTACCTAACCAAGAAATATAGAAGCATGAGTATCTTTGTATTCATCTGAAACTCTTCACGTGTAGTCCACAATATCATCAAGGTGAAAATACCTACACATATGAACCAAAAGAAATATCGTGCCACATACAAGTTTAAAGAAAGCATAAAGTTCCCCGAATTTAAAGAAAGAATAAACCCCCCTTCAATTTTTTCTCTCCCTTCTAACTGTAATAGACAAAGCGTTAGAAGCTAATCCTAAAATGTTAGCATCACTCGAATTCAAATATAAAATATCATTACAAAGATAAATAGTTAAGCACATGCGATGAAATCTCAAAGACGCATCTTTTCAAAAGAAACAAACTGAATACTATTTACCTTAAAAAAAATAATTTTTTAAATTATTTTCAGTATAAAAAGTATACAAATGTATATGAGTGTAAAAGGTACATCTAAGTACATATATATTACACCATGAAATATCACTAAAATATTCGAATCATGAAAGAGGAATGTAATTATGTGAACTAATTCCATGGGGAAATCAACATAGGCATATGTAACAAAGTTCAATGAAGTAATGAGATAATTCTAAAGAAAGAACTCAATTTAGATCTTAGGTGTAAGAATTTTGAACAAAATGAAATTGACTCGATTTATCTAAAATGCCATGAATTTAAATGCTTCTCAAATCAATAATGCCAAACGATTTAATATCTTCTAAGAAAGTCTTTTGTGCAACCCCAATTATTTTCTACTTTATAAATCGCTCAAAATCTCACATATTTAAGAATTAACTCTCAAGTTCTTAAAGATTTCATAATGCTTATGTACGACGAAGCAACAATGAAATGAAAATGGCCTTATCACTTTTGTTTTTGTGTGATGAAAATTTTCTTTTAGGCTCTTGTCAATGGTAGATTTTAATGTAAACACAAATTTCTCTTTCGTAGACCCTTTCTATTGATTAAAATAAGATGATTTTTGTGAGAAAAGAAATCCGGGCAATGGTTCTTATGCGCACAACTTTTCTCTAGTACATTTGGTTCGTTATTAAATAGTATTGATATGAGAACACCGTATTCGACATGGGACAAGTAAATATAATATTCAAAAAGTCCATGCATGTGTGCAATAAAGGTGATAAAAAGTCAAGAATGAAGAAAGTAATCATCAATGAACAGCAAAATGCTAGCCATGCATTACTAAGCACACTAAAGAAATAAACTCATGTATCAAAACACTATGAAAAAGTCACATGAATGGATGGAATGAAGTTGTGATTCAAAAATCTTAAATGCATATCCATATATGGTGGAAAACAAATTAAAAAATCTTTTTCTATATTTCAAATTTTTTTATTAAAAATTAAATCGTTTTGGAAAGTTTCAAACTTTTTCTAAAAAGCCGAAAATATTTTCAGATTTTTTCAAAAAATTATAAACATAGAAATACAATCTAGTAATAGGGACAAAAGATGGTAATATGATAAACTCTTTATATAAGATTCAAGTAATAGTCTCAATCATTAGTCCGTGAGGTGTTCTCAACATGAATAAACATCCTTTAAAATTCCTCCATAAAATATTGAGAATTCTTAACTAAAAACTCTAATTGCTCCAAAAAAGTGGCAAAATCTCTATGACCATGTGTGGGAGCACGTGGAGTAACACATGTGGGGCCTCATGTAGTAATAGTGCCTTAAAAATCAATTTATAACCTAAATTGAAGAATATTTAATTCATCAAGTTTTGGGAACCACGGGGACACTAGGCTTTAACTCCCCGAGATCCTTTCTAAGATCGTAGAAAAAAATACCTAAGGTGACTTTTCCTACCGTAGTATGTGCATGTTAGATGAGATGGGGAATAATACCTTTGGGTTGAACTTTTCTAACCCTATGGGATGTGGTTGACCCTCTAAAAAAATATTTGTCTTGGCTTTAGAAATAGAGGCATTGGAATCATCGAAGCCGGTACCATTACTACAAACACTACTCGAGTATCTTAGATCATCTTTTAGCCTTAAAATTCTAGAGTCAAGAAAAGAATTAGACTTTTCAAGCATTAGGAACTCCTTTTTCATATTTTCAATCATACTTGGAAGGTTATCTCGCTTCCCCTAATAAGAGTCTTCTCACGCTCCCTCAAATCATTAATAAATTTTTCATTATCCTCAATGGGACAAAACTTAACCCTATAAATTTTAGAGACTTCTAATTCTTTCTTTAAAACTTAGACTCTATCCTAAATCTCTTTCTTGGACACTTTAAAATTTTTAAAATCGTGGATCATGTACACAAGCTTCTCACGTAAGATATCTCTTTGAGTTTGAATATTTTGCAAAAATTAAGTTTCGGCTTTAAAATGACAAATTTCTTTTTCATTAATTTTAATTTTTTTTTCAGACTTGAAATTCGCATGACGTAATGTTTTAACACAATTATGAAGATTATTACACTCATCTCGCATATCAAAGGCATCATTATCGCTAAATGCATCAAAAAAGTTTTCATAATGATGACTTATTAAGAGAAAAGAATAAATAAACACGAGACAGAGAAATAAACAGACCACCCTAAACAACATGAAAAAAAGATCTACATGATAACTAGTGTGCTTGACCTGATACCAATTTAGAAAAATAAGGGTTATATGTATAGTCTGTATAGTAGGTCACACACACAAGGATTCACTTTTTACAAAATTTTAAAATACTTCAGTGAGCATGCAAGGTAAAGTGAAGCCAATTTCAAAACCAAATAATAAGAAGAAGAAATAGAGGAAAAATCCCTTTCGGAAAAAAAAACTATATTCAGTACAATTTAAGATATGACAGACGCGTAATGACTTACATAGTACTAAGTGATCCACTAAGCATAACACGATAATGGTCGTTAAATCTTCAAAAAATATTGTAATATCCCGCCCTAATAATACATTTAAATTTTTTATAAATTTTAATGAAGTGAGGTTTAATGATAATTATTGGAAGTTGTAGGTCAAAGATAAGGGAAATAAAGAAAATTCTAATTTGGAGGGTTGGAACGACAATAAGGTCATTTGAACGAGATTTAGGTATTATTTGAAGCGAGGTTTAAACGACCATCGCATGAGGTTCCATTACATTACAGTCCAAGTTCACGAGAAGGTCATGCGAAGCCATACATCGAATGAGATAGGTATGTCATTCGAATGACATGACTAAAAAATGTTTAAATCAGATAACCCTTTTGTGCCGTCACATTTTTGCCCCTCGGATTGTTGAGTTGTCGAGGTCTGGTGAGCTCAAATTCAACAAATGATGTTTTTGAGTGTTTTGGGGGCTTTTATAAAGGTGGGTTTTATTCATTTGGGCATTCGAAAGATGGATGCCGATAAGCGGGTTGTGAGAAGAGTGGTCTTTCACTATAGATGAACCTCTTCTCACCTTAAACCACCATTAATAACCACATTCTTAGTGTATTCCATCATATTCAATCATATAACACCCATGTCCGCCATTGTTGAAGTGGAGATACGAATTTCGAAAAAAGTCTTGAGGAATTTTTGGAGAAAATGATGGAAGCTTTCATGAATTTGAAGGGCTTTTTGGATTGGAAGCCTGAATGGAGGACAAATGGAACATTTTGGAGGATGCATTTGGTTACCCGTTGAGGCCACCTTTGGATGTGGGGGTTGGTCCTCCTACACCAACCTTCCTACCACCAATTGAGGATTTTAGAGGTTGCACATCTTACTCTTGTTATCGAAACTTTAATTTTTGTATTTGTAATCTTGTTGTTAGATTACATGAGTAGGGTTCATTTGATTAAAAATTTGTAGTCTTGTTGTTAGATTACATGGGCAGGGTTCATTTGATTAAATGATGAAATACATTTGTAGTAAATAATAAACATTTTTTTGGAATAAACATGTTGCAGAATGTTAACGTATTGTAAATAGGTGATGAGAAAATATTTCAAAGTTTCTTGAGATGAAGATTGATATTTTTAGGAAATGGTGTATTTTCTAGAAAATTTATGTTAAACATTTTATAAAATAAAATGTTTGAAAATGATGATTGATTTTGCTAAAAGACTACTGAAATAATGTTTCAAAGTTTCTTGAAAAAATGCAAAGTTCATAAAAGATGAACATTTGTTAAGTTGGAAGAATTAAAATATATTTTATGACTCGAAAGTATTATTAATTTCTAGAATGAAATGTACATTTGACCCATTTAATAGGATTTAGGATTTAAAAATCTATTTTCTCATGTATATAAGCTTATAGTATTTAGGTAATTAATATGTGGACAGGGTAAAGGAAGTTTTTTTAGGTTTAAAAAAGAAATAAGAAAATACAAATTATAGTCTTCAAAGTGTGCAAAAAAGGGGTTTAAGGTGTGATAAATATAAGGTTGCAAGATTACATGCATTAAGAAAAGTGAAACGGTATTTTCTTATATAAGTAGTCTTTAAGAGTAATTAGATTTGTTGAATAAAGAAAGTAAAGAAATGTTTAAATTGGAAAAATAATTAGTAAAGTTGTTGGATAAGTGTTAATGGTAAACCATTGGGAAGTTGGTGTGTGTAACTTAATGATGTTTGAAAGATTAAGACTTATGGATTTGGAAAGTAAATAATGGAATAGCATGATTTTTTACTTGAGAATAATGATAATCCAAATGTTAAAAGGGTATTAAAGTTATGAATGTAATTAAGAAGTAGTATGAGTAACTAAAATGTGTTTTGTAAAAAAACATTTGTGAAACAGAGGAAAATGGTAAGTTTGGAAACATATGGGTAAAATGATAATTTTAATTAAAGTGAAACATTTTTATGAAATAAATATGTTAGATAAGGTGTTACACAAATTGGTCCTAAATGAACATAATTTTAGGAATAAAATAAAATTAAAGTGTAAAGGACAAGAAATGATAATTATAAAGTGTAGTATGAGTTAGTGTGAAACCCCATATTTGGCTTCGACTGGGTAAAAAGGGCAAGAAGGCAATAACGTGAACATTTGTAAAATGTTAAAACACATAAAATGGAACTTGGATAACACCGGGATAATTAATGAGGGTCTGGAGCTCTGTGGTGAAAGACCTAAAATCACTGTTCAAAGTATATGGTGGCATCGTCGAAGGTGTGGAGCCCATTAAAGTACACATTTTCCTATAGGTTTCTTAGAAAATATAAATGAATAAGGAATATGTCAAGAAATGGGTTGTGTGGTGAAATTTTGTTAAGACAACCTAACTTGAATGAATTAAAAAATGTTCCGATAAAGGTGAAAGTGGACAAGAAATGTGTAAATTGTTCAGTGTCCATAAAGGAAGGGAATGGTAAATTATGATGGTTAAAAGCATAACTCGAGCAACCTAAGTAACACAAGGTTGTGGTGTAAAAGGTTTTCAAATATTAAATAAGTATTTTCTAACACAGTGTTTGCGTGTGTTGAGAAGTGATTTTCAAATGAAAATACTAAAGTGCATTATTTTAAATGAAATGGGTAATTTCGATAAAGAAATAATTCACATTAAACAAAATGTAGTGGTTTCAAACATTTATCCACGTGCGTTAAATAAAGGGTTAAATGTCAAGTTGATAAAGAAGGAGTCTTTATGAGACCGAGGTAAATTAATCGAGATGATACAATGTTTCCAAAAATAAAACGGTTTTATGCATTAATTGTGTGTGTGTGTGTGTGTGTGTATTTTCAAGGTAGTTGCATGTGCATGCAGGTATAACGTCTTAGAGTCTTCTTTTAGTCGTTCATTTCTATATTGTATTTGTATATTCTCACTAGGCATTGGTGCACACCCTTATCTTTGTTACAACATGTTGGTGTGACAACCCGCTCATCAAAATAAGGGGTGGCCAGCCCGATACTGCAATAATAACAGGAATCTTAGATGGACCATTCTCAGCATCACAATAATACAATAAGTATACGGGATAACCACCCAATATTTCAAAAAAGCGGGTTGCCAAAAGTTTTATTTTTTAAGTTAAAGAAAGAATTTGAACAACCCAATTTAAAAGAAGGTGGATGAAATCTACGAGAATAAAACTGAACAATACATACATAATACAATGACCGAATAAGCTGTCGGTTAATAGCCTCTTACAACATACTACAAGAGTTTAATTAAGTTACATAACACATTACAGTAAGCAAATACAAAAGCTTGGGACACATGCCCGAGTAAATGACGCGATCATAACTAGAGTACAAAAATAAAGGCGTCTACAACTAAATATCCTGCAACATCCGCAAGGTGTTACAGCTCCATGACACAGAAAAGGGAATGTCAGTATGGGCATCCTTGCGGCGGAGCACCTGAGTGAATATAAGATTCGTGCACAACGAGATATAGGAACGGGTCAGGGCCTGATTTTATATGATCACGAGATGAATAAAGAGTATGACAATTATGAACATTTAATCATGATTGATCATGATAAGAATCTACCTACTCAAACTTAAAGCATAAACTAAGGAAATTAAATGATCATAAGTTTAATTTAGTTATGCAAGAGGATGTGAATGAATATCATTAATTAAAATCTCCATTCTTTACACTGTTTCATTTCATCGTTCCCCGTCCCATTAGGAAACGTAATCAAAATTATTTTCTCTTTATGGCATTTATAACCACGCAACGTCTGAAAGTGTCCATATACCTGCGAGTGAGTCATAATTACACCCAGAATTACCCCACATCGCACAATAAATACAACATACATAATAACTGGTCATATGGCCGAGGACTATATTCACCCTACATTCACTAGCCATGGGACTTCACCTCATGCGCGAACTTACCTTATGATAGCATTTAGAGAGTTGTGCTTAAGTAAATTATTATTTACCATTTTATTACCATTTTAATAGATACATCACATTTTATTTGAAGCCATACGTAATTCATGTCGTCATTATAACTTAAATGATCAATGAACCTATTATTGATACCCTAAGAATTTATGGTGTTACTATAAACCACTAAGTCTAGCATACCTCAATTGAGCTTCTAAAATCTCCCAATATAACCTTACAACTCCTAGTCTCATAATAATTAACTAAAGGAAAATAATGCCTTAACATCAATTTGGACACCCTCGGAACAAGCCCTATTTAATCCATTTCTAGTGTAGGGTAGTTAACTAACTCATCTAAGACTCTAGGACTCTAAGTTTACTTCATAAGAGAAGGTTCCTAGTTCCTAAGCCTAAAGAAAAAGGGTAAAAATTCTGTTAAAAAAGCAAGATTTTCGAATCGATTCGCCCTAGGGCCGAATCGATTCACCCCATGCAGCGAATCGATTCACCCAAAAGAGAATCAATTCGGATGGAGAAACCAAATTTTGCCTCAGGTCGAATCGATTCGGCCTTAACCCGAATCGATTTGGGTTTGAAGTCTTCTAACCTGACCCCTTACCAAATCGATTCGCTGAAAGGGCGAATCGATACGCCCCTACGAATTTGCAAAGAAGGGGCTAGGGGTTATGAAGCCTAATTTTCCCTAAACCCCATTTCTACTCCAACCAACATCATTAATCCAACCCAACAAATCATAAATGCATCTAACTACTATCATTTACACAAATAAACATCTAAATCAACTTCTAAGGGTTTAAAACCTACAAATCCGTCAAAATCCCAAAGTTGGTAAACCATAACAACTACACAACAACCAATACAATTCATTCACCCTAAATCATTTATTAGCAAGTAAGAAAACTTGCCTTGAGCTTGAAATATCAGATTTCCTTTGATAGCAACAACTTCAATCTTCAATCTTCAATCTTCAATCCCCAATTTTCTTCTTTTCTCCTCTTTTCTCCACAATTCTCTTCTCTCTTTCTCTCTTTCTCTCTAGGTTTAGTAATACACACTTAAGAAATGTAAGGCTTGCAAGACTTAAACGTGCCTCTCTCTATAATTCCCAACTTAAATTATTAATACCACATTAAAATGACTCATAACTATGCATTTATGCCATAACCAGTCAAAAGTGCCCGAAACTCAAAAATAAAATATGGCACTTATTTTGACTATCTCGACTATTTCAGGATTAACTGCGCCCTCTAAATTAGCATTCGGAAATACTGAAGTCATTTCAAGTTTCGATTTCATTTATATAATAAAGGTTGTTTAAAGCACACGACACTATAAAATGTAACATGATGATATTCACATACACATAACAGTAAATATGCAACAATCTAGTAAATATTATCTTTCAAGTCATACAATTAATATTTACTCCATTTTCCAACATTTTATATAATTACTTCACACAGTAAATTAATATAAAATAAGTTTCTCAAAAGTGAGGGTTGTTACAGTTGGGTGTGAGTTCGTATTTTTAGAGCGTTATACATGTATATATTTGATTTAATTTAACGTTAGTATCTCTGTATGGCCGGGCTCCAGGGGTGCTTCCTATGGGTACCTCACGTAATTTGACTTGAAATTGGATTCGCATGCTAAACGAGTGAAATATTAATTAAAAATAAAACTACTCTAGAAATATTATATAGGTTTTTTCATTTCTCTTCACAACTAATGCGTGGGTAGGACAAGGTTAACTGTCGGTAACCAATAAATCGGGGTCGAGGCATTACAAATATAACACAGCCCAACACCGTCCACAACAAAAAGCTTTCGCGCTATTTACCGACCAGTCTTAGGAATTTACAACTATTTTATTCTTTAGCCATAGAGAGTCTACTCCACAAATCAACAGTAGATAGTAATGTCTAAATGGATTAAAATTCAAATTGTGTTCTTCTAGGTTTGGAAAAATGGTCCTAAATTATCCATGGGGGATGAAAACTTGAAAGAGTCAGATAACAAAAAGAACTCTTAAAAAGATTGAAAATAAATTCATCTATGCATATCTATTTATTCGGAAAGAGATCCACTAAAGATAAACATGAAATATTTCAACATTTGATTTGAGATAAAAAAAACACTCTTACTCATTCGAATGATATTCCAGTCCTTACTAAAAGGTGAGGGGTTAGAACTCGTTTGAATGACAATGAGGTTTGTTATAATGACCAATGAAACCTCATTCAAATGACATTAGATGTCATTCTAACTAACTTGTGAAAATTTCAAAATTCTATTAAAAATTATTTTAAAAGATTTTCAAAAACATTTGTTAAAACAAACTCTTTCAAAACACCCCTGAAGTATTTAAGTTTACCAAAACCACCTCAAAACCATCTTGGGGAAATAACAACGCTTGATCTTCGATTATTTCATATGGTCACTATATTTTCTTCTATTGAAGACTTGAGAACATCTATAAAGGTGTTGTGGGATGTAACGAGATAAGCTAAATAAAAAATAAATAACGAGCAGTTATAAATTATTCTCTTATAAGTACGAATAATTATCAGCCAAAGACAATATTATACACCACCAAATTCATTTTTATATCAAGTAAAGAGAAAACTATGGAGCTAGGGGGTAACCGTAGAAGGTAGAAGCTGACCCATCTCTTCCTACATGGATATATGAAGGTCTACTTCTTCATAATGAGTCGAGGTCACGATTCTATTAGCAGACCTTGGTACTGTGCATATAACTACTTCCCAAGCATGAGCATGAGGCATTGTATCTTTTCCACTTTCATAGACATCATGATTAGAGGAAGAGAGGTCCTAGTCGGGATGAACATTTTTGATCCGATTCACCCGTTCATGATAGCCATTGAAAAAAGATTAGTACTTTATCACACCATAGTACTCTAAATTCAAGAAAGACTTTAGGTACCTGAACCTAATCAATGGAGCTAGATCCCGTTCTTTCTTAATTGGCTTACTCTTCTCCTTATCCTTTTTGGTGAGTTATGATCTTAGCTCTATGACTTTATTCAATTGATGATCCCTTTACTCATTGGCTTTGATCCTATCCATCAAGGATTGATCCTTAGTCACATTATCAAATCCCTTTATCCCAAGAATGGTTACAAAGGTTTGATCAACAGGAGTCTTGTCCTTATTCAAAGTCTATAACTCTTCCTTCAGCCCTAGAAAATGCCCCGCTTCATCTTTCCAATGCCAACACTTCTGGAATGAGGTTCCCATGAGAATAAACTATGGAATAATACGATCAAGACAAGGAAAAGAAGATATGAGCAATAGAAGTAAAGGAAGAATAAGTATGAAATTACTTTTAATTCCAAGTTGTATCATCTCCATAGAACTACTGATTGGGACCTCAATCAAAAGATCAATGTGTTCGAGATGCTAAGTATCTTGGAAGGAAAATTATTTCTCATTCGAATCATCATATCGAAAATGGGGGACTCCAAAACTTTCCCAAAACATGAGTACCATTTCATATTATTCATCATATTCCTCTTCATCAATGATCAATGTTCATCGGGTGGAGGTATGATCAGTCTCAGTCTCTGAAGGCCTTTTTTTTCTACTTACACTTTAAAGATCCTCTTCATTCACCAGATGGATTGACGATGTCTTCTCGATCGTATTGAGAGGATGGATAATTTTAGTAACCCCAGCTTGTTGGATTGGGGGCTTCACAAATGAGCTGCATGCAATTTGATTGAGGAATAACATGATTTGTTACTATCGGTGCCTTGTGTAGAGACCCGATTATATTACCCCTCATTCACCTTCATAGGCCCACACACAATTGCTTCAAACCTTAGAATCTGATATTTCTCTTTAAAAACTAATTAAAAACCATTGGATGATTTGGTTCTCCATTTGAAATTAGTTAACTATTATAATTGAGAGTAACCTAATGCACTTTCATATATCTTTTAATACCCTTCCAACGATCCATACCGTGTACGAATTGGCCTTACAGTTCGTATTTCCTTGCGATTTTACTCTGCAATCTTAATCTAGAGGCCACTAGATGCTTATGGTTTCGTTTGACTTTGGTAAACTTTTAGGATAGATAATAGATCAATTAACTTTCATAGGGATCTGAATACCATTTCCAATTTTTCACACTTTTAATGAATTGGCCTACAATTCTCATTTACTTGCCTTTTTACTTCGAAATACTAATCCAAAGGCCACCAGGTGCTTGCGAGATTCATTTGACACTAGTTAACTCTGATAATCGACAATAACCGAATGAAATTTCATAGGTATATGAATATCATTTCCAACAGTCCATATCATTGTGAATCTTCCTTATAGTTTGCATATACTTGACTTTTTACTTCGAACCCCCAATTTAGAGGCCATTGGGTGCTTTTTAGCTTTGTTTACCTTTGGTTAACTCTTGACAATGAGAGTTTTTCAATGATTGTTTTTAGATCTTTAAATTATCTCTCCAATGGTCCGATTCATGCATGAATCGAACTTATGGTTCACATTTTATGCCCATTTTCATGAAAAGTCCATTTTAGATTGCCTATAGTAGTTATGGCCCTCTTCCTATTAGCATAGGTTTACTTTACGTGGCTTGCATGCCATGGGGTATAATGATAAGCAGGACTAGCATATGCCAATTGGTAGAAACCTCAACCCTTAAAATTTCTAATTTAAGAAAGCCATGACCTCATTGTTAAGGATTTTCTTTTCTAGATCTCAAGGCCCTCTCCTCAAAATCAATGTCCAACCTTTTAAATATCACTTTCAAAACATTTATCCTACATTCTATTACATCATCCACACACCTCACCTTTCTTACCCACTTTACCACTATTACACCACCATGATTCGTCCCACATCACCACTCAACTCACAATTCATATTTCATAGAAGGTCTAAATCCTATTGGTTCAAACTTACTATAGCTCTAGTACTCACTTTTTTTACTTACTAGTATATTATTCACATTTAGTTGTCATTTCCTCACCATGATAACGATTTTACTATTTATATATTCACCAAAGTTATTTTCATAAACTCAAAGAAACAAAAAATAGGATTTGATCCTTAAAATCAAAATAAGAACTTTCCATCCATTTTTACTACACTTACCTCACTTGTGAACATTATTCATGTAAAATTTGTACTTTCGAATCAACTTAATTGATAACCTTAATCCCGTAGAATTCCTATTTTTCCCATCAGATAATATGCAAATTCAAATGCATCTAAATAAAAATAAATCCACTCTACAAAATCTACAACTTTACTAAATTATCTAATTATCCCTTGAAGTTTTAACATTTCCAAAATTAACCCTAAACTTTTCAAATAAATATAACTTGAACTATACTTAACCCCTAGCACTAAACTTTATATCGAATTAAACATTTAGACTTTAACTAACTATAAGTTACATTTCCAACCCCTGAATTTATTTGGAATTACATAAATTCCACTAAAACATACCAAAGTACCCTATTTCAAAGTTAATAAGTATATACACTTCCAACCAAGGACTAAAAACTAAACAACTAATGTTTTCACTTTCTACCCTCACCACATCAGCTTCCACATAGGTAGTAGAGTAAAAAAATGGATGGAAAAACCTTGCATACATGTGAAGTACAAGTTGCCATTAACTTATCTTCTTAAACTAGGGAAGAATCCCCCTCCCAAATGATTCAATACAACCTTATCTACATACCCTATATGTTCCCCGCGACCAGAAGCTAGAAATCCCAACCCTTGAGCTTGTCTGAAATTTAAAATCTTCCCTCTAAATAGGTGTTTTGTCATTTTATGTATCATACATCATTATTTTATTTCCAACCATTTTGTGTGTTAATATTATATACATTTGAATCAAAACAGTAGAGCTTTTATGTCCAAAATAGCCCCTATTCAAAGAAACTAGAAAACCATCTATTAAAGCTTGAGTTTCATTGGAAGAATTTGATTTCATGACTTCGAACCTGTTTCAAAGTGAGGAAAAGGTTCCTTATGAACTCCGGAGCTTTAATGCAATAATAGTTTCCAACAAAATACAAGTTTTGAGCTCCAATTGCTCGAAAGTGTTTTCTATAGCAGAAAAACAAAAACCTTAAATTCTCCACAACTAGACCACCTCAACCTTTAAAACTAAAACAAAATTCTTCCTTAGGATAGCAGAAACACAACCATGTTCATAAAAACCTTTGCCATAATCGGTAGAGCTTCGAAAGATCAGTGAAATTTTATGAAAAAAGCATAGTTTTATGACTCGATGAGTACTGAACCCCAATCCACAAAACTTATATTTTTTTATTCCTTGTTAAAAACTAGGTCGGGTTGGTTAAGGATTCATATAAAATGGTTTAAAAACTCAACAGTTATTTGAGGGAAAAGTTTTTCAAACACTAAGTCAACTATAGAGAGCTTGAGGATGAACTTTTTCAACCAAAACCACTGACCAAGCGCGTGGGGGCACGTGGCCAGTCAAAAAAATCTAATTTTTTATTTTATTTTTTGGTCAAAATGGTATATGGTAAGAGTGTATTTGGTCAAGCCTAGACAATGTTATGAAAATGTAGGGTTTTAGGTTACAAATAGTTTCCTTAATTTTCAAATTAACCCATCCTAACTTTTTTTACGTTATGAAGTTTGGCCCAACTTTTTTTACAAATACGTTTATTAATTTGAGTAAAAAATTCATCTCCACCAAGTTTCAAATTTATTACTAGTCCTAAGAATTTAAAGTCCCAAAATATTTACAATTTAATTCCCTAATCTTAACACAACTTTTAGTATAAATTTACCAAAACCAACATTATTTTCAATTATACTTACTCACATTTCATCTATACTTACTGAACCAAATATTTATATATTATTAATCATGCACCAACTCCTCCCGACCTCCTCTTTTGACCTTCTTTAAGGTGTTCAAATATTCGTAGATGTAGGTGTTTTACATTTTTAATAGTAAACTTTCGCGTAAAGTTTAACTGGCGTTGATATCATTTAATGATGTCCCACTTTGACTCTACATATGTGTAAATGTTCCTATAGTTAAATATTATTATATCACAAATTATTTAAACCTTTCTCACCTAATAAGTGATATCATGAAAATTTGTCATAATAATAGATTTAGTTTACCTTGCACTTTTGTGCATTATTATTTATTGCACAAGCATTAGTAATAACTAGGGAGTAGATTACTATGTTTTCCCATAGAATTTTCTACTTTACTTACCGTCTCAGATGTTGAGAGCCTGGATTTTTATCTACATATGTATGAGTGCCACTTTAATTGTGTGCCTATCCAGTTACTAGTACCCAATGGTTTTGGATTGATTATTATTTGGTTGTACTAATGGCTTTCTTATTTCTATGCTCATTTTATAATCTGGTAAGAATGGGATTATCAGTTTAAAACTCATTGAATTTCTTATTATGTAATTATATTAATTGTCAGACATTCGAATTTGATACACACTCCACCTTCCATCTACACATATAATTTGTTATAAAATTAGTAGATGATGCTTAACATATTTTTATGAATTCCTTTTTCCTCTAGATGAAATAAAAAAAAGAGTATATACTTTATTCCCTTTTTATGAGACACACGGATCATGTGTTTGCATATGTAACTGTTTGGATGGAGACTAAGCCAGATGGGAGCAAAGGGCGGCACTTTACTACTACCTGCTTTATATTTTGTGTTGACAATAAAATATAATTCACCCCTATGGTTATAGTACACTATATGCGATGTTTTTTAATGAATAACATTATGTTTTCTTCCTTAACATTAATTCATTGCTTTATGTATACCCTTTTGTAAATTCATACAAAAAAGTAAGGTGTGATAAAGTGGTATAAGAGCATGTTTTAAACATAACACTACTACAAGTTAGATTCCTATATGGGGAAATTTCTAGAATTTATTAGTTATTTTATATTTTCAGAACTTCTTTATCGATATTATGTAGTAAATTTCATTTTGTAAAATGAACACATGGTACTCTCTTTTATTTAGTTTGGATATCATTTCTAAAAACCGTTGGGAAAATACTCTTAGAGAAGAAGCATTTGCACGACTCAGAGAAATAATTCACACTATTGATAAGGACTGGGTAGATTCAAGAAGTGATGTGAAGCGATTGGTGTTAACAAATAGAGTCTCAGGAGAGGTACAAGTGATGCAAAAAATAAGTGATTATTTGGATGATACTATTATGCTCCAAAAAGGAATCAATTTTTCTTTAGACAATGCACAACCACCTCCACCACTTTATCCAAAGGCTACATTGAAAGGCAAACTTATCATCGCACTTTATTAATATTCAACTGATTCTGCCAATGATGATCCATCTGAACCTGATGACTTTTTCATAGCAGGATTTCCATTCTTCAAAAACTGATGATGTTATTCCCCCTTTGGGAAATCCAAAAACAAGAAAGAAAAATGTCCCTCCTAATGTAACATAACAAGTAAAGTAATGTATATAGTGTGCCTAACTACTATCTTAGGAGGTTGACCAACTCTAACTTATGTAGAATATGTAATATTGTAAAATGCTACTTGATTGTAACATATAACTTTATCCCTTTGTATAATATAACTAGGCTTCTGATATATTCTTTTTTTAAGAAATGTCCTTATATATCATTGTAACTGTTATATCATATTTTAGGATGGTTAGTACTCAAATTCCCTCCACCGAAACTTAAACAAAAAAAACCCACACTGAAGGGAACATGTGATGCCGTCAATAATTGACATCCCCACCCTGACAATAATAAATTCCTCACCCAGCTCTGAAGGAAATCTCAGATGAAAACCCATAAAATGAATGGTCTCAAAGAATTTTTGAGACAACGACCTCCTTAATTTCTTGGAAAGCCAGGTGCCAGTGAAGTTGAGAAATGGATGCGTCAGATTGTGAAAATTCTTAATGGAGTGTGAATAACTACCAATCTATGGGTAATTCTAAATGCTTACAAGTTCGAACGTGAAGCTAATTTATGGTGGAAATTTATGTCTCATAATCACAATGTCGTTATGTTAACTTTGGAAAAATATGAAGAAATATTCTTCCGAAGGTATTTTTATGAAACTGAACGAGATCAATAACCAGTAGATTTTTTTAGGTTATAACAAACAAATTTGTCCGTAACTTAGTATTAAGGCAAGTTAATCGAGTTGTCCCATTAATCCATGGAGTAGGTCGATAACGAGAGGAAGAAAAGAAAGCAGTTTGAAAGAAGACTACATTAAAGAATCAAGAATTCTATCTCCCATTTACAGATCTGAGATTACTCTCAACATATCGAAATTGTATCCATTATTAACTGAAATTCTTTCGTTGTTGTATGATCCCGTCATCCAGTTACTAAAAATAATCATGTCGTGAGGACTTTATCGTAATCTCGACACAAGGACTTATCCAAATCTGAGTAGATAAAATTATTCCCAAATTTTCCATATCACTTCCCATCCATTGATTCATTGTCACGAATGTCAAGAATTAGGATATATTCTCTTGTAGTGTCCAAGTTGATACCTCCTCCAATCCGCAATCAGTTAGGTAATCCCCCTAAAATTAAAAATTTCCGTACCATCCAAAACCAATCTAAGCGAAATATTTCCAGGAAAATTGTACCATCCCCTCATCATGGAAAGAAATTGTACTACACCGCCTATACGAAACTCACACGAAATGATAGAAGGTATAATACTTTTACATAACCTTCCTGCTCATATTTTATTTAATTATAGTTCAACACATTCATTTATAAGTCTTAAATAAGCTAAATTTGTACAACTATTGCCTACATCTTTAATTATCCCATTCAAAATAGAATTACCTACGGGTGAAATCAATACACCTACCCAAGGGTATGAAAATCCTAAAATTCATCTAGGTTTACATACGCTTGTTGTAAATTTGATAATTTTAGATATTTGAGGTTTTGATATTATTATCGAAATGGTTGTTTTGTCAAGACATCACGCTTAAATTGATTGTCATGAAAAGAAAATTTATTTATGAAACGAAGATAATTATTCCTTTGTATTTCAAGGATCATGTCATTTTGAACCATCAACCTGCCAAATTCAAAATTCCTCTTCCTCGGTTCCTAGAATTTTGGAACAATTCGAAGATGTTTTTCCAGAAGAATTACTAGGAATACACCATTCCTGCAAAAAAATAATTTTGTATAAATCCTTATTACAATACTTTCCCCATTTCGATACCTCTGTATCGGATGGATCTTTTAGAACTTTGAGAATGCTATCCCCGAGTAGATTATCTTCTTAAAAAGGGTTTTATTCACCTTTGTCCATCTCATTGGGATCACTCATACTATGTGTCAAGAAAAAAGATGGATGCTTTAGGTTATGCATAGATTTTCGTAAACTACACTTAGTAACTAGTAAGAATAAATATCCTCTACCCAGAATCGGAGATTTATTTGATCAACTTCGAGGGGCAAGGGTATTTTCTAAAATAGACTGACGATCTGGTCACCATCAATTACTAGTAAGAGAAGAAGATATTATAAAAATTGCTTTTTGAATTCGTTATGGACATTTCAAATTTAGAGTGATAACTTTTTGATTAATCAATGCACCCGCAACTTTTACAAACCTTATGCACATAATCTTTAGAACTTTTCTTGACCAATTTGTTACCGTATTCATTAAGGATATTATTTTTATTCCCCAAACCAAGTAGAGCATGCCCAAAATTTAGAGACAATATTAGGCACATTAAGAAACCACATGTTATATGCTAAAAAGAGCAAATGTGATTTCTCAATGGAAGAAGTAAAATTCCTAGGACATGTAATTTCTGAAAATTGAATCCAAGTCGATCCTTATAAAATTTTAGCCATTTGAGAATGAAAAAAATGTACCTAAGTCACCGAGGTAAATATTGTTTTTAGGATTAACACGTTGTTATTGTCGCTTTGTGGAAGGAGGTGCTCTTTCCCTATTCAAGCTAACAAGGATGGGAGTACAATTTGTATGGACAACTAAATGTGATCAAGAATTCCAAATTTTGAATGATAAATTAACTTTTACAGCTGTCCTAACTATTCCATCTGGTGGTGTAAGCTATTTTGTATATACCGACACCTCGTTGCAAGCCTTAAGATGTGTTTTAAATAAAAGAGGGATATAAGTAAAGTACATCATGACAACTCATAATTGATGAGTATAATTACCCGGTCCATGATCTTGAATTAGTTGTTGTAGTTTTAGTTTTAAAGATATGACGTTATTACCTTTATGGTGAAGAATTTCAACTGTTTTATGATCACAAGAGCGTAAAATACATCTTCACTCACAAAGATTTAAATTTAAGACAACGACGATGGGTGGAACTTTCAAAAGATTACCATTTTAAGTTAGACTACTACTATGTAAAAGGTAATGTGTTTGCCGATGATTTATGTCATAATCCCCTTTGAAGACTCCAAACTCTGACCTCTTATGACATTTCTACTACCATAGAATAATACAATCATTAATTGATACCGCCTTTATCAAAAGTTTCCAATATAATTTCATATTTATGTCTGAGAAAGAAAATCTTAGCACAACAATCCCAATAACCTTCTTCATAACATGTTTATTATAAAACCCATGACTTCTCATATGATAAGGAAACATTCTTATAATTTAGAAATAGATTATATGTGCCTGAGAATTCATCTCCTCAAAAATAAGTATTGTTGGAAGCCCATCATTCTAATTTATTATTCATCCCGAAAGCTCCTAAATGTATCACACATTGAAGAAACAAAATTGGTAGCCAAATATGACAAATGATAGTGAGAGTTTTGTAAGAAGTTGTCTTACTTACCAATAAGTAAAGATAAAACACCAGCATCGTGGTGGACTTCTCCAACCCTTACTAATTCCATAATGGAAATAGGATCATATAACAATGGATTTTGTCAGTGGACTACCTCGTATGTCTAAATAATATAATTCTATTTGGGTAATAGTAGACCGACTTACCAAATCTTCCCAATTACTACAAGTCAAAACCACCAATTCTTTTTAACGGCTAAATAAACTGTACATTCGAGAAGTGATCCGATTACATGGAATTCCTATATCCATCATGTCGGACAAAAACTTCCATTTTATTGGAAAGCTTAGGTGATAACTTCATACCCCAATGGTTAGTAAACTTCATTTGAGTACCGCATTCCACCCTCAAACATATGGACAATATGAATGTACGATTCAAACATTAAAAGAAATGTTATGATCTTGTATATTAGACATGCCTGATTATTAGAATGAATGCTTATCCTTTGTTGGGTTTTTTTATAACAACAGTTACCAGTCAAGTATCAATGGCTCCACATTTGAAAGCTAGTATAGAAACCCATGTCGTTCACCTGCACATTGGACTAAATCTAAAATAAGTAAGCAATTTGGCCCCGAGATAATCCAAGAAACCACAGAGAAAATATAAAAAATCCGAGAGAGATTGAAGCCATCACAAGATTGTGAGAAAATTTATGCAGGACAGAGTCGAAAGACCATAGAACTCCAAGTTTGTGACCAAGTATTTTTGAAAGTTTCGCTTCAAAAAGGTATTTTACGTTTCAGAGAGAAAGGGAAGTTAACCCCGAGATATATTGGAACTTTCACTATTTCTAAACGTATTGGTTCTATAGCCAACCCGTTATAATTACTGGAGGAATTATCCAATGTTCATATCGTATTCCATGTATCACAGTTACGTTAGTATATTCATGATCCATCCCATATCATTACATGGCAAGAAATGTAGGTTCAATCTAATAACAAATTTGAAGAACGCCCTATTCAAATTTTGGATTGCTAGGTAAAACTTCTCAGCAATAAAGAAGTACCCTCAATCAAAGTACTTTGGAAATATAAAAATCAATAAAAAGCTACATGGGAACCAGAACAAGCTATGAAAGACCAATATTCTGATATCTTCAACGTTAAAATTCGAGGATGAATTTTTTTAGTTAGGTAGACCATAACATCTGTACTTTTGAATCAAGTTAATTGTTAACCCAAATCCCCTAAAATTCCTATTTTTCCCCTCATAGAATATGCAAATTCAAAAGCATCCTAATAAAGATGAAACTACTCTACAATACTTATACGTTTATTAAATTACCTAAGTACCCTTGAAGGTTTAACATTTCTCAAATGACCCCTATTTTTTTTAAATAAACATAACTTGACCAATATTTTACCCATAACTCAAACTTTATGTCAAATTAAACCTCTAGACTTCGACTAATTATAAATAACATTTTTGGCCACCATATTTCTCTGGAATTATATAAATGGCCCTAAAACTTCTAAACTACCCTATTTGAACCAAATAAGTATATACACGTCTAACCAGGGACTAAAAACAAAACAACCTATATTTTCAAATTCTACCCTCACCACATCAACCTCCATATAGGCAGTAGAGTCCCAAAACACATGGAAACACCATGCCTACATGTGAAGGCCATGTTCCCATCAACTTATCTTCGTAAACTTGGGAATAATCCACCTCCCAAATGATCCAATACATTTTCCACTTCATACCTTATAAATTCCCCTCGATCAGAAACTACTAATCCTACCCCTTGAGCATGTTCTAAATTCAAAATTTTCCCTCTAAACATGTACTCTGTCATTTTATGTGTTATACTTCATTCTTTAAATTCTAAAAATTTTCTATGTTGATATTATACACATATGAATCAAAACAATAGAGATTTATGTCCAAAATGGCCTCTGTCCAAAGAAACCAAAAAAATCTCCATTAAAGCTAGTGCTTCAATGGTGGAATTTGATGCCTTACTTTGAACTAGTTTCAAAGTGAGAAAAAGTCTCCTTATGAACTAAGGATCTCTAGTGGAAGATCATTTCTAAAAAATAATAATTTTCATCTCCAATAACTTAAAAGTATTTTCTGTTTCAGAAAAATAAAAATCTTAAATTCTCCACCACCAGACCACCACAATCCTTCAAACCAACACCAAATTATTCCTTAGGAGAGAAGAAATGCAACTATGTTCATAAAAACCTCTGCCATATTCAGTAGAGCTTCAAAAGTTTAGTCAAATATTTTAAAAAATGCACATTTTTATAACTCGATGAATACAAAACCTCAAACCACAAAACTTATATTTGTGGATTCCTTATGAAAAATTAGGTTAGGTTGGTTCAAGAATCAACTCAAATGGTTTAAAAATCAGAAGTTATTTTATGTCAATGTTTTCCAAACCTTAGGCCAGCTGTCAAGAGATTGAATACAAGCTTTCTCAACCAAAATCATTAACCAAGCGCGTGGCTCATCGAAAATTCTAACTTTTTCAAAATTTTATTTTATTTTTATGGTTAAAGTGGTATAAGTTAAGACTGTGTTTGATCGAGCCCAGACAACGTTACAAAACATTAAGATTTTAGGTTAGAAATATTGTCCTTGAATTACAAATTGACCCCACTTGACTTTTTTTAAGTTTGAATTTTAACCCCAACTTTTTTTTACAAATACATTGATTAATTTTTAGTCTAAAATTATTCTACACCAAGTTTCAAATTTAACATTAAGCCTAAGAATTTAAACTCCCAATATATTTAGAATTGACTCCCTTGAACTTTAATAAACACAATTTTTAGTATAAATTTTGCGAAACCAACATTATTTTTAACTATACTTACTCAGATTTCAACTCTACTTACTCACAAAAATATTTGTATATAGATAATCAAGAACCAGATCCTCCCGACATCTTATTTTGACCTTCTTTAAGTCATTCAAGTATCCATAGAAGTAGGTCTTTTACCTTTTAAATAACAAACTTTCGCGTATTTTATTAACTGCTATTGATATCAATTCATGATCCCAATTTGATTCTAAGTATGGGTAGAGATTACTATACTCATATGTTTTTATATCACGAATCATTTTTCGTTATGATAATTTGAATTAACTATAACCTTTCTCACCAAGTAAATCATATCTTAAATTTTTTTTATAATGACTTATTAAGCTTACCTTTCACTTCTCTGCATTATTATTTATTGTACAAGCATTAGTAATAACTAGGGATTAGACTGTTGTGTTATCCCACATAATTTTTTACTTGGCCTACAGTCTTAGATATTAAGAGCCAGGATTTTATCCACATACATATGAGTCCCACTTTAATTATGTGCCTAGCCAATTACTTGTCCCTAAAGGTTTTGGACTGATTATTATTAGGTTTTACTGATGGCTTACTTATTTCTATGACCATTTTGTAATTTGTTACGTATGGGACTATCGGATTAAAACTCATTCACTTTTTTATATTTTATAATTATGTTACTTGTCAAACATCCGAATTCAATGCACACTCTCCCTTCCATCTGTACATATAATTTGTTATAAATTTAATAGAATCTACATAACCTATTTGAGCTAATTCCTTTTTCCACCAGATGGCCTGGAAAAAAAGAGTATAGTCTATTTTCCATTTTTATGACACACACGAATCACGTGTTTGCATATGTAACTGTTTGGATGGAGATTAAGCTCGATGGGATCAAAGAGTGACAATAAAATATAATTAACTCCCCTGGTACACTATGTGTGACATTTTTTAATGAATAATGTTTTGTTTTCTAACTTAACTTTAATTCATTGCTTTATGTATGTTCTCTTTTACCTTTATACCAAAAGGCAGGGTGTGCTAAGTTGGCATTAGATCATGTTTTAAATTAAAATTATGCCGAGTTAGATTCCTGTATAGTGAAATTTCCGTAGTATATTAGTTATTTTATATTTTCATAACTTCTTTTTGGATATTATATAATAAATTCCGTTTGTATAATTAACACGTGGAACCCTATTTTATTTATCTTTGGTATCGTTCCTAATAACCGATGAGAAACTACTATATAGAAAAAGCGTTTGGAAGACTTAGAGAAATGATTCACGTTATTGATGAGTACTGGCTAGATTCAAGCAGCGATGAGAAGCGATTGGTGTTAACAAATAGAGTCTCAAGAGATCTACAAGTTATGAGAAACATAAGTAAATATGTGGATGACCCAGTTATACTCCAATAAGCAATCAATTTTTCTCTAGCCAGTGCACAACCATCTCCACCACTTTATCCCGAAGCTACATTGAATGGCGAACTTATCATTGGGCTTTCTTCAGATTTTAGTGATTCTACCAATGGTAATCTATGTGAACCTCATGACTTTTTCTTAACTTTAAATTCTGATTCATTAGAAAATGATATTGTTGTTTCCGCTTATGAAAATCCAAAAATAATATAGAAAAACTTCCCTCCTAATGCAACATAACAAATAAATTAATGTATATATTGTGCCCAACTACTATCTTAGGAGGTTGAATAAGTTTGACTTATGTAGAATAGGTAATATCGTAAAGTACTACTCAATTGTAATCTATAACTCTATCCTTTTGTATAATATGACTAAGCTTGTGATATATTCATTTTTTGAGAAATGTTCTTATATATTGTTGTAACTGTTGTATCATATTTTAGGACTGTTAGTACTCGAAAATCCTCCACCATAACTCAAACTGAATAGATCCACACTATAGGAATCACCGGACACCTTCAAGAATTGACATCCCTAGCCTGAAACAACAAATTCATTGCCCAACTCCAAAGGAAATCTCGGATGAGACCAATAGAATGAATGCTCCCTAAGGATTTTTAAGACAATGACCACCTTAATTTCTTAAAAATAGAAGTGCAATTGAAACTAAGAAATGGATGCAGAAGATTGTTAAAATTCTTAATAAAGTAGGGATAACTACCAATCTCTAGGTAATTTTAGCTGCCTATATGTTCGAAGGTGAAACTGATTTCTTATGGCAATCCGTGTCTCATAATCATAATGTCTCTATGTTAAATTTTGAGTAATTTGAAGAAATATTCTTCAAAAACAATTTTTCTGATACGGAGCGATATCAAAAAACTATAGATTTCTTAAGGTTATAATAAGAAAATCTATCCATAGCTCAGTATGAAGTTAAGTTTACCGAGTTGTATCGTTACACGATAAGTATGTGGATACTGAGATGAATAAATGTGAGCAATTTGAAAGAGGAATACATCTGAGAATCAAGATTTCTGTTGCACCTTTGTAGATTCGAGATTACTCTCAACTTATCGACGTTTCCACCAATGTCGAATGAAATACTTCTAGTGTTGTACGATCCACTCATTCTATTACTTGAAATAATCATGTTTTTAGGACTTTATCTCCATCTAGGCCCCAGTCTTATCCAAATCCAAGTGGACAAGTTTATTCGCAAATTAACCATAGCATTACCCATCCATTGATTCATTGTCATGAACTAGAAGAATTTGGACATATTCCCTTGTTGTGTCTTAAGATAAAACCTCCTCCAATCACTTGTCAGTTCGGTACCCCCTTATGAATTTGAAATTATCGTCCTATTCAAAACCATCATAAGCCTAATCTCGTTAGGAAAATGGTACGAGTTCCTTATCATGATTTTTTTCTATACTGCCTATACGAAACTCGAAAGACGTGATAAATGGTACAATACATTTCCATAACTTTCCTGATCATATTTTATTTTATTTTATTTTGGTTCAACACATTCATTTATAAGTATTAAACTAGCTAAATTTGTACAAGAATTTCCTACAAATTTAATTGTTCCATTAGAAATAGAGTAACCTACAGGTGATATGAATACACCTACGCAAGGGTTTGGAAATTGTAAAATTCACCTAGGTTTATGTATGCTCATTGTAAATTTGATAATTTTCAATAATTGTGGTTTCAATATTATTATCGGGATGGATGTTTTCTCAAGACATCATGCTTATATCGATTGTTATGAAAAGAAAAATTATTTTCGAAACCAAGACAATGGTTCCTTTATAATTTAAGGATCGGGTCATTCTGAACCATCAACCTCCAAAATTCAAAATTCCTCTTCCTTAATTCCTAGAATTTTGGAATAATTCAAAGATGTTTTTCTAGAATAATTACCTTGAATATACCTTCCTAAGAGATAGAATTTTTTATAAATATTTGTCCTAATACTTTACCTACTTTAATACCCCCGTATCGAATGGGTCCCTTAGAATTTTGAGAACTTGATACCTAGCCAGATGATCATCTTGAACAAGGTTTTATTCTGCTTAGGTCATCTACTTAGGGAGCTCCCGTATTATCCGTCAAGAAACAAGATAGAAGATCTAGGTTATGCATAGATTTTTATAAGCTAAACTTAGTAACTATTAAGAATAAATATCCTCTACCTAGAGTGTGAGATTTATTCAATAAACTTCGAGGAGCAAAGGTGTCTTCTAAAAAAGACTTATGGTTCGGTTACCATCAATTACGAGTAAGAGAAGAGTAAATGAAAAAAAATTATTTTGAAACTCGTTATGGACATTTTGAATTTATCGTAATATCTTTTGGATTAACCAATGCACCCGTAGCTTTTACGGACCTTATGCACAAAATCTTTAGACCTTTCATTGACTAATTTGTTATCGTATTCATTGACAGTATTCTTGTTTATTCCCAAATAGAGCAGGCCCAACATTTAGAGACAATATTATATGTTTTAAAAAACCACAAGTTATTTGATAAAAATAGGAAATGTGATTTCTTAATGAAAGAAGTAAAATTCCTAGGACATGTGATTTCTGAAAATGGAATCCAAGTTGATCCCGCTAAATTTTAGACATTTTAGAAGGAAAAAATCCTACCAAGGTCACCGAGGTAAAAAGACTTTTAGGATTAGCAGGTTATTATCCCCACTTTTGTGGAAGGATTTTCTCGCATTGATATTCCCCTTTGAACGCTAACTAGGAAGGAAGTAACATTTTTATGGACTGCTGAATGTGATCAAGCATTCCCAATTTTGAAGGACAAATTTATTACTTCTCATATCCTAACAATTTCTTTTAGGGATGTATGCTATGATGTATATATCGACTCCTCGTTGCAAGGCTTGGGATGTGTTTTAATGAAAAGAGGGAGAGTATTAGAATATGTATTATGACAACTCAAAATCCAAGAGTGTAATTACCCTATCCATGATCTTGAGTTAGTTATCCTAGTTTTGAGTGTAAAGATCTCATGTTGTTACCTTTATCATGAAGAATTCCAAGTATTTTTCGATCATAAGAGCTTAAAATACATCTTCACTTAAAAATAGTTAAATCTAAGACAACGACGTTGAGTGTAATTTTTGGAAGATTTCTAGTTTAAATTAAACTACCACTCAGGAAAAGGTAATGTGGTTGTCGATACTTTAATTCTTAATCCATCTTGAAGACTCCGAACTTTGATCTCTTATGACATTACGGCTACCATCGAGCCATATGATCTTTAGTTGATACCGTATTTCTCAAAAACATTCAACATAATTGCATATCTATATCTGAGAAAGAAATTTTTTTCGCAACAGTGCCATGATCCTTTTTCATAACACGTTCAATAAAAAAACCATGTCTTCTTATATGATAAGAAAAAATGCTTACAATTTAGAAATAGATTGTATGGGCTTGAGAATTCATCTCTTCGGAAAGAAGTATTACAAGAAGCCCATCGTTCAAAGTTTATGACTCACCCTGGAGGCTCCATAATGCATCGCACATTACAGAAATAGTATTGGTTTCCAAATATGAGAAATGATATTGAGAGTTTTGTGAGTAGATGTCTTACTTGTCAACAAGTAAAGAAAAAACACCATCATCCTAGTGGAATTCTATAACCCTTTCCAATTCTAAAAGGAAATGTAGACGGGGTATAATTACATTTGGGTAATAGTAGACCGACTTAGCAAATTTGCCCATTTTGTACAAGTGAAAACCATAAATTTTTAATAAATCTCAGTGAACTCAACATTTGAGAACTTGTCTGATTACATGGAATCCCTCTATCCATTGTGTCAGACAACGACTCTCATTTTGGAGGAAAGTTTTGGAAATCACTTCAAACCACAATGAGTACTAAACTTCATTTAAGTACCACACTATCTGAACGTACAAAGGAAACTCATGAAGATATGTTACGAGCTGGTACATTTAATATGCCCTATAATTGGAATGAACACTTATCCCTTATTGATTTTTCTGATAACAATAGTTACCAGTAAAGTATCAAAGTCTCCCAATTTGAAGCCTTGTATAGAAGACCATGCTGTTCACTTGCATTATGGACGAAATATTAAAGCAGTCAACAATTTGTTCCAAGAAACCAGTGAAAAAGTATAAAAATTCCGAGACATTTCAAAAATAACCCAAAATCATTAGAAAAGTTATGTAGAGCAGTGATTGTAAGGAAACCAGTCTCCGCTTGAGTCTTAATGTAGTGTTGGCTCAATTCCGGACAAAAACATTTGAGTCATAGGATAGTGTTCAAGTGTATCCATCCAAACCTATGACGTGTTAGTTGAAGACGTAGCGGACAAGATTATAAAGTTTCATCATATGTCGGGTTAAGTGTGCCTCATTTCTACGTCAATAACATTGGTTCCAATGCACCTAAGGTATGAATGCATTTTATATATATATAGGAGCTTGGAAATTTATTGGGTGTATTTTATAATTTTTTTATAAATAATTTTAACGACTTTGTTTTACTTAGAAAATATTTTTTAAGAACTTTTCATAAAAGCTTTGGACTTAAATAGAATATTCCATTTTCTGGTAAGTCATTCGAACGAACTGGAATCTCGTTCGAACGAGGTTCCCAGGTCGTTCGAACGAAACTTCTAATGAAATTTCTTTTTTTGCACTGGAACATCGTTAGTAAAGTCGTTCGAACGAGTTTGGTGGGAACAACTTTTTTTTGGCATTTTTGGCAGTTTTCACCATGTTCCCACTACCTTTCCCCCCCTACTTTTTGACAGAATTTCTAAGTGCAGGAACCAACCTTTTGCAAGTAACTTTTTCACATTCTAAGAGACTTTTAAAGAGAAAAACTTTCATGAAAAAGTTTCATGTTTTTGTGTTTGATTTTTATGGATTAGATTCACCAAAAACACATACACACCCATTTTTTTTGTTTATCCAAGTCCCTGTATATATATATCTTGCTTGGAGTGTTTGGAACCAGGTTTATCTCTAAACCTCAAAGAAGAGAAGTTTGGGTTTACTTCTACATTCCATAAAATAAGAATACTTGTTTCTTGCTGCGACATTCTCACATGGTGAACGGCACCGTGTGTGGTTGACGGTTGTTACAAAAAGCTTCATTGGTGGATTTGGGCTTCAATAGAATATTCCATTTTCTGGTAAGTCATTCAAACGAAGTTCCTAGGTTGTTCGAACGAGACTTCTAACGAAATTTCTTTTTTTGCACTGGAACATCGTTAGTAAAGTCGTTCGAATGAAAAGGTTGTTCAAACGAGTTTGGCGGGAACAACTTTTTTTTGGCATTTTTGACAGTTTTCACCATGTTCCCACTACCTTTTCCCCACTACTTTTTGACATAATTTCTAAGTGGGGGACCAAACTTTTGCAAGTAACTTTTTCACATTCTAAGAGACTTTTAGAGAGAATAACTTTCAAGAAAAAGTTTCATGTTTTTGTGTTTGATTTTTGTGGATTAAATTCTCCAAAAACACATACACATGCATTTCTTTAGTTTATTCAAGTTCCTACACATATATATATATATATATATATATATATATATATATATATATATATATATATATATATATATATATATATATATATATATATATATATATATATATATATATATATATATATCTTTCTTGGAGTGTCTGGCACGGAGTTTATCTCTACACCTTAAACAAGAGAACTTCGGGTTTACTTATACATCCCATAAAATAAGAAGACTTGTTTCTTACTGCGGCATTCTCACATCGTGAAGGGCATCGCATGTGGTTGATGGTTTGTTCCAAAAGCTTCATTGGCGGATTTCAACGTTCCGGTGGACTCCGGGATTGCCGACTAGCCGAAAGTAGTTACAAGAAGATGCGTCAGGGGCTTGGACGGAGTCAAGTTGAGTTGTGTAAGTCTTTTGTTTTGTAAACATAAAACCATAGTTAGTGGACTTAAGTCTAAGACCGTCCGAGGTTTTTTCCCGCTGTGGGTTTTTCCTCGTACATCGTGGCATAGTAGTTTTGAAAATTCACATTAGATGCATGCTTAGGTAAAAAATAAAATTGGAATATATAATTTGGTACTAAATTTGTTTGGGTAAAAATTCATTTAATTCAAGTCATTAATTTTATAAAATTTGGTTTATCGTACTTTGCAAATTGAACTAATTATTTGTTAGGAAAATTTCTAGGACTTCGGTTAAATTAAGTTGTTTTAGTGAAAATCAATTTGTTGATTAATTTAATGTCACTTTATGTTTAGTTTAATTTTAATTTGAAAGGAATTAAAATTTGTTGTGTGTGTGTGTTGTGTTGAGCCATCTTTATTTCCCACTAAAGGAAATTGATTTTTAAAGAGAAAGATTTAAAAATTGGGGGTCATTATTTCCTATAAGTGGTATCAGAGCGGGATCACTAAATTATTGCGTTTAAGATCTTTTTAAATATTTTTGACTAAAATTGAATTTTCCCCATTTTCAAAATTTCCTGTTTTCGATGGTTCCAAGTACGCATATTGGAAAGCGCGCATGAAATTGGTACTTAGGTCTATCGATGAGAGGGTTTGGTTGTCAGTTGTTAATGGGTGGTCCCCACCTACATATTTAGTTAAAAATGAACGTATTCCTAAACCTACCGATAGATGGAGTGAGAATGAATTTAAAATTGCAAATTTTAATTCCCGTGGTTTAAATGCCTTGTTTAGCGGGGTCACACCGGATGAATTCCGTCGCAGTATGATGTGTGAAACTGCTAAAGAATCTTGGAATATCTTATAACTCACTCATGAAGTAACTAGTGTCGTAAAATCTTCTAAACTCCAAATCTCACCACTCAATATGAAACCATCAAAATGAATGAAAAAAGAAACTTTTGATGAATTTTATGCTAGACTTTTCGATATAGTTAATTCATTTTTTAATTTGGGGGAGAAAATACCTGACAATCAAGTAGTAAAGAAAATTTTAAGGTCCCTACCCAATAGATTTATTCTTAAGGTGATCGTGTTAAATTCTTTACCCACTTTAGCCTCTATGAAATTAGAAGAGCTCGTAGGTGATTTACAAACCTATTAACTAGACATGTTTCCCTCTAAAACTGAAAAGAAAATAGATAAGGACGTTGATTTGAAAGCCCAAAAGGAGGAAAAACAAGTAGTAGAGAGTGAAAGTGAGAGTGACTCAGATGATATGGCTATGTTTGCTAGGAAGTTTCGTAAATTTCTTAAATTTAACAAAGATAAATTTAAAAATGATTTTAAAAATTTTGAAAAATCTAAGCATGACAAAGCCGAGAGGATACCTAAAACTTTTAATGAAAATTTAAATAGGGATGAGTCAAATAGGTGTTATGGTTATGAAAGGTATGGCCATAGGTCAAAAGAGTGCCCCACTAAACTAAGGAGAGAGGGTAAGAAACCAATTTCTTATAATGCAACCCTTAGTGATACTGATAAGGAAGAGGGGCTCGATTCCCCCACTAAGCCCAACTTTGTGGCTTTTATGGAAAGTCACGTGAGTGAAAGTGAACACTCCTGATTTGATGAAATTGTAACCCATGAAACTTGCAAGGTCATAATTTGTGAAAGAGATGATGGTAGTGAGAGTTGAGAAGAAAGAGAGAGTGAAAGTGATGAGGAGGTTGATGTGAGTGAACTTCAATTTGCTTTTCAAGAATTATATGAAGAATCTATTAAATTAAAAAGAACAAATTTGAAGTTAAAAGCTAGTTTGAAAGAGCGTGTCGAGGTCATTAATGAGAGTGTTTTAGTGGAAGACCTTAGGACACACGAGAGACCTCTTCATGAGAAGCTTGAATATGTAGAAGGCGAGAGAGATAGCCTTAAAGGTTTAATGGAATCCTTGAAAAATGAGCTTCTTGCGTTTGAAGAGAGGAATGTTTTATTATAATCTAACATTTTAGAATTAGAAAATAAACTAAAAGAGTCTAGTAAAGTCAAATTTTATTTGGAGTGTCGTTCGAAGAAATTAGATAAAATATTTTGAACGGTTCAAATTAAAAATGACACTTGTGGTTTAGGCTTTAATTCTTGCAACGATTCCACCATTAAAGCCAAAGCCAATGTTTTAGGAGAATCCTATGGTATCGATCATTCCTTAGGTAAGTCTTTTCACCGAGTCTTTAAGTGCCCTCATTGTGGTCGAAAGGGCCATCTTAGGAAATTATATTTTGATCTTAAACGAGGTCCTAGAAAATCCAAACATAAGGCAAGCAACTTGGAGATTCGACTTGGTAGCTTTACAAGATAGGATTTTTTATTCTCATTTACTTTCACATGCTTCCTCCCTTGCAAAATCTAAAGGTTGAATGTGTTAGTTGTTTGCATACTTTAGCTTTTGTACTTCATGCTAAATTATCATGCTAATTGTATGATTCTTAATCATTGTTCTAGTCGATACCTCATGCTTTATCACATGCTAGAATTATGATTGTTTACTTTATCTTTTGTATTATAGTTCTTTCATTTTAGTTTGTATTAAATAAAAAAAATACAAAAAGATTTTTCTTTATCATTTGTGTTTTACATTTTTAGTAATTTAGGCTTAATGAAAAATTCAAATGATTTTTGTTTGTCTTTTGGAGTAAATATTTTTGTTTATTTGGTTTAAAATTTTCAAAAACTCAAAAAGATTTTTCTTTTGTGTGTGTTTTAGTTTGACACACTCTATGTGGCATATACTTGTGTTTGAATCCCTTCTTCACTTGCATGTGGATAGAAATTTTGGTTTAGATTGTCAATCCTTAAAATGTTCTTTACCATGCTTACATGGAGTAGTTGGATTTTGTGTTTCTATAATGGATTCTATTTTTATATGCCTCAATTCATACATGCACGAGCTCACTTGAAACTATAACTTCATATGTATATTTGAGCTTTGTGAGGTGTTCTCCTACCAATCTTGTCATCTACATGTTATGTATCCTAGGAGGACTATTGCATGTTAAAATCCGTTCCACGTGAGATTTGTGTGAGATATAAAAATAATATAAATAAATGTGCACGGGGAAGTAATCCGAAACGAAATATCATCCTTTGCGAGTAAGTCACCGTTTGCTTGGACCTAAAAGAAATACGTGGTCCAAAGTACTAAAAGAATAATAATTACATTAAAAGAAAATATGTGCCAAGGCCTATTTTGTTTAGTTGATTTATTCATTCAAAAGATTAAAGTATATATCCTTACATTGAGGGAGTTTGGATCGTATATCAGCGGTTTGCACATTGTCCATTTATCCTAGTTGTACTTTCAATGTTATGACTCTATTAGTTTGTTGAATCATCAAAATTCTATGCTTGTGTGCATTGTGCATGTTTGTTCATTGACTTAAATCTTTATTGTCACCTGAGGTTATATTCAAATGTGATAAAGTTTGCAATTAAAAACGATCTCCGTGAACATGTTTTAAGTGATTAGATCTAAATTTCATTGTTACTAGTTCACACCCCTATACTTCCGTTTCCACATGAGACATTTTTTCCATACGAGTGTGAAAAGCTTATTGTATTTTGTGTCATGTGTGGTGTCTATACCTATATATATGTACATGTGCATTAGTCATATTCATTATGTATACATATATATGGTATTCTTTTCTCTCTGTCTTCATTTCTAGTTTATCTATGCTTCTAATTCATAATTGGTATCTATCTTGGTGCTTGTTTTGTTGATATCACATTCTTAGTATCTTATGTATCACATTGATATCATTTTTTTTGCATCTTCATTGGTATTTGTTATGATTTGTATGTATTAGTTATGATTTTGTTGCATATATGATTTCATGATCTTATCACTCTAAGCTTCATCGTGTTAAAATTAGTTTTATCCTCTGTCTATTCCTCAACAAAAAAGGGGGAGAATGATAGAGGCAGAATTGGTATCTAATCCTATTATAATTGTATCTTAGTTTAGGAAATTTAACTTAGGGGGAGTCGCGACCTTCTTAGGTAGATCACATTTCTAAAGGGGAGAATTAACTTGGGGGAGTATTTATTTTATATGCATTTAATATGATGATATTCCATATGCGTTTGATAGTTTGCTTAAGTGTGCATGAATTCTTCTAAATGGAAACTTTCATCGGAAAAGATATTGATCCTTGGTTTTTTGATTCAATTTAAGTAATTTTTATTTTGGGAGGAATATTTTTTTATGTTTAGTAGAGCTTGACGGCCCTTTACGATTTTTGTTTTGTTTCCATCCCGGAATATCCAAAGGGTGAGATTTGTAAGGACACAAGTCTCCAATTGAGTCTTAATGTAGTGTTGCCTCAATTCCGGACAAAAACATTTAAGTCATAGGATAGTGTTCAAGTGTATCCATCCAAACCTATGATGTGTTAGTTGAAAACGTAGCGGCCAAGATTATAAAGTTTCATCATATGTCGGGTTAAGTGTGCCTCGTTTCTACGTCAACAACATTGGTTCCAATGCACCTAAGGTATGAATGAATTTTATATATATATAGGAGCTTGGAAATTTATTGGGTGTATTTTATAATTCTTTTATAAATAATTTTAACGACTTTTTTTACATAGAAAATATTTTTTAAGAGCTTTTCATAAAAGCTTTGGGCTTAAATAGAATATTCTATTTTCTGGTAATTCATTCGAACGAATTGGAATCTCGTTGGAACGAGGTTCCCAGGTCGTTCGAACGAGACTTCTAACGAAATTTCTTTTTTTGCATTGGAACATCGTTAGTAAAGTCGTTCGAACGAGTTTGGCGGGAACAACTTTTTTTGGCATTTTTGGCAGTTTTCACCATGTTCCCACTACCTTTTCCCCACTACTTTTTGACAGAATTTCTAAGTGCAAGAACCAACCTTTTGCAAGTAACTTTTTCACATTCTAAGAGACTTTTAGAGAGAAAAACTTTCATGAAAAAGTTCAATGTTTTTGTGTTTGATTTTTATGGATTAGATTCACCAAAAACACATACACACCCATTTTTTTTGTTTATCCAATTCCCTGTATATACATATCTTGCTTGGAGTGTTTGGAACCAGGTTTATCTCTAAACCTCAAAAAAGTGAAGTTTGGGTTTACATCCACATTCCATAAAATAAGAAGACTTGTTCCTTGCTGCGACATTCTCGCATGGTGAACGGCACCGTGTGAGGTTGACGGTTGTTACCAAAAGCTTCATTGGTGGATTCCAATGTTCTGGTGGGCTCCGGGATTGTCAACTAGGCGGAGGTAGTTACAAGAAGGCACGTCAGGGGCTTGGACCGACGAAAGTCGAGTTGTGTAAGTCTTCTGTCTTGTAAACATAAAACCACGCTTAGTGGACTTAAGGCTAGGGTCGTCCGAGGTTTTTCCTGTTGTGGGTTTTTCCTCATATTTCGCGGCGTAGTGGTTTGTTTATTTTATCTTTTGCAAATTCAAATTAGATGCATGCTTAGGTAAAAGATAAATTTGGCATATTTAATTTGTTGCTAAATTTGTTTTGGTAAAAATTCATTTAGTTCAAGTAATTAATTTTATAAAATTTGGTTTGTCCTACTTGGAAAATTGAATTAATTATTTGTTAGACCAAATTTTAAGACTTGGGTTAAATTAAGTTGTTTGAGTGAAAATCAATTTGTTGATTAATTTAACGTCACTTTAAGTTTAGTTTAATTTTAATTTGAAGGAAATTAAAATTTGTTGTTTGTGTGTGTTGTGTTGAGCCATCTTTGTTCCGCACTAAAGGAAATTGATTTTTAAAGAGAAAGAGTTACAAATTGGGGGTCATCATTTCCTATAGTGCTGAAAGCCCTTATAATATCAAGTTCTTGACCAAGTATTTATGAAAATGTTTCCTTAAAAAGGTATTTTACGTTTCGAAAGGAAAGGGAAGTTAGCCCCCATATATATTGGACCATCCACTATTTATAAACGTATTGGATTTGGACCCTTCCAGTTATAAATAGTAGTGGAATTATCCAATATTCATGACTTATTCCATGTATCCCAGTTATGCCAACATATTCCTAACGTTTCCTTCGTCATTATATGGAAATAAAATTATGTTCAATCTAAAAATGAATTTGAAGAACGCCCTATTAAAATTTTAGATCTCCACGTAAAACTTCCCAAGAGTAATGAAGTCCTCCCAGTCATAGTAATTTAGGAAAATCAAAATTAGCATGAAGCTACATGGGAACCAAAACAATCTATGAAAGAACAATATCCTGATCTCTTTAAAGATAAATTCAAGGATGAATGTTTTTTAGGTAGTTAGACCGTAACATCCGTACATTTGAATCAATTTAATTAATAACCTTAATTCCCTACAATTCCTATTTCCCCCTCATAGAATATAAAAATTCAAGAGCATCCTAAATAAAAATAAAACTACTCTACACAATCTACAACCTTACTAAATGACCCAAGTACCATGTTTTAACATTTCCAAAGTGACCCCTGAACTTTTCAAATACACATAACTTTACCAATACTTAACCCCTTTACCCAAAGTTTTTATGAAATAACACTTGCAGACTTCAACTAGCTATAAATTATATTTTTAGCCCCTACATTTCCTTGGAATTATAGAAATTCCATTAAAACTTACCAAAATACCATGTTTTGAACAAAATAAGTATATACACTTCCAACTAAGGACTCAAAACTAAACAACCAACATTTTCACATTGTACCCTCACCACATCAACCTCCACATCGGTAGTTGAGTCCAAAAACACATGGAGACACCATGCATACATATGACGTCCAAGTTCCTATCAACTTATCTTCTTAAATTTGGTAAGAATCCACCTCCCAAATGATCCAATACATTCTCATCTTCATACCCTATAAATTCCCACGATCAAAAGCTACAAATCCCACCCCTTGAGCCTGTACGAAATTAGAAAATTTCCCTCTAAATAGGTATTATGTCATTTTATGTATTATTCTTAATTATTTAAATTCCGACAGTTTTCTGTATTGATGTTATACACATATCAATAAAAACAGTAGATCTTTTATGTCCAAAAAGGCCTCTCCTCAAAGAAAAAAGAAAAACCTTTGTTAAAGCTTCAACTTCAATAGTGGAATTTGATTCCTTGACTTTGAACTAGTTTCAAAGTGAGAAAATGGTTCCTTATGAACTTGGGAGCTCTAATTCAAAGATCGTTTCCAACAAATTATAAGTTTTGATCTCCAATTGTTAGAAAGTGTTTTTTGTTTTAGAAAAACAAAAACCTTAAATTCTATACGACCAAACCATCTCAATCCTCCAAAGTGAAACAAGATTATTCCTTAGGATAGCAAAAACACAAACATGTTTATAATATCCTCTTCCCTAGTCAATAAAGCTTCAAAAGTTTAGTGATTTTTTTTTTAAAAATACACATTTTTGTAACTCGATGAATACTGAACCTTAATCCACAAAACTTATATTTTTGGATTCCTTATGAAAAATTAGGTTGGGTTAGTTCTGGAATCATCTCAAATGGTTTAAAAAATTAGGAGTTATTTCAGGTCAAAGATTTTTAAACCCTAGGTCAACTGTCGAGAGGTTGGAGATCACCTTATTCGACCAGAACCGTAAGCTAAGCGTGTGAGGGCACACAGCCGATCAAAAAATTCTGAATTTTTCCCAATACTTTTATTTCATTTTTCTAGTCAAAATTGTATAAGGTAAGAGTGTGTCTGGTTAAGGATGAGAAAGTTATTACAAATTAGGGTTTTAGGTTAGAAGTATTTTCCTTAAATTCTAAACGGACCCCTCCTGACTTTTTTAATTTATGAGTTTTAACCCCAACATTTTATACAAATACTTTGATTAATTTTATGTCAAAAAGTTTGCTGCACCGACTTTCAAATTTAACTCTGAGCCTAAGATTTTAATGTCTCAATATATTTATAATTTAATCCCTTAAACTATAATAAACACAACTTTTAGTATAAATTTTCCAAAATCAACATTATTTTCAACTATACTTACTCACATTTCAACTATACTTACTCACACAAATATTTTTATATAGATAGTGAGGCACGAGATCCTCCCGACATCCTCTTTTGACCTTCTTTAGGTGGTTCAAATATCTACACAATAGATCTTTTACCTTTTTAATAGTAAACTTTTGCATACTTGTTTAACTACTATTGGTATTATTTCATGATAGACAAATTTGATTCTATGTATGAGTAAAGATGACCATACTCATATGTTATTATATCACGAATTGTTTTAATTACAATCATTTGGATGAACTTAAACCTTTCTCAGCTAATAACTGATATCATGAAAACTTGTTGTAAAGATTGATTCAGTTTACGTCGCACCTTTGTGCATTTTTATCTATTTTATAAGCATCAGGATTAACCAAGGAGTAGACTATCATGTTATCTCATGTAATTTTCTACTTAGCCTACGATCTCAGATGTAGAGAGCCTGGATTTTTAGTAAGATACGTATGTGTGCTACTTTAATGATTTACCTTGCCAGTTACTAGTCCCTAAAGGTTTTAGGTTGATTATTATTTGGTTTTACTGATGGATTACTTGTTTCTCTACCCATTCTTTAATCCGGTAAGTATGGGATTGTCAATTTAAAACTCCTTTGACTTTATTATTTTGTAATTATGTTACTTGTTAGACATCTGAATTTTATACACACTAACCATTCCGTCTATACATAAAATTTGTAATAAATTAGTAGAACCTGCTTAGAAAATTTGTGCCCATTCATTTTTCATCCAGATGGCCCAAAAAAAAAGGGATAGTGTGTCTTCCATTTTTGTGACATTCACATATCACGTGTTTGCATATGTAACTATTTGGATGGAGAATGTAACACCCCGTAATTTTGAGGATTTAATATTTAATTTTATTGGGAAATACAAAAATATTTAAATTGGAGAAACTTAAATTTATAATTTGGAGAATTTATTTCAGTGGGAAGAATTATTTATATTTGGCGACTTTAATTTTAATTGTTCGAAATTTCGTGTGTCGCATTTTGAGGTCAAAATTTGAGAATGTTATAAATTATTTCGGATGACAATTGTGAGTGCGCGGTTGAGTCCAGATGGGTTGAGATAGTCAAAAAGGAGTACCAGGTGGTAGTAATCGGGTCTCGGGGCATTTTTGGGCATAGTCGAGCCCACACGGGGTGATTCAGGCCATTTTAATTGGCCTATGTGGCCAAAAACGGGATTAAGAGTTTTTAACCTAATTGAGGGACTTATTGAACGAAAGTTAAAAACTCTAAACCTAGGGTTTGAGAGAGAAACAAAGTAAGCTAATCAAGACCCAATTGGGGACCTTTTGGAGTCAAATTAAGGGACAAATTGGGGTGTTCTTCATCAACACGTTCTCTACACCAACAAATCAGACTCTATGAACAATTCTAGGCAAGTGCTTAACTGTTGTGATTCTTAAATTAATGATAATCAATTCATATTATGGGAGGTGTAAACAAAAATTCATTTTGTATAGGTTATTGCATGAAATCGGGTTTTATATGAAAATTAATTTGTTGAGTAATTGGCCAGTCAAATTAATGTTATATGGGTATTCTGTATTGATCGGTATTAGAACCATCACAGAACTCTAGTGTTAGAAATGAATTTATTGGGATTTTCGGATCAAATTTGTGAATGATAATTGGGATCTTACCAGAGGAATTTGTGTTCTTGAGGGGGGGGGGGGGGAGATTTGTAAAAATTAATGACACTTAAAGGTTTAAATGATGATTATAATTCATGATAGATGTAAAGAGATGATAAATATGCTGGAGTGAGGTTGGGATTTGAAAAAAGAAAGCTTGGATTTTCGTTAATGTATGAACAACAACTCAGAGAACAAGCATACTTGTTCGATCGATCGATCGATGGGAAGGATCGATCGATCGATGGTCCCAGTTTTCTGGCACATTAGCTGGTTCAATTTTTAAAGGGAAAATTAAATTAAGGTTTTTCCCCTACTTTTTATTTAATGATAAATTCATATCTAGAACATATTCCTTAGCAATTATAATGTGATATAATTGGGTTTAGTAGGGTGATAATTGTATTCCATGAGATGAATAAATTTCGGGAAATAATTCGTATGTATTAATTTTGGACCGCGGGAAAATATTCAGGTATTGTAGTTGAGTGGCACTAAATTGTTAAAGGAATTGAGGTGTAATTAATTAGTTATGGGGCGAAATATAGAATCGGGTATTAACGATGGTACAGTCTAAGTGAGCGAGTCCGGGTATATTGGTTGGGCAACACTAAGTGTTAAATTTATTGATGTGTAAATTAATTAAATTAGAGTCAGACCATAGACTCGGATTGGTAATCATTAACTAATGTGTCAATTAATTAAATTAGAGTCTGCCTGTAGACTCAGGAAAGTAATAAATTATTAATGAGAAATTAATTAATTTAGACTCGGACCCTTCCCCAGGTCATAGCGTCCGGTATATGGGTGAGGGGTTTATCTCACTTTCAGGGAAGGAATATGACCATCTCCACTACGTTGATATTTTTTTCTAGGTTAGTCGGCGATTCCAACTTTGGTAACTAGGTTATGTGAGCACACCTAGTGAGATAACACTTTAGAGGTAATCATCTGGAGAGGGTATACTCAGAGGGATGTATATACATATGATAAATGTGTGGATGTTGTAGTAAAAGTACATATATAATGGTAGTAAATATTATATGCGGGTAATAATACAGTGTGTGATGTATTTATTTTATATAACTTGTGTCACGGTTATATGATATTATTTAAAATGAATTAATTAAGTTAATTGGTGAGATGACTTATAACCCATTAATAATAACACTCGATTTAGAGTAGAATGGCAAGGGGACATCATACCATGACTACTTGGATGGGGTAGTACAACTAGGTGGGGTTAAAGTAACCGTTAGGTGTGCATATTAGTGGAGGGGTGAATATGTCCTTAAGGGAGTGCGACATTAACTTAAATATGAAGCGCATTCATATATTTTTAATTACTGCAGTTAATTCACTTGCTAAATATTTTCAGAATGTTTAGGGTTCTAACCCTTGCTATAAAATTATTTTCAAAACCTTTTAGGTTTCCAGCCACAGGGACGCCAGGATTGATATTCTATTCTAGGGGCGCGGAGCTGCGACACATGTGGATGCCAACATGAGTTTGGTTTAGACGCATTGTTAATTCCTTCCTAGAATAGGAATCAATTATCAGTTTCAGTTTTATTTAGGGCTTGTCGCCCAGACTTTTCGATACAGTTTTTAGATTTATTTATTCATGTGTTGAATATTTGTATTGGACTGTTTACTTTGGTAACAAATGGTTTATTTGGCATGTAGTTTATTATTTATCCAGTTGTTTTAATTATGTCATTGTGTCTGACTCATATTATCTTTCCACATGTTATTGGTTGTTTAATTATAAAGATAAAATTTGGCACCAGCTTTTTGGAATACTAGGTGGTTAGTAAGTTTTAAAAAGGTTTTTGATAGTGATGCTAAGGATGAACCAACTGGGATTCGTATTTTAATTTGGTATTGGGCTGATCAGGCGGTATTTTATTTTGTGGGGTATCACAGATGGTATCAGAGCATCAGGTTCTAGTGTCCTGAGGATCTGTGCGGCTTTTCATGTTTCAGCTTAGCATCCTTCGATGTAGAGCCCTATAATAGGATTGTTGTATTCTTATACGTATGCGCATTTACGTTCTTCTGCCAATTAGTTTATATTTGAGGGTGAACTCATACGATTCTATTCTCATTTCAGATGCCACCTAGGAGAGGTAGAGCAGCTAGGGTAGCAGGGGGAGACTAGAGAGGCTCATCAGGAGCCAAAGTTACCGCAACAACTACCAGAGATGATTTCGGCTGCAAAGGCAACTGAATTAGTGGCGCAGGCTGTTGAAGCAATGATGATCGCAATGGCAAGGTAATTTCCACGAGATCAGCCACAGGCATTAGTGGAACCGAAAGTTCAGGCCCACCCGAGGCCGTTTGGGTGGCAGCAAGTACGAGAGGTTTTTAAAAAGGTCATCCGCTAGAGTTTCGAGGGGGTTCATATGTGGTTCTAGCGTGTCAGTGGAAGAGAGATATACATCGTCACCTACGCATGGTAGATTACACTTAGGTGCAAAAGAAAATGCTATCCACTTTTAGGTTAGTGGGAGCAGTGCTACAGTGGTGGAAGTCGATCACCACAGTTGAGGAAAGGGATTCATTAGCCATTACAGAGTTTTGGGTACGTTTTGATCACCAGTATTTTCTGCCAACAGTGGAGATTGAAATGAGGAGAAAATTTAAAGAGGTGACTCAGGGGGGACCGTTCAGTGGCTGATTACGAGGACGAATTCACTCGTTTGGAAAATTTTATACTGGATGAGGTAAACGATGAAGAAAGAAAGAAAGCAAGGTTCATAGATGGGTTAGTCTGGAGGATCAGACAACATTTGATTGGTGATCCCGCATTAGTAGCTTATACAAATGTCGTTAATGCAACACTCCTGCACTGCCAGGAATATCGCTTCCATGTGAAAGGAAGCAGGAGGGGAGTGGGAACCAGCCAGTCGGATAAAGCAGGATGGAACAACACCAGTGGGGTATCCCAGCAGCAGATAGGGAGACATCAGGGGCAGAATTTTCAGCAAGGGCATCAGGCCAAGCAGTTTAGACCTGGGGGTTATCGACAGAATGGCCAGGACTTCCGAAAATGCGAGCAAGGAAGGGATCATTGGTAGGGTGAATTTATTAGGAGGTGTTTAGTTTATGGGGGGAGCGGGACACGTGAAGAGACATTGTCCTAAGCGAGGTAGGGGTCAACTACATGATGAGGTCCTGGAGGTACAACCACCACAACAATTCATGGGTGCGTTCGGCAGGGGGAAGCCGCTCAAGAACCCGAGGATCAGCCATTACAGTTACAGTATGGAGGTAATTATCTTTTTATCCTATGGGCATGGGGTATGTTTTGAGTAACAGTGAGGGTGTCACCATATAAGAATTATTTTCACTAGAGTTCGCGGGTAAGTCGAATTTAGTGGGTGCGCTGGCTATTGCAGCCACGGTGTATATATATATATGTGTATATATATATATATATATATATATATATATATATAAGCCGCTCAAGAACCCGAGGATCAGCCATTACAGTTACAGTATGGAGGTAATTATCTTTTTATCCTATGGGCATGGGGTATGTTTTGAGTAACAGTGAGGGTGTCACCATATAAGAATTATTTTCACTAGAGTTCGCGGGTAAGTCGAATTTAGTGGGTGCGCTGGCTATTGCAGCCACAGTGTATATATATATATATATATATATATATATATATATATATATATATATATTTATATTTATTTATTTATTTATTTATTTATTTATTTATTTATGTGGGATAATGGATTTCTTTGGTGTTAACCACGGGAGAATGGGGGTGTACACAGAGAGAAGGTTTGAATTATGTGAGGAGTTAATACTTTCGAGAATTATAGGAGTAGGGTAGATGATTTTTTTTTAATATCGCTGGATAGCGATGGATTTGAACTACTGTGAATAGTGAGGGTAAGTTTTGGTGTTCGTGACACCAGGGTATGAATAATTTTTACTAAGTATCACCTGAGAGGGCGTCTAGCCTATATATATGTGTATATATGTTGTATTGTGTGGTGAGATAGACATATAGTGAGGTCTTGTGTTTTTATATTTTATCCCGGTAAGTAAGGGAGTCTACTGAAGTGAATCAGGGATTCGAGAAGAGAGAGATAACTCGGGGTTTATTTTACGCAAGAGCTAGTGATAGTAAGGGCATGGTATTTTATGTTGTCTTTTGTTGCATAAGGGTAGACATGCATGCTTTTGTGTTAAGAGATGAGTATTTATGAGTACGTGTTATGGACTGACGGTCTAACGGATCTCACCGACCGACAATGTTAGGTAGTAGTGTATCGGAGGGGGGGTTCCTTGTTTGGATTTCTCTTTGCAAGACGTCCTACGCATCAAACTTAGCGCAATGTTAGAAGTTGGGAGATGTTTGGTCATTAGTACATGGGTTGGGTACCCCGACCATTATACATATTGATGATGCTGGAAACAACACCCCTCTTCAAGGTGTTTGTAAGCTCAATTCAATGTCAACAATGGAAGCACAAGGCATAAAGAAGGTATACATATATAGTAGAAGGAGATGAGGAGAAGAAGATTCACATCGGAATATAAGTGGTTCAGCCAATTAGGCCTATGTCCACTGTGCAAGTATATGATGTGTACCAATGTGTAAGGGCTCTAATGGCCATAGATACAATCTCTCAAGATTTCTCTCTCTACTGTGTATTCGAACAGAGTTTCAGCTAGGGTTGGTCATTTCTCTCCCTTTACAAGGTAGAGGATGACCTCTATATATAGTACCTGGGGGGTGTAATGTACCCCCCATGCATGCAATGAGCATGTGCGTATGTGATCTAGCCAATATGAAGAAGACATCTGTCACTGTCACATGTAGAGAATGATGATGAAATATTCTCCCCACGTGTGGGGAATGATTTGTTATAACTGACTTGTGTCCAAGTGTCCTTATCCAAATATTAATAGATGTTCGACCGTCGTTCTTGGTCATGACCTCGACCTAGGATAAGCCGAGGTTGATAAAGGCTAGTTGCCTGGGCACACCGAGATGGGACATGAAGGTCTCGGCTTAAGTCAGGCCGAGACGAGATTCAGGTCGGCTAGAGTCAAGGTTTGAGCTGCATCCTTCTTGGAACATCGATTGATATCTTGATGAGGCTGACCTTGGTAGACGTATGGCTTCATGCGACCCCGGCCATCCCCTGGCCGAGGTTGTCATACCCAGTTGAACTGAAGTGCCGCTGACCCGTATGATACATGAAGTGCCCCTTTGATGAGGTTGGTGGTAGTGTCAGCCTAGGCCGACCTTGCTATGCCGAGGGTTGATTTCATGGACCCAAGGATTTTGCAGCGTTAGCTACAACCTCAATCGAGGTTGGTGTGTCTGAGCCAAGGTCACACTTCCTCGATCGAGGGGGTCCATCCACGACTCTCCTAGGTTCAAATTGTGACAAGGGTTACATACCTCTTCTTCCTTAATGGTCGCCTTCCCTAAGATCTCGACCGAAACTGTCCTTATGACATCTGTCTTTGTCGCTGAGGCCAACCTTGCCAACGCATCTGCGTGGCTATTACTTTGTCAAGGTACTCTCTTCAGTTTTATCTCTTCAAAATATTATAACATCGTTCTCACCCTCTTCAAATAATTGTCCATCCTTTCATCTTTGGCCTCATATACCCCCAATACTTGATTGATAACTAACCTTGAGTTGCAGTGGAGTAAGAGTCGCCTTACACCAAGAGTCTTTTCCAATGAGATACCTGTTGTCATGGCCTCATACTCGAACTCGTTGTTAGAAGCCTGGAAGTTGAATCTCAAAGCGTATTCAATGTTGGCACCATCTGAAGCTGAAAGTATCAGCCCTGCACCGCTTTCACTGTCACAGGAGGAAGTATCAACAAAGAGACTCCAAATGTCTGTATCTGATGAGAAGGCCCCTTCTGACCTGACTCCTTATTTGAAGAGGTACCGATCTTCCTCGTTCCTCGCGACTCTGCTCATGGACCTATTGGATGCGACCTCTCCCTGATCTCGGAAGAAATTTGGTGTCGTCTCTTCCTGATCTCGGAAGATACCACGATTTGTCTTTTCAACACCCTCTAGGTCATTTTCTACCTCGGCCTCTTCACATGTGAACTCCGTAACAAAGTCTGTGAGGGCTTGCCCTTTGATGGCTGTCCTAGGTTGGTAGGTAAAGTCATACTCCCCCAACTCAATGGACCAAGTCATCAATCTCCCGGACTTCTCAGGTTTATGTAGGACCTATCTTAATGGGGAGTCGGTGAGGACAACCATGAAGTGGGCTTGGAAGTAAGGCTTCATCTTCCTTGAAGCATGTATTAGGGCGTAATCTAACTTTTCCATGCGAGGGTAATTTTGTTCAAACCCTTGAAGGTACTTACTATTGAAATAAACCGGCCTTTGGATCCCAGTGTCTTCCCATATTATGGCTGCGCTGATGGCTGATTCGGAGACTACCAGATACACATATAATTTCTCCCCTGCTACAGGCCGAGATAGCAATAAGGGAGACCCTATGTAAGACTTGAGTTGGTTGAAAGTTTTTTCACACTCTTCATCGCACTGGAAGGCCTTTCTAAGCACTTTAAAGAATGGAAGACACTTGTCCGTTGCCCTGAAAACAAATCTGTTAAGTGCAGCCACTATCCCTGTGAGTCTTTGGACATCTTTGATACTCCTCAGTGTTTTCATATCAAGCAGTTCCTTGATTTTCTCAGGGTTTACTTTAATTCCTCTTTTATTGACAATGAATCCTAGGAACTTCCCAGCTCCTACCCCGAAGACACACTTCGCGGGGTTGAGTTTCATTCGGTATGAGTCCATAATATCGAAGGTCTTTTTGAGGTCAGCCACATGAGTGCAAGCTTTCAAGATCTTCGTTAGCATATCATCTACATAAACCTCTATAGTCTTACCTATTTGCTCTTCAAACATCTTATTTACAAGACGTTGGTAGGTTGCCCCTGCATTTTTCAGGCCGAAGGGCATCACTTTATAACAGTACGTCCCTTTATCGGTAATGATGACTGTCTTCTCTGCGTCTTCCACATCCATGAAGATCTGGTTATAGCCTGAGTACGTGTCCATGAAGCTCATGAGCTCATGTACTGTGTAGCATCCACCATCTGATCTATTCGAGGTAAGGGATAGATGTCTTTTAGATAAGACTTGTTCAAGTTAGTGAAATTAACCCACATTTTCCACTTCCCATTGGCCTTGGGTACTATGAATGCCTTCAATAACCACTCCGGATATATAAATTCTCTTATAAATTCAGCCTCTTCTAATTTTTTGACCTCTTGCCAGATGACTTCATACTTCGCCCTACAGTAGACTCTTCATCTCTACTTGATAGTCCTGGAATCTTTAGCCACATTGATCTTGTGACTCATGACCTCAGGGTTGATGCCTAGCATGTCTGCGTGACTCCAAGCGAAGACACTCTGCCTCCTCCTGAGGAAGTTTATCAGTTCTTCCTTGATTTCTGACTTTAGGGCTTTGTTGACCTGGATGGTTTTCTCCGGCTCATCCTCATTGAGGACGATGGATTCTACCTCTTCCGCGGCCTCTCCCTTCATTAACTTTGTCTCATCCATCGGGTCCAATGTATCAATGATATAGGTAGTGGTTGCCCTCTTATAGGCCTCTCTCTCTTCAGTCGAGTTGAAGTAACATTCTCGCGCTATGGTCTGGTCACCTTGCACTTCCCCTACCCCATAGGGGGTCAGGAATTTTAGCATCTGATGGACCGTCGACAACACAGCTTCAAACTCCTTAAGGGCCACTCTTCCTATGATGACGTTATAAGCCGAGAAGACGTTCTCATCCATCACTAAAAAAATTATCTTCCGGGTCAACCTCTTAGGCCACTCATCACCCATCCGAACGTCCATCTCATACATGCCCAATGGGTGGACCTTTTCACCGCTGAAGCCCATCAAAGGATGATGATAGGGTATCAGCCTAGCTCTGCTAAGACCTAAGTTCTTTAAGCAAGGCCAAAACATCACGTCTGTTGAGCTTCCCCCGTTCACGAGGATCCTTTGCACCTCGCACCCATGCACCCTTATTATTATTATCAAAGGGTCATCATGGGTGGCTAAGATACCTTTAAAGTCGAGCCTGGAGAACCCAACTATGAGGGTGTTCATGTCCACCTTCTTTCTCTTTCGCACTGTATGAAAAGACGTTAGATTTATAACTTCAAGCTTGGCTACTGACTTATCCCCTTCACACGTGAGCCTTCCTGTTAGCTACTTCAGAGACACCTCCTACAAATCCTCCGCATATGGTGTCAACACCAAAGGATATCATACCAACCCTCTTCATCGGGGTGTTATCATCTTTTGGCGGAAGATTCGGATCATCTTCATCATCACCTTCTGAATCATTGTCTCTTCTGGCTGGAACATTGTCATGGCATCTGTCATTTCTCCTTTTCTTAGGGTCATCTCTTCCCCCTTTAGGAGCCTTACTATCCACATACTTCCTCAACTTTCCAGATTTTAACATATTTTCAATCTCATCCTTTAAGGCAAAGCATATGTCTAAAATGTGGCCATGGTCCTGGTGGAACTCGCACCATAAGTTTTTGTTCCTCTTATGTGGTGGGGCCTTCAATTTCTCTAGCCATCTCAAAGTCCTGTCATTCTTGATCTCCTTGAGGATGTGCTCACAACTCACAGTTAGAGGAGTATAGTGAGTGAACTTGTCATCACCCGACCTCTTCTTTCCATCTTTCTTTCTTTGGGACTTCCCACTACTACCGCGATTCTCATCCTCATACTTGGCAGCCATTGCCTCTTCTGCATTCATGACTTTTCCCGCGGTTGCCAGTAGCTCTGCCATAGACCTAGGAGGGTCTTCCGCGAGTTTCCACAATAGCTTCCCTTTTTGAAGACCCCCTATGAGGGCAGTCATGGCTATATTCTCTTCATAATCTTCGACCTCTAGATTCTCTTTGTTGAACCTGGCAATGTAGTCTCTTCGGCTCTCGTCCTTGCCCTGCTTGACATACATCATGTGAGTAGTATTCTTTTGAGGTCTCACCCCAAATCATAAGTTGTGGATGAATAGTTCAGCCAAGCCTTTGATGTTCTCAATTGAGTTCTTCGGAAGAAAAGTAAACCAACTGTGTGTTGCTCCTATCCAGGTCCCAGAGAAGGCCCTACACTTCATCTTATTAGGTATTGAGTATATGTCTACTTCCGAGTGATACATCTCGATGTGATGTACAGGATTGGTACTGCTATCATACTTGGGAGACACCACAGGAGGTTTAAATTTAGCCAGAGTCGGGAAGCTCACTATCTTAGCCACAAATGGAGATCCCTCTGAGTAACCCCTTTGCAAGGGGTCCCTAGTTTTGATGAGGTCTCCTATTTTTTCCTCCAGGCGCTGGATAGAGTCATTCCATGGTCTTCTACCATCGGCCTGGTCGAGGTTGTCCCTAGCCACCTCTAAGGGATGGACTGAGGGTTCCCTTGCTGTAGCACAACGTCGGCTGTTGACCTCTTCCTAGTCTCTGCCCCTTCTTTCACGGGGTCGGCCTTGGTCAGGCCAACCTTATCTGTCCCCTCTTTGTGAACCGGTAGCACTTCTTAACCTGGATAACCTCTATCTTAGGTCATTCACTGGACCTAACCTCTCAAAGGTTGACCCTCTGCTCAATCGATCAAAATCTGATCCTCGTTGTTAGGCCTTTTCATTACTTCGGCCAGCACATCCTTGGCTCTGCTGAAGAGGATGAACCGTATTATTCGAAACCTCATATGGATCCCAACAATCTTTCGGGGCCTCTTTCGCCTCTAGATCGTCATACCTGTCCTCCGGGCAAGGGTTTCCTTGCCTCCCCAGGTGCAAGTGCCTAGGGTCAGCAATGTCCCTTCTCCGCTGGGGTGCAGGCTGGTCCTTTATTGGTGCTCGGGGTGGTCCCCTGGCATTAGGATGAGGCTGAACAGCCACCGAAGTGATCATATCCAGTGAGACTCCAGGTGGCCTCATAATAGTTTTGCTGAGCTGTGTAAATTGTTCCTGCATAATTTGTTATGTTGCAGCCAAAGTCCTCAAGGCTACAGCTACCTCCGCCATTTCGAACTGAGGCGGCGCCTGACTGGAACTTGGCCCCCCACCTCTGGGTGGCGGAAGAGGCGGGGATAACTCTGGTGCCATGTGTGGCTTAGTAAAGATCTTAAGTATCAGGTGATCTTAATACCTTTAAGGACCTCTTTCAATGGTGAAACAGCTCCACGCAAAGGGTGGTGCCTGGTTCACCACCAGAGTCTCCGGTGAGGTTAAGCTGAAGAAGAGGAAGAGATAACTTCTTGTTCCCACAGACGGTGCCAAAATGATGATACTGGAAACAACACCACCCTTGAAGGTGTTTGTAAGCTCAATTCAATGTCAACAATGGCAGCACAACGCATAAATAAGGTATACATATATAGTAGAAGGAGATGAGGAGAAGAAGATTCACACCGGAATATAAGTGGTTCAGCCAATTAGTCCTATGTCCACTGTGCAAGTATATGATGTGTACCAATGTGTAAGGGCTCTAATGGCCATAGATACAATCTCTCAAGCTTTCTCTCTCTACTGTGTATTCGAACAGAGTTTCAACTAGGGTTGCTCATTTCTCTCCCTTTACAAGGTAGATGATGACCTCAATATATAGTACCTGGGGGGTGTAATGTACCCCCCATGCATGCAATGAGCATGAGCGTATGTGATCTAGCCAATATGAAGAAGACATATGTCACTGTCACATGTAGACAGTGATGATGAAATACTCTCCCCACGTGTGGGGAATGATTTGTTATAACTGACTTGTGTCCACGTGTCCTTATCCAAATATTAATAGATGTTCGACCGTCGTTCTTGGTCATGACCTCGACCTGGGATAAGCCGAGGTTGATAAAGGCTAGTTGCCTGGGCACACCGAGATGGGACATGAAGGTCTCGGCTTAAGTCAGGCCGAGACGAGATTGAGCTCACCTAGAGTCAAGGTTTGAGCTGTATCCTGCCTAGAACATCGACTGATATCTTGATGAGGCTGACCTTGGTAGACGTATGGCTTCATGCGACCCCAGCCATCCCCTGGCCGAGGTTGTCATACCCAGTTGAACTGAAGTGCCGCTGACCCGTATGATACATGTAGTGTCCCTTTGATGAGGTTGGTGGTAGTGTCGGCCTAGGCTAACCTTGCTATGTCGAGGGTTAATTTCACGGACCCAAGGCTTTTCCAGCGTCGGCTACAACCTCGGCCGAGGTTGGTGTCTCTGAGCCGAGGTCACACTTGGGGCATATCACACACACACACACACATACACACACACACACACATATATATATATGACTACGGGTTGGATGTTATATTACGGGTCACGACTAGAATAGTCAGGTAACTTTTGTGCGGCAAAACACGGGGATAGGGTGTATGGGCACCCGGGTTAATTAAGGCAACATTTGTACGTTGAAGCATGGGTATAGGATGTATGGGCGCCCTGGTTAATTAAAATTCATAATTGTGTAACTCATAGTAAGAAGCGTGAGAGATAGATGTAAAGAGCTTAGAGGCACATGAATAGGGACTGATATTCGAGACATGGAGTATTAAGCTTATTTTAATTTCAAGGACGAAATTCCTTTGTAAGGGGGGAGTATGTAACACCCCGTAATTTTAAGGGTTTAATATTTAATTATCTTGGGAGATATAAAAATATTTAAATTGGAGAAACATAAATATATAATTTGGAGAATTTATTTTAGTGGGAAGAATTATTTATATTTCGCGACCTTGAGTTTAATTGTTCAAAATTTCGTGTCGCATTTTGAGGTCAAAATTTGAGAATGTTATAAAGTATTTTGGATGACAATTCTGAGTGCGCGGTTAAGTTCGAATGGGTCGAGATAGTCAGAAAATAGTATCAGGGGGTAGTAATCGGGTCTCGGGGCATTTTTGGGCATAGCCGGGCCCACACGGGGTGATTTAGGCCACTTTAATTAGGCCCATGTGACCAAAAACGGGATTAAGGGTTTTTAACCTAATTGAGGGACTTATTGAATGGCAGTTAACAACTCTAAACCTAGGGTTTGAGAGAGAAACAGAGGGAGCTAATTAAGAGCCAATTGGGGACCTTTTGGAGTCAAATTAAGGGACAAATTGAGGTGTTCTTCATCAACACGTTCTCTTCACCAACGGATCAGACTCTACAAGCAATTCCAAGCAGGTGCTTAACTATTGTGATTCTTAAATTGATGATAATAAATTCATATTATGGAAGGTGTAAACCAAAATTCTTTTTGGGTGGGTTATTGCATGAAATTGGGTTTTTTTATGAAAATTAATCTGTTGAGTAATTGGGCAGTCAAATTATAGTTATAGGGGTATTAAGTATTTTTTGGTATTAGAACCATAACAGAATTCCAGTGTTTTTTGGATCAGATTTGTGAACGATAATTGGGATCTTACTAGAGGAATTTGTGTTCTTGAGGGGGGTGAAGATTTGTAAAAATTAATTCTACTTAAAGGTTTAGATGATGATTATAATTCATGATAGATGTAAATAGATGATAAATATGATGGATTGAGGTTGGGATTTGAGAAAAGAGATCTTGGATTTTCGTCTATGGCTGAACAGAAACTCAGAGAAGAAGCAGACCTGTTCGATCGATCGATCGATAGTCCCAGTTTTTCGGCAGTTTTGCTAGTTTAATTTTTAAAAGGTAAATGAAATTAAGGTTTTTCCCCTACTTTTTATTTAGTGATAAATTCATATTAAGAAAATATTCCTTAGCAATTATAAGGTGATATAATTGGGTTTAGTAGGGTGATAATTGTATGCCATGAGATGAATAAATTTCGGGAAATAATTCGAAAGTATTGATTTTCGATCGAGGGAAAATATTCGGCTATTGTAGTTGAGTGGCACTACATTATTAAAGCAATTGATGTGTAATTAATTAGTTATGGGGAATAATATAGAATTGTGTATTAACGATGGTACGGGCCAAGTGAGCGAGTCCGGGTATATTGGTTGGGCGCCACCAAGTGTTAAATTTATTGATGTGTAAATTAATTAAATTGGAGTTGGACCATAGACTCGGATTGGTAATGATTAATTAATATGTAAATTAATTAAATTAGAGTCGGACTGTAGACTCGGAACAGTAATAAATTATTAATGAGAAATTAATTAATTTAGAGTCGGACCCTAGCCTCAGGTTATGTGAGCACACCTAGTGAGATAGCACTTTAGAGGGAATCATGTGGAGAGGGTATACTCGGAGGGATGGATATACATATGATATATGTGTGGATGTTGTATGAAAGGTACGTATATAATGGTAGTAAATATTATGTGAGGGTACTAATACAGTGTGTGATGTATTTATTTTATATAACTTGTGTCACGGTTATATGATTTATTTAAAAGGAATTAATTAAGTTAATTAGTGAGATGACTTATAACCCATTAGTAATAATACTTGGTTTAGATTAGAATGGCAAGGGGAGATTATACCAGGACTAATTTGATGGGGTAGTACAACTAGGTGGAGTTAAAGTAACTGTAAGGTCTGCACATAGTGGAGGGGTGAGTATGTCCTCAAGGGAGTGCGACACTAACTTAAATATGAAGCGCATTCATATATTTTTAATTACTGCAGTTAATTCACTTGCTAAATATTTTCAAAATGTTTTGGGTTCTAACCCTTGCTATAAATATATTTTCAAAAACTTTTAGGTGTCCAGCCACAGGGATGTCAGGATTGATATTCTATTCCAGGGACGTGGAGCTGCGGCACTTGTGGATGCCAGCAGGAGTTTGGTTTAGATGCATCGTTCATTCCTTTCTAGAGTAGGAATCAGTTAAAAGTTTTAGTTTTACTTAGGGCTTGTCGCCCAGACTTTTCAGTACAGTTTTCAGATTTATTTATTCAGGTGTTGAATATTTGTATTGGACTCTTTACTTTGGTGACCGATGGTTTATTCGGCATGTAATTTATTATTTATTCAGTTGATTTAATTCTATCGTTGTGTATGACTCATATTATCTTTCCGCATGTTATTGGTTGTTTAATTACAAAGATAAAATTTGGCATCAACTTTTTGGAATAGTAGGTGGTTTGTATGTTTTAAAAAGCTTTTCGACAGTGATGCTAAGGATGAACCAACTGGGATTCCAGTTTTAATTTGGTATAGGACTGATCACCCGGTATCTTATTAGGTGGCGTGTCATAGAAACTAAGCTAGATGGTAGCAAGGAGTGGAATTTCAGTATAACCTACTTTATATTTCATGCAGACAATAAAATGTAATTCACCCATGCGACGGTAGAACACTATATGTGTAAATTTTTTAATGAATAAAGTTATGTTTTTTTCCTTAACTTTAATTAACTGCTTTATGTATACTCTCATGTACAGTCATTCAAAAAATCATGGTGTGATATTTCAACAAAAATAAGAAAATTCTAGTTTTGGGTTCAAGGGTTAAATCTCACCTTTATGTGTTTTCGAATTACGTGGACTTTAAAGCCTTTTTCGACTACATAGGCATCCTGCATTTCACTCAGGAATCGAGTCATATTTTCCCATTTTCACTCGGGAATCGAGTCATACACACACGTGCGCATGCACACACACACACACACACACACACATATATATATATATATATATATATATATATATATATATATATATATTAATTTATTTAATAATGCTCTTCTACAGACTGTCCCGCATTTTAATAGTGCAGACCAGACATGTATTGCCTGGTGGTGAACGTACAAATTATCGCTTAAATTATAGACGCTCTCTCTCTCTTCTGATCTCACTTCAAGGTGACACATGTCCAGTCCGCACTTTTAAAGTGTGGGATAGTCCACACAAGAGCAATACTATATATATATATATATATAATAAGGAGTAGAATAGTTTTACTATTCCATAAACATATAAGCTAAGTAGGGGTCTGGATTGTACCAACAAAACACTAAATGTAGGGTGAGATCAATATTTACATAATAATATTATATACCGCCCCACACCTTATTTTATACTCTAACTATAATTACAATTTTATCCCACTAAAATTTACTTTCCCCCTCATTTTACTCCTAATTTTTTTACTTGAATTCAAATATAAGGGTTAGTTTTGTAATCTAACAAAAAAATGAAAAAGGAAACATTGTTTCATTTATTACCTTTCAACAACCCGTCCATAATGATATCGCCTCTCTCATACTTTAATTTTAATGGCCAAACATCAAAACTCCCATTCCTCTTTCTAACCTGCATCATCTCTCACCGCACGAGCTTAAGGAGGAAGTTCATCCCACAGACCAGCAAAGACTCATCTTCATCTGTAAAAGACTCAGATTTTAGACCTATTATCTTGAGTTGATTTTGATGTTGTTTGCATTTTGGATAATATATAGCGCTTTTAGATCTTCGTGAAAACCCTGACCGGGAACACCATCATCCTAGAGGTGGAAAGCTCTGACACCATCGCTTTTAGATCTTCGTTGATAAACAGTTTGAGGATGGAAGAACCCTTGCCTGACTACAACATTCAAAATGAGTCCACCCTCCGTTTGATAGGAGGCATGGATATCTTCGTCAAAACCCTCACAGGTAAGACCATTACCCCCGAACTGATGCATTAATAGACAAAATGATGGAAAATGGGGAAAATGTGTGATCTTTGTTGTTTATTGAAATACTCAATGGTACCTATGATGGAGTAGGGTTCAAAAATTGGGGATCTTTGATTTTCCATTTTCTAGAGTTTTTTTTTACAGATCTGATTCTTCAGGGTTTTGTGATGTACTTTATTTAATTTTCCATACCAGTTCTTGGATACATAGGGTTTATAGAGTTGGGATCTGTGCATTTTATTCTAATTTGATACATATAGGGTTGGGATTTGTGCATCTTTGGGTATATGTTTTTTCAAATAAATGTTGGTTCCAACGGATTAGGTTTGGGTATATGGTTTCCTTGCAGTGTACTTGGAAGCCATTTTAAAATTGATTGACTTACTTTTCATTTTCTATCTATCTCTTCTGAATGTTTTAAGTTATGGAGAATTCTCCTATGATTTGGTAATGTGGTTTTATAACTTATTTTCATATTTCTCATAGGATTTTCAATGTTTGTTGGGGCTTTGTGAATACTGAAGTACACATTGGAATCATGTATATTATGTGGTAATGCCTTAAATTCAAGTCCATCACTTCTATGACCATTTTAATTCAAATTCATCACTTCTAAACATGGTTTTAGATTCTTTTTTGCTCCACAATCGTATAACCACTCCAAGGTTTTAGCTTCTTTCTAGCAGATTAAGTTACAATTTGAGAGAAGGAATTACTCGCTCAACTGTTCAGGTATTCGACCGAAAAGAAAAAAGAAAAAACAATCAAACATAAAGTGCTTCCTCAATGTCTAGCTTTATAAAGTCAAAAATTTGCAAATTACTTTTTTTATTTACCTGTACATATATGCATTGGTTTTCTCAACCAAACTAGTGTGAGGATACTTCTAAAGGTCAGAGAAAGTGGAAGAAAAAAGGTAGCAGAAACTCAGGTATTTCGCTGGTATAATTTTGTTGTTTGGAAGAAAAAAGGTAGTACAAAGCTCAGAGCAAGGAAGTAGAAAGCGTGAGGCTACTAGAGTGATGTTTGGTATAATTTTGTTGTTTCTTGAAGTGATGTTATAATAATTTGAGTTAAATTATTATCACTGATGTTGCCTCTTGATAATATAGTTATATTATATAATTGTTATAAGTTCAAAGATTATTATAGTTATTTCTTACCATGTTCTTGATTTTGAGTTAAAAGTTTTTTGAATGAAATGCACACTTATTCGGAGCTCCTGATTTTATTCCTACCATAGATTTTTATATACTTTAGCTTATTATAGTTATTTCCTAACATGTTCTTGATGTTCATTTTTAATGTCGTTTTGATTTGTCTGACCAATGTTTGTTGACCAATGTTTGTTTTGTTGGATTCAAAATAGGGGTGTGGTGTTCAAAGTTAACTTTGAATCTTGGATGTGGTATTTTTGTTTATACATATGTATGGTACTACTTTACTCTTCCGTTTCATCACCACACAATGCACCACCGAATCTGCCATTTGATTTAGATTACTATTTATTTCTCTTTCCTCTTTCAATTTATTTATTTTTCTTTGTTTTGCAGATTCTAGATATTAGGGCTTGAATCTTGAAATAAAGTTATAAAAATGAAGTTTTTATTTTCTTCAGTTTCATCATTTTGTTTAGAGGGAATAATTTTCATTTTGATATATGCTTTGTTCACTTTTATCATTTTGTCATTTTGATATACTATTACAGTTTTCTTTTTTATCTAGGCATCACATTATTTTGGTTAGAAAGTGAGATTAATGTAAAGTTAATTGTTGTTTTCCAATGCTTATAGGTATTTCATTCAATGTTCATCTAATGATGTTATTTTTCATTTTTGCAGTTACGAAACCTAGGTCCATTACAAAGATTGAGGATCTTGAAATACTCGAGTAACCGGTATGATTTTTGTTTCAACTTAGTTTTTAATATATAACATTTTAAATTTTCAGGCTAATGGAGTACAAATACTTCTGCAGTTTCAGTTGAGGTATCATTATACTCTTAGTGTAGGATATTGTATTTGTTTGGTGCGTGTTCACTTTTTATATGTTGAATATTTGGTGGCGATCTTATGGATTGTTATTTTTTCGTTCTTCCTTTTGACTTTGGTCATTTTGGGGTAATATATATACATTTTCAACTTTATGGTGTAGTATGTATTTTTAGTGTTTTGCGATCTTAGTATTACTGGGTAATAAACAAAAGTTCCATGTTTCACCTCTCACTCTTATTTAGTAGTTCCATGTTGTTTTCGTCATTAAAATGTGTAACAGGTCATTTTCGTTATATGGAATTGCTTGGTTTTTGGTATTTCTACTTTATCAATGGTTGAAGGAGTGCATTTCATTGTTACACAAGTAAGGATTTGGAAGATGAAATTGAAGGTCCTATAAATTTAGAGATGCATACATAAGTAATAAGACTTAATTATACCTAAAAATGATTTCTTACTGTTTGTTAGGTAAAGAGGCGTGTTCCCTATTATAATGTTACACAATTTGGGCTAAAGTGTCTTTGCATATGTTTCAGGTTACTTAAGATCATTTATGTAGGGTTGCTTTTTTGTGGACCATATGGAATTTAGACTGAAATAAGTACGACACTTACTATTTTCATTATTGAGTACTTATGTACTACTTTTGTCACAGTAATCTTTCTTGGAGTATGGCTATACATAGTATCAGTTGTTTTAATGTAAACTTAAACTCCCAATGTTGGTTCTTGATACTACATTTTAAAATCAGTCTTCCATGTGTTGGTAGATGCCATAAAAATATCAAGCTACTATACAAGAATGGTTGTCAGCTTTAAATACAGGGACGATTCTGTTAATCCCAAGGACATGGACGCAATGTAGTTTTACAAATAATATTAGAATTCTGCTAAAGTTTAGACTTGGCCTTTTTTATATAGATTTTTGGTTTCAACTTAGATGCCATAATTTATATTACTGAAGCAGCAGGCAATTCTGCCCACGCAATTGGAGTTCTATCAAATGATATAAAAGAGTTTATACAATCAGATTCAGATCAAATCCCCAACGGTTTGAGGCAAATTTCTAAGATTACAAGGTCAGATGATGATTTGTCAGATACCTTGATTAGGATTACACGGGCTTTAACTGTGGGAATTTGTCAAGGGTAACAGTTTGAGGCGCAAAATGGTGATTCAATGACTGGGATTCGAGTTTTTTGCATCGCTCTTTCAATAAGATATTTTCCAAGACAGGGTCTGGTTTTCCCTCTGTTGTTGTTAGGAGCTTTGTAAAGAATATGGTCGTGGTGTTTTATTCGGAGGGGCCTAATTCGAATAATTCGAGAAGTATTGATAATTTGGTTGATGTTGTATGTGGTGAAAGGTGCAAAGAACTCATTAGGGATTATATCCAGTTGTTTGTGAACACTGCTGTTGCTGTTTATGTCGACAAGACGATGCATATTAACACGTATGGTGAATTATTTTCGGGATTAACTAACCCCAAGCATGAAAAAAAAAGTGAAAGAAATGTTGGCATCAATTTGTAATGGTATGGTAGAAACAATCTGTAATTTTTATTTCATATTTAATGCCCCTGTAGAAACACTTTGTACGGTAGAAACTTAGAACTTTGCTATTGCAACTTAGAACTCAACGTGTATATCTCACATGGGACCAAACCTCACTCTTAACTTATGAGGATCTTAAAATTTAACAGTGCTATTGTGTAATGGCATTATGTATTTGTAGTGTTTTAGATTGCAAGTTGTTTTTAGCTGCCACTTAGTTGTCATATATAGGATAGCTTCCACTTTGTAAAAATGTTAAGTTACCAGATCTATTTGCTTACTTTTATATATATGCATTTTTTCCTTTTGTAATTTGTTTTCTTAATTTTAAATTTTGACTTCAACTATATCTGTATGCTATTACTTTTTATTATCGATATCTATTTTATTCATGGACTTCAACTATATTTGTATGCTTTTATTTTTTTCCCTAAGGCGAGACACTCCACGTTTCGAGTTCTCTCTCCCAAGTATAGAGCGATCTGACAAAGGCCATGGGGTGCCCGAGTCTGCGAGGGCTTCTGATGAGGCGTCCAAACACCGTCTCAACCCCCAACACCACCAGCGAGTCACTCCAAACACCGTCTCAACTGTGCAACATTGTTTGTGAGTTTTTAGTCCTGTTTTAACTTAAATATGATCTTTTATTTACTTATCTTATAATGTATTGAAACCCATAATTAGTTTCAAGAAATATATAATTTGGAGTAAAAACAGTAGCAAGGGAGGTTAATTTGGATCATATATGTATAAAAATAAAGAAATTTTGATCTTTTTGTATTTGCAAGACAAATTTTTCATTTTAATCATGTGCGGGTTTGAGCAACACAATGTACAAGAATAAGGCTTGCTTGATGGAGTTTCTTCAGGAGGGGTCCCCTTACCTGGTACTAATCCTTGACCTTCAGTCTGCGAGTCCAAGAACAGGATCATATGATCCATTAATTGTGGAGGTTTATCACTGGCCTTCATTTTTGTAACGAATTGAGATTGCAACAACATTGTGCCTCTCTTCACCAGGTAGGTGCATTTTTTCATAATTTAACCTCATGCTTCGTGTTCAAATTCGTTTTGCCTAAGGTTTCAACTCATTTTTTTTCAGAAATTGGAAATTTATCAAGATTAAAAATTGAAAAAAAAGTGGATCCCAAAGAGCCTTCTGAAGTTGAGGAAATTGAGGTAGCTCAGTTTTTACCATAGATTAATAGTGATGACTCGGTACCCAAGGCGGAAGCAGAGCAGGAAGAGAACAGTAGTGAAAGTGGTGATAACTCCGTTTTCAATTTCTGCTTTTCTATTTTGTTTTTAGGCTTCCAATACCTATTTTAGATCATAGCAGCAGCTAAACCTTCATGACATTGCATCTTCTCATATTATAACGATTTCACTCATCTATATTAACAACGACATATTTCTTCATTGGATAGTATCTCTGATTTTCTATTCAACTGCATATTTCTTTATAATTCTAACGACCTTTTCTGCGTAATCTATTTAAATTGAAGTAATAACAGGGCATGTCTGATTATTTTGGTTCAAAATTGGATCTTTTTTATATATTATGTACTCAGGTTATGTGTTTCAAAATGGATTTGTATTCTTTTTTTTGGATTGAGCCAATGTGTTGTTTTGATTCAAAATTGATTGAAAAAGTATTCATCTTTAACGTATATACTATGTTTTTAGTTCCCTATAATGGTAATATTATTTATATATAAGAGTGTTTCTTCACTAGGTTCACATGGACTTATATCATAGCATGCTATATGAAAATAAGATTAGAGTATGCTATCTGAAAATCAAGATTATATGCTCTACATGTTAGGACAGTCTGTTTTTTTATTATGTATTGATTTAGTTTTTGGGAAGATGAAATCATACATTGTTTAGAGGATAAAAAAGAAGTATTGCATGTATATCAGATATAGCATGCTATATGGAAATAATATTGAGTATGCTATATGAAAATCAAGATTAGATGCTCTACATGATATACCTGTTAGGACGCTCTGTTTTTTATTATGTATTGATTTAGTTTTTGGGAAGATGAAATCATACATTTTTTAGAGGATAAAAAAGAATTTAGTTTTTTATTCTGTATTGATACATTATTCTGCATTGATTTAGTTTTTTTTATCCTACATTGATTCTGCAGAACAATACTACTATTTGGGACACTTTGGTATCAATTCCGCAAGTCAAGGTGAGTTGAGTTCATTTTTTCGATAATCCTAATATATGTAAGTATGCATAATAGTTTCTGATTGCTGTTTACATAAACCACAACAAATGTCCGAATGCGCATTTTAACTTTAATGGGTTTACTACTAGGGTCGGGCTTGATCAGCGATGGATTTTTTGCCGTGCCTTCAGGCACGGGCATTCCGCGGTGCCACACGCTCAATGACTACTGTTGCATGACATCCAAGTTGTCATCGTGGGTTCATCATCGAATGTGATACTACTCTGACAATAGTATTAGAAGCCGTATTAGAAACCCTAACAGACGTGCGCACATTTCGCGGTGTTAGCTCATCCATGCTTCTGTTAGTGTAGGATGCCGAGGTGCGTCCAGCAACCAACGTCCTAGGTTGAATTTCAGGGGGATCAGTGAAGATATCGTGCCCACTCAGGTCCTTGCAATTTGTATCTGATAGCTGCTTTTTATTTTTACCGTCAGACTCAATTTAGAACGTACTTATGGCAGGTTCAATAACAAAGAATATAAAGCCTCCAAATATATGAAACTAGCTTGGAGCCACAACACTTTTTTTTTAAACATTTTTTTTAACTTTACCCGCTGGTAAGAAGGGGAGGGGGAGCCAGAACACTGAAGGATGATAATTGTGAAATATTTGAAGTATTCTGTAGATTGGTATAAAACATTACCGTCTTGCAGTTGATCGAGAAGTGAAGGGAGACAATGTGATGGTATGTAAAATCATTGATAGACTATTTCTGCTAAATTTCTAATTGAAGGTAAAAGTGTTTGTGCTGGCAGAATTTGTTTGCTCACTTCTTCTGATGTGTTTTGGGCAAATCTTTGATGGTGGTTACATATATTATGTAAATATTTCCATCATCCATTTTTTTTATCCACACCTTTGTATGCATGATATGATGCTATTTTTAAATGTATGTATATAGTTTATGTTTTAATCCACAAGTTCATGTATTGCCACTGAAGATTATTGGAAAATTCAAAATTTGAAATAATAGTCCCAAATATAAGGTTCTAATAGACCAAATATTTGCAATTTTGGCAAGCCTTGATTTTTTCTATATAGAGCCAGGTAATGGTCAATGGAAGTGCAAAGCTGATGCATTCCTACATTGAACTACGCTAAAATCATTTTCGTACATACAATACATTGCTTTTCGATTAATTTCGTTACATGCTAATTCCATTCAGGTACTGTGGGCTTAATAGTTTTTTTTGCAGGTCTATCTCTTACCAGCAGCTGAGGAACATTAGCAGCAGTTGAGGTTGCTAATGTTGTTCTCCCTTTTTTTCCAGTTATTTTCAAATTTGTGGAATTGTTCTTAAAATAAGCACCATAATGGCGTGAACGTTTGAAACTGTATTAGTGGATTTATGATTCACAGATAATTGGGATGTTATTTTGGATACAAACATGACATGACACGATTTACATTTGTGTTGTAAAAAACTGACTTATATTGTTATTCATTCAATACTTTTGGAAATTTTTCGCCGTGCCTTCAGGCACGGGCATTCCGCTAGTATATATATAAGTAGCAATGGTGTTTTCACTATTCATAAGATGGTAAGACACTCACGGTTCAGATCAAAGCCATATAAGCATGAAATGAAGGGTTGAGATTAATTTGCATCGAACACTTTGACCCCCCAAACCCTAACCAATCCACATCTCTCTTCCCATTCATTCGCACCTTCCTCTCTCTCCCTTTACCCCCCACACTCACGAACTCCCTCGGGCCTCCATAGCTCTAATACTAATAACCACCAACACGGCTGTTGATGTAAAAAACTAGATCACTCTAATAATTTAATCACAGATAAATAAATGAGACAGAATATTTTAAAGTGGTTCAGCCTTGTATGAATGGCCTACATCCACTGTTATGTTATTGCTGAGTGTTTGAGAATTTTCGATTACAAGTTCTATCAAGAAATTCCGATCCCCTTGAATGAGGGTGATACAAGGTATTTATAGCCTTTAGGCTGTACATGAAAGGGTGTTACATTAAATGATACACATATGAAAGGGTAATTCATTTAATGCTCTTCAAACATGTGCGTCAAGATGATAAGCATTCAATGAATAGTTTAACTGTTGATTATCTGGCAATTAATGCTGCGGTCGAGATGCAGCTCGAACCGCCTTAGTTGCTTCGTCATCCAAGAGTTCCTCGGAGCATTGGAGTTCCTCGGAGGACAAGAGTTCCTCGGAGGGTTGGTGTTCCTTGAAAGACTGGTGCTCCTCGGAGTACACCTGTTGCTCGGAGTGAGTATGTTGGTCGGGGGAATGATCTTCCTCGTTGATATTGTGCCACGTAGATTGACACGTGTCTTCTTATTATTTGTCCACATCAGCATACTAATTTTGGTATCAACAAAAGCCCCCAATGTTTCATATTTCGAACTTTGAGGAGTATGGAACATTCTTTCTCGGTATATGGCGATATTAAATGACCTTCCTGGGTTTTAGGAGCCTTTTCTTCGTATTTGAATTTCCTTCCAAATTCGCAGAATTCGCCTTTTTGTTTTTTTATAAGCGCTTCGATCTTCGTGCACTTTTTGTCCTTTTAGCCGCCGGTAGCGTAATAGTTTCCTTTTTGTAATCATTTCTTTCGCCGTTTCCCAAGGCAAAGTATTTAAGCTTCAGAGGCAATCCCATCGTCTTCTACCTTTTTCAATTTCTGCTTTCGAGTTTTCTATAGATTTTCTCTCTCCTGTGCGTTCATCCCTTTCTTCGTTTGTTTGTCAACAGATCTCCTTTTTCCTGTAACATTTTCTTCCTTCTCCTTCATTTCTTTTTATTCACCATGGTTTATATTATCGAATCTCTTGAGAAATTCCGTTCTGACTTTTCTATTCCTTCTTGGGTAACTTTGGAGAGTCATTCTAAGCCTTCAAGTTATTTTTATTTGGCTTAGGGACATTGGTTCCCTAGCCTCTTTATTACTGAATGTGGATTTTCTTTTCCACCAAACCCTTTGTGTTTAGAGTTCTGTCAGTATTTCGATGTTATCCCAGCAAAAATAGCCCCCAACACATGGAGAATAATTAATGGGGTGTATAGGTTAAATCAAACTCATGGAACTCGTATAGGAATTCTTGAGATTATGTATTGTTATAGATGGGTTGTTTTAGACAATGTTTTTTATTTAAAAACTAGGTTTTTGAGTAGGGCCTTAGTAGTCAACCTCCCTGATGCAAACAGGGATTATTTTGAACATGGGGTAGTTATAAAAAATTGACAACATGCCCCTTTGGTTGGAGATGCAGTATATGAGTGTCCTAAATGCCCTCCATATGGCAATGGGATAGGTTATTTTCATTTTATTTCATTTCTGAATTTATGATTTCATTGTGTTTGACAAAATGTATGACTCATATTTCACTATGTATTTGTTTGCAGTTGACAGTAAGAGAAAAACTCCCAAAGAATCAGAAGTAAATATTAAACATTTGAAACATATCTGGAATTTGCATCGAAGAGTTGCAGACGAGCACATCAGGTCTGCTTCATATTTGCTGCAGTACAGGAGCTACACATCATCCTTTACTTCTCGTCCTGTGATCAGCATTAGTGACCCATTGCCAGCTTCTGAGGAATCTTCACCAGAATCTCACATTCCTCTAAGTCAGAATATGGGCAAGAGAAGAGTTCCTACTATCTTTGAGGAGACTTCCTCTGCCGGGGATGGAAAGAGAAATAAGGTTGATGTCCCAAAGGGGACAAAGAAAGTGGATGTTGTTCCTTCTGTTGCTGCTCAGAAGGCTGCCGAGAAGCCTCCAATGGCTCCGAGTAAGAGAAGTACTTATGTGGAAGTGGTCACTATTTCCCCCACCAAAGGTTCTTTGGCTGAAACTGCTAAAGTACCACTGAGGATATTGAAGAAATCCTCCTCGGTCAGTTTTTCTGAAACCATTCCTCAGCTCCAAGCTAGTGGAGCTGGTGTTCCAACCATTATTCCCCCGAGTTCTACAATGAGCTCGGTAAAGACTTGGACTATTCCTGAAGTCCAAGGAATTGAAGAAAACATGTCTAGGGATATGCTGACATCCCTAGCTACTCGTCACATTGCTTCAGTAAGTTTCTCTTATCCTGAATTTTTTCTATCTTTCAGTCAATATATGTATCTCGGCACTAACTTATCACTACCTTCTTTTTCAGCTGGTGAGTTGCTTTAACACCATAGTGAAGAAAGATGAAGCGCTCAAGGCTTCAAGCTCCTCGTCCAGAGTAGAGGATGCTTTCCAGGGTTTGGCCCAATTTTTGAAGGAATCCCATCAAAAATATGACGAGGATAGGGATGAATGGGAAAAGAAGTTGACCGCGTCTGAAGCAGAGAAGGTACAGTTGGGCAATAAAGTGAAGGATTTGGAGAGAGAGAATAAAAAATATGCCGAGAAGCTCACAAGCTTTGGGGAGCTTGAGAATAAGTTGAAATCGGCCGAGGAAGAGCTGACCCTTCTGCGAGAAGTAAATCGCCAGAAGGAGGAGGTGGAGGCCAAATTGAAAGCCACCGAGGATCTTCTATCTGAGAAGCTCTCCTCGAAGAAAATGAAGAGAAAAGCGGCTGCGAAGAAATCCTTTCGAACTGGTTGGGACAAAGGATAGGATAGGGGTAGCGGCAATGATGACCCAGGTCAAGTACGAAAGTTTGAAATACTTTCGAGATGGTTGGGTTGCTGCCCTACAGGAACTGAAGGTGAGCGAGGATTCTGAACTATTTCAACAACATCTCCCTGGTCCTCCTCCAGCTATTGAAGATTAAGAATAGGATGACTCTACATCCGAGGAGTCTTCAGTGAAAGTGGGTGATCAAGTCCTTGCTCCATAACCCAATCAGACAGCCACCGAGGAGATTTCTTCCTTGCTTGCTCCTCCTGAACAAGTCCCAACTTCTGCCAACCAAATCGTTGTTCCCACCGAGCAACCAAGCTCCTCATCCCAGCCTCCCAAGAAAGTCTTAGGAGACAAGGAAAAGGTGTGAAGTTGTTTGGTATTCTCTTTTATTTTCCTATTACTTGTACTTTGTATTCTGAACGACGTACTCTTTTTGATGATGTAAAAAAATCACATCTTTTTGTTCTTCTACATTGTTGATGCTTTGTCTTCTTCTTTTATTAACTCCTGCCTTCTCTTCTTTATTAGTTTATGACTAGAATGGAATTACTGTCTGCCAATGATACAAAACTGATGCAGCAATGCCATGAATATTTTAAAGCTGGCCATACTGACCTGAGTGCATCATAAATTGCTGATATCCTTGGTCATGATGCTTCAGACCAAGCAGTGGAGGCATATCAATACTTGAAATGTCTTCTTCATCGTGCTATAGCCAACAACGTGGCTTATTATGACATGATCGAGGAGCTTCAATATACTTTAGAAGATCTTCAGACTCAGTACAAGGAATCAAATGCCTTGTTACATGAGGGGTATGAAAAGAAGTATCAATAGTTTTCTGTCGAGAAGGTCTACGAAAAACTCCTTACTGGGTATGATGTCAGGGAGAGGACCCTAAAGGGAGAAGTTGAAGCTTGTAGACAAATTGCTGAACTGCTGGACCAAGAGAATAATAATTTGCAGAAAGAGCTAGCACAATATAAGTTTGCAGCCTCTTCTTCAACAGCGGTAATCCCAGTGACTGATGAGGGATTTTCCTTCTTAGAGGTTGAGAATGCCAAATTAAGGCAAGAGTTGGATATCCTGAGAAGGTCTAGTACTTCTACTTCTACTCGGGGATGAGGAAGAGGTTCTCGTGGGCGAGGAAGAGTTGCCCAGGATGTTGTCGAGGAACGAAGTACTCCACCTGCTCGGGGTCGATCAAGAACTCCTCGTAGTATTGAAGAAGATCGTACTCTATCAACATTGGAAACTCAAGCGTACCAATTTAATGCAAAAGATCGGGCTTTGTCTGAAGTGTCCAAAAAAATCCAAACTCTGGAGGATCAACTTGCATCGACAAAATCTGCTCTGGATAATAAGGATGCTCTTGCCAGAAACTTTCATGAGAAGCTTGAAAAGTTGACATTTCAATTTAATAAGCAGCCCAGGGAGTTTTGGATGGCTGGATACAATGAAGCGTTATTTCACTTAGATGATCGTATCCAGAATGCCAATAACGAGGGTTACAAGCAAGGTTGGCTGAATGCCTTGGGCGTGCTGAAGCTCGAACAGGGGCACTACCTGTGGAATTATTATGATCCCGGGGTTCTTGACTTGCCAGTGCCACCGTATAACTTGGACATGGAATGGATCCCAGCTCGTGCCATTCCTCGGAGCTTAATTGCAAAATACCTTGGCGACTATAATCTCCACTCTCAGATCGAAGTATCTCGTCCCGAGCATCTATTGGATACTCCTTCAGTAATGAATGTCAAAATGCTCCGAGATATTAACTTTATTAATTCTCCTCTTTGCCTGGAAGATCCTCCTGCTGGCGAGGAGCATGTTTCAAAAGCTAAGGGAAAGAAACCAATAGAGTAGGGATCTCAATGTAATAGTTAGTACACATGTAATTTGTAATTCATTTTGAATTTTAATGAAAGACTTTCATTTTCTGTTTGCAAATCTGTATTGTTATTGTCTTGTGCTTGTAAAACACTATTGTATGGTTCATCGACCAATTTAGTAATAAAAATTACAAGTATTCGTAATGTTGCTCGATCACTTAATAATAAAGTAATGAGTATATAAAAAAATGTTTAAAATTTCTCCAACCAACCAAGGTTGTCAAATTTTGAGGTTGCCAAATTGTGCTCGTCGACCAATTATAGTTAGTGAGAGTTTTTATTACCTACCAGCTATACTTGGTAAATTTTTGTCTTTTTCATAAAATGTGCCCGACCAACCAAGGTCAAAGATTTTTCCTCATCGACCAACTACAGTTAGTGGGTTTTTATCCCCGACCAACAATACTTGGTTCAGTTTGGAATATTTGTTCTTCGAGGAACTTTTATGTAATAAACTTACTTCCCGACCAACATAAGTTTGAATTTGAGATAATATCTTACTTCCTAACCAACCGAGATTGGTCTTTCGTCGATCATCTTTTGGTCTCGTCCTTTTACCAACCGGAGTTGGTCGTAGGTCTGAACTATCATGTCCACTAGCTCTTTTACCAACATGAGTTGGTCACGTTAGTGTACGCCTCCTAACCAAAGGAGTATAGTTTGTTCTCGCCCTTTTACCAACCGGAGTTGGTCGTGAGTCTGAACTATCATGTCCACTAGATCTTTTACCAACCTTAGTTGGTCACACTAGTGTACGCCACCTAACCAAAGGAGTATAGTTTGTTCTCGCCCTTTTACCAATCGGAGTTGGTCGTGGGTCTGAACTATCATGTCCACTAGATCTTTTACCAACCTTAGTTGGTCACACTAGTGTCCGCCTCCTAACCAAAGGAGTATAGTTTGTTCTTGCCCTTTTACTAATCGGAGTTGGTCGTGGGTTTGAACTAACGTCTTCTTTTTACTGTTGAGCAGCGTTGCGTACCGAGCAGCGTAGTGTTAAACACACTAGTATTCCCCAAAAAACTTTCAATAAAAGGAGAAAAGATTGTGAAATATCATCGTTTTATTCATATTGATGGAACTGCTTTACATTTTACATCACTGATAATACTTGCGTAGGTGTTCAGCATTCCATGCATTCTTAAATTCCTCTCCTTCTAGAGTTGCTATTCGGTAAGTTCCTGGTCGGACAACTGCAGTAACTCGATAAGGTCCATGCAAGTTTGCTTTCAACTTATTTTGCTTCTGAATGACCTTCTTTAGCACGTAATCTCCTTCTTTTAAGTCGCATTTTTTCACCCTCTTGTTGTAGAACAGGGCTGTTCGCTGTTGATAAGCAGCATTCCTAATGGCTGCCTCTTCTCTAACTTCCTCGAGCATGTCCAAATCTAATCTCCCAATCAGGTCGCTGACTAGGGAATTGAAATTAATCACTCTGTGTGTTGGAAGACCCAACTCGGCAGGTATTACAGCCTCACTTCCAAATGCCAGCATATATGGTGATTCTCCAGTCGCTGCTCGGGGAGTTGTTCGGTAAGCCCACAATACTGACTGTAGCTCATTAATCCAATTAGCTTTAGCCTCACTTAGCCTCTTCTTCAAACCATTTAATAATGTTCTGTTTGTCACTTCAGTCTTCCCATTGCTTTGAGGATGGCCTGGTGCTGAATGAACCTTCAAAATGTTTGACTGATGACAATAGGCGGCAAACTCCTCGTTATCAAATTGTGTTCCACGGTCTGTGATGAAGGCATGAGGGAGACCATATCGGCAGACGATGTTCTTCCAAACTAATTGGTACACCTTCTCGTATGTCATATCAATCAGAGGCTCAGCTTCTACCCACTTAGTAAAATAATCCACTTCGACGACGAGGTACTTGAATCTTCCTCGGGTCGTTGGCAGTTGTCCAACCAAATCAATTCCCCACATGGCAAAAGGCCAAGGGGAAGTAATGGGTGTCAACAATTCTTGTGGAGTTCGTCGGAAGGAGGAAAAACTTTGGCATTTATCACATCTCTTAGCATAGGCTATACAATCAGCCCTCATCGTTGACCAGTAGTATCCCTGCATCATCACCCTTTGCAACAGTGTCCGACCTTCTACATGAGCTCCACAAGACCCTTCATGGATCTCTTCAATCAATTCTTTCACCTCGGAGGGATGTACACATCTTTGTAAACATGCCATAATTCCTCGTCTATACAAAACACCATTAGTTAGTACATACCGAGCAGCTTTAAACTTCAATTTCTTGGCAGCGATCTTATCCTACGGTAATTCTCCTTCCTCGACATATGCCCTGATGGGATCCATCCAAGATGGTCCTAAATCAAGGCTAATAACATTCTTCGTCAGGCCTTCATCTATGCTTCGACTTTCTAACACCTCAATTTGTATCGTTCTTCGCAACTCGATACGAGTAGCTGATGCTAGTCGGGCCAGTGCGTCTGGTTGTGCATTCTCCATTCTTGGTATTCTGATCAACTGAATGGCATCAAATTCTTCCAACAACTCCATCGCCTTTGCATGATACTTGACCATTAATTCTCCTTTAATTGCATACGTTCCCATCATCTGATTCATAATTAAATGAGAATCACTGAATACCATCACTTGTTGCGCTTCCATAATCTTTGCTAAATTAAGACCTGCTATCAAGGCTTCATACTCAACCTCATTATTGGAAGCTTTGAATTGGAATCGTAAGGAATATTCCACGTCAATCTCGTCTGGGGTGTTCAAAACAATCTCGGCCCCACAACCTGTTGTGCAAGATGACCCATCTACATAAAATCTCCATGTAGGTAACTCGTCTTCAAATTTCTTTTCTAACAGAGTTCCTCGGTGAAATATCTGATGTTTCCTTTCATCCTCCCCTGGTATTTTTTGTTCTTCGTCGACCATCTCTTCTCGCCCTTTTACCAACCGGAGTTGGTCTGGGTTTGAATTTTATGATCTTTCTACATCCACAAGCCCTTTTACCAACCGGAGTTGATCTGGACTCATGTCTGTTGATCCTGTAACATCCACAGGTTGGTCAGCGAGCAACTTTTGCTCCTCGGGGGTATCAGGATATGTAAATTCTGCTATAAAGTCTGCTACAGCCTGCCCTTTTAATGACGATCTGGGTTCATATATAATATCATATTCACCAAGCTCTATTGCCCAATACATTAGTCTTCCTGATCTTTCTGGCTTATGAAGGGCTTGTCTCAATGGCATGTCGGTGTATACGACAATGGTATGGGCCTGGAAATAAGGCCTCATTCTTCTACTTGCTTCAATTAATGCCAATGCCAATTTTTCCAACTTTGGGTACCTGATCTCTGCACCTCGGAAAGCCTTACTTATGTAATAAATTGACTTCTGGACTCCATTCTCCAATCTGATCAATGCCGAGCTGACTGCATTCTCTGATACTGCCAGGTATAAGTACAACTTTTCTCCCATCACTGGCCTGGACAGCAGTGGAGGTGTTCCCAGATATTTCTTCAAGTCTTGAAAGGCTTTTTCACATTCATCATTCCACTCGAAAGTTTTTCGGAGTGCTTTAAAGAATGGAAGGCACCTATCAGTTGCTCGAGATACAAATCTATTGAGCGCTGCAACTCGTCCTGTAAGACTCTGCACTTCTTTCTTCGTCGTTGGAGATCGCAACCCTAAAAGAGCTTTGATCTTTGCTGGATTTGCCTCAATGCCTCTCTGGTTGACGATGTACCCGAGGAACATTCCTTCTCGTACTCCAAAGGTGCACTTCGTCGGGTTGAGCTTTATCTGGTATTTATCCAGTTGATCAAAGGTCTGACCTAAGTCAACTAGATGATCAGCATCTTTCTTGCTCTTTGTCAGCATATCATCGACATAGACCTCCATATTTCAACTGATTTCTTCGGCAAAAACCTTGTTCATCATCCGCTGGTATGTCGCTCCTGCATTTTTCAAACCAAAAGTCATAACATTATAACAATAAGTTCCCCTAGGGGTAATAAAAGAAGTGCTTTCCCTATCTTCAGGTTTCATTTTGATCTGGTTGTATCCAGAGTAAGCGTCCATGAAGCTGAGTAGCTCGTGTCCCGAGGTAGCATCCACTAGTTGATCAATTCTGGGCAATGGAAAATGATCCTTTGGGCATGCCTTGTTGAGATCAGTGAAATCGACACACATTCTCCATTTATTGTTTTTCTTCTTCACCATCACCACATTTGCCAACAAGTCAGGATACTTCACATCTTCAATGAATTGGGCTTTCTGGAGCTTCTCGACCTCCTCTTGTATAGCTTGATTCTTCTCAGGACTAAATACTCTTCTTCTTTGCTTTACAGGCTTGATCTCCTTATTCACATTGAGCTCGTGACATAAGAAGTTTGGATCTATTCCTGGCATGTCCTCATGACTCCATGCAAAAGTTTTCTTCCTGTTTCTCAAGAAAGTTATCAACTCCTGTTTTATTGAAACATCCAACGATGAACCTATCTGGGTTACTCGTTCAGGGTGTTCGTCGTCCGGAATAACATTTTCTGTAGATTCCACCACCTGTCCTTTTACAAGTTGGGATTCATCTCTAGGATCGAGTGTTTCAATTTCTGTACCTTCCTCCACCTGGTAGGTAGTAGTCTTTTTCCCTGACTCTTCAAGCTCCTCTTTCTCGACAGACGAATAATAACATTCACGAGCTACTTTCTGATCACCTTTCACAACTCCTACTCCGAAATTTGTAGGGAATTTTATGTACTGATGTACTGTAGATGGGACTGCTTCAAACTTTTTCAAACCAACTCTTCCCATGATGATGTTGTAAGATGACTGCACATTCTTATCCATCACAAAGAAGCGTATTCTCTCTGTTCGACAAGCAGGCCAAGTTCCAATGAATATATCCAACTTGATCGTCCCAAGTGGAAAAACTTTCTCGTCTGTGATAAGGTTCTAATTGAGATAATTTCAAATTTAAACTGTCAAAGCATGAATAGTATATGATGTCGGCCGAACTACCATTATCTACTAGTACCCTTGAAATCACTACTTCTTTCATCCTCATTTTGATCACCAAAGGGTCGTCGTGAGGGTAAAGAACACCTGCCAGGTCGGTTTTTGAAAAACCGATGACCAGCTTCTCTTTGTTTACCTTCCTCGGGTGATCCTCTTCAGCCAAATTTATCCGCTGAATGTATGAGCGAGCCTGAGCCTCACCGAGGTAAGCTTTTCTTTCTGCAGTAAGGTCTCCTCCTCCTGCATCTCCTCCTGTAATGACATTACAATCAAATGATCCAAAGCGTATTGAAAATACCTCTCGTTCTGGCTGCCTTGGTTTCTTGGGAAGATCGGGGTCATCCTCTGTATCATCTTCATGATCCCTTTTCTTTTTCTCCTCTGCTCGACGAGGAGATCTAGACCTTTCTCTAGTTCGGTCATTATTTCTTCTTTCGCCTCCCCCATCAACATACTTTGCTAATTTCCCTCTTCGGATGAGTGTTTCAATCTCGTTCTGAAGAGCTATGAAATTTTTGGTCATATGGACGTGATCCTTATGGAACTCGCAGTATTTATCCCTATTCCTCAGGTCAGGGTCTGACCTCAGTTTCTTTGTCCACTTTACTTCCTCGTTATTCTTGATTTCTTCCAAGACATGATTAATACCCATTTTCAAAGGAGTGTAATTATCGAATTTCTTCAGTACTTCCCATGACGATTTATTATTCTTGGAATGCTTGTCACCTCCATTCCCCTTATGCTCTTTCTTCTTGGATTTGTCGTCTTCCACCTTGGTTTCTTTATCCATATTCTTCTTCGCAACCATAGCCTCCTCGGCATTCATGATTTTGGCCGCTTTCGCCATCAACTCTGACATAGTTGTAGGTGGATCTTTGGCCAAAGTGTAATACAACTTGTTAGGCAACAACCCACTCATCAAGGCGGTGATTGTTGTCTTTTCTTCATAATCTATAACTTCCAATTTCTCGTTATTGAAACGAGTTATGTAATCTCTAGTACTCTCACCAGATTTTTGTCTAACACTTAACAAGTGTGCTACTCTTTTTACTGGCTTTGCCCCAAAACAGAAATTTCCGATGAACAACTCGGCCAATTGAAAGAAAGTTGAAATCTTACCTCGAGGAAGATTGTTATACCATATCTGGGCAGCTCCAGTAAGAGTTCCTGAGAATGCTCTGCATCTCATCTCGTTGGGGACGGCATAGATGTCGGCAGCAGCTTGATATTGCTCTATGTGTAGAACATGATCTGTCTTTCCATCATATTTGGGGGTCACCACTGGTGCTTTAAACTTTGATGGGGTAGGAAAACCCACAATGGCCTGGACAAAAGGTGTCCCTTGAACAAAAGTTCGTTGTAAAGGATTCTTCGCCTTAGCCATTTCTCCCAATCTATCCTCCAAGCGCTGAATGGAACCCTTCCACACATCGTTTCCTTCCTCGGGCTTATTAGTTCGAGCAATTGATTGTTCTGATGTGGCCTCTTGAGATCTATCTTGATGAGCAACTGGTCATGATTGTGTTGATCCTTCTCTTAGATCTGATGGTCGTCGAAAACTCCTCGACACGGTCTTAGGTGGACTCTTATTCCTCCTAGGGCCTAATCGACGGAAAGGAGACACCCTACTCAGTCTTTCCAAGGCATTGGGTCTTTATGGAGAGAGAGTGATACGTTGATCAGTATCTGTAGCCCTTATTGACGAAGTTCGCCCAGGTTGATAAGAGAAATCATCAGATTCCTCATTACGATATGACTCAGTACGCCTGGATCGTGAAGAAAGTAAGTAGGTTTGCCTCTGACCACTTCGCTATCCTGAACGTGCATGTGCACCGCCATGAAGGGTCTGTATGAGTTGCCTCATTGTTTCTTGCATGGAGGTTTGTCCTTGAGCCAGATTCGTCATAATCCCAGCCAGATCTAGAGGTGCAGAGGGATTTGGAGGATTTCCAACATTTCCAGCATTTTAATTGCTGGATTCCGGGTTATCTGCCATTGATGATGAATGACTTTCGGTGAAAAACGATAATAACAATCGTTCCCACAGACGGCGCCAATCTGTTGATGTAAAAAACTAGATAACTCTAATAATTTAATCACAGATAAATAAATGAGACATAAATTTTTTTAAGTGGTTCAGCCTTGTATGAATGGCCTACATCCACTGTTATGTTATTGCTGAGTGTTTGGGAATTTTCGATTACAAGTTCTATCAAGAAATTTCGGTCCCCTTGAATGAGGGTGATACAAGGTATTTATAGACTTTAGGCTGTACATGAAAGGCTGTTACATTAAATGATACACATATGAAAGGGTAATTCATTTAATGCTCTTCAAACGTGTGCGTCAAGATGATAAGCATTCAATGAATAGTTGAACTGTTGATTATCTGGCAATTAATGCTGCGGTCGAGATGCAGCTCGAACCGCCTTAGTTGCTTCGTCGTCCAAGAGTTCCTCGGAGGACAAGAGTTCCTCGGAGGGTTGGTGTTCCTCGGAAGACTAGTGTTCCTCAGAGTACACCTGTTTCTCGGAGTGAGTATGTTGGTCGGGGGAATGATCTTCCTCGTTGCTATTGTGCCACGTAGATTGACACGTGTCTTCTTATTATTTGTCCACATCAGCATACTAATTTTGGTATCAACAACAGCCAACAATCTCTCTTACCCTTTTTTCTTACCCTTCCCCAATAATCTCTTTTGGATCGAGGTATTTTGTTTACCCTTCTCCACCATTGTCTAAAAATCCACGGTCAAGGTATTTTATTTTATTTCTCACTCGATTTATGGATCTTAGGTGTTGTGTACATGGAAGGGATGGTGTCTGATTTGATGTTTGATACTTATCTCATTCATACATTTAGGAGTTCACGTGCTTGATAATGAATTAATTTTTTTATAGTACATTACATATTAAGTTATTTGAGATAAAGATTGGGGTTTTAATTGGTGTGTTCATTATTTTCTGATTAGATATTTATTTTTTTCCCAGATCTATGAATATTGGATGTTGGTTGTTGTCTCTCCAGTTTGGGTTCAAGGCATCTCTATATTGTAAGTGAATAAGCTGTGTTTATGGTGTTTTTTACTCACTCATATATAAATAAGCTGTGTGTATGGTGTTTTTCATTCTCTCATATATAATTTTTTTAAAACCCTAATAATTTTTTAACTCTAATTGCGGATTTAATATCTGTAGATTGTTTAAACAGAGTAACCACTAAGGAGGAGGTCAGTTGGGTAGTTTGAACATACTAATTAAAGTTAATATTGTATTTGGTTCGTGATAAAATATATTTAATGGTCTTTTATTGATTAATATTGTGAAATAGGTTATTATTGGTGAAAATGTGTCCATGTTATGGTGAATTTAGGTAATTTCGCTTCTCATGTTGTTGCCTTTCATGTACTTTTATTTCTAGTTATGTGGTGAAATTAGCACATTTATATTTACATATTTTGTTCATATTTACATAGTATAGTTTGTGAAATTGGTTCTGTGAACATGAAACATACCATGTGGTGGTTTGTTCAGTGTGGTGGTTTGATGTTATATGAAGTTATGGGTTAATATGGCAGTGGTGTAGGTTTATCCTTTTTTTCTCTTCTTTTTTAGTGACTGTTTTTATTTAGAATTTAGATGTTGAAAAGTGACAAGACAATGGAACATATAATATAATCATGTTAATATTTTTAGTTCAAATGATTATGTATTTCTTCTTTACATGTATTGTTATTTGCGTGAATGTAAGTTCTAAAGAGTTTATTTGTAGTAACCAACATTTTCACTTTGTTTTTAGGTTCATGGTTGGGTTTTCTTTCTTTTTAGAATGGCCGGCGAAAAAGATTTTGCACATTAACAAACTCTATGTTTTTTCTCTAATTGAGGTTTCATGGGTACTTGAATAATTACAAAGACGTGGGAAAATATATAGATCTAATTCCTTTTGAATTTGAAAAATCTATACTGCCCTGTTTTGGTTATGTTTTAGTGAACTAGGCATGTTGGTTGTTCTTGATTTTGACTGTTTCCTTCATAACAACACTGCTCATAGTAGCATTGTTCATTATAACAGTCAAAAGAACTGTCAAAATGGGACTCAACACTGCTTACCATTTTGAAGAAATGAACTTCAAAAGACTTTCAAATATATGAATTGCACTGCTTACAAATTTTCTTCATAACAACATTGGCCATTATAAAAATCGAAGGTAATAATCATTATTTGAATTCGTTAAAGTTACCCAACAAGATTTGGGAGTTAAGAGAGGACAATTAGTATTATCTCTCATTAAATCATTGAGTTGTCGACTATCCTGTTGGTGAATCTAGTTCATACATACAGGTGAAGATACGATGTCAATCTTATTTGCCTCTGTATTGATGAGATTTTTATAAGTTGTTTCTTTCATTTAATATATGGAATAATTACAGTTATGTATTTGTTTATTTTGTTTTTCATGCAAACTGTGTTTTGTTTTGCTCTAAAGTGTGGCCAAAGATGCTCAGCGCTCAAACAAAATTTTCCTTAAATGTATAGATTGTTAGTAAAATTAATTTATGTAAACAATGTTTATGATGATATGTAATTTTATATAATAAGGATTAAAGGGTTTTCTACTGTTTCATAAACCCTTAACACGACAACCGATTGTGACTTGGACACCAAGCTGAGAAAGGGACGGTTGTGAAAAGGCTCCCAACATTTCACGTTACTCTAGTAAATGCTACAACTTAACCCATTCTCACATCAACTCCACCAAATACTCTATCCTTGATAGCCCTCGATATCAATGTTCTCTCTCTATATCCTCTTTCCTTTTCTCACTCTATTATTATCTATGTCTCACACATTTTCTTTATTTTGAAAATGAGCTTCCTCTATACGCCATATCTTCCATTAAACCATTGTGACCTTTGTTCTCATCATTTGTTTCTGTCAATCACTACCTGACTCACACCATTTCAGTTAAAAATATAGGATTTTCTAAGTTATTTTTTTATTTTTCTTAAATTTTTGATGACGCCTATTCATTTTTATTTTGTAGGTGTTTTAGTAATGAAGAGATGGAGGCTCGACATAGATCATCTCTATTTTTTGAACCACCCAAGTTCTCTCCGTCCAAGCAGTAAAGGTATTTCCTCTTCCTCGGGTTTATGAAGTCTTTGTTTTTAAAACCTTCATATTGGATCTAACAGGTGTTTATTTTTTAACACATATCTTTTACACCTGATGTTACTATGGCTTCGATGTTTATTTTCTAACACATATCTTTTGTCCTATCTGAAAAAATTCAAATGGTATTCATTATATCCTATCTTTTTGCTGGAATATATTTTTTAGTTATTTTAGGGTAAAAAGTTCTCAGTATTATTGGATTCAAAGTGTTATTTAAGATTAACTCACTTATTCATATGTTTTACTAAAATTACTCTGTTCTTCTTCTCCTTCACTTTGGTTTTTAATAGATGCCCATTATCAGATGCATCTCTTATTATTTCAAATGGTATTTTACATAATTCGTGTAATAGTTTGATTAGTTTGGTTCAACAGATGCGATCCATCCGTTTTATGGCAAGCATTATATGTACTTTTTTCATTTTCTGATTGTTTTGTAAAGAGTTCATCTTCCATTTTACATATTAAAAAATTTATAAACTAGTTTTAACTATATTTTGAATTTTAGTTGATTATGTTTTAACTATATGTATGCAGATGCCCTCCCTCCACTTATGTGTACAGATTCCCTCCCTCCGCTTATGTTGATTATGTTTTAACATAAGATTATTTTGGGTGATACATGAACTCATTTTGGGAGAACAGTCTTTTAATGTTTGATTACATGAACTTTCTTTTATTAGTTAATAGATATGTTTCTTTGCCTAAACCTTAATCGCCTAGAATGTTGATTATATTTCTCGGCTTTAACAATTTTTGTTTTAAATTTTCTTAACAGGGAATTTGACATTGACAATCGACAATCAATCGTGCTTACATAAATCATAGTAAGTCCCCCCGATATGTTTCGAAAAAGTCCCCATAAGGATCTTTGCAACATAATAGACCGTTCTGTTATTTTTTTCTGTTAAATTATTGAGCGACTTTTATTGCAAAATTACAGAGTTCATGCTGCTATCTTGAGCTGTTGTCCAAGCTGCAAGTTATTTGGATGTGTGACCTCTTTCCCTTGGTCTTGAAGCTACTAGTGGTGGTGTCATGATTGCATTGATCCTAAGGAATATAACCATCCTAAAAATTAAAGAGTGTGTCTTATTTACTTACTCACACAACTTTTACAGAGTTTTTTTAATACTGATTGTGTTTTTTTTATCAGTTCTGATAATTGTGGTATTTTATCTACAGGTCTTATCTACACACCACGTGTCTTATTTATACTGATTTCGATATTCACCTTTCTTCCTATACTAATAGAATTTATCTACAAACTGAGTCAGTATTTTACCAAGTCGGCTACAGGTCTTGTCTACATACCATAGGTCTTAGATAAGACAGCATTGTGGTGCCTTATCTACTGGTTTTATTATTGTGGTGTGTTTTTTTTATTATAAAAAACCTGCAGTGTGATTTCGATAATTTCTCTTTGCAATGCATTTAATAGGATTTCGTAAAATATCGATCCACACAGAGTTGATTTCACCTTGATGTAGCTGACCCATCTAATTGAGATCACGCAATTCAAGGGCAAAGAAAATTCCTTTACTTACCTTTTTAGTCCTTTTTCTTGATTAGTAAAGTTAAACAGATGGTTTAATTAGGATGAGACTATTATTATAGTTCATAAGTACTAATAAAATGGATACCATTGCTCAAAGCATTGAGAAGATGGTCCTATTTTATTCATTGCATTGTTCTTTATGCTTAATGTTTTTATTTGACCGAATAGAATATGATGGAAATAGTTCAAATGAAGGGGGACTGCTCAATTAAAAACATCAAGAAGATTTTGCAAAACAAGCGCAGGTGCATCATAATACAAAACAAGCGCATCATGATACAATACAGGTGATGGGTCCTGGGGGTTGATTTAAGTTGAAGATTTATGCCCTTGGGCCTTTTGATGTTGGGTCAATTTTTCAAGTTAATATCATCTCTAATGGACGAAAAACATCATTAGGGCTAGTGATCCACAGCTATATGATAGTTGTTTCAATGTTTCTAAATGGTCAATGGTCTTGGTTCGAAATGATTCTTATTTATCATGTTACACTCATCATGGAAAGACCAAAAATGCATACTCATAGTGATCTCTTTAATACATTAATTTCTTTATGTATCACTAAACTTACTTTAAGAGAATGTATATTTGGAGTCAAACTTGATAGCAAGATGAAATGTAAAGGTTGTGTGCATACTACAATATGGATCATATAATACCTATGGAACCATATACGCACGTCCAGAAGTATCAACATCTATGCCCCCAAAATCCTTCCCCGCAGAAGAGTTATGCACAACCAGTAGCATCAACTTCTACGCAATCTGTTTTAGTTCCTCCTCGGGATTATTATGGAACTTAATCTTGAGTTGGCAATCATAATCAATTTTCTTCTTCTCTATAACAAGTCTTTATGGAAGTGATCATATATATATATATATATATATATATATATATATTTATGTGTATAATCATTTTTCTTGATTCATAATGCATCATGTTTTGTATTTAGTGTTTGGTTTGTAAACGGTAGATGATTTGTTAGCCAGTGTTTCTACTTTGGCAATATTTTACTAATTCTTTTATTAGTATAATGGGCAATCTGAACTTTAGACATTATGTCTTTTATTGTTTCCAGTAGATATGAAATTCAACTTATATTTTCTCAACTATTTTCTTTCTTGCTTGAAATACTCCTTTGATATGTTTCGACAATCTCCGCTGAGCATTCTAAATTTGATTAAAGCACGTGTTTTTCCATTTCCACATTTCCACATTTTATTTTGAGTCCCTAGCATGAAAACAAGTACACAGAGAAATCAAATTATTACCGTGCCGATTTATTACTCTATGGTGTTTAGATACAACTAATGTAATATATTTTAGGCATTTCAATTAATGCTAATTATGCCTTTTACTATTGTTGCCTCAAAACGGTAAATTCAATTATTATTGTTGGCTTAAAAAGATGAACTCTATTAGTGGTCTCAATTTTTATTGTTCATGAAATAGTAGTGAACAACATTCTGTATTTCAAGGACGACGAACGAAAGTGAAACACCAACCTGCAATTTAAAGAATTTGTAACACTTGAAAAGGTTAGTTAAATACATAATTCATGCCACTGCATATACATAATTGGGGATAATAAATTTTATGCAATTTACAATTCTAATTTCACTTAGTTAGTGTCATGATTTAAATTATGACTTGACTTTCAAGATTTTCATTAAGTAAGGCATTGGTAATGAAGACAAGTCTATTAGTTCATGTTATGTTTGTAATGATATCAGCATTCCCTCAAACTACATGCAAGTCATTTGCTTTGCGTATTAAATTTTGAAGTATAAATTTTGCGTCTTAAATCATTTGGTTTTAATTAGGCTAACTAGGAGATGGTTTTACAGTTCACATACATAGTAGTTCTCAGATGGTATGAACTGGATCATATGGTATAACAGTTCTCAATTAGTGTTCTAAATATTGGATCAAAAAGAAGTACAAGAATTGATCGATGCATTTGAGATATTCGGTGAAGATGGTCCCGCTAACAAGGCTGCTGCTACCGAGGATCAAGTAGCTGCTGAATCGGGTGGATAGTTTGCATATTGATGTTTTTACATGGACTAGGTTAAAAATATTATGTTTATACGAGGTTTTGGAAAGACTATTCTGTAACAACCCTCTCTTTTAGCAGGCTAATTTTATATTAATTTTACCGCATAAGGTAGTTATATAAAATGTTGGAACTGGAGTAAATATTAATTGAATGAGTTAGAAGTTAATATTTACTGGAATGTTGTATATTTACCGTATGTGTAGGTAAATATCCTCATGTTGTATGTTTTATAGTGTAATGTATTTTAAATGACATCATGGTTAAAAGGAAATTGGAACTCGAAATAAATTATAAAATTGACGGATGCCAATTTAGAGGTTGTAGTTAGTCACAGAATGTCCGAGACAGTCAAAATAAGTGGCATATCGTATTTTTAGGTTCCGGGTACTTTTGATTGGTTTTAATGTAAATGCGTATCTAGGAGTCATTTTTAATGTGGTATTAACCATTTAAGTTGGGGACTTTAGACTTAAGCCACGATTGTAAGTCTTGCCCCTTATTTCATTTCTCATTTGTGTGTGTTACCAAACTTAGAGAGAGAGAGAGAGAGAGAGAGAGAGAGAGAAGAAGAAGAGAACTTGGGAGAAAAAAGAAGAAAAGAGAGAGATTGAAGCTTGGATTGTTTCTACCAAGAACAAATCTGAGATTTCAACCTTAAGACAAGTTTTCTACTAGCTAATATATGATTTAAGATGAATAATTTGTGTGATAGTTGTGTATTTACATTTATGGATCAAAAATTTGAAATTTATGGTATTTAAACCTTAATCTTAGTTTTTAATGATAAAATTATAGATTATAGTGGTTATACATCATGTAGGATGATTTTGGGTAGATTAGTGATGTTGGATGGGTGTAAAAATGGCAGAGATTTGAGGTTTGAGGAAAAACTAGGGTTCATAACCCTTAAAGCCATTCTTGGCAAATTCGCAGGGGAGAATCGATTCGTCCCCTGGGTGAATCGATTCACATAGGGCCAGTTTCCAGGTCTGCTTGGACCGAATCGATTTGGGTCCAAGCCGAATTGATTTGGCAGTTTACAGAATCCTTGGTTTCTTTGTTCGAACCAATTCGGCCCTAGGGCTAATCGATTCATTTTTCCGCTGCTTTTGAGTTAATTTTATAGCTCAATTTCAATTCATTTTCTTTAAGTTTAAGGCCTAGGAACCTTCTTGAATGAAGTAAACATAGAGTCCTAGAGTTTTAGACGAGTTAGTTATTTACCCTACATTAGGATTGGGTTATGTGGGGACTTTTTCGGGGATATGACATTTGATGTTAGGGCATTATTTTCTTCTAGTTAAATATATTGAGACTAGGAGTTATAGAGTTGTGTTTGGGAGAATTTAGGAGCTCAATGGAGATATGTTAATCTTGATGGTCCATAGTAACACCGCAAACGAATGTTGGGAGAATAAATTGAAAATTTATTCATTCCTTTGAGGTATGATAGTATTGGGGTTTTAAATTAATTCCCTAAAATGTTTGGAGATAATTAAGAGTTTATTAACTCATTTGAGGTTGTAATAACGATACGAATTACATATGGCTCCGAATAAAAAATGAGGTATTTACAAAATGTAAATGACTATGGTTTCGAATAAAATGAAACATACATGTGTAAAATGAAAATGAAATGGAAATGGTAATAATTATGGTAAATGATAATTTACTTAATTACGAATTCGGTAAATGCTAATTTTCTTAAACATGCCTATCTAAATGCCATCATAAGGGAAGTTTCGTGCGTGAGGTGATTCCCCCTGTCTAGTGAATGCAGGGTGGATATAGTCCCAGGCCATATGAGCGTTGTTGTATATTTTTTGCCCTGGTGAGGTAATTCTGGGTGTGGTTATGACTCTCCCGCAGGCATATGGCCGCTTCCCGACGTTGTGATAGGTGCCCAGGTTGCCTTGTTTGATAGGCCCCTGGAAGATGATCTTTTTTTAGGGGCGCGCCCAGTGGAGAAATTCGGAGGGGCAGTCTTAGAATCGTTATATGTATATAAATATAACAATTCATAATCAAGTGGGATTTGATGTATTGAGATATGCCATAAAGAGCATAATGAAGTGCCATAAAGAGCACAATGAAATGCCACAAAGAGCATTTGTTGATGATGATATTCCTGCTAAAGAATGGAATGCCATAAAGAGCATATACTTATGATTAAAATTTCTAATAAGGAATGGAACAATGAGATGAATCAAATTATATGATCTAAGCTGTTAATTTAATGTTAATTATTCTTATTCTCCTGCATAATTAAATTAGATTCATGATTAATTAAATTGTCTTAGCTTATGTTTTAAAATTGTGTAGGTAGATTCTTATTTCTATTCATCATAATTTATCATTCATAACTGCCATACACTTTATTCATCTAGTAATCAAATAAAACCGGGCCCTGGCCCCTTCATATTTCTTGTTGTGCATGCATATTATATCCGCTCAGGTACTCCGCCGCAAGGACATCTGAACTGACTTCCTATCCCGGTGTTTTTGGCGAGCAGTGATGCTTTGCGGGTACTTACGGGACGTATTGCAATAGACGCCGTCATTCTTGCACTCTCGTTAAGATCGAGTCTTTTACTCGGAGGTGAGGCCCAAGCTTTTGTAATTGTCTAATGAAATGTATGATGTAATTTATTGAACTCATTTAATATTATTGTATGAGACTGTTGACCGACAGCATATTCGGTCCCTTATTGTATATTTAGGGTGTATGTAATATTATATACCTGGGGTTTCCACTTTGTTTTTAAATTAGGTTGTTTAAATTCTTTTCTTTAATTTATATACCAAAAATTTTTGGCAACCTGTTTTTCTTAAATACGGAGTGGTTATCCTGTATACTTATTTTATTGTCGTGATGCTGAGAATGATTCCAGCCATGATTCCTGTTTTATTGGAGTATCAGGCTCGCCACCCCTATTTCGGATCACGGGTTGTCACAGATGGTATCAGAGCATCAGGTTCTAGAGTCCTTAGGGGTCTGTGTGAACGCTTTACGCTTTCAGCGTTGTTTTTGATTGGACATAGAGCCTTAGGATTAAGATCGTTAATTTCTCTTGTGAGATTTCGTTCTCCCACCATGAGGTAGAACTTATATAATTTGTTACGTGTTCGTGTGAGAATAGTAGGTCGATTGAAGAAGGGTTCCAGGGGAAGTTGTTGTGAAGGCGTCGCGAGAGGGAATTTCTACGAACTGTAAGTTGTGGTCGGGGATGAGGACCGCTTTGGAGGTCACTCCCTTTTTGTGGCATTTCTTGTCTTGCTACTGCGACTACTAATTACAGTAGACATAGTTTTCCAAGTACCGCTAGACGTAGAGAGTGGTAATAAGCTTGAGATTCCGAGCGATGTTAAATTGAAGTGGAGAAGAGCCCACGATAAGCTCCACCTGTTGAAGTAGGATGGAGGAGAATCCTTCACCTATAGGAGTAGTGTTGAGATGGTGAGAATGTGGTCACCATATTCGTGGGTGCAGGAAGTTTTGCCCATGGAGAAACCCAATTGACATTTTCAACAGCGAGTTTCTCTGGGGTAACTGGACTGATGAGAAGATGGATTCTTAAATGCTCAGGAGAGGTTCGGACGGAGGCCGACGGTGAGTAAAGAGTTGTATGGTTAGGGAGGCCGTGCACCAAAATAAGGTTGGTGTAAGGAAGGAAGAGTCCTTCAATGGAATAATAGGCTCTAGAATATGTTTCGTGAACACTTCTAATGGAGCATTGATTATGAAACCCCATTGGTGGACATCCACTTGGGGAGGTTTCATTCAACTAAGGAAGGGGAGATCGATAGCGTGTTCCCCTTTGTTGAGATGGTGAAAGGGAGTCGCGTGGATAATTATTTAGCAGTTAGGGCGGAACAATGGTTATGACATGGAAGAACCACACATTTTCATTATGCTGATTGGAGGACAAAGACAACGATAAGATGCCTGGATGGGGCATTTATGGAAGTATGGTTGGTTCGGATAAGACTCGAGTTCGGTGTTTAACAACCATTAGAATTGACCCGGGGTGAATTGGCAAGAATGTTGGTGGGAATTCCACCTTAGTAGTGGGTGGTGCATCCCCCATGGTAAGATAGAGTAGCATTGTGTTTACTCTAGTTTAGGGTGTGTATATCGAGCTTGTGGTAGTATTGACGCTATTATATAAAGGGTAACTATATGAGTTCCGTGGTACGGAAGTTTTATATTTTCCTTCACTTTTTATAAAGCGAGTGATGATATTTTTATTTAGTGTCATGTGTGTTATGTGTTACTTGTGTTATGTATATTATGCTAGTAAAGATACTTTGGTTTGTTTGAGGTAAGTAGGAAGTTTTCCTTACTTGTTGTGTTATCTTGATTTAATGTTTGATTGTTTGTGTACTATGTATGTGGTTGTTATGCCATATCTCCACGACCAACAATGTTAAGTAGTAATGCATAGGAGGGGTTCCTTGTTTCGATTCATCTTTTGCGGGACACTCCACGCGTGAACCTTAATGATGTTGGGAGTGGATAGATGCTACTTTTCCTTCCTCTTATTATATTTTATTTTGTTGTTAGAAATGGAGTTGAAAGGTTTAGCCAAGAATCACGTTGTTGAGTGATTAAGGGCTACTAAAGTGCGAAATAGAAGCACTGAATATAGTTCTCTCCTCTGATCAATGTGAGGGAGACTGAGATATGAAGTCGAATTGAGACTTCGGGTTATGCCTTGATAAGAAGTCTATTTTAAAAAGATGTAATTATTTATTGGATAAATATTTTTAAGCCTTTACAGAAAGTAATGTCTGATTAGTTGAAATCCTTAATTATGCAATGGTAAGACATAAAAGTAGAATCTCATTAATAGGGTTACGAGTTAGACTTTTACCGATCCCGATCATGTGTCTTAGACCGTTATATCTTGATGAACGACGATGCGAGTTAGTAGTGTAACGGGAGGGTTCCTTATCTGGATTTTGCTTCGGTGAGACGTCCCACACATGAAACCGAGCAAATGTCGGAAGTTGAGAAAGGTCTTGGGCACTAGGTATATACTTAGTATTATATGTATACAACTTAGATAGGATATATATAGATCGACCTTAGATTTATTAGGAAGTAAGGCCTTTAGGGCACGTGATGTTGATTTAGGAAGGTTATAGGGTGTTGACCACAAATATGTTGTGGGTTAACCCTTAGGGGGAGTAGGTCCCTAGAAACGAGGAGTATGGAATCTCGAGAGATTTCGAATGTTAGGCTGATGGAGATGAGACCTCTCCTAGTTAAAGTGTTACATTGGTAACCTAACTTTTGGGTAGTTAAAAGGATGAATTCACTTTCACTCCTAAGCCCATATTGTTAAGCTCGAGAGTGAATTTAACGGTTCAGTTTTTGCCAGGAATGGGGAGTAATAATACTAGAGCATGGACCCATTGTTTGTGCGTCTCACAAGCTTAAACTTGGGGGAAGTATTATTCCACGCTTGATTTAAAATTCATTGTGGTAGTGATCACCTTAAAGTGTTGGAGGCACTATTTCCTAGGTAAGAAATTTAGTCTTTCTCACGAGCAATAAGTTGCAGTAGTATGTCATAGGAGAAATCAAGTTGGTATACAAAGTCCATAACGGACTATTGATTGGATTTTTCTCATTCGCTAAAGTAATGCGATTGGGGTAGTGGATGCGTCGAGTAAGAAACCCATCAGAGATATTTGTGATGGCATGGAAATCCAAATGTAACGGGCATGACTAGGAAGACTTTGTAGCAAGAGAATTTTGGTCTATGATTGACCATTTCACCTACTCGTGTGAAGAAGAGTAGAGGTGGAACGAAGAAGGGTATATTCATAGACTTTTGCATTAAATTGCCGGCACCGAACTGGTCATGATCCTATTTGAGAAAATTGTGGATTGTTCAACCAAGCCGTTACTTTTCCAGACATTGCGGGTGGACGATATTTAGAGGATTATGCCCCATTTTTTATGGAGGGGTGGTAAAACCATGTGAAGTGCCTAACAATAGTGGTGCACCGAGACTAGATTATTCGTATCGGAGGTTGGGCAAAGTTTCCATGATGAAATGGGAACCGTATAGAGATGGAGTATATCTTACCACCCTAAAGTGGATAGATAAATGGAGGAAGTTGACTTAATGCCGAGAGGCATACCTCGAATGTGCATTTTAGGATGCACAGCTATTGGGAGCAGTAGATGTATGGATGGAAATTCTCGTAAAATAATTCGGATCATTTCCTAACATATGGCATCGTGAGTGGCCTAGTGTAACGGTTGAGTAATTAGTATACTCGTTGGATGGAACCAACGGATCATGTGTTCCTTGGACTTGGAGTAGTTCCGGAGCATTTCTTTAAGGATTTGGCTTTGGAGTCATATGCTTTGAAGGAATACGCCTATTCGAGGAGAAGTTGAGTAGTGTTGGGGTTAAGCCATTAAGCATTGGTGTGAGTACCCCTGAGGTGTGATGTAATGCGATTCACGATGTAAGACTATTTACGCCGAGTCGCGTGGTTATCATCTTCCGCCGTAGGAAGTTAGAATTGATAGTTTGTGAGGAACGATTTGTGCTATGCCAGAGCAAAAAGATTGTAGACTGAGATCGATACTGATGACCTTAGTCCAAGTCCACTTTGGGACTCCGTAATAACAAGGGTTTGTTAAGGGCGATAGAATGATAGTTTAAGATAGTATACGCATTATGCGTATAGGGTATACCCGAATTTTGAGGGAAAAATTCCCTCATAAGGGAGGGGGGGGAATATGTAACAACCCTCGCTTTTAGGAGGCTAATTTTATATTAATTTTACTGTATAAGGTAATTATATAAAATGTTGAAACTGGAGTAAATATTAATTGAATGAGTTGGAAGTTAATAATTCCTGGAATGTTGTATATTTACCGTATGTGCAGATAAATATCTTTGTGTTGTATGTTTTATAGTGTCATGTATTTTAAATGACATTATGGTTAAAAGGAAATTGGAACTCGAAATAAATTATAAAATTGTCGGATGCCAATTTAGAGGGTGTAGTTAGTCCCAGAATGTCCGAGACAGTCAAAATAAGTGCCATATTGTATTTTTGGGTTCCGGGTACTTTTGACTTGTTTTAATGTAAATGCATATCTAGGAGTCATTTTTAATGTGGTATTAACCAATTAAGTTGGGGACTTTAGACTTAAGCCATGATTTTAAGTCTTTCTCCTCATTTCATTTCTCATTTGTGCGTGTTACCGAACTTAAACAGAGAGAGAGAGAGAGAGAAGAAGAGAACTTACGAGAAAAAAGAAGAAAAGAGAGAGATTGAAGCTTGGATTGTTGGTACGAAGAAGAAATCTAAGATTTCAACCTTAAGTCAAGTTTTCTACTTGCTAATATATGATTTAAGATGAATAATTTGTGTGATAGTTGTGTATTTACATTTATGGATCAAAAAAATTAAATTTATGGTATTTGACACACCCCAACCCAGTTACTTATAATTAAGTCTGAAAGTCAAAGTGAGTCAAACCATAATTAATTTAACCAAACCATAAACATGAGTTTTAAATTTTAGAGTCATCATTGTAAAACCATATAACTGAAAGCCTTTTTACAACATCAGAGTAGTCATGTCCATAAATAATTTCTTGAAGGATAAGATAACTTAAATACATCATTTACATTTACAAAAAATCATTGTTTCTCCCATTCCTGGCTAACCGAACCCGACCTCCTAGATTTGGCAGTGACATCGCGTTACCTGAAAAATATGAACATAGAACCATGAGCAAAAATAGCCCAGTGAATGCATCACTACTATACTACTGTATGAATTTAAATGCAATCAATCATGTCCATATACTTATGTATTAAGTTATCCATCTAATTCATAATGAATAACCAACCTTTCCGAATCATGATTCACATATCCTGTCTAAATAGACAATTCTCCCCCATTCCTGGTGGAGGAGTAACCCCTTGTCATTAATAGACAAATCTCCCCCATTCCGGGTCGGGGAGTAACCTACCATTTCGGTAAACCAAAATGAACAATTTTATATTGATAACATTATGATCATATTCGTAACAATATACAAATACATCATTCCAGTGAGAACACTCACCTTTGATTATCAACTATGTATTTATGTTTCCTTCAGGTGAAGCTGAACTAGGTTGATTAGACATTACACCTGTCAATCCAACTAAATCAGTACTGAATCTCAATTATAAGTATTATCCTAACATAATTATGTAATTTTTCATGACTATGTACCAACAACATAAATCCACATAAGTCACATTTCATAAACCATGAGTAAAGACAAAACAATGTTATCCATGTTAATAAAGTTATGAACATTCAATCGTAAGAAATATCTCATAAGGAATTTATTACCAAAATTCAAGTAACATGAAATTATACTTGTAAATGTATGTACACATGAAACATGTATTCAAAATAATCTTTGGAAAGAGGAGATAACAATATCTTTTAATGGGGTATCTAATATGGCCTTGGATTATTGCCCACTATACTCAACCATCCTATATTCCTAAATTGTGTAAATACCGGGGTCCAACCTTATCAATATGAAAACATATATGAACATACTTTCCAATAAAAGTGACAGTGTAATTTTTCAAGTTTCCTAGAGCAAGTTATGACCATATCTTTACAACACAAGAAATCTGCCCTACAAGCTCCTCTATTGTTCTTTCAACTTACAAGAATTTTCATAATTTTTCTACAGCATTACTTTCCATTATTTTCATTCCATTTCTATTAAACATACTTAATAGTACATAATTAAATTTTCATAATTTTCTGACTTCATTTTCTATCTCAAAAGCTTGACTAAACTTAGGGCATACCTAAATCAAGTATACAAACAACAACTATGTAATAACTTGAAATCATCATTACGGCCTAACCACAAGAAGATAAATTACAAATTTCGGATATGATATGAATATATGAGTCTACTTTCATATCCACTTGGAATTTCTCAATTAAAGTAATCACACAAAGAGATATGAAAGTTTGAATACAAGGGGTTTCAATAAAAAGCAATTTTAAGGGTTTATGCATTCAACTTAACTTAAACTTTCATATATCCATACATATGCACCCAAGCATGAAAGGTCAATAAACAAATCAGGGATTTATATCATATAAATCATAAATATATGAAAAATAACAAGATTTTCAATTAGGATTACCTTCGGGACTTTTACGTAATTTCTACGGATTTTTCTATACTTTTTCTCCTCACTTTTGCTTCCTAAACTTCTACTTTCTCTTTCCTTAAGCCAAACACTCTTCAAACTGAACCTAGGGTTTGTTTTGATGAAGAAATATGTTAGAGGGAGGGTTTCAAGTCGTCCAAGGATGCCTCCCAAGCCATCCAATCAAATTAAACCATTTGGTTTAATAAAAGATAATTTACTACTTAGAGGGAGTTGAGAGATTTTCACCTTGTTCGTAAATGTGGCTTAACTTCTTACTCGTACATTCGTTTGATGCACTGTTTGTTTATTTACAACCCTGACTCATATGTATACAACCATATAGTTTTCACCTCATGTCAACTGTAAAGTTATAAGGGTCAAAACTAGTCTTAAACAGGAACATTTCTATCGAAAGTAACAAAATTTTGTGTTCGTACATAACTCGACATTTCATGATTTATGAAAGTAGGATTAGACTAAACATAAGAACTTAATATTAGATATACTAATAAAAAATTCTTCATATCACATATGGTAAGTATGATTTAAATATAATTTATCATAATTATATTCGGGTTGTCACAACTCACCCACCTTAGAAAATTTTATCCCCGAAATTTAATATAAAGGTCACTTACCAAACAAATGGGGATATTGTTTCTTCATGCTATCCTCCGTTTACGAAGTTGCTTCTTCAACTCCATGGCTCATCCACATAACTTTAACTAAGTGAATAACTTTATTCCTCAATATCTTATCCTTACGATCAATAATTTCCAATGGTTCCTCGATGTACGACAAGTCTTCCTTCAGTTCAATTGGTTGAGTTTTCAACTGATGAGATGGATCCGCAAAATACTTACGAAGCATCGATACGTGAAACACATCATGCAAATGGGATAAATCTAGAGGTAATGATAATCTATATGCGAGGTTCCCAATTATTTCCAACACCTCATATGGTCCAATGTATTTTGGACTTAGTTTCCCCTTTTTCCCAAACCTCATGACGCTTTCCATGGTGAAATACGTAGGATTAAAAAATCCCCCTTTTGAAATTTCATTGGATGCTTCCTCTTATTTGTATAAATTTTCTACCTTCTTTGAGCTATCTTTATTCGTTCCTGAATCATTTTGATCTTTTCAGTTGTCATATCTATCAATTCTGGACCCAAAATTTTCCTTTCACCTACGTTATCCCAACACTAAGGCGTCCTACATCTCCTCCCATATAAAGATTCATAAGGAGTCATACCAATGGTGGACTGATAACTATTATTATATGAGAATTCCATCAATGGCAAATGATCATCCCAACTACCTTTGAAGTCAAATACACAAGATCGTAACATGTCTTCTAATATTTGAATCGTCCTTTCAGATTGCCCATAGGTTTGTGGATGAAACGCAGTGCTGAATTTCAAACTTGTGCCCATGGAATTCTGTAAACGAGGCCAAAACTTAGAAATGAATGTTGGATCTCTATCTTATACAATTGACACTGGTGCCCCATGTAAATGGATAATCTCATCAACATACATACGTGCATACTTGTCAACGGTGTAGGTGGTCTTAACTGGAAGAAAATGGGTCGACTTTGTCAATCGGTCTACAATCACCCAAATAAAATCATGCCCCTTTGGTGACCGGGTTAATCCTGTAACAAAGTCCATCGTTATATGCTCCCACTTCCATTCCGAAATAGGCAATGACTGTAATAATCCCGCCGGCTTCTGATGCTCTGCCTTTACTTGCTGGCATACTAAACATTTAGCTACGAACTCTGCAATCTCATGTTTCATATTGTTCCAGCAGTAATACGCTTTCAAATCTCTATACATTTTGGTACCTCCCGGATGCATAGAATAAATAGAACTATGTGCCTCTTCTAATATATCCTTCTTTAAGGGTGGATCATTCGGTACACAAATCCTATTTTTATAACACAACGATTCATCATTCTTAATTTCAAGGTCACTCTCTTTACCATCCAGGACATCTTGTTTCTTCTTCTCAAGGAATGGATCGATGGTATGCAAATTTCTAATGTGTTAGGCCAATAAAGGTCTCACCGTGACATGTGCTAATAATCCTCCGCTTTTTGAAAACTTCAATTCAATCCCCATCGATGCCAAGTCAAGAATATTTCCAACACGGGCACACCATATGCAACCAAGCTTCCCTACTGATTTTTGACTCAAAGCATCTTCTACTACATTGGCCTTCCCAAGATGATGATGAATGATAAAGTCATAGTCTTTAATCATCTGTATCCAACGCCTCTGTCTCAAATTCAGTTCTTTCTGGGTAAACAAGTATTTCAAACACCGATGATCTATAAATATCTCACAATTTTCTCCATACAAGTAATGTCTCCACAACTTTAAAGCAAAAACAATGGCCGCTAGCTCCAAATCATGTGTAGGGTAATTTCGTCCATGCATCTTTAATTATCTGGAAGCATATGCTATTACCTTCCTATTCTGCATAAGAACACATCCTAACCCTTGAAATGAAGCATCTGTACAGATAAAAAAAGACTCATTCCCACATGGAATAGTAAGTATAGGGGTTGAAACCAACCGCTTCTTTAATTCTTTAAAACTCCTCTCACATTCTCCATCCCATACAAACTTCACTTCTTTACGAGTCAACTTTGTCAATGGTAATGCTATTGATGAAAACCCTTTAATAAATATGTGATAGTAGCCTGCCAATCCTAAGAAACTCCTAATTTATGTCACATTCTTAGGACTCTCCCATTCAACAATTGCTTCCACCTTCTTTGGATCAATATATATCCCATTTCCCAAGACAACGTGCCCTAAAAATGCAATTTCATTCAACCAAAACTCACACTTGCTGAATTTAGCAAACAATTTCTTCTCTCTCAAAATCTGCAATACAAGTCTCAAATGCTTCTCATGTTCCTCCATGCTACGCGAGTAAATCAACACATCGTCTATGAATACAATCACAAATGAATCAATGAAAGGGTGGAATACCCGATTCATCAAATCCATAAAAACTGCTGGAGCATTAGTTAATCCAAATCGCATCACCAAAAACTCATAGTGCCCATATCGAGTCCGAAAAGCTATTTTGGAAATATCACTATTCTTTACCTTCAATTGGTGGTAACCCGATCTCAAATCAATCTTCAAAAATACTGTGCCCCTTGTAATTGGTCAAACAAGTCATCGATACGAGGTAGAGGGTACTTATTTCTAATGGTCACCTTATTCAACTGTCGATAATCAATACATAATCTCATTGTCCCATCTTTCTTTTTCACAAATAACACTGGGGCTCCCCATGGAGAAACACTAGGCCAAATGAACCGTCTGCTTATCAGATCTTATAATTGCACTTTCAATTCCTTCAACTCTATTGGTGTCATTCTATAAAGAGCAAGGGAAATCGGACTAGTACCTGGAATTAATTCAAAGGAAAACTCTACTTCCCTATCGGGTGGCAGTCCTGGCAATTCCTCTAGGAAGACATCAGAAAATTCTCTAACAGCTGGTATATCTTCAACTTTAAGTGCTTCCTTACTAACATCAACCACATATGCTAAATACCACGTACAACCTTTACTCAATAACTATCTGCTCTTTATTGCTGAGATAAGACAATTAGGGACAACATTCCTTTCCCGTGTAAACTGGAACTCGGGTTCACCAGGAAGATGAAATGTAACTTTTTTTCGAAAATAATCAATGGAAGCATGATACGATGATAACCAATCCATCCCCAATATAATATCAAAATCCCTAATGGCCAACGGTATTAAATCAACATAGAAATCTCGCTCACCCATTCGTAAGACACAATCTTTATAAACATGCTAACCTAGAATTACACTTTCCACTGGGGTAGAAATATATGAGGCACAATTGAGGAATGAACATGGTCTACCCAAATATGAAACAATATGTAATGCCACAAATGAATGCGTAGATCCAGGATCAATGAGTGCATATAGATCTTTGTTTGCAATAAAAAGTTTACCTGTAACCACTTCAGGTGTAGCATGGGCATCTTTCAATGTCATCGCAAACACTCTTCCTCATGCCTTCGATCCACATGCTTGTCCTGTATTCCTTCCCCTGGTTGCATTCCCTCGAAATGATCCTTTATGAGGACCCACACTACTAACTAAAACTGCTCTAGATAGCATAGGATAATTCTTTCTCAGATGGCCCTTCTGATGATAGTTGAAGCATTCTATATTCTGTAACTTTGGGCAATTTCTTTTTATATGGCCCGATGTACCACAAAAGAAACAAACATTCATATCTCCTTGCGCTGAAGCTCCTGAGCCTCTTCCACTACTAGACTCACCCCTCTGCGAACCACCTCCCATACCTCTACCATGCTGAAATTTCTGCCCTCCAAGTCTTGAATATTCTGTATCACTACCTTTTTTATAACTTGGATTGAATCTGCTTCTCTTTACACCTCGTTCTCGATTCCCTCTTGCTTTATTCACATCATTTTCTACCAGCAAGGCTTTATTCACCAAGGCTGAATAATTAACAGTCTCTAAAGCTGACAACCTTGATTTAATAACTAACTCAAGTCCGTCAAGAAATCGGCTACATATGTCTTCCTCATTCCGAATAAACCTCGAAGCAAACTGAGATAAGGCTGTAAGTTTGGCTTCATATTCTCTAACAGTCATGCTTCCCTGATTCAACAGGAAATATTCTTTCTCCTTTTGTTTTCGATACATCAGAGGAAAATACTTATCATATAAGGCTTTAACAAAATAATCCCATGAGATCACATTACCACCTCCTGGAGTAATCAACAAATGTTTGGTGGCATCCCACCAATATTTAGCTTCTTCTTTCAGCATGTATGTTGCCAAGATCACTCGTTGATTTTCAGGCATTCTCATCACCCTAAAAATAAGTTCAATCTCTTTAACCCATTCTTCTACCTCTGCTGGATCAATTGCTCCTTCAAATGAGGGTGGGTTCATCTTAATAAATTTCTCATGTGAAGTACTCCTTTCTTCCCGGCGTATCACCTCCTCAGCCCTAGCCAAGGCTTATGCGTCCAGTTGCCTGGTCTATTGTTCTTCCACATGAGCCATAAATCTAGCCTGTTGCTCTGCCATTAGAGTCATAGAACGCGCCATTTTTTGCATGTCTATCAATTATTCCTGCTCGAGTTCTACATTTCCATGAATAGGTTGCTCAACCTCCGCTTCTACTGCCATATTTGAAGCCTCATCTTCTATTCTCACATTCACATTCCCCTGTTCCATTCTCTTATATCTGAAATGATTCAAAGATATAACAACATGCAGATATACATATCTTTCCTAACATGATCGTTAGTATCAAATAAAATATATTTCTGACATTCACTGCCAAATCTAGACTCTTCTCACTCCATAACCTCTAAAACCTAGGCTCTAATACCAAAAGCTGACACACCCCAACCCAGTTACTTATAATTAAGTCTGAAAGTCAAAGTGAGTCAAACCATAATTAATTTAACCAAACCATAAACACGAGTTTTAAATTTTAGAGTCATCATTGTAAAACCATATAACTGAAAGCCTTTTTACAACATCAGAGTAGTCATGTCCATAAATACTTTCTTGAAGGATAAGATAACTTAATTACATCATTTACATTTACAAAAAATCATTGTTTCTCCCATTCCTGGCTAACCCAACCCGACCTCCTAGATTTGGCAGTGACATCACGTTACCTGAAAAATGTGAACATAGGAACCATGAGGAAAAATAGCCCAGTGAATGCATCGCTACTATACTACTGCATGAATTTAAATGCAATCAATCATGTCCACATACTTATGTATTAACTTATCCGTCTCATTCATAATGCATGACCAACCTTTCCGAATCGTGATTCACATATCCTGTCTAAATAGACAATTCTCCCCCATTCCTGGTCGAGGAGTAATCCATTGTCATTAATAGACAAATCTCCTCCATTCCAGGTCGGTGAGTGACCTCCCATTTCGATAAACCTAAATGAACAATTTCACCGACCTCCCATTTTGATAAACCTAAATGAACAATTTCATATTCATAACATTATGATCATATTCATAACAATATACAAATACATCATTCCAGTGAGTACAATCACCTTGGATTGTCAACTATGTATTTATGTTTCCTTCAGGTGGAGCTGAACTAGGTTAATTAGACCTTACACCTGTCAATCCAACTAAATCAGTACTGAATCTCAATTATAAGTATTATCCTAACACACTTATTTAATTTTTCATGACTATGTACCAACAACATAAATTCACATAAGTCACATTTCATAAACCATGAGTAAAGACAAAACAATGCTATCCATGTTAATAAAGTTATGAACATTCAATCGTAAGAAATACCTCATAAGGAATTTATTACCAAAACCAAGTAACATGAAAGTATACTTCTAAATGTATATACACATGAAATATGTATTCAAAATAATCTTTGGAAAGAGGAGATAACAACATCCTTTCATGGGGTATCCAGTATGGCCTCAGATTATTGCCCTATATACTCAACCATCCTATATTCCTAAATTGTGTAAATACTGGGGTCCAAACTTATCAATATGAAAACATATATTAATATACTTTCCAATAAAAGTGACGGTGTAATTTTTCAAGCTTCCTAGAGCAAGTTATGACCATTTCTTTACAACACAAGAAATATGCCCTACAAGCTCCTCTATTGTTCTTTCAACTTGCAAGAATTTTCATAATTTTTATACAAAATAACTTTCCATGATTTTCATATCATTTCCATTACACATACTGAATAGTACATAATTTGAGTTTCATAATTTTCTGACTTCATTTTCTATCTCAAAAGCTTGACTAAACTTAGGGAATACTGAAATCAAGTATACAAACAACAACTATATACCAACTTGAAATCATCATTCCGGCCTAACCACAAGGAGATAAATTCTAATTTTCGGGTATGATATGAATATATGAGTCTACTTTCATATCCAATTGGAATTTCTGAATTACAGTAATCACACAAAGATATATGCAAGTTTGAATACAAGGGGTTTTAATACAAAGAAATTTTAAGGGTTTATGCATTCGACTTAACTTAAACTTGCATATATCCATACATATGCAGCCAAGAATGAAAGGTCAATAAACAAATCAGGTATTTATATCATATAAATCATAAATATATGAAAAATAACAAGATTTGCAATTAGGATTACCTTCGGGACCTTTACGTAATTTCTACCGATTTTTCTATACTTTTTCTCCTCACTTTTCCTTCCTAAACTTCTACTTTCTCTTTCCTTAAGCCAAACACTCTTCAAACTGAACCTAAGGTTTGTTTTGCTGAATAAATATATTAGAGGGAGGGTTTTAAGTTGGCCAAGTCTGCCTCCCAAGCCATCCAATCAAATTAAGCAATTTGGTTTAATAAAAGACAATTTACTACTTAGAGAGAATTGATAGATTTGCCCCTTGTTCGTAAATATGGCTTAACTTCTTACTCGTACATCTATTTGATGAACCATTTGTTTATTTACAACCCTAACTCATATGTCTACAACCATATAGTTTTCACCTCAAGTCAACTGTAATCTTATAAGGGTCAAAACTAGTCTTAAATAGGAACATTTCTATCGAAAATAACAAAATTTTATGTTCGTACATAACTGGACATTTCATGATTTATGAAAGTAGGATTAGACTAAACATAAGAACTTAATATTAGACATACTAATAACACATTCTTCATATCACATAAGGTAAGCATGCTTTAAATATAATTTATCATAATTATATTCGGGTTGTCACAATATTTGAACCCTAATCTTAGTTTTTGATGATAAAATTATTGATTATAATTATGTATACATCATGTAGGATGATTTTGGGTTGATTAGTGATGTTGGATGTGTGTAAAAATGGAACATATTTGAGGTTTGAGGAAAAACTAGGGTTCATAACCCTTAAAGCCATTCTTAACAAATCCGTAGGGGCGAATCGATTCGGCCCCTGGGCGAATCAATTCGCATAGGGCCAGTTTCCAGGTCTTCTTGGACCGAATCAATTCGGGTCCATGACGAATCGATTCAGAAGTTTACAGAATCCCAGGTTTCTTTGTCCGAACCGATTCTCTTTTAAGGCGAATCGATTCGCTAGGGTGAATCGATTCGTTTTCCAGCTGTTTTTTAGTTAATTTTATAACTCAATTTCAATTCATTCTCTTTAAGTTTAGGGCCAAGGAACCTTCTTGAATGAAGTAAACATAGAGTCCTATAGTTTTAGACGAGTTATTTATTTACCCTATATTAGGATTGGGTTATGTGGGGACTTTTTCGGGGATATGACATTTGATGTTAGGGCATTATTTTCTTCTAGTTAAATATATTGAGGCTAGGAGTTATAGGGTTATGTTTGGGAGACTTTAGGAGCTCAATGGAGCTATGTTAATCTTGATGGTCCATAGTAACACCGCAAACGAATGTTGGGAGAATAAATTGAAAGTTTATTCATTCCTTTGAGGTATGATAGTATTGGGGTTTTAAAGTAATACCCTAAAATGTTTGGAGATAATTAACAGTTTATTCACTCCTTTGAGGTTGTAATAACGATACGAATTACATATCGCTCCGGATAAAAAATGAGGTATTTACAAAATGTAAATGACTATGGTTTCGAATAAAATGAAACATACATGTGTAAAATGAAAATGAAAATGAAATGGTAATAATTATGGTAAATGATAATTTACTTAATTATGAATTCGGTAAATGCTAATTTACTTAAACACACCTCTCTAAATGCCATCATAAGAGAAGTTTCATGCGCGAGGTGATGCCCCCTGGCTAGTGAATGCAGGGTGGATATAGTCCCAGACCATATAAGCATTGTTGTATATTTTCTGCGCTGGTGAGGTAATTCCAGGTGTGGTTATGACTCTCCCGTAGGCATATGGCCGCTTCTCGATGTTGCGATAGGTGCCCAAGCTGCCTTGTTTAATATGCCCCTAGAAGATGATGGTTATTTAGGGGATCGCCCAGTGGGGAAACTCGGAGGGGCAGTCTTAGAATCGTTATATGTATATAAATATAACAATTCATAATCAAGTGGGACTTGATGTATTGAGATATGCCATAAATAGCATGATGAAGTGCCATAAAGGGCAGAATGAAATGCCACAAAGAGAATTTGATGATGATGATATTCTTGCTAAGGAATGGAATGCCATAAAGAGCATATACTTATGATTAAAATTCCTAATAAGGAATGGAACTATGAGATGAATCAAATTATATGATGTAAGTTGTTAATTTAATGTTAATTATTCTTATTCTCCTGCATAATTAAATTAGATTCATGATTAATTAAATTTCCTTAGCTTATGTTTTAAAATTGTGTAGGTAGATTCTTATTTATGTTCATCATAATTTATCATTCATAACTTCCATACTCTTTATTGATCTGGCAATCATATAAAATTGGGCCCTGACATGTTCATATTTCTTGCTGTGCATGTATCTTATATCCGCTCAGGTATTCCACCACAAGGATGCCTGATCTGGCTTCCTATCCCGGTGTTTTTGGCTAGCCATGATGCTTTCCGGGTATTTACGGGACATATTGCAATAGATGTTGTCATTCTTATACTCTAGTTAAGATCGGGTCTTTTACTCGGGCGTGAGGCCCAAGCTTTTGTAATTGTCTAATGTAATGTATGATGTAATTTATTAAACTCGTTTAATATTATTGTATGAGACTGTTGACCGACAGCATATTAGGTCCCTTATTGTATATTTGGGGTGTATGTAATATTATATACCTGGGGTTTCCTCTTTATTTTTAAGTTGGGTTGTTTAAATTATTTTCTTTAATTTATAAACCAAAAATTTTTGGCGACCCATTTTTCTGAAATATGGAGTGGTTATCGTGTATACTTATTTTATTGTCGTGATGTTGAGAATGATTCCATCCATGATTCCTGTTTTATTGGAGCATTGGGCTGTCCATCCCCTATTTCGGATCACGGGTTGTCACATATTCCTATTGTTATAGGAGTACTTTTTTTATTTGTTGAATAGGGTGGATAATCCCATAAATAGTGGAAACTCTGCCCACTTTTTTTTTATTGTTTACACTTTTGTGTTCTAAAAAAACTTTATGACTGAAATTTCTATTTGTGGCTATGATGTTTATGAGATGTCCAAGATGGACTATAAATATTGTTGCAGAGTTTTTTTGTTGGGAAACGAAATTTTTAACGCTTTGTAATTACGTACATTGAAAATTTATGCCACTTTGTGATTATGTAGTTTGAAACATTTGTCGTGCCTTCAGGTACGGGCATACCCTAGTATGTATATATATATATATATATATATATATATATATATATATATATATATATATATATATATATATATATATATATATATAAGTTACAAGTGTGTTTTTACTATTCAATAAGATGATAACACATTTAAGGGTTGAGATCGAAGCCAACAAGACTAGAATGGAGGGTCGAGATTGAAAACTCTCTCTCGAATGTCTGATGTATCAAAACAATATCTACAAAAGATTTTTGTTGTCATAAAAGTAGGAGACAAACTCTTTATCTTTTAACAAAAGCATAACGCTCAATAAAATGGGTTGTCCCTTTCATCAAAAGCACAAGACCTTCATAAAAGGACAGTGTGCTCAATAAAAGGACAGTCCTTTAACTGGTGGCTTACATATCTATCTATCCTTCCTTAATTTTAATTTCCTCCTCATTACGTGCTCCATCTATCTCTCCAATAAATTTCCATAGAAAACAAGTAAGCGACGATGAATTTGATTTTGAAACGGTATACATCTTTCTTTCTCTCTAAATATTTTTGTATTTTTAAATTATTTTTGGTGGGTATCACTCTAAATCTAAACTATTCAAGTATCTGTTCGCAGTGTTAGTTAGGGGGCAGAGCTTCCGGTGTTGAGTCATCCTTACTCTCCATGTCTCACATACGATCCATTCTCTCCCTCTATGTTGAAACCCATTGAAGCTCTTTGATCAGGTAATATCTTTCTCCCTCTTCCTCCCTTTCTCTGTGTAGTTTTAAATTTGAGGTTTTCCCTCCCTCCGTAAGGTTTCAAACCCATATTTATACTACTGAAATGTGTTTTTTCCATTTGGGTTTCAAACCCATTATCTCTCTCTCTGTTGAAACCATTGAAGCTCTTAGAGAAGGTGACATCTCTCTCCCTCTTCCTCACTTTCTCCATGTAGTTTTAAATTTGAGCTTTTCCCTTCCTTCGTTAGGTTTCAAACCCATATTTCTTTTATTGACATGTGTTTTTTCCATTTGGGTTTCAAAGACCTGTTTTTATGATTTGTTTGTATATATATATAAATGTATATATATATATATATATATATAGATAAATCTTGGTATTAGGTGCGATAAGAAGATTTTTTCCAGGTATCGGTTTTCATCTTATGTTATGTTTGATAAAATTAAAATTTTAACAATATAGAAAGATATTTTATGCTCTAGAGATGAAGGTAGTTTTAGAATCTCACTCAAAACACAAACCTTATCTCTCAAATTTATCACTTTTTATCTTCATCTTAAATTTTTATTATTTTAGCGATAAAAATTTTTTGTTTGCATATTGCAGATCTAAAAAGATCTAGGCACGTTAATGGTTATCTCTTTTGGGTACATTATATATCTGGGTACTTAGATCATGTATACACTCTCTCTTTCTCTCTCTCTGCTTATAGATATATATTTTAAGTTTTTTGTTTTAAATTTTTTTCTTTTTTGTGTCTCGATCTTAAATTTGCTCACTTTTATGTTTTTAAGTTTAATGTCCACATATATCTGGTGTGGTACCTCATTCTTAGTGCTTTAACACGTGCAAAAACAAAGAATCAACTACGAAAGATTATCAGCAAACCCAACTTGAGCTGGGCTGTTAGAAATTTCGGGTCTCAACCATAATTATCAAGCCACCACCACCGTGGTTGTTTAAAGTGTTTAAAAGTTCAGTCACGTGGAATGTTTTTTTGGTTACGGGTGTCATGTATACATGTTCATATATGTAGAAATTGGCAATGGATGTTTTTCTTTGTGCTTAATCGACAACAGTTTTTTTTTTGTTCATGACATCTATTTTTTAAAGTTTTCAACTGATATAAGATTACTTTTTATGCTCGAAAAACTACCTGAAGTCGAGGATTCTCTTTGGATTTCAGAAAATTGATGCTAGTTTAGTATGAGTTTCTCAAGTTTTGTTTTTTTTATGCTGGCAGAACTTCCTAAACTTAAGGATTCTCTCTGACTTTTAGAAAATTGATGTTAGTTTAGTACGAGTTTCTTGAGTTATTGGTTTAAGGTTGTCTAACTATCTTAATTTATCAAATTTTAGGAAAAATTGCGTCACTAGGTGAGGATAGAGTTTGTAAAATGTATAACATCTGTTGTGTGTTTGTGTTGCATTTTCAAGTTTATTTTGTGTTTTTTCAATTTTTTTTTCTTTCTTCTTTGATTTCGTGTACCCAGTAGTTTGTCATAACCTTGAGAACTGTCGGTACGCGCTTGCAAGTACATGCCTGCAAAACTAGAGTTAAATGTTTCTTTTCATTTGATTTGAAAGTACACGCCTGTAAATCTACTGCAAAAAATCAACTTTAATTTTAAAGTTTTTATACTATCTCCCTTTTCACTGTTGGATTCTTAGGTATATGCTAAGGAGTGGTCCCAATTCAAGAGATTTATGCACCTTTTCAAATATCCATGTGTATTGATATGGGCAGGGAGGTTGTATGCATTTAGTTTTCTTTTTTTATTTCTTTGAAATTTGTACCTAATGATATGGATTTGGATAATATTTTCTATATAAAGTTAGTTTATAGTTTTTTTGTTGTAATTCTTTATATTTGTTGTATTATTTAGTTGTTCCTTATTAAATGGTGTTAATGTAGATAAATATTATTGCGATACACTCCATTGTTGTTTAACATAAATTGATTGTTCTTTAACATAAATTGAAATATATCATGCATATAATATGATCCCAGTTCAGATAGCACAACCTTACAAATGTTAAGTGTAACAAAACGTTAAATAATAACTTCTCTTATCAATAGTCAAGTGAAACTTAACACAATTATAATACTAATGTGAACAAAGTATTGCCGATTCTTCTAATACGTGTTTTTGGGTTAATAGTTAGGTGAAACTTAATACAATTATAATACTAATGTGAAAAAACTATTAGGAATCATTATTTACATTTTAAAAAATGAGACATCTTACAATATTCCTACCCAAACTTAATGGGTATATGTTTAATGATTTAATGTTGATCCCTTCATCGGTTCAAACGCGTTAAGATCTAGTGATATAAGTAAACATCAAATATTTTTTATTCTTTTCATTCGTGTTTTGGGGTTAATGTTTACACACAGTTGAAGTTCCACAAGTCCAATCAACGATGTACACTTTCGAAAATTTATGTCGTGCCTTCAGGCACGGGCATACCCTAGTATATATATATAGTTGTACCTATGCCGAAGGAACGATTGTAAAAAAGTTCAGCATAAATCTTAATAGTGATTAGTATTGGAAAAATAAGATACGCAATAACATAATACAAATAATGATACACTTTATTAGCACAAATTGTTTTACAAGTGTACTCACACTTCACATTGCATTCGAGAAAGTATATATCTTTAAACTCTATCAAACTCAAAATCATTAAAGTATCTGGAATAATATCACAACCTTCTTTTCTAAAATAAAGCAACATCATTACAATATGTTAATAATAAAAGTGTTTTTAAAAATAAAGCAAACTTGAACTTCACCGGGTAATTAATCCAAACATTTATCAAGCAATAATAAAATAAATTCCCACATAAGAATTGACCATCAAAAGCAATTATGACCATTCAATTTGTTTAGAGGAAAGAAAATTATGTCATATTTTATTGATCAAAGCATGTTGTGCTACATTCACATAGGTTGAGGATATGTCTGTGATGATACATTCTTACAATGCATATAAGTATGTATTTATCAGCTCAAAAGAGTGAAGTGTGTGCATCAATCATGTTCTCCCTACATGCATTATGAATATCTTTTGTCCTCTTCGAAAATATGCAAATTCCATTTCAATTCCAATCGTATGTGGCAACAGAAAACTTCTCTTCCATGGCCTTTAACTTGCAGCCAAACACGGTGTTACATCATATATAATCTGCATCATATAAAGCAAAAATACTAATAAAATATTTCTACGTCTTAACTGACAGATGTATGCCTTATTTAATAACTAAACTTGGAATTAAAAGAAAAATGGTTTGTTTCCAATAATGGAGCAATCTGACCAAATCATCATCAGATAGATTAAACTGAGTTTTAATCACATCTATTGTAAAGTCTTACCAACTTTTCAACTACCTAAATAAATGATAACAAGCAAACATCCCAGTTTAAATAGATACTAAGTAAAATAAAGATAAATTGTAAGTTATTCAAGACAATAAATATGGATGTGCACCTTTCAAGAAAACTAAAACTGTAATTTATGCTCAATAGGAACAAATAAACCCATAATAAAAAAATATGATGGGATAATTCAATATATCATGAACGGGTGAACCCACAAATATTGTAGAATAAACGTAACACCATCTCCACAGAACAACAAAGTATAAAAATCAAACAGGGAATTGCAACATGAGTACACCAGGTAAAAATAAAATATGGAATAACAACACTAGTACCACAGTTATATAAAATCCAATAAGGATGTTCCCGACTCCCATGACACCAATGACCAAAGCAATGCCCAGGAACTAATTGCTTTTTGTGCTTTTTGTTCTTTATCTTCACCACCAATTCATTTAAAATGCGTGCAAGAGGCTACAAATGGTTGAACCAATTGATTACAAAAAAATTCCACACAATCGTAAGTAATTAAAGGAACCACTGGTTACAAAAACTCTAATAAATGAAAGTACTTTACTAAAAATAAGTATGAGAGAGACACTTTGTTTATCAAAGATCTGTATGAAAATAAAGGAAACTTCAAATAATACCGTTTATTAGCACTATTAAGGAAGTTTGTGAGTAAGAACCTAAATGCGGTGGGATCTTGACATCCTCTGAGCAAAAGCGTGGTGTTACATGGTGACGGTGACAAACCCACCAAATAATTGAAACAATACATTCAAGTGATAGAAAATACATTCATGTACAAAAAATACATTCAGTGTTAAATCTTTGAATGTATATATATACTATAGTTTATATATTCTTAGCAACACTGTCAGACATACATATTCACTTCCTCGTGGTGAATTATGATCTGGTGTACTACCCACATTATATTATATTTTCATATTTTGTATTCTCTTTTGTTTTCTCAATCCCAGTAGAATGCATATCCACCTCCTCATACTGCATAATGATCCAGTGTATTTCATACAGCATAGCATTTTCCCAATATTATATATTTAGCATCCCTGTCAGAGATGGGCATTCCATTCTTTACAATGGATGGTGATCCGATATATTTCTCACATTTCATCTACTTTTTATATTTTTTTAATTTATTTATACTGGTTAGAAGGAATCGTCACCATTTTTTCCATGACATGGGTGTGACGATTTCTTCTCTCAGTTATTCCATTCCACACACATTGTATAAGCAAATTTCACTTTTTGGAAAAAAAAATATTATTGTAGCCTATGAGAGACCAAAAAGGCGGAATGGGTGCCTAACACCTTTCAATTCTGTAACATAGTCCCCAGACCCGCTATCAATTTAATTTTGTATGCATCACTTTGTATTTGATATTCCTTCTTTGTTGATGGCTACATGTTTTTCCTATTTTGAGCAAATTAGTCTTGTGACTACATTTTTTTATATTTTCACCTCTAGGCGACGACCAATTTATGTTCACGGGAGCTCGCGAATATTGTGCGAGTGGCGAAAAGAGGATTTTATTTCTCTATTCCCACACATCATCTTTTTTAGAATTGAATCCATTGATTCCCAGATGGCGATAGTGGCGACTCTATTGGGGAATTTCATTTTTAGAGGACTAGATTCTATTTTACATGTGCTTCATTTTATTTTATTTTATCTTTTTCTCCTCTTTCTACATGTGTATATATCTCCACTTACATTTTCTCCCTTTCTACTCATATACTCACATGGTTATGTCATTCCATCTATGTATGTTCTTTTCTCTATCATTTTTTTCTCATTACATGTATATACAACTTTTCTATAATGTGCTTTATGCTTTATTCACTTTTGTTTACTCACTCTATATTCACACATTTCACTATCAATTGTATATACTTATCATGTCACAGTCCCCTGATTTACATTTTCACATGATCCATCTCACTTGTAAATATCCATGCTTGTTCCCACTTATATATTTTCGCATACAAACTCACATGCTTCGTATACCACTTATGTATATATATACCTTACTATAACTTTCACACATATCACATTATTCTTACTTGCAGACACTTTCGTGATACTTTATAATCAATATCACGTGCTTTGATGCCATTCTCACTTTGAACATTCGTATGTCTCACTTTTGTATATTTATATGTCTCACACCTTGTATTTATAACCATGTCTCTTATATCGTTTATTGTACTTGTACATACTTGATTAGCATGTAGTTATCTCCTTTTTATTTGTCACTCATGTATATTCCCATACTTCTTTCTTAGTAGGCGTACCTACTCCCCTTAGCATACCTAACACTTTGCCTAAAAATACTAACTAAGTATATACTACTCACCTTAGTAGTAGTACCTAATCATGTATATTCTTATCATGTCACAATCCCCTTAGCATTTTTGTGAATTTTTTCCAAGCGCGGTGTTTGGTGTGTGTGTGTGTGGGGGGGGGGGGGGGGGGGGGGGAGGATCCCTCGAGAAAGAATTGCGTTGCAGTCTCACGCCCCTCTTCGAAAGGTGCTTCAGTCATTGTCGGTGTGGGGTGAATGTAAGGAGATGGAGTTACTGACCTATTTTGCACAAAACAGGCAAAACAACATGTTGCCACTTCGAAAGAGCGACATCAAGGACAAACTGATGCATACGAAACCAATAGGTCGAAGGTCCGGGGACTAAGTTACGGAATGGGAAAGTGTTAGGAACCTATCCCGCCCTTTCGGTCTCTCATGGGAAAATGTTAATATTTTCTTTTATCCCAGTGAAGTGTGTGTGTATGTGTTTATATAATGGAGATGGGAATCGTTTGATCCATACCATGGAAAAGGTAGGGTGAGGTTATCCACAAGAATATTCCTAAAATAATAATAAATGTAGAAGATAGCATATGAGTGTTCATCGCGATATTGTTCATTATTGGGAAACGATAATATGTGCTGGATGAAATACGAACAATCATATGTATATGTATATGTATATGTATATGTATATGTATATGTATATGTATATGTATATGTATATGTATATGTATATGTATATGTATATGTATATGTATATGTATATGTATATGTATATGTATATGTATATGTATATGTATATGTATGATAATTATCAAAATGAGGGATTTTAAGAAATTTGGAAAATAAGAGAAATTGGAAAAATTAGAAAATTGGACTCGAGTCTCGGATTTTAATCAGAGATGCCTACGTAGCCTATAAAGGCATTAAAGTCCATGTAGTTCGAATGTAGAATAGGGGTGGGGTTTGTCCCATAGATTCTAACGAAATATTATTATGTGTGTACGTAGAGAAAATGTGTCTTTGGTTTTGGAAAAAGTGTGATGGATAATTCCTTTCGAAATTTACAAGTATAACCCTCTTTTATTTGTTTTTGTTTTTTTTAATGGAAAATAAAGTATATGCAATATACTGATAAAACCATAGATGTTAATATGTATGAACTAAAGTGAAAATAGATAATGAATCTAATGTAACTTATGCAAAAACATGAGATTAAAAGAGAGGGGGAAGGAATTAAACCTTCTATTGGAGCTTGAGATTTGATCTTGGATGAACTCCTTTGAATTTTGATGAGTGAGAAAGATATTTGCCAAATTGTGTGTGAAAAGGATGGGTATTTAGGCTTGAATGGAACTTCTCATAGGGAATTTCACTGATTTTGAGAGAATGTTGTTGAGATCACTGATGCTAATAGATTTCTTCTCTGCCTTGAGAGTGAGGTCATGGACCATATTTATAGGTCCAAAGGGGGTGCCAATCGATCTACCGCAGGGTGTGCCTATTGGCAAGTAACCCTTGACACGATGCTGATTCGCAAGGTTCAGAACCTGCTGATTGGTAGTCTCGTGCAAACTTTTTGAGAAAAATAATAATAGCGCACAAACTGTTGATCTGAATCGTGCACGGGGTTTACTATTAGAAAGGTACTTCAAAGACATTCGAGAGTCCTCTGGACCTCTCCCGGGTTCGGGAGTTGAATTTGGGTCAAATGTGGTTCGGAAGCACACGTTGTTCTTTTGGACGGGAGATCATCAGACAAAAACAAATCGTACGTCCGTATGGTAAGTCAGAATTGTGCACGGGTCAGGCCTTTGGAAAGGATAGGATATTTGCTTTGACATTACAAGAGTTTTGCTTGGTTCGAAAAGTTGACCTCGGTCAATCGAGTCCTGAAAGTACCCGGTGACCTCTTTGAGTAAAATGGATCGTTCATCCATACCGTAGTTCAGAATCGTGCACAAAGCGGATCATTGGAAAGGGTATTCAATTACCTTTAGATATTCATTCATTATCATTCGACATGAAGAGTTAACTTTGGTCAAATAGAGTTCGAGAGCGCTCGGTTGCCTCGAGATCAATTTTTAGGGGAAAACTGATCATTTATCCAAAAGGTTATGTTGCTTCATGCACAGGGGAGATCGTTGGAAAAGGGGTTTTCATGCCCTTTGAAGATTCAAAGAGCTTTCACTCTGACTATAGAGTTAACCGGAGTCAAATTGGTCCCGAGGGACCTGATGACCTCTAGATTGGTACTCAGAGTGCGACCTAGGTTTGTGGTGGAAAGGGGAAGTTCTAGGGTCTAAGAAAAGACTTAGGGTGTCCTAGAATGTGGTGTCTAGAGATCCCCTCAATGGGTGAGCTTAGAAAAAGTGATGGTTACTGAATAGACACCACATGATGGAGGGAGGTCAGTTTTGTGGACCTAAGGGATGTGGATCACCGATTCAGAAGGTCGAGGTCAATTTTGACCTAAAAGATGTAAGGACCGAGGACTGAAGTCAATTCTAACCTAACAAAGGTAACGATACAAGACCGAGGTCAATTATGACCTAACTGAGGTGAAGATCCAAGACCGAGGTCAATTATGAACTAAAAGAGGTGATGATTGAGGACCGAGGTCAATTCTGACCTAACTAAGGTGACGATCTAAGAATAAGGTCAATTCCGACCGAAAAGACGTGATGATCGAGGACGGATATCAATTTTGACCTAACAGAGTTGACGATCCAAGATTGAGGTCAATTCTAACGAAAAAGAGATCAATTGTTAACTAAAAGAGTTCACGACAGAGGAACGAGGCCAATTATGACCAAACTGAGGTGATGATCTAAGACAGTTGTTAATTCTAATCAATAAGACGTGATGATTGAGGACCGAGGTTAATTCTGACCTAACTGAGGTGACAATGCAAGATTGAGGTCAATTCGGACGTAAAATAATTGATAATCAAGGTCAGAGGTCAATTCAAAGTTGACGATCCAAGATCGACGTCAATTTTGACTTAAAAGAGGTGACGACCAAGGACAGGAGTCAATTCTGACCTAACTGAGGTGACCATCTAAGACCGAGCTCAATTTTGACTTAATAGAGGTGACCATCAAGGAAAAAGGTCACTTATAGCCTAGCATAGGTGACGATCCAAGACCAAGGTCAATTTTGACCTAAAAGAGGTGAGGACCGAGAACCAAAGTCAATTATGACGTAACTAAGGTCATAATCCAAGATCGAGGTCAATTTTGACCTAAAAGAGGTGATGACCGAGGAATGAGGTCAATTCTGACCTAATTAAGGTGACCATCAAAGACCAAGGTCAATTATAACCAAGAGGAGGTAACGATGAGGATCGAGTTCAGTTATGACCTAACTAGGGTAATGATCCAAGAACGAGGTCAATTTTGACCTAAAAGAGGTAACGGTCAAGGAATGAGGTCAATTCTAACCTAACTGAGGTGATGATTTAAGATCGAGGTTAATTTTAACCTAAAAAGGTGAGGACCGAGGACCGAGGTTAATTATGACCTACTTAAGGTGGCGATCAAAGGCTGAGGTCAATTTTGACCTAAAAGAGGTGACGACAGAGGAACTAGCTCAATTTTGACCAAACTGAGGTGACGATCCAACACCAATATCATTTCTGACCTAAAAGAGGTGACGACTAAGAATTGAGATCAACTCTGACCTAACTGAGGTGACAAACCAAGACCGAGGTCAATTCTGACCTAGAAGAGGTGACGATCGAGGACTGAGGTCAATGCTAACCTAATAGAGGTGATGACTAAGGACCGAGGGCAATTATGACCTACCTAAGGTGACAATCTAAGACTAAGGTCAATTTTTAACTAAAAGAGGTGAAGATTGAGGAATGAGGTCAGTTATGACCAAACTGAGGTGACGATCCAAGACTGAGGTCCATTTTGACCTAAAATAAGTGATGATCGAAGACCGAGGTAGATTTTGACCTTACAAAAGTGACGATTCCACGATTGAGGTCAATTATGTCCTAAATGAGGTGATGACCAAGGACAGAGGTCAATTATGACCTAACTAAAGTCAGGATCCAGGAGCAAGGTCAATTCTGACAGAAAAGTGGTAACGATTAAGGACCAAGGCTGACCTAACTAAGGTAAAGACCCAGAATCGAGGTTAATTCTGACCTATAAGAGGTAATGACCAAGGATCGAGGTCATTTCTGACCAAACTAAGGTGACGATGTAAGACCGAGGTCAATTCTGACCTAAAAGAGGTGACGACTGAAGGCTTAGGTGAATTGTGACCTAAATGAGGTGGCAATCCAAGACCAAGGTTAATTCTAACCTAAAATGGTAGACGACTATGGTCCGAGATCAATTCTAACCAAACAAAGGTGATGACCTAGGATCGAGGTCAATTATGACCTAAAAGAGGTGACGAACGAGGACCGAGGTCAATTCTGACCTAAGTGATGTGACAATCCTAGACCGAGGTCAATTCGAACCTAAAAGAGCTGATGATCGAGGACCGGGATGGATTCTAACGTGATTATCCAAGACTGAGGTCAACTTTGACCAAAAAGAGCTGACGACTGAGGACGGAAGTCAATTCAGACCTAACTGAGGGGACGATCCAAGAACGAAGTCAATTCTAACCAAAAGAGGGGATGATCGAGGACCGATGTTAATTATGACCTAACTGAGGTGATGATCTAAGATCGAGGTTAATTATGACCTGAAAGAGGTGAGGAACGAGGATTGAAGTCAATTATGACCTACCTAAGGCTACGATCCAAGATCGAGGTCAATTTTAACCTAAATGAGGTGACGTTTGAGGAACGAGGTCAATTGAGACCTAACTGAGGTGAGGATCCAAGACCGAGGTCAATTCAGACCTAAAAGAGGTGACGACCAAGATCGAGATCAATTCTGACATAAAAGAGGTGACGATCGAGGACCAAGGTTGACCTAACTAAGGTAAAGATCCAAGGTCGAGGTCAATTCCGACCTAAAAGAGGTAATGATCGAGGATCGAGGTTAATTCTGACCTAACTAAGGTGACGATCTAATACTGAGGTCAATTATGACCTAAAAGAGGTGACGACTGAAGGTCGTGGTCAATTCTGACCTAACTGAGATGACGATTTGAGACTAAGGTCAATTCAAACCTAAAAGAGGTGAAGATCGGGGACCGAGATCAATTATGACTTAACAAAGGTGGCGATTCAAGATTGAGGTCAATTCTAACGTAAAAGAGGTGACGATCGAGGACTGAGGTAAATTCTGATCTAACTGAGGTGATGATCAAAGATCAAGGTCAATTCGAACCTGAAAGAGGTGATGACCGAGGACCAAGGTCAATTCTAAGGTGATGATCCAAGACCGAGGTCAATTTTGACCTAAAAGAGCTGACGACCGAGGGTGGAGGTCAATTCTGACCTAACTAGGAGGATGATCCAAGAACGAGGTCAATTCTAACCTAAATATTTGACAATCGAGGAACGAGGACAATTGTGACCTAAATGGGATGATGATCTAAGACCGATATTAATTTTGACCTAAAAGAGGTGAGGACTGAGGAGCGAGATAAATTATGACCTACCTAAGGTGACAATCCAGGGTCGAGGTTAATGTTGACCTAAAAGAGGTGATGTCTGAGGAACGAGGTCTATTGAGACCTAACTGAGGTGACAATCCAAGATCGATGTCAATTCTGACTTAAAAGGTGTGACGACCGAGGATCGAGATTGACTCTGACCTAACTTAGGTGACGATCCAAGACCGAGGTCAATTTTGACTTAAAAAGGGTGACGATCGAGGACCGAGGTTAATTTTGACCTAACTGAGGTAACGATCCAAGACTGAGGTCAATTCTTACCTAAAATAGGTAAGGACCGAGGACTGAGTCAATTATGGCCTACCTAAGGTGACGATCCAAGATAGAGGCCAATTTTGACCTATAATAGGTGATAATTGAGGAATAAGATCAATTCTGACCTAACTGAGGTAACAATCCAAGCAAAGGTCATTTCTGACATAAAAGAGGTAACGACCGATAATCGAGATCAATTCTGAACTAACTGAGGTGATGAATCAAGAACGAAGTCAATTTTAATCTAAAAGGGGTGACGATCGAGAACCAAGGTTAATTCTGACGTAACCGAGGGAACGATACAAGACCGAGGTCAATTCTGACCTAAAAGAGGTGACGAGCAAGGATCAAGGTCAATTATGGCCTACCTAAGGTGACGATCCAAGACTGAGATTAATTTTTACCTAAAAGAGGTTGTGACCGAGGAATGAGGTAAATTTTGACCTAACTGAGGTTACGATCCAAGGTTGAGGTCAATTTTAACCTAAAATTGGTGACGATCGAAGACCGAGGCCAATTCTGACCTGATTGAGGTGACGATCTGAGGTCATGGTCAATTTTGACCTAAAAGAGGTGACAATCGAGGAACGAGGACAATTTTGATCTAACTGATGTGACGATCCAATTCCAAGGTCAATTCTGACATAAAAGAGGTGACTATCCATAACCAAGGTAAATTTGTACCTAAGGTGAGTGAACGAGGTAAATTCTGACCTAACTGAGGTGACGATCCAAGATTAAGGTCAATTCTGACCTAAAAGGGGTGACGATCGAGGATCGAGATCGACTCTGACCTAACTGAGGTGACAATCCAAGATCGAGGTCAATTTTGACCTAAAAGGGGTGACGATCGAGGACTGAGGTTAATTCTAACCTAACTAAGGTGACGATCCAAGACTGAGGCCAATTCAGACCTAAAATAGGTAAGGACCGAGGACTGAGTCAGTTATGGCCTGCCTAAGGTGACGATCCAAGATAGAGGCCAATTTTGACCTATAATAGGTGATGATTGAGGAATAAGATTAATCCCAACCTAACTAAGGTGACGATCCAAGCAAAGGTCATTTCGGACATAAAAGAGGTAACGACCGATGATCGAGATTAATTCTGAACTAACTAAGGTGACGATTCAAGACCGAGGTCAATTCTAATTTAAAATGGGTGACTATCGAGGACCAAGGTCAATTCTGATGAAACAAAGGGAACGATATAAGACCGAGGTCAATTCTAACCTAAAAGAGGCGACGAGCGAGGATCAAGGTCAATTATGGCCTACCTAAGGCGACGATCCAAGACTGAGGTCAATTTTTACCTAAAAGAGGTTATGACCGAGGAATGAGGTAAATTTTGACCTAACTGAGGTGACGATCCAAGTTTGAGGTCAATTTTAACCTAAAAGCGGTGATAATCAAAGACCGAGGTCAATTCTGACCTGATTGAGGTGACGATCTGAGGTCGTGGTCAATTCTGACCTAAAAGAGGTGATGATCGGGGAACGAGGAAAATTCTGATCTAACTAAGGTGACGATCCATGTCCAAGGTCAATTCTGACCTAAAAGAGGTGACTATCCATGACTAAGGTAAATTTTTTCCTAAGGTGACTATCTATGAACAAGGTCAATTTTTACCTAAAAGAGGTGATGACCTAAGAACGAGGTCAGTTCTGACCTAACTGAGGTGACGATCCAAGACCAGGGTTAATTTTGACCAAAAAGAGGTGAGGACTGAGGACCGAGGTCAATTCTATCCTAACTGAGGTGACGATCCAAGACCGAGGTCAATTTTGACCTAAAAGGGTGACGATAGAGCACCGAGGTCAATTCTGACCTAACTGAGGTGATGATCCAAGACTAAGGTCAATTCTGACCAAAAAGAAGTGACGACCGAGGACCGAGGTTAATTAAGACTGACCTAAGGTATCAATCTAAGAACGAGGTCAATTCGGACCCAAAAGAGGTGACGATCGAGGATCGAGGTCAATTCTGACCAAACTGAGATGAAGATGCAACACCGAGGTTAATTTTGACCTAAAAGTGGTGACGATCGAGGAGCGAGGCTGATCTAATTGAGGTGAAGATCTAGGGTCGAGGTCAATTCTAACCTAAAAGAGGTGATGATCGAGGATCGAGGACAATTCTTACCTAACTAAGGTGATGATCCAAGACTGATGTTAATTAGGACCTAAAATATGTGACAATTGAGGACTGAGGTCAATTATGACCTAACTAAGGTGATGATCCATGACCGAGATCAATTCCGACCTAAAAGAGGTGATGACTGAAGATTGAGGTCAATTATGACCTAACTGAGGTGACAATCCAAGATCGAGGTCAATTCCAACCTAAAAGAGGTAACAATCGAGTATCGAGATCAATTCTAACCTAACTGTGATGATCCAAGACCAAGGTTAATTCTGGCCTAAAAGGGTTACGACCGAGGACCAAGGTCAATTTTGTCCTAATAGAGGTGACGATCCAAGATCGAGGTTAATTCGAAACTAAAAGAGGTGATAATTGAGGATCGATGGAAATTCTAAGGTACTGATCTAAGATTGAGGTATATTTTGACCTAAAAGAGGTGACGATCGAGGTTGTAAGTCAATTCTGACCTAACTAAGTGGACGATCCAAGATCGACATCAATTTTGACGTAAAAGAGGTGATAATCGACGATCAAGGTCAATTCGGACCTAACTGAGGTGACGATAAGGCCGAGGTCAATTTCGACCTAAAAGAGGTGAACATCGAGGACCGAGGTCAATTATGACCTATATAAGGTGACGATCTAAGACCGAAGTCAATTTTAACCAAAAAGAGTTGACGACCGAGGAATGAGGTCAATTCTAACCTAACTAAGGCCACTATCCATGATCAAGGTCAATTCTGGCCTAAAAGAGGTGACGATCGAGGATCGTGATTAATTTTGAGCTAACTGAAGTGACAATGCAAGACCGAGGTCAATTTTGATCTAAAAGGAGTGACGATTGAGTACCGAGTTTAATTCTGACCTAACTGAGGTGACGGTCCAAGGGCGAGGTCAATTCTGACCAAAAAGAGTTGATGACCAAGGACCGAGATCAATTATGACCTACCTAAGGTATCGATCCAAGACTGAGGTCATTTTTTACTCAAAATAGGTGAGGATCGAGGAACAAGGTCAATTCTGACCAAACTGAGGTGACAATCCAAGATCTAGGTAAATTCTGACCAAAAAGAGGTGACGATTGTGGATCGAGGTCAATTATGACCTGACCGAGGTGACGGTCCAAGGCGGAGGTCAATTCTAACCTAAAAGAGGTTACGATCGAGGATTGCTGTCAATTCTGACCTAACTGAGGTAATTGTCTAACACAAAGGTCAATTTTTACCTAAAAGAGATAACAATAGAGGAACAACGTTAATTCTAACCTATCTAAGGTCACATTCCAAGTCCAAGGGAAATTCTGACCTAAAAGGGTAGACGATCGAGGATCGAGATCAATTCTAACCTAATGGGGGGATGATCCAAGACCAATGTTAATTCGGACCTAAAAGCGATGACGATCGAGGATCGAGATCAATTCAGACCTAACTGAGGTGTGGATCCAAGACTGACGTTAATTCCGACATAAAAGAGGTGATGATCGAGGACCGAGGTCAATTCTGACCTAATTAAGGCGATGATCCAAGACGAAGGTCAATTCTGACCTAAAAAAGGTTATGACTGAGGACCGAGGTCAATTATGACCTAACTGAGGTGACGATATAAGACTGAGGTCAATTTTTACCTGAAAGAGGTGACGGCCGAGGAACCAGGTCAATTCTGAACTAAGTGATGTGATGATCCAAGATAAAAGTCAATTCTAACCTATAAAAGCTGACAATTGAGGACCGAGGTCAATTTTAACCTGACTGAGATAACGATCCAAGACCGGGGTCAATTCTGACCTAAAAGAGGTGATGAGTGAGGACCGAGGTCAATTAAGACCTAACTAATGTGTTGATCTAAGACTAAAGTCAATTCTCTCCTAAAAGAGGTGACGACCGAGGACTGAGGTTAATAATGACCTAACTCAGGTGACGATCCAAGACCAAGGTCAATTCTGACGAATAAGATGTGACGACCGAGGACTGAGGTCAATTATGACCTACCTAAGGTGAAGATCTAAGACGGAGGTCAATTTTTACCTAAAAGAGGTTACCAATGAGGAACGAGGTCAATTATGACCTAACTGAGGTGATGATCTAAGAACGACGTTAATTCTAACCTAAAAGAGTTGACGATTGAAGACCGATGTCAATTCTTACCTAAATGAGGTGACAATCCAAGACCGAGGTCAGTTCTAACCAAAAATAAGTTAAGACCGAGTAACGAGGTCAATTCTAACCTAACTGAGTTGACGATCCATGAACGAGATCAATTCTAACCTAAAAGAGGTGACGACTGAAGGTCAAGATCAATTCTAACGTAACTGAGGTGACGATCCAACACTAAGGTCAATTCGAACCTAAAAGCAGGGACGATCTTGGATCGAGATCAATTCAGACCTAACTGAGGTGTGGATCCAAAACTGAGATTAATTTAGACCTAAAAGAGGTGACGATCTAGGATCGAGGTCAATTCTCACCTAATTGAGGCGATGATCCAAGACAGAGGTCAATTCTGACCTAAAATAGGTAACAACTAAGGATTAAGGTCAATTATGACCTAATTGAGTGACGATCCAAGACCGAAGTAAATTCTAACCTATAAGAGGTGACTATCTAGGACCGAGGTCAATTCTGACCTAACTTAGGTGATGATCTAAGACCGGGGTTAATTCTGACCTAAAAGAGGGGATGAGCGAGGAACGAGGTCAATTAAGACCTAACTAATGTGATGATCAGAGACCGAAATCAATTTAGTCCTAAAAGAGGTAACGACCGAGGATCGAGGTCAATAATGACCTAACTCAGGTGACGATCGAAGACTAAGGTAATTTCTGACCAAAAAGATGTGACGATCGAGAATCGAGGTCAATTATGACCTACCTAAGGTGACGATCCAAGACGGAGGCCAATTTTTACCTATAATAGGTTACGAATGAGGAATGAAGTCAAATCTGACCTAACTGAGCTGACAATCCAAGAACGACGTCAATTCTGACCTAAAAGAGGTGGCGACTAAAGATCGAGGTCAATTGTGGCCTAACTGAGGTGACGATCTAAGACCGAGGTCAATTCTGACCTGAAAGAGGTGACAATCGAGGACCGACCTCAATTCTGACCTAATTGAGGTGACGATCCAAGACCAAGGTCAATTCTTACCTAAAAGATATGAAGATCGAGGAACGAGGTCAATTTTAACCAAATTAAGTTGACGATCCAAGATCATGATGAATTTTTACCTAAAAGAGTTGACGACTAAAGACCGAGGTCAATTCTGACATAACTGAGGTGACGATCCAAGACCAAGGTCAATTCTGACCTAAAAGCGATGATGACCGAGGATCGAGGTCAATTCAGACCTAACTGAGGTGATGATCCAAGACGAAGTTCAATTCTGACCTATAAGAGGTGATGATTGAGGACCGAGGTCAATTATTACCATCCTAAGGTGATGATCCAAGACCAAGGTCAAGTTTTACGTAAAATAGGTGTGGACCGAGGAACGAGGCCAATTTTAACTTAACAGACATGAGGATCCAAGACGAAGGTCAATTCTAACCTAAAAGAGGTGAAAACTGAGGATCGAGATCAATTCTGACCTAACTGAGGTGACGATCCAAGAAGGAGGTCAATTTTAACCTAAAAGGGGTAACGATCGAGGATGGAGGTCAATTCTGACGTAACTGAGGTGACGATCCAAGACTAAGGTCAATTCTGACCTAGAACCGGTGAGGACCGAGGACTGAGTCAATTATGACCTACCTAAGGTGAAGATCCAAGACCGAGGTCAATTTTGACCTAAAATAGGTGACGATCGAGGAAAGTGGTCAATTCAGACATAACTAGGGTGATGATCCAAGGCTAAGGTCAATTATGAAATAAAAGAGGTGACGATTAACGATCGAGATCAATTCTGACCTAACAGAGGTGATGATCCAATCTCGAGATCAATTATAACCTAAAAGAGGTGACGATTGAGGACCGAGGTCAATTCTGACCTATCTAACATGACAATCCAAGATCGAGGTCAATTCTGACCTAAAAGAGGTGACAATCGAGAATCGAGGTCAATTATGACCTACCTAAGCTGATGATCCAAGACTGAGGTCAATTTTAACCCAAAAGAGGGTACGATGGAGGAACGACGTCAATTCTAACCTAACTGAGGTGACGATCCAAGACCACGATAAATTTTAACCTAAAAGAGGTTACGATCAAAGACCGAGGTCAATTCTGACCTAACTGAGGTGAGGATCCAAGACTGATGTCAATTCTGACCAAAAATCAGTTAAGACCGAGGAACGAGGTCAATTATGACCTAATTGAGCTGACGATCGATGGACGAGATCAATTCTGACCAAAAAGAGCTAACGACTGAAGATCGAGATCAATTCTAACCTAACTGAGGTGATGATCCTAGATCGAGGATAATTCTGACCTAAAAGAAGTGACGATCGTGTACCAATATCAATTCTGACCTAACTGAGGTGACGATCCATGACCAAGGTCAATTCTAACCTAAAAGTGTTGATGATCGAGGACCGAGGTCAATTATGACCTAATTGAGGTGATGATCCAAGACCAAGGTCAATTATGACATAAAATAGGTGACGAACGAGAACTAACGTCAACTATCGCCTACAATAGGTGACTATCTAAGACCGAGGTCAATTTTTACCTAAAAGAGGTGATGACCGAAGAATGAGGTCAATTCTGACGTAACTGAGGTAACGATCTAAGATGGTGGCCAATTTTGACCTAAAGGAGGTGATGACCGAGGACAGAAATCAATTCTGACCTAGCTGAGGGGATGATCCAAGATCAACATCAATTCTGACCTAAAAGAGGTGACAATCGAGGATTGGGGCCTGAGCTCAATTCTAACCTAACTGAGGTGATGATCCAAGGCCAAGGTCAATGCTGACCTAAAAGAGGTAAGGATCTAGGATTGAGGACAACTATGACCTACCTAAGTTGATAATCCAAGATCGGGGTCAATTTTGACCTAAAAGAGTTAACGACCGAGGAATGAGGTTAATTATGGCATAACCTAGGTGACTATCGAAGACCGAGGCCAATTTTAACCTAAAATAGGTGATGACCCATGATCGAGATCAATTCTGACCTAACTAAGGTGATAATCTAAGTCCGAGGTAAATTTTGACCTAAATGGGGTGATGATTGAGGATCGAGGTCAATTTAGACCTAATTGGGGTGAAGATCTAAGACCGAGGTCAACTCTGATAAAAAAGAAGCGATGACCAAGGACCGAGGTCAATTATTACCTACCTAAGGTATCGATCCAAGACAGAGGTCAATTTTTACCTAAAAAAGGTGACGACCTAAGAACGAGGTCAATTTTAACCTAACTAAGGTGACGATCCAATACTGAGGTCAATTTTGACCTAAAAAGGTGACAATCGAGGACCGAGATTAATTTTGACCTGACTGAAGTGATGATCCAAGGTCGTGGTCAATTCTTACACGAAAGAGGTGACGATCGAGGACTGATGTCAATTCTTACTTAACTAATGTGAGGATCTAAGGCAAAGTTCAATTCTGACCTAAAATAGGTGACGATCAAGGACGAGGTCAATTCTAACCTAACTGAGGTGATGACCCAAGACCGAGGTTAATTTTAACCTAAAATAGGTGACTACTGAAGACCGAGTTCAATTCTGACCTAACTGAGGTGACGATCGAAAACCGGGGTTAATTCTGACCTAAAAGCGATTGCGATTGAGGTTCTAAGGCCAATTCCGACCTAACTGATGTGATGATCTGAGACAGAAGTCAATTCTGACCTAAAGAGGTGAAGACTGAGGATCGAGGAAAATTATGACCTACCTAAGGTGACGATCCAAGACCAAGGTCAATTTTGTCCTAAAAGAGGTGACGACTGAGGAATGAGGTCAACTCTGAACTAACAGAGGTGACTATCCAAGATCGAGGTCAATTTTGACCTAAAATAGGTGACGAGCGAGGATTGAGATCAATTCTAACCTAACTGAGGTGAAGATCCAAGACCGAGGTCAATTTTGACTTAAAAGGGGTGGCGATCGAGGATCGAGGTTAATTCAGACCTAACTGGGCTGACGATCCAAGATCGAGGTCAATTATGATCGCAAAGAAGTGACGACTGAGGACCGAGATCAATTATGACCTACCTAAGGTATCGATCCAAGACTGCAGAAATTTTTTACCTACAATAGGTGACGACCGAGTAACGAGGACAATTCTAACCTAACTGAGGTGACGATCCAAGTCCCATGTCAATTCTGACCTAAAGGAGGTGATGATCTAGGACCGAGGTCAATTCTGACCTGGCAGAGGTGACGATCCAAGGTTGTGGTAAATTTTGACATAAAAGAGGTGACTATAGAGGACCGAGGTCAACTCTGACCTAACTGAGGTGATGATCCAGGACCATGGGCAATTTTGACCTAAAAGGGGTGACGATCGAGTAGCAAGGTCAATTTTGACCTAACTGAGGTGACGATCCATTACTGAGGTCAATTCTGACTTAGAATAGGTGAGGATTGAGGACTGAGTCAATTATGACCTACCTAAGGTGACGATCGAAGGCCGAGGTCAATTTTAACCCAAAACAGGTGGCGATCGAGGAAAGTGGTCAATTCTGACCTAACTGAGGTGACAATCCAAGACCAAGGTCAATTTTGACCTAAAAGAGGTGACGATCAATGATCGAGATCAATTATGAACTCACTGAGGTGACGATTCAAGATCGAGGTCAATTTTAACCTAAAAGAGGTGACGACTAAGGACTGAGTTCAATTGAAAAATCCCGATGGACCCCAATTTTAAAATCCTTATACTTTAAAATCAATTATTTCCTTTTTAGAGGCGGAAGCGAAGATGATGGTTCAAATAAAACAAAAACACCAAATTTTAATTTCTTGAAATTAAAATTAAACCAAGTGAAATATGATTAAAACACATACAATATTAAATTTCACTTAAACCATATTAATTAACCCAAGTCCTAGAAATTTGCCTAAGTCATATTTGTCAATTTAATCAAATTAAGCCAAACCAATTTTAACAAATTAAACTATGACTTGAATTAACTACACATTACCCAATATTAATTTAGCACCAAATTAAATAAGTACTGATTTTAAACCAATTTTATATTGAATTACCTAAGCATTCGTTTTAGGTGATATAGTAAGATAAAAGTAAACAATAAATCACTATGCAGCGATGTACGAGGAAAAACCCACAACGGGAAAAAACCTTGGACGACCATAGCCTCAAATCCACTATTATGGAATTTTATAAATACAAGCAAGATGACTTACAACCCTCGACTCAATCCCTCTCAAGCCCCAACGCATCTTCTTGTATTAAGATCTTCCTAGCGAATAACCACGGAGCTCCACCGCGGTCTCAGAATCCACCGATCGAACTTTATATGGCCACCGTCACCCAAACTAGGAACCTTTCTCCAAGTGAGTAAATCAACGCAAACCTCTTCTTCTTTGTGGGATTTAGAAACAAACCCAAACGTCTCTTAAAAAGGTAGAGATGAAAAACCGGTGCCAAAACGCCAAGAAATATATATATATATATATATATATATATATGGAAGCTTGGATAAACAATATGGGTGAAAAACTAAAGTGTAAACGAATTTTTCTTTGAAAATTAGACACTTTAAAACATGAACTTTTTTTTCTCTTTTTCTCTCAAACTCTCTCTTGGAGATAGATATGCATGAAAAAGTTTACTTTCCAAAGTTGGTTCCCGCACTTAGATATTCAGTCAAAAGTTAGTGGGGAAAGATAATGGGGAAGTGGGTGAAAACTGTCAAAAACTGCCATTTAACTATTCCCGCCAAATCTCGTTCCAACGAGATTTGTTGTTCAAACGAAGTCTCATTCGAACAGCCTTCTAACGACATTCTAATGAAGTTCCAGTGTCTTTATAAAATGAACTAGTTAGAAATCTCGTTGGAAATCTCGTTCCAACATCCATCTCGTTCGAATGACATTTCAAACGAAGTTACAGAGGCCAAACTGGGAACTCGTTGGTAAACTCGTTCGAACGACATTTGGTTCGAACGAAAAACTCGTTCGAACGACATATCGAAAGAACTTACAGAAAGTTAGAAATTTTCATTTTTAGCCGAGAACATTATAAACTTTATTTAAAGTTTGAATTAAATCTTTCAGAAAATAAACAATAATTTTAATTAAACCTACACCCATTATAAACTGTTCCAAGCTCCTATATATATATGTAATGCATTCATTCCTTGGGAGCATGGAACCACTGTTGACGACGTAGAAATGAGGCACTTAAACTCGGCATTTTGAAGAGGCTTTATACATTTGGCTGCTACGTATTCAACAAACACCTCATAGGCTTGAAGGATGATCAATTAACTGTATCCTATGACTCAAACATTTTTGTTCGGAATTGAGCCAAAACTACAAAGGACTCAATTGGAAATTTGTGTCCTTACAAATCTCCCCCTTTGGCTATTCCGGAACAAAAACCAAACGAAGATCCTAAAGGGTCGTCAAGCTCTACTAGAGTGACAAAAATGTCCCTCCCAAAATAAAATTACAATGCTTGACTAAAAAAACTCAAAGGATCAAAATCTTTATAGGTGAAAGTTGCCACTTAGAATATATAATTCCTGCACACTTAAGCAAACACATTAAACGCATAGGGAATATCAAAATATTAAATGTAATTAAATAATTACTCCCCTTAAATTAATTCTCCCCTTTATCAAACAAATGATCAACTTAGAAAGGCGTCCCCCCCAAAGATAAATCTCCCCCAAACTAAGATACGATTACAATAGGATTAGATGCCATTTCTCCCCCTATCATTCTCCCCCTTTTTGTTCAGGAATAGACAAAGGATAAAACTAATTTAAACCTGATGCATAAAGTGATAAGAACTTGAAAGCATATGGGCAACAAGAACATAACTAATCCATAAAAATGAATACCAACTATGATGCGACAACAAATGATACCAATGTGACAAATAAAATTCTAAGCATGTGATATCAAACAAACTACGCAACAAATAAGGTACCAATTATGAATTGAAGCATATATGAACTAGCTAAACATGGCAAAGACATAAACAAAATATCATATATATGTATACACAATAGGTACAAGCTAAGCATAAGTACACACATATAGATATAAACACACAAATGACACAAAATAAGATAAGCTTTTCACACTCGTACGGAAAAAATGTGTCATATGGAAACGGAAGTGTTGGGGTGTGAACTAGAAACAATTAAATTTAGACCCAATCAATTAAAACATGTTCATGGAGTTCTCAATTGATTGCAAACTTCATCACATTTGAATATAACCTCATGTGACAATATAGATTGAACTCAATGAACAAACATACACAATGCATAGAAGCCTAGCATGTTGATGATTCTACAAACCAATATAGTCATGACATTAAAAACGCAATTAGGATAAACGGACATTGTGAAAATCGTTGATATACCATACAATCTCCCTCAATAAGCATATATTATTCTTTTGAATGAATAAATCAACTAAACAAATTAGTCCTTGGCAAATTATTTTTCTTTTAATGCCATATTTTCTTTTAGGCCTTGGACCACGTATTTCTTTTAGGTCCAAACAAATGGTGGCTTACTATTCGCAAAGGATAGTAAATCCTTATGGATCCCTTCCCCTTGCACATTTATATTTATCATTTTTTTTATATCTCACACAAATCTCACGCGCAACGGATTTTGACATGCACTACTCCTCCTAGGTCACAAATATGTAGATGACAAGATTGTTAGGAGAACATCTCACAAAGGTCAAATATACATATGAAGTTAAAATTTCAAATGAGCTCATGAATGTGTGAATTGAGGCATATAAAAATAGAATCCATTTAAGCAACAGAAAATCCAACTAGTCCATGTAAGCATGGTTAAGAACATAATAAGGATTGACAATCTAAAACAAAAGTTCTAGCCACATGAGAGCGTAAAAGATGGGATTCTAACACAAGTGTATGCCACATAAAGTGTGTCAAACTAAAATACACACAAAAATAAAAATATTTTTGAGTTTTTCAAAAAAAAAATTTAACCAAAAATAAAAATATATACTCAAAAGACAAACAAAAATCATTTGAATTTTTCATTAAGCTTAAATTACCAAGAGTTAAAAACCCAAATGATAAACAAACATTTTTTTTGTATTTTCATTTAATGCAAACTAAAATGAAAGAATAAAACACAAAACATAAACAGGTCATGATTTCTAGCATGAGATATGAAATAAAGCAATGACTAGAAAATGACTAAACAAGCATACATTTAGCATGAGGATATAACATGAAGTACAAAAGCTAAAGTATGCAAATAAAACTAACACATTCATCCTTTATATTTTGCAAGGGAGGAAGCATGTGAAAGTAAATGAGAATCAAATACCCTTTCTTATGAAGCTACCAAGTCGGATCTCCTAACCCAAACTAATGATGAGTGACTATCTCGGGTTGTAGGAATCTTGGCTACATTGGTTGCCTTACATTGGAATTTTCTAGAAAATCTTTTAAGATCAAAACAATATTTCTTAAGATGACCTTTTCGACCACAATGTGCACAAGTAAAAACATGTCGAAAAGATTTACCTAAGTGGTGATCTTTAAAGGCTTTCCTAGGCGATTTTCCTAAAAAGTTGATTTTGAATTTGTGAGTTGATTCATTACAAGTATCGAAGCCTAAACCACAAGTGTCATTTTTAATTTGGACCATTCCTAATTTTTATCTAATTTTTCCGAATGACACTCCAAATCAAATTTGACATTACTAGAGTCTTTTAATTTGTTTTCTAGTTCTAGAATGTTAGACTCTAATAACACATTTCTCTCTTGAAACTCGAGAAGCTCCTTTTTCAAGGATTCCATTAAACCTCTAAGGCTATCTCTCTCGCCTTCTACATATTCTAGCTTCTCTCAAAGAGATCTCTCTCGTGTCCTAAGGTCTTCAACCAACACACTATTATCAACGACCTTGACACGTTCTTTCAAACTAGCTTCTAACTTCAAATTAGCACTTTTTAATTTAATTGATTCTTCATATAATTCTTGAAAAGAATTTTGAAGTTCACTCACTTTAGCCTCTTCTTCATTTTCACTCTCTCTTTCTTCTTCACTCTCACAACCATCAAAAACAAGGGAATCATAAACTATGACCTTGGAAGTGTCATGTGTTAAAGTTTCATCAATAGATGAGTTCTCACTATCACTCACATGACTCGCCATAAAAGCCACAGAGTTGGGCTTAGTGGGGGAATCGGGTCCCTCTTCCTTATCACTATCACTAAGGGTCGCATTATATGAAATGGGTCGGTTAACCTCTCTTCTTAGTTTAGTGGGGCACTCAGAAGCCCTATGACCATAACCCTTACGACCAAAACACCTATTTGACTCGTCCCTATTTAAATTTTCATTAATAATTTTAGAAATCCTCTCGACTTTGTCATGCTTAGAAGTTTCAAATTTCTTAAAGTCATTTTTAAATTTATCTTTGTTAATTTTAAGAAACTTTCAAAATTTCGTAGAAAACAAGGCCATATCTTCCGAGTCACTATCACTCTCGCTCTCTACTCCGTGTTTTTCCTCTTTCCGATCTTTTAATGCAACACCCTTTTATATTTTCTTTTCAGTTTTAGAGGGAAACGTGTCCAGTTCATAGGTTTGTAAATCACCTACGAGCTCTTCTAATTTTGTAGAGGCTAAAGTTGGTAAAGAATTTAAAACGGTCACTTTTGGAATAAATTTATTGGGTAGGGACCTTAAATATTTGTTTACTACTCGGTTGTCGGGTATTTTCTCTCCCAAGTTAAAAGATGAATTAACAATATCTCAAAGTCTAGCATAACATTCATCAAAAGTTTCTTTTTCGTTCATTTTGATGGTTTCAAATTGAGTGGTGAGGTTTTAGAGTTTCGAAGCTTAAATGACACTTGTACCTTCATGAGTGAGTTGAAAAATAACCCACGCTTCTTTAACGATCTCACACATCATAATGCGTCAGAATTCATCCGGTGTGACAGAGCTAAACAAGGCATTTAAACCACGAGAATTAAAATTTGAAAGCTTAAATTCAGTCTCACTCCATCTATCGATCGGTTTGGGAACATGTTCATTATCAACTAAATCAGTTGGTGGGGACCACCCATTAACTACAGACAACCAAACCCTCTAGTCGATAGATTTAAGTGCCGATTTCATACCCGCTTTCCAGTACGCGTAATTAGAACCATCGAAAATAGGAAATTTTGAGAATGGGGAAAATTCCATTTTAGCCAAAAAATTATTAAAAGGATCTTAACGAAATAATTTGTCGCTTTGGCTCTGATAACGATTTGAAAAGTCCCGAAGCGTCTTCTTGTATTAACCTCTGCCTAGTGAATAACCACAGAGCTCCACCACTATCTCGGAATCCACCGATCAGACTTTATATGGTCACCGTCACCCAAACTAGGAGCCTTTCTCCAAGTGGGTAAATCAACGCAAACCTCTTCTTCTTTGTGGAATTTAGAAGCAAACCCAAATGTCTCTTGAAACGGTAGAGATGAAAAATCGGTGCCAAAACGCCAAGTAATGTGTGTGTATATATATATATATATATATATATATGGAAGCTTGGATAAACAAAGGAAGAAAGGGTTACAGTGAAAATCTAGGAAAACAATTCCAAGAAAATCCTTAAGCTATTTCTAAGGTAAAATTATTTCTTAATTTTATTTTAATCTTATATTATAATTATTTCAAAGTATATAAATCGTGAATTATTGATAAGAATTACATCATCCTTTGTGATAATAGGTATGGGTTCATAAGTGAGATAGGTGGTGTTTATAGGTCATATTGCTTTCTATTGAAACCCCTTGTATTCAAACTTCCATATCTATTTGTGTGCTTACTGGAATTGAGAAATTCCAATTGGATATTAAATTGAACTCATATTTTCATATCATATCCGAGAATTAGTATTTAACTCCTTGTGGTAAGGCCTTAGTGATGGTTGAAAGTTGGTATATGGTTGTTGTTTTTAAATTTCATTTCGGTATGCCCTGAGTTTGGTCAAGCTTTTGAGATAGAAAATGAAGTCAAAAAATTATGAAACTTTAATTCTGTACTACTAAGTATGTTTACTAGAAATGGGTTGAAAATCATGCAAAGTTATGCTGTAGAAAAATTATCAAAATTCTTGGAAGTTGAAGGAACAATAGAGGAGCTTGTAGGGAAGATTTCTTGTGTTATAAAGAAATGATCATAACTTTCCCTAGGAAGCTTGAAAGTTACACTGTCACTTATACTCAAAATTATATTCATATATGTTTTCATATTGATAAGGTTGGACACCTCTATTTAAACAATTTATGAATATGGGATGGTTAAGTATGGAGCACAATAATTTGAGGCCTTACTAGATACCCAATGAAAGAATGTTTTTATCTACTCTTTTCCAAAGAGTATTTTGAGTACATGTTTCATGCGTATATGCATTCAGAAGTATACTTTTATGTTTACTTGATTTTAGTTATAAATTCCTTACGAGGTAGTCCTATGGTTGAATGTTCATAACCTTATCAACATATATACCATTGTTTCGTCTTTACACAAGTTTCATGGAATGTGACTTGAGTAGAATTATATTGTTGTTGTATAGTCATTGAAAGTTACATAGATATATTAAGATAATACTTATGATTGAGATTCAGTACTGATTTAATTGGATTAACAGGTGTAAGTTTAAATCAACCAAGTTTAGCCCCACCCGAGGGAAACGTGAATACATAGTTGACAACCCAAGGTGAGTGTACTTAATGAGTTGATTATGGATATGACGTGTATGTATTATATATTGAGATGATATTGCTTATTAAAAGTCATGAGATGTTGAGATGTTATGACTTATTAAAACTCAAGAGATGTTGAGATGTTATGACTTTAAAAAAGTCAAGATATGTTGAATTTCTATGCAATTCAAGGGATGTTAGGTTATTAAAACCTATAGAGATGATTATTGCCTACGGGCAGGAGATGTGGGGTTTATTCACTCCGGATATGTTTATGGCCTAATTTGGCCCAGAGATGGATATATTTATATGTTGAGATGTTAATATAGTACTTTTACTATATAGAGATGTAGTACATTCACTGTGTTTTTAAACTCATAGTTCTATATGTTTACATTTTCAGGTTTTGAAGTTGCCACTGCCAAGTCTAGGATGTTGAGTGAATAGTAGTATTGTCTCGTCAGTTTGTTTTGTACATTGTACTAGTTGTAATTAAGTTAACTGTTATGGGAGTTTGTTTAAATTATGTCTCCTTAAAACGATTGTATTTTTTTTTTTATTCCGCATAACAACTTTGAAGTTGTTTTAATGTGTATTACTAAATAAATAAATAAATAACATGTGTGGTTTGTGTACTATTGAGTTAATTATATCCTAATGGGGTTAGGGGTGACATCAATCCTCGGTCGTCACTTCTTTTTTATCAGAATTGACCTCGATGTTGGATCGTCACCCCAGTTAGGTCCGAATTGACCTCGATCCTTAATCTTCACCCCTTTTAGGTCAAAATTGACCTCGATTGTGGATTGTCACCTCAGTTAGGTTATAATTGATCTGGATCCTCGATTGTCACCGCATTTAGGTTAGACTTGACCTTCGTCTTGGATCCTCATGTCAGTTAGGTCAGAATTGAACTCGGCCTTCAGTCGTCACCTCTTTTAGGTCAGAATTGACCTCGTTCTTAGGTTATCACCTTAGGTAGGTTAGAATTGTCCTCATTCCTCAGTCGTCGCCTCTTTTAGGTCTGAATTGACCTTGGTCTTGGATCGTCACCTCAGTTAGGTCAGAATTGATGTTGGTCCTTGATCGTCACCTCTTTTATGTCAGAATTGACCACAGCCTTGGATTGTCACCTCACTAAGGTCAAAATTGACCTTGGTCCTCGATCGTCACCTCTTTTTGGTCAGAATTGACCTCAATCTTAGATTGTCACCTCATTTAGGTCAGAGTTGACCTTGGTCCTTGGTCGTCACCTCTTTTATGTAAAAATTGACCTCAGTATTGGATCGATACCTTAGGTAGGTAATAATTGACCTCAGTTCTTAGTCGCCACTTCTTTTTTATCAAAATTGAACTCGGTCTTAGATCGCCAACCCAGTTAGGCTCGAATTGACCTTGATCCTCGACCGCCACCCCTTTTAGGTCAAAATTGACCTCGATCTTTGATCGCCACCTGAGTTAGGTTAGAATTGATCTCAATCCTCGGTCGTTACCTATTTTAAGTCAGAATTGACCTCGATCTTGGACCGTCACCCAAGTGAGGTCGGAATTGACCATGGTCTTGGATCGTCACCTCAGTTAGGTCAGAATTGACCTTGGTCGAAGATCGTCAGCTCTTTTAGGTCCGAATTGACCTCATTCTTGGATCGTCACCTCAGTTAGGTCATAATTGATCTCGATCCTCAGTCGTCACCTATTTTAGGTCATAATTGGCCTTGGTCTTAGATCGTTACCTCAGTTACGTCAAAATTGACCACATTCCTCGGTCGTCACCTCTTTTATGTCAAAATTGACCTCGGTCTTGGATCTTTATCTATGGTGGGTCATAATTGACCTCGGTCCTCGATCTTCACATCTTTTAGGTCATAATTAATATCCGTCTTGGATCGTTACCTTACTTAGGTCATAATTGATGTCAGTCCTCGATCGTCTCCCTTTTTAGATCATAATTGACCTCGATCTTAGATCGTCACCTCAGTTTGGTCAGAATTGATCTTGATCCTCGGTCATCACCTTTTTGAGGTCAGAGTTGAGCTCGTTCTTTTATCATGACCTCAGTTCGGATAGAATTGCCCACGTTCCTCAGGCATTCCCTCTTTTAGGTAAAAATTGACCTCGATCTTGGAATGTCACCTAAGGTTAGTAATAATTGACCTCGGTCCTCAGTCGTAACCTCTTTAAGGTCAGAATTGACCTTTGTATTGGATCATCAACTTAGTTAGGTCAGAATTGACCTCGAGCCTCGGTCATCACTGCTTTTTGGTCAGAATTGACCATGGTCTTGAATCATCACCTAAGTTAGGTCAGAATTGACCCCAGTCTTTAGTCGTCACCTTTGTTAGGTAAAAATTGACCTTAGTCTTAGAGTTTCATGTCAGTTAGGTTATAATTGACCTCGTTTCTCGGTGGTAAGATCTTTTATGTAAAAATTGATCTCAATCTTGGATCGATACCTTAGGTAGGTCATAATTGACATCAATCTTCGATCGTCACTTTTTTTTGTTAGAATTGACCTCGATCTTGGATCGTCACCTCAGTTAGGTCAGAATTGACCTCGGTCCTTAATCGTCACATCCTTTTGGTTAGAATTAACCTCAGTCTTTGATCCTCACCTCAGTTAGGTTAGAATTGACCCCAATCCTCGATCATCACCTATTTTAGGTCAAAAGTTACCTTAGTCGTCTACAGTCTCCTCAATTAGGCAGAATTGACCTCATTCCTCAGTCATCACCTGTTTTTTGTCAAAATGGATCTCAGTCTCGGATCGTCACCTTAGGTAGGCCATAGTTGACCTCGAGCCTCAATCCCCACCTCTTTTCGTATAGAATGGACCTCATTCTTCAATCGTCACCCAAGTTAGGTCAGAATTGATCTCGTTACTCGGTCATGACCTCTTTTAGGTCAGAATTGACCTTTGTCCTTAATGGTCACATCTGTTAGGTCGGTAATCACCACTTTTAGGACATTATTTACCTCGATCATGGATCATCACCTCAGTTAGGTCAGAATTGAAATCAGTCCTCAGTTGTCACATCTTTTAGGTCAAAATTGACCTCGGTCTTAGATAGTTACCTCAGTTAGGTCATAATTAACCACATTCCTCGGTCATCACCTCTTTTAGGTCAAAATTGACCTCGGTTTTGGATTATCACCTTAGGTAGGTCATAATTGACCACGGTCCTCGATCTTTACCTCTTTTGGGCCGAAATTGACCTCATTCTTGGATCGTCACCTCAGTTAGGTCAGAATTCACCTTCGTCCTCAGTGGTCAACTCTTTTTGTTCAGAATTGACCTGGTCTTGGATCATCACCTCAGTTAGGTGAAATTTAACCTCAGTCCTCGATCGTCAACTCTTTTAGGTCAGAATTAACCTCGTACATGGATCGTCACCTTAGTTAGTTTACAATTGATCTTAGTACTCGGTCGTCACCTCTTTTAGGTTATAATTGACCTCCATGTTGGATCGTCACCTCAATTAGGGCAGAATTGACCTCAGTCTTCAGTCGTCACATCTTTTAGGTCAGAATTGACCTCGGTCATGGATCGTCACCTTAATTAGGCCAGAATTTACCTCGGTCCTCAGTCGTCACCTCTTTTAGGTCAAAATTAACCTCGGTCTTGTATCGTCACCTCAGTTAGGTCAGTCTCATTCCTCGATCATCACCTCTTTTAGGATAGAATTGATCTCGGTCTTAGATTGTCACCTCAGTTAGGTCATAATTGACCTCAGTCCTCGGTCGTCACCTCTTTTAGGTCATAATTGACATCGTTCATGGATCGTTACCTCAGTTTGGTCAAAATTGACCTTAGTCCTCGGTCGTCACCTCTTTCAGGTCAAAATTGACCCCGATCTTAGATCGTTACCTCAGTTAGGTGAGAATTGACCTTGTTCCTCGGTCGTAACCTCTTTTAGGTAAAAATTGACCTCAATCTTGGATCGTCTCCTTAGGTAGGTCATAATTGACCTCAGTCCTTAGTCATCACCTATTTTATGTTAGAATTGACCTCAATCTTGAATTGTCACCGCTGTTAGGTCAGAATTGTCCTCGATCTTGGATCGACACCTCAGTTTGTTCAGAATTAATCTCGGTCGTCGATCGTCACCTCTTTTATGACAGATTGACCTTGGTCTTGGATTGTCACCTCAGTTAGGTCAGAATTAACCTCATTCCTCGATCGTCACCTATTTTAGGTCAAAATTGATCTCGACCTTGGATCGTCACCTTAGGTAGGTCATAATTGACCCAGTCCTCACCTCTTTTAGGATAGAATTGATCTCGGTCTTAGATCGTCACCTCAGTTAGGTCATAATTGACCTCAGTCCTCGGTCGTCACCTCTTTTAGGTCATAATTGACATCGTTCATGGATCGTCACCTCAGTTTGGTCAAAATTGACCTTAGTCCTCGGTCGTCACCTCTTTCAGGTCAAAATTGACCCCGGTCTTAGATCGTTACCTCAGTTAGGTGAGAATTGACCTTGTTCCTCCGTCGTAACCTCTTTTAGGTAAAAATTGACCTCACTCTTCGATCGTCTCCTTAGGTAGGTCATAATTGACCTCAGTCCTTAGTCATCACCTATTTTATGTTTGAATTGACCTCAATATTGAATCATCACCGCTGTTCGGTCAGAATTGTCCTCGATCTTGGATTGTCACCTCAGTTTGTTCAGAATTAATCTCGGTCGTCGATCGTCACCTCTTTTATGACAGATTGACCTTGGTCTTGGATTGTCACCTCAGTTAGGTCAGAATTAACCTCATTCCTCGATCGTCACCTATTTTAGGTCAAAATTGACCTCGGCCTTAGATAGTCACCTTAGGTAGGTCATAATTGACCCAGTCCTCACCTGTTTTAGGTTAGAATTGACCTTAGTCTTGGATCGTCACCACGGTTAGGTCAGAATTGACTTCGGTCCTCGATTATCACCCCTTTTAGGTTAAAATTTACCTTGGTCTTGGATCGTCACCTCAGTTAGGTTAGAATTGATCTCGATCCTTAGTTGTCACCTCTTTTAGATCAGAACTAACTCCGGTCTTGGATCATCACCTCAGTTAGGTTAGAATTGACCTTGTTCCTCGGTCATCACCTCTTTTAGCTAAAAATTGACCTCGATCTTGGATCGATGCCTTAGGTTGGTCATAATTGACCTCGGTCCTTGGTCATCACTTCGTTTTTATCAGAATTGACCTCGGTAATGGATCGTCTCCCTAGTTAGGTTCGAATTGACCTTGATCCTCGATCCTCACCCCTTTTATGTCAAAATTGACCTCGATCTTAGATCGTCACAACAGTTAAGTCAGAATTGATCTCGATCCTCGGTCGTCACCGCTTTTAGGTCAAAATTGACCTTGGTCTTAGATCCTCACTTCAATTAGGTCAGAATTGAACTTCGTCTTCAGTCGTCACCTATCTTAGGTAAGAGTTGACCCCGGTCTTGGGTGGTCACCTCAGTTAGGTAAGAATTGTCCTCGTTCCTCGATCGTCGCCTATTTTAAGTTAGAATTGACCTGGGTCTTGGATCGTCACCCAAGTTAGGTTAGAATTGACATTGGTCCCCGATCCTTACCTCTTTTAGGTTGAAATTGACCTCGACTTTGGACGTCACCTCAGTCCATTCAGAATTGACATCGGTCCTCGATCGTCACCTCTTTTATGTCATAATTCACCTTGGTCCTCGGTCGTCACTTCTTTTTTATCAGAATTGATGTCGGTCTTAGATCGTCACCCCAGTTAGGTCCGAATTGACCTAGATACTCAATTGTTACACCTTTTAGGTTAAAATTGACCTCGGTCTTGGATCGTCACCTATGTTAGGTCAGAATTGATCTCGATCCTGGGTCGTCACCTATTTTAGGTCAGAATTGACCTCGATCTTTGATAGTCACCTCTGTTAGGTCAGAATTGACCTCGGTCCTCGATCGTCACCTCTTTTAGGTCAGAATTGACCTAGAACTTAGATCGCCACCTCAGTTAGGTCAGAATTGACTCCTTTCCTCGGTCGTCCCCTCTTTTATGTAAAAATTGACCTCAGTCTTGGATCGATACCTTAGGTAGGTCAAAATTGACCTCGATCCTTGGTTGTCTCTTCTTTTTATTAAAATTGACCTCGGTCTTGGATCCGAATTGACTTCGATCCTCGATCTCCACCTCTTTTTTATTACAATTGACCTCGGTCTTGGATCATCACCTTAGGTAGGTCATAATTTTCCTCGCTCCTCAATCCTCACCTCTTTTAGGTTGTAATTGACCTCGGCCTTGGATCTTCACCTCAGTTAGGTCAGAATTGACCTCGGTGCTCGATCCTTGGTCTTCACCTCTTTTAGGTTAGAAGTGACGTCGATCTTGGATCGTCCACTCAATTAGGTCAAAAGTCGGTTATCACCTCTTTTAGGCAAAAATTGACCTCAGTCTTGAATCGTCACCTTAGAATTACGCTTCTTCGTCCTTGGTCATTATCTCTTTTAGGACCGACTTGAGCTCTCTCTTCTATCGTCATCTATGTAGGTCAGAATTGAACTCGATTTAAGATCTTGACCTCAGTTAGGTCAGTCTCGTTCCTTGATCGTCACCTCTTTTAGGTCAGAATTAACCTCGGTTTTGGATAGTCACCTTAGTTTGGTCAGAATTGACCTCAGTCCTCAGTCGTCACCTCTTTTACATCAGAATTTACCTCAGTCTGGGATCGACACCTCAATTAGGTTAGAATTTACATTGATCCCCGATCGTCTCCTCCTTTAGGTCAAAATTCACCACTGTCTCAAATCTTCACCTGAGTTTGGTCAGAATTGACCTCGCTCCTTAGTCGTCAGCTCGTTTAGGTAAAAATGAACCTTGGTCTTGGATAGTCACCTCTTTGAGGTAATAATTAACATCAGTCCTTGGTCGTCACCTTTTTTATGTCAAAATTGACCTTAGTCTTGGATCATCACCTCAGTTAGATCAGAATTAACCTTGGATCTCGAGCGTCACCTCTTTTTGGTCAAAATTGACCTCAGTCTTGGATTTTCACCTCAATTAGATTAGAATTGACCTCGGCCTTTGATTGTCACCTCTTTTAGGTAAAAATTGACCTCGATCTTGGATCGTCACCTCAGTTAGGTTAGAATTGACCTTGTTCCTCGGTCGTAACCTCTATTAGGTAAAAATTGACCTCAGCCTTGGATCGTCACCTTAGGTAGGTCATAATTGACCTCGGTCCTAGGTCATCACCTCTTTTAGGTCAATATTGACTTCGGCCTTCGATCATCATGTCAGTTAGGTCTGAATCGATCTCGATCATCGATCTTAACCACTTTTATTTCATAATTGACCTTGGTCTGGGATCGTCACCTCAGTTAGGTCAGAATGGACCTCGTTCCTCGAATCGTCACCTATTTTAGGAGAAAATTAACCTCGGTCTTGGATCGTCACCTTAGGTAGGTCATAATTGACTCAGTCATTGATCCTTACCGGTCCTAAGTTAGAATTGACCTCAGTTTGGGATCGTCACCTCAGTTTGGTCAGAATTGACCTCAGTCCTCAATCATCACCCCTTTTAGGTCAAAATTGACCTCGATCTTGGATCGTCTCCTTAGTTAGGTCAGAAATGACCTCGATCCTCGGTCATCACCTATTTTAGGATAAAATTGACCTTAGTCTTGGATAATCACCTCTATTAGGTCAGAATTGATCTCATTCCTCGATCGTCACCTCTTTTAGGTCAAAATTGACCTCGGTCTTGGATCATCACCTTAGGTAGCTCATAATTCTCCTCGATCCCCGATCTTTACCTCTTTTAGGTTAAAATTGACCTCGGACTTGGATTGTCACCTCAGTCAGGTCAGAATTGATCTCGGTCCTTGATCATCACCTCTTTTAGGTTAGAATTTACCTTGATCCTTGATCGTTACCTCTCTTAGGTAAGAGTTGACATCATTCCTCGGTCATCACACCTTTTATGTAAAAATTAACCTGAATCTTGGATCGATACCTTAGGTAGGTCATAATTGACCTCGGTCCTCAGTCGTCACTTCTTTTTTTATCAAAATTAACCTCGGTCTTGGATTGTCAGCCCAGTTTTGCCCGAATTGACCTCGATCCTCGATCGCCTTCCCTTTTAGGTCAAAATTAACCTCGGTCTTGGATTATCACCTCAGTTAGGTTAAAATTGATCTTAATCCTCGGTCGTCACCTATTTTAGATCAGAATTGACCTCAGTCTTGGATAGTCACCTCTGTTAGTTCAGAATTGACCTCATTCCTTGGTCATTCCCTCTTTAAAGGACGAAATTGACCTCGGTCTTAGATCGTCACCTTAGGTAGGTCATAATTATCCTCGGTCCTCGTCGGTCACCTCTTTAGATCAGAATTGACCTTCGTCTTAGAGTATCACCTCAGTTAGGTCAGCATTGACCTTAGACCTCGGTCGTCACCACTTTTAGGTCATAATTAACCTTGGTCTAGGATACGCACCTCAGTTAGGTCAGAATTGAACTCGTTCTTCAGTCGTCACCTCTTATAGGTCAGAATTGACCTCGATCTTGGATCATCACCTCAGTTAGGTTAGAATTGACCTCGTTCCTTTGTCGTTCCCTCTTTTAGTTCAGAATTGACCTTGGTCTTAGATCGTTACCTCAGTTAGGTCAAAATGGACGTAGGTCCTCAATCTTTATCTCTTTCATGTTAAAATTGACCATGACCTTGGATCGTCACCTTAGTCAGGTCAGAACTGGCCTCGGTCTTCGATCGTCACGTCTTTTAGGTCAGAATTGACCTCGATCTTGGATCATCACCACTGTTAGGTCAGAATTGACCTCGTTCCTTGGTCATCACCTCTTTTAGGTAAAAATTAACCTCTGTCTTGGATCGATACCTTAGGTAGGTCATAATTGGCCTATGTCCTCCGTCGTCACTTCTTTTTTATCAGAATTGACCTCGATCTTAGATCGTCACCTCAGTTAGGTCCGAATTGATCTCGATCCTTAATCATCACACCTTTTAGGTTAAAATTGACCTCGATTTTGGATCATCACATATATTAGGTCAGAATTGATCTCGATCCTAGGTCGTCACCTATTTTAGGTTAGAATTGACCTCGGTCTTTGATAGTCACCTCTGTTAGGTCAGAATTGACCTCATTCCTCGGTCGTCACCTCTTTTAGGTTAAAATTGACCTCGGTCTTGGATCATAACCACAGGTAGGACATAATTGTACTCGATCCTCAATCCTCACTTGTTTTAGGTCAGAATTGACCTTGGCCTTGGATCGTCACCTCAGTAAGGTCAAAATTGACCTCGGTCCTCGATCCTTGATCATCACATCTTTTAGGTAAGAATTTACATCGATTTTGGATCATCCACTCAGTTAGGTCTGAACTCGGTCATCACCTCTTTTAGGCCAAAATTAACATCGGTCTTGGATCATCACCATAGAATTGAGCTCGATCCTCGATCATCACATCTATTAGGTCCGACTTGAGCTCGGTATTGGATCGTCACCTCGGTTAGGTCAGAGTTGACCTTGGTCCTCCGTCCTCACCTCTTTTAGGTTAGAATTGAACTCGATCCTAGATCTTCACCTCAGTTAGGTAAGACTGGTTCCTCGATCATAACCTCTTTTAGAGCTGAATTGACCTCAGTCCTGGATAGTCACCTCAGTTAAATTAGAATTGACCTCGGTCCTCGATCGTCACCTCTTTTAGGTCAGAATTGATCTTGGTCTGGGATTGACACCTCAGTTAGGTCAAAATTGACATCAGCCCTCTGTCGTCACCTCTTTTAGGTCAAAATTAACCACGGTCTTAGATCGTCACCTCAGTTAGGTCAGAATTGACCTCGTTCCTCGATCGTCACCTCTTTTAGGTAAAAATTAACCTCGGTCTTGGATAGTCACCTTAGGTAGGTCATAATTAATCTTAGTTATCGATCGTCACCTCTTTTATGTCAGAATTGACCCTTCTCTTCGATCGTCACCTCAGTTAGGTTCAAATTGACCTCAGTCCTCGACCGTCAACTCTTTTAGGTTAGCACTGACCTCGGTCTTGAATCGTCACAACAGTTAGGTCAGAATTGATCTCGGTACTCGATCGTCACATCTTTTAGGTTAGAATTGTCCTCAGTCTTAAATTTTCACCTCAGTTAGATCAAAAGTGACATCGATCTTAAGTCGTCACCTCTTTTAGGTCAAAATTGACCTCGATCATGGTTAGTCACCTCAGTTAGGTCAGAATTTACCTCATTCCTTGGTTGTAACCTCTTTTAGGTAAAAATTGACCTCTGTGTTGGATCGTCTCCTTACGTAGGTCAGAATTGACGTCGGTCCTGAGTCGTCACCTCTTTTTGGTCAGAGTTGACCTCTATCCTTGATCTTCACCGCAGTTCGGTTAGCCTCAATCCTCGATCGTCACCTATTTTAGGTCAAAATTGACCTCGGTCATGGATCGTCACCTCAGTTAGGTCAGAATTCACCTCGGTCCTCGATCGTCAACTCTTTTAGGTAAAAATTAACCTCATTCTTAGATTGTCACCTCAGTTAGGTCAGAATTAACCTCGGTCCTTGGTCATCAGCTCTTTTAGGTCAAAATTGACCTCGGTATTGGATCCTCACCTAAGTTATGTCAGAATTGACCTCGGTCCTCGGTCGTCACCTCTTTTAGGTAAAAATTGACCTCTATCTTGGATAGTCACCTCAGGTAGGTCATAATTAACCTCGGTCCTTGGTCGTCACCTCTTTTATGTCAAAATTGTCCTTGGTCTTGGATCGTCACCTTAGGTAGGTCATAATTAATCTTAGTTATCGATCGTCGCCTCTTTTATGTCAGAATTTACCCTGCTCTTGGATCGTCACCTCAGTTAGGTTCAAATTGACCTCAGTCCTCGATCGTCAACTCTTTTAGGTTAGAATTGGCCTCGGTCTTGAATCATCACCACAGTTAGGTCAGAATTGATCTCGGTACTCGATCGTCACCTCTTTTAGGTTAGAATTGTCCTTAATCTTGAATTGTCACCTCAGTTAGGTCAGAATTGACATCGATCTTAAGTCGTCACCTCTTTTAGGTTAAAATTGACCTCGATCATGTCTCGTCACCTCAGTTAGGTCAGAATTTACCTCATTCCTTGGTTGTAACCTCTTTTAGGTAAAAATTGACCTCTGTGTTGGATCGTCTCCTTACGTAGGTCAGAATTGACGCCGGTCCTGAGTCGTCACCTCTTTTTGGTCAGAGTTGACCTCTATCCTTGATCTTCACCACAGTTCGGTTAGCCTCAATCCTCGATCGTCACCTATTTTAGGTCAAAATTGACCTCGGTCATGGATGATCACCTCAGCTAGGTCATAATTCACCTCGGTCCTCGATCGTCAACTCTTTTAGGTAAAAATTAACCTCTTTCTTAGATTGTCACCTTAGTTAGGTCAGAATTAACCTCGATCCTTGGTCATCAGCTCTTTTAGGTCAAAATTGACCTCGGTATTGGATCCTCACCTAAGTTATGTCAAAATTGACCTCGGTCCTCGGTCGTCACCTCTTTTTGGTAAAAATTGACCTCTATCTTGGATAGTCACCTCAGGTAGGTCATAATTAACCTCGGTCCTTGGTCGTCACCTCTTTTATGTCAAAATTGTCCTTGGTCTTGGATCGTCACCTCAGTTAGGTTAGAATTGAACTCGATCCTCTATCGTCACCTCTTTTTGGTAGGAATTGGCCTCAATCTTGGATTGTCACCTCTGTTAGGTCAGAATTGATCTCAGACTTTGATTGTCATCTCTTTTAGGTCAAAATGGACCTCGATCTTGGATCATCACCTCAGTTAGGTTAGAATTGATCTCGTTCCTCGGTCGTAACCTCTTTTAGGTAAAAATTGACCTCAGTCTTGGATCATCACCTTAGGTAGGTCATAATTGACCTCGGTCCTAGGTCATCACCTCTTTTAGGTCAATATTGACTTCGGTGTTCGATCGTCACGTCAGTTAGGTCAGAATTGACCTCGGTCTGGGATCACCACCTTAGTTAGGTCTGAATTGATCTTGATCATTGATCGTCGCGTTTTTTATTTCATAAGGTCTTGGATCATCACCTCAGTTACGTCTGAATTGACCTCGTTCCTCTATCGTTACCTATTTTAAGTCAAAATTGACCTCAGTCTTGGATCGTCACCTTAGGTAGGTCATAATTGACCTCGTCCTTCATCCTCTATCGTCACCTCTTTTAGGTTAGAATTGACGTCGATCTTGGATCGTCCCCTCAGTTAGCTCAGAATTGACTTACGTCCTCAATCATCACCTCTTTTAGGTCAAAATTGACCTCGGTCTTTTATCATCACATTATAATTGAGATCGGTCCTCGATCATCACCTCTTTTAGGTCCGACTTGATCTCAGTCTTCGATCGTCACCTTTGTTAGGTCAGAATTGACCTCGGTCCTCGGTTGTCACCTATTTTAGGTCAGAATTGAACTCGATCCTAGATCTTCACCTCAGTTAGGTCAGCCTCATTCCTCGATCATCACCTCTTTTAGGTTAGAATTGACCTCGTTCTTGGATCGGCACCTCAATTAGGTCAGAATTGACATTCGTCCTCGATCGCCAACTCTTTTAGGTAAGAATTAACCTCATTATTAGATCATCACCTTTGTTAGGTCACAATTGACCTCGGCCCTTGGTCGTCACCTCTTTTAGGTGAAAATTGACTTCGGTCTTGGATCGTCACCTCAATTAGGTCAGAATTGACCTCGGTCCTCGATCGTCACCTCTTTTAGGTCAGAATTGACCACAGTCTTGAATTTTCACCCCACTTAGGTAAGAATTAATGTCGATCCTCGATCGTCACTTCTTTTAGGTCCGAATTGACCTCGGTCTTGGAATGTCACCTCTGTTAGGTCAGAATTGACCTCATTCCTGGGTCGTCACCTCTTTTAGGTCAAAATTGACCTCGATCTTGGATCATCACCTTAGGTAGGTCATAATTGTCCTAGATCCTCAATCCTCACCTCTTTTAGTTCGTAATTGACCTCGGCTTTGGACCGTCACCTCAGTTAGGTCAAAATTGACCTCGGTCCTCGATCAGCCCCTCTTTTTGGTTAGAATTGACATCGATATTGGATCATCCACATAGTTACATCAGAACACGGTCATCACTTATTTTAATACAAAATTGACCTTGGTCTTGGACCATCACCTTAAAATTGAGCTCGGTCCTCAATCATCACCTGTTTTTGGTCTGACTTGAGCTCGGTCTTGGATTGTCACGTATGTTAGGTCAGAATTGAACTCAGTCTTCCATTGTCACCTCTTTTAGGTAAAAATTGAACTCGATCCTAGATCGTCACCTAAGTTAGGTCAGCCTCGTTCCTCAATCATCACCTCTTTTAGGTCAGAATTGACCTCGGTCTTGAATAGTCACCTCAGTTAGGTTCGAATTTACCTCGGTCCTTAACCGTCACCTCATTTAGGTCAAAATTGACCTCGGTCTGGGATCGACACCTCAGTTAGGTCAGAATTGACCTCGGTCCTCGATCGACACCGCTTTTAGGTCAAAATTGACCACGGTCTCGGATCGCCACCTGATTTAGGTCAGAATTGACCTCGTTCCTCGGTCGTCACCTCTCTTAGGTAAAAATGACCTCGATCTTGTATAGTCACCTTAAGTAGGTCCTAATTATCCTTGATCTCATTCATCACCTCTTTTATGTCAGAATTGACATTGCTCTTGGATCGTCACCTTAGTTAGGTTAAAATTGACCTCGATTCTTGATCGTTAACTCTTTTGGGTTAGAACTGACCTCGGTCTTGGATCGTCACCACAGTTAGGTCAAAATTGATCTCGGTACTCGATCATCACCTCTTTTAGGTCAGAATTGATCTCAGTCTTGGATCGTCACCTCTGTTAGGTCAGAATTGACCTCAGTCCTCAGTCATCACCTCCTTTGGGTAAAAATTGACGTCAATCTTGGATAGTCACCTTAGGTAGGTCATAATTAACCTTGATCCTTGGTCGTCACATCTTTTCTATTAGAATTGACCGTAGTCTCGAATCGTCACCTTTGGTAGGTCAAAATTGACCTCAATCCTCAGTCGTGACCTCTTTTAGGTCAGAATTGACCTCTATCCTAAATCATCACTGAAGTTAGGTTAGCCTCATTCCTCGGTCATCAACTCTTTTAGGTCAGAATTGACCTCAGTCTTGGATCGTCACCTCAGGTAGGTCATTGTTTACCTCGGTCCTCGGTCGTCAACTCTTCTAGGAGAGAATAAACCTTGTTCTTGGATCTTCACCTTAGTTAGGTCAAAATTGACCTCGATCCTCGGTTGTCACCTCTTTTAGGTCAAAATTGACGTCGATCTTGGATCGTGACCTTAGTTAGGTCAGAATTGACGTCGTTCCTCGATCGTCACCTCTTTTAGGTAAAAATTGACCCTGGTCTTGGATAGTCACCTTAGGTAGTTCATAATTAACCTCGGCCCTTGGTCGTCACCTCATTTTTGTCAGAATTGACATTGGTCTTGGATCATCACCTCAGTTTGGTTAGAATTGAACTCGGTTCTTGAGCGTCACCTCTTTTTGGTCAGAATTGACCTCGGTCTTGGATCGTTACCTTTGTTAGGTTAGAATTGACCTCGGTCTTTGATCGTCACCACTTTTAGGTCAAAATTTACCTTGATCTTGGATCATCAGCTCAGTTAGGTTAAAATTGCCCTCGTTCCTTGGTCGTAACCTCTTTTACGTAAAAATTGACCTCAGTCTTGGATCGTCACCTTAGGTAGGTCGTGCTTGACCTCGGTCCTCGGTCGCCACCTCTTTTAGGTCAGAATTGAACTTAATCTAAGATCTTCACCTCATTTAGGTCAGCCTCATTCCTCGATCATCACCTCTTTTATGTCAGAATTGACCTCGATCCTCGATTGTCAACTCTTTCAGGTAAGAATTAACCTCATTCTTGGATCGTCACCTTAGTTATTTCAGAATTGACCTAGGTCCTCAGTCGTCACCTCTTTTAGGTCAAAATTAACCTCGGTCTTAGATTGTCACCTCAGTTAGGTCAGAATTGACCTCGGTCCTCGGTCGTCACCTCTTTTAGGTCAGAATTGACCTCGGTCTGGGATCGACACCTCAGTTAGACAAGAATTGGCCTCGGTCCTCGATCGAAACATCTTGTATGTTAAAATTTACCGCGGTCTCATATCGTAACATGAGTTAGGTAAAAATTGACCTCGTTCTTCAGTCGTCACCTCTTTTAGGTAAATATTGACCTTGGTCTTGGATAGTCACCTAAGGTAGGTCAGAATTAATCTTGGTTGTTGATCGTCACCTCTTTTATGTCAGAATTAACCTGGCCCTTGCATCATCACCTCAGTTAGTTTAAAATTGACCTCGGTCCTCGATCGCTAACTATTTTAGGTTAGATCTCACCTCGGTCTTGGATCATCACCTCAGTTATGATAAAATTGATCTCGTTACTCGATCGTCACCTCTCTTAGGATAAATTTGACATCGGTCTTGGATCGTCATCTCAGATAGGTATGAATTGACCTTGGTCCTCAATTGTCACCTCTTTTGGGTAAACATTGACCTCGATCTTGGATAGTCACCTTAGGTAGGTCATAATTAACCTTGATCCTTGGTCGTCACATCTTTTATGTCATAATTGACCTTGGTCTTGGATCGTCACCTTAGGTAAGTCAGAATTGACCTCGATCCTCCGTCATTACCACTTTTAGATCAGAATTAGCCTCTATCCTAAATCATCACCTATGTTAGGTTAGCCTCATTCCTCGGTCATCATCTCTTTTAGGTCAGAATTAACCTCGGTCTTGGATCGCAACCTCAGGTAGGTCATAATTTACCTCGGTCCTCGGTCATCAAGTCTTTTAGGTGAGAATAAACCTCGTTCTTGGATAATCACCTTAGTTCGGTCAAAATTGACCTGGGTCCTTAGTTGTCACCTTCTTTTACGTTAAAATTGACGTCGATCTTGGATTGTGACATCAGTTAGATCAAAATTGACCTCGTTCCTCGGTCGTCACCTCTTTTAGGTAAAGATTGACCCCGGTCTTAGATAGTCACCATAGGTAGATCATAATTAACCTCGGTCGTCATCTTTTTTTTGTCAAAATTGACATTGGTCTTAGATCATCACCTCAGTTAGGTCAGAATTGAACTCGGTCCATGATCGTCACCTCTTTTTGGTCCAAATTGACCTCAGTCTTGGATCATTACCTCAGTTAGGTGAGAATTGACCACGGTTTGATCGTCACCTCTTTTGGGTCAAAACTTACCTTGGTCTTGGATCATCACCTCAGTTAGGTTAGAATTGTCCTCGTTCATTGGTCATAACCTCTTTTAGGTAAAAATTGACCTCAGTCTTGGATCGACACCTTAAGTAGGTCATAATTGACCTCGGTCCTCGGTCATCACCTCTTTTGGGTCAGAATTATACTCACTCCAAGATCTTCACCTCAGTTAGGTCAGCCTCATTCCTCGATTATCACCTCTTTTAGGTCAAAATTGACCTCAGTCTTGTATCGTCACCTCAGTTAGGTCAGAATTAACCTCGGTCCTCAATCGTCAACTCTTTTAGGTAAGAATTAACCTTGTTCTTGAATCATCACACTAGTTAGGTCATAATTGACCTCGGTCCTCAGGCGTCACCTCTTTTTGATCAAAATTAACCTTGATATTGCATCGTCACCTCAGTTAGGTAAAAATTGACCTCGGTCCTCGATTGTCACCTCTTTTAGGTCATAATTGACCTCGCTCTGGGATCGACACCTCAGTTATGTCAGGATTGACCTCGATCCTCGATTGAAAACTCTTTTAGGTCAAAATTGACCACGATCTTGGATCGTAACCAGTGTTTGGTCAGAATTGACCTCGTTCCTCGGTCGTTGCCTCTTTTAGGTAAAAATTGACCTCGGTCTAGGATAGTCACCATAAGTAGGTCCTAATTAATCATGGTTCTCAATCGTCACCTCTTTTATGTCATAATTGACCTTGCTCTTGGATTATCATGTTAGTTAGGTTAAAATTGACCTCGGTCCTCGATCGTCAACTCTTTTAGGTTAGAACTGACCTCGATCTTGGATCGTCACCTCAGTTAGGTCAGAATTCATCTCGTACTCGATCATCACCTCTTTTATGTCAGAATTGACCTAGGTCTATGATCGTCACCTTAGTTAGGTCAAAATTTACCTCGGTCCTCGATCATCACCTCTTTTGGGTAAAAATTGACCTCGGTCTTTGATATTCACCTTCGGTAGGTCTAATTAACCTCGGTCCTTGGTCATCCTAACTTTTATGTCAGAATTGACCTTGATCTTGGATCGTCACCTTAGGTACGTTAAAATTGACCTCGATCCTTAGTTGTTGCCTCTTTTAGGTCACAATTGACCTCTATTCTAAATATTCACAGAAGTTAGGTTAAACTCATTCCTCAGTCATCAACTCTTTTAGGTCGGAATTGACCTCGGTGTTGGATCGTCACCTCAGTTAGGTCAGAATTGAACTCAGTCCACGATTGTCACCTCTTTTTGGTCAGAATTGACCTCGATCTTGGATTGTCACCTCATTTAGGTCAAAATCGTCACCTCTTTTAGGTCAAAATTTACCTCGATGTTGGATCGTCATCTCAGTTAGGATACAATTATCCTGGTTCCTTGGTCATAACCTCTTTTAGGTAAAAATTGACCTCAGTCTTGGATCATCACCTTAGGTAGGTCGTAATTGACCTCGATACTCGGTCATCACCTTTTTTAGGTCAAAATTGTACTCAATCAAAGATCTTCACCTCAGTTAGGTCAGCCTCATTCCTCGATCGTCACTTCTTTTAGGTCAAAATTGACCACGGTCTTGGATCATCACGTCAGTTAGTTCAGAATTGACCTCGGTCCTCGATCGTCAACTCTTTTAAGTAAGAATTAACCTCGTTCTAGGATCGTCACCTTAGTTAGGTCAGAATTGACCTCGATCCTCAGTCGTCGCCTCTTTTAGGTCAAAATTGACCTCTCTCTTGGATCGTTACCTCAGTTAGGTCAGAATTGATCTCGGTCCTTGGTCGTCACCTTTTTTAGCTCAAAATTGACCCCTGTCTTGGATAGTCACCTTAAGTAGGTCATAATTAACCTCTCTTCTCGATCGTCACTTCTTTTATGTCGAGATTTACCTTGGTCTTAGATCGTCACCTCACTTAGGTCAAAATTGGCATCGGTCCTCGATCGTCACCTCTTTTTGGATAAAATTGACCTCGATCTTTCATCGTCACCTCAGTTAGGTCAGAATTGACCTCGATCTTTGATCGTCACCTATTTTTGGTGAAAATTGACCTCGATCTTGGATTGTCACCTCAGTTAGGTTAGAATTGACCTCGTTCCTCAGTCTAACCTCTTTTAGGTAAAAATTGACCTCAATCTTGGATCGTCACCATAGGTAGGTCATAATTAACCTCGGTCCTATATTATCTCCTCTTTTAGGTCAGAATTGACCTCGATCTTGGATCGTCATGTGAGTTAGGTCAGAATTGACCTCGGTCCTCAATCGTCACCTCTTTTAGGTTAGAATTGACCTCGATCTTAGATCGTCAACTCAGTTAGGTCAGAATTGATCCAGATCGTCGATCGTCACCTTTTTATTTCATAATTGACCTTGGTCTTGGATCGTTACCTCAGTTAGGTTAGAATTGACCCCATTCCTCGATCGTTACCTATTTTAGGTCAAAGTTGACCTCGGTCTTGGATCATCACCTTAGGTAGGTCATAATTGACCTCGGTCCTCGATCCTCGATCGTCACAACTTTTAGGTTAGAATTTCCTTCTTTCTTGGATCGTCAACTCAGTTAGGTCATAATTAACTTCGGTCTTGGATCATCACCTTAAAATTAAGATTGGTCCTCGATCATCACCTCTTTTAGGTTTGACTTGAGCTTGATCTTGGATCATAACCTCTATTAGGTCAGAATTGACCTTGGTCCTTGGTCATTACCTCTTTTAGGTTAAAATTGAACTCAATTCTAGATATTCACCTCAGTTAGGTCAGCCTCGTTCCTCGATCGTGACCTCTTTTAGGTTACAATTGATGTCGGTATTAGATCGTCACTTTAGTTAGTTCAGAATTGACCTCAGACCTCGATCGTCAACTCTCTTAGGTGATAATTAACCTCGTTCTTGGATTATCACCTTAATTAGGTCAGAATTGTGCTCGGTCCTTAGTTGTCACCTCTTTAAGGTCAAAATTGACCTCAGTCTTGGATCGCCACCTCAGTTAGGTCAGAATTGACCTCGGTCCTCAGTCGTCACATCTTTTAGTTAAAAATGGACCTCGGTCTTGGATAGCCACCTTAGGTGGTCATAATTAACGTCGGTCCTCGGTCGTCACCTCTTTTATGATAGAATTGACCTTGGTCTTGGATCGTCACCTTAGTTAGGTCACAATTGACCTTGATCCTCGATCATCACCTCTTTTTAGTTAGAATTGACCTTGATCATGCATCGTCACCTCAATTAGGTCTTAATTGACCTTGGTCCTTAATTGTTACCTCTTTTTGATCAAAATTGACCTCGGTCTCGGATAGTCACCTCAGTTGGGTTAGAATTAACCTCGTACCTCGGTCATAACCTCTTTTAGGTAAAAATTGACCTCGGTCTTGGATCGTCACCTTAGGTAGGTCACAATTGACCTCAATCCTCTATCATCACCTCTTTAAGGTCAGAATTGATCTCAGTCTTGGATCGTCACGTCAGTTAGGTCAGAATTGACCTCAGTTCTCAGTTGTCACTTCTTTTATGATAGAATTGACCTCGGTCTTGGTTCGTCACCTCAATTAGGTCAAAATTGATCTCGGTCGTCGATCTTCACCTCTTTTATTTTATAATTGACATTGGTCATCGATCGTCACCTCAATTAGGTCAGAATTTACCTTGTTCCTCGATCGTTACCTATTTTAGGTCAAAATTGACCTTGGTCGTGGATCATCACCTTAGGTAGGTCATAATTGACTCAATGATTGGGCCTCACCTGTTCTACGTCATAATTTACCTCAGTCTTCGATCGTTACCTCAGTTAGGTCAGAATTGACCCCGATCCTCGATTATCACCCCTTTTAGTTAAAAATTGACCTCGGTCTTGGATCGTCACCTTAGTTAGGTCAGAATTGATCTCGATCCTTAGTTGTCACCTCTTTTAGGTTAGAATTGACCTCAGTCTTGGATCATCACGTCTGTTAGATTAGAATTGACCTCGTTCCTCGATTGTTACCTATTTTAGGTAAAAATTAACCTCGGTCTTGAATCATCACCTTAGGATGGTCATAATTGACCTCGATCCTCGGTCATCACCTTTTTTAGGTCATAATTAAACTTCATCTTAGATCATCTCCTTAGTTATGTCATAATTGACGTCGGTCCTCGATCGTTATTGCTTTTAGGTCAGAATTGACCTCGGATTTGGATTGTCACATCTGTTAGGTCAGAATTGACCTCGATCTTTAGTCATCACCACTTTTAGGTCATAATTAACCTTAGTCTTGGATCTTCACCTCAGTTAGGTTTGAATTGACCTCGTTCCTCGATCGTCGCCTCTTTTAGGTCAGAATTGACCTTGGTCTTGGATTGTCACCTCAATTAGGTGATAATTGACGTCGATCCTCGATGTTCACCTCAGTTTGGGATGAATTAATAGATGTTTTGAGGATTTATATTAAAGAAACCCATAGGTATGGAATTGCATAAACAAAATTGGGCCAAGAACTGCTCAATCGATCGATAGACTCAAGAATGTCGAATCGATCGACTGGATCGATCGATCGGCTCCTCCTGGAAATGCAAAATTTTTCTCCTTTTGAATGTTAATCCAATCCCAATGTGTAAGGACCTTTTGGGCATAATTTAAATATTATAATGTGACTTGAGGAGGACCAGTAGGGTATAAATAGGGTTCGAGGAAGACGATTTTATATAGGATTTAACCATGGGATTTCAGGGGTATAAATTGAATGGGAAATCATGCGTACGTTAAATTAGGTCTTGCGAGAATTAAGAAGGACTTAGACCAGTATGGTAGTGAGTGTACACCTACTGGTTTTTTAATTGTCAAAAGGATACACTTCGAGAGTCGAGAAGTACTTAAGGATTTGTGATAATTGAGAAAATAAAAAGAATGATTTAATTATATGTAGAACTCGGACGTTATGTGCCACGCATGGTTCGATTATATTATGGGTCGTGGGTGTACCTACTCGAATAATATATATATATATATATAATATAGTTGCCTCGACACAGGGGCGTCAGGCCTAGATCTTTGGACCATTGACGTGCTGCAGCTAGTGTGGGAGTTTCAAGTCTTTGCAGTAGATGATTTCATCCTTGTTTTCACAGTCTCTTATTTAGTCCTTATTAGAAAGGGAATGTGTCGCCCTTTTCCATATTTCATTTAGTTCAGAGATAGAGTTGTACTCTTTATTATTTCAGTATTCAGCTATTGTTGGGATTGATTTATTTATTTCTTGTCCTGCGATTTATGACATATTATTTGGATTGGTTAATCTAGCTTGGTTATTTCATTTGGATAATTTGGTTTTTAATATTATTACCTTCGTTTGTAAAAATGGTTTCGTATATTAAATCATAACAATATGTCTTAAATTAATAAAATGAAATGTTTTGACACCTAGCTTAATTATTTAATAGGTGATTAATAAAGAAAAATTGTTTTATACAGTGATACTAAGAATGAACCAACCTGACACTTCGATTTAATTTAATAAAGGACGGATCACCCGGTATTTAATTAGGCAGGGTGTCATACTCCACTAAATAATCACGAATTTACACTAATTTAATTATCTAAAAAATCATTCGGATAAAGAGGTCTTATTTAAAAAGATTATCATGGTACATCATTTGATTCACCATGTTAAGTTTTTGAAAGTCGTTGGTCAAATAAATGTTACACTAATTGATATTAACTAACCTATAACCAGTTTCTTGATTTTCAATGTTAACTTATTTTCTACTCCACCAAGATTATAAAATAATCCACTAGTCGAGTTTTATTGGTCGAAAAAAACATAAGTCTATGAAGGGGGTATCACAATCCAAGATATCTCTTGGACACAGATTCCTCCATACCATGATTTCAAGCCTACTCACACAATGAATGCCCAACTAGCGAGGATCATTTAATTCAATCTAAAATTGAATATCACCAATAGAAATAAAAGAAACCATGGTCCAGTTATTGCAATGATCATAACTCTCGTGGTTAAGAATCCAAGAACACTTTGCAAATGGTGTGTGATTACATATGTCTAAAAAAGATGACCATTAGACTTAAAATCTCATGTATGGTCATGTTTAATACATTCCTCTATATACGATTCGTAATCTTCCCTCGAACGATCACACATGTTTTTGAACCATTAGACATGTTCCCTTAGTTTCAGATAACCCATTAGGATTGTATTGCAACAATTACAATAGGATGCATACTCCCTGTCTAGGTTATGAACTATTTAATCGTATTAGAAGAAAAATTTTAATCTTTTATGATCAAGCCTAACTCAGTCCACCAGAATTTATACTAAGTACAACTAACATACATGTTTATAATATATTTAAAGGGTAAATATAAGGGATTATCATAGCCATGATTCTTATTTCAAAACGAATTGACACACAGTTACTTAAATGTAAACATCATACAAGGTTTTACGAATAAAACTACAATAGGTGAAAGCCCATATTAGTTGTCGGGCATCCTCACATTATGTAGTATCATCTTTGATTTCTCATATAAAAATTCATAGAACTTTTCAGAAAAACTAACCACATAGTTTTTATCACACAATTGTTTTGAAGTAATAAAATTATCTTTTAGACCATCTAGAAACCAGCCGTTATCTGGCTTAGGAAACTATGAAAAATCAATGGTTCCATTACCTAAAATGTTAGGTTGACTACCATCCCCAAACACAACATTAATATCCATGTGATCCTCAAGGAGGCCAAAAGAGATTTGTCACATGTCATGTGTTTTGAGAAACCACTATCAAAGTACCACTAGGAGGTGCCTTCTACTTTCAACACATTACCAATTTTCATGCTATATTTTCTTATAATGTTCTTAAATTGGGGACACTCTAGTTTCGACTTTACATTGTAATTTCTAGCCTTGACTTCAAAAAGATAAAATGGGTTGCTAAAATGATCCTCAACAATTGTGGGAGCACTAATAGTTCTCTTAACTGAAGATGCACTACTATCAGTGACCGAATCACTTTTATTAAATGAGTCATTTAACCCTTTTTTCTAATTGATTTTCTTCCTGAGTCAAGTAAGGTAGTCAAAGACTTGGATTCCAACCCTTTGAAATTTATAGCATTATGTGGTTCCTAAATTACTCCAAGTTTTTTATTTCATCTACCTAAAGTGTTTCCAATCCTAATACTCTTAAATTTCTCATATCTTCTCTTATTAGGCATAAATATTAATGGATTGTATTTGAGAAAATTCTTTCTTTCGTTCATAACATAATATCAACTTCATTATTATTGAAATCGTCATCTAATATTCAAAGAGAACTCTTATGTGCCTTCAACTAGGAAAACAATTGCATAGTCTCCAAGGACTTAGCATGCACATATCTTAGTTGGTAAATAAAGTTCACACATAATCCTACATTATATTCTCTTTAATATAAAAGATCACCAGGGACGTGAAAACCTATAGTCTACTTTAGTTACATATAGATGCCAAACTCTTTGAAATGGAAGGACTTTAGCAAAACTAATTCAGGTTTCTGAAAACACTTGGCTTTTTCAATTTGAGTATATGTCTAAAGGTGTTTATATAGTTTTTTATAGTGCAAGAAATCTATCCAAACATGTTTTCCAACATAAATGAACCCATTCAAACTAGGGATCCCTCATTCGAATGACAATTTTCAATCTAAGGACTCTTGGTTGATAATTTTTTTCCCCGAGGTTTATTCATGATTAAAAGTGAGCCCTCATTCAAAATTATCTTTAATCAAGGGGTCCTAATTTGAATACTATCTTCGAACACGGTCTTTTGAATAAAAAAATTCTCACAATTGATACCACGTTCAAGGAAGTGAGACCTTATTCGAATGGGGGCACTATATAATGACTGTTGAAAAAATTTCTAAAAAAAATGTTGTAAACCTCTTCAAAAATTGGATTTCATTAAAGTCTTTCCCTATCATGTAAAAGAATTTATCATAAACTACGAGTAATTACAAAAAAAATTAAAATACATTACCTTTACCGAATCTTTAGTACGAAATGAAGTTTCTCAATTCGTTATACTAATATCACTCTGCTACATTTGTCTCTTGTCCTCATATGATACAGAATTACACTTAGGTAGATCGATACAAAGATATAATGAATCAAATGTTTGTTCCAGAATTAATCCACCACAAAGAAAAACCTTAATGAAGTGTAAAGCATGTAGTTATAATAACCTTATACCAAACATGAGAGAAACAAAGAAAATGAGTTCCCCAAAATAAAGATCAATCTGAAAAGAATACTAATTTGAGGAAATTTTGGAATTAGAATAAAGACTAATGAGAGGGGGAGAATAACTAATAGTTAATTCATTACAATAAGCTTTATCTCTTAAGTTTCAAGAGATATAAATTATCCTCTCTTAACCCACCTATCGAATATGAGAAATGTTATAAATGGTCCTCCTTATGATATAACCATCATTTTTTACAATAATATTTCACATAATTTTGTCCAAATACATAATCATATTATTTAAATTTAACATTGATATTCATTATACCATATATAGAGAACTAGAGCATTTTTTCACTATAATTATCTAGGCCATTTTGGTCCACTATGATGTTGTAGGCCAAATAGGACGACATAGAGAGGGATGGATAAGTGTGTGGCATCTGTGTGTGTCCCTAGGATGCGATAATCCTTGTCTCTCGATATATTTTTCCCCTTGAGATTGGTTTTGTTTGTTTATATCCCTGGAATATGTAGGACACCATATCAAATTTTATGTGCACCCCTATTCGGCTTAATCCATTCTTCTCACTAGGGATTTTCTAATTGTTTATCGTCATCATTTTATTTTATATAAAAAATAAAATAGGTTCGGTTCACCCTTTAGGGCTTAGTTTATGGATGCTCTAGGCTTAGGAATGTTCTCGAGATTCCCTGTGAGGGTTAGGGAAATAGATTATAAGTGGGGAAAGTATTAGGAATAACACTTGTTCTTTGTGCTTCCTTATTTATATACTTATTATCATATTTTCATAATTAATTTTATTTGTATTTTTGAAATGCTGAGAGACCTTAGTTTGAAAATCCCTCCAAATGTAGACATATGATTAGGTATAAAAATGTTATTAGTGAGAGAGGTAGGAGCATCACTAAATAGGTGTGGGTACATAATAGTGCTTTTGTACTAATAAGTGTAATAGAGTTCATTATGGTGTTAGGGTGTAACGAAAGATTGTTAGTATATTAAGGTGTAATAGAAGGGCATTAGCATGTTAATGAATAATGAAGGCCGTTGGTGTTTTAAGGTGTAACGTAAGGCCGTTAGTGTGTTAAGGTGAAACAAAAGGGTGTTAATGTGTTAAGGTGTAATGGAAGGACATTAGCATGGTAAAGCTTGTGCTCATGAGGGAAGAGTTGATATTGTAACTATATACCCATGTAGCCATGGGTTTAAAACCTACGTAGTTTGTTATGCGAATTTCCGCATGAAATATATTCCAATGTGATGTGTGTGATGATGTGAGGACTTTCCTCGGGAGGGTGAGCGGATGCGTTGTACATATGTTTTAGATTTTTTGGGGTACAGGCCTAGGGAGAAGTGTGAAGGATGTATTTTTTTAGATCTTGGAGGCCAAATCTAATATGGTTATAGAAAGGGAGTGGAATGGAAGTCGATGATACGAATTGTCACATCCCTTATCGAATGAGCTATATCCTGAAGGTGTCATTGGCCATGGGTTGTCTAAGATGGTTTGTACTAGGGATGAATACGTCCCTAATTATAATACTCCATGTGGTGTATTATAAGGTTTTCGCACACTTGTGGGGATTGATATTCTGCCTAGGTACCCGAGAAGATATGGCATCAGAGCTTGCATAGTTCCAACACGGGGTTTACATTTATGGAGCCCAGTCTTGTATACTTATGATTTTACTAATCTCATTTTAAATAAAATCTTTCTGAAATCAATTTTCAAATTCTTTTACAGTCTCAGCAACAAGGTAAAAAGAGCATGTGCATTAATCACTAAACAAAAAAATTAACAAAAACTCCATTTTTTCCTTATATTTTTTAGTATTACATGGATATTTTGCTGGGAAAAAAAGAAAAAAGAAGAAAAATAATGGGACTCAGCCTGAACCCCATTTTCATTTTCTCTCTCTCTCTCTCTCTCTCCCCCCTATATCTTCTCTCCCTCTCTAAGATCCCCCATCCCTACGGCGCGGCCTCTTCCCCCTACGGCAAGATGATGTGCCACCACTTGGAGAGCTCGACCCTTCCCTAGATGAGGAAGATATCACCAAGAAAGAAGGGACCGAAATCACCTCATGAATATGAGTAGTCATTGAAGATATCCAGTCCCTGATGTCCTTCAGCTAAGTGGTCAAAACACTAATATGCTGTGAGGAAGAATGAAAAATATCAAATTAGTAAAGCATAAGGAAAAACAAAGAAATCAAGGAAATCAAAAAAGACTTACCGCAGGCCAATGGGCCTCCTTCGTCAGGCCCAACTTCTCTGGGTCCATCACATGAGGATGATGCTATAAATGCACCGACCCCCATCAGCTCGCCGAAGGTTATAGCTAGGGTAATGCAACAACACAAAAGAAGTCCCTGACATCATCGATGCAGTCGTAAAAGTGGATACACCACCTGCAATATGAGATGATTCCACCTATCGACTCGAGCCCAACCTAGGGAGAGGCATCACATCATATATTCTAGGAGGCATCAGCCAACTTGAGATGAAGTCCGGATAGTCGTACAACATCGCTATGTCAATGTACAGAGAGTTTGGCTCTCCTATCATCGTAAACACCCGAGCATCCTAAGACATCTCCCGCACATGTCGCATGAACATAATGGACTTCACCGGCGACACCTAAATCTCGTCCTCCACGATCTACTGGACTAACCTCTCCTCAAGATACCAGGAGTTGCCAAACTCATGCGCCAGTAGGCGTCACATTTGTGCATGTCCCCCGATCACCCTGGTGTGATGAATGGCCTCCTCCCAAGGATAAAAGGACACCTTCAAAATCCCCAGTAAAACAAAGGATGAGTATCAATAAAAGATCATCTAAGGAAAAGAATAGTCTTAAGACAAAAGAATGCTTACCTGCTCGTTCATCAGGCCATTCAGGACCTGATGTATTGTCTCCAGAGAAAGAGTCATCCTTCAAAGTAATCAATTCGGTGTTTAACCTAATCACCTCATAGAACCACGTCCACAAAGGACAAGGATCAACATTGAAGAAATAAAAAAGAAGTGCATGAATGGAAATTGAGAATGCATAAAGGAAAATATGCAAAATAAAGAATAACTCTAGAAGATACGTGGCCCCGGTAAAAGTCGGTCGGCAACACTAGTTGAATGTATCCAAACAATAATAGAGGGTCACCAAAGCCAGGCTCCCACAATCATAGAAGATGATGTTTGAAAACACCTTCAGAAATGGCAAAAACCAAAAGTGGACGACGTCGTCACTCATCCCCACCAGAAAATATCCCAATACCAACAAGATAAATAAGGGGGCCATCTGATGTACCTTTTGCCCATCATCCTCATTAATGATACTCCTCAATAAAGCTCCCTCAAAGAAGACAAGTGGAGAGAGTCTCTAGAAACCACTCTTTCCACATCACCTAAAGCCATCGTCACCGCCTCCGGTGTCACCGTCAATGTCCTGTCTACCTCAATTTGGGCACCCTCGTAGTCTATCCCCAACAACTTTTGCACATCAATGGGAGTCACCGTCATCTCCCCAAAGCCCAAATGGAAGGTGTGGGTAGTGTCCCACCACCTATCTCCTAAAGCAGATAGAACCGCAGTGGAGTGTGGCGTCTCATCAAAAGCAGACACAATCCTCCATAAACTAGTAGAGGACACCATCCAGCAAACCATAGGATGAAAGTGATCCTGAACGTCCTTAAGCCATGTCATACCATGGGCATGAATAGTCAACATGGAGACATCAGACTGTCAAGAAATGAGGAAAACCCTTGTCAAATTCAAGAAATAAAGCAACCTCGTCAAGAAAATAAGAAAGTAATACCAAGAGTCATGAAAATACTTACATATCCCCAAGGTTAAACATCCTAGAAGCGCGATGATGTGAAGGCTCAAACAGAAGAGTCTGATCATCCGTCACCGGCTCAAAAGAGTCAAAAGAGTTCTCGCTACCTAATGCGAGGGGCACCCTAGGCCTCCACTCTAACCCTGCCCAGTCGTCGGCATTAAGCTATGCCATATGGGTTGAACTAGCCGAGAATTTTGCCATTTCAAACATTAGGAAGATTTGCAGAAGGTTGTAGAAGAAGAAAAGAAGTCATAAAGGTATGCAAAATGAGGAGAACCCGCCCCCTTTTATAGGAGGCTAAAGGTCATGCCGATCGGTAGTCCCCTCCACCCACCGATCGACACTGACCCTTCACTTGCTCGAGGTACCCCAAAAGACCGTGTCAATTCCTATTAGCAAACTTCCATCTATGGAAGTCATCTCACCCTTTAGAAATTACATACAAAAAGTCTAGAAAAAAACTAGGAAATCTCAAACAATTCCCAAAGAATTCCTAAAATTGCCAAATCTATTATAGCACCTTGTTCACCAAGGAAAACATTTTTTACACCCCCTGTCAAATTCTAGAGAATCATTCTCCCCAACAATGTCTCCAAAAGATTCTCTAAATTTTACCCCATCTGAAAATCCTCGAAACATTCAATCTTTCCCAATATCCAATGAAGAACAAATCATTCCCAGTGGAGTCCCCAAATTTCCCCAGGGAAAAGTACACATCTTTTAGGTCAGAATTGACTAAGGCCCAGGATCATCACCTCGGTTAGGCCAGAATTGACCTCGGTCCTCGATCGTCACCTCTTTTAGGTCAAAATTGACCTCAACCTTGGATCCTCACCTCAGTTAGGTCATAATTGACCTCAGTTCTTGGTCGTCACCTATTTTAGTTAAAATTGATCGAGATCTTGGTTTGTCACCTTAGTTAGGTTAGAATTGAACTCGGTGCTCGGTCGTCACCTCTGTTAGATATGAATTGACCTCGATTATGGATCTTCACCTCAATTAGGTCACCCTAGGTTCTCGATCGTCACCTCTTTTAGGTCAAAATTGACCTCGATCCTAGATCGTCACCTCAGTTAGGTCAGAATTGACCTCGTTCCTCGATCGTCACCTCATTTAGGTCAGAACTGACCTCGGTCTTGGATTGTCACCTCAATTAGGTCAGAATTGACCTCGTTCCACGATCATCACCTCTTTTAAGTAAAAACTGTCCTCGATGTTGGATCGTCGCCTTAGGTAGGTCATAATTGACCTGAGTCCTCAGTCGTCACCTCTTTTAGGTCAAAATTGACCTTGGTATTGCATCGTCACCTGAATTGGGTCAAAATTGACCTCGATCCTTGATCGTCTCCAGTTTTAGGTGATAATTGACCCCAGTCTTGGATCGTCACCTCAATTAGGTTAGAATTGATCTTGATCCTCGATCGTCACCTCTTTTAGGTCAGAATTGACCTCGATATCCGATCATTAACTCAGTTATGTTAGAATTAACCTCAATCCTCGATGCTCACCTCCTTTGTGTCAAAATTGACCTCGATCTTGGATCGTCACCTCAGTTAGGAAAAAATTGACATCGATCCTCGATGATCACCTCTTTTAGGTCAGAATTGGCCTCGGTCTTAGATCATCACCTCAGTTAGGTCCAAATTCACCTTGTTCCTCGGTCTTCACCTGTTTTAGGTAAAAATTGACCTCAGTCTTGGTTCGTCACCTCGGTTATGTTAGAATTGACCACGACCGTCGATTTCCACCTGTTTTAAGTTAAAATTGACCTCTGGTATGGATCATCACCTCAGTTAGGTGAGAAATGATCTCGATCCTCGGTCGTCACCTCTTTTAGGTTAGAATTGATCTCGTCCTTTGATGGCCACCTTAGTTAGGTTAGAATTGACCTCGTTCCTTGGTCGTCACCACTTTTAGTTTAAAATTGACCTCGGTCTGGGATCGTCACCTTTGGTAGGTAAGAATTGACCTCGGTCCTCGATCGTCACCTCTTATAGGTCAGAATTGGCCTCAATCTTGGATCGTCAGCTCAATGAGGTCCGAATTAACCTCGGTCCTCAACCGTCACCTATTTTAGGTCATAATTATCGTTGGCATTGGATCATCCCCTCAGTTAGGTCAGAATTGACTTTCGTCCTCGATCCTCACCTCTTTTTGGTCAGAATTTCCATCAGTCTTGGACTGCGACCTTAGAATAGACCTCGATCCTCGATCATAACCTCTTTTAGGTCAGAATTGAGCTTGGTCTTGGATCGTCACCTCGGTTAGGCCGAAATTAACCTCGGTCCTCGATTGTCAACCCTTTTAGGTCAGAATTGACCTCTGTCTTGAATCATCACCTCACTTAGGTCAGAATTGATCTCGATCTTCAATCCTTACCTCTTTTAGGTCAGAATTGACCTCGGTCTTGTATTATCACCTTAGTTAGGTCATAGTTTACCTAGGTCCTCAGTCATCACCTCTTTTAGGTCAGAATTGACTTCGGTCTTGGATCATCACCTCAGTTAGGTCTTAATTGACCTTGGTTCTCGGTCATCACCTCCTTTATGGCATAATTAATCCATGTCTCAGATCATCACCTCAGTTAGGCAAGAATTGAACTCGATCGTTGGTCATCACCTTTTTTAGGTCAGAATTGACCTTGGTCTTGGATCTTCACCTCAGTTAGGTGAAAATTGACCTCGTACTTTGGTGTTACCAATTTTAGGTCAAAATTGACCTCGATATTGGATCGTCACCTTTGGTTGGTCAAAATTGACCTCGATCCTCACCTATTTTAGGTCAGAATCGACCTTGGTCTTGGATTATCACCTCAACTAGGTCAGAATTGACCTCGATCCTCGATCGTCTACTCTTTTAGGTCAGAATTGGCATCAATCTTGGATTGTTACCTCAATTAGGTCAGAATTGATCTCGATCCTTGATCGTTACCTCTTTTAGCTCAGAATTGACCTTGGTCTTAAATCATCACCTCAGTCAGGTCAAAATTAACATCGTTCCTCCGTCCTCCTCTCTTTTAGGTCAAAATTGACTTCGGTCTTGGATCATTACCTAAGGTAGGTCATAATTGACCTCAGTCCTCAATCATCACATCTTTTAGGTAATAATTAATATAGGTCTTGGATCGTCAGCTCAGTTAGGTCATAATTGACCTCGGTGCTCGATCGTCTCCATTTTTAGGTCATAATTGACCTTGGTCTTGGATCATCACCTCAGTTAGGTCAGAATTGATCTTGATCCTCTCTCATCACCTTTTCTAGTCAAAATTTACCTTGGTCTTGGATCATCACCTCAGTCAGGTTATAATTGACCTCGTTCCTCGGGCATTACCTCTTTTATGCAAAAATTGACCTCGGTCTTGGAATGTCACCTTAGGTTGGTCATAATTGACCTAGATCTTCAATCTTCATCTTTTTTAGGTCAGAATTGACCTTTGTCTTGGATTATTACCTCAGTTAGGTTATAATTGACCTCATTCCTCGGTTGTCACCACTTTTAGTTTAAAATTGACCTCGGTGTGGGATCGTCACCTTTGGTTGGTAAGAATTGACCTCGGTCCTCAATCGTCACCTCTTATTGGTCAGAATTGGCCTCAGTCTTGGATCGTCACCTCAATGAGGTCAGAATTAACCTCGGTCCTCGACCGTCACCTATTTTAGGTCATAATTGTCGTTGGCATTGTATCGTCCCCTCAGTTAGGTCAGAATTGACTTTCGTCCTTGGTCGTCTCCTCTTTTTGGTTAGAATTTCTATCAGTCTTTGATTATGACCTTAGAATTGACCTCAATCATTGATCATAATCTCTTTTAGGTCAGAATTGAGCTTGGTCTTGGATCGTCACCTCAGTTAGGCCTGAATTAACCTCGGTCCTCGATTGTCAACTCTTTTAGGTCAGAATTGACCTCTGTCTTTAATTGCCACCTTAGTTAGGTGTGAATTAATCTGACTCCTTCGTCGTCACCTCCTTTAGGTCAGAATTGATCTCGATCTTAAATAGTCACCTCACTTAGGTCAGAATTGACCTCGATCTTCAATCCTTACCTCTTCTAGGTCAGAATTGACCTCGGTCTTCTATTATCACCTTAGTTAGGTCATAGTTGACCTAGGTCCTCAGTCATCACCTCTTTTAGGTCAGAATTGAGTTCGGTCTTAGATCATCACCTTAGTTAAGTCTTAATTGACCTCAGTTCTCGGTTATCACCTCTTTTAGGTCAGAAATGACCTCGGTCTTGGATCGTCACCTCAGTTAGTTCTGAATTGACCTCGGTCCTCAATCATCACCTCTTATAGGTTAGAATTGACATCAGTCTTGGATCGTGACCTTTGTTTGAACATAATTGACCTCGTTCCTGGGTCGTGACCTCATTTAGGTAAAAATTGACCTCAGTGTTGGATCGTCACCATAGGTAGGTCATAATTGACCTCGATCCTCAGTTGTCACTACTTTTAGGTCGAAATTGACCTCCGTCTTGGATCGTCACTTCACTTAGGTAAAAATTGACATCGATCCATGATCATCACCTCCTTTATGTCATAATTAGACCCTGTCTCAGATCATCACCTCGGTTAGGCAAGAATTGATCTCGATCCTTGGTCATCAGCTTTTTTAGGTCAGAATTGACCTTGGTCTTAGATCTTCACCTCAGTTAGGTGAAAATTGACCTCGTACCTTGGTGTTACCTATTTTAGGTCAAAATTGACCTCGATATTGGATTGTCACCTTTGGTATGTCATAATTGACCTCGATCCTCACCTATATTAGGTCAAAATTGACCTTAGTCTTTGCTTATCACCTCAACTAGGTCAGAATTGACTTCGGTCCTCGATCGTCAGCTCTTTTAGGTCAGAACTGACATCAATCTTGGATCGTTACCTCAATTAGGTCAGAATTGGTCTCGATCCTTGATCGTTACCTCTTTTAGCTCAGAATTGACCTTGGTCTTAAATCATCACCTCAGTCAGGTCAAAATTGACATCGTTCCTCCATCGTCACCTCTTTTAGGTCAAAATTGACTTTGGTCTTGGATCATTACCTAAGGTATGTCATAATTGACCTCAGTCCTCTATCATCACATCTTTTAGGTCATAATTAATATAGGTCTTGGATCGTCACCTCAGTTAGGACATAATTGACCTCGGTCCTCGATCGTCTCCATATTTAGGTCATAATTGACCTCGGTCTTGGATCATCACGTCAGTTAGGTCAGAATTGATCTCGATCCTCTGTCATCACCTTTTTTTAGAATTCACCTTGGTCTTGGATCGTCACCTCAGTCAGGTTATAATTGACCTCATTCCTCGGGCGTCACCTCTTTCATGCAAAAATTGACCTCGGTCTTGGAATGTCACCTTAGGTTGGTCATAATTGACCTCGGTCCTCAATCTTCACCTTTTTTAGGTCAAAATTGACCTTTGTCTTGGATTATTACCTCAGTTAGGTGATAATTGACCTCGGTCCTCAGTCTCCACTACTTTTAGGTTAAAATTTACCTCGGTCTTGAATCTTCACCTCAGTTAGGTAATAATTGACCTCAGTCTTCAGTCGTCACCTCTTTTAGGTCATAATTGACCTCGGTCTTGGATATTCACCTCAGTTATGTTACAATTGACCTCGTTCCTCGACCATCACATATTTTAGGTCAGAATTAACTCGTTCATGGATCGCCACCTAAGTTAGGTCAGAATTGACGTCGGTCCTCGATCGTCACCTCTTTCAGGTAAGAATTGACCTCTGCCATGGATCTTCACCTCGGTAAGCTCATAATTGTCGATCCTCGATCGTCTCCTCTTTTAGGTCAGAATTGGCCTTGATCTTGGATCGTCACCTCAGTTAGGTAAGAATTGACCTCGTTCCTAGGTGGTCACCTTCTTTAGGTAAAAATTGACCTCAGTCTTGGATCAATACCTTAGGTTGGTCATAATTGATCTCGATCCACGGTCGTCACTTCTTTTTGGTCAGAATTGACTTCAGTTTTGGATCGTCACCTCAGTTAAGTCAGAATTGACCTCAAACCTCGATTGTCACCCTTTTTTGGTCAAAATTAACCTCAGTCATGGATCATCACCTCAGTTAGGTCAGAATTGATCTCGATCATCACCTATTTTAGGTTAGAATTCAGCTCGATCTTGGATAGTCACCTCAGTTAGGTCAGAATTGACCTCATTCCTCGGTCGTCACCTCTTTTATGTCAAAATTGTCCTTGGTCTCGGATCTCCACTTTTGGTTGGTCATAATGATCTTGTTCCTTGATCCTCAACTCTTTTAAGTCAAAATTGACCCCGTTCTTCGATCGTCACCTCAGTTAGGTCAAAATTGACCTCGGTCCTCAGTCGCCAACTCTTTTTGGTAAGAATTGACCTCGATTTTGGATCGTCACCTTAGTCAGGCCAGAATTGATCTTGGTACTCGTTTATCACCTCTTTTAGGTCATAATTGATCTCGATCTTGGATTGTCACCGCAATTGTAACACCCCGTATTTTTAGTACATTTAAATTTAATTAATTCGGAAATTCAAATTTACTAGTGTGTTGTGATTTAATGAATTAATTATGGTAAAAATAAAATTTAAATATTAATCGGAGAGTAAATGGTTAATATTTAGGCAAATTAAATTACTGAGTGAATAGTAATAATCTATTTAAGTCATTTCGAGTGTCAATGACAAAGTATACACTTATCTCAACCGGAAGTCGGTATAGACAGTATGGGGTGGGGGGATAAGTAAATTTATAAATTTATTCGGATGCCAATTTTGAGTGTACAGTTGAGTCCGGATGGGCCGATATAGTCGAAAAAGTGTACCCGGGGGTAGTAAACGGGTCACGGGACGTTTTTAGACATAGCCGGGCCCACTCGGGGGCATTTGGGTCACTTGGGCTTGGCCCATTAGTCAAAAAACGGGATTTAGTTAATTAATCTAATAAAAATCAAATTAAGGGTTAGGAAACCCTAACAGCAGCCAAAGCTAATTGGGGATCAAAAGAGAGCCAACAAAGGTCATCTTCAACCTTGGGATTTAGCTCCAATTCAGACTCTACGAACCTTAAGGCAAGTGGATAACTTGCAATAGCATTAAATCTGTTTTCAATTCATATTCATGTGTAGTGAATAAGTAGAAATTCGTTTTTGGGTGTTAATGGTATGAACATGGGATTTTGAAAACAACAATTCTGATTTACGAAATTGGGTGGTGATTCTTGTAAAATCTGATAATTGTGAGTTAATGCATATCTGGTAGAATGATATCTGAATATTTGGAAACGAATTTGATGATGAGATTTGGGGTATAAATGGGCTTAGGGTTAATGATGAAACTTTCCCCAAATTTAGAAATTGGAGTTAATGGACGAATTAATAATGTTGATGACTGTTCTGGGGATCCCTAATGAGTTTCCTAATATGTACAAATGCTAAAAGGGATTTAGTTTTAGTGTAGAAGGAAATTAGGGCTTGAAAATTTTCGTCCATGGCTGTCTGTCTTCGCGAAGAAGACGAGTACCTGATCGATCAATCGATCGATGCCATGAAGTCGATCGATCGATGGTCGGCAGAAACTAACAGTTCGTCCAGTTTTGTTTATATAGAAAGGGAATTATATAAAAGTTGTTATGTAATTAATTATTGTTGAGAAATTAATGCATGAGTTAAACCTGATTAAATGTGAGTGAATCAATTAGGAGATGGGAGTAGAAATTTGGGTGGCACGTCAAAAATTGGTTGAGCGATATCGATGTAAATTATTTTATTTAGTAATGGACTAAATAATTTAGAGTCGGGATTTAGACTCGGGTGAGGTTAATTCGGGCTAAGAGATTGAGTCCAATTAAATGGTGAGGGCAACATCAAAAGTAATTGAATTTATTAATGTGTAAATTAATTAATAATTCGAGTTGGGTAACAACCTCATAATAAAAATGGAATAGGCTCGTGTCACGGGTTTAGTACACGGTGTAGCTGGAACATTTTTATATATGTATATATATATATATATATATATATATATATATATATATATATATATATATATATATATATATATATATACGGTGTGTGATAGTATATATATATAGTGTATGCCTTAATATCTGTGGTTAGATATTATTATACTCTAGTTCTATAGGGGGAGGTTATGCGCAGTGGATGAATCCCCTAGCTTGAGGAGTAGGGCGAGTAGATTCCCAGCTCATAGCGTCCGTTACAGGGGTGAGGGGCATCTCACTTTCCGGGAAGGAATATGACTGCCTCCAATCGTATACTAAACCAAGTTAGTGAGAGATTCTAACTTGGATAACTAGGGTATGTGAATATACCTAGTGTACTAGCACTTTAGAGAAATTATGTCCGGTGAGTATTTCTACTCGGGTGGATGTTAGTGATTTATGTATTTCAGTATGTGTGTGAATGCTGCAATATTTCTAAGTATATAATTAGGTGATTATTATATATGGGCTAAATAAATACAAGCATGAGTTGTTGTATATGTATAACGAGTGGAGAAGTTATATGAATTAAAAAGGGAAATGATTAATTAAGTTGATGTTATTAAAACTTAAAAATCATAATCACATTGTAATCAAATTAGAGTAGGGGGGGTCAAGGAGACTTTAATAATTATCTAGTCATGAGATAGGTAACTAGGTGATAATTAAAGCGTCAGTGGTGCACATTAGAGGAGGGGCAAGGAAGTTCTCAAGAGAGTGCATCACTAACTAAAATATGAAGAGCATGCATATTTATTATTACTGCAAGTTAATCATTTGTTAAATTTTTTTTTTAATGTTTTGGGTACTAACCCTTGCTATAAAAACTTTAAAAAACCCTTTTAGGTGTCCAACCACAGGGACGCCAGCCTTGACTCAATTCCAGGGATTCGTTGCTGCATCATATGTGGATGTTGCGGGGTTTCGATAGACGCCTCATTTTTCATTCTTAATGTAGAAATTCATTATTAGTTATTCGAGCATGTCGCTCACATTCAACTTATTTGTTTTAGACTTGTTGGGAGTTCATTCTTGTCTTTACGGGATTTATTTTGGACCGATGGTTTATTCGGTTAATTATTTCTATTTGTGGATGATTATTTCAGTTATCTGTGATTGTTGTATGGTTTTATTTTTTTCCGCATGGGTTTTTGTTTGATTAATGAAAGATAAAAATTGGCACCAGTCTATTTTTCTCACTTAGGTGGTTAGTAATTTAATAAAACGACAGTGATGCTAAGAATGGACCAAATGAGAAACCTGTTCTAACTTGATTTAGGACTGATCACCCGGGATTAATTAGGCGGGGTGTCACAGATGGTATCAGAGCATCAGGTTCTAGTGTCCTTAGGATCTGTGCGGCTTTCTACGTTTCAGCGTAGCGTTCGGTTGTTATAGAGCCCTATTATTAGGACTGTTGATTATATTTTCCGCTTGTGAGATATCGTATTCCTGCTACTAGTTTTTGTATAAATTGTGTACTTATATAATTCAATCTATTTCAGATGCCGCCAAAGAGACAGAGAGCGGAAAGGGCTGAAGCTAGAGATGAGGTGAGGGAGGCTCGCCAGGAGCCACAGGTACCTCCACCACCACCCCCACCCGAGTTTATTTCTACCACTCAGGTGGCAGTGATAGTGGCCCAAGCGGTCGAGACAGCGATGCGAGCTATGGCAGCTCATTTTCCATAGCCCCAGGCACCGCCTCCATTGGCTCCAGCAGTTCAGGCTCCAGTAGGGCCACCATCTTGGCAGCGAGTGAGGGAGACCTTTCAGAAGGGTCACCCACCTGAGTTTAGAGGTAGCACCAATGTGGTCGAGGCTTGTGACTGGAAGAAGAACATTCAGCGCCATCTGCGCATGTTAGAGGATACAGAGGTGCAGAAACAGATGCTGGCTACCTTTCGTCTGTCAGGGGCAGCCTTACAGTGGTGGGAGTCCGTAACCACCGCTGAGGAGCGGGATTCAATGCTGATTTCTGAATTCTGGGTGCGGTTTGACCGCAAGTACTTCCCTCCAGCAGTAGAGTCTGAGATGAGAAAGAAATTCAGCGAGTTGGTACAGGGTGACAGGTCAGTAGCAGAATATGAGGAGGAGTTCACCCGTTTGGCAAACTTTGTGCCAAAAAAGGTGAGCGATGAGGAGCGGAAGAAGTCCAAGTTCATGGATGGTCTAGCTTGGAGAATCAGGCAGCACTTGATTGGAAACCCGACATTAGTGACTTATACAGATGTCGTTAATGCCGCACTTGTACATTGCCAGGATCATCGTTTCCATGCTAAGGGGAACAAGAAGGCAGGTGAGCCGAGCCAGCAGGGCAAGGCGGTTACTAGTAGTGAGGCAAGTGGCACACAGCAGTAGGTTATCATTCAGCAAGGGAATCAGGCTAAGAAGTTTAAGCCTGGTGGGTTCCGACCGGGAGGACAGGGGTTCAGGCAGGGGCAACCAGGCCCTAATCAGCAACAGCAGGTTCCTCAGGGACGTCAGGGCCAAGGGAACAACGGGGGAAGCCACCCGGGGCAGCAACGTCAGGGCCAGCAGGGCCAACGACAGGGTGACGACCAGAATCGCTGTTTCTCCTGTGGCCAGCAAGAACACTTCAAGAGGGAGTGCCCGGAGAGGGGCAGAGGCCAGCAGCAGGGTGCCCAGCAGGGGCAACTGGGTCAGATGCCGCCAGCAGCACCAGCCCCACCCGCCCCACAGCAGCAGGGGAAAATGCACTACGGACGTGTGTATAACGTTCGGGATGTTCCTAATCCCCCAGCACAGCAGGCGCCGCCCGCGATTGAGGGTACGTTTTCTATCCATGGCACTATAGGTCGGGTATTGTTTGATACGGGGGCTACACATTACTTTATAGCTACACATTTCGCGAAGGCTTTAGGGTTGTTAGCCACCGCGGAGAGCACTGTTACGTGTGTCAACTCACCATTGGGGAATGGGTCACTTATATTCTTTATATGTCGGGGAGTGGGGGTGGAGATTGGTGGTTTGACATTACCTGCGGACATGTTGGTATTAGATATGCATGTCCATGATGTGATTATCGGTATGGATTTGCTCGCTAACTATAGAGCCATGATTGATTGCTTCGGAGGGAGCATTATTTTTGCCATTCCGGGACAAGAGATGTTTGTTGTGGCGATGCCTCGCCCAGAGGGAGGCTCAACCGCTCATTTATATTACATTGAGGAGGAAACCTCACAGGAAGTGGTAGTTCCTTTAGACTCTATTCCGGTAGTGAGGGACTTTGAGGATGTATTCCAGGAAATACCAGGATTACCACCCAGCAGAGAAATCGAATTTTTTATCGATTTGGCACCGGGGACGAGGCCGATTGCTCGGGCACCTTACCGAATGGCCCCTTCAGAAATGCGGGAATTGAGGGAACAGATTCAGCAACTACTGGGTCAGGGTTTTATTCAGCGGAGTACATCGCCGTGGGGTGCGCCGGTGTTGTTTGTGAATAAGCGAGATGGTTCACTCCGCTTGTGCGTGGATTATAGGGAGCTGAACAAGGTGACGATACGGAATAAATATCCGTTGCCTCGGATTGATGATTTATTTGACCAATTGAGAGGGGCGTCTTATTTCTCCAAGGTCGACTTGAGGTCAGGGTATCATCAACTGCGTATCCGAGAGGAGGATGTTCCTAAGACCGCTTTCTTGTCGCGGTATGGATCTTATGAGTTCAGGGTAATGCCCTTCGGGCTCACCAATGCACCAGCAGTGTTCATGGATCTAATGAACAGGGTTTTCAGGGAGTACCTAGATCAGTTTGTCATCGTGTTCATTGATGACATCTTAATCTACTCGCGCACCGAAGAGGAGCACGCAGAGCATTTGCGTATGGTTTTACAGACACTGAGGGATCATCAGCTCTATGCCAAATTAGAGAAGTGTGGATTTTGGCTACGGGAGGTACAGTTCCTTGGTCACGTAGTGTCAGATCGGGGTATTACAGTGGATCCGAATAAAGTGTCGGCGGTGAGGGAGTGGGGACAGCCCACGACACCAACCGAGGTGCGCAGTTTTCAGGGTTTGGCCGGTTACTACAGGCGATTCATTAAAGGATTCTCTAAGATTGCAGGACCTTTGACGAATCTGACCCGGAAAGGGGTAACTTTCAAGTGGAATGATAGTTGTCAATTAGCGTTCGACGAGCTAAAGGACAAGTTGACATCTGCACCAGTGCTTGCATTGCCAAAGGGAGGGCTAGAGTATCGAGTTTACATAGATGCATCCCTACGGGGTCTTGGGGGTGTACTCCAACAGGAGGAAAGGGCTATAGCTTATGCTTCCAGGAAGTTGAAGCCCCACGAGAGGAATTACCCCACTCACGACCTAGAGTTAGCAGCGGTCATTTTTGCTTTGAGGATATGGAGGCATTATCTTCTAGGAGAGCAGTTTACTTTATTCACGGATCACAAGTCTCTTCAGTATCTCTTCACACAGAAGGATCTGAATATGAGGCAGAGGCGGTGGCTAGAATTCGTGAAGGACTACCAATTTGATATTCAGTATCATCCTGGTAAGTCCAATGTGGTAGTAGACGCATTGAGCCGAAGGCCGACTGGGGAGATAGCAGAGGTATGGAAAGCGAAGTGGAGAGAGCTTCGATATGAGGATGACGTAGCCAGGGCTTGCATGTCAGCTTTATCCATCACACCCGAGATCATTATGCGAGTTGTGAAGGCTCAGGCTGAGGATCAGGTTTGCCGGGATAGGGTGGGCCAGTTGTTAGCTGAGGGAGCAGAGGGTTACTCGATTAGCTCAGAAGGAGGCCTACGCTTTAATGGGAGGTTAATGGTGCCAGAGGATGAGGATTTGAAGCACGCTGTTATGACAGAATCCCATGGTTCGAAATTTGCGGTACATCCCGGTGGGGATAAAATGTACCAAGATATGAGGAGGCAGTATTGGTGGGCAGGAATGAAACGGGACATAGCGGAGTTTGTTTCGAAATGTGCCACGTGTCAGCTTGTGAAAGTTGACCATCAGAGACCATCAGGGATGCTACAGCCGTTAGAAATTCCCGTGTGGAAGTGGGAGAGCATCTCCATGGACTTCATCACAGGGTTACCTGTATCGCAGAGGGGTCACGACTCCATATGGGTTATTGTGGATCGGTTGACTAAGGTGGCCCACTTTTTATCGGTACGCACAGACTTCGAGACGATGCGTTATGCACAGCTATTCATAGCAGAGATTGTTAAGCTGCATGGAGTGCCTATAAATATTGTATCCGACCGAGACAAAATCTTTGTCGCCCACTTTTGGCAGAGCTTTCAGGAGGCAATGGGCACGGAGTTGCGCTTGAGTACAGCGTATCACCCACAGACGGACGGACAGACTGAGAGAGTTAACCAGATGCTGGAAGACATGCTCAGAATGTGCATTTTGGACTTCAGGGGAGGATGGGAGAAATATCTTCCTTTGGTAGAGTTTGCGTATAACAACTCTTACCAATTCACGATTGGCATGGCACCGTTTGAGGCACTGTACGGGAGATCTTGTCGTTCACCCGTTTGTTGGTTAGAGGTCGGGGACAACAAACTCTTGGGGCCGGATATTGTTCAAGAGACATCTTCCAAGATAGAGCTGATTCGAGGAAGAATTCGGATAGCTCAGGACAGGGAAAAGAGTTATGCTGATGCTTCTCGACGACATGTGGAGCTAGAAGTTGGGGACCAGGTTTTAGTCCGGGTATCCCCAGTGAAGGGGGTGATGAGGTTCAGAAAGAAGGGTAAGTTAGCACCGCAATACGTAGGACCTTTCCCTATTATTGAGAGGGAGGGACCGGTGGCGTATAAGCTTGGGTTACCAGAACATCTTCAGCGGATACACGATGTATTCCATGTGGCATCGCTGAAGAAATATCGAAGGAGCGAGAGAGCCTTTTGCCACGTTCCACTCGAGGAGATCGACTTACAGCCAGAAATCTCGTATGAGGAGAGGCCGGTAGCTATTCTGGATCATAGTGAGCGGAAATTACGATCCAAGGTTGTTCCATTGGTTAGAGTACAGTGGGGTCATCACAATGTTGACGAGTCTACCTGGGAGCGGGAGGAGGATATGCGGGAACAATATCCATAGCTTTTCAACGCAGGTACGATCTAATTTCGGGGACGAAATTCCTTTATAAGGGGGGGAGTATGTAACACCCCGTATTTTTAGTACATTTAAATTTAATTAATTCGGAAATTCAAATTTACTAGTGTGTTGTGATTTAATGAATTAATTATGGTAAAAATAAAATTTAAATATTAATCGTAGAGTAAATGGTTAATATTTAGGCAAATTAAATTACTGAGTGAATAGTAATAATCTATTTAAGTCATTTCGTGTGTCAATGACAAAGTATACACTTATCTCAACCGGAAGTCGGTATAGACAGTATGGGGTGGGGGGATAAGTAAATTTATAAATTTATTCGGATGCCAATTTTGAGTGTACAGTTGATTCCGGATGGGCCGAGATAGTCGGAAAAGTGTACCCGGGGGTAGTAAACGGGTCACGGGACGTTTTTAGACATAGCCGGGCCCACTCGGGGGCATTTGGGTCACTTGGGCTTGGCCAATTAGTCAAAAAACGGGATTTAGTTAATTAATCTAATAAAAAGCAAATTAAGGGTTAGGAAACCCTAACAGCAGCCAAAGCCAATTGGGGATCAAAAGAGAGCCAACAAAGGTCATCTTCAACCTTGGGATTTAGCTCCAATTCAGACTCTACGAACCTTAAGGCAAGTGGATAACTTGCAATAGCATTAAATCTGTTTTCAATTCATATTCATGTGTAGTGAATAAGTAGAAATTCGTTTTTGGGTGTTAATGGTATGAACATGGGATTTTGAAAACAACAATTCTGATTTACGAAATTGGGTGGTGATTCTTGTAAAATCTGATAATTGTGAGTTAATGCATATCTGGTAGAATGATATCTGAATATTTGGAAACGAATTTGATGATGAGATTTGGGGTATAAATGGGCTTAGGGTTAATGATGAAACTTTCCCCAAATTTAGAAATTGGAGTTAATGGACAAATTAATAACGTTGATGGGGATCCCTAATGAGTTTCCTAATATGTACAAATGCTAAAAGGGATTTAGTTTTAGTGTAGAAGGAAATTAGGGCTTGAAAATTTTCGTCCATGGCTGTTTGTCTTCGCGAAGAAGACGAGTACCTGATCGATCGATCGATCGACGCCATGAAGTCGATCGATCGATGGTCGGCAGAAACTGACAGTTCGTCCAGTTTTGTTTATATAGAAAGGGAATTATATAAAAGTTGTTATGTGATTAATTATTGTTGAGAAATTAATGCATGAGTTAAACCTGATTAAATGTGAGTGAATTAATTAGGAGATGGGAGTAGAAATTTGGGTGGCACGTCAAAAATTGGTTGAGCGATATCGAGGTAAATTATTTTATTTAGTAATGGACTAAATAATTTAGAGTCGGGATTTAGACTCGGGTGAGGTTAATTCGGGCTAAGAGATTGAGTCCAATTAAATGGTGAGGGCAACATCAAAAGTAATTGAATTTATTAATGTGTAAATTAATTAATAATTCGAGTTGGGTAACAACCTCATAATAAAAATGGAATAGGCTCGTGTCACGGGTTTAGTACACGGTGTAGCTGGAACATTTTTATATATGTATATATATATATATATTTATATATATATATATATACGGTGTGTGATAGTATATATATATAGTATATGCCTTAATATCAGTGGTTAGATATTATTATACTCTAGTGCTATAGGGGGAGGTTACGCGCAGTGGATGAATCCCCTAGCTTGAGGAGGAGGGCGAGTAGATTCCCAGGTCATAGCGTCCGTTACAGGGGGTAAGGGGCATCTCACTTTCCGGGAAGGAATATGACCGCCTCCAATCGTATACTAAACCAAGTTAGTGAGAGATTCTAACTTGGATAACTAGGGTATGTGAATATACCTAGTGTACTAGCACTTTAGAGAAATTATGTCCGGTGAGTATTTCTACTCGGGTGGATGTTAGTGATTTATGTATTTCAGTATGTGTGTGAATGCTGCAATATTTCTAAGTATATAATTAGGTGATTATTATATACGGGCTAAATAAATACAAGCATGAGTTGTTGTATATGTATAACGAGTGGAGAAGTTATATGAATTAAAAAGGGAAATGATTAATTAAGTTGATGTTATTAAAACTTAAAAATCATAATCACATTGTACTCAAATTAGAGTAGGGGGGTACAAGGAGACTTTAATAATTATCTAGTCATGAGATAGGTAACTAGTTGATAATTAAAGCGTTAGTGGTGCACATTACAGGAGGGGCAAGGAAGTTCTCAAGAGAGTGCGTCACTAACTAAAATATGAAGAGCATGCATATTTATTATTACTACAAGTTAATCATTTGTTAAATTTTTTTTTTAATGTTTTGGGTACTAACACTTGCTATAAAAACTTTTAAAAACCCTTTTACGTGTCCAACCACAGGGATGCCAGCCTTGACTCAATTCCAGGGATTCGTTGCTACAGCATATGTGGATGTTGCGGGGTTTCGATAGACGCCTCATTTTTCATTTTTAATGTAGAAATTCATTATTAGTTATTCGAGCATGTCGCTCACATTCCACTTATTTGTTTTAGACTTGTTGGGAGTTCATTCTTGTCTTTACGGGATTTATTTTGGACCGATGGTTTATTCGGTTAATTATTTCTATTTGTGGATGATTATTTCAGTTATCTGTGATTGTTGTATGGTTTTATTTTTTTCCGCATGGGTTTTCGTTTGATTAATGAAAGATAAAAATTGGCACCAGTCTATTTTTCTCACTTAGGTGGTTAGTAATTTAATAAAACGACAGTGATGCTAAGAATGGACCAAATGAGAAACCAGTTCTAACTTGACTTAGGACTGGTCACCAGGGATTAATTAGGCGGGGTGTCACAGCAATTAGGTTAGAATTGTCCTCGGTCTTCAGTTGTCACCTATTTTAGGTCAGAATTGATCTCGTCATGGATCATCACCTCCGTTAGGTCAGAATTAACCTCGATCGTCAGTCGTCACCTCTTTTAGGTCAAAATTGACCTCGATCTTTGATAGTCACCTAAGTTAGGTTAGAATTGACATCATTCCTCGGTCGTCACCTCGTTTAGGTCAAAATTGACCTCGGTCTTGGATTATCGCCTTGGGTAGGTCATAATTGACCTAAGTACTTGATCCTCACCTCTTTTTGGTCAGAATTGTGATATCCCACCCTAGAAAATAAATATTGAATAATAAATTGATGATTTTGTTCGAAGGAATTTTTTAGGAATAAATATATAAAGGAATTATTCCAAAATGGCACGAAAGGTAATTACAGAGAAAAATAATCCCCACGTTGCATGATTCTCATGGATACACATTTAAGTCCTAATAATCCTAGAAAGTATGTTGGTTAACGTTTATGCGAAAATTCCAATGAATGATTGTGACACGGTCGTGGTTAATATAACACAATTTTTGTCAACACGTGTCGTGCAAGACACGGACTTGCCTGATTTTTGTAGGAAAATTGGAGAAGGATAAAAATAGTATGACTACATATTTGGGACCCTTAAAATACATATAAAAATACCATGAGGTCAAAAGTAAAAAAAAATTAAAAAATAATAAAAAATTATTTTTCATCAAAAACATAAAAGTGCTCAGAAATTTCTGAACATCACCATGCCGACATAAAATTTAATTTTGAGCAACTTTATCTTCTTTAACATTACCAAAATAATCCATCTAATGCCCTTTTTTGGAAATTTTCTACTCGACCAGATTGTATAATTTTAGGTTGTTTTCCACTTCCTTTAGTTTCTTGGATTCTTGTAATCATCCTCCCACTTCATCCCACCCCTTTTCAGACATGGGTTGTAAAGACTAGCATGTGAGGGTGGTGGAGAATTTTCACATGGGTTCTATGAGTGGTATGAGTTAGAATTGAGTTATAAATGAGAAAGGAGGGGCATGGGCTTAATCATTCACATCCCCAGTAGATTTATCCCATTTCTCTCATTCCCTTAAGCTTCTCTAAGTCAACTACCATTCTAAAATTCGTAGGTTTCCTTACCCCACCCATAAACCACCATGAAACCACCATATTTTACCCTAGAAACACCATATTTCACCATGTATAACCATAGGAAGGATGATGGGTTATTGGAGATGTTATTCTTGGAGATTTATGGAAGATTACAGAGCTACTTGAAAACTTAAAAGAGGAAGAGAAAGAATATCTTGGAAGGAAGATCTAATGGAGGGCTTTTATTGTAACCCCTTTGAGGCCACCTTTGGAGGTGGGGGTTACTCCTCCTACACCACCATTCAACCACCATTTTGGAGTGTTAAGAGGTGGGAAAAATCTTACTTTGATTGAGGTTTAGAGTTTGATAATTTTTAGAATGATATTTACATATATTAAACTTGATATATGTAGTATTTTAGATAATGTATAACTTCATGTTGTTTATTCATCATATCATCATTTGGTGTGTAGAAATGAGTTTTTAAGAAGTAATTTTGATGGGTTTAAAAGGTGGATAAATTTCAGAATATTAGCCTTGAACATTTTATGAAATAAAATGTGTCAAAATAATGTTTCAAAGGTAAATAATGTAATTTCATGTTTATAAAAATCGGGCAATTGCAGGGAATTTTTACGAAATAAAAATGGGGCTTTCTTACCAAAATGATATAGTAGAAAAAGAAATTGGACTTTTACTTAAATGGGTGTTTTTGAGATGCATGAACTCATAATAAGAAATATTTGGGGTTGATATGTAAATAATCAATGTATAAAATGCTTACTTTTAAATTGATGCTTAAGTGTAATTAAAGAAAGTAAAGAAGGCCAAATGTGTTTATAGTGGCCGAATGGATATTTAAAGTATGTACAACTTATTTCGGAAACATAAATGGAAATAAAGTCTTTTTATAAAATTTGGAATTTATTACTGAAATTATATTGGAAATATTAGAAATACACTTTGAGAAGTTATAAATTGGTTTTTGGAAAAATTAGTTTGTTTAAACCGATTTAAAAGTATAATATTTGTGTGAAAGAAATAGTAGTGGCATTGTCGTAAATACAGTGAATAGTGTGCTGTCAAGAAAATATGTGGCAAGTAAATGTATTAATTAAGTTTGATAAATGGAGATTAATGATATATTTTTGTTAAGTGAAAATAATGAGTTTCACCAAAATGATAAGTCTGGAATATGTGTAAAAAATATAGTTTTTGACAAGTGTTAAGTGGTTAAAAGTGTTTTGAGAATTAAGTTGGAAAGTTAGCAACTATTTTGGAAACAACACTTGTTAAATGGTTAAATGCGTATTTGACAAGAAATGGGTAAATTGGTAAATTTACGTAAGTGGAACATTTTTATGAAATAAAAATGTCAATGAATAGTTTGGAAGAAAAAGGAAAGAATTAATTTTCCAAGTGAGAATAAATGTGAACATTGAGAATAATGTTGAAACACATGAAAAAAAGATAAGAAAGGATACTTGCATGATACCAAGAATTAAGGAGGGCATGACGTCCCTAGTGGTGAAAGACCCCAAAGCTTGTACATATGAGTATATGGCGACTGGAGACCGATGGTGTAGAGCCCGTGAAATCCTGGAATAATGGCTAGACTCCAAGGCAAAGATTGATAATTCTTGTAATAAGAAATGAAGAATGAGAATATTCTTAAAAATTAATGCAAATAAATCTTTGAGATTTGCAAAAGGATGAAAGATGGAAATAACCAAAGTTTTCATGAAATAATAAATATTTTGTGTCGTGTGAGTTTCTCAATGAAAATGAATATTTTCCAAACATGAGGTGTTCTTGTCATAAAGATTGTTTTAATGAGAATATTAAAATAATGGCAAAGTAATTCTAGCGTGAGTTAATAAACGTTGAATAGATGTATATTTTCAAGAAAAGAAAAGTTTTTCCTATAAATTATTAACCGTGTACGTTAATGGGAAAGAATGTGATTTTAAAGAAAGATTATTCAAAATGACTATTTTGGGAAAGAAAGAGAGGATGAACGGGGATAAATTATATTTTTGGAATGAAATGATTTTATACACCGGAGCATGTCTTTTCAAAAGTATATATGTAGATATATACATACTTTCATGAGCATATAGTGAGTGAGTATTCTTTTTTGCCATTCGTTTCTATGTTGCATTTGTATAAATCCCACTGAGCCTTTCACTCACTCCCTCTTCTTTGTTACGGCAGGTTGTATGCGGTTTTGTACTTTGAGAGCGTTACATGTAATATTTACTTGCACTAACGTTAGTAGCTCTATTTACTTGGCCTTGGGGTCACTTCCCTTGGGTCCTGCACGTAGTTTATTTTATATTGGAATCGCATGCTAAGAAAAGCGTAATCTTATTTAATAATAAAACTGGAATAGTAACATTATTTATGTTGTTCATTGCACCCCAAACTTGACACTCGGATAGGATCAGGGTCGATCCTATAATAACCCTTATATCTGGTTCGGGGGGTCATAAATCAGAGATTTAGGTTCAATTTTTCTTTCGGGTGTGACGTGGTGAGGTCGGTAGTGGATCTTTCAACGTCGATGTGGGTTTGGGACGGTCATACTAGTTTGGTGACAATTTGTATCCTCGGCAATAAAGTCAAAGAGGTTAGCATGACAAGTAAATTGGTGCCAAGTGGCACACGATCTGGTTGATAGTTATAAATATGTTATTAATTACGGGCATTAGTATGAGCTAATGTTGGCAACATCGTAACTCCATTGTATAAGAGATATATTGTGTGTTAATTTTAATGGTAACAAAGAATAATAGAAGTTAATGCAGCAAATAGTGTGAGCCAAATTATAGCTAGAAAGATTGGTTGAGTTTATTTTTGGATATTAGGTGACTTGAGTGTATCTTATAAGTGTTGACTTCGTAGGGAGAGTGTATTAAATTCAAGACTCAGATTAATATATTTGGATGTATATCTTAGGTAGTACATTTGTGAGTATTGATCTTGCGATAAGAAATTAGTAGGTCCCTTGGTTGACGATTAGGGTTTATTATACCGTGGTGTATATATTTTGGTTATAATGTAGACTTGGATAATCGTGATGACTTAAGATGACCTAGGAGTTAAATTAAATAGTTCTTGTGGCACAATGTTGATGATGGCATCAAACTAATAATTTTAGGAGATTATAATAATATGGTATTGAGGAATAGGATCTCTTATGGAATTTGGAGTACGGTCTTAGATGTTTATAGGCAATACCCATCGTCATGTATCCTACCTTAGTCTTTAGTAAATAAAAACAAATGATTTACCGCGTGGTGTGATGATAACATATTGGAGACAGGATAAATCTATGATTAAACACAAATTGAGGTTTATATGACATAGTCTAGTGATGTTTACTACGGTCTAGTAATTTGATAAGTTTGTAATACCATGATAATTACTCTTAGGAGTAAGTGCTAAGATTATTTGAGAAATGTAGTAATTATCATTTCAAAACGATACCTTTGGGGTTATATATCATAAATAAAAACTAAGGTTGATTAGTGTTCCTCGGTGATAGGCATATTATTTACTTGTGTAGAAATGATAAATTAAGGTGACACAAGAATATGTCCTCGGTGATTCCCTAGTATATGATAGGAGATAATTGGTGTGACGTTAGAAGAATCAAATCAATGATTACCACATAAAGGAATTGAAGATTAGTAGCCTTAATCAAATCGTTATGATAATTAATTGAATTGACTTGAGCAAAGTGTTTTTGGGACATTATTACGATAACTATTGTCTTGACGAAATAATAATTGAACTTGGTCGTATGTGTTAGCTTCGGGAAATGGATAAATCTTATGTTGTTACCTTAAATCTTGGGAGAATTATTGCGTTGAGGATTTCATAAAATAATAATAGGTCATTAGTGACTAAATCATGTTGACATGGAGAAAATTCCTTTGAATTGGTGACAATATGATGAATTAATTGTGAACACGTGTCTTGATATAACTATTGGAAGCATATAAGTTAGTAATCACATCTGATTGTTGTGACAAGCACTAGGATGTGCCTAGTTAGACATTGCTTTCTATAACATTGAGTGTGACAAGATATTAGTGTGATAGACAACTCTTACACTTAACTGTGTAGTCACCTTTAGAGAAATCTATAAGTTTACGAAAGTTATACATAAGCCTTGGAGAATATGAGTGTTAGGGATTGTTTAGGTGCTAATGAATCATTATCGTACATGTTGACTTATGGAAGAACCTTGGAGATTAATGCCGTGAATTGTAAAACTTGTCTTAATATGATCTTTGAGGATTGTGTCGTAAACATGATGGTAAGTGCTAGGTTGTTCACTCGGGAGAACTTATAGTAACTTGATGATGTATCGATATTTAATGAATAACTCTTGGAATGAAGTGTTAGGATTGATCATAGAACCCTTTTGTGCTACCAATACGCTGGGGATAACCCTAGTAAAAATAAATTATTATTCACCAAGCATAACCCTTAGTGATAGTACAAGGTGAGCAACGATTCTACCTATGAGAATAGAAGTGCCAGCTTCGACTAATGTTTGATACTCATGATTTCATAGGATGTTGCTAAGAGTTAGGAAGTTGTTGATAAATTAGGATGAAACTATGCGTATGTATTGAACTTGAACATTTGAGGTTAGATACCACACATTGAAGTTTGGAGACCTAGGTATGATGGATCGGCTATTTATGATAAAAGATGATAAGGGTGATCTCACGTGAATTGGTGCAGTACGTACAAATATAAAAGTGTAACCCATAACATTAGTCCTAGGAAACCTTGTGTTTTAACTTCTTAAAAGGATTAGTTTATACTTCAATGAGAATGAAAAAATTTGCGTCGGAACAGTCAATGTACATAGGAGGAACATTGGTTATAAGTTATGGATCTTAAGATAACTTGTGGGATCGTACTTTGTGAAGAACAATTCGATGCCAAAATTCGATTGTTATCCTTTGGTTTTGTAAATTACAGAACTCGTTGTGATTCAATATATTTTCTTTGATACCATTAATGGGAAGTTGTATTCGGTTGAGAGGGTGTGACATTACATAAGCTCAGTAGTGACGTGGGTTAGGCCAATTATGGATGATGCATCACAGTAAATGAGTGCACACTTTGTTGGAAGCACCCTAATATTTTCATTAGTTTGTGTGTGCGCATGGTCCCGCGATTTGTTTCTCGTAATTTTCACGTGTAAATTGGTTAGCATAGGTTAATGGCCTTATTATCTGACCGATAGAACTAATTACAGTTTGGAATTACAGTATAGCTAGTTACTTTTCAGTCATAGGTTCAAGAATACGTTTTTGAAATTATGTGGATATCAGACTTAATGAGACCTTAAGTGCAAATGTTACACTCCAAATTGAGGATATAGTTACTCATATTTATAATTTGGATTATGATGTCTAGGATACTTTGAGGTTAATATGAAGATCTCATGGGAGGTTTCGGTCTTTCAGCCCAATGTGATAAAGTGACTATTTTAAGATTGCTGATATGAATGACTAGGAAGTGTTACATTTGTATTAACCTAGTCTTGACGTAAATCATAATTTGAGAAAACATAGATTTGTAAATCCTAACTCGTGATGATGAATTCATTAATGATGGCATGATGTTTGAGGAATACCGATTGTTTCGAAAAATTTGTTGGGATGAATAAGTTAGGCATGCTTGGGTATTATTAATGAAAAACCTTACCATGATTGGGTTAACTTAATGATAATTAACATGGATGGAATCTTTTAGTTTTAACTATAAAGATTAGGATACTCTAGAATTATAAATGGTTTGCTTAGATGAATCAATGATTAATATTGATGAGTAATAATTTCTAGGACGAAATTTCTTAAGGAGGGAAGAATGTGATACCCCGCCCTAGAAAATAAATATTGAATAGTAAATTGATGATTTGGTTTGAAGGAAACTTTTTAGGAATAAATATATAAAGGAATTACGCCAAAATGGCACGAAAAGTAATTAAAGAGAAAAAGAATCCCCACGTTGCATGGTTCTCATGGATACGCATTTAAGTCCTAATAATCCTAGTAAGTATGTTGGTTAAGTTTTATGCAAAAATTCCAATGAATGATTGTGACACGGTCGTGGTTAATATAAAACGATTTTTGTCAGCGCGTGTCGTGCAGGACGCAAACTTGCGCGATTTTTGTAGGAAAATTGGACAAGGATAAAAATAGTATGACTACATATTTGGGACCCTAAAAATAAAAATACATATAAAAATACCATGAGGTCAAAAGTAAAAAAAAAAATAATAATAATTAAAAATTATTTTTCATCAAAAACATAAAAGTGCTCAGAAAATTCTGAAAATCACCATACCGACTTAAAATTTAATTTTGAGAAACTTTATCTTCTTGAACATTACCAAAATAATTCATTTAATTCCATTTTTTGATAATTTTTTACTCGTCTAGATTGTATAATTTTAGGTTGTTTTCCACTTCCTTTTGTTTCTTAGATTCTTGTAATCATCCTCCCACTTCACCCCACCCCTTTTTAGACATGGGTTGTAAAGACTAGCATGTGAGGGTGGTGGAGAATTTTCACATGGGTTCTATGAGTGGTATGAGTTGGAATTGAGTTATAAATGCGAAAGGAGGGACATGGGCTTAATCATTCCCATTCCCATCAGATTTATCCCATTTCTCTCATTCCCTTAAGCTTCTCTAAGTCAACTTCCATTCTCAAATTCGTAGGTGTCCTTACCCCACTCATAAACCACCATGAAACCATCATATTTTAGCCTAGAAACACCATAATTCACCATGTATAACCATAGGAAGGATGATGGGTTATTGGAGATGTTATTCTTGGAGATTAATTGAAGATTATAGAGCTATTTGGAAACTTAAAAGAGGAAGATAAAGAAGAGCTTGTAAGGAAGATCTAATGGAGGGCTTTTATTGTAATCCCTTTGAGGCCACCTTTGTAGTTGGGGGTTACTCCTCCTACACCACCATTCAACCACCATTTTTGAGTCTTAAGAGGTGGGAAAAATCTTACTTTGATTGATGTTTAGAGTTTAATAATTTTTAGAATGATATTTACATATATTAGACTTGATATATATAGTATTTTAGATAATTTACAACTTCATGTTGTTTAGTCATCATATCATCATTTTGTGTGTAGAAATGAGTTTTTAAGAAGTAGTTTTGATGGGTTTAAAAGGTGGATAAATTTCAGAATATTAGCCTTGAACATTTTATGAAATAAAATGTGTCAATATGATGTTTCAAAGGTAAATAATGTAATTTCATGTTTAGAAAAATTGGGCAATTGTAGGCCATTTTTACAAAATAAAAATGGGGCTTTCTTACCAAAATGATGAAGTAGAAAAAGAAATTGGACTTTTACTTAAATGGGTGTTTTTGAGATGCATAAACTCATAATAAGAAATATTTGGGGTTGATATGTAAATAATCAAAGTATAAAATGCTTACTTTTAAATTGATGCTTAAGTGTAATTAAAGAAAGTAAAGAAGGCCAAATGTGTTTATAGTGGCCAAATGGATATTTAAAGTACGTACAACTTATTTTGGAAACATAAATGGAAATAAAGTCTTTTTATAAAATTTGAAATTTATTACTGAAATTATGTTGGAAATATTAGAAATACACTTTGAGAAGTTATAAATTGGTTTTTGGCAAAATTAGTATGTTTAAACCGATTTAAAAGTATAATATTTGTGTGAAACAAATAGTAGTGGCATTTTCGTAAATACAGTAAATAGTGTGCTATCAAGAAAATATTTGGCAAGTAAATGTATTAATTAAGTTTGATAAAAGGAGATTAATGATATATATTTTTGGTAAGTGAAAATAATGAATTTCACCAAAATGATAAGTGTCTTATGGGTAAAAAATATAGTTTTTGAGAAGTGTTAAGTGGTTAAAAGTGTTTTGAGAATTAAGTTGGAAAGTTAGTAACTATTTTGGAAACAAGACTTGTTAAATGGTTAATGCGTATTTGACAAGAAATGGGTAAATTGGTAAATTTACGTAAAGTGGAACAATTTTATGAAATAAAAATTTCAATGAATAGTTTGGAAGAAAAAGGAAAGAATTGATTTTCCAATTGAGAATAAATGTGAACATTGAGAATAATGTTAAAACACACGAAAAAAAAGATAAGAAAGGATACTTGCATGATGTCAAGAATTAAGGAGGGCATGACGTCCCTAATGGTGAATGAGCCCAAAGCCTGTACAGATGAGCATATGGCGACTGGAGACCGATGGTGTAGAGCCCGTGAAATCCAGGAATAATGGCTAGACTCCAAGGCAAAGATTGATAATTCTTGTAATAAGAAATGAAGAATGAGAATATTCTTAAAAATTAATGCAAATAAATCTTTGAGATTTGCAAAAGGTTGAAAGATGGAAATAACCAAAGTTTTCATGAAATAATAAATATTTTGTGTTGTGTGAGTTTCTCAATGAAATTGAATATTTTCCAAACACGAGGTGTGCGTGTCATAAAGATTGTTTTAATAAGTATATTAAAATATTGGCAAAGTAATTCTAGCGTGAGTTAATAAACGTTGAATAGTTGTATATTTTCAAGAAAAAAAAGGTCTTTCCTCTAAATGATTAACCGTGTGCGTTAATGGGAAAGAATGTGATTTTGAAGAAAGATTATTCTAAATGACTATTTTGGGAAAGAAAAAGAGGATGAACGGAGATAAATTATATTTTTGGAATGAAACGATTTAATACATCGGAGCATGTATTTTCAAAAGCATATATGTAGATATATACATATTGATAGTACAAATATAGCACCCTGTCGCGGATGTATTCTCTCATACAGGGCGCGACCTAACCTCACTCAGGGCGCGACCAAAACTCATTTAGGGTGCGTCCATCTCCATCATAGGCCGTGGCATCCCACCTTAGGGTGCGCGGCCCTCCAGTTTGTAACGCTACTTGCCTTGCAGGCCGCGCCCCCCTTTTATCCACAACTGCCGCAAACTCGGTATACACCACGTGCTCAGGGCATCTGACTCAACACATTTCCTCATAAATAGAGGAGCCTCACCTAGAAAAAAGGGATCGGTTCAACACACATCGGAGGCACTACAACACAGATACTCTCTACATCACCCCAACATAGGCATTGGAGGCCAAGGATCTGCATCAAAGCCACCTCAGGGGCTCAACGGAATCTCCAATACTGTCATGTACTCTTCTTTATTCTGATACTCCTACGCCTCTATAGGCATGATTATATTGTACAATACAATGCACATAATGAGAACGGAGCAACACAGTGGACGTAGGCCTATTTTAGAGGCTGAACCACTCTATATCTTGTCTTCTCTTTGTTTGCTTACTTTACGTGTTTAACACACACATCACTCTTGACCTGCTGGTACGAGAAGGTCTTATGGTCGATTTCTCGTATCATCAGTTTGGCGCCGTCTGTGGGAAAACAGGTATTTCAATCTTGTTTCTCTACACATATGAGTTCTTAAACACCTTATTCGACCCCTGAGGGTCCTATGGATCATCTTCTCACGGGTCGGTTACTGGTTATTGGGCTCTGCTTTACATTTTCCCCCTTCAACGGGTATTTCATATTTCTGGATTTGTCTTTGGATCTTCATTTGATGACTTTGGATTTATTTTACATACCCCTATGGTATCACTCCATCTAGATAATGCTAAAAGGCATGGTGGGCTTTGGTCCCGAAAAGGTGGATGATTAGGGAACGACTATATTTACTCCCATTTTTCTTACCATCTACCAATGATCTAGGGGTTATCATTGAAGTTGGGCCGTATTGTGCACCGCAAGGGAATTCTCTCATCAATGGACCCTAGTAGGTTTCCCTCGCATAATTGAGGGAGAAAATGTCAGTTCCTATCTTGGACATCAGTTTGGATTTTTCTCCTGCCTGGACAGGGGTGCGGCCTGTAAGTTCAACAATATCTCAGGCCGCGACCCCCACTGGTGCGGATCTATTACGACAGTTCAAAATCACCGTGGGAAGGACTTAAATTGCCTTCCGCTCGACCTTGATGAATAACATTAAAGGGCTGTGGAAGTACACTTGTGTGCCATACTTGTCGCGACCTCCTCAGCATATCATGGAGCAGTTCAATTTCCCCTTCTCAATATTCCTATGATCACTCACTTCTGTTAGTTTCATCTCAGATTCTATATACTTTATAAAGGCTAACAAGAGCAGAAATGGAAGGAGGATCCAGCCAGAGTGCAGAAGTTAAAGATGAGATTGTGCAACTGTACAATCACCTTAATCACCTCTAAGACAGCCATGCCTCACTTCAGACCCATGTCAATTACCTAACACAGAGGGTGCTAATGTTAGAGGCCGCGGCCTCTCAAAATATAGGCGCGGTTTCGGAGGAAAAAGCTTTATCTGTCGCGGCAGTTAAAGAAGCCGCGGAATCAACCAGTAGGAGTCATAAAAAGAGGGTAGAGAAATCAAAAAAGAAGTCGGGTATCTATAATCCGTTGATTTTCCTGGTTGAAGAGATCTTTGAGTTCATCAAAGAGGATAAGCTTTTGAGGTGGCCCGAAAAGTTGAGAGCTCCACCCCACAAGAGGAACAAATCTACCTGGTGCAAATTCCATTAGGACCATGGCTATGACACAGGGAAATGCTATGATATGAAAGACGAAGTTGAAAGGCTAATTGGGAAAGGGATGCTGCAGCGATTCCTAAAGAATGCGTAAAGGACCCAGCCAGACCTGACAGAGGCTTCATGCCGCACCTCATCCTTAGTCTTTCCAATTTTAACTATTTTTGTTTATATTTTATGAAGATCAATTGTAGCCTTAATACTTAAGACCTTATGTTTTATTAACAAAGTCATTAGCTGAAGCAGACATATATAAACATATGAATTAGAAATTTTTTCCATATCTGATATTTCTCTTGGTTTCATAACCTGCTATCTTATAAAAAGACTTTGTGTCTTAAACAGATTCCAGAGGAAAGATAACAAATTATCTCGGAAGATTATTATTATTTCGGGATGCGCATATGGAGGGATTACGACCTTTATATATGTGCAACTACATCTTATCATATGATGATAATATTCACGAAAGCATCTGAAGACTAAAGGAGATTTCATTAGTCACGGGGCCTTACATTGCCCGTGCTCAGCTTTGGGATGCGTCATCGGGCCGGGAGGCTTATACTATCTAGACAAGGATGACTCTCTATACATCATTAGTTGTGGGTGGCTTAATAACATAATCCAGCCTGGAGAGGCTTGATAGTGTCTCGCATGTTAGCTGTGGGTGGCCTAATAACATAACCCAACCTGGAGAGGCTTGATAGTGTCTCGCATATCAGCTGTGGGTGGCTTAATACCATAACCTAGCCTGGAGAGGCTTGATAGTGTCTCGCATGTTAGCTGTGGGTGGCTTAGTAACATAACCGAGTCTGGAGAGGCTTTATTGTGTCTCGCATATTAGCTGTGGGTGGCTTAATAACATAACCCAGCCTGGAGAGGATTGATAGTGTCTCGCATATTAGCTGTGGGTGGCTTAATAACATAACTCAGCCTGGAGAGGCTTGATAGAGTCTCGCATATTAGTTGTGGGTGGCTTAATAACATAACCCAGCCTGAAGAGGCTTGATAGCGTCTCGCATATTAGCTGTGGGTGGCTTAATAACATAACCCAGCCTGGAGAGGCTTGATAGTGTCTCGCATGTTAGGGCTTGGAGACATGACCCAGCCCAATAAGACTTGGAAACTCCAAAATATGTCTACAGAGGCGCATTGTTCAGATAAACCAAAAATGTTCCGCATCCCACCGGTACGGTTATAGAGCCCTAGGAGCCACTCATTCATGAAAATGGTAAGGCACTAACATCTTGAAGCATGAGAAAGCTACAATGTCGAATGCGACGATAGAAGAGAATCAGTTGTACCAAGTCTAAGGAATGAGTTCTCCGCATATTCCATGTTGGTTATTATGGGATAACAAAATATAAATGGTTCATACAACCGGGTGTAATGAAAGCAGCTGGAGATCCATGCAATCAGTAAGTCCCAGCCTTGAAATCATGTCCGCGGTAATCAGGAAAAGATGTTTACATGACGCGACATAATAACGAGCTGCGGCTTGTACGCAGCTGACGTGACGCAGCAGTCGATGCCAGGGATTTAACACCATTTGTATGGACGCAGACATTGACAAAAAATCAAACTACGAAATCGACCTCTAATCGCAGACTTGAAATGTTACGTCTGTCGGGACACGAATGCATTTTCAGAGATGAGGCGGTAACGTACAACAATTCATTATAGCAAGCAATGTAAGTCATGCAATATAAAAGAGCAAGGAATACATTAAGCAGTCAATTGTAATGGTAAAAATATGGTCGCAGCCTTGGTATTAATAAGCCATAGATTACATAATGAAGGCCGCACCCACAAAAGAAGTTCAAAGATTACAAAAGGGAGGGATGCAGCCCTATATTAATGATGCAACAGAAATTAGGAGTTCAAGAGGCTGCGTCATCATCATCATCACCGTCTTCACCGCCCGCGGCAGTCTCGGTCTCTCCTTCTGTGGCTTCTGCCTCGGCCATGAGCCTTGCCCTCTCTTCTGCCGTGGCCTTTAGTTCATCGATGCACTCTTGATGTTCGACATCGCTTAACTTCCAGGGAAGGACATCCTCCTTGGCCTTAGGGAACCTCCTGATAAATCTCTGCCACAGCTCCTGGTAGCCGCGGAGGTATGCCCTGTTATTGATAAGGAAGAAATCCTTGGAGCCTTTGAATGACTCCATGACATGATCTATGGCTAGCTGGAGGGCGTCACCATGATCTTCTTCCAACTTTTTCACTGCCGCAGCATGATCTTCATCTTTTCGGGCGGACTTGGCCTCTAGCTCCTCATATTTCTGATGGAGAAGGGCAAGCTTGGCATTTGAAATTTCCGCAACACGGGCGGCCTCCGCAGTCTGGGCCTGCGAAGATTTCAGGGATTTCGCGGCCTGTTTAAAATTCTCGTCCGCTTCCTCCCTCTCCTTGATGGCTTTCTCAAGGTCTACATGGGTTGCTTGAAGGGCTGCAGTAGAAGACTTTTTCCCCGCCTCAAAAATAGAAGTCCGTGCAGCTTGCAAGTCCACGGTATGTGCACTCTTCTCGGCCTCTTTCAACCTATATATGGCCTCGTACTTCCTCTTCTGGACCACAATAACATCTGCAGCCTGAAAGAAAAGGTGTTAGAAAATATGGAAAAATATGAAATGCAAAGTCAAATGACAACCGGTACGTACGCTCAGAAGGCTATGGAGGCCACAGTCCTCCAGATCTTCATGATCTTCTCCAACTAGCCTTTCAAGGTCCGCGGCATCCAAGGCTCGCTTCATCCTCCGCGCAGCCTTTGCGGTAGTGTCCCAGGAAGAATTTGGGTCAGGCTGCCTTAATTGAGGCCTTGGTCTACCATCTAGCCCAGACTCTCTGCGGAATTGAGGAGGTGGCAAGTTAGCATTAACCGCCACTACAGTTGGCGGTGGAGGAGAGGATGATTGAAGGGGAACTTCAGTTGACATCAGGCTATCCGCGACCAAGTTTTCCCCTATGTCATCATCAAAATGGTCCGTTGTAGGGTTTTCATCATTGACCACCTGATCTGCGGCAGGATCAGAAGCCTTATCGGCAGCGACCATGGCTGGGGCTGCATTATGTTCTTCGGAGGGGGCCGTGGCAGGTCCCTTGGCTTTGGACCTCTTCTTCTTCCTGCTACGCACAATATTATTTAGGACAACTGCGTCCTCATCCATCTCCGCTAGCTACGCCGCTAGCAACTCCCTGTCAACTTCTTCGCCTGAAAAGGAATGGCATGAGTTTGAGTTTAAGAGAATAAATGACCGCGAAGTAAAAATTATGGTGCAGTTAGTTACCTTCCGCACCCATTTGTTGAGGAATGGATTTGTTTGGGAAAAATCCTGCTTCAAAAATGGTTGCTGACGTTACGAGTGTGCTGAACTTCTTGTGATCAGCAGAAACTTCCGCGGCCTCAGCAACCCTTTGTTCCTGCCACTTGGTCAAATGCAGATTGTAAATGGCTGCAGAAAGAAAAGACGATTCATGTTAGTGGAAGTTACGTGTGAAATAAAAAGGAAGCGACTATAATCTTATACCTAATTTTGATGGTGACCCCCACTGCCACGGCATTTTATATGCTCTCTCTCTTTCATTCTCCTCGGGATGCATCTCCCATCCTTCACCGGAGATGTAGAAATATTTCCCCTTCCAATTCTTCACACTGGTCGGTCTCCCAGTGTAAAGGGCCTCGTCCCTGCCGTGGCTCGAGAGGTAATAATACCCCGCGAATTTCACTGTGTTCTACTTTGGACGGTAAAAGTGAAAGAACTCCGCAGGAGTGATGTCCTTTTTGAATAATTTATCCCAAAGGATAATTGCAGCGAGAACAGCACTCCAGCCATTAGGGTCCAGCTGTGCCGGGGCCAGGTTCATTGCCTGAAAAAGGCGACGGATAGGAACTGGGACTAGTAGCCGCAGCCCGTAAATGAAGGCGTGCAGCGGGCAGCAAATTCCATCATCGGATAGAACTGTGCACGGTCTTTGGTTCGCGGCAGGGGCTGAGCACGTCAAATTTTCTAGAAATTCGAAGGCCTCAGTAACCTACTCGACCCAATCTTGGGTCATCGAGCCGCGGATATCAAGCACGGAAAGGGGTCTCTCAGCCCTCCCAGATGTTCCTCCTGGGTTATTTCTAACAGCCGCGGCATTATCTCCTACACCCATTGGATGTCTACTTGAGTTGGCTTCCTCTTCCATCGGCGGAGATTGGGAATCCTTCCCAGATGCAGAGTCCGCGAAGTCTGAGTTGATTATCACGCAGTTCGGGTAATCTTTTAGTTTCCAGGGCCCAACTGATCTTATAGGAGGCACAGAAGTAAGCTCGGGGGGAGAGGTCCCAAAATGCTTTGCCCAAAAGCCTCTCAGGAACTTGTCTGGGTCAAAGCTCATATGGCTGCAGCAGTACCTGAAAAGCAGAGTTCGCAGTTAGGCACCGCAACCAGTATGATTTGTAAGACTTCAAGAAGCCGCAGAAGGGTATTTTTGAATCAAAAAATGTCTAATGGGATAGTAACATCCCAACAGGCCGCGGCCACATCCATATCAGAGGAACATAGAATGCCGCGATAATAAGATAGAATTGCTTTTAGGGCGTTCCTGGCCACGGCCATTCCTAAATTTTCAGTCCACTCTTTATGCTCTAACAACATCTATAGTTATTTAACATGAATGTCTTGGGTTAATGAAAGTTTTAAGGCTATTCCGAGACTACTAAGGGTGGTGATTTGATGTCGCGGATGATAGTTCGAGGGACCGCAACCATTTGGCACGGTATGACGCAGAAGTATTATACCAGTTCACGGAAAAGATTATTGAAATCCTACCATGCCACGGCCTCTATCCTAAACAAGTTGATTACCTAAATCTAATCACTTTTAGAATCAAACCCACAGAATACGGAGTGTTCGATCATGAACATCAAGAACAGTTCTACGTATTTCATATGCAGCATATGTGGAAAAAGCAAAAAGAACAAATAAAACCCTAGATTTCTAGCAAATGAATCAGGCAAAGTATCACAAGGGAAGAAAACTGTAAATAGTGGTTCAAAAATCACCTGGAAATAAAGAAAGTCGCAAAGATCAGCTACAGACCACTTTGAACCGCCACACGCCGCCTCAGAAAGTCGCCGGAACGAGCAAGGAAGAAAGTGCAGAGTTTCACTCTCGATGTGCTCTCAAAAGTTTTGGAAACGTAATGAAGTCCACGTCCAGAAAAAATTTATATAAGGGAGAGCGAAAGACGAATCGTCTCTTTTGTAGTGCCGCGGCACCTAGACTACTTAGCCGCAGTCCCAATTGATCTCCCTTGGCACTACGGCTTGGGGGCTTATTGCTAGTACAAATATAGCACCCTGCCGCGGATGTATTCTCTCATACAGGGCGCAGCCTAACCTCACTCAGGCGCGACCAGAACTCATTTAGGGTGCGGCCCTCTCCATCATAGGTCGCGGCATCCCACCTTAGGGTGCGCGGCCCTCCAGTTTGCAACGCTGCTTGCCTCGCAGGCCGCACCCCCTTTTATCCACAACTGCCGCAAACTCGGTATACGCCACGTGCTCAGGGCATATGACTCAACACATTTCCTCATAAATAGAGGACCCTCACCTAGAAGAGAGGGATCGGTTCCACACACACCGGAGGCACTATAACACAGATCCTCTCTACATCACCCCAACATAGGCATTGAAGGCCAAGGATCTGCATCACACCCACCTCACGGGCTCACCGGAATCTCCAATATTGTCATGTACTCTCCTTTATTCTCATACTCGTATGCCTTTATAGGTATGATTATATTGTACAATGAAACGCACATAATGAGAACGGAGCAACACAGTGGACGTAGGCCTATTTTAGAGGCTGAACTGCTCTATATCTTGTCTTCTCTCTGTTTGCTTGCTTTACGTGTTTAACACACACATCACTCTTGACCTGCTGTTACGAGAAGGTCTTATGGCCGATTTCTCGTATCATCACATATTTTCATGAGCATATAGTGAGTGAGTATTCTTGTATGCCGTTCATTTCTATGTTGCATATGTATAAATCCCACTGAGCCTTTCGCTCACTCCCTCCTCTTTGTTACGGCAGGATGTATGCGGTTCCGTACTTTGAGAGCGTTACATGTAATATTTACTTGTACTAACGTTAGTAGCTCTATTTACTTGGCCTTGGGGGCACTTCCCTTGGGTCCTGCATGTAGTTTATTTTATATTGGAATCGCATGCTAAGAAAAGTGTAATCTTATTTAATAATAAAACTAGAATAGTAACATTATTTAGGTTGTTCATTGCACCCCAAACTTGACACTCGAATCGGATCAGGGTCGATCCTATAATAACCCTTATATCCAGTTCGGGGCGTCACAGGAATTGACCTCATTCTGGGATCACCACCTCGATTAGGTGAGAATTGATCTCGGTCCTTGTCCGTCACCTCTTTTAGGTCATAATTGACCTCGGTCATGGATTGTCACGTCAGTTAGGTCAGAATTGATCTCGGTACTTGGTCGTCACCTCTTTTAGGTCAGCATTGACATCAATCATGGATTGTCACCTCAGTTAGGTCAGAATTGACCTTGATCCTCAGTCGTCACCTCTTTTAGGTCAAAATTGATCACGGTCTTGGATTGTCACCTCAGTTAGGTCAGAATTGACCTCGGTCCTCAATCACCACCTCTATTAGGTCATAATTGACCTTGATCCTAGATCTTCACCTCAGTTAAGTCAGCCTCATTCCTCAATCTTCACATGTTTTAGGATAGAATTGACCTCAGTCTTGGATCGTCACCTTTTTTAGGTCAGAATTTACCTTAGACCTCGGTCGTCACCTCTCTAATGTCATAATCGACCTCATTCTTGGGTCATCACCCCAGTTTGGTCAAAATTGACCTCGGTCCTCAGTCGTCACCTTTTGGAGGTTAAAATTGACCTCGATCTTGGATCATCACCTCAGTTAGGTCATAATTGACCTCGTCCCCTGGTCGTTAATGCTTTTAGGTAAAAATTGACTTCAGTTTTGGATCATCACCTTAGGTACATCATAATTGACCTCAGTCCTTGGTCATCACCTCTTTTAGGTCAGAATTGACCTTGATCTTGAATCGCCACCTCAGTTAGGTCATAATTGACCTCGATCTTGGATCATCATCTCAGTCAGTTCAGAATTGATCTCAATCGTCGATCGTTACCTCTTTCATGTCAGAATTGTCTTTGCTCTTGGATCGTCATCTCAATTAGGCCAGAATTAACTTCGTTCCTCGGTCTTCACCTGTTTTGGGTTAAAATTGACCTCAGTCTTGGATCTTCACCTTAGGTAGGTCATAATTGACTCAGTCAACAATCCTCACCTGTTCTAGGTCAGAATTGACATCAGCCTTGGATCGTCACCTCTGTTAGGTCCGAATTGACCTTGCTTCTTGATAGTCACCCCTTTTAGGTCAAAATTGGCCTTGGTCTTGGATCGTCACCTTAGTTAGGTCAGAGTTGACCTCGATCCTCGATAGTCACCTATTTTATGTTAGAATTTCCCACGACCTTTAGTCGTCACCTCTGTTAGGATAGAATTAACCTCGGCCCTCGATCGTTACCTCTTTCAGGTGAGATTTGACTTGGGTCTTGCATCGTCACCTCAGTTAGGTTAGAATTATCCCCTTTCCTTTGTCGTCGCCACTTTTTGGTCAGAATTGACCTCGATCTTTGATCGTCACCTCAATTAGGTCAGAATTGACCTCGGTCTTCATTCGTTATCCTTTTTAGGTTAGAATTGACCCCGGTCTTATATCCTCACCTCAGTTAGGTTTGAAATGACCTCGTTCCTCGATCGTCATATCTTTTAGTTCAAAATTGGCCTCGGTCATAGATCGTCACCTCAGTTAGGTCAGAACTGACGTCGGTCCTCGATTGTCACCTTTTTTAGGTTAGAATAGACCTCGGCCTTAGATGCTCACCTCGATCAGGTCAGAATTGACCTCGGTCCTCGATCGTCACCCTCTTTTAGGTCAAAATTGACCTTGGTCTTGGACTGTCACCTCAGTTAGGTCAGAATTGACCTTGTTCCTCGGTGATCACCTTTTTTTGGTAAATATTAACCTCAGACTTGGATCAATACCTTAAGTAGGTCAAAATTGACCTCGATCAGCGGTCGTCACTTCTTTTTGGACAGAATTGACTTTGGTCTTAGATTGTCACCTCAATTAAGTCATAATTGACCTTGGTCCTCGATCGTCACCCCTTTTAGGTCAAAATTGACCTCAGTCTTGGATCGTCTCCGCAGATAGGTCAGAGTTGATCTCGATCCTCGATTGTCACCTATTTTCGGTTATAATTGACCTTGGTCTTGGATAGTCACCTTAGTTAGGTCAGAATTGACCTTATTCCTCGGTCTTCACCTCTTTTAGGTCAAAATTGACCTTATTCTCTGATCTTCACCTTTGGTAGGTCATAATTGATCTCGGTCATTAATCCTCACCTCTTTTAAGTCAGAATTGACCTCGTTCTTCCCTCGTCACCTCAGTTGCATCATAATTGACCTCGGTCCTTGGTCGTGAACTTTTTTTATTAGAATTGACCTCGGTCTTGGATCGCCCCCTTTGTTAGGACAAAATTAATCTCGGTACTCGGTCATCACCTCTTTTAGGTCAGAATCAACCTCAATCTTGGATCGTCACCTCACTTATGTCAGAATTGACCTCGGTCTTCTGTTGTTACCTCTTTTAGGTTAGAATTGACTTCAGTCACGGATCGTCACCTTGGTTAGGTAAGAATTGACCTCGATCCTTAGTCTTCACCTCTTTTAGGTCAAAATTTACCTCGGTCTTTGATAGTCACCTCAGTTAGGTTAGAATTGACATCATTCCTCGGTTGTCACCTCGTTTAGGTCAAAATTGACCTCGATCTCAGATCGTAACCTTAGGTAGGTCATAATTGACCTCGGTCCTCAATCCTCACCTCTTTAGGTCCGAATTAACCTCGTTCTTGGATCGTCACCTCGGTTAGGCTAGAATTGACCTCAGTCCTCGGTCGTCAACTCTTTTAGGTCAGAATTGACCTCAGTCTTGGATCATCACCTGAGTTAGGTCAAAATTGATCTCGATACTCAATCTTCACCTCTTTTAGGTCAAAATTGACTTCGATCTTGGATCATCACCTTAGTTAGGTCTTAATTGACCTCGGTCTTCAGTCGTCACCCCTTTTTTGTCAGAATTGACCTCGATCTTGGATCGTCACCTCAGTTAGGTTAGAGTTGACCTTGATCCTCAGTCGTCAACTCTTTTAGGTCAAAATTGATCTCGATCTTGGATTGTCACCTCAGTTAGGTCAGGATTGACCTCGATCCTCGATCACCACCTCTATTAGGTCATAATTGACCTTGATTCTAGATCTTCACCTTAGTTAAGTCATCCTCATTCCTCAATCGTCACATGTTTTAGGATAGAATTGACCTCAGTCTTGGATCGCCACCTTAGTTAGGTCAGAATTTGGCTCAGTTCTTTATCGTCACCTCTTTTAGATCATAATGGACCTCATTCTTGGGTCGTCACCCCAGTTTTGTCAAAATTAACCTCGTTCCTCGGTCGTCACCTCTTGCAGGTCAAAATTGACATCGATGTAGGATCGTTACCTCAGTTAGATTAGAATTGACCTCGTCCCTCAGTCGTAACTTCTTTTTGGTAAAAATTGACTTCAGTTTTGGAACATCCACATAGGTACATCATAATTGACCTCAATCCTTAGTCGTCACCTCTTTTAGGTCATAATTGACCTCGATCTTGAATCGCCACCTCAGTTAGGTCATAATTGACCTCGATCTTGGATTGTCACCTCAGTTAGTTCAAAATTGATCTCGATCATCGATCGTCACCTCTTTTTTGCCAAAATTGACCTTGCTCTTGGATCGTCATCTCAATTAGGTCAGAATTAACCTCGTTCCTCGATCATCACCTATCTTGGGTTAAAATTGGCCTCAGTCTTGGATTGTCACCTTAGGTAGGTCATAATTGACTCAGTCCACGATCCTCACCTGTTTTAGGTCAGAATTTACCTCAACCTTGGATCGTCACCTTTGTTAGGTCAGAATTGACCTCGCTCCTCGATCGTAACCCCTTTTAGGTCAAAATTGGCCTTGGTCTTCGATCGTCATCTTAGTTAGGTCAGAGTTGACCTCGATCCTCGATAGTCACCATTTTTATGTCACAATTTACCACGACCTTTAATCGTCACCTCTATTAGGTCAGAATTGTCCTCAGCCCTCAATCGTTACCTTTTTTAGCTCATAATTGACCTGGGTGTTGGATTGTCACCTCAGTTAGGTCAGAATTGACCTCGATCTTTGATCGTCACCTCAGTTAGGTGAGAATTGACCACGGTCTTCACTCATCATCCTTTTTAGGTCATAATTGAACTCGGTCTTGGATCCTCACCTAAGTTAGGTTAGAATTGACCTCATTCCTCAATCGTCACACCTTTTAGGTTAGAATTGACCTTGGTCATGGATCCTCACCTCAGTTAGGTCAAAATTGACTTCGGTCCTCGATCATCACCTCTTTTAGGTTAGAATTGACCTCGACCTTGGATGGTCACCTCAGTCAGGTCAGAATTGACCTCGGTCCTCGATCGTCACCAACTTTTAGGTCAAAATTGACCTTGGTCTTAAATCGTCACCTCAGTTAGGTCAGAATTGACCTCGTTCCTCGGTTGTCTCCTCTTTTTGGTAAAAATTGACCTCAGTCTTGGATCAATACCTTAGGTAGGTCATAATTGACCTCGATCCATGGTCGTCACTTCTTTTTGGTTAGAATTGACTTCGGTCTTGTATCATCACCTTAGTTAAGTCAAAATTGATCTTGGTCCTCGATTGTCACCCCTTTTAGGTCGAAATTGTCCTCAGTTTTGGATCATCATCTTAGATAGGTCAGAATTGATCTCGATCCTTGATCCTCACCTATTTTCGGTTATAATTGACCTCGGTCTTGGATAGTCTCCTTAGTTAGGTCAGAATTGACCTTATTCCTTGGTCGTCACCTATTTTAGGTCAAAATTGACCTTGTTCTTAGATCGTCACCTTTGTTAGGTCGTAATTGATCTCGGTCATTAATCCTTACGTCTTTTAAGTCAGAATTTAACTCGTTCTTTGCTCGTCACCTTAGTTAGGTCGAAATTGACCTCGGTCTTCGGTCGTGAACTCTTTTTTATTAGAATTGACCTCGGTCTTGGATCACCACCTCAGTTAGGACAAAGTTGAGCTCGGTATTCGGTTATCACCTCTTTTAGGTCAGAATCGACCTCAGTCTTGGATTGTCACCTCACTTGTGTCATAATTGACCCCGATCTTCTATTGTCACCTCTTTTAGGTTAGAATTGACCTCGTTCATTGATCATCACCTCAGTTAGGTAAGAATTGACCTCGATCCTCAGTCGTCACCTCATTTAGGTCAAAAATGACCTCGGTCTTTGATAGTCACCTCAGTTAGGTCAGAACTGACATCATTCCTCGGTCCTCACCACATTTAGGTCAAAATTGACCTGAGTCTTAGATCGTAATAATTGGCCTCGGTCCTCGATCCCCACCTCTTTAGGTCAGAATTGACCCCGTTCTTGGATCATCACCTCAATTAGGTTAGAATTTACCTTGTTCCTCAGTTGTCAACTCTTTTAGGTTATAATTTACCCCGGTCTTAGATCATCACCTGCATTAGGTAAGAATTTATCTCGATACTCAGTCATCGCCTCTTTTAGGTCAGAATTGACCTCGATCTTGTATTTTGACCTCAGCTAGCTCATAATTGACCTCGGTCTTTAGTCATCACCTCTTTTTGGTCATAATTGAATTCGGTCATGGATCATCACCTCAGTTAGGTCAGAATTGACCTCGGTCCTCAATCGTCAGCTCTTTTTGGTCAAAATTGATCTCGATCTTGGATTGTCGCCCCAGTTAGGTCAAAATTGACCTCATTCCTCGATCACTACCTCTATTAGTTCATAATTGACCTTGATTCTAGATCTTCACTTCAGTTAAGTCAACCTCATTCCTCAATCATCACCTCTTTTAGGATAGAATTGACCTCGGTATATGATCATCACCTCAGTTATGTCAGAATTAACCTCAGTCCTCGATCGTCACCTCTTTTAGGTCTTAATTAACCTCGTTCTTGGGTCGTCACCCAAATTGGTCAAAATTGACCTCCTTCCTCGGTCATAACCTCTTGTAGGTCAAAATTAACCTCGATCTTGGATCGTCACCTCTGTTAGTTCAGAATTTACCTCGTCCCTCAGTCATAACCGCTTTAAGGTAACAATTGACTTTAGTTGTGGATTGTCACCATAGGAAGGTAATAATTGATGGAAGGACACAAATTTCCAATTGAGTCTTTTGTAGTTTTGTCTCAATTCGAGACAAAAATGTTTGAGTCATAGGATAGAGTTAATTGATCATCCTTCAAGCATATGACGTGTTTGTTGAAGACGTAGTGGCCAAGTGTATAAAGCCTCATCAAAATGCCGAGTTTAAGTGCCTCATTTCTTCGTCGTCAACAGTGGTTCCATGTTCCCAAGGCATGAATGCATTAGATATATATATAGGATCTTGGAACAGTTTATAATGGGTGTAGGTTTAATTAAAACTGTTGTTTATTTTCAGAGAGATTTAATTAAAACTTTAAATAAAGTTTATAAAATTTCTGGGCTAAAAATGAAAATTTCTAACTTTTTGGAAGTTTGTTCGCTATGTCGTTCGAACGAGTTTTTCGTTCGAACCAAATGTTATTCGAACGAGTTTACCAACGAGTTCCCAGTTTGGCCTCTATAACTTCGTTTGAAATGTCATTCGAACGAGATGGATGTTCGAACGAGATTTCCAACGAGATTTCTAATGAGTTCATTTTATAAAGACACTGGAACTTCGTTAGAATGTCGTTAGAAGGCCATTCGAATGAGACTTCGTTCAAACAACAAATCTCGTTGGAACGAAATTTGATGGGAATAGGTAAATGGCAGTTTTAACAGTTTTCACCCACTTTCCCATTATCATTCCCCACTAACTTTTGACTGAATATCTAAGTGCGGGAACCAACTTTGGAAAGTAAACTTTTTCATGCATATCTATCTCCAAGAGAGAGTTTGAGAGCAAAAGAGAAAAAAAAGTTCATGTTTTAAAGTGTCTAATTTTCAAAGAAAAATTCGTTTACACTTTATTTTTCACCCATTTAACTTCTACCTCTCTTTCCTCAAGCTAATAACACTTCAAATTGAACCTAGTGACTTATTTGCTTAAAGAGGTGACGGTCGAGTATCGAGATCAATTCGAACCTTACTGAGGTGACAATCTAAGACCGAGGTCAATTCTAACCTCAAAAATTTTACGACCGAGGACCAAGGTCAATTATAATCTAACCGGGGTGACGATCCAAGAATGATGTCAATTCTGACCTAAAGAGGTGAGGATCGAGGGGCGAGGTCAATTATGACCTACCTATGGTTACGATCCAAGACCGAGGTCAATTTTGGCCTAAACGAGGTGACGACCGAGGAAGGTTGTCAATTTTGACCTAACTGAGGTGACTATCAAAGATCGAGGTCTATGATGACCTAACCGAGGTGACGATCCATGACTGAGGTCAATTCTGACCTAAAAGTGGTGACAACGGAAGACCGAGGTCATTTCTGACCTAACTGAGGTGACGATCCAAGATCGAGGTGAATTTTGACCTAAAAGAGGTGATGATAGAGTATCAAGATCAATTCTGGCCTAACAAAGGGGGTGATCCAAGACTGAGGTCAATTCTAACAAAAAAGAGTTCAGAACCGAGGACCGAGGTCAATTCTGACCTAACTGAGGTGACAATCAAAGAACGAGCTCAATTCTGACTTAAAATATGTGAGGATTAAGGACCAAGATCAATTATTACGTACCAAAGGTGATGATTAGAGACCAAGGTCAATTTTGTCCAAATAGAGGTGGTGATTGAGGAATGCGGTCAATTCTGACAAAACTGAGGTGACTATCTAAGATTGAGGTCCATTATAACCAAAATCAAGTGATGATCTAGGATCGAGATCAATTCTGACCTATCTGAGGTGGCTATCCAAGACTGAGGTCAATTTTGACCAAAAATGGGTGACGATCGAGGACTGAGGTCAATTCTGACTTAATTGAGGTGACGATCCAAGACCGAAGTTAATTTTGACCAAAAAGAAGTGATGATCATGGACCGAGGTAAATTATGACCTATCTATGGTATTAATCCAAGACTGAGGTCAATTTTTACCTAAAAGAGGCGACCACCGAGGAACGAGGTCAATTATGACCTACCTAAGGTGATTATCCAAGACCGAGGTCAATTTTTACCTTAAAGAGGTGACGACCGAGGAACGAGGCCAATCTGACCTAACTCGGGTTACGATCCGAGACAGTGGACAATTTTGACCTAAAATAGGTTTGGATAGAGGACTGAGGTCAATTCTGACCTAACAAAGGTGGCAATCCATGACCAAGGTCAATTCTGACCTAAAAGATGTGATGGCCGAGGAACGAGGTCAATTCTAACCTAACTGAGGTGAGGATCCAAGATCGAGGTCAATTCTGACCTAAAAGGGATGACGACGGAAGACCGAAGTCAGTCATGACCTAACTGAGGTAATGATCCAAGACTGAGGTCAATTCTGACCTAAAAGTGGTGAAGACCAAGGACCGAGGTCAATTCTAACCTCACTGAGGTGATGATCCAAGACAAAGGTCAATTTTGACCTAAAAGAGGTGACGATCGAGGATCGATGTCAATTATGACCAAACTTTGGTGACATTCATAGAACAAGGTCAATTTTTACCTAAAAGAGGTGACGCCCGAGGAACGAGATCAATTCTAACCTAACTGAGGTGAGGATCTATGACTGAGGTCAATTCTGACCTAAAAAGGTGATGACCTAGGCTCGAGATCAATTCATACCTAAATGAGGTGACGATCCAAGACTGAGGTCAATTATGACCTAAAAATGGAGACGACCAAGGACCGAGTTCAATTATTACCTAACTGAGGTGACGATCCAAGACCTATATTAATTATAACCTAAAAGATGTGAGGACCGAGGACTAAGGTCAATTATGACCTACCATAGGTAAGGATCTAAGATCCAAGTCAATTTTGACCTAAAATAGGGGAAGACCGAGGTTTAAGATCAATTCTGACCTAATTGAGGTGACGATCCAACTATCTAGTTTTCACCTCAAGACAATTTTAATGTTATAAGGGTAAAAACTAGTTTTAAATAGGAAAATTTCTATCGAAAATAACAAAATTTTGTGTTCGTACATAACTCGACATTTGACAATTTATGAAAGTAGGATTAGACTAAACATAAATCACTTAAAATTAGATATACTAATAACACATTATTCATATCACATAACATAAGTATGATTTAAATATAATTTATCATAATTATATCCGGGTTGTCACAACCTCCCCCCCTTAGAAAATTTTGTCTCCGAAATTTAATATAAAGGTCACTTACCAATTAAAGGGGATACTGATTCTTCATGCTATCCTCCGTTTCCCAAGTTTCTTCTTTAATTCCATGGCTTATCCACATAACTTTAACTAAGGGAATAACTTTATTTCTCAATACTTGCTCCTTACGATCAATAATTTCAATTGGTTCCCCGATGTACGACAAGTCTTCCTTGAGTTCAATTGGTTGAGTTTTCAACTGATGAGATGGATCTGCCAAATACTTACGAAGCATAGATACGTGAAATACATCATGTAAATGAGATAAATATGTAGTTAATGCTAGTCTATATGTCAGGTTCCCGATTCTTTCCAACACCTCATATGGTCAAATGTATCTTGGACTTAGTTTCCCATTCTTCCCAAATCTCATAACGCCTTTCCATGGAATACAAAATCTCCCTTCTGAAATTCCGGTGGATACTTCCTTTTATCTGCATGAAATTTCTTCCTGCTTTGCGCTATCTTCATCCGTTCCTGGATCATTTTAATCTTTTCTATTGTCATATCTATCAGTTCAGGACCCAAAAGTTTCCTTTCACCTACTTCATCCCAACACAAAGGCGTTCTACATTTCCTCCCATATAAAGCTTCATACGGAGCCATACAAATGGTGACTGATAACTATTATTATACAATAATTCCATCAATGGAAAATTATCACCCCAATTACCCTTGAAGTCAAATACACAAGCTCATAACATGTCTTCTAATATTTGAATTGTCCTTTTAGATTGTCCATCGGTTTGGGGATTAAATGTTGTGATAAAATTCAAACTTGTGCCCATGGCATTCTGTAAATGTGGCCAAAACTTATAAGTGAATGTTGGATATCTATCTGATACAATTGACACTGGTGCCCAATGTAAAAGGATAATCTCATCAACGTACATACGTGCATATTTATCAACAGTGTAAGTGGTCTTAACTGGAAGAAAATGGGCCGAGTTTGTCAATCAATCTACAATCACCCAAATAGAATCATTCCCCTATGGTGACCGTGGTAATCCTGTAACAAAATCCATCGTTATATGCTCCCACTTCCATTCCGGAACAGGCAATGACTGCAATAATCCTGCCGTCTTCTGATGCTCCACTTTCACTTATTGACATACTAAAATATAGCTACAAATTCTGCAATCTCACGTTTCATATTGTTCCACCAGTAATACTCTTCCAAATCCCTGTACATTTTGGTACCTCTCGGATGCATAGAGTAAATAGAACTATGTGCCTCTTTTAATATATCCTTCTTTAGGGGTGGATCATTCGGTACACAAATCCTATTTTTATAACACAATGATTCGTCATTCTTAATTTCAAAGTCACTCTTTTTACCATCCAGGACATCTTGTTTCTTTTTCTTAAGGAATGGATCACTGACCTGCAAATTTCTTATGCGTTCTTCCAATAAAGGTCTCACTATGACATGTGCTAATAAGCCTCCCCTTTTTGAAAAACTTAATTCGACTCCCATCGATGCCAAGTCAAGGATATTTCCCACACATGCACACTGTATGCAACCTAGAATCCCCGATAATTTTTTACTCAAAGCATCTGCAACTACATTGGCCTTTCCTAGATGATGATGAATGGTATAGTCATAGTCTTTAATCAACTCTATCCAACGCCTCTGCCTCAAATTCAAGTCTCTCTGTGTAAATAAATACTTCAAACCTTGATGGTCAGTGAAAATTTCACACGTCTCTCCATATAAATGATGTCTCCATAATTTCAAGGCAAAAACAATAGCTGCAAGCTCTAAATCGTGTGTAGGATAATTAAGTTCATGCGTCTTCAACTGTCTAGATGCATAAGAAATTACCTTTCCATGTTGCATGAAAACACAACCCTGACCTTGATATAAAGCGTCAGTATAAATCACAAAACCTTCTCCACTAGATGGAGCAGCGAGGACTGGAGCTGATACTAGACTATTTTTCAACTTTTCAAAGTTGTGCTGACATTCATCACTCCACACAAATTTCACCTCCTTTTGGGTTAATTTAGTCAACAGTAAGGCTATAGATGAAAACCCCTTTATGAATATTTTATAATATCCAGCCAATCCTAGGAAAATCCTTATCTCCGTTACATTTCTTGGTCTTTCCCATTGCACAATTACCTCTACCTTTTTAGGGTCAACATAAATTAAATCTCTCGAAACAACATGCCCCAGAAATACTACCTGATTCAACCAGAACTCACATTTGCTAAACTTAGCAAATAATTGACTATCTTGCAAAACTTGCAATACAAATCTTAGATTCTTCTCATGTTCCTCCTGGCTAGGTGAGTATATCAAAACATCATCGATAAAGAAAATCACAAACGAATATATGAAAGTATAAAATACCCGATTCATTAAATCCATAAACACTGTAGGAGCCTTTGTTAACCCAAATGGCATTACCAAAAATTCATAATGACCATAGCGAGAACGAAAAGCTGTATTAGAAATGTCACAATCTCTCACCCTTAATTGATGATAACCCGATCTCAAATCAATTTTTGAAAACACTTTAGCACCCTGTAATTGATCAAACAAATCATCAATATGAGGCAATGGATATTTATTCCGAATTGTTACCTTGTTCAACTGTCGATAATCAATTCAAAGTCGCATGGTTCCGTCTTTATTTTTCATAAATAATATCGGAGCACCCCATGGTGATACACTAGGTCGAATAAAACCTCTGTCTAGAAAATCTTGCAGTTGAACCTTTAACTCCTTTAGTTCCACAGGTGCCATTCTATATGGAGAAATAGAAACTGGAGCTGTACCAAGAACTAAATCGATAGTAAACTCTACCTCTCTGCTAGGTGGAAATCAAGGTAATTCATCTGGGAACACATCTGCAAAATCCCTAACTATTGGGATATCTTCTCATTTTTTCAATTCCATGTTTGTATCCATAATATATGCTAAAAGGCCTTGATAACCCTTATTTAATAATTTCCTCGACCGAAGGGCAGAAATAAGACAGTTTGGAACCATATTTCTTTCCCCGATAAATTTGAATTCTTCCTCCCCCGAAATATTAAATGTAACCTCTTTACGAAAACAGTCAATCGATGCATGGTAGGAAGATAACTAGTCCATACCCAAGATAATATCAAAATCTTGAATATATAGGGGAATTAAATCAATAGTCCACTCCCTCTCCCCCATATACAATACACAATTTTTATACACACACTCCACTAACATCACATCCCCCATAGGTGTAGAATATATAAACCACAATCTAGATAAGAACATGGTCTACTCAAATGCATGGTAAATGAAAGTGCTACAAATGAATGAGTAGAACCTAGATCAATAATCACGTAAGCATGTTTGTTCATGATAGAAAATGTACATGTCACCACCTCTGGAGTAGCCTGAGCATCCTGTAAAGTCATAGAAAATATCCTTCCCAGAGCCCTGGATCAACTAGCCTGTCCTCTACCTCCTCCTCTCCCTATGCCTCCAAGTGACGAGCCTCGACTAGTAGTAGCTGATTGAATCCCTCCCAGTAGCATAAGATAGTTTTTTTTTGTATGACCAAATTGATGACAGAGATAACACTCTACCCCCTTTAACTTGGGACAATCTGGACTGATATGGCCCTCAGCCTTGCAAAAATGGCATGTAACAGGCTTAGACTGCCCATTATCATTCTCTTGATGTCTATTTGGTTGGCCCATCGATCCTGCACCCCTAAAACTGCTTGGTGTCCTATTCCGAACCAAATTTCTAGACCCTCTACACCGTTGAAATCTTTGACTCCCCTATTTTGAGTATTCTATATTGCCTTCCTTTTGCTGAGATGGATCAAATCTACTCCTCTTTACCCTTTGTTCCCTATTCTTTATTGCATCATAAAAATCTCCTTCAACCATCATAACTTTGTTAACTAATGAAGTATAGTCTACCATTTCAAGTTTAGTGAGTCTAGACTTGATAACCAAAATCAACCCATCCTGAAATCTGGTGCATTTGTCCTCCTCATTGTGTAAGAAACGTAATGAAAATCGAGAAAAAGATATAAATTTATTTTCATACTCCCTGACCGACATATTCCCCTGAGTCAATGATAAAAATTCTCTCTCTTTTTGCTTCCGATACATGCGAGGGAAATACTTTTCATATAAGACTTTAATAAAGGAATCCCAAGTAATTACCTCACCTCCCTCGAGAGTAAGCAATAAATGTTTAGAAGACTCCCACCAATATTTATCTTCTCCCTTTAACATGAAAGTAGCCAAAATCACCTTCTGCGCGCCAGGTACATTTATCACCCCAAAGATAGTTTCTATGTCTCTAACCCAAGCCTCAACTTCTAAAGGATCTACAGAACCTGAGAATATTGGGGGGTTCAATTTCATAAACTTCTCATACAGAGTATTATTCTCCTCTCGTTGTATTTCTCTTTCTCTTCTAGCTAGAGTATGCTCCTCCAAGTATTTGGCTTGTTGTTCTGCTATTTGTGCCATAAACATGTTTTGTTGTTCTGTCTTTAATGTCATGGCACGGGCCATTTTATGCACATCTGTAAGTTGTTCAGGATCCCCCTATACATTATTTGGATTTTGTTGGTTTACTGCATTTGAAGACTCCTCATCCACCCTCTCATGAACATTTTCTCCTTCCATATCTTACTATCTGTCATAAACCACAATTACAGAAACAAGAATACAATATTTATTTCTAACATAATGGTTAGTATTTCTCACAAGTTAATATAAATAATCCACACCACACTATTTCTGCCACTACCACATCTAGACTCTCTAACCTCGGAATATAAAAACCAAAAGCTCTGATACCAAGTTGTCACCCCTAACACCATTATGATATAATTAACTCAATAGTTCACAAACCAGACTTATTATTTAGTTATTTATTTAGTAATACACATTAAAACAACTTCAAAGTTGTTATGCGGAATAAAAAAATAAAATCGTTTTAAGGAGACATAATATAAACAAAACTCCCATAACACTTAACTAAATTACAACTAGTACAATGTACAAAACAAACTGACGAGACAATACTAATATTCAATCAACATACTAGACTTGGCAGTGGCAGCTTCAAAACCTGAAAATGTAAACATATAAAACCATGAGTTTAAAAACACAGTGAATGTACTACATCTCTATATAGTAAAAGTACTATATTAACATCTCAACAGATAAATATATCCATCTTTGGGCCAAATTAGGTCATAAACCTATCCGGAGTTAATAAACCCCACATCTCCTGCCCGTCGGCAATAATCATCTCTATAGGTTTTAATAACCTAACATCCTCTGAATTGCATAGCAATTCAACATATCTTGACCTTTTTAAAGTCATAACATCTCAACATCTCTTGACTTTTAATAAGTCATAACATCTCAACATCTCATGACTTTTAATAAGCCATATCATCTCAATATATAATACATACACATCATATCCATAATCCACTCATTAAGTACACTCACCTTGGGTTGTCAACTATGTATTCACATTTCCCTCGGGTGGGGCTGAACTTGGTTGATTTAAACTAACACATGTTAATCCAATTAAATCAGTACTGAATCTCAATCATAAGTATTATCTTAAAATATTTATGTAACTTTCAATGACTATACAACAACAATATAATTCTACTCAAGTCACATTCCATTAAACTTGTGTAAAGACAAAACAATGGTATATATGTTGATAAGGTTATGAACATTCAACCATAGGACTACCTCGCAAGGAATTTATAACTAAAATCAAGTAAACATAAAAGTATACTTCTTAATGCATATACGCATGAAACATGTACTCAAAATACTCTTTGGAAAAGAGTAGCTAAAAACATTCTTTCATTGGGTATCTAGTAAGACCTTAATTTATTGTGCTCCATACTTAACCATCCCATATTCATAAATTGTATAAATAGAGGTGTCCAACCTTATGAATATGAAAACATATATGAATATAATTTCGAGTATAAGTGACAGTGTAACTTTCAAGCTTCCTAGGGAAGTATGATCATTTCTTTACAACACAAGAAATCTGCCCTACAAGCTCCTTTATTGTTCCTTCAACTTCCAAGAATTTTCATAATTTTTCTACAGCATAACTTTGCATGATTTTCAACCCATTTCTAGTAAACATACTTAATAGTGCAGAATTAAATTTCCATAATTTTTTGACTTCATTTACTATCTCAAAAGCTTGACCGAACTCAGGGCATACCGAAATGAAATTTAGAAACAGCAACCATATACCAACTTTCAACCATCACTAAGGCCTTACCACAAGGAGTTAAATTCTAATTCTAAGATATGATATGAAAATATGAGTTGAATTTCAGATCCAATTAGAATTTCTCAATTCTAGTAAGCACACAAATATATATGCAAGTTTGAATACAAGGGGTTTCAATACAAAGCAATAGGACCTATAAACACCACCTATCTCACTTATGAACCCATACCTATTATCACAAAGGATGATGTAATTTTTATCAATAATTCACGATTTATATACTTTGAAATAATTATAATACATAATTAAAACAAAATTAACAAATAATTTTACCTTGGAAACATCTTAAGGATTTTCTTGGAATTGTTTTCCTAGATTTTCCTTGTAACCCTTTCTTCCTTAACTTCTACCTCTCTTTCCTCAAGCTAATAACACTTCAAACTGAACCTAGGGACTTATTTTATGAAAGATGTGACGGTCGAGTACCGAGATCAATTCTGACCTTACTCAGGTGACAATCCAAGACCGAGGTCAATTCTAACCTAAAAAATTTAATGATCGAGGACCAAGGTCAATTCTAACCTAATCGAGGTGATGATCTAAGAAAGATGTCAATTATGACCTAGAGAGGTGAGGATCGAGGGGCGAGGTCAATTATGACCTACCTATGGTTACAATCCAAGACCGAGGTCAATTTTGACCTAAACAAGGTGACGACCGAGGAAGGATATCAATTCTGACCTAACTGAGGTGACTATCAAAGACCGAGGTCAATTATGACCTAACCGAGGTGACGATCCATGACTGAGGTCAATTTTGACCTAAAAGAGGTGACAATGGAAGACCGAGGTCATTTCTGACCTAACTGAGGTGACGATCTAAGATCGAGGTGAATTCTGACCAAAAAGAGGTGATGATCGAGTATCGAGATCAATTCAGGCCTAACAAAGGGGGTGATCCAAGACTGAGATCAATTATAACCAAAAAGAGTTCATGATCGAGGACCGAGGTCAATTCTAACCTAAATGAGGTGACAATCAAAGAACAAGTTCAATTCCAACTTAAAATAGGTGAGGATTAAGGACCATGATCAATTATTACGTACCAAAGGTGACGATTAGAGACCAAGGTCAATTTTGACCAAATAGAGGTGGCGACTGAGGAATGAGGTCAATTCTGACCAAACTGAGGTGACTATCTAAGATTGAGGTCAATTATAACCAAAAATAGGTGATGATCGAGGATTAAGATCAATTCTGACCTATCTGATGTGGCTATCCAACACTGAGGTCAACTTTGACCTAAAATAGGGGACGATCGAGGACTGAGGTCAATTCTGACTTAATTGAGCTGACGATCCAAGATCGAAGTTAATTCTAAAAAAAAAAAGTGACGATCGCGGACCGAGGTCAATTATGGCCTATCTATGGTATTAATCCAAGACTGAGGTCAATTTTTACCTAAAAGAGGTGACCACCGAGGAACGAGGTCAATTATGACCTACCAAAGGTGACTATCCAAGATAGATGTCAATTTTTACCTTAAAGAGGTGACGACCGAGGAACGAGGCCAATCTGACCTAACTCGGGTTACGATCCGAGACAGTGGTCAATTTTGACTTAAAATAGGTTTGGATAGAGGACTGAGGTCAATTCTAACCTAACTAAGGTGGCGATCCATGACCAAGTTCAATTCTGACCTAAAAGATGTGATGATCGAGGAACGAGGTCAATTCTAACCTAACCGAGGTGAGGATCCAAGATCGAGGTCAATTCTGACCTAAAAGGGATGACGACGGAAGTCCAAAGTTAGTCATGACCTAACTGAGGTAATGATCCAAGACTGAGGTCAATTCTGACCTAAAAGTGATGGAGACCGCGGACCGAGGTCAATTCTAACCTCACTGAGGTGATGATCCAAGACAAAGGTCAATTTTGACCTAAAAGAGGTGATGATCGAGGATCGATGTCAATTATGACCAAACTAAGGTGACATTCGTAGAACAAGGTCAATTTTTACCTAAAAGAGGTGACGCCTATGGAACGAGGTCAATTCTAACCTAACTGAGGTGAGGATCCATGACTGAGGTCAATTCTGACCTAAAAAGGTGATGATCGGGGCTCGAGATCAATTTAGACCTAAATGAGGTGACGATCCAAGACTGAGGTCAATTATGACCAAAACATGGAGACGATCGAGGACCGAGTTCAATTATTACCTAAATGAGGTGATGATCCAAGACCTATATTAATTATGACCTAAAAGATCTGAGGACCGAGGACTAAGGTCAATTATGACCTACCATGGGTAAAGATCTAAGATCCAGGTCAATTTTGACCTAAAATAGGGGACGACCGAGGATTAAGATCAATTCTGACCTAACTGAGGTGACGATCCAAGATCGAGGTCAATTCAAACCTAACTGGGCTCACAATCCAAGACCAAGGTCAATTCTGATAAAAAAGAAGTGACGATCGAGGACCGAGGTCAATTCTGACCTACCTTAGGTATCGATCCAAGACAGAGATCTATTTTTACCTAAAAGAGGTGACGACCGAGGAACGAGGTCAATTCTGACATAACTGAGGTGACGATCCAAGATTGAGGTCAATTTTGACCTAAAAGAGGTGACGATCGAGGGCCGAGGTCAATTTTGACCTGACAGAGGTGACAATCCAAAGCCGTCGTAAATTTTGACATAAACAAGGGGACGATCAAGGACTGAGGTCAATTCTGACCTAACTGAGGTGACGATCCAAGACCAAGATCAATTTTGACCTAAAAGGGGTGACGATCGAGGATCGAGGTCAATTATGACCTAACTGAGGTGACGATCCAAGATGGAGGTCAATTCTAACCTAGAACAGGTGAGGACCGAGGGTTGAGTCAATTATGACCTACCTAAGGTGACGATCCAAGACCGAGGTCAATTTTCACCTAAAACAGGTGACAATCGAGAAATAAGGTCAATTCTGACCTAACTGAGGTGACGATCCCAAACCAAAGTCAATTCAGACATGAAAGAGGTAACGATCGACGATCGAGATAAATATTGAACTAACTGAGGTGACAATCGAAGATCGAGGTCAATTATGACCTAACTACGCCGACGATTCAAGATCAAGGTCAATTCTAACCTAAAAGAGGTGACGAGTAAGGACTGTGGTCAATTTTGACCTACCTAAGGTGACGATCCAAAACTGCGGTCAATTTTTACCTAAAAATGATTACGACCGAGGTACGAGGTCAATTCTTACCTAACTAAGGTGACAATCCAAGATCGAGGTCATTTTGACCTGCAAGAGCTGACGCCCAAGGGCTGAGGTCAATTTTGACAAAACTAGGTTGACGATTTAAGAACAATGTCAATTATGACCCAAAAGAGGTGATGACCCAGGACTGAGGTTAATTCTATCCTAACTGAGGTGACAATCTAAGATCGAGGTCAATTCTATCCTAAAAGAGGTGATGATCCAAGACCGAGGTCATTTCTGACCTAAAAGAGGTGATGACTGAAGACCGAGGTCAATTATGACCTAACTGAGGTGACGATCCATGACCGAGGTCAATTGTGACCTAAAAGAGTTGATGACCACGTACCGAGATCAATTCTGACCTTACTCAGTTGACAATCCAAGATCGAGGTCAATTCTAACCTCAAAAATTTGATGACCAAGGATCGAGGTCAATTCTAACCTAACCGAGGTGATGATCCAAGAACGAGGTCAATTCTGACCTAAAGAGGTGAGGATCGAGGACCGAGGTCAATTATGACCTACCTAAGGTTACAATCTAAGACCGAGGTCAATTTTGACGTAAATTACATGACAACTAAGGAATGATGTCAATTCTGACCTAACAGAAGTGACTATCAAAGACCCAGGTAAATTTTGACCTAAAAGAGGTGACAACTGAAGATCGAGGTCAATTGTGACCTAACCGAGGTGACGATCAATGACCGAGGTCAATTCTCACCTAAAAGAGGTGACGATAGAAGACCGAGGTCAATTCTGACATAAGTGAGGTGACGATCCAAGCTGAGGTCGATTCTGACCTAAAAGATATGATGACCGAGTACCGAGATCAACTTTGTCCTAACAAAGGGGGTGATCCAAGACCGAGGTCAAATCTAATCAAAAAGAGTTCATGACCGAGGATCGAGGTCAATTCCAACCTAACTGAGATGACGAGCGGAGAATGAGTTCAATTCTGACTTAAAAGAGGTGAGGATTAATGACCGAGATCAATTATGACCTACCAAAGTTGACGATCCGAGAACAAGGTCAATTTTGATCTAAAAGAGGTGACGATCGAGGAATAAGGTCAATTACGACCTAACTAAGGTGACTATCTAAGACCAAGGTCAATTATAACCGAAAATAGGTGACGATCGAGGATCGAGATCAATTCTGACCTATCTGAGGTGACGATCCAAGACTGAGATCAATTTTAACCTAAAAGGGGTGACCATTGAGGACCAAGGTCAATTCTGACTTAATTGAGGTGATAATCCAACACCGAAGTCAATTCTAACCAAAAAGAAGTGACGACCGCTGATCGAGGTCAATTATGACCTACCTAAGGTATTAATCCAAGACTCAGCTCAATTTTTACCAAAAAGAGGTGACCACCGAGGAACAAGGTCAATTCTGACCTAACTGAGGTGACGATCCAAGACCAAGGTCAATTTTAACCTAAAAGAGGATGATGATTGAGGACCAAGGTCAATTCGGACCTGACCGAGGTGACCATATGAGGCCGAGGTCAATTCTAACCTAAAAGAGGTGATGATCGAGGATCAACGACAATTCTGACCTAACTGAGGTGATGATCTATGACCAGGGTCAATTTTGACCTAAAAGATGTGAGGATCAAGGAACGAGGTCAATTCTAACCTACCCGAGGTGAGGATCCAAGACCGTGGTCAATTTTGACCTAAAAAGGATGACGAATGAAGATCGAGATCAATTATGACCTAACTAAGGTGACGATCAATGATCGAGGTCAACTCCGACAAAAAATTGGTGATGACCCAGGAAAGGGGACAATTATGACCTAACTGAGGTGACGATGCAAGACCCTAGTCAATTCTCACCTGAAAGAGGTAACGATCGAGGTCCGAGGTTAATTCTGACCTAACAGAGGTGATGATTAAAGGTCGTGGTAAATTTTGACAAAAAAGAGGTGACTATCGAGGATCGAGGTCAACTCTGACATAACTAAGGTGACGATTCAAGACCAAGGTCAATTTTGACCTAAAAGGGGTGACGGTGGAGAAGCGAGGACAATTCGGACCTAACATAGGTGACGATCCAAGGCTGAGGTCAATTCTGACCTAGAACAGGTGAGGACTGTGGAATGAATCAATTATGACCTACGTAAGGTGACGATCCAAGACTGAGGTCAATTTTAACCCAAAATAGGTGACGACCGAGGAACGAGGTTAGTTCTGACCTAATAGAGATGACGATCCAAGAGAAAGGTTAATTTTGACATAAAACAGGTGACGATTGACTATAGAGATCAATTCTGAACGAACTGAGGTGACGATCTAAGACTGAGGTCAATTATGACCTAACTGAGGTGACAATTTATAATCGAGGTCAATTCTGGCCTAAAGGAGGTGATGACTAAGGACTGAGGTCAATTATGATGTACCTAAGGTGATGATCCAAAACTAAAGTCATTTTTTACCTAAAAGCGTTTACGACCGAGGGACATGGTCAATTCTGACCTAACTGAGGTGACGATCCAAGATCGAGGTCAATTTTGACCTACAAGAGGTGACGATTGAGGACCGAGGTCAATTTCGACCAAACTAGGGTGATGACCCAAGAATGAGGTCCATTATGACCTAAAAGAGGTGACGATCGAGGACTAAGGTAAATTCTGACCTAACTGAGGTGACGATCCAAGACTGAGTTCAATTCTATCCTAAAATATGTGACGATCGAGGAATGAGGCTGACTTAACTAAGGTGAAGATCTAGGATCAAGGTCAATTATGACCTAATAGAGGTGGTGGTCGAGGACCGAGGTCAATTCTGATCTAACTAAGGTGACAATCCAAGATCGAGATTAATTTTGACCCAAAAGAGGTGACGACTGAGGATCAAGGTCAATTCTAACCTAACTGAGGTGACGATCCATGACCAAGGTCAATTCTGACCTAAAAGAAGTAAAGACTGAAGACCGAGGTCAATTATGACCTAACTGAGGTGACGATCCATGATCGAAGTCAATTATGACCTAACTGAGGTGACGATCCATGACCGAGGTCAATTATGACCTAAAAGAGTTGATGACCAGGTACCGAGATGAATTCTGACCTTACTCAGCTGACAATCCAAGATCGAGGTCAATTCTAAGGTAAAAAATTTGAGGACCGAGGATCGAGGTCAATTCTAACCTAACCGAGGTGACGATCCAAGAATGAGGTCAATTCTGACCTAAAGAGGTGAGGATCGAGGACCGAGGTTAATTATGACCTACCTAAGGTTACGATCCAAGATCGAGGTCAGTTTTCACCTAAATGAGGTGACAATCGAGGAAGGCTGTCAAATCTAACCTAGCTGAGATGACTATCAAAGACAGAGGTCAATTTTGATCTAAAAGAGGTGACGATTGAGGATTGAGGTCAATTCTGACTTAACCGAGGTGACAATCCATGACCGAGGTCAATTATGACCTAAAAGAGGTGACGACGGAAGACCGAGGTCAATTCTTCTCTAACAGAGGTGACAATCCCAGACCGAGGTCAATTTTGACCTTAAAGAGGTGATGACCGAGTATCGAGATCAATTCTAACCTAACAAAGGGGGTGATTTAAGACCAAGGTCAATTCTAACCAAAAAGAGTTCATGACTGAGGACTAAGGTCAATTCTGACGTAACTGAGGTGATGATCAAAGAACGAGCCCAATTCTACCTTAAAAGAAGTGAGGATTAAGAACCAAGATCAATTATTATGTACCAAAGGTGACGATTCGATACCAATGTCAATTTTGAGCAAAAAGATGTGATGACCGAGGAATGAGGTTAATTTGACCTAACTGAGGTGACTATCTAAGATCGAGGTCATTTATAACCAAAAACAGGTGACAATCGAGGATCGAGATCAATTCTGACCTATCTGAGGTGGCTATCCAAGATTGAGGTCAATTTTGACCTAAAATGGGTGACGATCAAGGACTGAGGTCAATTCATACTTAATTGAGGTGGCGATCCAACACCAAAGTTAATTCCGACCAAAAAGAAGTGACGATCGCGGATCGAGGTCAATGATTACCTACCTAAGGTATTGATCCAAGACTGAGGTCAATTTTTACCTAAAAGAGGTGACCACCGAGGAACGAGGTCAATTATGACCTACCTAAGGTGACTATCCAAGATCGAGGTCAATTTTTACCTAAAAGAGATGACGACCGAGGAACGAGGTCAATCTGACCTAACTCAGGTTACGATCTGAGACCGTGGTCAAGTTTGACCTAAAACAGGTTTCGATCGAGGACTGAGGTCAATTCTGACCTAATGAAGGTGACGATCCATGACCAAGGTCAAATCTGACCTAAAAGATAAGATGACCAAGGAACGAGGTCAATTCTAACCTAACTGAGGTGGGGATCCAAGACTGAGGTCAATTCTGACCTAAAAGGGATGGCTTCTGAAGACCGAAGTCAATTATGACCTAATTGAGGTCATGATCCAAGACCGAGGTCAATTCTGACCTAAAAGTGGTGGAGACCGAGGACCGAGGTCAATTCTAACCTCACTGACGTGATGATCCAAGATAAAGGTCAATTCTGACCCAAAAGAGGTGATGATCGAGGACCGATGTCAATTATGACCTAACTGAGGTGATGATCCAAGAGTGAGGTCAATTCTGACCTAGAACAGGTGAGGACCGAGGGTTGAGTCAATTATGACCTACCTAAGGTGACGATCCAAGACCGAGGTCAATTTTCACCTAAAATAGGTGACAACCGAGAAACAAGGTCAATTCTGACCTAACTGAGGTGACGATCCCAGACCAAAGTCAATTCTGACATGAAAGAGGTAACGATCGACGATCGAGATCAATTCTGAACTAACTTAGGTGACAATCTAAGATCGAGGTCAATTATGACCTAACTACGCCGACGATTAAAGATCGAGGTCAATTCTGACCTAAAAGATGTTACGAGTAAGGACTGTGATCAATTTTGACCTACCTAAGGTGACGATCCAAAACTGAGGTCCATTTTTACCTAAAAGTGATTACGACCGAGGCACGAGCTCAATTCTTACCTAACAGAGGTGACAATCTAAGATCGAGGTCATTTTTTACCTACAAGAGGTGATGACCGAGGACCAAGGTCAATTTTTACCAAACCCAAGGTCAATTATGACCTAAAAGAGGTGACAATCGAGGACTGAGGTTAATTATATCCTAACTTAGGTGACAATCCAAGACCGAGGTCAATTCTATCCTAAAAGAGGTCACGATCGAGGAATGAGGCTTACCTGACTTAGGTGAAGATCTAGGATCAAGGTCAATTATGACCTAATAGAGGTTACGATTGAGGATAGAGGTCAATTTTGACCTAACTGAGGTGACGATCCAAGACCGAGATCAATTTTAACCTAAAACTGCTGGCGACTGAGGATCGAGGTCAATTTTAACCTAATTGAGGTGACAATTCATGACTGAGGTCAATGCTGCCATAAAAGAAGTGACGACCGAGTACCGAGATTAATTCTGACATAACTTAGGTGACGATCCAAGACCGAAGTCAATTATGACCTAAAAGAGGTGACGACCAAGGATCGAGGTCAATTCTGACCTAATCGAGGTGGTGATCCAAGAATGAGGTCAATTCCGACCAAAAAGAGGTGAGGATCAAGGACTGAGGTCAATTATGACCTACACAAGGTGATGATCCAAGACTGAGGTCAATTTTGACCTAAATGTGGTGACGACCGAGGAATGATGTCAACTCTTAAATAACTGAGGTGATTATCAAAGATCGAGGTCAATTTTGACCTAAAAGAGGTGACGACTGAAGATCGAGGTCAATTCTGACCTAACGGAGGTGATGATCCATGACTGAGATCAATTCTGACCTAAAAGAGGTGACGACTAAAGACCGAGGTCAATTCTGACCTAATTGAGGTGACAATCCAAGATCAAGATCAAATATGCCCTAAAAGAGGTGATGAACGAGTGCCGAGATCAATTCTGGCCTAACTGATGTTACGATCCAAGATCGAGGTAAATTCTAACCTAAAAGTAGTGGAGATCGAGGACTAAGGTCAATTCTAACCTAACTGAGGTACTAATCAAAGACGAAGGTCAATTCTGACCTAAAAAAGGTGAAGATACAGGACCGAGGTCAATTATGACCAACCTAAGGTGACATTCCAAGTCCGAGGTCAATTTTTGCCTAAAAGAGGTGACACCCGAGGAACGAGGTAAATTATAACGTGACAGAGGTGACGATCCAAGACCAAGGTCAATTATGACCAAAAAAAGGTAATGACAGAGGATTGAGATCAATTCTGACCTAACTGAGGTACTGATCCAAGACCGAGGTCTATTATGACCTAAAAATGGAGACGATCAAGGACCGAGGTCAATTCTGACCTAACTGAGGTGAAGATCCAATACCTATATTACTTATGACCTAAAAGATGTGATGACTGAGGACTGAGGTCAATTATGACCTACCTTAGGTAAAGATCCAAGATCGAAGTCAATTTTGACCTAAAAGAGGTGACGACAGAGGAACGATGTCAATTTTGACCTGACTGAGGTGACAATCTAAGACCAAGGCCAATTCTGAGCTAAAAGAGGTAACGATCAAGGATCAAGATCAATTCTGACCTAACTGAGGTAACAATCCAAGCTCGAGGTCAATTCTGACCTAAAAGAGATGATGATCGAGGACCGAGGTCAATTCTGACCTAACTGAGATGATGATCGAAGACCAAGGTCAATTGTGACCTAAAATAGGTGAGGATTGAGGTCAATTATGACCTACAAAAGGTGACGATCCAATATCGAGGTCAATTTTGACCTAAAATATATAACACCAAGGAACGAGATCAATTTTGACATAACTGAGGTGAGGATCCAAGACCAAGGTCAATTATGACCTAAAAAGGTGATGACCGAGGATCGAGATCAATTCTTGCCTAACTGAGGTGATGATCTGAGACAAGGATTAATTATGACATAAAGGTGGTGATGATCGTGAATCGATGTCAATTTTGACCTAACTGAGGTGAAGATCTAAGATGGAGGTCAATTTTGACCTAAAACCGATGACGACTGAGGACCGAGGTCAATTATGACCTACCTATGGTGACGATCCAACACTGAGGTCAATTTTTACCTAAAAGAGGTCATGATCGAGGAACGAGGTCAATTATGTCCAAACTGAGGTGACGATCCAAGACCGATGTCAATTCTAACCAATAAGAGGTGATGATCGAGGATCGAGGTCAATTCAGACCTAACTAAGGTGACGATCCAAAACCGAGGTCATTTTTTTACCTAAAAGAGGTGATGATCGAGAACTGAGGTCAATTAAGACCTAACTAAGGTGATGATCCAAGATCGAAGTCAATTCAGACCAAAAAGAGGTGATGATTGAGGACATAGGTCAACTATGACCTAACTAAGGTGATGATACAAGCCGAGGTCAATTTTGACCTAGAAGAGGTAAGGATTGAAGATCGAGGTCAATTGTGACCTAACTGAGGTGGCTATCTAAGATCGAGATCAATTCTGACCTAAAAGAGGTGACAACCGTGTAGTAAGATTAATTCACACCTAACTAAGGTGACGATCCAAGACAGAGGTCAATTCTGACCTAAAAGAGTTGACAATCAAGGACCAAGGTTAATTCTGACCTAACAGAGGTGACGATCCAAGACCACGCTCAATTCTGACCTAAAAGAGGTTATGATCGAGGATCGACGTCAATTCTAAGGTCACAATCCAATACTAATAGAAATTATGACCAAAAAGAGGTGACGACCGAGCATGGAAGTCAATTCTGACCTAACTGAGGGGACGATCCAATGCCAATGACAATTATGACCTAAAAGAGGTGACAGTCGAGAACCGAGGTTAATTCTGACCTCATTGAGGTGACGATCCAAGACCGAGGCCAATTCTGACCTGTAAGAGGTGATGATCGAGGACCGAGGTCAATTCTGACCTACCTAAGGTGACGATCCCAGACCGAGGTCAATTTTAAACTAAAAGAGGTGACGACCGAGGAACGAGGTCAATTCTTACCTAACTATGGTTACCATCTAAGGCCGAGATCAATTCTAACCTAAAAGAGATGACGATCGAGGATCGAGATCAATTCTCACCTAACTGAGGTGATGATCCATGCTCAAGGTTAATTTTAACCTAAAAGAGGTGGTAATCGAGGGTCGTGCTCAATTCTGATCTAACTGAGGTGACGATCCAAGACTGAGGTCAATTTTTATCTAAAAGGGGCGACGACCAAGGAAAAAGGTCAATTTGGACCTAACTGAGGTCATAATCTAAGATCGAGGTCAACTCTGACCTAAAACAGGTGACGATCGAGGATCTAAGTCAATTTTGACCTAACTTAGGTGACGATCCAAGACCGAGGTAAATTCTGACACAAAGGAGGTGAGAATCGAGGATTGAGGTTAATTCTAATTTAACTGAGGTAACGATCGAATATCGAGGTCAATTCTGACCTAAAAGAGGTGACGATCGAGGATCGAGATCAATTCTAACCTAACTGAGGTGACGATCCAAGACTGGGGTCAATTATCACCTAAAATTGGAGACGATCAAGGATCGGGGTCAATTTTGACCCAATTGAGGTGACGATCCAATACCAAAGTCAATTTTGACCTAAAAGAGGTGACGACCGAGGACTCAGGTCAGTTATGACCTACCTAAGGTGACGATCCAACACCGAGGTCAATTTCTACTTAAAAGAGGTGATGATCGAGGAACGAGGTCAATTCTGACGTAACTGAGGTGACAATCCAAGATCGAGGTCAATTCTGACCTAAACGAGGTGATGATCCAGGAACGACGTCAATTCCGACCTAATCGAGGTGACGATCCAGGACCGAGGTCAATTTTAACCTAAAAGAGGTGACGATCGAGGACCGAGGTTGACCTAACTGAGGTGAAGATCCATAATCGAGGTCAATTCATATCTAAAGGAGGTGACGATCGAGGACCGAGGTCGATTCTAACCTAACTAAGGTGACAATCCAAGATCTCGATCAATTTTGAACTAAAATAGGTGACGACCAAGAACTAAGGTCAGTTATGACCTAACTGAGGTGACGATCCAAGGCTGAGGTCAATTTTGACTTAAAAGAGGTGACGACCGAGGATCGAGGTCAATTCTGGCCTAACTGAGGTGATGACTCTGGGCCTTGGTCAATTCTGACCTAAAAGAGGTGCACTTTTCCTTGGGGAAATTTGGGGATTGCACTGGAATGATTTGTTCTTCATTGGATATTGGGAAAGAGTGAATATTTCGAAGATTTGTAGCTGGGGGTAAAATTTAGAGCATCTTTTGGAGACATTGTTGGCGAGAATGATTCTCTGGAATTCGGCAGGGGGTGTAAAAAATGTTTTCCTTGGTGAACAGGGTGCTATAATAGATTTGGAAATTTTAGGAATTTTTTGGGACTTGTTTGAGATTTTCTAGTTTTTCTCAGACTTTTTGTATGTAATTCTAAAGGGTGTGATGACTTTCATAGATGGAAGTTTGCTAATAGGCATTGGCACAGTCTTTTAGGGTACCTCAAGCAGGTGAAGGGTCAGTGCCGATCGGTGGGTGGAGGGGACTGCCGATCGGCATGACCTTCAGCCTCCTATAAAAAAGTGGTGGGTTCTCCTCATTTTGCATACCTTTTTGACTTCTGTTCTTCTCTTCAAACTTTTGCAACTCGTCCTAATGTTTGAAATGGCTAAATTCTCGAGTAGTTCAACCCATATGGCATGTCTTAATGCCGACGACTGGGTAAGGTTAGAGTGGAGGCCTATGGTGCCCCTCGCATTGGGTTGCGAGAACTCTTTTAACTCATTTGAGCCGGTGACGGATGATCAGACTCTTCTGCGTGACCCTTCACATCATCTCTCTTCTAGGGTGTTGAACCCTAGGGGATATGTAAGTATTTGCATGACTCTTGGTATTCCTTTCTTATTTTCTTAACGAGATTGCTTTATTTCTTGAATTTGACAATGGTTTTCCTCATTGCTTTACAGTCTGACGTCTCCATGTTGACTATTCATGCCCATGGTATGACAAGGTTTAAGGACGTTTAGGATCACTTTCCTCCCGTGGTATGCTGGATGGTGTCCTCCACTAGTTTGGGGAGGATCACGTCTGCTTTTGATGAGACGCCATGCTCCACTGCGGTTCTATCTTCTTTAGGAGAGAGATGGTGGGACACTACCCACAGCTTCCATTTGGGCTTCAAGGAGATGACGGTGACTCCCATTAATGTGCAAAAGTTGTTGGATATGGACTGTGAGGGTGCCCAAATTGAGGTAGACAGAACATTGAGGGTGACACCGGAGGCGGTGACGATGGCTTTAGGTGATGTGGAAAGAGTGATTTCCAGAGACTCTCTCCACTTGTCTTCTTTGAGGGAACTTTATTGAGGAGGAGCTTTAATGAGGATGATGGGTAGAAGGTACATCAGATGTCCTGTTTGTTTATCTTGTTGGTATTGGGATATTTTCTGGTGGTGACGAGTGAAGACGTCGTCCACTTTTGGTTTTTTCCATTTCTGAGGGTGTTTTCGAACATCATCTTCTATGATTGGGGGAGCCTGACTTTGGTGACCCTCTATTATTGTTTGGATACATTCAACTAGTGTTGCCGACTGACTTTTACTGGGGCCACTGACTTTTGCGTATTTTCCTTTATGCATTCTCATTTTCCATTCATGCACTTCTTTTTTATTTCTTGAATGTTGATCCTTGTCCTTTGTGGACGTGGTTCTATGAGGTGATTGGGTTAAACACCGAATTGATTTCTTTGAAGGATGACTCTGTGGGGGACTTCTGCCAGATGTTCGAGTGGCGGTGGTCTAACCAAAAATCGAAGAAGACTCTTTCTTTGGAGATAGTACGTCAGGTCCTGAATGGCCTGATGAATGAGCAGGTAAGCATTCTTTTGTCTTAAGAATACTGATCCTTTATTTTAATAGGGATTTTGAAGGTGACCTTTTATCCTTGGGTGGAGGCCATTCATCACACCAGGGTGATCGAGGGACATGCACAAATGCGACGCCTGTTTGCGCATGAGTTTGGCAACTCCTGGTATCTTGAGGAGAAGGTAGTCTGGTAGATCGTGGAGGATGAGATTGAGGTGTCGCCGGTGAAGTCCCCTATGTTCACGAGGCATGTGCTAGAGATGTCTGTGGATGCTCGGGTGGCTACGATGATAGGAGAGCCAAACTCTTTGTACACTGACATAGCGGTGTTGTACGACTATCCGGAATTCATCTCGAGTTGGCTGATGCCTCCTATAATATATGATGTGATCCCTCTCCCTAGGGTGGGCTCGAGTCGATAGGTGGGATCATCTCATAGCGCAGGTGGTGTATCCACTTTTGCGGCTGCATCGATGACGCCAGGGACTTCTTTTGTGTTGCTTCATTAACCTAGATACAACCTTAGGCTAGTTGATGGGGGTCGGTGCATTTATAGCATCGTCCTCATGTGTTGGACCCGGAGGTGTTGGTCCTGACGGAGGAGTTCTTTTGGACTGCGGTAAATCTTTTTTGATTTCCTTGATTTCTTTCTTTTTCCTTATGCTTTACTGATTTGATATTTTTCATTCTTCCTCGCAGCATATCAGTGTTTTGACCACTTGCCTGAAGGACATCAGGGACTGGATATCTTCGACGACTACTCATATTCGTGAGGTGATTTCGATCCCTTCTTTCTTGGTGCCGTCTTCCTCTCTCGAAGTGGTGGAACATCATCTCTCCATAGGGGGAAGAGGGCGCGCCGTAGGGATGGGGGATCTTAGAGAGGGAGAGAAGATAGAGGAGAGAGAGAGAGAGAGAAAAAATAGAAAATGAAATTGGGGTTTGGGCTGAGTCCCGTTGTTTTTCTTCTTTTTTCTTTTTTTCCCTTCAAAATATCCATGTAATAATAAAAAGTATAAGCAAAAAATGGAGTTTTTTGTTAATTTTTTTGTTTAGTGATTCATGCACATGCTTTTTTACCTTGTTTATGAGACTGTAAAAGAATTTGAAAATTGATTTCATAAGGATTTTATTTAAAATGAGATTAGTAAAAGGATAAGTATAAAGGATTGCGTTCCATAAATGTAAACCCCGTATTGGAACTATGCAAGCTCTGATCCCATATCTTCTCGGGTACGTAGGCGGAATATCAATCCCCACAAGTGTCCCCAAACCTTATATTACATCACATGGAGTATTATAATTAGGGACGTATTCATACCTAGTAAAAACCATCTTAGACAACCCGAGGCTAATGACACCTTCGGGATATAGCTCATTCGATAAGGGATGTGGTAATTCATATAATCGACTTCCATTCCACTCCTTTTCTAAAACCATATTAGAGTTGGCATCCAAGATCTAAAAAAATACATCCTTCACACTTCTCCCTAGGCTTGTACCCCAAAAAATCTAAACAATATGTCCAACACATCCACTCAACCTCCCGAGGAAGGTCCTCACATTATCACACACATCACATTGGAATATATTTCATGCGAAAAACTGCATAACAAACTAGGTAGGTTTTAAACCCATGGCTACATGGGTATATAGTTGCAATATCAACTCTTCCCTTATGAGCACAAGCTTTACCATGCTAATGTCCTTCCATTACACCTTAACACATTAACACCCTTTCTTTGCACCTTAACACACTAACGGCCTTACGTTACACCTTAAAACACTAACGGCCTTTCGGTATTCATTAACATGCTAATGTCCTTCTATTACACCTTAATATACTAACAATCTTTCGTTACACCCTAACACCATAATGAACTCTATTACACTTATTTGTACACAAGCACTATTATGTACCCACAGCTATTTAGTGATGTTCGTACCCCTCTCACTAATAACATTTTTATACCTAAGGATACGTCTACATTTTGAGGGATTTTCAAACTAAGGTCTCTCAGCATTTCAAAAATAAAATAAAATTAATTATGAAAATATGATAATAAGTATATAAATAAGGAAGCACAAAGAACAAGTGTTATTCTTAAAACCTTCCCCACTCATAATCTAGTTCCCTAACCCTCACAGGGAATCTCGAGAACATTCGTCAGCCTAGAGAATCCATAAGCCAAGCCCTAAAAGGAGAACCCAACCCATTTTATTTTTTATATAAAATAAATGATGATGATAAACAATTAGAAAATCCCTAGTGAGAAGAATGGATTAGGCCGAATAGGGGTGCACATAAAAGTTGATATGGTGTCTTACATATTCCAGGGATATAAACAAACAAAACCAATCTCAAGGGGAAAAATATATCGAGAGACAAGGATTATCGCATCCTAGGGACACACACAGATGCCACACACTTATACATCCCTCTCTCTGTCATCCCATTTGGCCTGCAACATCATAGTGGACCAAAATGGCCTAGATAATTATAGTGAAAAAATGCTCTAGTTCTCTATATATGGTATAATGAATATCAATGTTAAATTTAAATAATATGATTATGTATTTGGACAAAATTATGTAAAATATTATTGTAAAAAATGATGGTTATATCATAAGGAGGACCATTTATAACATTTCTCATATTCGATAGGAGGGTTAAGAGATGATAATTTATCTCTCTTGAAACTTAAGAGATAAAGCTTATTCTAATCAATATAATATTAGTTATTCTCTCCCTCTCATTAGTCTTTGTTCTAATTCCAAAATTTCCTCAAATTAGTATTCTTTTCAGATTGATCTTTTTTTTAGGGACCTCATTTTCTTTATTTCTCTCATGTTTGGTATAAGGTTATTATAACGACATGCTTTACACTCCATTAAGGTTTTTCTTTGTTGTGGATTAATTCTGGAACAAACAGTTGATTCATTATATATTTGTATCGATCTACCTAAGTGTAATAATGTATCATATGAGGACAAGAGACAAATGTAGCAGAGTGATATTAGTATAACGAATTGAGAAACTTCATTTCATACTAAAGATTCGGTAAAGGTAATGTATTTTAATTTTTTTTGTAATTACTCATAGTTTGTGATAAATTCTTTTACATGATAGGAAAATAATTTAATGAAATCCAATTTCGGAAGAGGTTTACAACATTTTTTTTAGAAATTTTGTCAACAGTCATTATATGGTACCCCCATTGGAATAAGGTCTCACTTCCTTGAATGTGGTATCAATCGTGAGAATTTTTTTATTCAAAATACCGTGTTCGAAGATAGTATTCAAATTAAGACCCCTTGATTAAAGACAATTTTGAATGAGGGCTCACTTTTAATCATGAATAAACCTTGGGGAAAAAATTATCCACCAAGAGTCCTTAGATTGAAAGTTGTCATTCGAATCAGGGATCCCTAGTTTGAATGGGTTCATTTATGTTGGAAAACATGTTTGGATAGATTTCTTGCACTATAAAAAACTATATAAACACCTTTAGACATATACTCCAATTGAAAAGGCCAAGTGTTTTCAAAAACTTGAATTAGTTTTGCTAAAGTCCTTCCATTTCAAAGAGTTTGGCATCTATATGTAACTAAAGTAGACTATAGGTTTACACGTCCCTCGTGATCTTTTATATTAAAGAGAATAAAATGTAGGATTATGTGTGTACTTTATTTACCAACTAAGATATGTGGATACTAAGTCCTTGGAGACTATGCAATTATTTTCCTAGTTGAAGGCACATAAGAGTTCTCTTTGAATATTAGATGATGATTCCGATAATAATGAAGTTGATATTATGTTATGAACGAAATAATTCAAGAATTTTCTCAAATAAAATCCATAAAGATTTATGACTAATAGGAGAAGAGATGAGAAATTTAAGAGTAATAGGATTGGAAACACTTTAGGTAGATGAAATAAAAAAAACTTGGAGTAATTTAGGAACCCCATAAAGCTATAAATTTCAAAGGGTTGGACTCCAAGTCATTGATTGCCTTACTTGACTCAGGAAGAAAATCAATCAGAAAAAAGGGTTATATGCCTCATTTAATAAAAGTGATTCGGTCACTGATAGTACTGAATCTTCAGTTAAGAGAACTATTAGTGCTCCCACCATTGTTGAGGATCATTTAAGCAACCCATTTTGTCTTTTTGAAGTCAAGGCTGGAAATTACAATGTAAAGTTGAAACTAGAGTGTCCCCAATTTAAGAAGATTATAAGGAAATATAACATGAAAATTTGTAATGTGTTAAAAATAGAGTTCACCTCCTAGTGGTACTTTGATAGTGGTTTCTCAAGGCACATGACATGTGAGAAATCCCTTTTGGCCTCCTTGAGGATCACATGGATATTAAAGTTGTGTTTGGGGATGGTAGTCAACCTAACATTTTAGGTAATGGAACCATTGATTTTCCATAGTTTCCTAAGTGAGATAACGGTTGGTTTCTAGATGGTCTAAAATATAATCTTATTACTACAAAGCAACTGTGTGATAAAAACTATGTGGTTAGTTTTTCTCAAAATTGTTATGAATTTTTATATGAGAAATCAAAGATGATACTACATAATGTGAGGATGCCCGACAACTATTATGGGCTTTCACCTATTGCAGTTTTATTCGTAAAACCTTGTATGAGGTTTACTTTTAAGTAAATGTGTGTCAATTCGTTTTGAAATAAGAATCATGGCTATGATAATCCCTTATGTTTACCCTTTAAATATATTATAAACATGTATGTTAGTTGTACTTAGTATAAATTCTGGTAGGCGGAGTTAGGCTTGATCATAAGAGATTAAAATTTTTTTCTAATACGATTAAATAGTTCATAACCTAGACAGGGAGTATGCATCGTATTGTAATATTTGCAATACAATCCTAATGGGTTATCTCAAGCTAAGGGAACATGTCTAATGGTTCAAGAACAAGTGTGATCATTCGAGGGAAGATTACGAATCGTATATAGAGGAATGTATTAAATATGACCATACATGAGATTTTAAGTCTAATGGTCATATTTTTTACACTTATGTAATCACACACCATTTTCAAAGTGTTCATGGATTCTTAACCACGAGAGTTATGAGCATTGGAATAACTAGACGATGGTTTCTTTTATTGCTATTGGTGATATTCAATTTTATATTGAATGAAATGATCCTCGCTAGTTGGGCAATCATTGTGTGAGTAGGTTTGAGATCATGGTACGGAGAAATCTGTGTCCAAGAGATATCTTAGATTGTGATACCCCCTTCATAGCCTTATGTTTTTTTCGACCAATAAAACTCGACTACTTGATTATTTTATAATCTTGGTGGAGTAGCAAATAAGTTAAGTTTGAAAATCAAGGAACTGGTTATAGGTTAGTTAATATCAATTAGTCTAACATTTATTTGACCAACGAATTTCAAAAACTTAACATGGTGAATCAAATGATGTACCGTGATAAACTTTTTAAATAAGACCTCTTTATCCGAATGATTTTATAGATAATTAAATTAGTGTACATTCGTGATTATTTAGTGGTGTGTGACACCCTGCCTAATTAAATACCAGGTGGTCCATCCTTTATTAAATTAAATCGAAGTGTCCGGTTGGTTCATTCTTAGCATCACTGTCTAAAAACAATTTTTCTTTATTAATGACCTATTAAATAATTAAGCTATGTGTCAAAACATATTATTTTATTAATTTAAGACATATTGCTATGATTTAATATACAAAACCATTTTTACAAACGCAAATAATAATATTGAAAACCAAATCTTCCAAATGAAATAACCAAGCTAGATTAACCAATCCAAATAATATGTCCTCAATCGCAGGACAAGGAAATAAAACAAATAATCCCAACAATAGCTGAATACTGAAATAATAAAGAGTACAAGTCTATCTCTGAACTAAATGAAATATGGAAAAGGGAGACACATTCCCTATCTAATAAGGACTAAATAAGAGACTGTAAGAACAAGGATGAAATCGTCTACTGCAAAGACCTGCAACTCCCACACTAGCTGCAGCACGTCAACGGTCCAAAGATCTAGGCCAGATGCCCCTGTGGCTAGGCACCGGTATTATATATATATATATATATATATATATATATATATATATATATATATATATATATATATATATATATATTATTCGAGGAGGTACACCCACGACCCATAATATAATCGAACCATGCATGGCACATAATGCCCGAGTTTTACGTATAATTAAATCGTTATTTTTATTTTCTCAATTATCCCAAATCCTTAAGTACTTCTCGACTCTCTAAGTGTATCCTTTTGACAATTAAAAAACCAGTAGGTGTGCACTCAGTACCGTACTGGTCTAAGTCCTTCTTAATTCTCGCAAGACCTAATTTAACGTACGCATGATTTCCCATTCAATTTATACCCCCGAAATCCCACGGTTAAATCCTATATAAAATCGTCTTCACCGAACCCTATTTATACCCTACTAGTCCTCCTCAAGTCCCATTATAATATTTAAATTATTCCCAAAAGGTCCGTACACATTGGGATTGGATTAACATTCAAAAAGGGAAAAAAATTTCCATTTCTAGGAGGAGTCGATCAATCGATGAAAGGGGGTCGATCGATCGATCCAGTCGATCGATTCAACATTCTTGAGACGATCGATCGATTGAGCAGTTCTTGGCCCAGTTTTTTTTATGCAATTCCATACCTATGGGTTTGCTAAATATATATCCTCAAAACATCTATTAATTCATCCCAAACTGAGGTGACGATCGAGGACCGACATCAATTGTGACCTAATTCAGGTGACGATCCAAGACTAAGGTCAATTCTGACCTAAAAGAGATGATGACCAAGGAATGAAGTCAATTCTAACCTAACTGAGGTGACGATCCAAGACTGAGGTTAATTATGACCTAAAAGAGGTGATGACTAAAGATCGAGGTCAATTCTGACCTAACAGATGTGACGATTCAAGACCGACGTCAATTCTGACCTAAAAGCGGTGACGATCGAGGACCGAGGTCAATTCTGACATAACTGAGGTGATGATCTAAGATGAAGTTTAATTCTGACCTAAAAGAGGTGATGACCGATGATCAAGGTCAAGTATGGCCATCCTAAGGTGATGATTCAAGACCGAGGTTAATTTTTACCTAAAATAGGTGACAATCGAGGAACGAGGTCAATCTAATCTAACAGACATGATGATCCAAGACTGAGGTCAATTCTAACCTAAAAGAGGTGACAACTGAGGATCGAGATCAATTCTGACCTAAGTGAGGTGACGATCCAAGATCGAGGTCAATTTTGAACTAAAAGGGGTGATGATCGAGGATCAAGGTCAATTCTGGCCTAACTGAGGTGACGATCCAAGACTGAGGTCAATTTTGACCTAGAATAGGTGAGCACCAATCATTGAGTCAATTATGACCTACCTAAGGTGACGATCTAAGACCAAGGTCAATTTTGAACTAAAATAGGTTACGATCGAGGAATGAGGTCAATTCTAACCTAATTGAGGTGATGATCGAAGACCAATGTCAATTATTAAATAAAAGAGGTGACGATCGACGATCGAGATCAATTTTGACTTAACTGATGTGACGAACCAAGACCGAGGTCAATTTTGACATAAAAGAGGTGACGATTGAGGATCGAGGTCAATTCTGACCTAACTTACGTGACAATTAAAACTGAGATCAATTCAGACCTAAAAGAGGTGACGACCGAGGAATGAGGTCAATTATGACCTACCTAAGGTGAAGATCCAAGACTGAGGTCAATTTTTACCTAAAAGAGGTTATGACCGAGGTACGAGGTCAATTCTAACCCAATTGAGATGACTATCCGAGACCGAGGTCAATTTTGATCTAAAAGAGGTGACGATCAAAGACCGAGGTCAATTAAGACCTAATTGAGGTGATGATGCATGATCGAGGTCAATTCTAACAAAAAAAGGTGACGATCGAGGATTGAGGTCAATTATGACCTTGCTGAGGTGACGATCCAAGACAAAGGTAAATTCTATCATAAAAGAGGTAACGATCGAGGACTGAGGTTAATTATGAACTACCTAAGGTGGCTATCCAAGATCGATGTCCTTTTTTACCTAAAAGAGGTGATGACTGAGGACCGAGGTCAATTCGGACCTAACTGAGGTGACGATCCAAGACCGAGGTCAATTTTGGCCTTAAAGAGGTGACAACTGAGGACCGAGGTCATTTCTGACCTAATTAAGGTGATGATACAAGAATGAGGTTAATTCTCCCCTAAAAGAGTTGACAATCGAGGTCTGAGGTCAATTCTGACCTAACTGAGATGACGATCTAAGACCGACGTCAATTATGACCTAAAAAGGGTGACGATCGAGGAATGAGGCTGACATAACTGATGTGAAGATCTAGGATTGAGTTCAATTTTAACCTAAAAGAGGTAATGACCTAGGATCGAGGTTATTTCCGACCTAACAGAGGTTACGATCTAAGATCAAGCTCAAGTCAGACCTAAAAGAGGTGATGATCGAGGACCAAGCTTAATTTTAAGGTGATGATCCAAGACCGAAGTCAATTCTGACCTAACTGAGTTGACGATCCTAGAAAGATGTTAATTCTAACCTAAAAGTGGTGATGATCGAGGATCGAGGACCGAGGTTAATTATGACCTACCTAAGGTGACGATTCAAGACCGAGGTCAATTTTGACCTAAAATAGGTAACGATCGAGGAACGGGGTCAATTCTAACCTAACTGAGGTAACGATCAAAAACTAAGGTCAATTATGAAATAAAAAAGGTGACGATCGACGATCGAGTCCAATTCTGACCTAACTGAGTTGACGATCCAAGACCGAGGTCAATTCTGACCTAAAAGAGGTGACGATTGAGGATCGAGGTCAATTATGACCTAACTCACATGACGATCCACGACTGAGGCCAATTCTGACCTAAAAGAGGAGATAATCGAGGACCGAGGTCAATTATGACCTACCTAAGATGCCAATCCAAGACTGAGGTCAATTTTTACCTAAAAGAGGTTACGACTGAGGAACGAGGTCAATTCGAACCTAACTGAGGTGACAATCCAACAGCGAGGTCAATTTTGACCTAAAAGAGGTGACGATCAAAGATCGAGGTCAATTATGACCTAACTGAGATGACGAGCAAAGATCGAGGTCAATTTTATCCAAAAAGAGGTGACGATCGAGGACCGAGGTTAATTATCACCTAAGGGAGGTGGCAATTTATGACCAAGTTCAATTCTGACATAAAAGAGGTGACGATCGAGGAGCGAGGTTAATTATGACCTACTTAAGGTGACTATCCAAGACAAGGGTCAATTTTTACCTAAAAGAGGTGACGATTGAGGACCGAGGTCAATTCTGACCTAACTAAGGTGACGATTCAAGAACGAGGTTAATTTTTACTTAAAAGAGTTGATGATTGAGGACCGAGGTTAATTCTGAACTAACTGACGTGACAATCAAAGACCGAGGTCAATTCTGATCTAAAAGAAGTGACGATCGAGGAAAGAGACTGACCTAACGGAGGTGAAAATCTTGGATTGAGTTCAATTTTGACCTAAAAGAGGTGACAATCGAGTACCGAGGTCAATTATGACCTACCAAAGGTGACGATCCAAGACTGAGGTCAATTTTTACCTAAAAGAGGTTACGACCAAGGAACGAGGATAATTTTAACCTAACTGAGGTAACGATCCAAGACCGAGATAAATTTTGACCTAAAAGAGGTGACGATCAAAGACCGAGGTCAATTTTGACCTAACTGAGGTGACGATCCAAGACCGAGGTCAATTTTAACCAAAAAGAAGTGACGATCACCGACCGAGTTCAATTCTGACCTAACTGAGGTGACGATCCAAGACCAATGTCAATTCTGATAAAAAAGGGGTGACAACCGAGGACCGAAGGTAACTATGAACTACCTAAGGTGACTATCTAAGACCGGGGTTAATTTTTACCTAAAAGAGGTGACGGTTGAGGAACGAGGTCAATTCTGACCTAACTGAGGTCACGATCCAAGACCGACGTTAATTTTAACCTAAAAGAGGTGACAACCAACGACCGAGGTCAATTCTGACCTAACTAAGTTGATGTTCCAAGAAAGAGGTTTATTCTCACCTAAAAGAATTGACGACTGAGGACCTATGTAAATTATGACCTACCAGAGGTGATGATACAAGACCGAGGTCAATTCTGACCTAAAAAAGTTGATGATTGAGGAATGAGTCTAACATAACTTCGGTGAAGATTTAGGATAGAGGTCAATTCTGACCTAAAAGAGGTAACGACTGAGGATCAAGGTCAATTCTAACATACCTAAGGTGACGATCCAAGACCAAGGTCAATTTTGACATAAAAGATGGGACGACCAAGGACCGTGGTTAATTATGACCTACCTAAGGTGACTATCAAAGACCGAGGTCAATTTTTACCCAAAAGAGGTGACCATCTAGGACCGATGTAAATTTTGACCTAACTAAGGTGACAATCATAGACATAGGTCAATTCTGATAAAAAAGAGGTGATGATTGAGTACCGAGATGAATTCTGACCTAACTGAGGTGACGATCCAAGACCGAGGTCATTTCTAACCTAAAAGAGTTAACGATCGAGGACCGAGGTCAATTTTAACCTAACTAACATGACGATCTAAGAGCAAGATCAATTCTGACATAAAAGAGGTGACGATCGAGAACCAAGATTAATTATGACCTACATAAGATGACTATCCAAGACCGATGTCAATTTTTACCTAAAAGAGGTGACGACCGAGGAACGAGGCCAATTTGACCTAACACAGGTTATGATCCGAGATCATGGTCAATTTTGACATAAAAGAGGTTTTGATCAAGGACTGAGGTCAATTCTGACCTAACTGAGGTGTCAATCCCAGATCGAGGTCAATTCTGACGTAAAAGAGGTGACAACCGAGGACCGAGGTCAATTTTGACCTAACTGAAGTGACGATGCAAGACCGAGGTTAATTTTGACCAAAAAGAGGTGACGACTGAGGATCGACGTCAATTCTAACCTAACTAAGGTGACGATCAAAGAACGAGGTTAATTCTTACCTAAAAGAGTTGACGATCGAGGACCGAGGTCAATTCTGACCTAACTGGGGTGATGATCCAAGATCGAGGTCAATTTTGACCTAAAAGATGTGATGATCGAGGAATGAGGCTAACCTAACTGAGGTGAAGTTCTTGCATTTAGTTCAAGACCAACCTAAAAGAGGTGACGACCGAGGACCAAGGTCAATTATGACATACCTAAGGTGCCAATCAAAGACTGAGGTCAATTTTTACCTAAAAGTGGATACGACCAATCAAAGAAGACAATTCTAACCTAACTGAGGTGATGATCCAAGACCGAGGTAAGTTTTAACCCAAAATAGGTGACGATCAAAGACCGAGGTCAATTCTGACCAAACTGAAGTGATGATCTAAGACTGAGGTCAATTCTGACCAAATAGAGGCGACGATCATGGAACGAGTTCAATTCTGACCTAACTGAGGTGATGATCTAAGACCAATGTTAATTCTGATAATAAAGAGGTGAGGACCGAGGATCGAGTTTAATTATGATCTACCTAAGGTGACTGTTGATGTAAAAAATTAGATTACTCTAATTATTCAATCACAGATAAATAAATGAGACAAAGAAATTTAAAGTGGTTCAGCCTTATTTGAATGGCCTACATCCACTGTTATGTTATTGCTGAGTGTTTGGGAATTCTCGATTACAAGTGCTATCAAGAAATTCCGGTCCCTTTGAATGAGGGTGATAAAAGGTATTTATAGGCCTTAGGCTGTACATGAAAAGGTGGTACATTAAATGATATACATATGAAAGGGTAACTCATATAATGCTCTTCAAGCGTGTGCGTCAAGATGATAAGCATTCAATGAATAGTTGAACTGTTGATTATCTGGCAATCAATGCTGTGGTCGAGATGCAGCTCGAACCGCCTTAGTTGTTCGTCGTCCAAGAGTTCCTCGGAGCATTGGAGTTCCTCGGAGGACAAGAGTTCCTCGGAGGGTTGGTGTTCCTCGGAAGACTGGTGTTCCTCGGAGTACACCTGTTGCTCGGAGTGAGTATGTTGGTCGGGGGAATGATCTTCCTCGTTGTTATTGTGCCACGTAGATTGACACGTGTCTTCTTATTATTCGTCCACATCAGCATACTAATTTTGGTATCAACAGAAGCCCCCAATGTTTCATATTTCGAACTTTGAGGAGTATGGAACATTATTTCTCGGTATATGGCAATATTAAATGACCTTCTTGGGTTTTAGGAGCCTTTTCTTCGTATTTGAATTTCCTTCCAAATTCGCAGAATCCGCCTTTTTGCATTTTTATAAGCGCTTCGATCTTTGTGCACTTTTTGTCCTTTTAGCCGCCGGTAGCGTAATAGTTTCCTTTTTGTAATAATTTCTTTCTCCGTTTCCCAAGGCAAAGTATTTAAGCTTCAGAGGCAATCCCATCGTCTTCTACCTTTTTCAATTTCTGCTTTCGAGTATTCTATAGCTTTTCTCTCTCCTGTGCGTTCATCCCTTTCTTCGTTTGTTTATCAACAGATCTCCTTTTTCCTGTAAGATTTTCTTCCTTCTCCTTCATTTCTTTTTATTCACCATGGTTTATATTATTGAATCTCTTGAGAAATTCCGTTCTGACTTTTCTATTCCTTCTTGGGTAACTTTGGAGAGTCTTTCTAAGCCTTCAAGTTATTTTTATTTGGCTGAGGGACATTGGTTCCCTAGCCTCTTTATTGCTGAATGGGGATTTTCTTTTCCATCAAACCCTTTGTGTTTAGAATTCTGTCAGTATTTCGATGTTGTCCCTACAAAAATAGCCCCCAACATATGGAGAATAGTTAATGGGGTGTATAGGTTAAATCAAACTCATGGAACTCGTATAGGAATTCCTGAGATTATGTACTGTTATAGATGGGCTGTTTTAGACAATGTTTTTTATTTAAAAACTAGGTTTTTGAATAGGGCCTTAGTAGTCAACCTCCCTGATGCAAACAGGGATTATTTTGAACATGGGGTAGTTATAAAAAATTGGCAACATGCCCCTTTGGTTTGAGATGCAGTATATGAGGGTCCCAAATGCCCTCCATATGGCAATGGGATAGGTTATTTTCATTTTATTTCATTTCTGAATTTATGATTTCATTGTGTTTGACAAAATGTATGACTGATATTTCACTATGTATTTGTTTGCAGTTGACAGTAAGAGAAAAACTCCCAAAGAATCAGAAGTTAATATAAAGCATTTGAAATATATCTGGAATTTGCATCGAAGAGTTGCAGACGAGCACATTAGGTCTGCTTCCTATTTGCTGCAGTACAGGAGCTACACATCATCCTTTACTGCTCGTCCTGTGGTCAGCATTAGTGATCCTTTGCCAACTTCTGAGGAATCTTCACCAGAATCTCACATTCCTTTAAGTCAGAAGATGGGCAAGAGAAGAGTTCCTGCTATCTTCGAGGAGACTTCCTCTGCTGGAGATGGAAAGAGAAGCAAGAATGATGTCCCAAAGGGGACAAAGAAAGTAGATGCTGCCCCTTCTGTTACTCCTCAGAAGGCTGCCGAGAAGCCCCCAGTGGCTCCGAGCAAGAAAAGTGCATCTGTGGAAGTGGTCCCAACCAAAAGTTCTTTGGTTGAAACTGCTGAAGTGCCACTGAGGAGATTGAAGAAATCCTCCTCGGTCACTTTGACTGAGACCATTCCCCAGCTCCAAGCTAGTGTAGCTGGTGTTCCAACCATTATTCCCCCGAGTTCTGCGATGAGCTCGGTAAAGACTTGGACTATTCCTGAAGTCCAAGGGATAGAAGAAAACATGTCTAGGGATATGCTGACATCCCTAGCTACTCGTCACATTGCTTCAGTAAGTTTCTCTTATCCTGAATTTTTCTTTCTTTCAGTCAATATATGTATCTCGGCATTGACTTATCATTACCTTCTTTTTCAGCTGGTGAGTTGCTTTAACACCATAGTGAAGAAAGATGAAGCACTCAAGGCTTCTAGCTCCTCGTCTGGAGTGGAGGATGCCTTTGTGGGTTTGGGCCAATCTCTGAAGGAATCCCGTCAAAAATACGATGAGGAAAAGGGTGAATGGGGGAAGAAGTTGACTGCGTCTGAGGCAGAGAAAGTGCAGTTGGGAAAGAAGGTGAAGGACTTGGAGAGAGAGAATAAAAAATACGCCGAGAAGCTCACAAATTTTGGGGAGCTTGAGAATAAGTTGAAACCGTCCGAGGAAGAGTTGTCCCTTTTGCGAGAAGTAAATCGCCAGAAAGAGGAGGTGGAGGCCAAATTGAAAGCCACCGAGGATCTTCTATCCGAGAAGCTCTCCTCAGAGAAAATGAAGAGAAAAGTGGCTGTTAAAAAATCCTTTCAAACCAGTTGGGACAAAGGATGGGATAGGGGGTAGCTGCAATGATGGCTCAGGTGCAGTATGGGTGTTTAAAATACTTCCGAGATGGTTGGGTTGCTGCCTTGCAAGAATTGAAGGTGAGCGAGGAATCTGAACTATTTCAACAACATCTTCCTGGTCCTCCTCCAGCTGTTGAAGATGAAGAATAGGATGAATCTGCATCCGAGGAGTCTTTACTGATAGTGGGTGATCAAGTCATTCCTACACAACCCAACCAGACATCTACTGAGGAGATTTCTTCTTTGCCTGCTCCTCCTGAACAAATCCCAACTCCAGCTGACCAGATTATTGTTCCCACCGAGCAACCAAGCTCCTCGTCCCAGCTTCTCGAGAAAGTCTTGGGAAACAAGGAAAAGGTGTGAAGTTGTTCGGTATTCTCTTTTATTTTTCCTTTTACTTGTACTTTGTATTCTGAATGATGTACTCTTTTTGATGATGTAATAAAATCACTTCTTTTTGCTCCTCTATATTGTTGATGCTCTGTCTGCTTTTTATTAACCCTTGCCTTCTCTTCTGTACTAGTTTGTGGCTATAATGGAATTATTATCTGCCAATGATACAAAGTTGATGCAGCAATGCCATGAATATTATAAGGCTGGTCACACAGAATTGAGTGTATCATAAGTTGTTGACATCCTCGGTCATGATGCTTCAGAGCAGGCAGTAGAAGCTTATCAATACATGAAGGGCTTACTTGATCAAGCTGTGGCCAATAACGTGGCTTACTATGACATGATCGAGGAGCTTCAATATACTCTAGAAGATCTTTAGACTCAGTACAAAGAATCAACTGCCCTTCTGCACGAGGGGTATGAAAAGAGGTATCAATAGCTTTCTACCGAGACAGGCCACAAAAAGATCCTTGTTGGGTACGATGTTAGGGAGAGAACCCTAAAGGGTGAAGTTGAAGCTTGTAGACAGATTACCGAGCTACTAGAGCAAGAAAATAACAATTTGCAGAAAGAGCTGGCACAGTATAAGTCTGCAACATCTTCTTCAACGGCTGTAATCCCAGTGACTGACGAGGGATTTTCCTTCTTAGTGGATGAGAATGCCAAATTAAGGCAAGAGTTGGATATCCTGAGAAGGTCTGGTACTTCTACTGCTGCTCAGGGACGAGGAAGAGGTTCTCGTGGGCGAGGAAGAGTTACCCAGGATGTTGTTGACGAACGAAGTACTCCACCTGCTCGAGGTTGATCAAGAACTCCTCGTCGTAGTATTGAGGAAGCACGTACTCTGTCAACATTAGAAACTCAAGCGTACCAATTGAATGCAAAAGATCGGGCTTTGTCTGAATTGTCCAAGAAAGTTAGAGACCTGGAACTAGAAATCTCAACAAAAGAATCTGAGTTGTAGACTAATAAACTTTTCATCCAGAGTCTTCATGAGAAACTTGAGAGGTTAACATTCCAATTCCATAAACAGCCCAGGGAGTTTTGGATGGCTAGATATAACGAGGCGCTATTCCATTTAGATGCTCGTATCCAGAATGCCAATAATGAGGGCTACAAATAAGGCTGGTTGAATGCCTTATGTGTGTTGAAACTCGAGCAGGGACACTATTTATGGGACTACTATGATCCTGGATTGCTTGATTTGCCTGTTCCACCGTTCAATTTGGAAATGGAATGGGTCCCAGCTCGTGCCATTCCTCGGAGCTTACTTGCTAAATACCTTGGTGACTATAGTTTTCATTCTCAGTTTGAAGTATCTCGTCCTGAGCATCTCCTAGATCGACCTTCTGTGATGAACGTCAGGATGTTGAAGGACTTGAATTTCATTAATTCTCCTCAGACTTTAAATGATCCGCCTACTGGCGAGGAACCTGTATTGAAGACTGAAGGGAAAAAACCAATAGAATAGGAATTTTCGATATAACAGTTAGTACACATATGTAACTTGTAATTTATTTTGAGTTTTAATGAAAGACTTTCATTTTCTGTTTTGCAAATCTGTATTGCTATTGTCTTGTGCTTGTCAACATGTTATATTTATGCATATGTATCTGTTAAAAAGATAACAATATTGTGTTGTTCATCGACCAACTTAGTAATAAAAAGTTATCAGTAATGTTGCTCGATCACTTAATAAAGTAATGAGTATAAAAAATGTTTAAAAATTCTTCCAACCAACCAAGGTTGTTAATTTGTGCTCGTCGACCAATTATAGTTAGTCAGAGTTTTTATCCCCGACCAGCTATACTTGGTAAATTTTTGTCTTTTTCATAAAATGTGCCCGACCAACCAAGGTCGATGATTTTTCCTTATCGACCAACTATAGTTAGTGGGTTTTTATCCCCGACCAACTATACTTGGTTCATTTTGGAAGATCTATTCTTCGAGGAACTTTTATGTAATAAACTTACTTCCCGACCAACATAAGTTGGCATTTGAGAGCATATCTTGTTTCCTAACCAACCGAGATTGGCCTTTCGTCAATCATCTTTTGTTCTTGCCCTTTTACCAACCGGAGTTGGTCGTGGGTCTGAACTATCATGTCCACTAGCTCTTTTACCAACCTGAGTTGGTCACACTAGTGTACGCCTCCTAACCAAAGGAGTATAGTGTGTTCTAGCCCTTTTATCAACCGGAGTTGGTCGTGGGTCTAAAACTATCATCTCCACTAGCTCTTTTACCAACCTGAGTTGATCACACTAGTGTACGCCTCCTAACCAAAGGAGTATAGTTTGTTCTCGTCCTTTTACCAACCGGAGTTGGTCATGGGTTTGAACTATCATCTTTTTTTTACTCCTGAGCAGCGTTGTTTTACTGCTGATCAGCGTTGTTTTACTGCCGAGCAGCATAGTGTTAAACACACTAGTATTCCCCGAAAAACTTTCAATAAAAGGAGAGAAGATTGTGAAATATCATCGTTTTATTCATATTGATGGAACTGCTTTACATTTTACATCACTGATAATACTTGCGTAGGTGTTCAGCATTCCATGCATTCTTAAATTCCTCTCCTTCTAGAGTCGCTATTCGGTAAGTTCCTGGTCGGACAACTGCAGTAACTCGGTAAGGTCCATGCCAGTTTGCTTTCAACTTATTGTGCTTCTGAATGACCTTCTTTAGCACGTAATCTCCTTCTTTTAAGTCGCATTTTTTCACCCTCTTGTTGTAGAACAGGGTTGTTCGCTGTTGATAAGCAGCATTCCTAATGGCTTCCTCTTCTCTAACTTCCTCGAGCATTTCCAAATCTAATCTCCTCATCAGGTCGCTGACTGGGGAATTGAAATTCAGTACTCTGTGTGTTGGAAGACCCAACTCGGAAGGTATTACAGCCTCACTTCCAAATGCCAGCATATATGGTGATTCTCCAGTCGCTGCTTGGGGAGTTGTTCGGTAAGCCCACAATACTGACTGTAGCTCATTAATCCAATTATCTTTAGCCTCACTTAGCCTCTTCTTCAAACCATTTAATAATGTTCTGCTCGTCACTTCAGTCTGCCCATTGCTTTGAGGATGGCCTGATGCTGAATGAACCTTCAAAATGTTTGACTGATGACAATAGGCGGCAAACTCCTCGTTATCAAATTGTGTTCCATGGTCTATGATGAAGGCATGAGGGAGACCATATCGGCAGATGATGTTCTTCCAAACGAATTGGTACACCTTCTCGTATGTCAGAGGCTCAGCTTCTACCCACTTAGTAAAATAATCCACTGCGACAACGAGGTACTTGAATCTTCCTCAGGTCGTTGGCAGTGGTCCAACCAAATCAATTCCCCACATGGCAAAAGGCCAAGGGGAAGTTATGGGTGTCAACAATGCTTGTGGAGTTCGTCGGACGGAGGAAAAACGTTGGTATTTATCACATCTCTTAGCATAGGCTATACAATCAGCCCTCATCATTGGCTAGTAGTATCCCTGCGTCATCACCCTTTGCAACAGTGTCCGACCTGCTACATGGGCTCCACAAGACCCTTCATGGATCTCTTCAATCAATTCTTTCACCTTGGAGGGATGTACACATCTTTGCAAACCTGCCATAATTCCTCGTCTATACAAAACACCATTAGTTAGTACATACCGCGCAGCTTTAAACTTCAATTTCTTGGCAGCGATCTTATCCTCCGGTAATTCTCATTCCTCGACATATGCCCTGATGGGATCCATCCAAGATGGTCCTAAATCAAGGGTAATAACATTCATCGTCAGGCCTTCATATATGCTTCGACTTTCTAACACCTCAATTGGTATCGTTCTTCGCAACTCGGTACGAGTAGCTGATGATAGTCGAGCCAGTGCGTGTGCTTGTGCATTCTCCATTCTTGGTATTCTGATCAACTGAATGGCATCAAATTCTGCCAACAACTCCATCGTCTTTGCATGATACTTGACCATTAATTCTCCTTTAACTGCATACGTTCCCATCATCTGATTCACAATTAATTGAGAATCACTGAATACCATCACTTGTTGCGCTTCCATAATCTTTGCTAAATTAAGACCTTCTATCAAGGCTTCATACTCAGCCTCATTATTGGAAGCTTTGAATTGGAATCGTAAGGCATATTCCACGTCAATCTCGTCTGGGGTGTTCAAAACAATCCCTTCCCCACAACCTATTGTGCAAGATGACCCATATACATATAATCTCCATGTAGGTAACTCGTCTTCAAATTTCTTTTCTAATAGAGTTTCTCGGTGAAATATCTGCTATTTCCTTTCATCCTCCCCTGGTATTTTTTGTTCTTCGTCGACCATCTCTTCTCGCCCTTTTACCAACCGGAGTTGGTCTGGGTTTGAATTTGATGATCTTTTTACATCCACAAGCCCTTTTACCAACCGGAGTTGATCTGGACTCATGTCTGTTGATCCTGTAACATCCACAGGTTGGTCAACGAGCAAATTTTGCTCCTCAGGGGTATCAGGATATGTAAATTCTGCTATAAAGTCTGCTACAGCCTGCCCTTTTAATGACGATTTGGGTTCATATACAATATCATATTCACCAAGCTCTATTGCCCAATACATCAGTCTTCCTGATTTTTCTGGCTTATGAAGGGCTTGTCTCAATGGCATGTCGGTGTATACGACGATGGTATGGGCCTGGAAATAAGGCCTCATTCTTCTACTTGCTTCAATTAATGCCAATGCTAATTTTTCCAACTTTGGGTACCTAATCTCTGCACCTCGGAAAGCCTTACTTGTGTAATAAATTGGCTTCTGGACTCCATTCTCCAATCTGATCAATGCCGAGCTGACTGCATTCTCTAATACTGCCAGGTATAAGTACAACTTTTCTCCCATCACTGGCCTGGACAGCAGTGGAGGTGTTCTCAGATATTTCTTCAAGTCTTGAAAGGCTTTTTCACATTCATCATTCCACTCGAAAGTTTTTTGGAGTGTTTTGAAGAATGGAAGGCACCTATCAGTTGCTCGAGATACAAATCTATTGAGCGCTGCAACTCGTCCTGTAAGACTCTGCACTTCTTTCTTCGTCGTTGGAGATCGCAACCCTAAAAGAGCTTTGATCTTTGCTGGATTTGCCTCGCTGGTTGACGATGTACCCGAGGAACATTCCTTCTCGTACTCCAAAGGTGTACTTCATCGGGTTGAGCTTCATCTGGTATTTATCCAGTTGATCAAAGGTCTGACCTAAGTCAACTAGATGATCAGCAGCTTTCTTGCTCTTTGTCAGCATATCGTCGATATAGACCTCCATATTGCAACTGATTTGTTCGGCAAAAACCTTGTTCATCAGCCGCTGGTATGTCGCTCCTGCATTTTTCAAACCAAAAGGCATAGCATTATAACAATAAGTTCCCCTAGGGGTAATAAAAGAAGTGCTTTCCCTGTCTTCAGGTTTCATTTTGATCTGGTTGTATCCAGAGTAAATGTCCATGAAGCTGAGTAGCTCGTGTCCCGAGGTAGCATCCACTAGTTGATCAATTCTGGGCAATGGAAAATGATCCTTTGGGCATGCCTTGTTGAGATCAGTGAAATCAACACACATTCTCCATTTATTGTTTTTCTTCTTCACCATCACCACATTTGCCAACCAGTCTGGATACTTGACATCTTCAATGAATTGGGCTTTCTGGAGCTTCTCGACCTCCTCTTGTATAGCTTGATTCTTCTCGGGACTAAATACTCTTCTTCTTTGCTTTACAGGCTTGATCTCCTTATTCACATTGAGCTCGTGACATAAGAAGTTTGGATCTATTCTTGGCATGTCCTCATGACTCCATGCAAAAGTTTTCTTCCTGTTTCTCAAGAAAGTTATCAACTCCTATTTTATTGAAACATCCAACGATGAACCTATCTGGGTTACTCGTTCAGGGTGTTCGTCGTCCAGAATAACATTTTCTGTAGATTCCACCACCTGTCCTTTTACAAGTTGGGATTCATCTCTAGGATCGAGTGTTTCAATTTCTGTACCTTCCTCCACCTGGTAGGTAGTAGTCTTTTTCCTTGACTCTTCAAGCTCCTTTTGCTCGGCAGACGAATAATAACATTCCCAAGCTACTTTCTGATCACCTTTCATAACTCCTACTCTGAAATTTGTAGGGAATTTTAAGCACTGATGTACTGTAGATGGGATTGCTTCGAACTTCTTCAAACCAACTCTTCACATGATGATGTTGTAAGCTGACTGCACATTCTTATCCATCACAAAGAAGCGTATTCTCTCTGTTCGACCAGCAGGCCAAGTTCCAATGAATATATCCAACTTGATCGTCCCAAGTGGAAAAACTTTCTCGCTAGCAAAACCCAGAAGAGGTCTGTGATAAGGTTCTAATTGAGATAATTTCAAATTTAAACTGTCAAAGCATGAATAATACATGATGTCTGCCAAACTACCATTATCTACCAGAACCCTTGAAATCACTACTTCTTTCATCCTCATTTTGATCACCAAAGGGTCGTCGTGAGGGTAAAGAACACATGCCAGGTCATTTTTTGAAAAACCGATGACCAGCTTCTCTTTGTTTACCTTCCTCGGGCGATCCTCTCCAGCCAAATTTATCCATTGAATGTATGAGCAAGCCTGGGCCTCACCGAGGTAATCTTTTCTTTCTACAGTAAGGTCTCCTCCTCCTGCATCTCCTCCTGTAATGACATTACAATCAAATGATCCAAAGCGTATTGAAAATACCTCTCGTTCTGGCTGCCTTGGTTTCTTGGGAAGATCGGGGTCATCCTCTGTATCATCTTTATGATCCCTTTTCTTTTTCTCCTCTGCTCGACGAGGAGATCTAGACCTTTCTCTAGTTCGGTCATTATTTCTTCTTTCGCCTCCCCAATCAACATACTTTGCTAGTTTCCCTCTTCGAATCAGTGTTTCAATCTCGTTCAGAAGAGCTATGCAATTTTGGTCATATGGCTGTGATCCTTATGAAACTCACAATATTTATCCCTGTTCCTCAGGTCAGGGTCTGACCTCAGTTTCTTTGGCCACTTTACTTCCTCGTTATTCTTGATTTCTTCCAAGACATGATTAATACCCATTTTCAAAGGAGTATAATTATCGAATTTCTTCAGGACTTCCCATGACGATTTATTATTCTTAGAATGCTTGTCATCGCCATTGCCCTTATGCTCTTTCTTCTTGGATTTGTCGTCTTCCACCTTGGTTTCTTTATCCATATTCTTCTTCGCAGCCATGGCCTCCTCGGCATTCATGATTTTGGCCACTTTCGCCATCAACTCTGACATAGTTGTAGGTGGATCTTTGGCCAAAGTGTAATACAACTTGTTAGGAAACAACTCACTCATCAAGGCGGTGATTGCTGTCTTTTCTTCATAATCTATGACTTCCAGCTTCTCGTTATTGAAACGAGTTATGTAATCTCTAGTACTCTCACCAGATTTTTGTCTAACACTTAACAGGTGTGCTACTCTTTTTACTGGCTTTGCCCCAAAATAGAAATTACCGATGAACAACTCGGCCAACTGAAAGAAAGTTGAAATCTTACCTCGAGGAAGACTGTTGCACCATATCTGGACAGGTCCAGTAAGAGTTCCTGAGAATGCTCTACATCTCATCTCATCGGGGACAGCATAGATATTGGCGACAGCTTGATATTGCTCTATATAAAGAACAGGATCTGTTTTATCATCATATTTGGGGGTCACTACTGGTGCTTTAAACTTCGACGGGGTAGGAAAACCCACAATGGCCTGGACAAAAGTTGTCCCTTGAACAAAAGTTCGTTGTAAGGGATTCTTCGCCTTAGCCATTTCTCCCAATCTATCCTCCAAGCGCTGAATGGAACCCTTCCACGCATCATTTCCTTCCTCGGGCCTATTAGTTTGAGCAATTAATTATTCTGAAGTAGCCTCCTGAGATCGATCTTGATGAGCAACTGGTCGTGATTGTGCTGATCCTTCTCTTAGATCTGATGGTCGTCGAAAATTCCTCGACATGGTCTTAGGTGGACTCCTATTCCTCCTAGGGCCTAATCGACTAAAAGGAGACACCCTACTCAGTCTTTCCAAGGCACTAGGTCTTTCTGGAGAGAGAGTGATACGTTGATCAGTATCTTTAGCCCTTATTGACGAAGTTCGCCTAGGTTGATAAGAGAAATCATCAGATTCCTCATTACGATATGATTCAGTACGCTTGGATCGTGAAGAATGTAAGTAGGTTTGCCTCTGACCACTTCGCTGTCCTGAACGCGCAGGTGCACCGCCATGAAGGGTCTGTATGAGTTGCCTCATTGTTTCCTGCATGGCAGTTTGTCCTTGAGCCAGATTCGTCATAATCCCAGCCAGATCTGGAGGTGCAGAGGGATTTGGAGGATTTCCAACATTTCCAGCATTTCGATTGCTGGATTCCGGATTGTCTTCCATTGATGATGAATGATTTTTGGTGAAAAACGATAATAACAATTGTTCCCACAGACAGCGCCAATTTGTTGATGTAAAAAATTAGATTACTCTAATTATTCAATCATGACCTATAAGAGGTGACGATCGAGGACTGAGGTCAATTATTACCTAACTGAGATGACGATCCTAGATCGAGGTGCATTCTATCCTAATAGAGGTAACGATCGAAGATGAGGTTAATCTAACTGAGGTGACGATCCAAGATCAAGGTTAATTTTGACCTTAAAAAGGTGACGACTGAGGACCGAGGTCAATTTTGACCTAACTGAGGTGACGATATATGACCGAGGTTAACTCTGACCTAAAAGAGGTGACGACAGAAGATCGAGGTCAATTATGACCTAACTGAGGTGACGATTAAAGATAGAGGTCAATTCTGACGTAAAAGAGGTGACGACCGAGTATCGAGATCAATTTTGACCTAACTGAGGTGACGATCCAATAGCAAGGTCAATTCGGACCTAAAAAAGTTGACGACCGAGGACTGAGGTCAATTCTTACCTAACTTTGGTGACGATCTAGGACCGAGGTCAATTATGACCTAACAGAGGAGACGATCCAAGAATGAGGTCAATTTGGACCTAAAAGAGGTGACGATCGAGGAATGAGGTCAATTATGACCTAACTGAGGTGACTATCCAAGACCGAGCTCAATTTTTACCTAAAAGAAGTGAAAACTGAGGACCGAGGTCAATTCTAACCTAACTAAGGTGACAATCCCTCATCGAGGTCAATTATGACCTAAAAGAGGTGATGACTGAAGGCCGAGGTCAATTCTGACCTAAGAGAGGTGATAATCTAAGGCCTAGGTCAATTCTGACCTAAAAGGGGTGATGACTGAGTACGGAGATTAATTTTGACCTAACTAAGGTGATGATCCAATACCGAGGTGAATTCTGACCAAAAAGAGTTGACGACCGAGGTTCGAGGTCAATTCTGACCTAACCTGGGGACGATCAAAGAACGGGGTCAGTTCCAACCTAAAAGAGGTGAGTATCGAGAACTGAGGTCAATTATGACCTACCTATGGTGACGATTCGAGATCGGGGTCAATTTTGACCTAAAAGAGGTGACGACCGAGGAATGAGGTCAATTCGGACCTAACTGAGGAGACTATTTAAGACCGAGGTCAATTCTAACCTAAAATTAGTGACGATCGAGGATCGAGTTCAATTCTGACCTAACTGAGGTGACGATCCAAGACCGAAGTCAATTGTAACAAAAAAGAGGTCACGATCAACGACCGAGGTCAATTCTGACCTAACTAAGGTGACAATCCAATACCGACGTTAATTCTGACCAAAAAGAAGTGACGACCGAGGATCGAGGTCAATTATGATTTACCTAAGGTATAGATCCTAGACTGAGGTCAATTTTTACCTAAAAGAGGTGACCACCGAGGAACGAGGTCAATTTTGACCTAACTGAGGTGACGATCCAAGATCGATATCAATTTTGACCATAAAAAGGATGATCGATGACCGAGGTCAATTCTGACCTGATTGAGGTGACGTTCCAAAGCTGAGGTCAATTCTAACCTAGAAGAGGTGACAATCGGGAACTAACGTCAATTCTGACCTAATTGAGGTGACGATCCAAGAACTAGGTCAATTCTAACTTAAAAGAGGTGACGACCAAGGAACGAGGACAATTCTAAACTGACTGAGGTGACGACCCAAGATCGGGGTCAACTCTTACCTAAAAGAGGTGACGTTGGATGACCGATGTCAATTACGACCTACCTAAGGTATCGATCCAAGACTGAGGTGAATTTTTACCTAAAAGAGGTGATCATCGAGGAACGAGGTTAATTTTGAGCTAACTGGGGTGACGATCCTAGATCGAGGACAATTTTGACCTAATAGAGGTGACGACTGAGGACCGAGGTCAATTCTAATCTAACTAAGGTGACAATCCATGATAGAGGTCAATTATGACCTAAACGAGGTTATGAATGATTATTGATGTCAATTCTGACCAAACAGAGGTATTGATCCAAGACCGAGGTCAATTCTGACCTAAAAGAGGTGATGACCGAGTACTGAGATCAATTCTGACCTAACTGAGGTGGCGATCCAAGACCAAGGTCAATTCAAACCTAAAAGAGTTAACGATCGAGGACTGAGGTCAATTCTGACCTAACTTTAGTGACGATCCAAGACCGAGTTCAATTCTGACCTAAAAGGGTTGACGAGAAAGGACCGAGATCAATTCTGACCTAACTGAGGAGACGATCCGAGAATGAGGTCAATTCTGACCTAAAAGAGTTGACGACCAAGGAATGAGGTCAATTATGACCTAACTGAGGTGACTATCCAAAATCGAGTTCAATTTTGACCTAAAAGAGGTGACGACTGAGGACCGAGGTAAATTTTAACCTAACTAAGGTTACAAACCATGATCGAGGTGAATTTTGACCTAAACTTGGTGATTAATGATGACCGAGGTCAATTCTGACCTAACACAGGTGATGATCCAATACCGAGGTCGATTCTAACCTAAAAGAGGTGATGACCGAGTACCGAGATCATTTCTAACCTAAATGAGGTGACGATCCAAGACCGAGGTCAATTATGACCAAAAAGAGTTGACGACCGAGGACAGAGATCAATTGTGACCTAACTTGGGTGACGATCGAAGAACGGGGTCAATTCCAACCTAAAAGAGGTGAGGATCGAGGACCGATGTCAATTATGACCTACCTAAGTTGACGATCCGCGACCGAGGTATATTTTGACCTAAAAGAGGTGACGACTGAGGAATGAGGTCAATTCTGACCTAACTGAGGAGACTATCCAAGGTCGAGGTGAATTGTAACCTAAAATAGGTGATGATCAAGGATCGAGGTCAATTCTGACCTAACTGAGGTGACGATCCAAGACCGAGGTCAATTGTAACAAAAAAGAGGTGACAATCAAGGACCGATGTCAATTTTGACCTAGCGGAGGTGACAATCAAATATCGAGGTCAATTTTAACCAAAAAGAAGTGAAGATCGAGGGCCGAGGTTAATTATGGCCTACCTAAGGTATCGATCCAAGTCTGAGGTCAATTTTTACCTAAAAAATGTGACCCCCGAGGAACGAGGTCAATTTTGACCTAACTGAGGTGACGATCTAAGATCGATATCAATTATGACCTTAAAGAGGTGACGATCGATGACCGAGGTCAATTCTGACCTAATCGAGGTGTCGATCCAAGGTTGAGGTCAATTCCAACCAAGAATAGGTGATGGTAGGGGACCGATGTTAATTTTGACCTAATTGAGGTGAAGATCCATGACCAAGGTCAATTCTAACCTAAAATATATGACGATCAAGGAACAAGGACAATTCTAACCTAACTGAGGTGAGGATCCAAGACTAAGGTCAATTTTGACCTAAAAGAGGTGACGACTGAAGACCAAGGTCAATTCTGACCTAACTGATGTGACGATCCAAAACCGAGGTCAATTCTGATCTAAAAGCGACGACGACCGAGGGCTGAGGTCAATTCTGATCTAACGGAGGTGATGATCCAAGACAAAGGTCAATTCTAAACTAAAAGAGGTGACGATCGAGGACCAAGGTCAATTATGACCAACCTAAGGTGACATTCCAAAACTGAGGTCAATTTTTGCCTAAAAGAGGTAACTCCCGAGGAACGAGGTCAATTATAACCTAACTGAGGTGACAATCTAAGACCGAGGTCAATTCTTACCTAAAAAGGTGATGTCTGAGAATCGAGATCAATTCTGACCTAACTGAAGTAACTATCCAAGACCAAGGTTAATTACGACCTAAAAAGGGAGACAATGGAGGATTGAGGTCAATTATGACCTAACTGAGGTGATGATCCAAGACTGATATTAATTTTGACCTAAAAGATAAGAGGATCGAGGACCGAGGTCAATTATGACCTACCTTAGGTAAAGATCCAAGATCGAAGTCAATTTTGGCCTAACTGAGGTGACAATCTAAGACCAAGGTCAATTATGACCTAAAATAGGTGACAACTGAGGATCGAGATCAATTCTGACCTAACTGAGGTGACGATCCAAGACGGAGGTCAATTCGGACCAAAAAGGGCTGAAAATCATGGACTGGGGTCAATTCAGACCTAACTGAGGTGACGATCCAAGACCAATGTCAATTCCGACCTAACTTGTGTGACGATCCAAGACCACGGTCAATTCTGACATAAAATACGTGACGATCGAGGATTGAGATCAATTCTAACCGAAACTGAGGTGATGATCCAAGAACGAGGTTAATTTTGACGTAAAAGGGGTGGCGATCGAGGATCGAGGTCAATTCGAACCTAACTGGGATGATGATCTAAGATCGAGGTCAATTCTGATAAAAAAGAACTGACGACCGAGAACTGAGGTCAATTATGACCTACTTAAGGTATCGATCCAATATTGAGGTCAATTTTTACATAAAAGAGGTGATGACCGAGGACCGATGTCAATTATGACCTAAATGAGGTGACGATCCAATATCGGGGTCAATTCTAACCTAAAAGAGGTGACGAACGAGGACCAAGGTCAATTTTGACCTGACTGAGGTGACGATCCAAGGTCGTGGTCAATTTTGACATAAAAGAGGTGACGATCGAGCATCGACATCAATTCTGACCTAACTGAGGTGACGATCTAAGACCAAGGTCAATTCTGACCTAAAAGAGGTGACGACCGAGGAACGAGGACAATTCTAACCTTAATGAGGTGAAGGCCCAAGACCGAGGTCAATTCTGACCTAAAAGAGGTGACGACTAAAGGTCGAGTTTAATTCTGACCTAACTGACATGAGGATCCAAGATAAAGGTCAATCCTAACCTAAATGCGGTAACAACCGAGGATCGAGATTAATTATGACCTAACTGAGGTGTCAATTTAAGATTGAAGTCAATTTTGACCTAAAAGGGGTGACGATTAAGGATCGAGGTCAATTAGGACCTAACTGGGGTGCCGATCCAAGACCGAGGTCAATTCTGGTAAAAAATAATTAACAACCGAGGATCGAGGTCAATTATGACCTACTTAAGTCATCGATCTAAGACCGAGGTCAATTTTTACCTAAAAGAGGTGACAATTAAGGAACGAGGTCAATTGTAACCTAATTGAGGTGACGATCCAAGACTGAGGTCAATTCTGAGCTAAAAGAGGTGACAATTGAGGATCGAGATCAATTCTGAACAAACTAAGATGACAATCCAAGACCAAGGTCAATTTTTACCTAAATGGGGTAATAATCAAGGACCGAAGTCATATCTGACGTAACTAAGGTGAAGATATAAGACTAAGGTCAATTATGACCTATAACGGGTGAGGATCGAGGACCGAGTCAATTATGACCTACCTAAGGTGATGGTCCAAAACCGAAGTAAATTTTGACCTAAAATAGGTGACGATCGAGGAACGAGGTCAATTCTGACCTAACTGAGGTGACGATCCAAGACCAAGGTCAATTCTGACATAAAAGTGGTGACGATCGACGATCGAGATAAATTCTGAACTAATTGAGGTGATGATCTAAGATCGAGGTCAACTCTGACCAAACTGTGGGTACGATTCAAGATCGAGGTCAATTATGACCTAAAAGAGGTGACGACTTAGGACTGAGGTCTATTATGACCCATATAAGTTGACGATCCAAGACTGAGGTCAACTTTTATCTTAAAGCAGTTACGACCAAGGAACGAGATATTTTTTTACCTAACTGAGGTGACGATCCAAGACCGAGATCAATTTTCACCTGAAAGAGGTGACGAACGGGGTCTGAGGTCAATTTTGACCAAACTGGGGTGACGATCCAAAAATGTGGTCAATTATAACCTACAAGAGGTGACGATCGAGGACTGAGGTCAATTCTTACCGAACTGAGGTGACGATCCAAGATCGAGGTTAATTTTTACCTTAAAAAGGTGACGACTAAGGACCGAGGTCAATTCTGACCTAACTGAGGTGACGATATATAACCATGGTCAACTCTGACTTAAAAGAGGTGACAACAGAAGATCGAGGTCAATTATGACCTAACTGAGGTGACGATCAAAGATGGAGGTAAATTCTGACATAAAAGAGGTGACGATCGAGTACCGAGATCAATTCTGACCTAACTGAGGTGATGATCCAAGACCGAGGTCAATTCTGACGTAAAAGAGGTGACGACCGAGTACATTCTGACCTAAAAGAGTTGACGACCGAGGATTGAGGTCAATTCTGACCTAACTTTGGTGATGATCCAAGACCGAGGTCAATTCTGACCTAAAATAGTTAATGAGCGAGGATCGAAGTCAATTCTGACCTAATAGAGGAGACGATCCAAGAATGATGTCAATTCCTAACTAAAAGAGGTGACGATCGAGGAATGAGGTCAATTATGACCTAACTGAGGTGACTATATAATAGCGAGCTCAATTTTTACCTAAAAGAGGTGATGATTGAAGACTGAGGTCAATTCTAACCTAAAAGAGGTGATAATCTAAGGTCGAGGTCAATTCTGACCTAAAAGAGGTGATGAGTGAGTACCGAGATCAATTCTGACCTAACTGAGGTGATGATCCAAGATTGAGGTTAATTCTGACCAAAAATAGTTGACGACCGAGGATCGAGGTCAATTCTGACCTAGCCTGGGGACGATCAAAGAACGGGGTCAATTCCAACCTAAAAGAGGTGAGGATCGAGGACTGAGGTCAATTATGACCTACCTAAGGTGACGATCCGAGACCGAGGTCAATTTTAACATAAAAGAGGCGACGACTGAGGAATGAGGTCAATTCATACCTAACAAAGGAGACTATCCAAGACCGAGGTCAATTCTAACCTAAAATAGGTAACGATCGAGAATCGAGGTCAACTCTGACCTAATTAGGGTGACGATCCATGACCGAGGTCAATTATAACAAAAAATAGGTCACGATCAAGGACCGAGGTCAATTCTGACCTAACTGAGGTGAGAATCTAATACCTAGGTCAATTCTGACCAAAAAGAAGTGATGATCGAGGACTGAGGTCAATTATAACTTACCTAAGGTATCTATCCAAGACTAAGGTCAATTTTTACCTAAAAGAGGTGACCACCGAGGAACGAGGTCAATTTTGACCTAACTGAGGAGACGATCCAAGATCGATGTCAATTTTGACCTTAAAAAGTGACAATCGATAACCGAGGTCAATTCTAATCGGATCAAGGTGACGATCCAAGGCAGAGGTCAATTCTAACCTAGAAGAGGTGACGATCGGGAACCGACGTCAATTCCGACCTAATTGAGGTGACGATCCAAGACCCAGGTCAATTCTAACTTAAAAGAGGCAATGACCAAGGAACGAGGACAATTCTAACCTAACTGAGGTGACAACCAAAGATCGGGGTCAAATCTTACCTAAAAGAGGTGACGATCGAGGACCGAAGTCAATTATGACCTACCTAAGGTATTGATCCAAGACTGAGGTGAATATTTACCTAAAAGAGGTGACCACCGAGGAACGACGTCAATTTTGACCTAACTGGGGTGACGATCCAAGATCGAGGTAAATGTTGACCTAAAAGAGGTGACGACTGAGGAACGAGGTCAATTCTAACCTAACTAAGGTGAAAATCCATGACTGAGGTCAATTATAACCTAAACGAGGTGATGAATGAAGACCGATGTCAATTCTAACCTAACAGAGGTAATGATCTAGGACCTAGTTCACTTCTGACCAAAAAGAGGTGATGATCGAGTACCGAGATCAATTCTTACCTAACTGTGGTGGCGAGTCAAGACCAAGGTCAATTATGACCTAAAAGAGTTGACGACCGAGGACTGAGGTCAATTCTGACCTAACTTTGGTGACGATCCAAGGCCGAGGTCAATTCTGACCTAAAAGAGTTGACGAGCAAGGACCGAGGTCAATTTTGACCTAACTGAGGAGACGATCCAAGAATGAGGTCAATTTTGACCTAAAAGAGACGACGACCGAGGAATGAGGTCAATTATGACCTAACTGAGGTGACTATCCAAGATCGAGGTCAATTTTGACCTAAAAGAGGTGACAACTGAGGACCGAGGTGGATTCTATCCTAAGTAAGGTGACAATCCATGACTGAGGTCAATTATGACCCAAACGAGGTGATGAATGAAGACGGAGGTCAATTCTGACCAAATAGAGGTTATGATCCAAGATCGAGGTCGATTCTGACCTAAAAGAGGTGATGACTGAGTACCGAGATCAATTCTGACCTAATTGAGGTGACGATCCAAGACCGAGGTCAATTCTGACCAAAAGGAGTTGACGATCGAGGATAAAGATCAATTACGACCTAACTTGTGTGACAATCGAAGAACGGGGTCAATTCCAACCTAAAAGAGGTGAGGATCGAGGATCGGGGTCAATTATGACCTACCTAAGGTGACGATCCGCGACCGAGGTCAATTTTGACCTAAAAGAGGTGACAATCGAGGAATGAGGACAATTCTGACCTAACTGAGGACACTATCCAAGACTGAGGTCAATTCTAACCTAAAATAGGTGATGATCGAGGATCGTGGTCAATTCTGACCAAACTGAGGTGACGATCCAAGACCGAGGTTAATTGTAACAAAAAAGAGGCGACGATCAAGGACCGAGGTCAATTCTGACCTAACTAAGGTGACAATCCAATACCGAGGCCAATTCTAACCAAAAAGAAGTGAAGATCGAGGGTCAAGGTTAATTATGACCTACCTAAGGCATCGATCCAAGTCTGAGGTCAATTTTTACCTAAAAGAGGTGACCACCGAGGAACAAGGTCAATTTTGACCTAACTGAGGTGACGATCTAAGATCGATGTCAATTCTGACCTTAAAGACCGAGGTCAATTCTGACCTGATCGAGGTGACGATCCAAGGTTGAGGTCAATTCTAACCAAGAAGAAGTGACGATCGGGGACCGAAGTTAATTTTGACCTAATTGAGGTGAAGATTTCTGACCAAGGTCAATTCTAACCTAAACGATGTGACGATCATGGAAAGAGGTCAATTATATCCTAACTGAGGTGAGGATCCAAGACTAAGGTTAATTTTGACCTAAAAGAGGTGACGACTGAAGACCGAGTTCAATTCTGACCTAACTGATGTGACGATCCAAAACCGAGGTCAATTCTGATCTAAAACCGACGACGATCGAGGACTGAGGTCAATTCCGACCTAACGGAGGTGATGATCCAAGACAAAGGTCAATTCTAAACTAAAAGAGGTGACGATCGAGGACCAAGGTCAATTATGACCAACCTAAAGTGACATTCCAAAACTGAGGTCAATTCTTGCCTAAAAGAGGTAACTCCCGAGGAACGAGGTCAATTATAACCTAACTAAGGTGACAATTTAAGACCGAGGTCAATTCCTACCTAAAAAGGTGATGTCCGAGAATCGAGACCAATTCTGACCTAACTGAGTTGACTATCCAAGAACAAGGTTAATTACGACCTAAAAAGGGAGACAATCGAGGATTGAGGTCAATTATGACCTAACTGAGGTGATGATCCAAGATCGATACTAATTTTGACCTAAAAGATAAGAGGATCGAGGATCGAGGTCAATTATGACCTACCTTAGGTAAAGATCCGAGATCGAAGTCAATTTTGACCTAACTAAGGTGACGATCTAAGACCAAGGTCAATTATGACCTAAAAGAGGTGACGACTGAGGATCGAGATCAATTCTGACCTAACTGAGGTGACGATCCAAGACCGAGGTCAATTCGGAACTAAAAGGGCTAAAAATCATGGATCGGGGTCAATTCAGACCTAACTAAGGTGACGATCCATGACCAATGTCAATTCTGACCTAACTTGGGTGACAATGCAAGACCAAGGTCAATTATGACATAAAATACGTGACGATCGAGGATTGATATCAATTCTAACCGAAACTGAGTTGATGATCTAAGAACGAGGTTAATTTTGATGTAGAAGGGGTGGCGATCGAGGATCGAGGTCAATTCGAACCTAACTAGGATGATGATCTAAAATCGAGGTCAATTCTGATAAAAAAGAACTGAAGACCGAGAACTGAGGTCAATTATGACCTACTTAAGGTATTGATCCAATACTGAGGTCAATTTTTACATAAAAGAGGTGATGACCGAGGACCGAGGTCAATTCTGACCTAAATGAGGTGACGATCCAATATCGGGGTCAATTCTAACCTAAAAGAGGTGACGAACGAGGACTAATGTCAATTTTGACCTGACTGAGGTGACGATCCAAGGTCGTGGTCAATTCTGACATAAAAGAGGTGACGATCGAGGATCGACATCAATTCTGACCTAACTGAGGTGACGATCCAAGACCAAGGTCAATTCTGACCTAAAAGAGGTGACGATCGAGGAACGAGGACAATTCTAACCTTAATGAGGTGAAGGCCGAAGACCGAGGTCAATTCTGACCTAAAAGAGGTGATGACTAAAGGTCGAGTTCAATTCTGACCTAATTGACATGAGGATCCAAGATGAAGGTCAATCCTAACCTAAATGCGGTAACAACCGAGGATCGAGATTAATCATGACCTAACTGAGGTGTCAATCTAAGATTGAAGTCAATTTTGACCTAAAAGGGGTGACGATTAAGGATCGAGGTCAATTAGCACCTAACTGGGGTGCTGATCCAAGACCGAGATCAATTCTAGTAAAAAAGAATTAAGAGGTGACAATTGAGGAACGAGGTCAATTATAACCTAATTGAGGTGACGATCCAAGACTGAGGTCAATTCTGAGCTAAAAGAGGTGACAACTGAGGATCGAGATCAATTTTGAACAAACTAAGATGACAATCCAAGACCAAGGTCAATTTTTACCTAAATGGGGTAATAATCAAGGACCAAAGTCATATCTGACCTAACTGAGGTGAAGATCTAAGACTGAGGTCAATTCTAACCTATAACGGGTGAGGATCGAGGACAGAGTCAATTATGACCTACCTAAGGTGACGGTCCAAGACCGAAGTCAATTTTGACCTAAAACAGGTGATGATCGAGGAACGAGGTCAATTATGACCTAACTGAGGTGACGATCCAAGACCAAGGTCAATTCTGACATAAAAGTGGTGACGATCGACGATCGAGATCAATTTTGAACTAATTGAGTTGATGATCCAAGATCGAGGTCAACTCTGACCAAACTGTGGGGACGATTCAATATCGAGTTCAATTATGACCTAAAAGAGGTGATGACTTAGGACTGAGGTCTATTATGACCCATATAAGTTGACGATCCAAGACTGAGGTCAACTTTTATCTTAAAGCAGTTACGACTGAGGAACGAGATATTTTTTGACCTAACTGAGGTGACGATCCAACACCAAGATCAATTTTCACCTGAAAGAGGTGACGACCGGGGTTCGAGTTCAATTTTGACCAAACTGGGGTGACGATCCAAAAATGAGGTCAATTATAACCTACAAGAGGTGATGATCGAGGACTGAGGTCAATTCTTACCGAGCTGAGGTGACGATCCAAGATCAAGGTTAATTTTTACCTTAAAAAGGTGACGACTGAGGACCGAGGTCAATTCAGACCTAACAGAGGTGACGATATATGACCATGGTCAACTCTAACTTAAAAGAGGTGACGACAGAAGATCGAGGTCAATTATGACCTAACTGAGGTGACGATCAAAGATGGTGGTAAATTCTGACGTAAAAGAGGTGACGATCGAGTATCGAGATCAATTCTGACCTGACTGAGGTGATGATCCTAGACTGAGGTCAATTCTGACGTAAAAGAGGTGACGATCTAGTACATTCTGACCTAAAAGAGTTGACGACCGAGGACTGAGGTCAATTCTGACCTAACTTTGGTGACGATCCAAGACCGAGGTCAATTCTGACCTAAAATAGTTAACGAGTGAGGATCGAGGTCAATTCTGACCTAATTGAGGAGACGATCCAAGAATGAGGTCAATTCCGACCTAAAAGAGGTGACGACCGAGGAATGAGGTCAATTATGACCTAACTGAGGTGACTATATAATAGCGAGATCAATTTTTACCTAAAAGAGGTGATGATTGAAGACTGAGGTCAATTCTGACTTAAAAGAGGTGATAATCTAAGGTCGAGGTCAATTCTGACCTAAAAGAGGTGATGAGTGAGTATCGAGATCAATTCTGACCTAACTGTTGTGATGATCCAAGACCGAGGTTAATTCTGACCAAAAAGAGTTGACGATCGAGGATCGAGGTCAATTCTGACCTAACCCGGGGACGATCAAAGAACGGGGTCAATTCCAACCTAAAAGAGGTGAGGATCGAGGACTGAGGTCAATTATGACCTACCTAAGGTGACGATCCGAGACCGAGATCAATTTTGACATAAAAGAGGTGACGACTGAGGAATGAGGACAATTCTGACCTAACTAAGGACACTATCCAAGACCGAGGTCAATTCTAACCTAAAATAGGTGACGATCGAGGATCGAGGTCAATTCTGACCAAACTGAGGTGACGATCCAAGACCGAGGTTAATTGTAACAACAAAGAGGTGACGATCAAGGACCGAGGTCAAATCTGACCTAACTGAGTTGACAATCTAATACCGAGGTTAATTCTGACCAAAATGAAGTGATGATCGAGGACCGAGGTCAATTATAACTTACCTAAGGTATCTATCCAAGACTAAGGTCAATTTTTACCTAAAAGAAGTGACCACCGAGGAACGAGGTCAATTTTGACCTAACTGAGGTGACGATCCACGATCGATGTCAATTTTGACCTTAAAAAGTGACAATCGATGACCGAGGTCAATTCTGATCGGATCGAGGTGACGATCCAAGGCCGAGGTCAATTCTAACCTAGGAGAGGTGATGATCGGGAACCGACGTCAATTTCGACCTAATTGAGGTGACGATCCAAGACCCAGGTCAATTCTAACTTAAAAGAGCCGATGACCAAGGAACGAGGACAATTCTAACCTAACTGAGGTGACGACCCAAGATCGGGGTCAACTCTTACCTAAAAGAGGTGACGATCGAGGACCGAGGTCAATTATGACCTACCTAAGGTATTGATCCAAGACTGAGGTGAATTTTTACCTAAAAGAGGTGACCACCGAGGAACGACGTCAATTTTGACCTAACTGGGGTGACGATCCAAGATCGAGGTAAATTTTGACCTAAAAGAGGTGACGACTGAGGAACGAGGTCAATTCTAACCTAACTAAGGTGACAATCCATGACCAAGGTCAATTATGACCTAAACGAGGTGATGAATGAAGACCGAGGTCAATTATGACCAAACAGAGGTTATGATCCAAGATCGAGGTCGATTCTGACCTAAAAGAGGGGATGAATGAGTACCGAGATCAATTCTTACCTAACTGAGGTGACGATCCAAGACCGAGGTCAATTCTGACCAAATAGAGTTGACGACCGAGGATAAAGATCAATTGCGACCTAACTTGTGTGACAATCGAACAACGGGGTCAATTCCAACCTAAAAGCGGTGAGGATCAAGGATCGGGGTCAATTATGACCTACCTAAGGTGACGATCCACAATCCAGGTCAATTTTGACCTAAAAGAGGTGACAATCGAGGAATGAGGACAATTCTGACCTAACTGAGGACACTATCCAAGACCGAGGTTAATTCTAACCTAAAATAGGTGATGATCGAGGATCGAGGTCAATTCTAACCAAACTGAGGTGACGATCCAAGACCGAGGTTAATTGTAACAAAAAAGAGGTGACGATTAAGGACCGAGGTCGATTCTGACCTAACTAAGGTGACAATCCAATACTGAGGCCAATTCTAACCAAAAATAAGTGAAGATCGAGGGTCGAGGTTAATTATGACCTACCTAAGTCATCGATCCAAGTCTGAGGTCAATTTTTACCTAAAAGAGGTGACCACCGAGGAACGAGGTCAATTTTGACATAACTGAGGTGACGATCTAAGATCGATGTCAATTATGACCTTAAAGACCGAGGTCAATTCTGACCTGATTGAGGTGATAATCCAAGGTTGAGGTCAATTCTAACCAAGAAGAGGTGACGATCGGGGATCGACGTTAATTTTGACCTAATTGAGGTGAAGATCTATGGCCAAGGTCAATTCTAACCTAAACGATGTGACGATCGAGGAAAGAGGTCAATTATATCCTAACTGAGGTGAGGATCCAAGACCAAGGCCAATTTTGACCTAAAAGAGGTGACGACTGAAGACCGAGGTCAATTCTTACCTAACTGATGTGACGATCCAAAACCGAGGTCAATTCTGATCTAAAAGCGACGACGACCGAGGGGCGAGGTCAATTCTGACCTAACTGAGGTGATGATCAAAGACAAAGGTCAATTCTAAACTAAAAGAGTTGACGATCGAGGACCAAGGTCAATTATGACCAACCTAAGGTGACATTCCCAAAACTGAGGTCAATTTTTTCCTAAAAGAGGTAACTCCCGAGGAACGAGGTCAATTATAACCTAACTCAGGTGACAATCCAAGACCGAGGGCAATTGTTACCTAAAAAGGTGATGTCCGAGAATCGAGATCAATTCTGACCTAACTGAGGTGACGATCCTAGGTCGTGGTCAATTCTTACATAAAAGAGGTGACAATCGAGGATCGACATCAATTCTGACCTAACTGAGGTGACGATCCAAGACCAAGATCAATTCTGACCTAAAAGAGGTGACGACCAAGGAACGAGGACAATTCTAACCTTAATGAGGTGAAGGCACAAGATCGAGGTCAATTCTGACCTAAAAGAGGTGACGACTAAAGGTCGAGTTCAATTCTGACCTAACTGACATGAGGATCCAAGATGAAGGTCAATCCTAACCTAAATGCGGTAAGAACCGAGGATCGAGATTAATTATTACCTAACTCAGGTGTCAATCTAAGATTGAAGTCAATTTTGACCTAAAAGGGGTGACGATTAAGGATCGAGGTCAATTAGGACCTAACTAGGGTGATGATCTAAGACCGAGGTGAATTCTGATAAAAAAGAATTAACGACCGAGGATCGAGGTCAATTATAACCTACATAAGACATCTATCCAAGACCGGGGTCAGTTTTTACCTAAAAGAGGTGAAAATTGAAGAACGAGGTCAATTCTAACCAAATTGAGGTGACGATCCAAGATCGAGGTCAATTCTGAGCTAAAAGAGGTGATAACTAAGGATCGAGATCAATTATGAACAAACTAAGTTGATGGTCGAAGACCAATGTCAATTTTGACCTAAAAGGGGTGGCAATCGAGGACCGAAGTCATTTCTGACCTAACTGAGGTGAAGATATAAGACTGAGGTCAATTCTGACCTATAACAGGTGAGGATCGAGGACTGAGTCAATTATGACCTAACTAAGGTAACGATCTGAGACCGAAGTTAATTTTGACACAAAACAGGTGACGACCGAGGAACGAGGTCAATTCTGACCTAACTGAGGTGACGATCCAAGGCTAAGGCCAATTTTGACATAAAAGTGGTGACGATCGACGACCGAGATCAATTCTGAACTAATTGAGGTGATGATCCAAGATTGAGGTAAATTTTGACCAAACTGTGGTGATGATTCAAGATCGAGGTCAATTATGACCTAAAAGAGGTGACGGCTTAGGACTGAGATCTATTATGACCCACCTAAGTTGACGATCCAAGTCAAAGGTCAACTTTTATCTTAAAGCGATTATGATCGAGGAATGAGATATTTTCTGACCTAACTGAGCTGATGATCCGAGATCGAGGTCAATTTTCACGTGAAAGAGGTGACGATCGGGGACCGAGGTCAATTTTGACCAAACTGGGGTGATACTCCAAAAATGAGGTCAATTATGACCTACAAGAGGTGACAATCGAGGACTCGGGTCAATTCTTAACTAACTGAAGTGATGATCTAAGATCGAGGCCCATTCTATCCTAATAGAGGTGACGATCGTAGATGAGGTTAACCTAACTGAGGTGACGATCCAAGATCAAGGTTAATTTTGACCATAAAAAGGTGACGACTGAGGACCGAGGTCAACTCTAAACTAACTGAGACGATATATGACCGAGGTCAACTCTGACCTAAAAGAGGTGATGACAGAAGACCGAGGTCAATTATGACCTAACTGAGGTGACGATCAAAGACGGAGGTCAATTCTTACATAAAAGAGGTGACGACCGAGTACCGAGATCAATTCTAGCCTAACTGAGGTGACGATCCAAGACTGAGGTCAATTCTGACCTAAAGGAGTTGACGACCGAGGACTGAGGTCAATTCTGACCTAACTTTGGTGACGATCCAAGACCGAGGTCAATTTTGACCTAAAATAGTTGACGAGCGAGGACCGAGGTCAATTCTGACCTAACTGAGGAGACAAGCCAAGAATGAGGTCAATTTTGACCTAAAAGAGGTGACGACCGAGGAATGAGGTCAATTATGACCTAACTGAGGTGACTATCCAGGACCGAGCTCAATTTTTACCTAAAAGATGTGAAATTTGAGGATCGAGGTCAATTCTAACCTAACTAAGGTGACAATCCATGATCGAGGTCAATTATGACCTAAAAGAGGTGATGACTAAAGACCAAGGTCAATTCTGACCTAAGAGAGGTGATAATCAAAGGCCGAGGTCAATTCTAACCTAAAAGAGGTGATGCCCGAGTAGCGAGATCAATTCTGACCTAACTGAGGTGATGATCCAAGACCGAGGTTAATTCTGACCAAAAAGAATTAACGATCGAGGACCAACGTCAATTCTGACCTAAACCGAGGACGATCAAAGAACGGGGTTAATTCCAACCTAAAAGAGGTGAGCATCGAGGACTGAGGTCAATTATGACCTACCTAAGGTGACGATCCGATACCGAGGTCAATTTTGATCTAAAATAGGTGACGACCGAGGAATGAGGTCAATTCGGACCTAACTGAGGAGACTATCCAATACCAAGGCCAATTCTAACCTAAAATAGGTGACGATCGAGGATCGAGGTCAATTATGTCCTAACTGAGATGATGATCCAAGGCCGAGGTCAATTGTAACAAAAAAGAGGTCGTGATCAAGGACCGAGGTCAATTCTGACCTAACTGAGGTCACAAGACAATACCGACGTCTATTCTGACCATATAGAAGTGACGACCGAGAACCGAGGTCAATTATGGCCTTCCTAAGGTATCAATCCAAGACTGAGGTCAATTTTTTTACCTAAAATAGGTGACCAGCGAGGAACGAGGTCCATTTTGACCTAACTGAGGTGACGATCCAAGATCGATGTCAATTTTGACCTTAAAAAGTGACGATTGATGACCGAGTTCAATGCTAACATAGGCCGAGGTCAATTCTAACATAGAAGAGGTGACGATCAGGAACTGACATCAATTCTGACATAATTGAGGTGACGATCCAAGACCCAGGTCAATTCTAACTTAAAAGAGGCGACGACCAAGGAACGAGGGCAATTCTAACCTAACTGAGGTGACGACCCAAGATTGGGGTCAACTCTTACCTAAAAGAGGTGACGATCGAGGACCGAGGTCAATTATGACCTACCTAAGGTATCAATCCAAGACTGAGGTCAATTTTTACCTAAAAGAGGTGACCACCGAGGAACGATGTCAATTTTGACCTAACTGGGGTGACGATCCACGATTGAGGTCAAGTTTGACCTAAAAGAGGTGACGACTGAGGACCGAGGTCAATTATAACCTAAATAAGGTTACAATCCATGAACGAGGTCAATTATGACCTAAACGAGGTGATGAATGAAGACCGATGTCAATCTGACCTAACAGAGGTGATGATCTAAGACCGAGATCAATTCTGACCTAAAAAAGGTGATAACCGAGTATCGAGATCAATTATGACCTAACTGAGGTGACTATCCAAGACTGAGGTCAATTCTGACCTAAAAGAGTTTACGACGAAGGCCTGAGGTCAATTACGACCTAATTTGGGTGACGAACAAAGAACGGGGTCAATTCCAACCTAAAAGAGGTGAGGATCGAGCATCGGGATCAATTTTGACCTACCTAAGGTGACGATCCGCGATCGAGGTCAATTTTGACCTAAAAGAGATGACGATCGAGGAATGAGGACAATTCTAACCTAACTGAGGAGACTATCCAAGACCGAGGTCAATTATAACCTAAAATAGGTGATGATCGAGGGTCGAGGTCAATTCTGACCTAACTGAGGTGACGATCCAAGACCGAAGTCAATTCAGACCTAAAAGGGCTGAAAATCATGGATCGGGGTCAATTCAGACCTAACTGAGGTGACGATCCAAGACCAATGTCAATTTCGACCTAACTTGGGTGAGGATCCAAGACCAAGGTCAATTCTGACATAAAATACATGACGATCGAGCATTGAGATCAATTCTAACGGAAACTGAGGTGATGATCCAAGAACGAGGTTAATTTTGACGTAGAAGGGGTGGCGATCGAGGATCGAGGTCAATTCGAACCTAACTGGGCTGATGATCTAAGATCGAGGTCAATTCTGATCAAAAAGAACTGACGACCAAGAACAGAGGTCAATTATGACCTACTTAAGGTATCGATCCAATACTGAGGTCAATTTTTACATAAAAGAGGTGATGACCGAGGACCGAGGTCAATTCTGACCTAAATGAGGTGACGATCCAATATCGGGGTCAATTCTAACCTAAAAGAGGTGACGAACGAGGACCAAGGTCAATTTTGACCTGACTGAGGTGACGATCCAAGGTCATGGTCAATTCTGACATAAAAGAGGTGACGATCGAGGATCGACATCAATTCTGACCTAACTGAGGTGACAATCCAAGACCAAGGTCAATTCTGACCTAAAAGAGGTGACGACTGAGGAACGAGGACAATTCTAACCTTAATGAGGTGAAGGCCGAAGATCGAGGTCAATTCTGACCTAAAAGAGGTGACGACTAAAGATCGAGTTCAATTCTTACCTAACTGACATGAGGATCCAAGATGAAGGTCAATCCTAACCTAAATGCGGTAACAACCGAGGATCGAGATTAATTATGATCTAACTGAGGTGTCAATCTAAGATTGAAGTCAATTTTGACCTAAAAGGGGTGACGATTAAGGATCGAGGTCAATTAGGACCTAACTAGGGTGATGATCTAAGACCGAGGTGAATTCTGATAAAAAGAATTAACGATCGAGGATCGAGGTCAATTATAACCTAAATAAGACATCTATCCAAGACCGGGGTCAATTTTTACCTAAAAGAGGTGAAAACTGAAGAACGAGGTCAATTCTAACCAAATTGAGGTGACGATCCAAGATCGATGTCAATTCTGAGCTAAAAGAGGTGATAACTAGGGATCGAGATCAACTCTGAACAAACTGAGTTGATGGTCCAAGACCAAGGTCAATTTTGACCTAAAAGGGGTGGCAATCGAGGACCGAAGTCATTTCTGACCTAACTGAGGTGAAGATATAAGATTGAGGTCAATTCTGACCTATAACAGGTGAGGATGGAGGACTGAGTCAATTATGACCTAACTAAGGTAACGATCTGAGACCGAAGTTAATTTTGACACAAAACAGGTGCGATCGAGGAACGAGGTCAATTCTGACCTAACTGAGGTGACGATCCAAGGCTAAGGCCAATTTTGACATAAAAGTGGTGACGATCGACGACCGAGATTAATTCTGAACTAATTGAGGTGATGATCCAAGATTGAGGTCAATTTTGACCAAACTGTGGTGATGATTCAAGATCGAGATCAATTATGACCTAAAAGAGGTGACGGCTTAGGACTGAGATCTATTATGACCCACCTAAGTTGACGATCCAAGTCAAAGGTCAACTTTTATCTTAAAGCGATTATGATCGAGGAACGAGATATTTTCTGACCTAACTGAGCTGATGATCCGAGACCGAGGTCAATTTTCACCTGAAAGAGGTGACGATCGGGGACCGAGGTCAATTTTGACCAAAATGGGGTGATACTCCAAAAATGAGGTCAATTATGACCTACAAGAGGTGACAATCGAGGACTCAGGTCAATTCTTACCTAACTGAAGTGACGATCTAAGATCGAGGTCCATTCTATCCTAATAGAGGTGACGATCGTAGATGAGGTTAACCTAACTGAGGTGACGATCCAAGATCAAGGTTAATTTTGACCATAAAAAGGTGACGACTGAGGACCGAGGTCAATTCTGACCTAACTGAGACGATATATGACTGAGGTCAACTCTGACCTAAAAGAGGTGATGACAGAAGACCGAGGTCAATTATGACCTAACTGAGGTGACGATCAAAGACGGAGGTCAATTCTTTCATAAAAGAGGTGACGATCGAGTACCGAGATCAATTCTAGCCTAACTGAGGTGACGATCCAAGACTGCGGTCAATTTTGACCTAAAGGAGTTGACGACCGAGGACTGAGGTCAATTCTTACCTAACTTTGGTGACGATCCAAGACCGAGGTCAATTCTGACCTAAAATAGTTGACGAGCTAGGACCGAGGTCAATTCTGACCTAACTGAGGAGACGATCCAAGAATGAGGTCAATTTTGACCTAAAAGAGGTGACGACCGAGGAATGAGGTCAATTATGACCTAACTGAGGTGACTATCCAAGACCAAGCTCAATTTTTACCTAAAAGATGTGAAATTTGAGGATCGAGGTCAATTCTAACCTAACTGAGGTGGCAATCCATGATCGAGGTCAATTATGACCTAAAAGAGGTGATGACTAAATACGAAGGTCAATTCTGACCTAAGAAAGGTGATAATCAAAGGCCGAGGTCAATTCTAACCTAAAAGAGGTGATGCCCGAGTACCGAGATCAATTCTGACCTAACTGAGGTGATGATCGAAGACCGAGGTTAATTCTGACCAAAAAGAGTTAACGACCGAGGACCAATGTCAATTCTGACCTAAACCGGGGACGATCAAAGAACGGGGTTAATTCCAACCTAAAAGAGGTGAGCATCGAGGACTGAGGTCAATTATGACCTACCTAAGGTGACGATCCGATACCGACGTCAATTTTGATCTAAAATAGGTGACGACCGAGGAATGAGGTCAATTCGGACCTAACTGAGGAGACTATCCAAGACCAAGGCCAATTCTAACCTAAAATAGGTGACGATCGAGGATCGAGGTCAATTCTGTCCTAACTGAGGTGACGATCCAAGGCCGAGGTCAATTGTAACAAAAAAGAGGTCACGATCAAGGACCGAGGTCAATTCTGACCTAACTGAGGTGACAATACAATACCGACGTCTATTCTGACCATATAGAAGTGACGACCGAGAACCGAGGTCAATTATGGCCTTCCTAAGGTATCAATCCAAGACTGAGGTCAATTTTTTACCTAAAATAGGTGACCAGCGAGGAACGAGGTCAATTTTGACCTAACTGAGGTGACGATCCAAGATCGATGTCAATTTTGACCTTAAAAAGTGACGATTGATGACCGAGTTCAATGCTAACATAGGCCGAGGTCAATTATAACATAGAAGAGGTGACGATCAGGAACTGACATCAATTCTGACATAATTGAGGTGACTATCCAAGACCCAGGTCAATTCTAACTTAAACGAGGCGACGACCAAGGAACGGGGACAATTCTAACCTAACTGAGGTGATGACCCAAGATTGGGGTCAACTCTTACCTAAAAGAGGTGACGATCGAGGACCGAGGTCAATTATGACCTACCTAAGGTATCAATCAAAGACTGAGGTCAATTTTTACCTAAAAGAGGTGACCACCGAGGAACGATGTCAATTTTGACCTAACTGGGGTAACCATCCACGATTGAGGTCAATTTTGACCTAAAAGAGGTGATGACTGAGGACCGAGGTCAATTATAACCTAAATAAGGTGACAATCCTTGAACGAGGTCAATTATGACCTAAACGAGGTGATGAATGAAGACCGATGTCAATTCTGACCTAACAGAGGTGATGATCTAAGACCGAGATCAATTCTGACCTAAAAAGGTGATAACCGAGTATCGAGATCAATTCTGACCTAATTGAGGTGACTATCCAAGACTGAGGTCAATTCTGACCTAAAAGACTTTACGACGAAGGACTGAGGTCAATTACGACCTAATTTGGGTGACGAACAAAGAATGGGGTCAATTCCAACCTAAAAGAGGTGAGGATCGAGCATCGGGATCAATTTTGACCTACCTAAGGTGACGATCTGCGATCGAGGTCAATTTTGACCTAAAAGAGGTGACGATCAAGGAATGAGGACAATTCTGACCTAACTGAGGAGACTATCCAAGAGCGAGGTCAATTCTAACCTAAAATAGGTGATGATCGAGGATCGAGGTCAATTCTGACCTAACTGAGGTGACGATCCAAGACCGAAGTTAATTGTAATAAAAAAGTGGTGACGATCAAGGACCGAGGTCAATTCTAACCAAAAAGAAGTGAATATCAAGGCCCGAGGTTAATTATGACCTACCTAAGGTATCGATCCAAGTCTGAGGTCAATTTTTACCTAAAATAGGGGACCACCGAGGAACAAGGTCAATTTTGACCTAACTGAGGTGATGATCTAAGATCGATGTTAATTTTGACCTTAAACAGGTGATGATCGATGGCCGAGGTTAATTCTGACCTGATCGAGGTGAGGATCCATGGTTGAGGTATATTCTAACCAAGAAGAGGTGACGATCAGGGACTGACGTTAATTTTGAGCTAATTGAGGTGAAGATCCATGACCAAGGTCAATTCTAACCTAAACGATGTGACGATAGAGGAACAAGGTCAATTCCATCCTAACTGAGGTGATGATCCAAGACCAACGTCAATTTTGGTCTAAAAGCTGTGACGACCGAGGGCCGAGTTCAATTCTGACCTAACTGAGGTGACGATCCAAGATAAAGGTCAATTCTAAACTAAAAGAGGTGACGATCGAGGACCAAAGTCAATTATGACCAACCTAAGGTGACATTCCAAAACTAAGGTCAATTTTTGCCTAAAAGAGGTAATTCCCGAGGAACGAGGTCAATTATAACCTAACTGAGGTGACAATCCAATACCGAGGTCAATTCTTACCTAAAAAGGTGATGTTCGAGAATCGAAATCAATTCTGACCTAACTGAGGTGACTATCCAAGACCAAGTTTAATTATGACCTAAAAAGGGACACGATCAGAGATTGAGGTCAATTATGACCTAACTGAGGGGATGATCTAAGATCGATATTAATTCTGACCTAAAAGATATGAGGATCGAAAACCGAGGACTGAGGTCAATTATGACCTACCTTAGGTAAAGATCCAAGATCGAAGTCAATTTTAACCTAACTGAGGTGATGATCTGAGACCAAGGTGATGACCTAAAAGAGGTGATGACCGAGGAATGAGGTCAATTCTGACCTAAAAGAGGTGATGATCAAGGAATGAGGTCAATTATGACCTAACTGAGGTGATTATCCAAGACCGAGGTCAATTTGGACCTAAAAGAGGTGACGACTGAGGACCGAGGTCAATTATATCCTAACTAAGGTGACAATCCATGACCGAGGTCAATTATGACCTAAATGAGGTGATGAATGAAGACAGAGGTCAATTCTAACCTAACAGAGGTTATTATCTAAGACCGACGTCGATTCTGACCTAAAAGAGGTGATGACTGAGTACCGAGATCAATTCTGTCCTAACTAAGGTGACGATTCAAGACCGAGGTTAATTCTGACCAAAAAGAGTTGACGACCGAGGATAAAGATCAATTGCGACCTAACTTATGTGACAATCGAAGAACGGGGTCAATTCCAACCTAAAAGAGGTGAGGATCGAGGATCGGGGTCAATTATGACCTACCTAACGTGACGATCTGCGACCGAGGTCAATTTTGATCTAAAAGAGGTGACGATCGAGGAATGAGGACAATTCTGACCTAACTGAGGAGACTATCCATAACCAAGGTTATTTTTAACCTAAAATAGGTGATGATCGAAGATCGAGGTCAATTCTGACCTAATTGAGGTGACGATCCAAGACCGAGGTCAATTGTAACAAAAAAGTGGTGACGATCAAGGATCGAGGTCAATTCTGACCTAACAGAGGTGACAATCCAATATCGAGGTAAATTTTAACCAAAAAGAAGTGAATATCGAGGCCCGAGGTTAATTATGACCTACCTAAGGTATCAATACAAGTCTGAGGTCAATTTTTACCTAAAAGAGGTGACCACCGAGGAACAAGGTCAATTTTGACCTAACTGAGGTGACGATCTAAGATCGATGTTAATTCTGACCTTAAACAGGTAACGATCGATGGCTGATGTCAATTCTGACCTGATCGAGGTGATGATCCATGGTTAAGGTAAATTCTAACCAAGAAAAGGTGACGATCGGGGACCGACATTAATTCGTACCTAATTGAGGTGAAGATCGGTGACCAAGGTCAATTCTAACCTAAAAGATATGACGACCGAGGACCGAGGTCAATTCTGGCCTAACTGAGGTGATGATCCAAGACAAAGGTCAATTCTGACCTAAAAGAGGTGACGATTGAGGACGGAAGTCAATTATGACCAACCTAAGGTGACATTCCATGACAGAGGTCAATTTTTACCTAAAAGAGGTGACGACCGAGGCACGAGGTCAATTTTGACCTAAGTGAGGTGACGATCTAAGACCAAGTTCAATTCTGACCTAAAAGAGGTGACGGCCGAGGATCGAGATCAATTCTGAGCTAACTGAGGTGACGATGCAATATCGAGGTCAGTTCTGACCTAAAAGAGATGACGATTAAGGACTGAGGTCAATTCTGACCTAACTGGGGTGAACATCCAAGACCAAGGTCAATTCTAACCTAACTTTGGTGACGATTGAAGAATGGGGTCAATTTGTACCAAAAAGAGGGGAGGACTGAGGACCGAGGTCAGTTATGACCTACCAAAGGTGATGATCCAAGATCGAGGTCAATTTTAACCTAAAATAGGTGAAGAGCGAGGAACGAGGTCAATTTTGTCCTAACTGAGATGAGGATCCAAGACCACGGTCCATTATGACCTAAAAGAGGTGATGACCAAGGATCGAGATCAATTCTTGCCTAACTGAGGTGATGATCCAAGACGAGGTTAATTCTGGCATAAAGGAGGTGACGACCGTGGACTGAGATCAATTCTGACCTAATAGAGGTGACGATCCAAGACGGAGGTTAATTCTGATGTAAAAGAGGTGACAACTGAGGACCGATGTCAATTATGACCTACCTATGGTGACAATCCAAGACTGAGGTCAATTTTTACCTAAAAAAGGTGACGACCGAGGAACGAGGTCAATTCTGAGAGTACAAAGGTGATGATCCAAGACCGAGGTCAATTCTAACCTGTAAGAGGTAACGATCAAGGACCGAGATTAATTCAAACCTAACTGAGGTGAGGATCCAAGACTGTGGTCAATTCTGACCTAGAAGATGTGACGAATGAGTACTGAGGTAAATTAGGACCTAACTAAGTTAACGATCCAAGATCGATGTCAATTATGTCCTAAAAGAGGTGACGACTGAGGACAGAGGTAAATTGTGACCTAACTGAGGTGAGGATCCAAGATCGAGGTTAATTCTGAGCTAGAAGAGGTAAGGACTGAAGACCAAGGTCAATTCTGACCTAATTGAGGTGAGGATCTAAGACCCAGGTCAATTCTGACCTAACTGAGTGGATGATCCATTGCCTACGTTAATTTTGACATAAAAGAGGTGATGATCGAGGACCAAGATTAATTCTGACCTAACTGAGGTGATGATCTAAGATCGAGGTCAATTCTAACCTAAAACAGGTGATGATCGAGGACCGAGGTCAATTCTAAGTTCACAGTCCAAGACCGATGTCAATTTTGACCTAAAATTGGTGATGACCAAGGACGGAAGTGAATTCTGACCTAACTGAGGGGATAATCAAATGTTGACGTCAATTCTGCCCTAAAAGAGGTGACGATCGAGGATCAAGGTCAATTTTGACCTCACTGAGGTGGCGATCCAAGACCAAGGTCAATTTTTACCTAAAAGATGTGACGATCGAGGATCGGTTTCAATTCTGACCTACCTAAGGTGACGATCCTAGATCGGGGTCAATTTTGACATAAAAGAGGTGACGAGCAAGGAACAAGGTCAATTCTGACCTAACGGAGGTGACGATCCAAGATCTATGTCAATTCTGACCTTAAAGATGTGACGATCGATCTGATCGAGGTGATGATCCAAGGTCGAGATCACTTCTAAACTAGAAGAGGTGAAGATCGGGAACCGACGTCAATTCTGACCTAATTGAGGTGAAGATCCGTGACGAAGGTCAATTCTAACCTAAAAGATATGACGACCGAGGAACGAGGTCAATTCTAACCTAACTGAGGTGAGGATCCAAGACCAAGGTCAATTCTGACCTAAAAGAGGTGACGACTGAAGACCGAGGTCAATTCTGACCCAACTGATGTGATGATCCAAAATCGATGTCAATTTTGATCTAAAAGCGGCGACGACCGAGGACCGAGGTCAATTCTGACCTAACTGATGATCCAAGACAAAGGTCAATTCTGACCTAAAAGAGGTGACGATCAAGGACCGAGGTCAATTATGACCAACCTAAGGTGGCATTCCAAGATCGAGGTTAATTTTTTCCTAACAGAGGTGATGATCGGGGAATGAGGTCAATTATAACCTAACTTGGGTGACGATCAAAGATCAAGGTCAATTTTAACCTAAAAAAGCTGATAACCAAGGATCAAGATCAATTCCGATTTAACTGAGGTAACGATCCAAGATCGAGGTCAATTATGACCTAAAAAGGGAGACGATCGAGGATTGAGGTCAATTATGACTTAACTGAGGTGATGATCCAAGATCGATATTAATTCTGACCTAAAACATGTGAGGATCGAGGACTGAGGTCAATTATGACCTACCTTAGATAAATATCCAAGATCGAAGTCAATTTTGACCTAAAACAAGTGACGACCGAGGAAAGAGGTCAATTTTGACCTAAGTGAGGTGACGATCTAAGACCTAGGTCAATTCAGACCTAAAAGAGGTGAAGGCCGAGGATCGAGATCAATCTTGAACTAACTAAGGTTACGATCTAAGATCGAGGTCAATTCTTACCTAAAAGAGCTGAAGATTGAGGACCGAGGTCAATTCTGACCTAACAGAGGTGACGATCTAAGACCAATGTCAATTCTAACCTAACTTGGGTGACGATCGAAGAACGGGGTCAATTCCTACCAAAAAGAGGGGACGACCGAGGACTGTGATCAATTATGACCTACTGAAGGTGACGATCCAAGACCAAAGTCAATTTTGACCTAAAATAGGCGACGGTCGAGGGACGAGGTCAATTTTGACCTAACTGAGGTGAGGATCCAAGACCAAGGTCAATTATGACCTAAAAGAGGTGATGACCGAGAATCGAGATCAATTCTTGTCTAACTGAGGTGATGATCTAAGACCGAGGTTAATTCTGACATAAAGGAGGTGACGATGATGGACTGAGGTCAATTATGACCTAACACAGGTGACGACCCAAGACGAAGGTCAATTCTGACGTAAAAGAGGTGACGACTGAGGATTGAGGTCAATTATGACCTACCTGTGGTGACAATCCAAGACTGAGGTCTATTTTTACCTAAATAATGTGATGACCAAGGAACGAGGTCGATTCTGACAGTACTGAAGTGACGATCCAAGACCGAGGTCAATTCTAACCTATAAGGGGTGACTATCAAGGACCGAGGTGAATTCAGACCTAACTGGGGTAATGATCCAAGACTGTGGTCAGTTCTGACCTAAAAGAGGTGACGATCGAGAACCGAGGTCAATTAAGACATAAATAAGGTGACGATCCAAGACCAAAGTCAATTATGACTTAAAGAGGTGCCGACAGAGGACAAAGGTTAATTATGACCTAACTGATGTGACGATCCAAGATCAAGGTCAATTCGGACCTAAAAGAGGTAGGGACTGAAGACTAAGGTCAATTCTGACCTAACTGAGGTGACGATCTAAGACGGAAGTCAATTATGACCTAAAGGAGGTGATGATCGAGGATGGAAGTCAATTCTGACCTAACCGAGGGGATGATCCAATGCCGACATTAATTCTGACATAAAATAGGGGACGACCGAGGAATGAGGTCAATTCTGACCTAACTAAGGTGACCATCTAAGACCGAGGTCAATTTTGACCTCACTGAGGTGAAAATCTAAGACCGAAGTAAATTCTGACCTAAAAGAGGTGATGATCGAGGACCGACGTCAATTCTATCCTACCTAAGGTGACGTTCCCAGGTCGAGGTCAATTTTGACCTAAAACAGGTGACTACCGATGAACGAGGTCAATTCTGACCTAACTAAGGTGACCATTTAACATTGAGGTCAATTCTGACCTAAAAGAGGGGACGATCAAGGATTGAGATCAATTATTACCTACCCGAGGTGAGGATCCATAACCGAGGCCAATTCTAACCTAAAAGAGGTGACGATCAAGGGCCGAGGTAAATTCTGACCTAATTGAGGTGACTATACAATACTGAGGTCAATTTTAACCTAAAAGAGGTGACAATCGAGGAATGAGGTCAATTTGGGCCTAACTGAGGTGATGATCTAAGATCGAGATCAATTATAACCTAAAAGAGGTTACAATCGAGGACCGAGGTCAATTTTGGCCTAATTGAGGTGACGATCGAAGACCGAGGTCAATTTTGACCTAAAAGGGTGAGGATCGAGGACTAAGGTGAATTCTGGCTTAACTGAGGTGATGATCGAAGACCGAGGTCAATTCTTACCTAAAAGTGGTGACGACCGAGGATCAAGACCAATTTTGACCTAACTGAGGTGAGGATCCAAGATCGAGGTCAATTATCACCTCAAAGTGCAGACGATCGAGGATCGATGACAATTATGACCTAATTGAGGTGACGATCCAAGACCAAGGTCAATTCTTACCTAAAATAGGTGATGACTGAGGACTGAGGTAAATTATGACCTACATAAGGTGACGATCAAAGACCAAGGTCAAGTTTTATCTAAAAGAGGTGACGACCGAGGAACGAGGTCAATTCCGACGTAACTGAGGTGACGATCCAAGGCCAAGGTCAATTCTGACCTAAAAGAGGTGATGATCGAGGATCGAGGACCGAGGTCAATTCTGACCTAACTTTGGTGACAATCCGAGGTCGAGGTCAATTTTGGCCTAAAAGGGGTGATGATCGAGGACCGAGGCTGACCTAACTAAGGTGAAGATCCAGAATCGAGGTTAATTCTGACCTAAAAGAGGTGACAACCGAGGATCGAGTTCAATTCTAACCTAACTAAGGTAACGATCCAAGATCTCGATCAATTTTAACCTAAAATAGGTGACGACCAAGAACAAAGGTCAATTATGACCTAACTGAGGTGACGATCCAAGAACGAGGTCAATTTTGACATAAAAGATGTGACAACCGAGGACCAAGGTCAATTCTTACCTAACTGAGGTGATGATTCGGGGTCGAGGTCATTTCTGACCTAAAGGAGGTGTACTTTTCCCTGAGGAAATTTGAGGACTCTATTGGGGATGATTTGTTCTTCATTGGATATTGGGAAAGAGTGAATGATCTGAGGATTTGTAGCTGGGGTAAAATTTAGAGCTTCTTTTGGACATTGTCGGGGAGAATGATTCTCTGGAATTCCACGGGGGGTGTAAGAAATGTTTTCCTTTGTGAACAAGGTGTTAGAATAGAATTGACAATTTTAGGAATTTTTTGGGAATTGTTCGAGATTTTTTGGTATTTTTTCAGACTTTTTGTATGTAATTATAAAGGGTGATCCGACTGCCATAGATGGAGGTATGCCAATAGGCATTGTCACGGTCTTTTGGGGTACCTCGAGTAAGTTAAGGGTCAGTGACGATCGCTGGGTGGAGGGGACTGTTGATCGGCATGACCCTTAGCCTCCTATAAAAAGGGGAGCGAGTTCTCCTCAATTTGGATACCTTTCTGACTTCTTTTATTCTTCTAAAAACTTATGCAAATCGTCCCAATGTTCAAAATGGCTGAATTCTCAAGCAGTGCAACCCATATGGCATGGCTTAATGCCAACGACTAGGCAGGGTTAGGGTGGAGGCCTAGGGTGCCCTTCGCATTGGGTAGTGAGAACTCTTTTGACTGGTTTGAGCCGGCGGAGGATGATCAGACTCTTCTGCGTGAGCCTCTGCATCATCGCTCTTCTAGTACGGTGAACCCTGGGGGCTATGTAAGTATTTGCATGAGTCTTGGTATTCCTTTCTTATTTTCTTGACGAGATGGCTTTATTTCATGAATCTGACAAGGGTTTTCCTCATTGCTTGACAGTCTGGCATCTGCATGTTGACTATTCGTGCCCATGGTATGACAGGACTTAGGGACATTTAGGAGAACTTTCCTCCTGTGGTATGCTGGATGGTGTCCTCTGCTAGTTTGGGGAGGATCGCATCTACTTTAGATGAGACTCCCCACTCCACTGCGGTTCTATGTGCTGAGAGAGAGGTCGTGGGACACTACCCACACCTTCCATTTGGGATTTGGGGAGATGACAGTGACTCCCATTGATGTGCAGCAGTTGTTGGGGTTGGGCTACGAGGGTGCCCAAATTGAGGTAGACAGGACATTGAGGGTGACATCGGAGGCGGTAACGATGGACTTAGGTGATGTGGAGAGAATGGTTTCCAGAGTCTCTCTCCACTTGTCTTCTTTGAGGTAGCTTTTATGGAGGAGGAGGGTTAATGAGGACGATGGGCAGTTGGTACATCAGATGGCCAGCTTGTTTATGTTATCGGTGTTGGGAGGTTTTCTGGTGGCGACGAGTGATGACATCGTCCACTTTTGGTTAGTCATTTCTGAGGGTGTTTTTAAACATCCGCTTCTATAATTGAGGGATCCTGACTTTGGTGACCTCCTATTATTGTTTGGATACATTCAGCTAGTGTTTTCACCCGACTTTTACTGGGGCCACGTATCTTGTGGAGGTATTATTTATTTTGCGCATTTTCCATTTATGCACTTCTTTTTTATTTCTTGAATGCTTATCCTTGTCATTTATAGATGTGGTTCTATGAGGTGATTAGGTTAAACACCCAACTAATTTCTTTGAAGGATGACTCTGTGGGGTACTTTTTCTAGATGTTTCGGTGGCGTAGGTCTAATCGGCAATCGAAGAAGATTCTTTCTCTGGAGACAATACGTCAGGTCCAGAATGGTCTGATGAGCAAGCGAGTAAGCATTCTTTTGTCTAAAGACTGTTATTTTCCTTTGATGATCTTTTATTAATACTGATTGTTTTCTTTTGCTTGGGATTTTCAGGTGACCTTTTATCCTTGGGAGGAGGCCATTCAGCACACCAGGGTGACTGGGGGACATGCGCAAATGCGGCGCCTGCTGGTGTATGAGTTCGACAACTCCTGGTATCTTGAGGAGAAGGTAGTTCGATAGATCGTGGTGGACGGGATTGAGGTGTCGCCGGTCAAGTCCCCTATGTTCATGAGGCGCATGCGGGCGATGTCTATGGATGCCCTGGTGCCTATGATGATGGGAGAGCCATACTCTTTGTACACTGACATAGCGGTGTTGTACGATTATCTGGACTTCGTCTCAAGTTGGATGGCACCTCCTAGAATATATGATGTGATGCCTCTCCCCAGGGTGGCCTCGAGTCGACAGGTGAGGTCATCTCATAGCGCAGGTGGTTTAGCCACTTCTGCGACTGCATCGACGACGTTAGGGCCTTCTTTTGTTCTACTGCATTCCCCTACATACAACCTTCGGCGAGATGACGGGGGTTCATGCTTTTACAGCATCATCCTCATGTGATGGACCTGGAGGAGTTGGGACTAACGGAGGAGGTACTTTGGCCTGCGCTAAGTCTTTTTTTATTTCCTTAATTTCTTTCTTTTTCCCCATACTTGACTGATTTGATCTTTTTCATTCTTCCTCGAAGCATATCAGTGTTTTGACCACTTGGCTGAAGGACATCAGGGACTGGATATCTTCGGCAACTACTCATATTCGTGAGGCAATTTCATTCCCTTCTTTCTTGGTGACGCCTTCCTCTTCCGGGGAAGGGTCGAGCTCTGGAAGTGGTGGCACATCGTCTCACTGCAGAGGGTTCGGGCTGAGTCCCGTTGTTTTTCTTCTTTTTTGTTTTTTTCCCTACAAAATATCCATGTAATACAAAAAAATATATGCAAAAAATGGAGTTTTTTTGTTAATTTTTTTGTTTAGTGATTAATACACATGCTCTTTTTACCTTGTTTCTAAGACTGTAAGATAATTTGAAAATTGATTTGAGAAGGATTTTATTTAAAATGAGATTAGTAAAAGCATAAGTATAAAGGAAATTCGGATAAAAATTATTTTTGTTAGCTTTTTTTATCTTAACAAAAGAGGAAAATGGGAATTTTCCCAAAATAGGGGTTTGTCGATCGGCATGACCCCTGTCTTGCCTATCGTCATATCAGTCCAGGCCAATCAATCCAAGGCTTTGATTGTACTTTCTTCAATTGCTTGGTACTTGGTGGGGCAAGTTTTACTCCGATTTCTGCAGGGTTTCTTATCCTTTCTTGACAGTTTTCAAGTATAAATAGGGGTGTGAATGGGGCATTCCTCCTCACACTTTCATTTTCTGTCTTTTTCACATTCTTACATGCTTATTATCTCTTTATTTTGCAAGATGTCTCTCCCTGGTAGCATTGAGTTTTCCAACTACCTCGAAGTCTGGGAAGCAATATGTTCTTACAATGTCGATTATGACGCCTTCCACATGCGACGAGAATACGGTCTAGCATGAAATTTAAATAGACCAAAATAATTTAAACTCTAAATCACAAAATTAAATAATTTCTCCAAATTAAATAAATTCAAAATCACCAATTTAATTAAATGCTAAATCACCAATTTAATTAAATCATATAGCCTCCGAAATACGGGTATTATAACATGGAAATATAGTGTTTGAATCGATAACATTAATGATATAAAAAGGACTGGGCTCCATAAATGCAAACCCCATGTTGGAACTATGCAAGCTCTGATCCCATATCTTCTTGGGTACCTAGGCGCAATATCAATCCCCATAAGTGTGCCCAAACCTTATAATACGTCACATGGAGTATTATAATTTGGTACGTATTCATCTCTAGTACAAACCATCTTAGACAACTCGAGGCCAATGACACCTTCGGGATATAGGTCATTCGATAAGGGATGTGATAATTCGTATCATCGACTTCTGGTCCACTCCCTTTCTATAACCATATTAGAGTTGGCCTCCAAGATATAAAAAAAAATACATCCTTCACACTTCTCCCTAGGCTTGTACCCTAAAAAATCTAAACAGTATGTCAAACGCATCCACTCACCCTCTCGAGGAAAGTCCTCAAATTATCACACACATCACATTGGAATATATTTCATGCGAAAAACTACATAACAAACTACTTAGGTTTTGAACCCATGGCTACATGGGTATATGGTTTCAATATCACCTCTTCCCTCATGAGCACAAGATCTACCATGTTAATGTCCTTCCATTACACCTTAACACATTAACGCCCTTTCGTTGCACCTTAACACACTAATGGACTTATGTTACACCTTAAAACACTAACGTCCTTTCGTTATTCATTAACATGCTAATGTCCTTCTGTTACACCTTAATATACTAACAATCTTTTGTTACACCCTAACACCATAATGAACTCTATTACACTCATTCGTAAACACGCACTATTGTGTACCCACGCCTATTTAGTGATGTTCCTACCCCTCTCACTAATAATATTTTTATACCTAAGCATATGTCTACATTTTGAGGGATTTTTAAACTAAGGTCTCTCAGCATTTCAAAAATAAAATTAAAATCAATTATGAAAATATGATAATAAGTATATAAAAAAGGAAGCACAAAGAATAAGTGTTATTACTAATACCATATCCACTCATAATCTAGTTCCATAACCCTTACATGTAATCTCGAGAACATTCGCAAGCCTAGAGCATCCATGAGATAAGCCCTAAAGGGCTAACCCAACCCATTTTATTTTTTATATAAAATAAAATGTTGACGATAAACAATTAGAAAATCCCTAGTGAGAAGAATGGATTAGGTCGAATAGGGGTGCACATAAAAGTTGATATGGTGTCTTACATATTCTAGGGATATAAATAAACAAAATCAATCTCAATGGGAAAATATATCGAGAAACAAGGATTATCTCATCCTAGGGACACACACAAATGCCACACAATTATCCATCCCTCTCTTTGTCATCCCATTTGGCCTGCAACATCATAGTGGACCAAAATGGCCAGAATAATTATAGTGAAAAAATTCTCTAGTTCTCTATATATGGTATAATGAATATCAATGTTAAATTTAAATAATATGATTATGTATTTGGAAAAATTATCTAAAAGATTATTGTAAAAAATGATGGTTATATCATAAGAAGGACCATTTGTAACATTTCTCATATTCGATAGGGGGTTAAGAGAGGATAATTTATCTCTCTTAAAACTTAAGAGATAAATCTTATTCTAATAAATTAACTATTAGTTATTTTCCCCCTCTCATTAGTCTTTGTTCTAATTCCAAAATTTCCTCAAATTAGTATTCTTTTCAGATTGATCTCCATTCTAGGGACCTCATTTTCTTTATTTCTCTCATGTTAGGTATAAGATTATTATAACGACATGCTTTACACTCCATTAAGGTTTTTCTTTGTGGTGGATTAATCTGGAACAAAAATTTGATTCATTATATCTTTGTATCGATTTACCTAAGTGTAATTCTATATCATATGAGGATAAGAGGCAAATGTAGCAGAGTGATATTATTAGAACGAATTGAGAAACATCATTTCATACGATGGATTTGGTAAAGGTAATGTATTTTAAATTTTTTGTAATTACTTATAGTTTATGATAAATTCTTTTACATTATAGGACAAGACTTTAATGAAATCTAATTTTTGAAGAGGTTTACAACATTTTTTTTAGAAATTTTGTCAACAACCATTATATAGTGCCCTCATTTGAATAAGGCTCACTTCTATGAACGTGGTATCAATCGTGAGAATTTTTTTATTCAAAAGACCGTGTTCGAAGATAGTATCCAAATTAGGACCCCTTGATTAAAGACAATTTTGAATGAGGGCTCGCTTTTAATCATAAATAAACCTCGAGGAAAAAATTTATCAACCAAGAGTCCTTAGATTGAAATTTTTCATTCGAATGAGGGATCCCTAGCTTGAATGGGTTCATTTTTCTTGGAAAACATGTTTGGATGGATGTCTTGCACTATAAAAAAAAACTATATAAACACCTTTAGACATATACTCCAATTGACAAAGCCAAGTGTTATCAGAAACCTGAATTAGTTTTGCTAAAGTCCCTCCATTTCAAAGAGTTTGGCATCTATATGTAACTAAAGTAGACTATAGGTTTACACGTCCCTGGTGATCTTTTACATTAAAGAGAATAAAATGTAGGATTATGTGTGAACTTTATTTACCAACTAAGATCTGTGCATACTAAGCCCTTGGAGACTATACAATTGTTTTCCTAGTTAAATGCACATAAGAGTTCTCTCTGAATCTTAGATGATGATTTAGATAATAATGAAGTTGATATTATGTTATTAACGAAAGAATTCAAGAATTTTCTCAAATACAATCCATAAAGATTTATGCCTAATAGGAGAAGATATGAGAAATTTAAGAGTAATAGGATTGGAAACACTTTAGGTAGATGAAATAAAAAAACTTGGGATAATTTAGGAACTAGATAATGCTATAAATTTCAAAGGGTTGGAGTTGAAGTCTTTGATTTCCTTACTTGACTTGGGAATAAAATCAATGAGAAAAAGGGTTAAATGCCTCATTTAATAAAAGTGATTCAGTCACTAATAGTAGTGCATCTTCAGTTAAGAGCACTGTTAGTGCTCCCACCATTATTGAGGATCATTTTAGCTCCCCATTTTATCTTTTTGAAGTCAAGGCTGGAAATTACAATGTAAAGTCGAAACTAGAGCGTCCCCAATTTAACAAGATTATAAGGAAATATAACATGAAAATTTGTAACGTGTTGAAAGTACAATGCACCTCCTAGTGGTACTTTGATAGTGGTTTCTTGAGACATATGACATGTGACAAATCCCTTTTCGCCTCCTTGAAGATCACATGGATATTAAAGTTGTGTTTGGGGATGGTAGTCAACCTAACATTTTAGGTAATGGAACCATTGATTTTTCATAGTTTCCTAAGCTAGATAACAGTTGGTTTCCAGATGGTCTAAAAAATAATATTATTACTACAAAGCAATTGTGTGATAAAAACTATATGGTTAGTTTTTCTAAAAAGTGTTGTGAATTTTTATATGAGAAATCAAAGATGATACTACATAATGTGAGGATGCCCGACAACAATTATGGGCTTTCACCTATTGCAGTTTTATTCGTAAAACCTTTTATGAGGTTTACTTTTAAGTAAATGTTTGTCAATTCATTTTGAAATAAGAATCATGGCTATGATAATCCCTTATATTTACTCTTTCAATATATTATAAACATGTATGTTAGTTGTACTTAGTGTGAATTCTGGCGGGCTGAGTTAGGCTTGATCATAAGAGATTAAAAATTTTCTTATAATACTGTAGGGGGGCTTGAAGGTAATTTTGAGATTACAGATAATCCCTCATTAGCAGTAGTGTTTGGGATTAAGAGAACGAGGCAGCTCAGCGTGGGCAGCTCAGTGTGGCAGCTTAGCGTGGAAACTCATACTTTAGATTGTTGTGTTACTTAGTCGTATTGTATCTTTGTTTATATTGACTATGAGATATAATGGTTGTAATGATGTAACGCGAATAATGATTTTGTGTGAGGTCGAACGATACTCACGAGAGACGAGGCTTGGTAGGGCCTGAGAGAGATTTCATGCTCTATCGAACGACCTCTTCATGGGAACTTTAGAGGGACTTGGTTTGGAGGATTGAGAAGTGAGGCACCGTTGGGGCATGTCTTGACCATCTTAGATAAACCTGATAAAAACACTGAAGGACCCTTACCATGGAACCTCAGGCGAAGCAGACATAAGTTCTATCGGTCATTGAGTTATGAACCAAATAACCCTCTATTTAATGTTATATCTACTGTAGGTGATGTCACTAGCCAACTAGACAATGTCAAATCTGCACTTGAGTAAACCACCGTGGTGTTTGGGGCTGTCAGACAGTTGGTGATCCACCTATGTGACGACGGCACCCTGACACACAATGGTTAGGCAAAAAGGCTTGTCTTGGTATTTAATGTTTATGACGTGGAGATAACTAGTGCATCAGGTATTTAACGTTGTGACATAAAGTATGAGGGATATCTTTCACAGGAATTGATGATTGAGTTACATCGGGAGTGGTGTGGGGGGGGTATTTAAGGACCCCAACCACCTCTGAGGAGAGGATGATCTTTTGAGAGTTCAGAAGTTATTATTAGAGATAGAGAGAGTTATTACAAACCATAGAGTTTTACTCACCTACCATTGTCATCTATTACGAAGCTTTTAATACTTGACAGATATTCTTGAGGGTGGTTGGTGTGTTAAGCTTCCTACCAAGGTGTATCTAGGATACTTACGTCTCTCTCCCTCTAGATAAGTTATTTCTAAGTTCATTACTACCTTCTGAGTTATACACGAGAGATTTGTGAGTTCAAAATGAGTCTATCTTCATTGAGTCGTATTTGCATGTATTATGGTTAATCAATAGTGTTGCTATTTAACTTATCATTATTGTACTCAAAAAGGGGTTACACCTCCGTATTATCTAAACTACACTCTTAGTGAGGAGAAACCTACTCCCTTTTGGTATTCCCACTTGGTCAAAAGATTTCAGTGAGGATAAACGAAAGGCCTTGGTTGAGTTGATTAAGGAATTCATAGACATTTTTGCGTGGAAGTACACAAAGATGGAAAGGCTGGATGAGGAAGTGAGTTGCCTCAAGTTGAACGTGATTCCTTCCGCCATTCAAGTGAAACAAGCAACGAGAACGTACAAGCCTGAGTTAGACTTGAATATTAAAGAAGACGTCCACCGTTTACTAACCGGAGGGTTCATCAAACCGATACAACACCCACTCTGGCTATCTAGCATTGTCCCGGTGGGAAAGAAAGATAAAAATCAAATAAGGATGTTTGCTAATTTCAGAGATTTGAATAAAGACTGTCCCAAAGATGAGTTCCTCTACCCTCCATTGATAGCCTGATAGATGCAACGGTTGGTCATGAGATTTAAAGCTTCGTGGATGGGTATATAGCGTACAACCAGATCAAGATGGTCCCCATGGATGCAGAGAAAATGACGTTCAGAACCCCGTTGGGAAACTTCATGTACAAGGTGATGCCGTTTGGACTCAAGAACGCTGTGGCTACTTACCAGAGAACAATGATGGCCATTTTTCATGACTTCTTTCACAAATTTGTGGAATTTTATGTCGATGATTTTTTCATCAAATCAAGGAAGGAGGAGTCACATCTGAGCGATTTGAGGAAGGTGTTTGCCTGATATAGGAAGTATAAATTGAAGATGAACCCATTGAAGTGGGTATTTGGAGTAACAAGTGGAAAATTTCTAGGCTTTGTGGTTGATCGACAAGGGGTGCAGATGGACCAGTACAAATAGAGAGCGATCTTGGAGATGCCAAGTCCAAGAATGGTGAAGAAGCTGAAGAGTTTCCTTAGTAAAGTTTCCTATCTTATGAGATTTGTGCCTGGATTGGCCAAAATGACACACCCGTTGATGCATCTATTGTGAAAGTACACGAAATTCAAGTGGGAGGGGGTTCACCAAGTGTCTCTTCCTGGGCTGAAGAAGCTACTCATTTCACCACAAACCATGGTTCCCCCATAGGTAGAAATACCGTTGCAGCTATACCTCACATCCACCACAAGGTCCGTGGGATCTTTGTTAGCACAGGAGATTTATGGGGAAGAACGGCCAGTCTACTACCTCAGTAGAATCATACATGGGCCAGAGGTCAGATATAGTACCTTGGAAAGGCATTATTTAGCCTTAATCTTTGTAGCACAAAAACTTAAACATTATATGTTGTCTTTTACAATTCATATTGTAACTAGATGTGATCCTATTACATATTTTTTGGCAAGAACTATATTGATTGGTAGGGCGTCTAGGTGGTTCCTTATCCTCTTCGAATATGACTTGAAGTGTGTGGTTCCTCGCGTAATCAAAAGACAAGCATACGCCAATCTATTGGCAATCTTCCCCTCGGGAATGTTTGAGCCACCAAAATAAAGTATTCTGACAGACGACTTGTAGGCCAATCACCTAGATGCAATGGATGAGGAATGGACAATGCAGTTCGATGGATCTTCGATGGAAAAGAAAGGAGGAGCAGAGTTTATTCTTTCAAAAGGAATGGAGGAGATTTGCCTTTCCTACAAGCTAGATTTTCCTTATTCCAACAACGAGGCAGAATATGAAGCATTGGTGCTGGGGTTGCTAGAGGCTCTTCGAAGAGGAATTCGTGCACTTTGCATCAAAGGTGATTCAAACTTGGTAATTCAACAGTTGAACGGAGAATATGCCTTGAAACACATGAGCCTTGCACCATATAGGATAATCATTTAGAGGCTCCTCTACCAGTTCCATCGGATAAAGATCAAGAGACATCCTAGAACAATGAACCGCCATCCAGACGCCTATGCCAATATTGCCCAGAAAATGGTTATGAGGAACGATGCAACTACCGTTGTGATCCAATGAAGAACAGCTCCTTTGGTAGTACAATCAATTTTACCGATGAAAGAGGATGCGGACTAGAGGGGAGAGATTAGGAAGCAACTGGAGTCTGGCGAAGGAACGATGGGGCTAAGGGAATTAACCCAATACTTCACAAATCAAGGAAACCTTTACTTCAGGAACGTAGGAGGATGGTTGTCAATATGCATCGACCCAGAAGAGGCAGAGAAGAGATTAAAGAAAATGTATGAAGAGCACTACGAGACAATAGAGATACCTCTCTACCGAAAAATCCAAAGAGAGGGTTTTTTATCCTATAATGAAACAAGATGCGACGAAGCTACAACAGAAGTGCAATAAATGCCATTTATTCTTCAAAGTAGCTGAATGTAATTTCGTGGAAGCTTAACCTGACTAGAGGCAGCCCTACATTGACATCATTAAAGATGGAGTTATCCTAATAGAAAAGATTGATGCAATGGGACTCAAGCGAAGGGCCCTGAGATTTTACATTCAGGAGGGGCAGCTTTATCAAAGGGGCTACATAAAATGGCCATTGCGTTTCATCACAAAGGAAGAAGCAACTGAGGTCCTCACACAAGAACATGATCCATCTCACATAGGAGGAGCCAAGTTGTATGATCAGTTGATGATGTTGGGGTATTATTTGCCAATAATGGACAAGGACTCCATTGAGTTTATTCGAAAATGCAAAGCTTGCCAACTTCATAGAAATATGATCCATGCCCCATCGGTGGACTTACACTCCCTGGTAATACCTTATCCTTTTCACACTTGGGCGTTTAACCTGGTAAGGGCAATTCATCCTTCTTCAAGAGGAAAGATCTAGATACTAGTTGCAACTGAATGCTTGACAAAGTGGGCCGAAACAATACCGCTAAGAAGGGAAACAGCAGGGGTGGTGAGAATCTTCAGCAGAGAATACGTTATTTTCCATTTTTGGATTCCAAAGGTTATTCTCTCAAATAACTGAACCCCTTTCATCAATTCATAGGTAACAATGCTCATAAACAAATACTCCATTATTCATCATACTTCAATGGTGGCATACCCAAAGGGCAATGGTCAAGCCGAAGTGACTAACAAAACCTTGGTTAATATTCTGGCTAAAATAATGGAGGATTTTCTAGTATCATGGAATGATAAGATACCAGTTATGTTGTGGGCTTATCAAATAACCAAGAGGAAGCCCACAGGGTATACCCCGTTCTCCATTGTTTATGGGGATGAGGCCATCCTTTCAATAGAGTTAGAAGTTCCCTCTGCTCGATATGGCTTGCGAAGTAGCATGCTCCCTCAGAATAGACATATGCAGTTAGAAGCATTGGATGAACACAGAGATAATGGGATGCAGCATTTTCAAATGTATACGAAACAACTCTCCCGGGCATATGATAACTTGGTGAGACCAAGGAACTTCGTGGAGGGAGACCTCGTTTTAAAAGCAGCAGTAAAGCAGATCAGGGGGCTTCCTCTACAAAAGTTTACAGCCAACTAGGAGGGACCTTTCATTATAAAAGAACCTCATGATTCAGGATATTGCCTAATTTCTAGAATGGAAGAAGACAGGCCATTCAAGATTAACAATAAATGGTTGAAAGTCTATCATGTTTAAGCAATTATGTTTGGACCACTGGTGTATCTATCTATTGTTATGAATACACAACTTTGTTTTATGATGAGTATACAAGTTTTTATTTAACATGAGTGGAGATGGAAGAATTATAGAACTTTATAACATACGCAAACAGTTATAGCACAAAGAAATGACATGGAAAAACATATATCTTTTTTTTCATTCATTCACAAACTTTGGGGCATTACAAAATTGGTAGTTATTGCCTAAGAATTACATAAGAAGAAGAAAAGTAAATATATACAATAGTTCATTGGCCTAAGAGGAACCACAGATCTGGAGAAGAGAAAAAATCTCCAAGGTGGCCCGAAGAAGCTTCCAGGCAAGACTGTTGTGCATTAATAGAAACCTCCAACCTCGTTTGCCCTTGTGTGCGTTCAATGAGGAGTTTCTCTCATTTTAGCTTCACCAGGCGTAGAGCTTCTTTGATGTCCTCCACCTCTTTGTCAACAGATGCAAGGAAAGGTACTAACTCAGCCAACTTAGTTTCCTTATCACGTTGATCCTCCGGATGTTTCTGGAGAAGTTCCCTCTAGCTATCCAGTCACTAGCTCTTCAAAGTTTTTAAGTGCCTGATAATCTAGTCAAAACGAAAGTCATCCAACTCCTTCGGGTGGCCCAGGATTTGGTTAAGGAGGGATCTGGTAACATTTGAGTTTGGAGTGCTGGTGATATTAACCACAACGATAGCCATGTCTTGAATCCTATAACTCATTACGGAGATGTTGGAACGCAGGCAATCTACAGTGAAGGTTTCAGGGTAGTGTCTTGTGAGTTGCTCGACTACCAAGCGATGGTTGGGAGGCATGTGAGGAAAATACTGAAGCACCAACAGGCAGAAGGCATGAGGATCCATGTCGGGAAGAGTAAGCTCACAGCTAGACTCGCTCTCAGCAGTAGCACCAGTCGTGGAACCTTGATCATTATGACTAGAGTCTTCTGAAAAAATGGGTTCCCAACAGGGTGAAGCGATGAGCGAGAGAACTGGTGGAGAATCCTCCCGAGCAACTTGAGAACAGTTGGAAGAAATAATGAGGTTATGAAAAATCTTAACAATCATTTTCGTTGTTAAGTCACCGATATAGGTGGAGTTTATGAAAAATCTTAACAAAAATTTTGGTTGTTAAGTCATCGATATAGGTGGAGTTTATGAAAAATCTTAACAAGCGTTTTGGTTGTTAAGTCGCCGATATAGGTGGAGTTTATGAAAAATCTTAACAAGCATTTTCGTTTTTAAGTCACCGATATATGTGGAGTTTATGAAAAATCTTAACAAGCATTTCCATTGTTAAGTCACCAATATAGGTGGAGTTTATGAAAAATATTAATAAGTGTCTTCATTGTTAAGTCACCAATATAGGTGGAGTTTGAGAAAAATCTTCAATAAGTATTTTCAGTAATAAGTCACCGTCATAGTTGAAGTTTGAAAGGTTGAGAAATGCTGAGAAATTAATGAAGTACCTCAGCAGTTGTAGGAGCGAGAATTGGAGTCACCATGGAGGCCATAGTGGCACGAACTGTTGGGGGAGGGACTACTTCCTCTGAATCCTCAACGGTGCCCTTATCTGAAAAAGCCTCAACGGTTGGCAAAGCTCCCTCACCAACAAAAGGTATCAAGGCCAATGAAGGAGTTTTGCTCAAAGAAGATTATGGCCATCCAACCGATACCCCAGCACGGGTAGGCACCAAAGAACCATCATATTGGGCAAAAGCATCGACCCTGGCCTCGAAACGAGGAAGACCACTAAGAGAAAAGGGCGGGGTAAGGCTTGGCGAAAGATTCAAACATGAAACCAAGAGTTAGACATGGGGAGAAAGTACTAGAAAAAGGGAGAAATTCATCGAAGTGTTACTTACCCCCGTTATGGCACCAAACAGGGGAACCGCAGTTATGGGTCTCGTTAGCATAGTGGGGAGAAGAATGCCAACTACCAAAGATGCCATTTCCATCTAAGGCATCTCACCATATTACAGTTATGTATGAAAGAAAAGAGAAAGGATATGGGACAAACAAAAAAAAACTTGATCCATGACAAGTAATTGTTTATCTTACCTCAGGGGAACTCTCCTTAGCTACAACGATGGGCAGAAGGACCTCGTGCTGTGATAAAGTCTCAGAAGGGGCTAGGGTAGTTGTCTCTGGTTCAGAGGAGATTCCCCCAGGTTCAACAGAACCTCCCCCCTCCCCCCCCCCCCCCCCACACACACAGCAGCGTCCTTCGTGTGCTGGGAATAAATAATCCCGATCATGGGGGAATGGGGAGGAGTAGTATCGGCTTGAGAGATACCAAAAATCCCCCCCCCCCAATGAAAGGGCTCACGGGGGGACTGGGTCATCCTTCTTCAATTCCCTGCACCAAAGGTATCAAGAGATAAGCAAATGCATCTTGCCTTAAGAAAAATGTGAATAAGAGAAAAAACATGCACACATACCTCAGATCCGAAAGGAGAATGAGAAAATATGACCACCGGCGAGGGAGGAGAAGAGGCAGCAACAGAAGGAGTTGGGGAGGGATGTATCTCAGGCGTCCGTTTCTTCTGGGACTTGGTACCCAGATATTTCTTCCTCGTACCCGTTGCACCAGCACCTTGAGGAACCCTCGAACTTTTTCTCCTCTTTGTTGTTGGCCCAGTTGGATCAACTACGACCGTGGGAAAGGCAGCCAAAGGAGAAACAACATGGGCATGTCACTGAAACTCAGCATTTATTCATTCTACCTCAGCCTGAACTTGCCTTCTCAACTCCTCGGCCATTTATGCAGACATATGTGACAACCCGCTTATCAAAATAAGAGGTGGCCATCCCGATACCCCGATAATAGCAGGAATCATAGATGGAACATTCTCAGCATCACAATAATATAATAAGTATACGGGATAACCACCCGATATTTCAGAAAACGGGTTGCCAAAATTTTGTTTTATTAGTTCAAGAACGCATTTAAACAACCCAATTTAAAATAAGGTGGATGTAAACTACAAGAATAAAACTGAACAGTACATATATAACATAATAACCGAATAGTCTATCAGTTAACAATCTCTTACAACGTATTACAATAATTAAATTAAGTTACATAATACATTACAGTAGGCAAATATAAAATCTTGTGACACACGCTCGAATAAATAACCCGATCATTACTAGAGTATAAAAAATGAAGGCGTTCGTCAGAAAATAACGTGCAACATCCGCAAGGTGCTGCAGCTCCAAGACCCAGGAATGGGGAAATCAATACGGGCGTCCTTGTGGCGGATCACCTGAGGGAAAATAAGATTCATGCACAACAAGAAATACGAACGGGTCAGGGCCAGGTTTTATATGATCACCATATGAATAAAGAGTATGACAGTTATGAACAGTTAATGATGATTGATTGTGATAAGAATCTACCTACACAATCTCAAAGCATAAACTAAGGCAATTAAATGATCATAAGTTTAATTTAGTTATGCAAGAGGATATAAATGAATATCATTAACTAAGAATTTCCATCCTTTACAATAATTCATATCATCGTTCCATATATCATTAGGAAACGAAATCAAAGTTATTTTCTCTTTAAAGAATTTATCATAAATCAAGTCCCACTTGAATAAGAATGGTTATATTCAACTACATATATAACGATTCTAAGACCGTCCTTCCGAGTTTTCCCACTAGACGCGCCCCTAAATGGCTATCATCTTCCAGGGCCTATCAAACAAGACAACTTGGGCATCCTACAACGCAACATCGGGAAGTGGTTGTATACCTTCGACAGTGAGTCATAACCACTCCCGGAATTACCTCACTTCGAACCACAAATACATAATACATAATAACCGGTCGTATGGCCGAGGACTATATTCACCCTGTATTCACTAGCCAGGGGACTTCACCTCATGTGCGTACTTCCCTTATGATAGAGATTTAGAGAGGTGTGTTTAAGTAAATTATCATTTTTAGTTTTATTTCCATTTTAATATATGCATGACATTTTATCCAGAGCCACAAGTAATTTATACCATCATTATATCCTCGATGATCGATAGACCCCTAATTCATTCTCCAAGAATTCATGGTGTTTCTATAAACCACCAACTCTAGCATACCTCAATTGAGCTTTTAAAGTCCCCCAATATAACCTTACAACTCCTAGTCTCACATTAATTAACTAAAGGAAAATAATAGCTTAACATCAATTTTTACGTCCCCGGAACAAGCCCTATATAAGCCATTTATAATATAGGGTAGTTACCTAACTAATCTAAGACTCTAGGACTCTAAGTTTACTTCACAAGAGAAGGTTACTAGGTCCTAAGACTAAAGAAAAAGGGTAAAAATTGAGTTAGAAAAATAACTCAAAACAGCAGGATTTCCGAATCAATTCGACCTAGGGCCAAATCGATTCGCCCCAAGCAGCTAATTGATTCGCCCAAAAGAGAATCGATTCGGATGGAGAAACCAACTTTTTACCTCAGGCCAAATATATTCGGCCTTAACCAGAATCGATTCGGGTTTGCAGACCTGTAGCCTCACTCCTTACCGAATCGATTTGCAGAAGGGGCGAATCCATTCTCCCTGGCAAATCTGCCAATAATGGGGCTACGGGTTATGAACCCTAGTTTTTCCCAAAACCTCATATCTCCTCCATTTCTACACACATCGACCACCATTAATCTAACCAAAATCATTCAATATGAAAGTTAACTATTATTCTCAACACAATATCTATCTAAACCATGATTAAGGTTTCAAACACCACAAACTCAATTAAAACCATAATTGTTCAATTGATCCCAATACATAACTATCAATACAATTTATTCATCTTAAATCACATATTAGCAAGTAAGAAACTTGCCTTGAGGTTGAAATCTCAGATTTCTCTTATGTTAGCAACAATACAAACCTTCAATCTTCAATCTTCAATCTTCTTCCTTTTTCTCTTCTTTTCTCTTCTTCTCTCTTTCTCTCTAGGTTTAGAAATACATACTTAAGAAATAAAATGAGGTGCAAGACTTAAACGTGATCTCTCTCCATAATTCCCATCTTTAAGTGTCAATACCACATTAAAATGACTCATAACTACGCATTTAAGCCCTAACCCGTCAAAAGTGCACGAAACACAAAAAAACAATATGGCACTTATTTTGACTGTCTCGACTATTTTGGGACTAACTGCACTCTATAAATTAGCATCTGGAAATTATTTAAGTCATTTCAATTTCCAATTTCATTTATATCATAAATGTTGTTTAAAGAACACGACACTATAAAATGTAACCTGAGGATATTTACATACACATAATAGTAAATATGCAACAATCTAGTAAATATTCTTTATTAACTCACTTAATGGATATTTACTCAATCATCCATTATTTTATATAATTACTTCACACAATAAATTAATATAAAACAAATTTCTCAAAAGTGAGGGTTGTTACATACCCCCCCCCCCTTGTGAGGGAATTTTGCCCTCAAAATTCAGGCCTGCCTTGCAAGAAGAGATGTGGATACTTTTCCCGCATATCGTCCTCACGTTCCCACGTTGATTCCTCGGAGTTATGGTGACCCCATTGAACCTGAATCAAGGGCACCACTGGAGATATCAGCCTTCTCTCCCCGTGCTCCAAGATTGCAACTGGTTGTTCGTCATACGAAATATCGGGTTGCAATTCGATATACTCCAAAGGAATATGCCAAAGGGATCCTTCAAACCTCTTATACTTTTTCAAAGAGGAAACATGAAACACATCATGGATTTATTGTAAGTGTTACGGTAAGGCAAGTTGATATGCCACTGGGCTTGCCTTAGCAATAATGGGAAAAGGCCCAACATAGCTCGGCGCAAGCTTTCCTTTCTTCCCAAAGAGCTTTATACCTTTCATTGGAGATACTCGCACCAAGACTTGATCTCCAACCTCCAACTCTACATGCCTTCTGTTTGCATTGGCATAACTCTTTTGACGATCTTGAGCTATTCGGATGCGATTTCAAATGAGTTCAATCTTGGAAGAAGTATCCTGGATCATTTCAGGTCCAAGAAATTTATTATCCCCCACCTCCAACCAACAAGTGGGTGATCTACATAGCCTAACATAAAGTGCCTCATAGGGTGCCATCCCAATAGTGAATTGGTACGAATTATTATAAGCAAATTCGACCAAAGGGAGATATTATTCCCAACCGCCATTGAAATCAAGCACACATATTTGGAGCATGTCCTCCAACATTTGGTTGACTCTTTCTGTATGTCCATATATTTGAGGTTGATAAGAGGTGCTCAACTTCAATTCGGTTCACATAGCTTCTTGTAAACTTCGCCAAAAATGGGAAACAAAAATTTTATCCCTATTGGATATTATATTTATAGGCACCCCGTGGAGTCTAACAACCTCCGTGATAAATAGCCGGGCATAACGAGCAGTATTATAATCTGTGCACACGGGTAGGAAATGTGTCGACTTAGTCAAACGATCAACAATAACCCAAATGAATCATGACCGCTCTGCAATGTTGGTAATACTGTGATAAAGTCCATCGAAATACTTTCCCACTTCCAAACAGGTATTTCCAATGGTTGTAACAAACCCCTTGGTCTTTGATGATCTACTTTCAGCAATTGACAAGTGGTACATTGGGAAAAAAATTCAAAAATGTCCCGTTTCATGCCTGGCCACAAATACTGATGGCACACGTCTTGGTACATCTTGTCCCCACCAGGATGGACTGTAAACTTAGATCCATGAGATTCTACTATCATAGCCCGTCTCAAATCCCCTTCGTCCGGGATAATGATTCTCCCGTGGAAACATACCCCCACCCTCGGAACTTATAGAGTAGGACTCTGCTCCCTCGGTCAACAATTGGCGTATACGGTCCAGATATCCTTTGTCCCTTCCTTGAGCTTCCACCACCTTTGCCACAATAGTAGGGGTAACGGTCAACACCAACATAAATGCCCTAGTAACTGCGTCCTCCTGGCTAAGCTTCTTCCATTTAGCTTTCCATATCTCCTCTAACTCCCCCTCGAGCTTCCGACTCAACGCATCCGCCACCACATTCACCTTTCCCGGGTGATAGTGGATGTCAAACTGATTGTTTTTCACAAACTCTAACCACCGGCGTTGTTGCATATTTAAATCTCACTGGGAAAATAAATATTGCAACGATTTGTGGTCCGTGAAAAGACTAAATTTCTCCCCTAGGAGATAATGCCTCTAGATCTTCAAGGCAAAAACTACTGTGGCAAGTTCCAAATCATGCACCAAATAATTCTTTTCATGGGGCTTTAGTTTACGGGAAGCATAAGCAATAGCCCGCTGCTCTTGTTGCAGTACACCTCCCAACCCTTGCATAGATGCATCGGTAAAGACCAAATATTCCAATCCTGGCTTTGGTAACGCAAGGACTGGGGCAGAGGTCAATCTATCCTTGAGCTCGTCAAAAGCTAACTGACAAGAATCATCCCACACAAATCTCACCCCTTTCTAGGTTAAATTTATCAAAGGGCTAGAAATTTTAGAAAAACCCTTGATAAATCTAAGGTAATAGCCTGCCAAACCCAGAAAACTACGGATCTCGATAGGTGTCATGGGCTTGCCCCATTCCCTCACCGCAATAACTTTACTTGGGTCTACTGAAATACCCTGGGTTGTCACAATGTGACCCGAAAACTATACTTCCTGCAACCAAAAATAGCACTTCTCAAACTTAGCATACAATTAATGATCCCTCAATGTCTGCAGGACCAATCGTAAATGAGTAGCATGATTGGCTTCTGTTTGAGAATACACTAGAATGTCATCAATGAACACGATAACAAACTGGTCCAGGAAGTCTCGAAACACTCTATTCATAAGGTCCATAAACACGGCGGGGGCATTGGTTAGTCCAAAAGGCATAACCATAAATTCGTAGGCCCCATACTTAGTTAGGAAAGCGGTTTTGGACACATCTTGCTCTCGTATCCTCAACTAATGATACGCCATCCTCAAATCTATTTTAGAGAAGTATGACGCTCCCTTAAGTTGATCATACAAATCATCAATTCGAGGCAATGGGTATTTATTCTGGATGGTGACTTTATTCAACTCCCTGTAGTCAACACACAACCGGAGAGAACCGTCTCTTTTCTTCACAAATAACACTGGAGCGCCCCATGATGACGTACTTCGCCTAATAAACCCTTGTTTTAATAAGTTCTGAATCTGATCCTTTAATTCCCTCATCTCCATAAGAGTCATACAGTACGGGGCTCTAGCAATCGGTCGCATTCCCGGTGCTAAATCGATTATGAACTCAATTTCCCTACTTGGAGGCAAACCCAGTATTTCCTAAAAAACATCTTCGAAATCTCTAACAACTGGAATCGAATCTAAGGGAATGGCTACATCCTGAGAAGTCTCCTCCATGATATAATACAAGTAAGTGCTAGAACCTCCTTTCGAACGAGGCATAGCCACTAAAAAAATTTCTTGCCCCAGAACAGCAAAAACTATACTTTTCCCATTGCAATAACTATCGAACGATACTTCACTAGCCGATCCATACCCAGGATTACATCATACCCGACAATATCAAGGACGAGCAAATCGACCTCAAAACACAACTTACCAAGATTTATTCCTACTTGTTTACAAACAAAGAAAATGAGTGAACCATCACCCATAGAAGATTAAACACTAGTAAAGGTACTTTTCGCAGATTTAATCAACTCTGTAGACTAAGAAAAGCTTCTAGAAATAAATGATTATGTCACACCCGTATCAAATAATACACAACCCATACTCCCCTGGATGAGAAACTTACCCTCAATAGTTGGCGGTGCGGCGGGACCGAAGGAAGCATATCATCCTGAATGTGGTAAACAGGACCATACTGTAGCTGTCCCTATTGAGGAGGGACGACTGGATTGGGCACTTGCGACGGTAACTGGACCTGTGGAGCCTGTGGAACCCTAGGGAGATATCCCCCAATCAACTATGGACATGCCCTCTTGTAATGACCCGACTCTCCACATTGAAAGCATCGACCCGTCATGTTCTCCGGATTTCAGCCCCGATTATTTCTAAACTACCCAATTCCTTGTCCTGGGTGTCCTCTACCCCCATTACCACCCCGACCGACTTGTTGCTATTGTTGGGAACCTTGATCATGCCTGATATTACTACCACCAACATTGAATCAACCAAAATGCTACCGTTTATACATTCCCCTTGCTGGGGGTCCCTTTCTTTTTATTTATTTCTCGAAGATGGGGATGAGGGTAGTGCTCCTCCTCCTTCCCCATTGCCTCCGAGTTTACCCATTTTCCCCAAAACTTAGGCCTCCCTACTACCTTGGACATATAATCGATGTTCTTGACAATGGAGTAATGTCGCATTCATCACGTCCCCAAAAGTCTGCAAAGTTGGATTGCCCAGCAAATATTGCCGTATCCTCCAGTGTAAACCTCCAATAAATTTGGATATCCTCCTATCTTACGGAGTCACCTCATCCGGTATGAAACTAGCTAACCGAGTCAATTCCTCTTCATATTCCTAAACTGAACACTCACCTTCTAGCACATCTTGAAGTTTTCTTCTCATCCCCCTTTGAACTGCGGGAGGAAAATACTTTCGATCAAACAGAACCCATAAATCATTGATAGTCATAGTATTTATCTACTCTAGCGTAGTCATCGACTGCACTAATGTAGTGCAACTCCAACTAATTTAAAAGTAGCAAGGATTTGTTTCATTTCCTCACTACACTCCACCATACGCAGATGACGCTGCATATCCTTTTTCCACTGATTAGCTACTATGACGTTAGAACCTCCTTGGAATTCTGGGGGATGGCCCTTTAAAAAGGATTCTCTAACTCTCTCCTACGGAGAAGGTCTTGCAGGAGCTTGCACTTCTTGATCTCGATGTTTTTGAGCTTATGGAAATTGCTGAACCACGACAGCCATCGTTGTATTGACCGCTTGGGCCATAATATTTTCTACTTCAGCAGCATTTATAGTCCCTATTGTGGCAGTGGAGGACCTACCTCCTCTTCTACAACTCTATTCCTTCTAGCGGGGCGACCTCCCTTAGGCGACATATGAGATAAAGAAACACTAGAGTTAAAAATGTTATATAGAACAATCTATTTTGCAGAAGTTCGCAAGCATAAGCAACAAAACATTCCTAACATTAAGCTCTATATCAAACAATGCTACGGTAGAAAGTGACAAGTCCGTATAGATCCTAAAGACTCTAGAACATGATGCTCTGATACCATTTGTAATAACCCGCTTATCAAAATAAGAGGTGTCCAGCCCGATACCCCAATAATAATAGGAATCATAGATGGTACCTTATCAGCATCACAACAATACAATAAGTATACGGCATAACCACCCGATATTTCAGAAAAACGGGTTGCCAAAATTTTGTTTTATAAGTTAAAGAAAGAATTTAAAAAACCCAATTTAAAAGATGGTGGATGTAAACTAAAAGAATAAAACTGAACAGTACATATATAACACAATAACTGAACAGTATGTCGGTTAACAGTCTCTTACAATGTATTACAACAATTAAATTAAGTTACATAATACATTACAGTAGGCAACTACAAAAGCTTGGGCCACCCGCCCGAATAAATAACTCGATCATAACTAGAGTACAAAAAATGAAGGAATCTATCACAAAATAACCCGCAACATTCACAAGGTGTTGCAGCTCCAAGACCCAAGAATGGGGAAATCAATACGGGCATCCTTGCGGCGAAGCACCTGAGCGAAAATAAGATTCATGCACAACAAGAAATATGAACGGGTCACGCCCTGGTTTGATATGATCACCAGATGAATAAAGAGTATGACACTTACGAACAGTTAATCATGATTGATAGTGATAAGAATCTACCTACATAATCTCAAAGCATAAACAAAGGCAATTAAATGATTATAAGTTTAATTTAGTTATGCAAGAGGATATGAATAAATATCATTAACTAAGAATTTCCATCCTTTACAATGATTCATATCATCATTCCATATCTCATTAGGAAACGAAATCAAAGTTATTTGCTCTTTAAAGCATTTATCATAAATCAAGTCCCACTTGAATAAGAACGGTTATATTCAACTATAAATATAACGATTCTAAGACCGTCCTTCCGAGTTTCCCAACTGGATGCCCCCCTAAATGGCTATCATCTTCCAGGGCCTATCAAACAAGACAACCTGGGCATCCTACAACGCAACGTCGGTAAGTGGCCATATACCTTCGACAGTGAGTCATAACCACACCTGTAATTAGCTCACTTCGAACCATAAATACATAATACATAATAACCGGTCATATGGATAAGGACTATATTCACCCTGCATTCACTAGCCAGGGGAATTCACCTCATGCGCGTACTTCCCTTATGATAGCAATTTAGAGAGGTGTGTTTAAGTAAATTATCATTTTCAGTTTTATGTCCATTTTAATATATGCATGACATTTTATCGGGAGCCACAAGTAATTTATATCATCATTATATCCTCAATGATCGATAGACCCCTAATTCATTTTCCAAGAATTCATTGTGTGGCTATAAACCAACAAGTCTAGAATACCTCAATTGATCTTTTAAAGTCCCCCAATATAACCTTACAACTCCTAGTCTCACATTAATTAACTAAAGGAAAATAATACCTTAACATCAATTTGGACATCCCCGAAACAAGCCCTATTTACGCCATTTCTAATATAGGGTAGTTACCTAACTCATTTAAGACTCTAGAAATGTAAGTTTACTTCATAAGAGAAGGTTCCTAGGTCTTAAGCCTATAGAAAAAGGGTAAAAATTGAGTTAGAAAAATACTCAAAACAGCAGGATTTTCGAATCGATTGGCCTCAGGGCCGAATCGATTCGCCCCAAGCAGCGAATCGATTCGCCCAAAATCAAATTGATTCGGATGAAGAAACCAACTTTCTACCTCAGGCCGAATCTATTTGGCCTTAACTCGAATCGATTCGGGTTTGCAGACCTGTAGCCTCACCCCTTAGCGAATCGATTCGTATAAGGGGCGAATCTGCCAAGAATGGGGCTACGGGTTATGAACCCTTTTTTTCCGAAAACCTCATATCTCCTCCATTTCTACACACATCAACCACCATTAATCTAACCAAAATCATTCAACATGAAATTTAACTATTATTCTCAATACAATATCTATCTAAACCATGATTAAGGGTTCAAACACCACAAACTCAACTAAAACCATAATTGTTCAATTGATCCCAATACATAACTATCAATACAATTTATTCATCTTAAATCACATATTAGATAGTAAGAAACTTTCCTTGAGGTGTAAATCTCAGATTTCTCTCATGGTAGCAACAATCCCAACCTTCAATCTTCAACCTTCTTCCTTTTTCTCTTCTTTTCTCTTCTTCTCTCTTTCTCTCTAGGTTTAGAATTACACAGTTAAGAAATAATGAAGTGGAAGACTTAAACGTGCTCTCTCTCCATAATTCACATCTTTAAGTGTCAATACCACATTAAAATGACTCATAACTACGCATTTAAGCCATAACCAGTCAAAAGTGCCCGAAACACAAAAATACAATATGGAACATATTTTGACTATCTCAACTATTTCGAGACTAACTGCGCCCTCTAAATTAGCATTCGGAAATTATTTAAGTCATTTCAAGTTATGGTTTCATTTATATCATAAATGTTGTTTAAAGCAAACGACACTATAAAACGTAACTTGAGGATATTTACATACACGTAACAGTTAATATGCAACAATCTAGTAAATATTCTGTATTAACTCACTTAATTGATATTTACATCCATTATTTTATATAATTACTTCACACGGTAAATTAATATAAAACAAATTTCTCAAAAGTGAGGGTTGTTACAACATAGGAGGAGGACCAGAGGCAATGGGTCAAAAAGTAATCCTTTAGAACTCACGTTTACACTTGTTTGCCAAAAACTTATGGTCAAGATGGTCCCAAATGTTTGTTGTGAAGGAAATGTTCCCTCATGGTACGGTAGAGGTGGAAGATCCGAAGGGTGGGAACTTTTTTTAGGTAAATAGACAATACCTAAATCCATATCTAGATGTATGTATCGAGGAAGTGGAGATAATTTTATTATCGAAATTCATGTACGGGGATGAGTAGGTTTTGGAGAGAGGTCTCCCAACCCTTGACGTGTATAGGGTGATTATTAGTTGTATATTTGAGTCGTGTTAGTGCTTTGTGTGTTTAAGAGTCGGTTGTGTGCTTTTTAGCGAGAGTGGAGACTTTTCGATTTTTGAAATCAATCCTAAGAGTGCCTAATTAGTCCGCGATTGATTTTGATGATTTTTTTTCGAAAATAATGAATTTAGTCTGAACAATTGATGTCTTTTAGGAAACTTACCATTTGTGCCCGAGGGAGGGTGAAATTTGCGAGGAAATGAGAAAACGTGAAAAAAATATATTCAAAAATTTGAACCCACGGGAAAGGGTTTGATTAAAATATCGAACCCTCAGAGGAAGAGGTTCAAAAATGTTAGTCCTAAATTTTGAAGCGGGTTGATTTTTAAGCAAACCGGTTCACTTTTCTGAATCAAAAATCCGAAATTTGATT